>JAXCHO010000028.1:8207199-9412124 GCA_036630365.1 Acanthiza pusilla | reverse complement strand
TCTGTGGGGTTTGGTCTGCCCCACATGGAAATCAGCAGTGACAAATCCTCCTGTGAAAAACCTCCATCCTGGGCTTTGCTGGGGGAGGAGTGGGCAGAATAATGGGAGGGCTTGGAGGACACCTCTGAAGGTCCTTCTGGGCTGTTCTCTGGGCCAGAGCGTGGGAAGATTTGATGCAGGGCACTGTGGGCAGGTGGGAATCTGTGCCTGAGCACAGCCAGCACTGGGCACTGCCAGATGTGCCAGCACAGCCTGACTGTGTGCCAGATGTGCTGCCAGGCTGCAGGAGAGCTCCAGGCTCTTTGTTTTGATCTCTGTGACCAGGGCAGTGAGACTCTGGAGCCTGGAAGCTGCCAGGCCCTATTTTCCCTTCCATCAAACCCTGAGGAACTCCAGCAGGAGTTCCCTCTGTGGTGTAAATGTCCTACAAGTGGAGTGAAGGGAAGATGCAAGTTTGCTTCATTGTCTGAGATTTGGGTTCTGACTGAGGGAAGGTGGTCAGTGCCATGGTGCTGTTGTTGAGCCTGCTCCAAAATGATGTGAAGAAGAAAAACAAGAATTGAAAAAGTTACAGTTTTTATTTTTTCTACTGGTGTATCTGGTCTGGAGTAATGGGAAGTGTGTTTTGTTTACCCTGTGGAACTGGGAAACCTTAAAGGGCTTTTGGGAAAGCTGCAGTGACTGGCCCTTGGGAATAATCCTGCTGGGATGGTGCATTTGGAATTGGAGGCTTTCAGTCACCCTTTGAAGGCAACACTGGGCCTGCCTGGCTGCTCTCACCGAAATTACTGCATGTGAAGACAGTGGAATGAGGAAAAGGAGCAAAACTTGTGAGATATCACAAACAATTTAGTTATCAGAAGGGTTGGTTTGTTTCCAAAGTGCTTCATCTTGTCTGATGTCTGGCTGCTGCTGCAGCCCCGTGTTTGGCTGGGAGTGGCCCCAGGTTGTTACACTTGAAATGCCTCTGCTCTGCTCTGTTTGAATAGCTCTGGCTGTGTAAAAGAGTCAAAACAAAGGAATTCAGTGGGAGGCACCTGAAAGCAGCTCCTGGTGCCAGGTGAACCCGAGCCAGCTGCTGTGAGCAGGTCTGAGCCTCACACACACACGCACCTCTGCATGGCCTGACAGCGCTGTGGGTCTCACACCTCTGGGGATTAAATTCTGGGTGGTTCCTGAGCTCAGCCCAGGAGTTAAAGCAGGCAGGATAACCTGACACAGCCATGGCTTGGAAAAGAGTAGGTTTTGGTTGAACTGAACATATGCTCAGAGACTCTGTGGAAGTGGTGCCATTGACTTCCACAGGAATATTTAGCCAATCCCCAGGATATTTTTTACAGCTCCTGCCTCTGTTGCAATCAGCAAGTTGTTCCTACTGCTTGTGACATTGAGAAGAGCTGATTGTTTTGGTCTAAATGATAGACCAGGGAAAACAAAGCTGCTGGAGAAAGGAGGAGGCTGCTTTTTCCAAATTGTTACACAAACAATATCTAGAAAGTAGGAGTACAAAATCTATTAATAACAGGAGTTATTTAATACCAGTTGTTGGCTTCCTTACAGCTCCCTCCTGGCTGGGGAAGGCAGGAGAGGGGGCAGGCAGCGTGTGCTGTTTCCAAAGCAGGTGGAGTTGCACTGCCTTCTTTCCTGGTTTTATTTCTCTTTTCATTCTTTCCCCCCCCCCCCACCCTTAATATGGCTAAATTTCAGGGAAAACTCTTGTTATTAAATCTCTACTCCCACATCCTTCCCCTGCTAATTGTCCTTGCTTGGCCTCCCCCCAGGCTGGTGCTAACATTGACACCTGCTCCGAGGACCAGAGGACCCCACTGATGGAGGCAGCAGAAAACAACCACCTGGAAACTGTGAAATACCTGATCAAGGCTGGAGCACTAGTGGATCCTAAGGTAGCAGTTTATTCCTTATCTTTTCCTCCTGAGGAAGCCTCTGTGCAACATTTCTTCCTTGAAGTTTTGGGTGGAAGTGCCCAGGCCGAGGGGAAATGGACTGGTTTGTCTTGGAGCAAAGGCTGGGGGTGTCATAGTCTCATTTTCCTGCTGTCCATGAGCTGTTTGGGGCAAATGTTGCCACTTGTCCCATTAGTTTGTGGCACCAAATGCCAGGGGGATTTAATTTCGTAAGTCTTAGTGTCCCAAATCTGCTGCAGGGGAGTTGGATTTCAGAATTTCCTGCTCTATAGACTCTAATAATGAGAATTTGGGGGTGATACTTTAAAATGGGCTGGTAATTAGGTGCTTGCGAAGCCAGGAAATATGACAGAGGAAGCTTTCCTTTCCAAAGACTGACGTGCGGATTCTTGCAGTCACGCTGCAGTGGCAAAATTGAACCCCATCTTTAAACTCTACCCTTTAATTTAAACCAAAAACAATAAAAATGCAGCTGTCTCTTTGCCTTCAGCATGCTCTAGTTGCTTTGCAATCTTGGAAAATATACAGATCATTTATTAGTCCCATAAATCAGATGCTATTTGGAGCACAGGAGCCCTCCCCACGTGAACTTCTTATTGTCACAACCTGCTGCTCTTGGCTGGGTTTGGGAAGGAACTGGCGGGGTTGCACAAGGTATTGAGTGCTGCCCAATCCAAGCCTTAAATGGATCCTTGGGAGGCTGGTTCTGGGCTGGAAAGGGGAAAAGGACAGCTCAGGCACGTGTGGGTTTGTGCTGGCCACTGTCCCAAGTGTCCTGGAGCGCTCCAGACATCTCTCACCTGATTTATTCCCGTGGAAGAGAAATAAAAGGGAGTTTGTGCTTCTAAAGGTAAAGAGGTGAATTCTGAGCCTGCAAGAGCAAACTAGAGGCCTGAGATCACATCTGAGGTCCAGGCTAGTTTATTATGTTAATTAGTTTCTTGCACCTAATCAGGCCTCTGAAAGCAGCGACCTTGGTTTGGAAGCAGCTCCAGCTGTTTCCAGGAGAAATTACCTGGGGCAGGTGTGTTTGGAGCCCATGGGACTGCAGAGGGCAGGGCTGGGCTGGGTGGGGGCTTCTCAGACCCCATGGTGAAGCTGTCATCAGGATGGAAAAGCCCCACTCAAAACCTAAAGAAACTTCACATTAAAATCTTCCAGCTCTCCATGGGGCTGAGGAGCTGCACTTGGCTCTTGCCAATCCAAACAGAAAGCTGTGGAATTATTCAGCTGGGGCAGGCACTTTAGGGGTGTGGGAGCTCCTTCTGTGTCCCAAGGAGCCCACATGGTGCAATCCCTGACCTGAGATGTCCCCTCCTTGCTCAGAGAGTCGCTCCCTCACCCTGCATCCCACTCAGCTCCATCCCAAAGCTCTCACCTCCAGTGTTGCTTCCAGGGATTTAGCTGGAAGGAGTTGTTTGCTTTTCAGCCTTTTGTTTCCTCCTCCTCCTTCCTGCTCTCTGGGCCTTGCTCTGTGCTAAGCTCTCTGGATATAAAAGCCTGAGAAAGAGCAGGCTGCAGTCAGTGAGATCTTTGGTGTGAGTGTGGGAGCATCTCCACCGTGACTCACAGCCTGTCCATCTCCTCCAGACCTTGCCTTCCCACCTCCCAAAGGCATTTTTCCTTTCAACCTTGGGGGTTGTTTTCTGTCTCCTGTCTGGGCAGATGGCTGTGGGCAGGCTGGGGATGTGGTCTGTCTGGAGAGAGACCCCTCACCCCTGCGCCCTGCTGCCACGTGCTGGGAAAAGGCCTAGGGCTAACAAAACACAGCGAAAAACCTGGAGAAATGGAGCATTTCCAGTTGAGACAAGGTGGCTTTTCTGTTGTAAAGTGCAAACTTTGCCTGCTAATGGATTTCTGCTTCCCTTTGGCTCTCCTGCACATGTGGAGGAGTGGGAAAGGGGAGCATCACTGCCAAGGTTTGGGGCTGGTACCTTCCCCAGGCTTTGCAAAGCCCTTGGCACTCTCAGCCTCCTTCTCTGCACTGATGGCACCTGTTTGGTGTGAAGTTCCCTGACTCTGTTCTCTGCCCTCCTGGCAGTGGGCTGGGGGCTTTTGGAGTCCTCTGCTCCTTCTGGGAACTTCTCTGCTGTTCCTGAGCATCCCTGAGTGTTTGTTCTGTGCTTGTGTCCAGGATGCCGAGGGCTCCACGTGCCTGCACTTGGCAGCCAAGAAGGGGCACTATGATGTGGTTCAGTACCTGCTCTCCAATGGGAAGATGGATGTCAACTGCCAGGTGAGGCTTTCCCTGGGGCAGGAGCTGCTTTTCCCAGGTCAGGGATGCTCAGTGCTCACCCAAGGACAGCCCTGCTGCTGGGGGACACCTCCATATCATTACAGGGTGACAATTCCATGGGCTTCCCATCTGCCGGTGGGGGTGATCCCCTCCACTGACCTCTGGGAAGCTTCCCTTGGTTTGCAGTCTCTCCTTGGCCCTGGGTTTGCAGTGGAGCTGTTGCTCCAGGGTGGCACTGTGCTTTTCCTCGTGGGGGTCATGGGTGATGCTGTTGTTGCCTAGAAGACAGGCTGTCTGTTTTGTACCACAAAGCACTGTTTTATACACCCACTCATGTGCCTCTGTGTTGGGTCCTTGGTCTCTGATACCTTCCAGGCCACCACTGCCCCCAGAGCTGTTGGCAGAGGGAGTGATAGGCAGGTGTTGCACTGGGCCCAGAGGGCTTTGCAGAGACCTTCCTGTCTGGCTGGGTCACCAAAACTGTTGCCTAAAACACAGGCTACCTCAAACAGAGGCCAGGACAATTTATTCAAGGCCTGCAGAAGCCTTGAAAGTACATTCGGGCAAGCAAAGCCCTCCCTCAGGAACTACACCCAAAATGGACACTGGGTCCTGAGCCCTTCACCTTTTACAAGTTCTGTTCATTAGCACATTGGCCCTTAATTCTCCAATCACCCTCAGGTGATGATGTTCACCACCCCAGGCCTGCTCCCCCAGCTCACAGCTGTTTACATATTTTTGGGCCCTGAGGCAATGAATCTGTCCTTGAATCTGTGTTCAGAGAGCCTTGTTTGGCCAAAGGTGCTGGAACAGAGGATTTTAGCACTTTGTGAGAAGCACAGAAGTGCAGCAAGTTACAGATACATGAAGAGGAAAAACTGGAAATACTTGAAGGCATCATTGTGGGATGGGTTGAGCCTGGCACTTGCCATGGTGGGGTTTATCCATCAGTGGCCAGTGGCAGCCTGCTGAGCTGGAATGAGCTCCTGCTGGCTCAGGAGTTCTCCAGTCCCGTTGTGTTCTGCAGCCCCCAGGACCCTAAGGCAGTGCAGGCAGAAGGGGACTGAGGGAGGGGTCTGTGGGGAGCCAGCAGGGGCTGGGGCTGTCCCGTGTGTCACCTCTGCTGTCCCTGCCCAGGATGACGGGGGCTGGACGCCGATGATCTGGGCCACGGAGTACAAGCACATCGAGCTGGTGAAGCTGCTGCTGGCCAAGGGCTCGGACATCAACATCCGGGACAACGTAAGGCTCCTTGGAATTCTCCTTCAGGAATTACTAACAGCCCTTGTTTAAACCCCAAACACGCCCGAGGTGACAGATTTTGGGCTCAGTCCCTTGACACAGTGCGTGAGCAGTGTCTGGTGAGAGTTTTCCTCTGTTCTGGGAGAAGTTCACCAGCTGGTGGGATGTCCTTTCCCTGCAGCTGCTCTGTCACAGCCTGCAAGGATGCTGTATGGAATTCTCAGCTCTGAGCCTCGCTGATTCCCGTCCCTCTGTGTCCTGTGCTGCCCCTGGACACTGCCCCAGGCAGATCCCCTCGAGTCCAGCCTCACCAGCTCCATGTTTGTCCCAGGCCAGTGGCTCTGGCTGTGAGTTAGGGGCACCCTGGGTGCCTTTGGAGAGGCATGAGCTCGTGTTTGTGTTTCTGGATGGACTGGGCAGCTGCTCTGCCAGCAGCTATCAAAGCCTGGCTTTTCCAGGGTTATCACCAGCACGGAGCCACTGATTGTCCAGAGCATGGCCAGGCTGGCAGCTCAGTGTGCTGGAGCTTCACCCCAAAAATCCTGCTCCAGGGGGATGCCCTCAGTGCTGGAGTCCCTGGGAGCTCTGGGGACTGACAGCGCTGCCTGTGGGGCTGTGCCAGCTCTTTCCCAGGGCTTTATTTACAGGGAAATAGAGAAGATACAAAGAAGATACTGTCTCCTTTTTTTCTGCGCCTTCTTCAGAAGAGTCATTGTATCAGCACTGCTCCTCTTCTGTTTTTTCTTAATAATATGTTTCTCATCTTTTCCTTGGAGTCTCTAAGAGTGTTAAAGTGTGTCTTGCTGCAGTCCTGGAAGTGTCCAAGCCCAGGCTGGACAGGGCTTGGAGCAACCCGGGATATTAAAACACTAAAAATCTTAATGTTTTAAGATAGTGGAAGGTGGGAGACATGGCAAGGGTGGGACAAGATGAGCTTTGAGGTCTCTTCCAAGCCAAATCCTTCTGTGTTTCTGTGATTCTGTCAGTCACAGCCTCTCACAGCCCCTCACTCACTCCCCCATCAATGGGGGGAGAATTGGATGGCTGAGAGGTAGAAAAAGACCCATGGGTTTAGATACAGACAGCTTAATAAGGAAAGCCAAAGCCACACACACAAGCAAAGCAGCACAGGCAATTCATTCCCTGCTGCCCATGGCTGGGCAGGCGTTCAGCTCCTCCAGGAGAGCAGGGCCCCATCCCGTGGAACGGTGACTTGGCAAGACAAAAACCATCACTCCGAGCACCCCTTCCTCCTTCTTGCCCCCCTTTATGTCCTGAGCTGATGTCTCATGATCTGGGGTGTCCTTTGGCCTGTTTGGGTCCCCTGTCCTGCTGTGTCCCCCAGCTTTCCATGACCCCCAGCCTCCTGCCCAGCGTGGCACACGAGCACCAGAGCAGGCTCTGTGTCAGCCCTGCTCAGCAGCAGCAAAGCCATCTCTGGGTCACCACCCTGTGCTCAGCACAAATCCAGGCCACAGCCCCATAACAGCCCCTGGGAGGAAAATTAACTCCACCCCAGCCAAAGCCAGCACACTTGGGTAGTTCCCAGGCAGGTCTGGATCCAATCCTGTTCCTAAAGATGAAAGTCAAGGTGAGAGGAGGCTCTTTGGGCTGTTCCCTCTGATTGCTGACTCTGAACAAAACGGGCTCGTTTGATCTGTCACAGCTCCAAGATCACACCTTAATGATGAACATCAAATCAACTCAGTCAACAATTTACTTGAAAGAAAACTGTGCTCTTAGCAGCTGTGTGTGTCACACATCCACCCTGGACCTGCAAGTGGGGTGTCCTGATGGATGTGGTTAAGGACAAATGCCACTCGTGCTGGGAACTCTGGGAGAAGTGCTTTTAATTGTGATGATGCTGCTTTTTAGGCAGGAGCAATGCGAGGCAGAGCCCCAGCCCAGGTGTCTGTGACCTGTCTGAGCTGCAGCATGTGGGTGCAACTCACAGGATGAATATTTTCTGTAGATTGGTGTGGAATGTCTCAGGGGTTTTTCTAGATGATGCCATAAAGGGAGGCAGGAGCTGGGTAGAGAAGTGTCTCCCCCTCCTTGGTGTGTGGCAGTAGCTCCCCATTTAAGGCAGGACCTTTAGTCAAACGCTCAAGCAGCAGCTTTGTTTTTGCTTTAAAAAGAAAAAAGCCCAGAGAATAGCTGCGTGATCATTACTATCATTTCAGTGTTGTAATCGACGTCTTTAGAGCCTGTCATGGGGAAGGGATCGACGTGTGCTGCAAATTGCAGTGTAACAGAAAACAGCATCAGCCTTAAAATATCTCCATCAGAAAGATGAGTGTTCAGCTATTTCCAGTGCTGCTAGTGAGAGATGAGTACATACAGTATTTAAGAGATGCCTGGGGAGTCAGATTGATTCCTTACCCTGTGGCTCCTGGTTCTCTTTCTGGCACCTTCACGCACCCTCTGTGCTCTCTTTAATTTTGTGCTGTGCTCTTTTTCTTCTTAATTTTGTAGCCCTGAGAGGCACAGTAGCTTTCCTGCCTGTTGGGGCTGGGAAAGCTCAGCTTCCAGCCTTTTCCAGCATGTTTGTTCTGTCTGTCACCTCTTTCCTGGATTGATCCAGACTGCTTTGTGGCTCAGAGACAGACGGGTTGTGTCTGAGTGTGTGTGTAGGGAAGGTGATGGATTGCCCTGTGTGCAGGGGTGGATGGAGTGAGAACTCCCTCCGTGCTGCTCCAAGGTTTCCCTGCCCACCCTGGTGTTCCCTGGCCAGTGTGGGGATGGCAGCCACATGTTGAACGCTGCAGGTGCAGAGCTGAGCAAGGTGAGGTCCCAAAGCCACGGGGTTTTAAACAATCTCTTCTCTGTTCTCTTCCCCTACAGGAGGAAAACATTTGTTTGCACTGGGCTGCTTTTTCTGGCTGTGTTGACATAGCTGAGATCCTGCTGGCAGCAAAGTGTGACCTGCACGCCGTGAACATCCACGGGGACTCGCCCCTGCACATCGCAGCCCGAGAGAACCGCTACGAGTGTGTGGTGTAAGTGCCCTGCTCACCCCAGCCCTGCCTCCCTGCCTGCTGGGCTCAGCAGAGCCTCTGCAATGCCTTTGCCCTTACACACAGCCCAGGATGGGGATGGGGGCTTGTTTTTCTCCTGGGGTGGTGGGTGTGAGGTACCGCTGCTGCCAGAGCTGCTCAGAAGACATGGCGTGTTCTGGAGTCTGAGGGGCTGTGCTCAGCCTGGGCTTCCCAGCAGGAAGGAGTCAGGCTTCCTTGATTAAAGCTTTTTTTTTCCCACAACTAGCATGGTAACAGGGCTTTTTCTTTGCTTCATCCCTGCTCTGAATAAAGCCATCATGTTCTCACCAAAAGCTGGTGAGTATAAACAAGGGCCAAGTCCAACGCCAGTTTCCTGTGGGACTCTTCCATTTCCAGCCTACTCTTCCCACCCCATATCTTTCCCTGCCAGAGAGAGTTTCAAGCCTGTCTGAAGTTAGGCTGGTACCAGCAAGGTACCTGAAGCAAGGCAAGGTTTGCCCAGAGCTCTCATGGGTACCTAGAGCTCCAGTCTGTGGCTTCTGTCAGAAGGATTCACTGAACCATGCTTAATAAAGAAAACTCAGGTGATTATTCACTACTACAGATTCTTCCGCGTCCCCTAAGGGCTGGCTGGAGGATGTGATTCAGCTTGTAAACCCTTGCCTGGTCTCTCCTGGGGAATCCTTATCCTTCCTTGCTGTTTTGCAGTCTCTTTCTTTCCCGTGGCTCGGATGTCACTTTAAAGAACAAGGAGGGTGAGACCCCGCTCCAGTGCTCCAGCCTTAACTCTCAGGTCTGGGTGGCCCTACAGATGAACAAGACTCTCAAAGAATCATCTTCTGAGAAGCCTGCCCAGATAGAGAAGGTGGTGAGCAGGTGAGAATAGGGCAGGCTTTGCTTGTGGGTCATGAAATGGAGCCCTTGCACAGGCAAGGCCGGGGGGGCCTGCTTTAAGAAAGAACTGTTTAGCTTCTTAAACTGCTGTGAAGGTCAGTGTGAGCTTAGCAAGAACTAAGCCCGTGCTGATTCAGTCCATGGTTTGTAAATTCATCCTCCAAATGGAAATATTCACAAGCACAAAGAACCATCTGTGAGGCAGGGTGGGAAAACATGAGCTCTGTTCCAGTCTGAATGGCTTTCAGGCTTTGAGTGCTCGGTGATCAACGCTCAGTGATCTGCCCCAGGATGGCATTTGAATGGCCCCTTGTTTGGGGGGGACTTCCCTTCTGTGACGATTCCTTCTCCACTGACAGGGACATTGCCCGGGGTTACGAGCGGATCCCCATTCCCTGTGTCAATTCCGTGGACAGTGAGCCTTGTCCCAGCAACTACAAATATGTGTCACAGAACTGCGTCACCTCCCCGATGGACATCGACAGGAACATCACTCATTTACAGGTGAGGGATCCTGGTTTGTTCCTGTCAGAGCCAGAGCAGTGCAGTGCTCCTCAGAACGGATTTGGCATTCCAAGTGGGAATGTCACGTCTTAATATTGCCATCAAATTCCAGCTAAGGTTGAGTTCCTCACCTCCAGCTCTTGATCCATGGGATGGGATTTTGATTTTCTTCAATTTTGAGGCTTAACTGAGCTCTGTGTTCAGCTGCAGCATTGGCCATCTGGTGCTGGCTGATGTGGCTCTCATTTGTCCTTGTCCTCTGTTCTGAGGCTGGAGAGTCAGGGAGTTGGGAGACCTTCCCTGTGCTGCCTTCCCATGGACTGCAGCATCCAGGCCGAGGTCTTGGCTGATACACTGAAGTCCTGGAAGGGCTGGGAGGGGAAAGCAGAGATGGGAGAGAGGGTGAGCCCTCCCTGGGCGCAGCTCTGAGGTGGCTGAAGTGACCTTCCTGTGCCCCAGCCCTGGTGTGCAGCAGCTGGTGGTGGGGCTGTGCTGGCCTGGGGGTGCTGGGGAAGCAGCAGCTGCAGTGGGAAGTGGGGAGCAGCAGGGCAGGCCTGAGACAGCAGTTGCATCATCTCCCAGCTCCGGTCCCCGCTTGGAGCGTTCCTTGTCCTCAGGTGTGCAGAGCAGCTCGCAGGGTGTGGGGGAAGGTTGATAGCAGGGGGACATCCTCCCATGAGCGGTGAAGCTGGCTCAGACCGAGATCCTCCCTTGCAAGGCAGAGGGCTTTGGTGCTCGCTGCACACAGAGATAAACAATGGAGTAAAACTGCCACTGAAGGGTGAAGCTGCCTCTCCTTCTGGCTCAGGAGCTGCAGCAAGATGAGGAGATGTGGTTTCCTGCCTGACCCAGCCACGAGCTGCAGTTTCAGTTGTGTGAGTGGCGTGGAATTAACCCTTTGCTTCTCTTGCAGTATTGTGTCTGTATAGACGACTGCTCCTCCAGTAACTGCATGTGTGGCCAGCTCAGCATGCGCTGCTGGTATGACAAGGTGAGCACACACAGCCCCCTCCTGGCTCACAGCAGGCCTGGAGAGCTGAATTCTGCCTCATTCTGGGGTTATGATATTCCCTTGAGCTCCTTGCACAACTCAAGGCCAGGCTGGACAGGGCTTGGAGCAGCCTTGGGCTGGTGGGAGGTGTCCCTGCCCGTGGCAGGGGTTGGAACGAGCTGAGCTCTGAGGTCCCTTCCAACCCAAACCATTGCCTGCTTCTGTAATTGCAGCTCCTTTCTCCTTGGCTTAAAATGCCTGAAGTTGTAGTGTCAGCTCTGAGACATATGTGGTAATCCAAACTGTGTGCTCAGGGCAGCTTTTCTTGTGTTATTTTTTTGTGTTCCTCTCGTGCCAGCTGAGCCATTAATTACACCCATGTGATAGGGAGCATTTAATAATCCATGCGTGAAATCAGCTTCCATTTCAGAGCAACATGGAAAGTGCTGTAATATGTAAACAAAGGGAGGGGAATAGAGAGACAATTTTTTTTAATCTGCTTTTATTCATAGTGGTTCTTCTGGATGAAGGCAAAGTAAAGATGCTTTCACTGCCACATTGCCAGAAGTCAGTTTTCTTTTGAGTAAATGTTGAAGCCCTCCAGGGAAGTTCTGAGATTCATATTTGGGCAGGTGCTCCTAAGATCAGAAGTTCTGTGATTCTCTGCACGTTTCTCCCTGGGGCCTTGGCATCTCTCTTGTCTTTGTAGCCATTTTATTTACACATTAGTAGGTGATTACACCTTTCAAGCCTTAAAAGCCAAATTTGTTAAGTATGATAAATTGCATCAATCACTTCCTTAATCCTGGGTGTTGGTAAATAATTGAATTGCAGCTTTTTTGGGAGCGTTCTCTGGGAAGGTAATGTGGTTCACAGAACTTGGGTATGCTGGCCTTGGACTCTGCAGGTTCAGGCTTTATTCCAGAGGCAGACTAAGCACCCACTTCTCCCTCCAGCACAGCAAATGACAATAATGATGATGATGCACACCTGTTTTCTGCACAGCACTCTGAGGTGTTTTTTTAGTGCTGTGTAGGGTGATGCCAGGCAGCAAAAATCTCCAATCTCTGGCTGTTTGTCAGCAGTGGGTGCCAGTGGTGACTGTGCTGCTGTCAGGGCAGAGCAGAACCACTGCAGAGCCTGAGCTCTGACGCTGCTTTTGGGGAGGTTGGGGCACGGCTCCACCTTGGGGCCTGTTTTTACCCTGGGGGGATTTCTGCCTGTGGAGTTGGGGATCCCAGGAGCAGACAAATAACCCATTCTGGGATGGCTCTCTCCTTCAGGATGGCCGACTCCTGCCTGAGTTCAACATGGCCGAGCCCCCCCTGATCTTCGAGTGCAACCACGCGTGCTCGTGCTGGAGAACCTGCAGGAACCGCGTGGTGCAGAATGGCCTCAGGTGAGAGGGAAGATCCAAACACAGCTGATCTTGGCAGGACCAGCCCCAAACCCGTGAGCTTTCTGGCTCTCAGCTCACCCATAAACCCACAAAACCCGGGATGGAAATTGGGGCTGCTGGGATGGAAGTGGGTTCCCGTGTGCTGCCGCTGGGAATGAAGCAGC
The DNA here is from genome assembly GCA_036630365.1 of Acanthiza pusilla. Classification (NCBI taxonomy): domain Eukaryota; kingdom Metazoa; phylum Chordata; class Aves; order Passeriformes; family Acanthizidae; genus Acanthiza; species Acanthiza pusilla. The sequence goes on along the minus strand of JAXCHO010000028.1, from coordinate 9,399,770 downwards.
AGTGGGTTGATGAGCTCCATTAACATCTCAATTAAGATTTGCACCCTGCCCATGGCACCATCAGGTGGGAACTGCAGTGTTCTTTCATCAGCTGACCATAAAACATAAAAATGGCTTGTGGGATTGCATGCACAGCCCAAGTGTGGTGTCTCGGGGGAGAGCTGAGAAGGACATGACAGCAACAGAGCTGCAGAGTCTTAATTCAGAAGGTCTTGTAAGCCAGCAGTCTAGATTAGAAATACAGGCCAGCATGCCCAGACTTGGCTGCCCAAAATTTCCAAGTTTTTGGCATGATTCCCCCTGCATTGGATACCTGAGTATCTGCTGGCCTTGGTGCTCCAGGTTAGACCATTGGGATTTTGGTGCCTGGCTAAAAATGCCAATATTTTGGTTTGGACCTCTGCTATGGAGGAATTTGCCACTGCAGTGAGTTCAAAGGGATCCCACTGGAAAAAAATACACTTTTTTGAATTTTTTTGCAAGCTTTGTAGTTTCAATGACATTTTGCAACGTTAAAAATAAGCAAGGAAAAAACTGAATGTGTTTCCACAGAACTTTACCTCTCTCTGGTTTTCCCTGCCAAGCTCCCAAGCTCCGGTGCCTCCGTGGGTGTTTATTTAGGAGCTGTACAGCTAGGGCTGTTGATTCTGCATTTTTTGCCTTGCTGGAGTGTTTTTTCTGAAAGATGGGAAGGGTTGGAAGCCCAACCATGAGCCGGGGAGAGCAGCTCTGCCGGGAAGGAGGGTCAGGTGCTGGGCAGAGCTCGCAGTCCCCGGGGAGGCATCGGGAAAGGCTCCTGCTGGGGGTGCGGCTGACACAGGGGTGCTGCTGCTCCATTTCGGTGCTTCCTTTGTCAGATTTGCTCCAAATCAGCTCTGCTTGGCAGAGCACACGTATCCAGCTGGCTGCCTGGCCCAGCTCAGCTGGCAGGCTCAGCTTGGAGCCACGGCCCTGCTGCCACCGCTGTCAGCTCTGATGCTCCTGAGCTGGGCTCTGCTCTGCTCTGATGGACGAGGCAGAACCTGGGGGAGCTTCCCCAAGCCCCAAACCTAGTGTTAGACCCTGTCTCTCTGAGACCAATCACTCCATTGAGGTCCTGGGGAGTGCTCCAGGAGCTGTGGGCACACAGGATAAAATTCACATCCCTGGTTTGAGCTGATGGTGCAGGAGGGAGTGGGTGGGGGGAAGAGAAGTACTGGGAAAAGCAACAGGGTGAAGTTAAGGTGAGCATCAGATTTCACTTAATTCCGATAACAGCGTTGCTGAGAGTGGGTTTTGGTTCCCTCAGGGATAGAGGGAAGCTTTTCCTAGCCCTGGAGACTGTTCATCCTGCACTTAACTCAAGTTCTGGCTGAGCACGAGGCAGAATGACTTACAGTATTGTTTTCTCTGCCTATAAACCCCATCAGTAAAATTCCACAGAGCAGCTATTACACCACTAAGTTTCAAGTTGCAGAGTTTCTTCCTTGTCTTCCAGCCAGACAGCTGGGTATGATGGAATTGCTAAATGTGCTGGCCTGGGCAGAGGGCACAGGGGTCAGGCACTTAGCTCAAGGTGTTCTTTAGTCCCTGTAAATTCCCTGCCTTCCCCCTCAGCACCACTCCCTGCACAGCTCCTCTACCTTAAATCCCCTCCCACCTTCCCTGCTTCCCCTGGGGCTGCATGGGGGAAAGGAAATGCTGCTGGAAGGATTCTGTTATCCTCTGTGTAAATCATCACACACAGAGCACCCAGCCCTTCCCCAGCCCCTTGCTGTGCACCTGGGCAGGCAGAAGGGGCTGACTGGCACCTGTCCCTTGTCCCTGGGCTGTTTCCATCCCAGCATCTGCCCACAGCTGGGAGCTGTGGGAGTGGAGCATCCCTGCAGTGTGAGAAGAGGAGGGTGAATATTCAAATCCTCTGGGAGTGTGTGCTGATGGAAGGTGCTGGCTTTTGCTCATCTCTACATGAGAAAGTGTTGTCTTTCCATGGGGTGCTACCATCAACATGGCTTCATTTCCTCTTTTTCCCTCTTTTTCAGGACTCGGTTGCAGCTTTACCGGACACAAAAGATGGGCTGGGGAGTGCGGACGATGCAGGACATTCCTCTGGGAACCTTCGTGTGCGAGTAAGTTGTGCAGCAGCCCCATCAGTTCCCAAATCCAGGAGTAAGTTGTGCAGTTTCCATCAGCCCAGCAGCCCCATCAGTTCCCAAATCCAAGAGTAAGTTGTGCAGCTTCCATCAGCAGAGCAACCTCAGCACTTCCCAAATCCAGCACTGAGTAAGTTCAGCTTCCATCAGCCCAGCAACCCCATCAGTTCCCAAATCCAGCACTAAGTTCAGCTTCCATCAGTCCAGCAACCCCAGCACTTTCCAAATCCAGCACTAAGTTGTTCAGCTTTCAGCAGCCCAGCAACCCCATCAGTTCCAAAATCCAATAGTGAGTAAGCTGTGCAGCCTCCATCAGCCCAGCAGCCCCATCAGTTCCCAAATCCAAGAGTAAGTTGTGCAGCTTCCATCAGCAGAGCAACCCCAGCACTTTCCAAATCCAGCACTAAGTTGTTCAGCTTTCAGCAGCCCAGCAACCCCATCAGTTCCAAAATCCAATAGTGAGTAAGCTGTGCAGCCTCCATCAGCCCAGCAATCCCAGCTCTTCCCAAATCCAGCCCTTCCCCAGGGCCCACGTGGTTTGCTCTTTAAGGAGAGGTTTTCATGCAAATCAAATTGGCATTGAGCCCCGCTGCCTGTCCTCAGTCAGAGGTTTCCTGACTCCACTTCCTGCTCGATTTCTCCTTTTCCTCATAGTGTGGAGCTTTCTCCACCCCTCTCTGTCTTGCTGGGATCTGTGCTCCACTCTTCCCCCTTTGAAACACGAGTGATGAGGCAAAACCACATTTGGGTTGTGCTGCAAATGTGCTCAACTCACGTGTTTGCTATGGTTATGGGACACTGCAGGCCAGGACAGTTTGGGAGAACTTTCTCTGCTTCAATCCTGACTTCTCCAGAGGTTTTCCAGTGTCACTACTCTGGCTTTAGTCTGATTCAGCAAAACAGTGAAGCACTTGGGGTTAAGCACATCTTTTGGCCCTGACTCAAAAGTACTTAGGCACAGAAATGTTCAAATTTATGTCAAGTGAAAAACCTGTCATCAGACCCCACAGTTTTCAGCTTTAAAGTTGAATATGTACTTTATTAAGTAGTTTGGAAAGTGTTTTCTTTATTGCAGTACAACAGTGAGTGAGGACCTTCTAAATAAGACTGGACTCATGTCCATCATGGAAATATGTGCTGGGGGGTTTTAAAACTAGTTATTGATGTGTTATGGAATTGGGGTGGGGGACTGAAGAAAGTTATTGAGTGTTTAAAAGACAAAATAAAGGAAAAGAGAATTCTGCAGAGAATTGGCCAAGTATTTCTCTCATGTCAGGAGCTGCCAGCTGCTAAAATATTTTTCTAGAGATAAAGCCAAAAGCTGCTGTTGTGGGGAGTGGCTCAGGCCTGTCCTCGTGCTGGGCTTTCCATAAGTACCAAAGGTCCCATGTCCTGGTGCAGTGCCCAGGGACAAGCCAGAGCTCTGACTGACTGCTCCCAAGGAAAAAAGGCACTGCCCTCCCCAAATCCTGCTGGAATGCCAGCACAGGAGGGGCAGGGGGTGAGGAGCAGCCCAGGGAAGAAGGTGTGATGAGCACAGACCCTGCAGAGCACATGGGGTGCAGATAGCACAGCCTGGCTCTGCCGGGAGCTGCTGACCCTGTGTCAGTGCTAGGCACTATCTTCATTGTCTAAATGAGCTGCCTGCTAAACAGCTGAGCTAATTAATGCAGATCCCCCTTTTCCATCACTCCCGTGCTCATTTACTCACTCAAAGTCCTCTACTCCTCGAACCAGCTGCGCTGATGTCCTTCCTGTGATTCTTCATGAGCAGCCCATAGCCCTGGTTCCTTTTTTCCCTCCTCTCTGCAAAGCAGCCCCAGTGCTGGCAGTGCTCAGGGCTGCCAGGACACAGCAGATCCTGGGATCAGCTCCTCTGGAAGAGCATTTTGTGTGGATTGAACATCTGGATTGGAGCCCTGAGCGGGCACTGTCCAGTGGTTGCTCTGCTTTGGAAGGATAATTGTGTTGGTGTGACCTTTATTTCGTAACTCTTCACGGGCACCAGGAGTGGCTGGGGGAGCTGGAGGGGCTCACCCTGGAGATAAGGAGGCTCAGGGGGAACCTTGTGGCTCTGCACAGCTCCTGACAGGAGGGGACAGCCGGGGGGGTCAGGCTGTGCTCGCAGGGAACAGGGACAGGACAAGGGAAAATGACCTCAAGTTGTGCCAGGGGATGTTCAAGTCAGAAATATGAAAATGCCTTTTTTCTGAAGGCATGGCCAGGCATTGGAACAAACTGCCCAGGGAGGTGTTGGAGTCCCCACCTCTGGAAGTGCTCAAAAGGCATCTGGATGTGGCAGCTGGGGACATGGTTGGGGGTGATTGTGGCGCTGCTGGACTCAATGATCCTGAAGGTCTCTCCCAACCTTGATGATTCTGAGCCTCTCCAGTGCCTCCTGTGCTTCAGTGCAGCCCTGGAAGCAGCAGCTTGGCGAGGGGAGGTGTGGCAGTGTCCCCTCCTGTCCCCCTGGGCTCCCACGGAGCTTTCAGGCTCTGCAGCTCCTCGGGGCTGTGCTCACATGCATCTTTCCCCCAGTCTGGGATTTGCTGCTGTTCAGGAGCTGCTGTTGCTCACTCTGTGCTGCTGTGGGTTGGGTTGAATCTGTTCTGCTCATGCTTCGTTGGGAGGTGCTGGAACTGCTCCTTCTGGAAGCAGCACAGCTGGTGCTGACTCTTGTTGGAGAGGCTGGGAATCAGTGGGATGCAGAACCCAGAGCTCTGTTCCTTTGCATCCATTGTGTGGGTTTGGAATATTTACTTTCTGTTGCAGTGCTGCTTTAGGAAGGCACTGGCTCCATGAAGTTTTAGCCACACCTCCAGCCAGGTGTGGTCTGCTGTCTCCCACGTCCCATGGCAAACACTGGAGCTGTGCTCGGCACTGCTTGTGGCTCCTGATTTTTGTGCAGAGTGCCCTCTGATCGCAGAATTATTAAGGTTGGAAAAGACCTCCAAGATCATGGAGTCCAACCTGTCTGTGCAGTGATGAGTGGCCCTGTAAAGGTCTGGGGTGGAGTTCCCTGCCATCAGCGAGCTGAGCATCCTGCTGGGGAGAAAGGCACTGCTCTGACCACAGGAGTTCTTAAATGAAGGGGCTCCTGCTCTGTTCTGGGTAGGGACATGCACCCCTTGCACATCCTTTCCTAACTTTGGGCCTGGAAATTCCGGGACCCCTTTGTATCTGTAAGTAGCCTTGGAAAGGAAATAAGTCACAGGAGTAGTCTTTAAAGGAGCGTTAAACCAACAATTTTTAATGAGATTGTGGTATTTTATTTCATGGCGTTATAAACCTGCAGTGGCTGTCCCTGAGCACGGGGCCTCTCTGGGCACAGTAATTCAGCTGTACTCAGCTGCTGCTGCCTGCTGGGCCTTTCTCAGCAATTCCTTTCCCTCTCTGGCCACCTTCCTTTGCCCTAGGTCTCCAAGGAGTGGGTGATTTCCAGCAGTAGAGCAGTGAGAGTGGAAAGGAGGCTCTGGTGGAACAGCTCAGCCACATCATTCCCACTCAGGAGCTGCAGCCAAACAATCCCTGGTCACAGAGGGCAGGGATCCTCTCCAGGCTCATGTTTCCTGGCTCTCCTCCACAGCCTGGGAGTTCAGTGCTGCTGTGAGCCCCAGGGGACTGGAGGCAGTTGTTTAACACTTGGAATGTGCCTGAGAGCTGCAGGAATGCTGTGAGAGTGGCTGCTGGCCATGGCAGTTCTGTTGATGCTGCAAAGGGTATTTAGGGTATTTATTCATCTGCTGAATTCTTAGCTTGCAATTAGTGAGTGTTTCATTGCGGGCTGGGAACACTTACATACCAAAATCACGGAAACACGGCAGGTTTGGGTTGGGAGGGACCTTAAATCCCATCTCATTCCACCCCTGCCGTGGGCACAGACACCTTCTACTATCCCAGGTCGCTCCAAACCCATCCTTGGACACTTGAAAAGCTGCTGTGCTGTTGCTTCTTTTCTCACATCCTCAACCCCTCCACTCTGCCTCTGTGCCTGCAAGCAGCTCAGGGCAGGGAGTGCTGAACCTCGACTATTTAAAATGGACACAGGCAGGTGTTCCACACCAGTGTCACAGGGACTCCTGCAAAAAGGATTTTCATCAGCCCCAGATGTCTCTGGCTGTGAAAGGTGGGACTGTGTATGGTCCTTCTCAGTGAGCCCAGGCCAAGCAGCACCTGCTTCATTCTGCTTGGAGGAGCTGCTTGTCCCCTGCCTTCCACCTGGCTTTAGAGCAGGGTGGTTGTGGCTGGGATCACAGCTTGGATTTATCCTGGCTCAGGAGGGATTGAGAAAGAAGCCTAGATCCTTCCAGGGATCCTGCCAGGTTAGGTTGGACCTAAGCCTTTTAATGATATGTACTTTATAATTGCTCAAAATACCCTGGGAAATACTGGAGGGGGAGACACAAATACTTTGTTCTGGGGTGTGAACAGCACGAGCACTGCAGTGGTGATGGGAGAGCTGAGTCTGACCAGGAGCTGAAAGAGAATTGGATTCATGTGTTGATCTTGGCCCACAAAGAGTTTTGCAAAAGTAAACTTAGTCCTCGGGAAAAATGTAAATTAATTTTTAATATTAAAGTGGTTTTAATATAATTAAAGTAATTTTGAATATTATTGAAGTGCTGCTCTGTGAAGATGGAGTTTGGAGCTGCTGTGAGTTGGCAGAGCTCTGTTTGCCCAGGGCTTGGAGCTGACCAGCGCTGTTGCTGTGCTTGCCCTCTGTGGCTGGGCTGTCCCCCTTTGCTCCTCCCTTCCCAAAAGAGATATTTAATGATCACAGGAGCCTCATTGCCGCCTGTCCCTGTGCCCACAGGTACGTTGGGGAGCTGATCTCTGACTCCGAGGCCGATGTCCGTGAGGAGGACTCCTACCTCTTCGACCTGGACAACAAGGTACTGTGTCTGCAGGGAGACAAACCCAAGCTCTTGCCTCCCCAAAGAGCCCCGAGAATGTTTGTCTCCATCCTGATGTACAGAAAACCCTGCAGAGAGCAGTGTTTTAGTGGGAATGTGGCTGAGGGGAGACTTGGGGCTGGTTCGAAGGGCAGCAGAGCCAGCACGTGCTGCCCACAGCACTTTGGAGCAAGATGCTCTCCTGTCACAGCCCTTGGAGCATCCTGAGCTTCCTTACCCAGGGTTTGGTGCTCCCAACCTCCCTGCTCTTCTGTCACAGCCCTTGGAGCATCCTGAGGTTCCTTATCCAGGGTTTGGTGCTCCCAACCTCCCTGCTCTTCTGTCACAGCCCTTGGAGCATCCTGAGCTTCCTTACCCAGGGTTTGGTGCTCCCAACCTCCCTGCTCTCCTGTCACAGCCCTTGGAGCATCCTGAGGTTCCTTATCCAGGTTTTGGTGCTCCCAACCTGGCACCTGGTGATTGACAGCTCTGGGAGTTCTTCATAAAGTGATGATGAGCTGAAAGATTAAAATGAGACCCCAGCAAACCCTGTTCACTCAGAAAGGATTGAGATTCCCTGGCAGGGCCTTGAGGCTCTTCCGCTGCTTGTTCCCCTGCTCTGCTCTGTCAGGGCTCTCAGAGCAGAAATTCTGCTTTGCGAAGTGCAATCTGAAAGTTTTAAGCAAGGCCATGACTTCAGACTTCCCCTGGGAAAGGAGAAGTGAGAAAAGGTGAGCTGGGGACTTGGAGGAGTGGGGTGGCTTCCAAGGAAGGCTGTCAAACACTCGGTGTCTTGTTTCTGTCATCAGCTTGTGACAAAGAAGCTTTGCTTTATTTTTTTGTCCTCTTCTTAAAGCAACACGCATTGAAGAGCTGAAAAAAGATAAATAATGAGTCTAGTCTGAAAACAGGGGGTCAGACTGTAATTAAGGAGTTGAAAGGGACTTCAGCCTGGTTTGTGCATTTATGAGCAAGAGCAGCCTGGGCCCTGCCCTGCCTCTTGGTCAGTCCTGGCTGGCAGCCCTGGGGAAGAATCTCTGTGTTGGCTCCTGGGAAGCCTTAAGGGGAGCAAAGAGGGAGACCAAGGTGGAGCATCTGTAGAAAACCAGGCACCAAATCCCTGAGGGATGGTTCAAGCTGCCCTCGGGCTGGGCAGAGAAGGGCAGGGCAGAGCCAGGGGGTCCTGTGTCCTCCAGAGGGGTGGGGATTGCCAAGGGTGTGAATCCCAACTCTGGAGAGGCCTCGAGCTCAAAGGAATGGCCTGAGTGGACTTGTGCTGCCATGAGCGTGGTTGGGTTGGCATTTCTGGTGTCCCTGTCCCTCGGGCTGTCCCTCCCAGCCTGGAGGTGATCCCTGGGTGCTCCAGGTCCTGCTGTGGGTGTGGCAGTGGGTGCTGTCACCCTGCCCCACCTCGGCATTTCCAGGGCTGAAAGGAGGGAGTGAAATCACTGATTTCTGAAATCAGAGCCGGTGGCACTGTGAGTGCTCCAGGCCCTGGGGTGATGCCTCCCCCAGCTGCTGGGGTGTGTTCTGGGCTCCTGCACCCCTGGGTGTGGCCTGGCACAGCTCATCCATTAACGATCCGAGGTGCTTGTCCAAGAGGGACTTGGAGCACCACTAATGGATCCTTTTGCTTTTGGCCTCTTTGCAACTGAAATTAGCTTCTGTAATTAAAGCCTCTGCTTTGCACAGTCATTCTCTGCTGGAATAAAAAAGCCCTGAGGGGGGTTCTTTTATTTTCAAGGAAAACAAAGTATTACTGCTCTCTGGGCTCTCTGCAAAGGGAATTTCTGTGTTCTCACTTTCACTCTTATCTGCAGAACCCTGTGTTTTCTCCAGGCTCTGGCTTTGTGTTTCCAAGCTGTCATGTTCAATTAGAGGACAGAACAGATGCCTGTTCCCCTATCCAGGGGCTGCTCCCCATAAGGTGTCTGCACTGAGCATCCATCCCATTGTGCCAAACTGGAGAGAACTGGTGTGCCACAGTGCCATGGGCATTTTTACAGCTCTTGGGCTGTGGGGGCAGAGTGCTGTGCAGAAAACTCTATTTTCAGGGCACTGTTGAATATAAATCGAATACAAAAGTGTGTGTGTGTGTGTTTTGAGTCCTTTGAAACCCTCAGCAGTGCCCTGCCCTGGCTGTTCCCGGAGCTCTCTGGAGCGTTCATGGCAGGATGGGTACCCTGATGATGTATTTAACGCAGTACACCCCAACCCCAGTGTGCCCTAACGAGATCTGCCCATTCCCCAGGATGGAGAGGTTTACTGCATCGATGCTCGTTTCTATGGCAACATCAGCCGCTTCATCAACCACCTGTGCGAGCCCAACCTCATCCCCGTGCGCGTCTTCATGTCCCACCAGGACCTGCGCTTCCCCAGGATCGCCTTCTTCAGCACCAGGCACATAGAGGCTGGCGAGGAGATCGGGTATGTGCCACCCCGGGTGCCCAGGGAGGAGACAGGGCCACCCCGGGGAGGGGACAGGGCCACCCCGGGGTGCCCCAGGGAGGAGACAGGGCCACCCCAGGGAGGGGACAGGGCCACCCCGGGCTGCCCCAGGGAGGGGACAGGGAGGGGGATGAGAGCTCTGCTGCTCCCCAGCTGGGCCACTCTTTCCCTTTGTGTCTATCCTCGGGGATGCCCCTGGAGTTTGCCAAGCCCCAGGCTCAACCTGACCTGGCCATGAGCTCTGGGAGCCCTGAGCCCCTCCTGCCCTGGGCTGAGCCCAGCATGGGCAGCAGGGCAGGGGGGATTGTGCCCCTCTGCCCCTCAGGGGAGACCCCACCTGCAGAGCTGCCCCAGCCCTGGCCCAGCACAGGAAGGAGCTGGAGCTGCTGCAGAGAGTCCAGAGGAGGCTGCAGGATGAGCAGAGGATGGAGCAGCTCTGCTGGCAGGGAAGGCTGCGAGAGCTGGGGCTGTTCACCTGGAGAGGAGAAGCTTTGGGGTGACCTCAGAGCCCCTGGCAGTGCCTAAAGGGCTCCAGGAGAGCTGGAGAGGGACTGGGGACAAGGGGTGGAGGGACAGGACAAGGGGAATGACTTCACAGTGGTCGGGGGCAGGGTTAGAATAGAAAATGGAATGGAATGGAATGGAATAGAATTAGAATTAGAATAGAATAGAATAGAATAGAATAGAATAGAATAGAATAGAATAGAATAGAATAGAATAGAATAGAATAGAATAGAATAGAATAGAATAGATTGAAGTTGTTAACACTGAGGGTGGTGAGGCCCTGGCACAGGTGCCCAGAGGAGCTGTGGCTGTCCCTGGGTCCCTGGCAGTGTCCAAGGCCAGGCTGGATGCAGCTCCAGTGGAAGGTGTCCCAGCCCATGGAATAGGATGATCTTTCAGGTCCCTCCAACCCATCCCATCCCAGGTCTCTCTGAAACCCTGGCAGCACCAAGCCCTGCCCCCACCGCACTCTTTCCCCATTGCTGCTGCCCCCCCATGACCCCTCCTGTGTCTCTCTCTTGCAGCTTTGACTATGGGGACAGGTTCTGGGACATCAAAGGCAAATTCTTCAGCTGTCAGTGCGGTTCACCCAAGTGCAAACACTCGAGCTCGGCGCTGGCCCAGCGGCAGGCGAGCACCTCGGCCCAGGACACGCAGGAGAATGGGCTCCCCGACACCAGCTCCGCCACGGCCGCCGGACCCTTCTGAGGCCCCACGGACTCCTCCGAACCCTAGAGATTCACATACTGTCTGAATTTCCATTTAAAGAGAAAGAAAGAAAAGGAAAAAAGACACAAAACCACACAAAAAATTTAAAAAAAGAAAAGAAAAAAAAAAAAAAGAAAAAACCCCCGCTCGAGGAAAGCCAAGGGTTTGTGACACTTAGGGCTGTGCCACCGACTGTTACTTGAGGAATGAGTGAAAGCAAATCCCTCCTCCTGCTGTTGTTCTCCCTCCCTGCTCCTGGGAAGCTGCTGGCTTTCACAGCTGTGTGTGCAGGGGTGGCTCTTGCATTTTTTTTGCCCCCCGAGCTGTCCTGGCCTCCGTGTCTGCCCGTGCTGAGTGTTGGCAGAGCCCAGGGAGAGCCGCCCGTCCTCGGAACGCCGCTCCCGCCCGGACCCTCCCCCCACACATCTCCAGCTCACCCCGAGAAACTCTGGGTGCTCGATGGGACTTTGGAGTGGGGAGGGAGTGGGAGGTGCTGCCTCTGGCTTTGCTTGGCACAGCCCCGGGGCAGGTTCTGCTGGTTGGTTTTTTGTTGCTTTGGTTGGTTTTTTGGTTGGTTGGTTGGTTTTTTTTTTTTTTTTTTTTTTAATCAATGAATGAATAATTCCTCCCCATCTTGCAGGACGTTGTGGTGGGGCCCTTCCCAATGGGGTATTTCCTACAAATACCCTCGAATCTCTCCGAGCCCCACGGCTTTTTTCTCATCTGATGAGAAGAAACCCAGAATCCTTCCCATCCCTGTGATCCCTGGCTCTCCCTCCTGGATTTTCTCCGTTCAAACCAGCTCTGGTCCACACCCTGCTCCTGTCTCAGTGTTGGGTTCCTCTGTGAAGGAATTCCCCTCACCCTGTCCCATGAGTGGTTTTAGAGAGGGAAGGCTGAAGAGGATTTTACAAGACACTAATTCCTAAAGAAAACCAGTTTTCCCCCCCCTTTTTTAAAGATAAAATGAATGATATATATATTATAGAGAATCTGGACTGGCTGGGGTGGACAGATGTGTCACGGTGAGAAGCTCCCAGATGCCACCAGCTCGTCTGTTCCCATCCCTTTGCTCCACGCTGGGCACCTTGGATTGATTTTTAAGCCACACGCTATGAGGTTTCAATGAACTGATTTATTTTTTACCATTATTGAAAACATCGGGGACAAGCATTAAAAACATTAAGAAAAAAAAGAAAAAAAAAAGCTTAAAAAAAAAAAACAAACAAAACCCACAAAAAAACCAAAAAAACCAAAACGACGACAAAAAGAAACCACAAAACAAAACGGTGCTGATTCTGGTGTGATTTTTGCTCACCACGTGAATATAAACTTATCAATTGTATAAAAAGAACAAAGTGATTTTAGTATAAAAATGCAGGAAAAAAACAAAACTTTTTTTAAATTGTTAGTATTGTAGTGTGAATAAATTTGCCATCACCTTTTGTGTGGTGGCTGGGCAGGTCATTATCTTAATTTTTTTTTTTTTTTTGCATATATCTTTAAATACTGTAATTAGTGCAGTAACAAGTTTTTTTTTTTTTTTGTTCATCTCTTCTAGAACATTCATAATGCCATCATGTTTATTATTATTATTTTTTTTCTGTTAATGTTTTTGACAGTTTTAAAGGAGCAGCCTTTTGGCTCTGATCATTTTCTTGTTCTGTTTTCAATGAAATCAATAAAAAAAGAAAAAAAAAGTGCTTTAAAAGGAGTTTGGCTCTTTTTGTCTGCTGGGGGGGATGGCCCAGGGTGGGCTGGAGCTGCTGCTTTGTGGACTTGAAAATGAAGAAAACAACAAAAATGAAGAAAACAGCAAAAAAACCTCATTCCTGCAAAGAAAAGTACCGTGAGTGACTTTGCCTTTTATTTTGGGGGATTTGGGGGTGTTTTTTTAAAATTCTGTGTAATCCTCAAGGTTTGGGAGCCTGAATTCCACTCGCTGGATGGGCAGTGCTGAGCCTGGTACAGGTTTGGGGATCTTGGGGTGTCTCCCCACCCCCTGCCAGGGGAAAATGAGATAAAATCAAACCCAAAACACCAAGGAAGGAGGTGAGGGGGGAATGTGCCTGGGAGCAATCCCTGGGGATGCTCCCACCCTGGATCCCAGGGCTCTGCGGGGCTTTGGGGTCCCGGGGGAGCTGCCAGGGCTGGGTGGGGAGCAGAGCCCTCCCTGGTACCAGGGACAGACACAGCTCTGAGCCCCTGCCAGGCACAGCTCCTGAAAATATCCCTAAAGGGGAGGAAAAACCCAGCCCGGGTTGAGGGGGACACAGGGGGGACCTCACCACCCTCACAGGCTGGGCAGGGGGTCAGTGAATTATGGGGTCTGTAGGTTGGCTTGGGCTGGGTTGGGTTGGGCTGGGCTGGACTGGCTTGGGCTGGGTTGGGCTGGGCTGGGCTGGGCTGGGCTGGGCTGGGTTGGGTTGGGTTGGGATAGGTTGGGCTGGGTTGGGCTGGGTTGGGTTGGGTTGGGTTGGGTTGGGCTGGGTTGGGTTGGGTTGGGTTGGATTGGGTTGGGTTGGGTTGGGCTGGGTTGGGTTGGGTTGGGTTGGGCTGGGCTGGGTTGGGTTGGGCTGGGTTGGGTTGGGTTGGGTTGGGCTGGGTTGGGTTGGGCTGGGTTGGGTTGGGTTGGGTTGGGTTGGGTTGGGTTGGGTTGGGCTGGGTTGGGTTGGGTTGGGTTGGATTGGGTTGGGTTGGGTTGGGCTGGGTTGGGTTGGGTTGGGTTGGGCTGGGCTGGGTTGGGTTGGGCTGGGTTGGGTTGGGTTGGGTTGGGCTGGGTTGGGTTGGGCTGGGTTGGGTTGGGTTGGGTTGGGCTGGGCTGGGTTGGGTTGGGCTGGGTTGGGTTGGGTTGGGTTGGGCTGGGTTGGGTTGGGTTGGGTTGGGCTGGGTTGGGCTGGGCTGGGTTGGGTTGGGTTGGGTTGGGTTGGGCTGGGCTGGGCTGGGTTGGGTTGGGTTGGGCTGGGCTGGGTTGGGTTGGGTTGGGTTGGGTTGGGTTGGGCTGGGCTGGGTTGGGCTGGGTTGGGTTGGGCTGGGCTGGGTTGGGCTGGGTTGGGCTGGGCTGGGCTGGGCTGGGCTGGGCTGGGCTGGGCTGGGCTGGGCTGGGTTGGGTTGGGTTGGGTTGGGTTGGGTTGGGCTGGGCTGGGCTGGGCTGGGCTGGGCTGGGCTGGGCTGGGCTGGGCTGGGCTGGGTTGGGTTGGGTTGGGTTGGGTTGGGCTGGGTTGGGTTGGGTTGGGCTGGGGTGGATTGGGTTGGCTTGGCTTGGCTTGGCTTGGCTTGGCTTGGCTTGGCTTGGCTTGGCTTGGCTTGGCTTGGCTTGGCTTGGCTTGGTTTGGCTTGGCTTGGCTTGGTGAGAAATTATGGATTTTGCTGCTGGAATTGTAAAAGGTTCCCCCCAGAGCTGTTGGGGACATCAGGACCCTCAAGGGCTCTCACACACCCAGACCCTTTAACCACAAGGTGATGACAATAACACAGTTCGATATTGCGTAATTAAATATTTCCGTGAAAAGAACGTGCTTTAATTGAAGGGGAGAAGTGGGAAACCCCCAGAGATCTGTGGGCCTGACTTCCCCAAAGTCAGCATTTCCCTGGGGTGGAGAGTGGGACACACACGAGGTTTTGGGATCACAGGAGGCTTTGGGATCACACGAAGTTTTGGGATCAAGGGAGGTTTTGGGATCATGGGAGATTTTGGGGTCACAGGGACCTGGCAGAGGTCACACACAGCCCCAGGTGACCCCCAGCACTTCTGGGGAATCCCTTTGCTTTTCTGTGCAAATAACTGCACTTTCAACACACACAGTTCATATCCCAGCACTTTTCCAGAGTTAAGGATGAGCTGGAAAAGAGGTGTTGATTTTCACAGTAATTTCTGCAATGCCTGTGGGGCCCAGCTCAGGGATGGGGGGGGTGAAAGGGGTTTTGGGTCAAGAAATGTGGGCAAAGCCCCCTCAGCCTAACCCTGACCCCACCCTGCTGGTGGCAGTGCCTGCTTGGGACAGCTCGTTCAAACGATGCACCAATTTTAATGGGAATGTTTTGCCCTGAAGCACGATCAATTTAATGGGAATATTTTGCCCTGAGCTGCTCCACGCCCAGCCCAGCTGCCCGAGGTGAGCTTTGGTTTGAGGGAGATTTTGCTTTCGTTTCAGGGAGATTTTGCTTTCGTTTGAGGGAGATTTCACTTTCGTTTGAGGGAGATTTCTTCCCTTGTGACACATTGACAGCTCCTGGAGCAGCAGGACTCACTTTGCTTTTGGCAGTGACCAGCTCCAGAATTTTGTTTTTCCTTCTCAGCCTCCTCCCCTCGGCTCTGCTGAAGGGAGACACCTCCAATCATTCACTGGCTTTCCCTGGGAATTCTGGCAGGCTTTGGGGTGTCCCCACGAGTTGGGTGCTGGGTTTGTGTGCAGAGCTCAGGCAGGTGTGGAGTGGGGTCCATCCCATCCCATCCCATCCCATCCCATCCCATCCCATCCCATCCCATCCCATCCCATCCCATCCCATCCCATCCCATCCCATCCCATCCCATCCCATCCCACCCTCACCCCTGGGGCTCAAGGAGGGTTCCAGGGCAATCCCACAGGGCTGGGGGAGATCCCACTCTCCTTCCCTGCCTGGGACATCCTTGCTGCCCTTCCTGCTCGCACCGAATCCCCCAGGGCAGGGCAGGGAGGTGTGGGGCACAGTGGGTCTGCACTGAGCTGCAGGATGGGGTGTGATGGCTCTTTTTGGGGTTCAGCTCGGGGGCACGGAGGGATGGGGACACTCCCTGATGGTTTGGGGTGCCCTGTTGGGGTCAGACACAGCTCCTCCTCCTCCTGGAGCTGCAGGGAGCTCAGCCTGGGCTCTGTCACTGCTCCCAGAGGGTGTCCTGCTCCAGGAGCAGGGCAGGGCCATGGAGGGGCAGGTCCAGCTCTGTGGGACCCCAGGGCACTGCAAACCCCTGCACACGGAGCTGGGGAGCTCTCCTGGCTCCTCTCTCCCTTGGAAAGGCACCAAAAGCCTCATCCATCGCCTGGGCTGACCTGGGCCAGCAAAGCTGGAAATTATCCTGGATACAGGAGCTAATCTGGCTTCTCTTTATAGACTCTGTCTCTCCCTTTGTGCTGCTGTGACCTCCTCTGATGAGGAAATATGAGCGAGGCTGATGGTTATCCTGCAGCCCAGGTAAGAGTTATAAAATCTCTATAAATGTGGAATTTCTCCCCACGTCTCATCCCCCAGCCTTTGCCAGAGCTGGAAGAAATATTACTTTATCTCCTTGCTAGCACAGAATATTCCCTCGGCTGCTGAAGGAGCTCCCTTATCACCCTTTTAATTTCCTTTCTGGTGCTCCAAGCAGGATGAAAAAGCTCTGCTGCTGTCTCTGGTGGCAGGGAAAGGCCTCGATGTCCTGACTGTGAGAGAGAGCCAGCCTGAGGTTCAAGCCTAAGGCTGCAGGTGGGATGGGAGGGTGAAGGGACAGGTCAGGGATGCCAGGGGAGGTCAGGCTCAGCTCCTGTCACCTCCCCAGGCCCAGAAATGGCCTGAATGCCCAGAAAATGCAAATATTGCTTTGTCTAGGAGGGGGAGGTTGGAAAAGTAAATTGCAAAGGTGGTCCTGTTCTTTCCTGCTCTGTATGGGACTGGGTAAAGCTCAGTATCTGAGCAGCTGAAACAATCCTACTGAGCTATATTGGAGTGAAATATGGAGTAGCACTAGCCTCACACACACGGTGGAATTAAAATGCCAATGAATGTGTTATTGATACTTCTTTCATCTCAGCTCAGCCCCACACCTGAATTTCTGCTCATCTCTGCCTTTTAACATTTAACATTTAATCATTTAACCATTTAGCCATTTAATCATTCACATTTACCCATGTGAAAGGCATCACAGAAGGCTCAGCCCCTCGTGGCTGTGTTGAACAGCTGCTGGGGCTCCCTCTCTGCTGGTGGCACTGGGGACACACACGAGGTCCTGCTGGAGGTCCCTGTGTGCCCTGGGAGGTGACAGTGCCACCAGGGAATGGCACCTGGCTCAGCTCTGCTCTCCCTGCAGCACCAGAGGGACTCAGCAGCCCCACAGCTGAGTGGGAATTGCCCCATGCCTGGGAAGTTTTCAATCCATGAGTGCTCTCCAGCCCCCTGGGGAGCGGAAGGAAGGAAGTTCAGGCCCCAGGAGTGTCCCCAGCATGTCCCACCCTGAGCAGCACCAGCACAGGGGGGCTGGTGAGGCAGCCCCTGTCCCTCCTGGCTCTCAGAGCCCCCGAGCCTTGCAGGGAGAGGGGATGGAGGCCCAGAGCTGCTGGCACTGGGGGGTTCTGCTGGCACTGGGGAGTTCACTGGCACCCCAGGGCTGCCCAGAGCTGCGATTCAATTCCCCATCACAGTGTCCCAGCCCAGCTGGGGGAGCAGGGGCTGGGCCAAGCAGGGCTTTGTTTAAACTCCGGAGCTCTGCTCTCTAGCAGGGATGACAGGAGGTCACCCTGGGGACAGGGCTGGCTGTGTGACAGGGATCCATTTGCAGCTCTCCTGACTCTGAAATTCCACAGGATTGGGCAGCTCTGGACACACGGATTGTCCCTGCCCAGGGCCCCTCTCGGGGCTTTGCAGGAGCACAGAATTCCTCCCGAGTGCCTTTGGGCTGAGTCAATGTCCAGGAGGGGCTGGGGACAAGGCACAGCACCTCCAGCTGCACTTTGCACTTGGGATGTTCTTCCCTGTTGGGGAGGAAGAAATAGGAAAATCTTATAGAAATTATTACCTGGCAAAAAATGCTGAGAATATGGAAACTATAAGCGAGATGGAAATGAAGACAAGCTTTGAGATACCAAACCCCAGTGACTGAACAACTGGAAAACAATGGTATGGCCACTGAAGGTAATCCCCTTTGGATTAAACAATCCCCTCTGCTTGCAGACAGGTCCAAGGGTCAGAGCAGACCCTACCAACTCAAGCAGAGAGTACAAAAAGCAGTTTTAAGGGTTTAAAATATAGCGCCATATGGTAATACAAGGATGCTCATAGGCTGTGTGTAAATGCTATAGAATTTGTATCTTGTCCTAGATTGGTTAGTGAAAATTAGAATATTCAGCACAGAAGATGATTTATTGTATTGCAAACTGCAACCACAGGACCCCTCTATTCACCCTTACCCCATTCTGCATTCCCAATTCCTGTATCACATACTTCTCTCTCTCTCTCCCTTACCTGCCTGGGGCTGTGTCTGGCAGCTCCTCACAGGTCTCCTACCCCCACTCTCTATCACAATAAACCTCATGCTCTAAGACCTGACTCCAGGGATCTCTGTCTCCATCTGAACCGCAGCCACACACCGCAGAGCTCATCCAACAGGCGCAAGATCTCTACACTTCCCTTCCCCAAGGAAAGGCAGGACAGGGGCAGTGCCTCCCCCTGATCCCATGTCCCCATTTCCAGCCCCTCCTATAAACCCCAGGGCTGGGAGCTGGTGCCTGGCCTGGGCTCTGCTGCGTGAACAAACGCTGGGAGAATGCTCTGTGACCAAACCACCTGGAACAGAGCTAAAATGAGGATTCATGGTGCTGATAAGATAGAAAACAAAACCATTTTGGGGCTGGGATTTTTCCCTGCTGGGGGGGTTGTTTTTTGCTCTGTGCTGATCCCTCGGGAGCCTGGGAATGAGGAGCCCACGGTGTGGAGGATGGAAAGCACCTGGATATGGAGAGCCTCCCCTCTGGAGCAGCCTCCATCTGTGTGCTCAGAATGAGGCTGATTTAAATGGTGATTTATTTGTCTGCAACGTGCAATGAGCTCGGAAAAAACCCTCAGCAATCCTTGTTTGAAAAGCAGAACGACACGCAAGAAATCATTGAGGTTTTTCTCCCTCCTTTCAGAAAATACAGTGGCAATGAAACAGCAGTGATGGGTGAATAATAAAACCCTTCTGTGGAGCTCACTCATGCTGGATAAAGTATAAAGCCCCACTGATGCAGGGCTCAGGGTGAGCAGAAAATATTCCACCTGAGCAACAGCAATTAGTGCACTTGGCTTTGCCTTTGTTGTGCTCTGTAAATATAATTCTGAGCAGCAAATAAGCAGATAAGCTTTACCCAGACATAACAAGACAAATATCCTTTTCTCCTGCCTCTGCTGGGAAGAGAATTTCTCTCTGGTTGTGCAGCTGTTGGGGGAAAATAGCTGGAATAAATTGCTTGGGAGTTTGTGAGCAGCAAACATGGCCTGCACCATTAGCAAAGTGACTTTAGAAATGAATAAAAGGGGAATGGGGAGAATATTCTCATTTATATGAGAATATTACAAGCCTCTTTGACACAGGCTTGAGCTGGAAGAAGTTTAGGAACTTCTGTGGCGTTTTGTTTTCCTGATGTCTGTGCTTCGCTCCTGCTGCAGGAGCTGCTTTGCCGAATCCCTGGAGAAGTCAGGAACCCTGGGGATGTTTTAGCCAGGAGGCCTGGGGATGCTGGAGCTGGGAACCCTGGGGATGCTGGAGCCAGTCTGGGGTGGAGAGAGCAGGAGCTGATCCCTCGGCAGGCAGGGATTTCATGCTCGGCACAGCACCCAGCGTGTGCCCAGGGATGGGAGGGAAAATGCCAAAATGATGGATTTTGGTGGGAGGCAAACCCGAATTGAGGCAGCTCCGTGCTGCTGCAGGTTCTGCCTGAGCTCTCCCTGCCGTTCATTTGGGTGTGGATGTTCCTCTGGGGCTCCAAAGGTGGGAATTTCTCTGCCGTGGGACTCTCTGTGCCCTGCCCTGCCCCGGGGCTGCCCGGGCTCGGTGTGGCTGAGCCATTCCCTCCCCACTCCTCGCCCACCCCCGGGAAGGTCCGGGATGTTTTCAGTGTTCTTAGCTCTAATTAGCACTCTAATTAGTGGATCCTCCTGCCCACCCTCCACACAGCACTTTTCTCAGTGGTTGGGAGAGCTCTCTTTGCCTCAGTTTCATGGGAGGAAAATGGGAATAAAACTCTCCCTTTGAAACCTTCACCAAGCCATGAACAATTAATGAGGTGCTGGATGTGCCTGCGAGAGGAGGACTTCCCTCTCACATCTGGAGACAAATAGAATAAAAACCCAGGGATTTGGGAGGCAAATCTGGGGAGATATTGGGGGAGACAAAGAAAGAGCCTGGTTTAATATTGGTTTGTGAGAGAACCAAGCTGCTCCTGTAAAACTACCTTGGAACACATCCTTGATTGTTTCAACAGATGCATTTATTTTTTTGAACCGATGCTTTTTATGGAAGTGCTGTGAAGAGGAGGGAAAATATCACAAAATTCCCTGGGAACTTCCCATCCTTGTCCTGCTGTGCAGTGAATCTGCTGGTGAGGGACGTGTTCCACCCTGGGGTGGCTGTGCTCTGGGGCTCTGGGGACAGATGGGATGGACTGGGATTGACTGGGATGGACTGGGATGGAGCTGGGATGGACCTGGGATAGACCTGGGATGGACCTGGGATAGACCTGGGATGGACTGGGATGGACTGGGATGGAGCTGGGATGGATCTGGGGTGGACTGGGATGGATCTGGGATGGAGCTGGGATGGAGCTGGGATTGACCTGGGATCGACCCGGGATGGAGCTGGGATGGACATTGCACCTCTGGGTCTTGGAAAACTCTTTCCCAGCCCTCTGCTGCTGCAGGGAAGTGCTGTTTGCTGCCTCTGTGTTTGGCCTGGGAGTGGAAAACTCCCCTGAGGGAGAAATCCACTGGGGTTTGGATGGTGCCTGGAGCTCAAGGGCTGCTGGCCTAGGAAAATCAGCTTTTCCCAGTTATTTGTGATATCTCCGTCATTCTTCACAAACTGTGTGCACAGAAAAGCTGGAGAAGGGCAGTGTGGCTTGGTTAAACCTCGGGAGGCTCAGGCTGGAGATCAGGGAAAGCACTGCCCAGGCTCCCCAGGGAATGGGCACGGCCCCGAGGCTGCCACAGCTCCAGGAGCGTTTGGACAGCGCTGCCAGGGATGGACAGGGTGGCATTGTTGGGTGTCTGTGCAGGGCCAGGAGGTGGATTGATGATCCTCTGGGTCCCTCCAGCCCAGGATGTGTGTGGCTGTGCCAGCACAGCTCTCCCGGCTCTGCAGCAGAAGGAGGTGCCCAGGAGCTCCTGGAGCTGAGCCGCCCCAGCAGAGATCCCTGAGTGACCCCAGGTCACCAAATCCCACCGAGGGAAACTCCCTCTGCCCTGCCTGGCGCTGGACAGGGGATGGGGTCACAATAAAGGTCCCTGGGAGCCCCTGGGGGGGGGGTCCATCAGCCAGACCCCAAATAAAACATTTCTCTGGACCAACAGTTCTGCTGCATATTGGCTTCTGTTAAAGGAATTCAATTTAGAAACCATCATGCCAGAGAGAGGAGGAGGAGGGCAAAACATGATGGCTAAATTATTCCAATTAACCATTCCAGACCTTTCTTGCTAATTCAGTTGGACTAAGTGTTGCCTGGTGTGGGGATCTGCAGGGCTGAGAGCCTCACGCAGCACCAGGGAATGTCTGGGGGCTGAAGCAGAGGAGAGGCTGGTTTGATGTTATTGAGCTTCACTTCTTGAAGCAAAGCAGAGAAGGAAGAGTCTGGAGTGCGGAGCAGAGCTCAGGCACCTCTCCTGCAGCCAGTCCTCGCTGCCACTTCCCCTGGCACACGATTTCCAGGCTAATTCTTCAATCAGGGAAACATCAAAGCAGTGCCTGGAACGAGGCAAATGATCCAGCTCAGCCCTGCTCTGCAAAAACAACCCAGACCCAGATGGGAAGCTTTTCCAGGAGGCTGGAGATCAACCCTGTGCTTTAAAGCCAGATACTTGTGGTAGAGAAGGTTCAATTCACTCCTCAGGTTCTTGATTATTCCTCTTTGAGTTTCTGAGTATTTGCCCCTGGTACTGAGCCCAGCAAGTGTCAGGCTCTTTGCTTTCCAAACTGGGCAATTCCCAGATTGGGATGACAAGGATATTTACTCATCATTTAGTGGTGAAAATTCCCATGATTTCAGCTCAAAATCACAGGGAACTCCAACACTCTGAGGTTGGGAAGTGCTTTACAGCTCTGACCAGCCTGGCTGGGGTGGTGCAGGGTTTTACTCTCCCCACAGCTCAGCCAGAATTACAGAATATCTTGAGTTTGATCATCAAAATCCAACCCCTGGCCCTGCACAGAACAGCCCCACCAATCCCATCATGTTCCTGCAGGGAATGTCTTCCCTGAGCCTCTGAGCCTCCTCTCCTTCTTTCTGTGCCCTCCTGCCATGTCTTAAAAAGTGACAATAAGACTTGAAAATCCTTATGGGTTGTTTCTTTTCTCCCTCAAATGTTTGAATACCTCCGCACATCTCTCGTCTGAGAACATCTTCCCTGTGGTTGTTTTCCTTCCTTGTTGGAAATCTTAATTTTGGTTATGAGTTCTTTGGGTCACAGCCCAAAGTGTGTGAGTTCATGAGGTTTATGGTCCCTGATTCAACAACCTCTGAGGACGCAGAGTAAATTCCCAAATCTTTCAGTACCTTTGGTTTGAGCATCATGGAAAACACTTTTTTTCTGCTTGATCTATCATCTTTCAATTATTTTCCAGTTTTCTATGTTCTCAGTCTCTAATTTGGTATTTGTCTCACTCCTCTCCCCTCTGAGGCTTCTCCCCTCTCTGGCTGCATGGGGGAAACACAGAAATCTTGGATTTGTCTCCCAGGAGGAGTGGCAGCTCCCACCTAGCGTGACCTGACCCTGAGCTGCTCAGGGTTTAAAGACAAATTGTTGTACTGTTTAACACACAAAAAACCCAACAAACATACAGAAAACAAACAAAAAAAATCCCCAAACAAACAAAAAAACCAAAAAGCAAAACAAAAACAAAAATAAAAACACCCCAAACAAAACCATCACAAAAAACCCCCCAAAAACCAAAAAACCACAAAAACCCCCAACAAACAAACAACCAACCACCAAAAAAAACCAAAACAAAAAAAAATTTTAAAAAATTTTAAAAAATCACCATGTCCCATAAGCTCAGGGTTTTGCTGTTACGAGACCCCAGCTCCTCACACCTGAGGGTACCCACAGCTTGGGTTTTTTAGGGGCTGTGCAGAGGCTTTTTTTCCCTCCTTCTCTTTCCAAAGTAGCTGAGCTCTTGATGTTGGTTCATGAATCTTCGCTCTGCTGGAGAGATGCAGGTCTGGAAGCTGTCAAGGAGCCTCTTTTATGAGCACTTGAAAGCGAAAAAAAAAAAAAAGAAATAAAGAAAACGGGTGCTTGAAGAGTAGATGGGACTAATGAAGCTTTTTTATCTTGGCAATTTGTGTGTACACAGAGTGGGGGCGAGGGGAATCCTACGGAGTGGAGCAAACCCATGGAGGGCAGAGCAGTAAATAGGATGAAAATGAAATCAATATCCAGGGCTTAATTAAGGAGCTGTTTTTATTCACAGCCCAGGATAAAGCCCTCCCCAGACCAGAGGTGCCAAACACTTGCAGGACTGCAGCCTCACATGGGCTGTGTCCTGCAGGCTCTGACCCTCAGGAAAGGTTATTTTGGCTGTTCCTGCAGGAAGGAACAAGAGGAGGAGGCAACGAGGAAGGAATGAGGATGCAGGCTAATGGTCCTCCAGTTATGGCTTCAGACTGAAACAGAGTAAATTTAGTTGGATATTAGAAAAAATCCTTCCCTGTGAGGGTGGGCAGGCCCTGGCACAGGTGCCCAGAGAAGCTGTGGCTGCCCCTGGATCCCTGGCAGTGTCCAAGGCCAGGCTGGACAGGGCTTGGAGCAGCCTGGGACAGTGGGAGGTGTCCCTGCCATGGCAGGGGTGGGATGATGTAGTTGCACTGTTTTAGAATCTTTCTGCTCTTTCTCAGGGAGAATAGAGATAAACTGCATTCTTTTACTTTCTTAATCTCTGTGTTTGGTATTAGGTGTTATTTAGCTGTGACCAATGGTTTTAGGAGGTGAATTCTTTGCTGACCAATAGTTGCTGGGTTATTGATGGATATATAAAGAGGCTTCTTGTAAATAAAGTTCCCTTTTCGCCATCTTAGTTCGTCTGCCTGAATTCTCTCAGCCAGCTTCTGCAACCCTCGAGAAATCTAAAGCCACAGGAAGAGATGAGATTTAAGGTCCTTTCAATCCAAACCACTCAGTGCCTCACCGATTCTGTGCTTTTGGGGTCAACCCAAAACCCCAAACACCTTTTGAGCACAGGGCACCAATGTGGGGAGGGGAGGGAGCAACACATGGAAAAATTGAGCTCTTTTGCTTTTATGCCACTTGCAGAAGGAGCCTGATGTGTTTATTTCTCAGTGAAGTGAGAAATGCAGCTGTTCCCAAGAACTAATCCTTTCATAAACTCCCTGAAATAGGAACAGTACAGACCCACTGAAGAGAAATATTCTAAACAGTGAGCTGGGCTGCTCAGATATTGGCTGGTACTGAATGCTTCAGGACTAGAGCAAGCAACCAATTTCTGATTAAAATACTTACTTTTTAAAATTCAGTTTGGTTTGGTTTTTTTCTGGTTCTATATAAAGTGAATGAGGCACTTGGAAATTGGGAAATGGAGGGGTGAGGAGCAGCCTGGTGAGAGCATGGGCTGGGCCTGCTCTTTGCAGGGGAGGCTGCTGGAGCTGGGGGTGAAGGGAAGAGCAGAGCTGTGCACAAAAACCCTGCAGACCTGGCCCCCATCCCAGCAGGGAGGTGAGACCTCAGTGTGGGCAAAATGGTCCTGCTCCTCTCAGGTTTCCTCTTGCCAGACAGTGTAAATCAGCCCCACAAGGTTTCTGTGGGATTTGTTTCATGGCTGACTGCCCAAATTTGTGCCCCTGCCACTGCTGGGATTCAATTCCCACAGCTCCCACCCTCCTTGCTTTTGGGGACCACCTTTGCTCAAAGTGAGCTGCTCCTGGCTGGTTTTTGGGTGGAAGAACCAGCTCCTGTGGCTCTGGCTGCCTGTCCCACGCTGTGTCCCCTCCCTGCCCTGCTCGGGCTGAGCTCAGTGGGGCTCCCCTGGGCTGTGTCCCCAAACCCCTGCCTGAGGGGCTCCCAAAGGGCAGGGAGGGATCCTGGCGGCTTTGGGAGCACCAGGATGCATCATCCCCCTCTGCTCCCATTCAGCTCAGCCCCCAGACCCATGGGGTGTCCCCTTGGGGGTGTTTTGGGGACACTTCCCCCAGCCTCACTCAGCTCCTCCAGTGCTGCTCCCATGGAGCTCCTGTGGCTCTGAGCTCGCTCCTTGCTGCTCTAAAGGGTAAAGAGCTCACTCCACTCTCACCAGACCCTTCTGGTGATGGACTGAGCCCTGCTCCTGCTGGCCTTGGCCTTCATTCCTCGCTGGACCATGACCCTCTGAGAGCTGAGCTGAGCACTCAGCTCCCTGGCAAGAATTCTCATTCCACCCAGGTGACATCCCTCCGATCCTCACATTGCAGGAGAGATGTCAAAGCCCCATTCCCTGGCAGGGAAATCATCCCTCCCCGAAGGCTCAGAGCTGTAATTACTGTGTTGAACTGGCAGAGGTGCCAGGGCTGGAAATGACATCTGGATTCCTCCAAGAAACAGCAAACACCACCCCTGACAGGAGCACAGAGAGGCAAAAAAACCAACCTGGGGAGAGGAGCAGCCCTGGCTGCACCCAAGGATTGGCTCACTGAAGGCACATTTGATCTGAGGATCACAGAGGTTTCTTGGATCTTCAAGAAAACATCAAACAGAAAGGCATGAAAGGCAGAGTGAAGTGTCTGTGCTGGATGGGCTCCTCCTCCCCCCCAGCCAGGCCAGCAGCACCACAATCCCTGGATTTTCCAGTGCTCTTCCTCCAGGAAAGGTCCAAGTCCTGCAGCGGACTGGGCTGGGGTAACTGCTGAGGAGGGAGAGAGGGGTTTGGAATTTTTTTGGTGCAGCCCATAACAGATTTTCTGTTATTTTAAGACCATAGAGAATTTCTGTGATGGCAGAAAACCAAGCGATGGCACAGGGGTAATCACACAATAGAAGTTGCTTTAGAATATAAACAATAATGCAAGCACGGGCTTGAATTGAACTTTTAAACCCACACGTGACCTCCCTCTGGAGTCCCACAGGTTTTCTGAATTACATTAATTTTTGTCTTGATAAAAACTGCAGTCAGGGGTAAAAAATCTCAGAGCTCCTGTCGAGTCTTAGCAGAGAGCTCCTGGAGGAGCAAGAAACAATCAGCACTCGAGGGGCTGCTGTCACCTCTGGGCACTGGGGTGGTGACGGGACATCACCCTTGGCCTGCCCAAATGGAAATAAGGTCCCTGTGCCCATCACTGGTGTCACTTCGGTGTCACTTTGGTGTCACAGAGCCACAGCCCCCCCAGCAGATGTGCCCCACCCCATGTTCAGCTGCTCTGGGGTCTTCCAGAAAACATCAAACAGGTGAGGACCACCCTGCAGTGAGGGAGGTGCCACCTCCGTCGGGACTTGGGTGCCTCTTGCTGAGGTCCTTGTGGGAATCCCACAGGGCTAGGAACACTTTTGGAAGCTTTGCCTCCATTTTTAAAGATGGAAATGCTTCAGAGAGGTGGACAGTGTGTGTTCCAGGAGCTGCCCGTGGGTTCAGTGCTGGTTCAGTGCTGCCACATCCCTTCCAGGTCCCTCCTCTGACCACTGGGCTCCGCTTGCTGCCAAGAGACAAGAAAATGGCCTTCCTGCTCCTAAATCTGCTTTACTTCACTTTGTTTATTGTTTTTAACCCCTGCTCTCGCCAGTTCTTGTGCTGTGAAATTGTCAGCTGCAGCTTCTTCTCCTAATTTCCCATTTTCTGGCATTGCTGGGCCTCTCCTGCAGTGCTCCCACTGAAAAGCTTGCTCAGTTTTGCTGCATTTGGGCAGTTTCCCCCTCCTTTTTGGGCCAGCCCGTGCAGTTCAGGCACCGACAGCTGTACCCAGCGAGGTTGGAAACATCAACTCTTCATCCACCCGACTTCCCTCGCAAGAAATAAATGTTTGGTGGTGGCGTGTGCTCTGTTTGCTGATTAAAATGATTTTCTCGGTAATAGAAGCTCTCAGTGTCTCCTCTGATGTGAGGAGGAATAATTAAGTCCTCTCAGTAATGCAGATAAATAATGCCTTTGGAGAGCCCTGAGTGCATCATAAATCAGCAGCATTGCTCCTGAGGTGCCACCTCCTCGCGTCCTGGTGCTGAGTGATGGCAGCAGGCTTGGGTCCCCCGCTGGCCCCTAATGCCACCTGTAAGGCACAGCCTGGGGACTCTGGGGTGTCCCCAGGGCCTGCCTGGGACCTGTCACTGTTTTATGGAATATTTTTGGGGTTTTGGACTGTCCCTCTCCATCATGGAGAGAAGAGCTAGCAGCTCTGAGGTGAAGCCATGTGAGGCCTGGCCTGGCAGAATCCGGGGCTGTGAGCACAGAAATATGCATTTTCATTTCTATAGATACAGTTTTACGTATCTATATCTATACCTATATCTATATCTGTATCTGTATCTATATATCTATATCTCCATGTAAACAGTGACAGTTGAATTTTTTCTTTCGTTTTGTTGCTGATCGAGCTCTGGGCACCCAGACTGAGCATCTCCCAGGTGTAAGGGAAGAGCTAAGTGCCTCATAAACATATTATCTGTGGAAAACCGGGAAAAATATGGAGAAAGGTGCAACTTCTCCACTAACTATCCAGCAGGACATCGCTGCGGATCCTGAACTGCTCCTATTGTGTTTATTTCTTGAATCTTGACTTATTTGCTCCCTCCTTGAGGTTGTTCTCAGAAGATTTCCTGGGTCAGAGGAGGTGGTGGTGCCTCTGTTTTGCAGCGTCCCAGGCATGTGAGCAGTGGGAGCTCCTAGCAGGGTGCATCACCTCCGAAGGGAAGTGCCTCCCCCCTGGCTCTGTCGCTGACTCTGTGTGTGACTGATTCTCCTGGCTCGGGTGGCTCCAGGCAGGAACAGAGGTGAGGGCTCAGAGATGGAGGAAAATTTTCTGATGGGAACTCAGAGCCTTCAAGATGTGTCACCTCAAAATGGGACACGCGAACACGCCTATCCAAATTGGCACAATCTCCCCTGTCCAGCTGCTCCCTCTGGGGTCCCCTCAAGGCCTCAGGTTTCTCCAAACCCCCAGCCCTGCTCGTGCCTGGAACCACCCAAGCCTTTGCCAGGAGAATCAGTCACACACTCACACCCCGAGCCAGCAGCAGGACAAGGGACAAGGAACCTCTTGTGCAGAGCGGGGGTGACTCTTGACATTGGGAGGCTCTGAGACTGTTCTGAAGGAATGTGAGCATCTTCCCTCCCCTGAGCCAGACAGGCTTGTTCAGTGAGGAGCTGCAGGAGTGGCTCCGGGAGCATCTGCCAGTACCAGCCCCGGGGAAGGAGGAGAAAGATGCTCCAGGTGGTGCTGGGAAGGCTGGAGCCCTGTGCAGGGTTGAGAGTCCTGTGCAGGGATGGGAGCTTTGTGCAGGGATGGGAGCTTTGTGCAGGGATGGGAGCTTTGTGCAGGGATGAGAGTCCTGTGCAGGGATGGGAGCTCTGGCAGGCTCTACCTCCCGGGATCAGCGAGGCAGGAGGAGGAGCTCAGAGTGGTCCTGCCTGCTCCCGGGGCCATTCCGGCTGGGAATGGGCAGAAAGGGAGAGAATATCTCTATAAACACCCGAAGGAGAGGCGTGTGGCCGTGCCGGGGCTGGAGGAGCTGTGTCACACGGCGCTGGCAGCTCCTCCATCCAGCGCCATTCCCGAGCTCCGTCCGCTCCCGATGGAGCCAGGGCAGGGCTGGCAGCGGAGGTGCTCCCGGTGCCCCGAGGAGCCGCTGTCCCCAGGCTGCGGGGACACCTCCCCCGGCCATTTCCCTTGCGGATAATTAGGCTTTCAAAGTCAAAGTCAGAAACCTGCTTAATTGATGAGGCCGCCCTGCCGAGTGCCAGGGCTCGCGCTGGCGGTGAGCGCGGCGAGAGCCGCAGGGGACACTCAGGGTGACACCCGGGGAAGCCACCCCCGGCCGTGGGTGCGGGTGGGTGGCACCCCCAGCCCCTGCCCCACTGGCCCGCGTGGGGTGAGCGGAGTTTCAGTTCTGGCCGTGCCGGAGCAGAGGGCGCTGGAGCCCCAGAAAACTCCGGAGGATGCGGCTCCAGACCCACCCGATCCCTCCGATCCCTTCGCTCCCTCCGCTCCCGGGGCTGCCGAACGTCCTGCGGGGTGCAGGTGCTCCGTGGGGCTGGGCAGGGATGGGCAGGGCTCCCCTCGCCAGGGCTGCTGCCTGTCCCAGGGGTGCCCGTCTCGGCATCCCAGGGTCGGGCAGGGGAAAGGAGGACGCGGCAGGTGACGATTTTCCTCCAAGGCATTTTCCCATCCTCTCGCAGCAGCTCCGCGCAGCCCGAACCTCGCTGGGTTCCCACCCCTCGGCCACCAGCTCAGGGCAGCGTGTGCTGCTGGCCCTCCCCGGCCCCCCTTGGGTTTGCAGACTCTTTCCCTTGACGTCCTGAAAAGGAAAAGCACCTAAAAATGCGGCTCATCACCTGCTTTTGTAATTGGAGTTGTCACTAATTAACAGCCTCTGAACCCCTCCGTGCTGGCTCGCAGAAGAGCCTCACGATGTTTATTTACCATTTTAATGCGGTAGTCTTGGCCCACTGTCAGTTTTTCCCTGTTCCGGCACCCTCGGAGTTCATTTTCAGGCTTTGCCACGTTTCTGTTCGGCTGCGCTCTGCTTCCCCGGTATCTTGGTAAGACAATAGCAAATGGGCTCAAGTTGCTCCAGGGAAAGTTTAGATTGGATATTAGGGAAAATTGCTTCTCTCGAAGGGTTGTCAAGCACTGAACAGGCTGCCCCGGGCGGTGCTGATGTCACCATCGCCCGAGGGAGTTAAAAGACCTGTGGCTGTGGCACTTGGGGACATGGTGGCCTCGGCAGCGCTGGGTGAACGCTCGGATTCGACTTTAGAGGTATCTTCCAACCTAAAAATTCTGTGATTCTGTTTCGAGGTGAGCTCTGATTCCTTCGCACTCTCCTATTTTCGAGTGAAAAGGCGGCTCCCGCCTGAGCCCTGGGCTGCGCTGCTCCTGCCCCCATGGCGCTGGCAGGATGGGGACACGCACTGTCCCCGCGTGTCCCCAAGGTCCCCGAGCGCTCCCTGGGCATCGGCCCGGGGCTGCACTGCCGGACAGGGCCTGGGAGGCTGCGGGGCTGTGGGACGGGAGAAAAGCAGCCCCGGCAACTCAGCAGCCTTCCCTCAGCAGCCAGCGCGTCCCTGGGGACTGTGCCGTGCCCCTGGGGACTGTGCCGTGCCCCTGGGGACTGTGCCGTGTCCCTGGGGATTCTGCCGTGTCCCTGGGGACTCTGCCGTGTCCCTGGGGACTCTGCCGTGTCCTCGGCTGGTGTGACAGGGCTCCGAGCAATGAGCTCAGCGCACCCAGAGAGGTTTTGCTGATTCGTAATCCCAATCTTCTCCCATGGGCGAGAGAGAGCAGCTCCCCTTCCCCCTTCCCCTTCCCGTGCGGGCAGTGGGGATCAGCTTAAGGGATTAACTCCTCCTGCTCCTCAGCCTCTCCTCCTGAGCCGTGTGAGCCAAGAGAGAGTGTGATAGAGACCGCGTGTGACCACAAGAGATTAATTAAACAGTAAGCCCTAATTACTGAGGCTAAGGCTGACCGACTTACTCTGTCTGTAAAATAGCTGAATACTTAATTTACACTGGAATGTGGACATAACTTTCACCATTAGCTGAATAAACAAGGAGCACCCGAGCTAAACGAGCCTGACGGCTGTGGGGCTGGAACCGGAGCTGTCTCCTGGCAGCCCTGGGTGCCCTGCACCTCCTCCTGCCTGGCCGCAGATTTGGGGTGAGGGGGAGCTGCTTTCTAAAGCCCCAGCCTGCCCCAAGCCTGCGGGATTCCCTGCCTGTCGATTTTATTCCGTTTTCAGGCTGCTTCTCAGAGTCGTTGTCATTTGCATTTCACTGCAGGTTTGGAAAAAACCAAATGGGGGAGAGACTGAAAGGCGTAAAAGCAAACCCAAACCCCAACTCCCAGTGCAAGGCAGTGGAAGTAGGGCAGCCAGCTCCTATTCCTGCCTCTCGCTATCTTCCTTAATAACAATAACAGATTCTAAGAAGTGAAAGTTAATCTGTAGCTGCAGAACTTTTTATTGTATTTCTCCCTTTCCGTGTGCATTAACCTTTCAGATTTAGAAGACTGTGCAGTGGGCATTGCTGCTTTTTTTTTTTTTTTTTTTTTTTTTTTTTTTTAATTTCTATTATCCGTGCTTGCTGCATGGCTCCTGATCCAGCCCTAGACAGAGTAACAGCACATTCCCCCATTAACTGCAGCTCATTGAGCACTTCATCAGACCTTGAATTTGTGTTTTAGGTGGAATGGAGGTCCCGAGTGTGTTTGAAACCTCTCTGAGCTGAGCACTCTGCAGAGGAGGAGAGAACATCCCAGGATCATGGAGATAACAACTGAAACAGGGAAAGCACAAGCAAAGGACTTTGATACCTGTTTCGAAATGGGGGAAATGGTGATTTAAAGGCTGGAGGTGCGGCTGTGTGCTCGGAGGTGTTGAAAGCACTCGTGACAAAGCCCTGTGGCCCCCCAGGCCCTGGTTCAGCACTTGGCCAGCAAACATCAGCACTGTGAGAGCACCAACAGCAGCACAGTGCCCACAATGACTCCTGCACCTGCAGGATCTGGGGAAAGGGAAGTTACAACTGCCCTGGCTTTGTTTCTGCCTGTGCATGTGACATGGGAGTGAATGTATCTGCAGCCTCACCCGGGAAAAGTTCATTAAAACCCCAGTTTTTAAGGCAGCTTGTTCACTTTGCATGCATTATCCATTTTGTCTTGTGCCATGATGAGCTGAAGATCCTGTACGGGAAAATGTTCCTTTTTTTGTGCCATCTGACCACGTGGCACTGAACCCTATTCCTTTTCGTAGGGCAAAAAGACCAAAACCCACTTGAAGCTGGGAATATTTGGGATGGATTCAAAGATAGTCCCGGGAGCATTTCCCTGTGATGTTTTCCTGCAGAGGGGATGATGTGTGAGCTGGGTGCCACCACCCTGCCTCGAGCTGCACCAGCATTTCCAGAGGATGAAGGTGAACTCTCCCTGACTGCAGCTGCAGCAGCTTTGGTGCTGTCACTGCTCCAGGCTGTTCTCTGCTCCATGGTGATGCCTTCAGGGAGATAGGCTTGCCCAGCCAGCTGTTCCAGCTGTTCTTCTTTTAGTACAAGAAAGCACTGTAGAGGTTCTCTGTTCCCCCTCCATGCCCTCCCTCGGGTGTGTTAATAATTCCTGATATTGCAAACACATTTTTGCCACATTTTTGCAGCTGTTGGGTGCAGAAACCCCCACAGCACCTGCAGGGGTTTATTATCTCCCTTAATTCCACGGCAACAGCCATCCTCCCACTGAGGAAGCAGAAGGCTTTGCATTGCGGTGCTGTCCTTGTGTAATATTGCTCCTCAGTCCCCAAGATCTTCAAAACTTGGGAGGACATTGGGAATCTGGGCCCTCCTGCACTTTGGGCATCTCAGCCCAAAATGTGAACATGGAGCCATATCCCTGTGTGCTCTTTTCTCTGTGTTCTCTTCCTGTGCCTGAAGAGCTTCTCTTGCCCATCACTGAGAAGATGAAAAGCTCTTGGTCTTTAATCAATCTGTATCCAATGATAATGCTGAAAATAAATAACCCAGGCAGGGTGTGACTCCTCCTGCAGTGGGATTTGATGCATTGGGAGCTTTGCAAATGTCCAGCAAATTCCTGTGGGCGACGAGGACAGACGGGGTGGGTTTATGTCCTCAACCTCCTTTAACCTTTGGGCGAGTGACTGGTGAAATCCCCAAATTTCTCAGACTTTTTTGCCCATCAGGACCTGGTGCTATGTCAGTTCTTGTGATGCTTCTCCCTCTTGGATTTCCAGAGTGAAGCTCATGCAGAGCTGAGCCTGTACATGACTCGAGTTCAGATAAAGTCAGGTTTGAAAAGCTGTTTTGACATCGAGATGCTGAGAAGCATCCAGGCAAATGTTCAGAAGAGCCTAAGGAGAGGAGAGACCTGAATCTTAAGGAGGATTAGATGTCTAATCATTTACCACAGACAGATATGTACTGAGAGACAGGCAAAGACTCCCCAAATCTCCCTCTCCTGAGGATCAAGGCCTCACTTAAATTGAGGTCCAAATAATGGAAGAGAACATGTGAACTTGTCTTTCCCTGCTGGCAGGTCTTGGAGAGCTATGGGGTAGAAAGGATCTTAGAAATGCCACGAAAAATAAAAATATGAAGCCTGATATACTTTTAAGTCCCTTATATCTACCATCTTCCCACAGTTCCCTGCCACAGGCACTGTCTGTGTGCAAACACTTTGCTTTCCCACAGAGCAAACTCTGTTCTGGTGGTGCTGGAGCTCAGAAGAGAACACTGAGCACCACAGAGGTTTCTCGTCCCTCTTCAACCCACAGGCAGCTTTGCCTCCCCGTGTCCTGTGATTCCCTGGTGTTTCCCTGTGAATTTCCCTGTGTGGTGTTGCTCAGACCTCACTCCAGTTTGTTGGAGTGTTTTCAGAGCTGACAGCCTCATTACTGAGCTACCTGGGGCTGAACTCAGCCACAGCAGGGCTTGGAGTCGTGATCCACCTACAAAGGAGCTCAGCTCGGCACGAACAGAGCAGCACAGCAGCTCTTGGTCTCCTGGGGTTCCCTCAGGGTGGGGAGGTTGTGGAGAAGGTGCTGAGCTTGCAGCTCCTGCTCCCCCTCTGCCCTGCTGCGAGCTCCGAGCGCTGTCCCTCCATTCCCCTGTCCTCAATTCTGAGGAATTCTCATTCCAACTAATGCTTATGAGCACTGCCCGTGGTCTGCTGTGGTTGGAAAGAGGTCTGGAGAGCTGTGTGGAGCTGTGGGATTGGGATGGTGGCAGCCTGGGAGGTTTGGGCAGCCCCTGGTGCAGAGCTGGGATTGCTGTGCCAGCCTGGGGACAGTGCCAGCAGCGCTCCCACCCCAAGGGACGAGCTCAGGCTCTCTCTTGCTCTGTGTTTGTGCAGCAGCTGAGGGAATTGGCCCTGGGGGTTTAGGACAATAAACAATGCCATCATCAGGAATTGCATAGGAGGAGCTG
Organism: Acanthiza pusilla; assembly: GCA_036630365.1. Classification (NCBI taxonomy): domain Eukaryota; kingdom Metazoa; phylum Chordata; class Aves; order Passeriformes; family Acanthizidae; genus Acanthiza; species Acanthiza pusilla. Next base: position 9,366,042 of record JAXCHO010000028.1, on the reverse strand, counting down.
TACCTTCAAAAGGCCTCTTTTCCCTTTGTTCACTCTCTTATTCTCAATAAAAAGTATCACCAAGCGTCATCCTCTGGCAGACCTGAGCACCAACTTTAACAATTTCCTCTTCCTGCATGGCAGCAGGATTTTCCTCCAGCACAGCTGGTGCAAAATGGAGCGAGAAGAGCAGAAATCCCTGGCCAGGAACACCTTGGGAAGCTGCTTGTCTTGGCCTGAAGCTCTGGACCTTCCTGAGGGCTGGAAGGAGATGTGCAGTCTGTGTTGTTTGTTTATTTTTAAAGGAAATGTGCTCCTGGGAGCTGCTCTGCCTGGCAATACCCTGAGCCTCGAGATGGGATTGGAGTGGCTCCTCTGTTCCTCAGTCCTACAAATTCTGAGAGCAAATAAAAACCTCCCTGCAGTTCCCTGAGCTCACCTGGGGACAAGGTGTGCTGCGGAGCTTTGACCTTCCCTCTGAGGCACTCCAGGTGTAGGGCAGGATCCAGGGAAGTCAGGGCATGGTGGGAGTCCCTCTCTTAAAGGGAGAAATCTTTCCTGTTGCTCCTTCTGCAAATGTGTCCCTCTTGTGTGTCCTGCTCAGAGGAGGATGTTGGGGTTTTAATTTAAAAAATAAAAAAAAATTTAAAATAAAAAATTTTAAAATTTTCTAAATTTTAGCCACTGTTGCTCATGCTGGAAGCCTGTGTGCTGCCTCTGGAGCACAAGCTGGAAATGCACTTTGTGATTTAACCAGGAACCCATCCAGAGATGGATCCAGACCATCCCAGCAGCTCCCGGGAGCTGCCCTGCCAGGGCAATGAACAAACCCTGCTCCAGGTGTCCCAGCCATCCGACAGGAATAGTCCTGCAGCCCCAGACCATTTTCTGTGCCCTGGCTGTGCCTTGCCAGATGGAAGTGCTGCTCCATTAAGCGCAGTCACCTGCCCGGGGCTCGGGATGGAGGAGAAAGTCCAGGGAAACGCTTGGTTGCCTGGCAAAGCTGCTGGGGAGGAGGAAGGCTCCTTGCTAAGCAGTGCTGGAGAGCAGAGTGATTTACTCACCTCTGGCTTTGGGGCTTACGAGCAGGAGTCACTCATGACCGAGTCCATTTTTAGAATTTTCCATGGAATGCTCCTTGCCCTCCTGTAATGGGAGATTATGGATGTCTGACCTGTTTCAGTGCTCTAAATTTTTTGCTTTCTCTTAACTCCCCTGCTTTTCTGCTAATCTTAAAAAGCCCAACTAAACCCCGACGCTTCCCCTCTCAAAGCCAAATAATCCTCACAATCTCCGTCTCCTTCTCTTCTTTAAGGCTTTTGGTGCTTAAGGTCTGCGTGATCTTCCTCAGGGTGTGAAAAAAAAAAAATCCAGGGAAAAAGCCCTGAGCATGCAGATTGAGGAAAGGGCAAACTGGTTTAACAGAGCATCCTCACGACACGCTCGCATCATTTTCTCTCTGTCACTAACACCCCCACCGCCCTGGCTGCTGATTTCACTGCAGTGCTCTGGTGGGGAGTCTGTTCTGGGAGAGGCAGAGTGGTTTGGTGGCTGTAGGAGGAGGGAAGGGGATGTGGAGGTCAAAATTTTCCCTGATTCTCAATGAAATCTGATGCAAAAGACAACACTTTTTCTTTTTTTTTTTTTTTTTAAATTTATTTTTTGACTTTTCGGAGCTGTTGTGTCATTCATTCATCCCCCTGATCGTGTAAACCCAGGAGGATGAAGATTTGTGGAAACCAATGTGTTTTTTCCTCCAGATGCTGATTTCCATCAGAAGAGGTAGGGGATTACTGAAAATGGCATTTCCTCTTCTAGTGGTCAGTGAGAAAAAGTCAGATTTTTCTACTGAAAAAGGAGGTATTAGATGTAGTGGCCAGAAGCAGAAAAGTGAAAAATTAAACCACTAAGTAAGTATATTTAATAAATATGGAACAACTAAATAAATAAGCTGGGGAAAACTTAACTTCCAGGTGAAAGATAAATCCATCGTAGGGTAAAACACAGTGAGGGTGAAAATGTTTTTTAGGGAGGATTTTAAAGAAAGACGAGCATTCTCCTGCCCTGTTCATCCTGTGAGCTCCCTGCACCCTCCTTCCCCATCCACAAAATAAGGAAACTTTCCTGGAAGACCCATTTGTGTGGATCAGCTCAGCAGTGCTCAGGGGTGAAGACTCCTAGGAGAAAATCCTCATTTGAATCTCTGCCCGGGCTGTGTTTGAGAGGAACAGGGACGCAAAACCACTCCAGCATCTGTCTCCGGGCAAAGTTTTTCCCAAAGACTCCAGCACTCAGCTTAATCTGCAAATTATCCAAACCTGGGGTGGGGAAAAAGCTCTTTTATCGCAGTGCGAGCAAGCGCACGGGGAGGCAACCTCCAGACAGAGCTGCCTTTGCTGCCCTGTCCCCAGGGCTTGCGGTGCCCTGTCCGTGCCGGGGGCTGCTCCTCCTGCCGGGCGCGACCCTGGAGGCAGCAGGATGTGATTCGCCTCCTTCCCTCGCTGCCTTCCGTGCCTCAGAGCCGCTCCCGGCTCCCCTCGGCTGCCGGCGCTGCCTCCGGCAGTGATTCCTGCCTGTGCTGCAGTGGGAGAGAGCGCTTCGCACAGCGAGCCCCGGCGTAGGGAGCCAGTTCCTTCCGGAGAGTCACCCTTTGCGTCTTGCCAGCCCTTATTTGTGTCACTTGTGGCTGCTGCCAGCCCTCTGACTGGCTCCTGGAGCCAGCAGATGTTATTGCTCCAGGCTCGCCTGGTCGGTGGGTTGGTTTTGAACCGAGACAGCTTGGATGACTAAGGCAAAAACCACATTAGCGGCCGAGTCCAGGGTTTCCTTGCTGTGCAGGAAGCGAAAATGTCCCCCTGTTGACAGCCCTGACTTCTCCGGAGGGTCTCTTCTAAAAGTTAATCGTTTGTATCCCAAATTTAGCCTAAATGCAAAAGCATTTCCTCGCCAGCTACTGCAGTGACTGTTGCCGTGCGGCGCTCCAGGAACAAGGAGGAGTTATCTTCCTGACTTGTGCTGGAGGGAAGCAACAGAGGGTGTTGGAATAAACAGGATTAAAGGATTTCATCCATAAATACAGGATTAAAGGTATCCAGTGCTCTGCAGGAGTCATTCAATCCAAGGAGAAACAAAGTAAGTTGTGCGGAAGGGCGCAGCTCTGCTCGCAGCCAGCCCGTGCCGCACATCCCCGCGCCGCCCCGGCCCCGGCAGCGCTGCGGGGGCTGCGTCCCCCGCCCCGCACCCGCCCGTGTCCCAGCCCCGAGCCCCCGGGGGCTGCCGGCTGAGCCCTCCCGTCTGCCGCACCCCCTGTGCGCCCCCATGTCACACCGTGACCCCCACCCTCGGCTCCCCGGGTTCTGATGGCACGGGCGGGGGTGACGGAGCGGCGCTGCCCAGCGCTGCCCGCGCTCGGCTCGGGGCACCCGTGGGTGCAGCAGCTGGACAGGGCACATCTGGGCAGGGCACATCTGGGCAGCGGCGCGCAGGCGCGGGGGCAGCCTCGCCTGTGCCCCCCACCCATGCGAGCGGCGGCACCCCCGGCCGGGGCTCTGCGCGCCCGCGGAGCGCTGCGCAGGGGCGGGGGGGGGATCGAGCCCTCCTTCCCCCGGGGAGTGGCCGCGGCTCCGCCGTATTTACCGGGGTGGGCGGCGGCGGCCGGGCCGGGCCGGCTCCATCCTCCCTCCTCCCTCCCCGCCCGCCCCCCGGTGCCGGTGACTGGAGCGGGCGGAGCCGCGGCGGCCGATTGGCTCCGGGCATCACATGCGGCGGGGCCGGGCCGTGCCGGAGCCGTGCCGGGCTGGGCTGGGCACGGCGGAGCGCTCCCGCGGCGGGCACGGCAGCAGCGCAGCCCCTTCCCAGCCCAGCGCCCCGTCGCCGAAGGGACCGCGGCCACCGCGGGCACCCCGCGCCGCCCCGGCCATGAGGTCGGGCCGGAGAGACGCCACCTGTGCGGGGAGGTGAGCGGAGCCCCGGCGCCTTCCTCCTACCCCCGGGCAGCCACAGCGGCGGGGAAGCGCAGGGGGTGGAGGAAGGAAAAGGGATATTTTTTGTTTTATAATATATCGATCTATTTTTGCTGCGATCAATCCCGATCCCGCAACTGAAGCCCCCGGAGGGAGAAGTGCTGCGCGCTGTGATGCGTCTTCCTCTCGCCTCGGCTGCCAGTTTGGATTGTAGCGCCCGGCTCCGTGCACTGCGAGGATGGCTCGGTTTGGGGATGATCTGCCAACCCGCTATGGAGGTGGAGGGCCGGCCGGGGCTGGAAGAGGGAGCAGCCGGCAAGGTGGCCCCCAAGCCGGCCAAAGGATGTATAAACAGTCGATGGCTCAGAGAGCCAGGACTATGGCTCTCTACAACCCCATCCCTGTCAAACAGAACTGCTTCACAGTCAACAGATCCCTCTTCATCTTCAGTGAAGATAATGTTATACGGAAATACGCCAAGCGAATAACAGAGTGGCCATATCCTTTCAGGGAGGCTGTGTGGGCACGGTGGGGAAGGTGGGGAGGGGGAGAGGGAGGCTGAGGGGCAGGGACCCCTCCGGGCAGCGCAGGGTGAGTGTCTGGTGCTGCTGCAGACGGTGCGATCCGGGCTGTGCCATGGGTGTGTGTGCCGGGGAGCCGCGTGCCCGACATGATGCACGGCCGTGGCAATGGCAATCAGGGAATCGCTTCCGTGGGAACACGGAGGGTGCTTGTGGTGTGCTTGGTGCCAGGGGTGTGTGTAAGACATGTCAGGGCGTCTTCAGGGGTGAGATGTACAGGTGCACAGACTGACATCCCCACAATTCAAGTCAGGTTCCGTGAGGTTCGTGCCAATGAATCCTGATTTTTATTTCCATCTTGGAGCCTTTCAACTCTTCTGTCTTCCTGTGAATAGAAGGAGGAATGTGGGATAAAAATGGTGACACCTCAGCATTAAAGCTGCATTGATAGTAGGGGACATTGATAGCTCAGGTAAATCCCAGGAATGCAATCATTGCAGCTCGGTTTTAGCACATCCCCTCCTGAATCCATTCGAATCAACATGAATCATGGCACTTTGATTAGGTGCGTAGCCTAAGCTCAGGCTGTACTGAAAAAAAATAAAATTAACAAAGCCTTGTGGCAGAAGGAGGCAGTAAGTGGGGAGAGGGATCATCTGCTGTATTGTGAAAGGGGCAGATGCTTTCTGTCTGAGACCCAGCTCCCAGGCCAAGCGAGCTGCAGTGAGAAGGGGCTTTGATGATGATTGTACGCCGTGAGCAGAGGGGAGCAGACTGAGGCTCCCAGGGAGTAGATTTTGTGTGCGTGTGTGTTTTAGCACCGGAGTGCTTTACACCGAGGGTCTCAAGGGAGCCGCTTGTTTTCTTTTCATTTGGTATCTCACCCCTATTAATCCTCAGCTAACAGCAGCAAGGCCTCCTCCCAGCCTCCTAGCAACACTTTCAGTTGCCACAGAGGCCAGCTCCTGCTCAGACTTCCCCAGTTTTCACTTCCTGAGGGGCTCACAGGAAAAATGCACCAGTAGAGTCGGTGCACTTCCCTTCTCTCTGAACCCCCACGCAAACACACACACACGTATTGCTCTTTCTGTCCATATTATACAATCCCAGCGATTGCTGCGTTTCCTCATTCATTTCTCCTTCCCTGCATTTAAGTCTGGATAAACAAGCCCCCAAACCCCAGCGACAGGCAGAGCATCGCCTCGACTACGAGGGCAGACTCAATCTTTCCCTCTCCTGCCTCTTGGGCGATTCGGCTGCATCTTTCCGGGGGATGTGGGGAGGGGACCCCCTGCTCTGCGGAGCCGGCGGGACCGGCGGAGCCCCCGGCGCTTCCCCGCGCCGGAGCGGCGGGGCCGGCGGGGCCGGCGGGCGGGCGGGGCCGGGCGCTGTCCGCGGTGCTGGGCCGTGATGACCGCGGTGCTGGGCTGAGGTTATCGCGGTGTTGAGCTGAGCTGACCACGGTTCTGAAGCCAGGCTGGCCGTGGTGCTGAGCGGAGCTGACCGTGGTGTTGAGCTGCGCTGGCCGCGGTTCTGAAGCCAGGCTGACCGCGGTGCTGAGCTGAGCTCATTGGGGTGCTGAGCTGAGCTGACCGCGGTGCTGAGCTCGGCAGACCGCGGTGCTGAGCTGAGCACCCCGCGATGTTGAGCCAGTCTCTCCATAGTGCCAAACCGAACTCTTCGCGGTGCTGCACCGAGCCCTCCAGGGTGGTGTAGCCGCGGCGCAGCTCGGCGCTGTCCCTGGTGCTGAGCTGGGCTCTCGGCGATGCTGAGAGGAGCTCTCCGTGGTGTTGAGCTGAGCTCTCCATGGTACCGAGTCCATCTCTCCATGGTGCCGAGTCCATCCCTCCATGGTGCCGAGTCCATCTCTCCATGGTGCCGAGTCCATCCCTCCATGGTGCCGAGTCCATCTCTCCATGGTGCCGAGTCCATCCCTCCATGGTGCCGAGTCCATCTCTCCATGGTGCCGAGTCCATCCCTCCGTGGTGCCCAGTCCATCCCTCCGTGGTGCCGAGTTCATCTCTCCGCGGTGCTGAGTCCATCTCTCCGTGGTCCCCAGTCCATCCCTCCATGGTGCTGAGTCCATCTCTCCGTGGTCCCCAGTCCACCCCTCCATGGTGCTGAGTCCATCTCTCCGTGGTCCCCAGTCCACCCCTCCATGGTGCTGAGTCCATCTCTCCGTGGTCCCCAGTCCACCCCTCCATGGTGCCGAGTCCATCCCTCCATGGTGCCGAGTCCATCCCTCCATGGTGCCGAGTCCATCCCTCCATGGTTCCGAGTCCATCCCTCCATGGTGCTGAGTCCATCCCTCCATGGTGCTGAGTCCATCCCTCCATGGTGCTGAGTCCATCCCTCCATGGTGCTGAGTCCATCCCTCCGTGGTTCCGAGTCCATCCCTCCGTGGTGCCGAGTCCCTCTCTCGATGGTTCCGAGTCCATCCCTCCATGGTGCCGAGTCCATCTCTCTGTTGTGCTGCCCGGAGCCATTGCCTGCCCTCGGCCCCGTGGCACGGCTCCACCCTGGGAGAGCTGGGGCTCGGCACAGCTGAGGGCAGGAGACACTGGCGAAAGGCAAGTGGGACCTGGTGCCAGGTTTGGATTCTTTCCCCTGGGATCAGTTCGCCCCTACATCCCGATAGGGCACTGAGGGTTTTATTCTCATGGTGAGCATGCATTGCAATCAAGCAGTAATTCACATTTTAGATCTGTGTAGATACTCCAAATCAAACTTTTCGTGCCCAGCACTTATTTGCACCATGTGCTTAAGTTAAATGTTTCTGAAGAAAAATTCAGCAGATGGTGTTCAGCTATATAATCTATTTGGAGGCAGTTTAGCTTATAAATCTCATTTAAAATCAATAATTATTAATAGTTTTTTATTTCCTTTGGACCTTTCACTTTCTTGCTCCTCAATTCCTTGAGCAGCTCAGATTGTGTGTGAGTCTCTAACTCACTCAAGGAAGAGAGGAGCCAATTGCCTCCTTTTCTTCCAAACACAGCCCAGAAAGAACTGAGGAAGTCAAGGAGACTAAATGTCTTCAAAAAATATGAAAAATCTTAGAATGCTCAGTAAACGTAAATATGTGGGTAGAAACATGATTTGGATGGGGTTCTCTTTGTATTATTCAGTGTCTTCTTTAACTTGTGGCCCCCACTCCATTTGAATACATGATTTTAGCTACAATCATAGCCAATTGTATTGTGCTGGCTCTGGAACAACATTTGCCGGATGGAGACAAGACACCGATGTCAGAGAGATTGGTGAGTTGCATTCATTTATTTTCAGTTTTTTTTATCCTGGTCTAATACAGAAAGCAGTTGGCCACTGAGTGTTGGGAGTATTTGGATCTATTTTAAAGATCCACACGTAAACAAACAGACATTGATTTGACAATCAGAAAAAATCTGTCACAGCAAGGAGAACTGTCCCCTCCCGATCCCGTCTGCACAAGAATGCTTCATCACTCCAGCCAGCCCTGCCCAGCTGCAGGAGAGAGCTGGACCTTGCGCTAGGATCACAAACTTAGATTGTCTCTAAACCAGGACAGGAAGGGGCTGATGAACGCTTAGAATGATCTCTGGAATCAAATGAACTTCTGTGCCATTTTCCCAGGGAGTGGGAGAACAGAGTAACCTTTTAGGCTCGTGTGTCTCTTCCTGCCACGGCACAGATCCTTCAAAGCAAACTTTGGGTTCGGATGATTACACTTCCTTTAAAAAAAAAATGGAACCAGCTCACAGAGGAAAATAATTTACCCGCAGGCTTTATGGTAATGAGCCCAATTACCTTATTTCAAAAGAAAATAGAAGAATAGCTTCAAAATAATTCTCCCATTTATCATCACTGTAGGAAAACTGTGTAATTCTTGGTTTGATTTTTCTCCTACTTTTAATGATCTGGAACGTCTTGCATGCCTAAATGCATTAATCCTGGTGCATGTTCAAAGGATGGATAAATATGGATCCATATGTGTTTTCCATGTAAATACTATATTATGCAAACAAAGATAACATTGGGCTTGCTGCCAGAAACGAGAGCCTCTGAATAGTGGTTGCTGCAGTTCCCAAGGATGGTCCATGCCAGTGGGCAACTCTCACAATCTCACTCTTCAGAAGCAGAGAGAAGTTAGTGAGAAATCTAGGGAGTGAGGGTCAGGATTTGGTACTGGTTTGGAAATGGATCTGCTCGTGCTGGTTCCCTTCCTACGCAGGGCTTTCTGTCTCTGTTGGAATTATTTTTAATGAAGAAGATAGGAGGATAAAATGAGTGCATGATTGTATATAGATCTTTCTGCCATTAAACCTGTCTCTGTGTGCTTTGGGATTGGCAAGGCCAGCCTGGAGGTGTGAACAAAGGTTTAGACCTAGGACTGAGCTGGGAAAGTGCCAGGTTATGAATATACGGATTTAGTGATGGGGCAAAGTGGTTTTGGGGGTGTTCTGGCTTTGCAATCCTTTGGTTCATGTTGGTTTTGTGTTTCTCTATAGCCCCAGATTTAGAAGGGCATCCTAGGGGCATTTTATTGTCCTTTCCCCCACTCTATTAATTCTATTTTACAGCGCACACACCTTCAGATCCTGCCTGAATCATTCCAAAGGGGGGCACTGGCATTAGCACCGAGCAGTGCGGGAGAGCTGTGTGAGTTAAACGCACAATCTCTGCCCTCTTGGCTCTGCTTTGGTGTAGAAGGAAGAATTAACCCCCGATTTTTGTCCCAAACATTGTTGTGCTCGATCCAGGTGTTGTGAAGCCATTTTAACTACAGCACATTCGTAGCTCTGAAGTACAAAGGAGTTTTTCATAGAGCAACACTGAGAACCTTTACGAGTCATCAAATATTTTTTATTTTCAGCATCAGCTGGAAAAATTAAGCATTGTGAGTAAGAAAAACTGTCGGCTAGTTTTCAAAGCGAAACCTTTAGGATTCTCCTGTTGCTTCCACAATCTGGAAGCTGGTTCATTGAAAACATTACAAATCCATGTTAAACCACAGTGGGGGAACATTCCCATACATTTACAGGTTTGTTGAGCCAAATTCTAAGTCCATGCAGAACAGCAGCTGCTTTATTGCAGTCTTTAGCAGGAATGGAATTGGTATTTTTTTGGTTAATGGTTAATGGATATGGCTTTTTTCCTCCTGGATTCATTAAAATCTCCAAATTGTAGATCATCATTGAAGAGTTAATCAGATATTAAAGATATGAGATGCACATCGCAAGCCTTTTGTGTGTTGCTGTAAACCCAACAGTGCCTCGATACTTTGTCCCGTAGACACAAAAATTCAAAGATTGTTAGTTAAAGCTGAGAGAAAGAGGTAGGAACCATACAAACATTTTAAGAATTTTTGTCTTCTTACCAAAATTCTCCTCTACTTCTCTCCCCCAAGACCCAAGACATGAACCTGCAGTGCAATCTCACTGTTGTGTTTTCTGTGCTCCTGTTATTGCCGAACAGAGTTAACTGAGCCCATGTCTCAGTACATGTGATTTTTCAAGATTTCCAGTGGCTGAGTTGGGAGAATTCTCTCTCTGCCCGTTTTCTGTACGCACAGAAAAGCGTTACCTGGCTGTGGGCTGGACATTCTGGCCGAAAGCAGGGCTCTGGGAAAGCAGCAGTCTGCTGATCAGAGCAGTCAATGGCGAGCTGGAGGATTGCCTTCAAGTCCTCAATCATCAAACAAGAGGAACAAACTCACTCTCCCCCCAGCAGCAGACTGACCGACCCCGAGGCTCTTGCTTGCTCCAAGCTGGAAGTCTCACATGCTCTGGAAGATGGGAATTTTTCCCTCACCTTAGGAACTGTCCCCTGGAGCAGGTTTGCCCCTGTCTGTCCCAGCCCAGTCCACAGCCAGCTGCGGAGCCAGTCTCCCTCTCTCCCAGTAAATATTGCATTGTTTGTACACACGGGAGCAATGCCAGCTGCAAAGATGCTGAGGGAGCTGTTCTGGGCAGCCCAGAGCTGAGCGCTGAGAGCTCCAAATGTGGGAATGTGAAGTTCCCATCCATCCCGGCCCCGAATGGCCTCGCAGGTGCCGTGCTCACGAGGCTCTTGGCTTTCCAGACTAAGGCATGCTCGTTCTCTCTCTCCCTGTCTCCTTCCCAATTGCTCAGTTTTCCAGGAGAAGCTTCAGGAGACTTCCCCCAGCATGATTTCAGAGCTCACAGGACAGGAAATCTTTTTTCTGCCCCACTCTGGGGCAGCTCCTGTTTGAAGGCACCAGAGGGGCTGTGGGATTTCACAGCAGCTTGGGGTCTTTGGCTCCCCTGGGTGTTTTGGACGTGAGGACAGAGCATAACTTTTCCCAGATTTTCAGCATGACAGCTCTGGCAATTTACTAATGGATTTAATGCTTTCTCCCATCCACAGGCACTTAGAGCAGTAATATGTGAGCTGCTCGTATTAACCTCTGCATGAACAAAGCCTTTCACACCCAAACCTCTCCAGGCTGTCACTTCCAAAGGCCAAGGAAAGACACTAGGACATGAAGTAGGAGTGGTAATGACTTTCCAGACTCAGAAGTTGTTTCTGATCAGAAACATATTGATTAAATGTGTGTTTGGCCCAGTCTCAAGCTCTGCTGTGTCCACAGCAAACAACTTGCTGGCACAGCTCTGGCTGCTGCCCAAATTCTCCGCCCTCCTTCCAAGCACGCACAGGGATCCTCATCACCACCTGCTCTGCCCCTCTTGAACCCGAGCAGGGGCACAGCCTCCCACCTGAAGGGGCTGCAGGATGCCCTGGCAGGGACTCTGAGCTCAGGCAGTGCCATTTCAATGCTGCCCAGGGCATTCACTCACGTCCTTCCCTCCTTCCATCACACACAGTCTGGCAAATCTTTTTTTTCAGCAGCAGGACCTCCACCCAATGGGGTATAAATTTTATTTTTCATCTTGTTGTTACTGCCCTGATTCTTGGGCTGAATCAGTGTAAATTTAGGCAGGCTTTAGAAAAGACCCTCATATTTCCCCAGCTGCTCACTGCCAACCCTACAGACGAGAGTTTCCCTTTGTAATAAACACCCAAATCCATTTGCGAGCCTTCCCGCTTCCCTCGAAGCTGACAAAAACTCCTCTGACCCACTTCCTAAGAGCTCTGCGTGGCCCTAGCTTTGGGAAGAGCACGTCCCATCAAACCCTGGAGTACCTGGAGCCTGGCTCTTTAAAGCTGGGAGCTGTAATCACCAGGCACCTGACCTAGATTGAGCAAAGACTGGAGTAGATACCAGGCTTCAAGGAAGTGAGGGAGTAATGTGGAGGAGTGGATGTGGGTAAAGGTAGCTTTTTTTGTGTGTGTTAGGAGAGCTATTTTTGGAGGCACGCGAGTAGTTGTGGGATGGGAATTTGGGATGGGCTGGGAGGCCTTTGTGTGCAGGGATTGTGTGGAGTTGTTGAAGCAGGAGCTGGTGTGGGGTTGGAGGACAGGCGGACTGGGCTGGCAGAGAGCTCCTGTGTCCATGAGGGAAGGCAGGGGAGCAGCAAGGAGCTCCTCCTGGAATCACACAGGATGATTTCTGACCCTTCTGCCCTCTTTTCTGTGCTGGGTTGGAGCCCTGGGAGCCTCCAGCTCCGGCCGTGGAGCAGCTGCTGGCAGAAGATGTGTGCTGTAGGATTTCTGGTGAAGGTCACAGAAGGTCTGATGGCCTTTGCTCGTGTTTCTCTGTGGGTAAACAGCTCCAGGATGGGCAGCTGGAGGTCTGTCTGTGGTGGCTCCTGTGTCCTCTGAGCAGCACCTCTGAGGGACAGAGGCCTTGGAGGTGCTGCTGCTTGCACAAACACCTCCCTGGCCGGAGGGGAAGCCAGTTTTGATGTGGATTTTCATTTTCTCCGCTCCATTTCAGCCAGAGGCACAGTGTGAGCTCGGCAGGCCCTGCTCTGGTTTGCTCTGTGTGTATCTGTGGGTGACTGTCACCTCCCCACAGGGGAATGGCAGCCGGAGGTGCTGGGGCTGTGAGGTCAGAAATGTGCAGGGGAATAGAGATAACACGGGGAGACAGGTGAGATCTATGGAGAGCTGGACCCACTGAGGCTGTAGGGGAGCAAAACCTGAATTCAGCCACTGATGGAAAAGCCATCATTTGTGTGTTTTCCAGCAAGCCAAGGCTGTATTTTCCAGCAGGTTGGAGGCACCGTCAGTGATGGAGCTCTCTGGTGGATGTGCTGAGCTGGGTTGTGCCCAGCCAAGCTCCTGGGGAGGGCGGTGCTGGTGCAGACCCCAGGGTGGGGCAGGCTGGAGGGGACACAATGGGACATCTGATCCCACCGACCTCTGAGGCAGGGCCATCCCAGAGCCCAGGGCACACGACTGTGTTCAGATGGTTCTGGAATATCCCCAGGAGGGACACTCCAGCCCTCTCTGGTCTGAGTTCAGGGCTGGGCACTGCCCAGGGCAGAAGTTGTGCCTCCTGTGCAGGGGGAGCTCCCTGGGCTCAGTCCCTGCCGTTCCTCTGTGCCATTGCTGGGCCCCAGAGCAGAGCCTGGTCCATCCCTGACCCCTCCCTGCAGCCAGGGACACCCAGGGACACCCAGGGCTGAGGGCTCCTCTCAGAGTCACTTCTCAAGGCTGAACAGGCCCAACTCTGAGGGGTGAAAACCTTAATTTCTGGAGCGAGTGCTATCCCGAAGTGTGGGTTGGTGCCGGAGCTGCGCAGAGCTGCTGTGCTTGTGTCAAACCTGCTTCTCTCTTGGTTCTGTGGCCACAAGCCTCGACGTTCCTGCTGCTTGTGCATCAGAGAACAAGCATTCCCCTTTTGCCATTAGGAGAATTGCAAAAGGTAATCAACTGTGCCTCAAACAGCAGCTCAGCTCTTTGGTTCTGGTGGCCAGAAATGCCAAAGCCACTGGAAAAGAAGATTTCTAATCTCTCAATGTGGAAGTTTGCTTCTTTTTGGGTATAGCTGCTTTACTTCCGTTGGATTCAACTGAAAATCTCAGGATTTAAGGCACATTTGGAAATTGGTTTCTGGTGCCAAAGCTGATGAACATGTTCTTGAAATTGCTTTTACTTCTTGCTTTGTTCCCATTTCTTGCCCAAATCTTCCTTTCAAATGTGAACACTTCCATTTGGCTCTGAATTTGTGTTGAAATTCCTGTCAATAAAGTCTAATCCTGAGAGATCTGGTGCAGAGACGGAATAAAAGTAAAACTGTGGAGACTGAGCTTGATTTTCTCTGTAGTGAGCAAGGACACGAATCTGAGCTCCCAAGGGATGTGTTAGTCTGCACTGTGGACCTGAGACACAAATCTTGCTGCTCCTGCTGCTCATGGGAGAGACTGGGGATTTCTCCCTGAATCAGATCCACAGAGAAAGGCAAACAAATGAGGCTGCAGCCGTGAAAATTGAGAAAATGGAGGAGAAAGAGCGAAGCAAGAACTGATGGAATGAATGATAAATAAATAATTTCCTGTCAGTGTTGTCAAGCTTGCCATGCTGACTGTTGCTCATCTAGTTTCAGGTTCCTGGATGAATTGTGGAGCATCTTCCCTGCAAATAACTCCAGAAATCTGTGATTCTTAATTTAAATACACCCTTAGAGCAAAATTTCCTCATCGAAATTCCTTCCAGAACATTCCGTAATGTTGCAAGGTGTGGGGTGAAACCATCAGGATGAAGGCCAATAGAATTGCCAATTAAAAAAGAAAGTTAATTTTGGAGAAATAATAGTGAAAGTCCTCTCTGTGCTTAGTTCCAATAAACTAAAACCTTGTTTCAGCTCTGTTCAAAGAGGGGGAAAGGTGTGAAGTTGGTGCCTCTATCTGTTTAGAGGACCCATTATCAGAGCAGGAACACAGATATCTCCTTGACTCCTTCCATTTCTCTTCTTTTCCAGGATGACACTGAGCCGTACTTTATTGGAATATTTTGTTTTGAAGCTGGTATCAAAATCATCGCTCTGGGCTTTGTTTTTCACAAAGGCTCCTACCTGCGGAACGGCTGGAATGTGATGGATTTTGTTGTGGTCCTCACGGGGTAAGCAACCTCTGAGCTCAGGGGGCTCTGGCTCTGATTTGTGCTGTTTGTTTGGGCTGGGCTGGGAGGCACTGGAGTGAAACAGAGCTAAAAACCTGCATTTCTGGCTGGAGTAAATCTAAAGAATGGCTCTTGTGCTGAATGAATCACTTGCCAAGTGCTTGAACCAGCTCAAAAGTGGGTTTGAGGATATTTCTTTGTAGATATTCTGGTGTGTATCTGATCCAGACACTTCCTGACATTTCTGTGACTTTACAGGTTCTAATTGCCACTGGCACTTGAACCTGATTTAAATCAATTTACTTTCTGACGTTGCAGGATGACTTTAAAAGTCAACATGGAGTCCCCTAACAAATTAAATGCATCCCATTTTTAAGCTGTTACAACTCTGAAATCGGCCACATTTCTGCAAGAATGGATTTATTGCCCTATAAAATAACTTTTCTCAAAAGAATTCGAAGATGTTTGAAAAGAATTCAGAATGTCTTATTAAGGATGGAGATGAAAAGGTTACGTGTGCATTTTGTACTCTGGTTTGAGATGATATCACTGATTTCTCTCTTGAAAATGCTGACAATATTTTACATTATGCATTGCAGCAGTTTCTGTCTATTTATATAAATAGAGGGTGATGCTAGGGATAATGAAAACATAAACATGAACACTTCTAGTCTACAAATTGGGCTTTAAAGCTTTGAAGGAAATGTTCCAAAGGTCTGCATGAGGTCCTGAGCTTGCAGCCTTCATCTTGGAAGGATTTCAGTTCATTTTCCCCCAGAAACTGCAGCCTGGCTCCTGGTATTGATATGCTTCCCATATCCATCCTTTCACACACCTTCCCTGCCAGTGTGTGTGCTGAACGTGGATATTCCCTGCCCTGGTGCTGGTGTGGAGTAGGGAAATGCTTGCATACATATACAAATGTATTCATTAGCTCCGTGATCGCTGTAATTCCATTTGCATTCAGGGCACCCTGTGATACAGCACTTGAGAGGCCAAAGGGAATTCTTGATGTATTAAGGGGAAGAGAATAAATATGCAGGGCTTGATTCTCCTGCTGCTGGGGCTGGGTATTTAATCAATAGAAACTTCAGTGGAGGCACAAGGAGAATCAGATTTCCATACTTAGAAGCACGGGGGGTATCAGGATGAAAGTGGAATTAGCCCAGATGCTACAATTATTCTCACCAACTGGCTGTTCTCATTCCTGGTTAGTTCCACACCCTTGTGTGCATTAAAAAACAAACAAACAAAAAAATTAATCAGGGCCCTGATTCTGGAAAG
The DNA here is from genome assembly GCA_036630365.1 of Acanthiza pusilla. Classification (NCBI taxonomy): domain Eukaryota; kingdom Metazoa; phylum Chordata; class Aves; order Passeriformes; family Acanthizidae; genus Acanthiza; species Acanthiza pusilla. Next base: position 9,350,330 of record JAXCHO010000028.1, on the reverse strand, counting down.
GACCTTGGCAGTGGTTGAATTTATCCTTCAGCAAAGCATTCCAGAGATGTTGGAATTCAGCTGACTCCAGTGCTTCTCTGCTTAAACTTAAGGCTCTACAGAAAAGCTTTCCTGACTCACAGCCATATTATTTAGGCAAGTTTCGAGCCTCTTTTTTTCCCCTTCATAAACACAAGGCTCAAGAGTTTGTTGGTTTTATTTTACGACTGAGGTGTTCAAAGTGTCGCGGCAGTGGCCGCGGGATCCCCCGGACCGCGCGGTGGCTCCGGCGCCTCCCTGGGTTTCTCGTGGGAGCTGTTCACAGCCCTGTTTGATCCTGGAGTGTGGTTGTGGAATATCAGCTCGATGAGGCAGCTGGAACAAGGACCCCCGGTGCCATCTGCAACCCCGCGGGTGCTTTTGAAGTGCCATCCTGTTAACGTCACAGCTGCTGTTTCCAATGGTGACACCAACTGGGCCCTGCTGAAATTGTCTTGTACAAGGGCTTCCCACCAGGCAGCAGCGCAGGGGTGGCAAAGGCTGAACTCATCGGCGTCAGGTCCAAGAATCATCTCCACGGAGGAAATCCAGACCTCTAATCCTTGTAATTCGAGGGCTGGATTTAACGAGGCGCTTGAGCTCGTGCCCAATTTTTGGTGTTGGGGGAAGGTACTGAAAATAACAGGGTTACTCATGCTTGGTTTGATGCTTTCCTGAGTGTTTCCAGCGCAGGTGGAGGGAGCACGGAAAGCTCTGCAGCTTCACACAGGGGGTTGAATTAGTGTTTTCTCTGGAGCCTGGTGTGTTTTGCTCTGCATTTCCTGGATCATGATTAAGTTCTTAGCTCACTCCTGTGTTGCCATGGGGCTGTGCTGGAAAAACCTGGAGCTCCTCTTCCTTGGGTTTCCTTCAGTGGCCAGAAAGCCTTTCCTGGGCCCACTGCCTGCCCGAGCTCGGGTCAGAGGGGAAACCTGAGCAGGGCTGTTTATTTGAGACAAAATCCTGCTCATTTCTGCATCAAGACTTTAAACTCAGGCTGTTGAGCAAAAAATTTACTGCTGACAAACCCTCCAGAGAGGGGCTGAGAGGTGGTGACATGAGTGGGACCTTAATTTTCATTTCTGTGGAAGGCAGACTCTGATCTGTGCATTTCAGAAAAATGATCAAGCTGTAATTTATTAGGGAATAATAAAAAAGGACAGTGTTAAGCCAGTACTTAATGTGGTCTTATAAATATAGATAGGTAGGACATCAGGTTTTGAAATATCATTTTGCTACTCTATCAAAAGCTTTCCTTTGCCATATGTGCAAGATTTCCACTTGAAAATGTTACTTCATGTTTCCCAGGCAGTGCTCAGTTCCCAAGCTCAGTTTTACATTGATCTTCAATATTACTGAGGGATTTACATTCCTCTCTGTTTTCACTTTTTCATTTCTGTGTAAGCATGAAAGATCATGAGAATGTTTCATGAGACCCCACACGGAGTTGTGTACCTGCTAATCCTGTCGAGTGCCTGTTTTTATTAAGGTAAATGGTGAATGTCAGAAAATCTGATCTCATTTTCAGCTTTTAGCTAAGCCCCAGAAAAGCAAAGAGCAGCTCTGCTCTCCTTCTCTGTTTCCATAGGAAAAAGGCCAGCCAGAGTCTGGGTGTGTTTTGGAGGAGGCTGTGGGGGAAGGCTCTGCATAGATTGAACTTAGCCTTATGTAAATATTCCAGTGATCATGCAGCAATCCTTCCCACCTGCTTTTTCCACCCTTTTTTTTTTTTTGCTACTCAATGCCTGCACCCTGGAATTATTGATAAGTGTATTTTTTTAATCTACCTGCAATGAGGGAGATTTTGTTTGTCAAAAGCAGCCAGCAGAACTTGTTAATCAGGAAATACATCAGGGCTGTGTTCGATGCAGCCAGGATCAATATCCTATTGAGCTAAACTCGAGTCTAACAGAGAGTGGCCCAAAATGGCTTTGGTTTGTTGTTCCAGAAAACCCTCCCTCGGTTTCTTTCCCCAGCAATGCTGTGGTGCCTATTTCTCATTTGCTTCCAAGGAAACCTGCGGATCTGCTGTTAATAAAGGCCTGGGAAAAGAAGAGGTTGCTCTTCTTGAAAGGTTTTGTTTCCTCTGGAATTTTTTTTAGTGATTTCTTGTGATCTGCTTCAGTTGTAGATGAGTATCAATGAGAGCTGCCCCGCTGGGCTGGGCCTGTTGCTGTTGTGGAGAAAAACACACATTTTATAGCTCCTGCTCATTTTATTTTCACGTTTTTGTGGGATTGCATTGTCTCCAGGGATGACATCACCCCTCAGCAGCTCTAAATCACAGGAAATTGCAGTTTCTCAATTGGCCTGGGACTGTGTGATCTTAATGCACTTTTTCCAAGATGGAGACAAAGGGACTTTGTAACTCTGTTGCTGCAGAGTGTTTTGGGTTGGAAATCTCAGAAATCCACAGTTGTTTTGGGAGGAGATTTGTCTTCTCCCCAAACTCCTCAGCTGGAGCCAGGAGCTTTGATTCAGGGCCTGGAGGGTTCAGAGCTGTTCCTTTTGGGGTTCATGGGAGCTTTTCTCCTGGGTTTGGGATGAAGAACTGCTGGGATTACCTGGGGCTGTGTGCTGAGGGGAAGAACGGAGAACAAGGCATGGATAAAATAACACTGATCTTTCTGATTCCCAAAATTCAGATGTTGAGAGATTTTTAAGGGGGGAAAAAAGGGTATAATGTCTTTGAAACTGTGGTGTCCAAGGAGTCTGTCCTCAGTTGTGTTTTGAAGCTTGCTTATACTTTTGGTTTCATTGTAATGTGGGTGATGGGGACTAGGGTTTAATTCCATACCTGAGGGAAGGTGCTGCTTGTCCCTTTTCCATCACCAGCTACCTGAGATTCCCCTCAGTGCCTTCTAGTAAGGTTTGAAAGATGAGAATTCCTTTTTCTGCGTGCTTACAGTTTTATGAAACGCCAGCATTTCCCCAGTCAAAGATTTATGCTGCCCAACCTCCTTTGACCTGAGAGCTTTTCTGTGCACCACAGGACTTTGCTGCTGCTCTGGTCCTTTCCCAGTTCTGCCATGGATTGACCACAACCGTGGGTGGCATTTGTCCAGCACCACGAGTTGCTGAAGGCTGGTATGAAATCATGGATAAAATGCCTGACAGAATCATGCTCTGTCCTTTATGAGCAGAATTAATTTCTTTTGGCTTCCACTCAGCCTGGATTAAACACTCTCGAAGAGTCCTGGTGGCTTCTTGAGCCAGTTGGATCAGCTGCCTGGATCTCTGGGTGGGACTGGCAGAGACAGCCTGTGCCAGGCCCGGAGCTGCCAAGCGATGTGCACAAAGTCTCCGTGCGGGTACGGATGTCTCAGGCTGTCTGGAACAAATTACAAAAGCCAGAATTATCTTGATTGTCTGAGAAATGCGCTCCCAGCTCCTGATGCTGCTAATAATTTGGAAGGCAACTCATTTAGTAACAGAAGAAAGCCGTGCTCATGCTTGATGTGAGCGATGCTGGTTACCAGGATCATCCTGCTATGTGGGCAGTGGGAGCTGCTATTCCTGGTGCCGTGTTTGAGGAGCAGCAGCCTGGCATGCAGCGATGACTGACAGAGTGGGAGGCACAGGAACCACCCAGCCCGGGCTGAGCAGCAGCTTTGGACCTTGGATCTTCCCAGCTGGGCCGGATGGACCTCCTGGGCAGGTTGTGGGGGGAGATGTGACCAGGGAAGTGTTGGAGAAGGAAATGTCTGATTGATGGTTGGGATTCTTAAAGCTGTCAAGAATATGTAAATGCTTAGGATCCAGCATTTCTTTTTTCCCATATGCATGTTCCTGGGCATCCAGTAGCCCTTAAATGAGGATATCTGAGCTGTGGGGTCCTGTGGGACCTGTGCTCCTGTGTGTACTTTGTTTACAAGGCTGGCAGGACAAAGGGAATTGTTTCAAACTGAACGAGGGGAGGTTTAGATGAGATATTAGGAAAAAACTCTTCCCTGTGAGGGTGGGCAGGCCCTGGCTCAGGGTGCCCAGTGAAGCTGTGGCTGCCCCTGGATCTCTGGCAGTGTCCAAGGCCAGGCTGGACAGGGCTTGGAGCAGCCTGGGACAGTGGGAGGTGTCCCTGCCCATGGAATGGATGAGCTTTCAGGTCACTTATAACCCAAACTATTCCATGATCCTATATTCCACCTGCAAATCACCATAGAACTAATTAGAAAACTGAAATTCAAAAGAAATCAACCCCCTTGGATGCCCTGCAGCATCCCTTAAGGCAGCTGCTCACTGCTTTGTTTATCAGCTCTGGGTCTGGAGGTGCAGGGCATGAAGGGGTCGGAGCAGGGCATGAAGGGTTCGGAGGGGGAATGAAGGGGTTGGAGCAGGAAAGTGCAGATTTCCCTCTGCTTCCCCAATGTGGAATTTTGGGCACTTCTGTGCTGGAAAGCAAAGCAGCACAGCAACAGGAGTTGGGAACAGGGACACTTTAAGAAGGAATAAGCTCTGTCCTGGTTGGCTGTCACAAGGAAAAGGAGCTGCTCAGTCGGGGTGGTGATGGACTCGGGGTGAATGCTGTCAGCACCATGCGTGAGTCATGTGAAGAGCAGAGCCTTCATGGATTTTAATGGAGCTGATCCTTGTTTTCAGTTCCTGTTATGCTCCAGGGATGGATGGACACTTGCTGGCTCAGAGGAGCTAAGGGTCCCTTCTGGAATTGAATCAGACACAGGGAATTCACCTGCAGGTGTTACCTGGAGTGCTGGCTGGTGGGTGAGGACAGTAAACGAGAAAGGCAAGAAACCAAATTTTGGTTTTTGAAGCAGGGAGAGTTTGTAACTGGGAGGGAAGAAGGTGTGTGAGGTCTCAGGTGGAACAGAGACCTTCTATCTTCTGTTCCCTGATTGTCTGAGCTCTTGGGGAGCTGCAGAAGCTCCTCCCTCCAGAGAAGAGTCCAGACAGGGAGGAAGGGTTTGAGGCCTCTAAACCCATCTGGAAAATGTCCTTGTTTCCTTTTTTACCCACTGGGGCTGCAACTTCCTTGGGACTGGAACTTGTTTTCCCTCTGGGCTTGTTTCTCCTAGCAAAGTGGGCCCCAGGCCGTGCTGAGCCTCTTGGAGTGTTAATTAGGGCTCGAGTCTTTTTTTGTTGCTTGTAGTGGCTTTTCTGCACGGATTTTGGTGGGGGTGGCTGGAGGCAGGTTGAGAGAAGCGGGTGGGTGAGTAACTGTGTGGCTGGCTGCTAAATCTGGAGCCTTTCCTGGGCAGAGGAGGACTCCGGGCTGTGCTCAGAGGAAGGCTGCAGATGGTCCCAGCCCCTCCGAGGAGCTGCAGGTGGAGACAGCCCTTCCCTGGCAGGAATTATCCTGCTCTGCCTCTGCTCTGCGGGTGGCAAAGCAAACGTTTCAGGTCAGAGAACTTCTCAAGGGCAAGCAGATAATGAGATTGATGTGCTGCTCTCTTAGTTTATTAAAAGGGACTGCAAGGTATCGAATACCTGGGATGGGAAGTGATAATGATGGAACAGCGTGAGAAGCCAGGAAGTTGAGGCACAGACAACCCTCCTTTCTTTTAAAAGAGAGGAAACAAAAATATCCAGCTTTCCATCTTGTGCCCATTTCCATATTTTGTGCCTGTTTGTACTTCCTGGAAGCTTTTTGCCCCCAAAGTCAGGGGCTGTCAGACAATATTTGGGGGTGTTCACACCCCTGAAGCTGGGCAGCTGTCAAGGAGAAGGGACCATCCCAAGAGAAAGGGAGGGATGTTCCTCGTGGCAGCTAGGGCTTTATCAAAGGCAGGCAGGATCATTAGTCCAGAGTCCAGACAGTATTTTTAGCTTTTTATGGCTCTCAAAGGGAGGTGGGTGGCAGGGAAATATTGTCTCTTGTGAGGGAAGCAGCTGGGCTGTGCAAAGGCAATCGTGGAGCCTGCAGGTGGGAAGAAGACTCTGGACCTTGGCATCTGCTCCTAATGTGTGATCCTGGCCTGCCAATGCTGTCCTGGGGGCACCTGGAGGTGGAAAGCATTGGTGGCTGCTCTTGGAGCTGGGTGTCCATCCTGGGAATTCAACCTCCAATCAGCAAATCAAACTGCAGCTCTGAAGTGCTCTAATTTTTTATTTTTAATGCTTCCTAGTTTAAAAACAAACAAAAAAAGATCGCCAAGCCCAAAATACCCCAGCCCTGTGTGTGGTGTTGAGTGCTGTCCCATAATTAGATGAGGAGGAGGGTGCAGGTTACCTCAGGCTCCTCTCTCTCAAATGGTGCTGCTGTGTCCCAGTTCCCAAGGGACCAGCCTTGGATGGCAAAGTGCCTGCTCGTCTGAGAGGAGAAGAACCCGTCTGTGACTGTGGGAAAGGATGAGGATTTGGAAAATCAGCCTGGGTTGAATTGTAATCCAATCCCGAGTGCCAACAGCGTCACGGCTGCGCACACATCCTTGGATCCACATCGCGCCCCAAAGGCTCTGCGTGCTCTCAGACCAAATCCTTCCTCAGGGCTCTCTGAAAGCATCAAGGAAACTTGGTGGATTTGGAAAAGTTGGATTTGGAAAGCTGGCTTTCCATGCAGTTCTTGCTGAACCACTGACGAGATGTGCAGGATGTTCTGGCCAGGGCGAGGCTCCCAGGCTGGGAGCTGCAAGAGGAGAATCTGTGAATTCCCTGCCAGGCCCAGTCTGGGGTCAGCACCTGGTGTTTGTGGAGATGCTTTTCCACACAATTCCAGATGATTCTTTCCTAACTTCAGCTCTCCTGTGTCTCATCTGTGCGGCAGGGTGTGGCTGGGTTGGGATGGAGGGAAGGGTCCAGTGTGAAGGAGGTCAGGCTGCAGGATCCCTCCACTGGATGGACTCTGGGCTGTGGGAAGGCCTCTCTCCTGCCCTGGGGAGCCCAGCAGCTCAGGCTGAGGAAGTCCTGCTCCCTGTGGCACACATCAAACCTGTGGGGTGAGCTTTGAGGGCTTGGAGAATTCCCTGATCTTCACAAGAGAGCATGGCCACCTCAACAATACACAGGAGAAACATTTCCCTCCTGGCATGGTCAGCATCAGATAAATTGATGCCTGACACAATTGTGTCTCCTCCTTCCTCCATTCTCCCGTGTTTTGGTGGCCAGAAAAATCACCTGTCATGGTTTTTGGATTAAAAAATCAAACAAACCCATTTGCTCGGTGATCTCAGGGTGGAGCATTCAGGAAACAGGTCAGGCTTTTCTGGTGGATATTCTTATTCTGTCAGCACTGGAGTTGTCTTGGTTTCCGAGCTGGCTGCAGGGCTGGGTGTGTTTGTGTGGGTGGTTCTCGTGATCAGCTGCAGAATTTTAAAAGCCTCCCTCTGGAGCAAGAAGTTCAGGTCACTCCTGAGTTAAACCCAATTTTAGACAATAATGGGTTTAGCTGTTGGCTCAGTTCAAGTCAGTTCAGGTTGGGCTGGGTGAGATTTAAGCAAGGAAAGGATCAGGAGCAGAGATTGGAGCAGTGCTGGGCTCCGCTGGGAATAGGAATTGGAGTTGGGGCTCTCCAGAAAGGAGAAGGCTGCTCTCAACCACAAATCTGGGGGCAGGAAGTTGTTCCTTGGGGAAGTTTCTGAAGAGGGGTTAAAGTTGACTCCCCTCCATTGCCTCGCTACACAAATTCCCTGTAGGGTTCTCTACAAAAGGAAGGTTCCAGAGTCAGGCTGAGGCTTTTGGAGCACGTTGATGGTCCATGGATGATGTAGAAGTGCAGAAGTGAAGCACAGGAATGAGCAGCTTGGAGGAGACTGAGACTTTTTCAGCTAGAAAATGTTCCTGTGCTGAAGAACTCTCCAGCTAAGTTGATAATCAGAAATATTTGGTTGGATGTAGCTTGGTTCTGGTTCAAAGAGGACTTAGAAGAACTTAAATTGGGGCTCTCAGCTTATTTTCCAATTAAAAAAAAGAAAAAAGGAAGACAGTTCAATCTTTCAGTCTTTTGGCTTAGTTTCCCCCTCTCAGATATCCTGAACCAGCATCCTTAAATAAAGTTTGGGCATGGGAGCTTAGGATGAAGGCTGCGAAAATGATTAAAGGCTTGAACAAATGTCCATTTAAGGAGAAATGAAAGGGCTGAGGGAGTTAAAATTAAGAGCAAAGAGTCATAAGGGTGAGATAGATAAAGAAAAGCAGAGAGGAAATCATGTTTCCCTATCTGTTTTGGTAGGATCCAAAAAGCATCCGTGACGAAAATGAAGTTTTAGAACTTCTTCACTAATGGAAATGTAATTAACTCATGGAAATCATCACAAGAATTTGCTCCAGCCAAAACGGGCTGGTTTGGGTCTTGAGACCAAAGTAGCCTTGAGATCATCTTCAGATCCACCAGAGGGGAAATGGGTTTTTTGAAGGAGGATGATTAGGCCCATTCCATGGTACTCCCTGGAATAAGTTAGGTGGAAATGTGACCAGGCTGTTTCATAATTGTCCTTTTCTTTATCTTGTAATTTCTTCTGAATCCCGCGGGAGCCGCGGCTCGGGAGCAGGATCCAGCCTGACCTGGGAATACATCGGGACGCGTTGAGGCTCAGCTTTGTCACTTTAGACACGAAATGAAATCAATGGCAGCGTTGCTATTTCATCCCTTAATGTCTGATTTAAAGATCAAAAATCTTCCTGCAAGCTCTGCTGCAGCTCAGAGAGAAACTTCAATGCTCCAGTGCTGAGTGTGCCCTCCAACCCCGAGAGCCTGAGCTTCGGGAAAAGATCTGGGGCTGGAAATTGTCACTCATTTAAAATGAATCCCAGGTGGCTTCTAATAATGTCACTTTGATAAAGGAGGCCTGGTTTTGTAGAGGAGGGGTCTGGCACCCTCGGAGCAGGGGTGGCACCGCTCCCTGTCCATGGTGGAACATCCCCTTGACCTTGCTCTGGGAGGATCTCGGCCGCGGTCTCCAACCTTTGCAGGATTTGGAGCACAGGACAAGATCCTGGCAGGTGAAATGATGGAATCAGAGGGTGGCCCTGTCCTCAATGAGGCTTCAGTCAGACCTGAGAGCTTGTCCAGCTGCCACAAGTCAGGCATGAAAGCTCTCCTGCTGGGGAGGAGCATTAGCAAACCTCCCTGCCGGTGCCAAAGACAAATCTCTGCTGCTTCTCTGGCCTCCAGCACGGGAGAAGGGTGGCAGCCAAAGGCTGGGGGAGCTTGCAGGGAGCTGTTCCTGCCCTGGGAAGGGATGGATCTGCTGGCAGGTGGGTAAAACCTCTCCTGAGGGCCATTAGAAGAAGGTCTGGAGAAAAGATGAGGTGAAATCCCAGCTTGATAAAGACATGGATCTGCATTCTGGCCGCAGCATGAAGATTGAAGCCCAGCAAACTCCTCAAATTCCTTTTTAATCCGATTATTTTCAGAAGTTCATACCCATGTGCTCCAAGTAAGTGATGCTGTATCTGTTCAAAACCATTTAGCTGATAACATCAATAACCTCATCACAGCTTATCTCTGCCCTGAGAAATGTGCTGAAATGAAAAATTTTACTTTTTTTTTTTTCTTCTGATGCCAAATCTCCACCTTATTTACCCACTTCCTAGGCACAAGCATTCCAAATTCCTGAAGTTCTGTGGCCAAACTTACCCCCTGGACCGGGTGGAGGAATATTGAGCTTCTTTAAATTTCTTTTTCTATAATAATCAATAAAGTACTGAAATTGGATAGGTACAATAAACGAGGATTTGGAAATGCTCTGTTCGGTTACCAGTTGCACAGACAGGAGCACTCCAAACCTATTTTTAAAAGTATACTGTATTTTTTGCACTGCCAGGTTCCAACTTTACTGCAAATTATAACAGGTACGAAATGATGGTAACCCCTGCCTTTCACAAGGAGTGAAAAGGACAAAGGACACTCAGCATGATCCAATTTCCTGTTTGAATTGGGAGCATGGAAGAACATGAGACTGTGGGAGCAGTTAATGCTGGGTCTGAGGCAGATCCGTGATAAGGCAGTTCTGGTTCTCTTGTGGAGCAGATTGAGCAATGGAATAGGATTTGGGGTGTCCTGTTTTTCTTTTCTGCTCATGTCTCTGGCTGGTAAAGCATTTTAGGCTGTTGCTTTTCTCTTTGTTTCCACATTTCCACCTCTTTAAAAATGAAGGCAATGCTGGTACCTGACTTTGTAACGTACTCGTGAAGGAGGCTGGTTGTCAGCATTGAAAAGTAGTGAGTTTAAAACATCTCAAAAGAAGTAAAAATAATCCTTTAAAAATGTTAAAGTGTGGAGAATTTGAATCAGAAGTAAAAGAGATGGCAACAGCATCATCTTCTAGAAATGCAGCTGCTCACTCACAGTGAGTGGGAGACTCTTGCACGGAGCTCAGCGTTCGTGTTCCACGGGGAATGTGTTAAATCCATGGCGTGGCACACACAGAGCTGCGACTGTGGGTGTCTGTCAGAGCCCAACGCGAGGCAGGATTGGACCTTTGGGGGAGGTGACATGCTCTGAGTCAAAATGTCCACGAGTGTTGGCACTGCCTTGTCATGGCATGGAAATGAGGGGCTCCACCTTGGCTGGAGCCCATGTGACCGAAGGGACAAAGGGGAATGTCCTCTGTGGCAATGCCAGTGCTCAGGATCAAGTCCTGGCGTGGAATTGCTGCAGCCATGGGCAGATTGTCAGCAGTTGTGGCTCATGAATTGAAGGGAGAAGGTGGGAGTGCTCTCCTGGTGCCTCTTTGTGCTGGAGAAGAATGGGGCTGTGAAAGTTTCCTGCAGCAGAATCCTCCCCAGGGGAGCAGCAGTGCTGAAGCCACAGCTGTGAGCTCGGGCCAGCTCAGCTCTTTGGGTTTCAAAGGCCACATCTGAGCAATCAGCCGAGGCCTGCTTGGTGTGAAGGTGCCCAGGGAACCAAAGCAAACAGGGCCTGTGTTTTATTCTTATTTTTGAAACCTGGAAACCCTCCAGCTCATCAAACAGTGCTTCTGCTTCTGATTCCTCTAGGGCTGCCCTCTGATCTGGCTTGTGTGGGAAGGATGAGAAACCTTTTCCTTGTAACTACAAACCTGTGGTGTTCCTCTGTGAGGGGTGAAAAATGCAGAATTAGTGTCCCTTTTCCTCAAATCAACCTTCTTGTCCATTAGTAGGAATGGAATAGCCCCCCTGCATCTCTGGAAACCTTTGTTCCATGGGAGGAAGGTTTGGGTGAGGCTTAATTTCCATCTAATAGCCTGTTAAAATCTTCACATGGTTTCTTGGAGAATGCCATTAAGAATCAATTACATTAATGGGGCTCAGTTGGAGCTGTGCTGAAATATGGATGGGATCAAGGAAAGTGACTTTGCAAAACAGGGTCCTTGGAGCTGCAGCCACTTATTGCTCTTGATCTGCCCAGGTTCCTGCGTGGGCCAAACCTGCTCCTGGATGTTGTCAGCTCTGCAGAAGCTCAGGAACGCGGGGTCAGTGTCATGAACTGTGGTGTAAAGCCATTGCCAGGGGGGTTAGGAGGGAGTAATTCCCTTGCTGTGGCAGAGATGATGTTGGACCATGTGCCTAAAATCCCTGTCAGCTCTGGGAGCTCCTCCAGGCCTTGCTCCTCCAGCTCTGCCCAGCCTGATCTGCCACCTTAGGGTGTCTGGGACTCCTTGCTGCTGGCCCTGCACAGTGTCCCTGAGCTTATCCTGTGGCAAAGGGTCTGGAGATATGAGAGGATTGTGAGGAAGAACTTTCTGTCCATGGTTGCTGGGTTGTTAAACTGATTATAATGTAGCTCTTGAAAGAGGATCCTTTTCCAGGGAAAGATGACAGGGAGAGCCTTGATGTCCTTGCAGGAGAGGTGCATGGCAAGGTGAGTCCTGTTTTAGGAGTGCTCAGGACCTTGTAAAAGGTGGCACTGAGAGGTCACTGTCCCCCGAGAGGTCACTGTCCACTCAGAGGTCACTGTCCACTCAGAGGTCACTGTCCCCTGTCCCTTCCATGGCGTGGGACTCAATGGGTGCCCCCCTTGCTCAGGCTGTGCTGCAGGAGCAGAGCCACCTGCCTCCCCACACAGCTCGTGTTTGGCAGTGGTGGCACTGCTTTGGCCCTGCTGCTGGCATAGGAAGCATGGCTGGAGCTGAGGTTTTGGGGAATGTGCTGCAGAAAACTTCACCTGAATCCCTGTGGTGTTGGGATGAGGCATTGAGGTGGGCTTGGGAAGGAGCCTGGAGTGGCCACGGTGACCTGGGGAGAAGAAAGCTCAAAAGAGGGACAGAGAAAACACCTTGGTGTGTGTCTGTTGTGTTCTTTCCATCGTACTTTGAGACTCTGGGATGTTTTTTTTGCAGGAATGTTTGTAGAAAGGGATCTGTGAAATCCAGCTGCCTCGCGCCAGTGTTTCCAAACGCTGCGTGGGCAGCTCAGCTGCAGGCGAGTGGCCTGAGGGGCTGAGCTGTGAGGCAGAGCCCTGTGGTGTTGGCACCCAGGTGCCAGGCAGTGCATGGGTGCCTGGGAGGTGCAGGGAGAGCCACAAGTGGTGGCTGCTGCCTCTTGCCCCTGAGAAATCTCTGCCTGTCACAAGGGCTCCTCATGCCCAGGCTGGTCACACCGAGGCCTGCTCTCCTCTTTACAAATGAGGGGCTGGAGCAAAACCAAAGCAATTAAAACCTTTAACAGAGGTACAGCAGAAAAGCGGTGAGCACCCCCCGGTTCCTCCGCATGCCTTGACTGAAGGACTCGCGAACCGCAGACAGCAGAACCCCCGCTGCCAGAGCCGAGGCGCTGACGCAGGCGACAGGTACAGAACTGCTGATCTGGTACCCTTCAGCAGAGCTGCGTCCCGGCAAGGGCTTCACTCTGCCTGAGCATCACTCCATCCCAGGGCTGGAGTCTCAGCTGGCACCGGCGCTCCTGGGGCTGCCTGCCCTGCCTTGGCACTGCCGCCCCGCGCCGCGTGCCGCAGACCCTGCCAAGGTGACTCCGTGCAAGTGACTCTTGGGATGCTCAGTTTGCGTTTGGGATCGGAGCTGGAGAGCTGTGCCCTTCCCGAGGCTGGAGCTGCTCCTGTGGAGCCTGTGCAGGTGTGGAGCCTCTCCCCCCGTGCTCCCCTCAAACTCAGCAGAACCAAACCCATCTCTTGCCACTTCCCACCTCATCCGGCCCGAGCTGGGGCTGTGTGTGCGTGGCGGATCTGTGAATCCCCGAGCTCAGCTCGGCGTAACCTTGGAGCAGAGCGATGGGAAGGGCGTTGCTGGAGACCAGCCCCAGCCAGACTTCACAGTGCCTCGTTCTTGGAAACGAGCTGTGTTTCAGGCAAATATCCGGGAGCGGGGATTTTTTTAGCCTGTCTCTTGCTGTTCATTTTCTCCCTGGCACTGGGACTGCAATTCCAGGAACCCTGGCTATACTTGAAAGCGCCTCTCAGACAAGGATAAAAGTAATTAAACCTCTCAGCTTTCTCCTTTTTTTGACTTATTGTAGTTTTTCAAACGTGGATTTGAGATGGGGACACAATGTTCGGGCTGAGAGCTGCCAGGCTGTTCCAGCAGCGAGCAGGTGAATGGAGGATGAAGAGACTCCTTCCTGAAAGGGCTCCAGGGCTGCTCCCAGGGCAAGCAGGGATGGTTGGCTGCTGCCAGGTGCAGCCTTTCTTGCACTTCCCCTTTTCTCCCCACATAATTAACTCGTTAAATTTAGCTGTCTGAGAGGTATGGAAAGGGATGTGGTGCAACTGCTTTGGTTGTGCAAATAACTGTGATTTCAGCTTCCTTGAAAAATCAAGGGAATTGTTTCATGCCGTGCAGAAGCACTGAAAGAACTGAGTTTCCTATGAAAAGCAGATTAAAAAGGCAAGACAATTGGGGAAAATGAGGAGTTACATTTTTGTCTAATCTGGATTATGATGATTTTGAGCTTTTAATGTTCTCAATTTTAATTTTTTAACTTCAATTTTATTTGGGAAATTAAACTGCGACATCCTTTCAAGTAGAAAAGACCAGACTCTAAAGGTTTCAATTTAACAATGTTGGCACACAAAATGTTCTCCATGCTCTCTTTCTTCAAGGAAAGGTTTTGGCAAACTTGGCTTGAGTTACTGAAGTGTTGTGGTTGACCTAAATCCAGGGGGAATGTGTGGGGAAAAATTCAATAAACACTATCCAGCAAAATATTTCTCTCCTGCTGCTGTGCTACTCAATTCCTGGGCAGATGGAGCCAGCTGAGAGTCAGAGCATCCTTAAAGATGCAGCTTTTGGCTGAAATGTTTTCTCTGCTAGTAACTCTTCCTGATTGCTCTGTGCTTGCCCATGTGGAGTGACGGCCCAGCCTGCAGAAGCTGAACTTGAACTTACTTAGGTTAATTTTAGGGTTGCACCCCAGAGTTGTGGTCACTGGAATCGTTTAGATCTACCACAGGATCACTTAGGTTGAGAAACACCTCTGAGATCATTGACTCCAATGTGTGACTGACCTCCCCCTTGTTGTCACCCAGCCCAGAGCACCGAGTGCCATGTTCAGTCTTTTCTTAAGCATCTCTAGGGATGGGGACCCCACCACCTCCCTGGACAGCCTCATCTGATGTTTCATCACCCTTTTTGTGAAGAAATTCCTGCTGATGTCCACCCTGAGCCTCCCCTGGCCCAGCCTGAGGCTGTTCCCTCTCCTCCTGTCCCTGTTCCCTGGAGCACAGCCCGACCCCCCCGGCTGTCCCCTCCTGTCAGGAGCTGTGCAGAGCCACAAGGTCCCCCTGAGCCTCCTTTTCCCCAGGCTGAGCCCTTTCCCAGCTCCCTCAGCCCCTCCTGGGGTTCCAGACCCTTCCCAGCTCTGCTCCCTTCCCTGGACACGCCCCAGCCCCTCCATGTCCTGTTTGCCGTGTGGGGCCAGAACTGGACACAGCCCTGGAGCGTTGGGTCCAGGGGGAATTTGCAGGGTCTCCATCTGCTGAGGAGCTGGGTTGCTCTGCTCAGCCTGCCCTGTCCATCCCTGACAGAAAACCCCAGGCTGTGCCAATTTGTGGAGAGGGTGAGGAGCTGCTGACGGAGCACACGGAGCAGCTGAGGTCAGCTCAGTGCCCGCCAGGATGGACGTGGTTCCTCCTGTGCTCTCCTCACGCTGTCAAATATTAACCTGTCCCCCCACACACACCTGTCCCCGAGCCTGTGCCACCTGTGCACGCAGCACACACCTGATGGATCCTGTCCCAGCTCTGTTTGCTCTCACGGCTCAGCTCCCGTGGGGTACAGCACTCCTGGGCTGCCTCCGCCTGACCAGGAATGGGAGGAGATCACCTTCCTGGGACCAAAAAAGTGCTCATTGGGGATAATCCTGGACCAGGGGCATCCCACCAGGCCCCTGCTCCATCCCCAGAGTGACCTGGCCTGTTGCACAGCAGACTCGGTGCCCCAAACCCATTTTGTGCTCAGCAGTGTGTTGGCAGCAGGGCGATGCTGGCATTAACCTGCCTGGCTGCTCTTTGATCACCCCCACACGCCTCCACTGGGCTTCAGCTTTGTTTGAGGTGGCAGAAGGCATTGTTCTAATCTCATTTTCCATCTTTATTGTTCAGTGCACAGCCCTAAGTCTTATTTACAGTCTTATTCAAACCGTGGGCTGAACACGGGAATCTTCATTTCCTTCCAGGCCTCTTTTTTATGGACCTCATCGCTACAGTCTGAGAGCTTCACACCAACATTAACTCAATTTCACAACACCCCTGTGAGACAGACTTTGATGTTTCTTATTTTACGGCGCAAAGGGAGGTATAGGAATATCAAAGACATAAGTAACCATTAATTTTCACTTAATACCTTCCAAACCTGTTTTTGGGAACAGCAATAGGCTCGTTTCTCCTGGAAGGGCTCATTCCCTGATAAGTTTTAGGGCACCAATCCAAAGGGAAACATTTCTAGGGCTTCTCATGAATTCACACCGGAATTTTCTTAGGTTTTCCTTGATTTAGGGCTCAGACACTGCCTAGAAAACTCCACCTAAAAGCAGAAAACCATAAACAATGAAAAGAGGTGGGAGTGCGTGGCTTTAAGCCTGTCGGTAACTTCATGTACTTCTCATCTCATGATGTGCAGACGCACACAGGAAATAAAAATCCTGTAAGTGATGATGGTAAAGATTGCCTTAGTGGACATTTTAGCTTAAAAGTGACAGTTTATGCAACTTGTACTGATGTTCACCTGAAACCTTCCTCCCCTCCCGTCATTTAGCCCTGGTTGCCATCTGTCAGTGAAAAGTGGTTTTTAAAGTTGCTCTTGATGGAGCTGTGCTGTGGAGGAGCAAACTCCGTGGTATTATTTCTTCCCTTGGTGTATCTGTGCTTCAGGAGGAAAACGTCCAAGAATAATTGAGATGAATCAGGTTTCTATATGTGGCTTTTTTGAATATTTAACATCTTAGATCTTGTGAAGCAAAAGGGGCAAGGAACAAGCGCTGTTTATTTTTAGGGCTGGGAAGTGGATGGAGCTGCTGGCCTAGATCCTGTACTCCTTCCAGGAGGAGCAAGGCAGAGAACAACCACAAATTGAGTGTGTCTTTGTGTAATGGGCAGGACTTTCCGTGTTTATTTAGGCTGACAAAAGCTGGTTCTCGTGTTGAGTTGTTTGAGTTGCGGAGGGAAAAAGTAAGAAAGGATTTGTGTGAGAACTTTGAGTAAAACCTCTTCCCTGTTTGCTTTTATTTCAGTTGAACAAACTGAAATATATTAATTTATTTAAATAAATAAATAAATAAAAATATAAAACCTGAAATATTTATTTAAATAAATAAAAGTCAATAAAGTAAAGGAAAAATTCTTCCCTGTCTCCACCTCTTCCACCATCCAATGCCAGGGTCACACCTTGCTCAGCAGCTATTGCAGTATTTTGGTTTTCTCAGCTGCCACAATACAGAAATCTTGGGAGTTTTGAGGGCTCTTCTTCTTTCCCTCCTCTTCCCTGTGCCCTTCCTGACACTTTGCACCACTTACAGTGAAAATTCACCTTAACACTACTGACCTGCTCTCAGAAATTCAGCTGGGCTATAAATAGCTCCCAAATTAATCTCTAGTTACAGGTTGGGGAAAAGTCTGTGTTTTCAGTGCATTCCTTACTCAGAGATATTACTGTTACTTTAAAATTAAAAATAAGAGCAAGATACACTGAAAAAATAGAAATAAGTGGGGTGAAAAACCATTCTTCAGCCGAGACTGAGAATGGAAAATTTCTACCCCAAAGAAGAATATTTCTGGAAATGACAACTCAATGGAAACATAGTTCTCTAATGCATTCACTGTTAAGTGAACATTATTTATATTGCAGGAGAGAAACACAATGTGGCAGAAGTTATTTGCTTGAAAAAAAAATAGAAAATCCATCAGCAGACATTCATCGTTTGCAAGTGGGGAGCCTGGGATACAGATGAGCTAAAGGATGAAGACTCCAGACTCTTGCTCTTGTAATTTGCATTTTGTTGGTATATATAAAATGAAATTAGGTTTATATTTGTTTCAAGCAGAAGTGCTTAGCAGGCATAGGAAAAGCTGTCTGCAACATTAAGCATATATTCCAAGTTTTCTTGGAACAGAGTCCTTAGGAGGAAATAGCTACTCTTTTTCTATTCTTGCTGGGGTAGGATCATGTTCTCTACATTGTTTAACAGCAAGTCTAATGCCATTTTTGAGACTGTTTTTTGGGGAGGCAGTGCATTCTCAGCCGCATGATCCTGCAATCTGCAGTTGTTTGGGGTAATGCTTGGGTGCTTCTTGCCCCAAAGGGGAGATGCAAATCCCACCTGACTTGGGCTGCCTTGTGGGACTGACAGGTGGATTCAATCCTGGGGCAAATGTAGATTTTATTCTGGAGATTTTATTCTTCCTTCCCTTTATTCATCCCTTCTGAGGATCTTGTGATGGTTTGGGCTCTACAGTGGTGCTGCTGCTCCTGTAGGCTCTGAGTGAGTCTGGAACCAGGACTTCCAGCTCCAGGGATTTTGGTGTGTCAAATTCTGCATGGAGAGTGCGATGGGAAGGTGAGGGAGCCCCCAGGCACCCTCCTCTTTCCCATCTCAGTAATCTTCTCGTGTGCAAAGGAACTTTTCCAACAAATCCATCCATCTGCAGTCTCTGGGATGATAACCTGGCTGAGTACCTCCTCAGCTGCTTTTTCAGGGGTCACCCACCTTCGAAAAAGCTTTTCCTTTGTCCAGTGGGAAGGGGAGAGGTTTAGGATTTGCATTTTAGCAGTTTGCTCTAGGTGGCAGATCCTTAACCCTCTCGTTGCTGACCTCAGTGGGTGTCAGATCAGACCCCAAAATCCCGTGGTCATTTTGAGGGACAGATTTCCCAGTTTGTGACTGGCCTGGCTGCTGGGGTTGTGACAGATCTCCCACAGCCATTTCAAGTGGTGAGGGCACAAGAATGTTGTGTTTGTAAATTCAAGGAGATGTCCCTTCTGTCCCTCACTGTGCCCACCTTGTCCTTCCCTGCTGCCATGGACTGATCTGCATGGGACATTCCATGGATGGGAAGTGGGAAGGCACAAATCCCAGGTGGTGGTGTGTGGGTTTAGATTCCCTGAGATTCGCACAAGCTGGCAGAGAAAGCAGGCAGGTGAAACCAAGATGGCGAAAGGAGAACTTTATTTACAAAAACCTCTTTATATATCCATTAATAATCTAGCAACTATTGGTCAGCAGGGAATCCACCTCCTAAAACCATTGGTCACAGCTATACAACACCTAATACCAAACACAGAGATTAAGAAAGTAAAAGAATGCAGCTTATCTCTATTCTCCCTGAGAAAGAAGAGAAAGATTTCTAAAACAGTGCAACTACAGTGGTGCCCTTGCACCCCTTGCACCCCTGCATCCAGCAGGGATGGGTGGTTTTTCAGAGCTCCCACATCCCATGGAATAATTCCCTCAGCAATAAAGAGCGCCAGACTGACAGCTAAAATATTTTCTCTCTTCGTAATGACTTTTTAACATTCAAAATTTATGGATCTCTTTATGCCCATAAAACATAGCAAGTATAGCCTCTGTCCCATTCCAGCATCACTTGCCTAAATTTGAATCCATCACTTTGAAATGATATCATTGCAAATGGGGTGCGCGATGAATAATGGAATATCTTGAACCCTACCAACTTCAAATGAATGCCCTTGACTGCCAAGTAATTACTGCCCCATAGACAAATCCTTTGTACCTCTGGATGAGGCTTTCTAGTCCCTCATGCCCCAAAGTCCTTCAAACTGTCCCTTTCAAGCTGGGCTGAACCAAAAATATACAAGGACTCGGGGTCCTGGTAAGTTTTTAGCCCTTTAATTTGTTTTGTGGAATTGTTGGAGGCTGGAGCACATCTCTGGATGACTTTGTCCTGGACACCAGAGTGATTTGCAAGAGCCCTGTTGCTTTTTAAGGCTCAGCCTGGCACTTGTGACATCAGCTTGTTCTCGACCCTCCTGGAGCAAATGACAGATTGGTGTGGTTGTCTTTTATTGCAAATATGTTCTGCCTTGCCCTTATGGCTGTGAGTAGGTGCTTCTAGGAACACCTCAGAACAGGAATTGTGCTGCTTAAAGGAGAGGAAGAACTCCAGCCCTGGGCTGATGTAGCTCTTGTCCTCCTGCGTGCCAGGTTTGCTTCTGTCTCTCAGTGCCCAAGGATGGAAAATCTGACCCCACTGCTTTCATGTGAGAAACAACTGGTGGCACTGAGCATCTGGAATTGTCAATCTGCTCTCTTTCAGGAAAGCTTTTTCCCGCACTTCACCAGGGCGTTGTGCTTGATCTTGCTGAATTCTAAAATTGCTCGCTTGGCTATAGATGAGGAACTGGCTCTGGTGTCTGAAAGGAGCCTTAGCAATGTGAATATCTCCCCAGATTTAGGATGCTCACTCTGTCTTACACTCTAGCAGTCAGACTTTCTTGTTTCTTTTTTTATGGTTTGCACTGTTAGATTTTCGATTTGTTCATTTTTACCATGCTATTCAATCTATCCTGTGTAAATCTGAACTCTGTGATGGGGCTTTTTACACCTTCTTATCATTTGATACCAAAAGATCATGAGCAGAAAGCCACACAGACAAGTTCCTTCTATCCCATCCAGGGCATCTAAGGATGCAGAGGGATGGACAAAGTACCTGAGCCTGTTTGTGGGCTAATGAATCTGCTCCATAATTACCTCATTTCAAAATGGCTACGTGGTGCCAGAATCCTCAAGAAAAATCCACCCCAACCTGAAGGGCCATCAGTCTGTGTCATTAAACAGGGCCTGACCCAATCGACCAGAGCTATTTAAAATTTAAATATCATCTCCCGGGTGTCTGGAGGCTGAGAATCTGCCTTAGTTCTTCTAAAAGAAGATTTCAAAAGAGGTTTAACTCCTCTCTCTCACGCTGAGGATCACAAGCGAGATGGCCCTGATGATCTAAATAAATGGGTGTGCTGCTGTTGGGTTATTTCATCTTCATGAGGGCCATTTCACCCCCTCTGCTTTCTCTACGGGTGCAAGGGGGCTCCTCAAAGGAAAGGGTCAAGGAATTTGGTGCAGACAATTGATGTCATCCTCGGAGCTGTCCTTGCCAAACCCCAGCTTTAACTATCTCAGATGACACAGAAAGACTCCCCCAGGGCTCTGAGGACCCGGGATGAATGAGGATCCTTGGATTAAATGATGATTAAGTGCCTGATGAAATGGGATGAATGAGGTGCTGCCAGGCAAGAACTCCTCCATTATCACAGCTGACCCCGGGCCAAATTCCCTCTGTTTCTCCATCTGTAAAAATGGAACTTTATTGCATCATGAGTTAAGGGTGAAGTTGTGTCTTAGAAACCTTCCTGCTCTGGAGGGCAGAGAACACTTCTGTTCACAGCTCCTGTCTGAGCAATCACAGAATCAGGGAATAGCCTGGGTTGGGAGAAGCCTTGAAAACCATCTCATCCCACCCCTGCCATGGCAGGGACACCTCCCACTGTGCCAGGCTGCTCCAAGCCCTGTCCAGCCTGGCCTGGGACACTGCCAGGGATCCAGGGGCAGCCACAGCTTCTCTGGGCACCTGTGCCAGGGCCTGCCCACCCTCCCAGGGAAGGATTTTTTCCTAACGTCCAACCTAAACCTACTCTGTCAGATTGAAGCCATTCCCCTTTGTCCTGGCACTCCATGTTTTTGGAAAGTTCCTCTCCATCTTTCTTGTGGGCTCCTTCAGGCACTGCAAGGCCACAATTTGGTCACCCCCGAGCTTCTCCTCTCCAGGTGAGCACCCCCAGCTCCCCCAGCCTTCCCTCCCAGCAGAGCTGCTCCATCCCTCTGATCAGCTTGGCATCCCATAATGCTGCCCTGCTCCTGATGTTTAGTAGAAACTTCCATAAAATGGGCTCAGACAGGAAGCAGGTTTTGCTCTGGACTGAAATCCTTTGTGTCTGAATGCTTCACAAAGACATTCCCCAAGCAAACCTTCCCAAGGACTGGTGGAGATGGTCAGGCTTGACCTTCTGTGCATCATCCATCAAGGAGCTTGAAGTAACTGGGAAAGAGATGTTTATTGAATATCTCATGAAAGACGAGAGAGAAACACCACTGTTAGCCATCTCTGAGGAGAGGAAATGAAGGAGGGAGCAGCAGAACAGTGACAAAGCAAAGAGCAGAACTACAATGGCCTTGGTGTTCGGTTCAGGCAGCTGCCTGCTTTTTTAGGGCCAGGAAGGGGAAGAGGTACAGAGCATGGTAAATTCTTCCTCCTCTAACAGAGAATGGTAGATTCTCCCTCCTCTAGCACTTGCTGGGAAGTTCGCTGCAGGTCCTCCCCGTGCAGATAGAAAAGTGAGGCCCCAGCCCAGCAGGGTCACTGGGCCCACTCGGCACCTCCAGCTGAAGTGGTTTTTTATAGTCCTGTCATCCTGGCAATGGCACATCACAGGATCTGTCTCCCTAAGCCTTCCTCGCACCTTTAATTGCTGTTTTCTTCCTGGTTGGGTCCTCAAAGCCCCATAGGACACTGGGAAACAGCTCCCTGCCATCCATGCCAGTGGTGGCATCCATGTGCTGCGTGAGGTGACTGTTCCAGCTGGTGAAACATCCTGGCATCATTCTCTGCAGAGGGGCTGAACATGTCCAGGATCAGGATTGTTAAATCCAGGGGGTTTCGCCTGCTCAGGTTGGTTTTACACAAAATCAATGACTCTGTGAGTGAATGTTGGGGAAAATGCCCCATTGCAGGCTGATGGAGAATACCTGGCTCTTAGAACAGCTCAGTGCTGTCACCAGGAGCTTCTTGTTAGGGAAATGTGGAAATGTGATCTGTGAAGTTGAGAAGTGAACATGTGGTTTTGGATGGAAAATGGCTTTATTTCTTCCCTGTCTTTGAACAATGGTGTTCTCTGGGGGTCTCAAGCCCAGCAGGAAATATCTCTGGAATCTGTGATATTTCCTGAAGGAGCTGCTGACCTCTTCCCATCTTGTAAGGAGGAAAAAAAAGAGGGACATAAAAAAAACCCACTGAAAATGGCTTGATGGCAATGACGAACACCAATGGTATTCCTTTGGAGATTTTGTTTCCCGTACAACAGTTGATTCCTGTCCCCTCCTGGATGATGCTTCTTCCTTGAGCCTTGAATGCAGTCCCAGGCAGGCAGAAACATCAGCTGTGACTCTGCTCTTGTCCCATGGTGTAAGTCATGGCCATCATGAGAAAATTGTCACTCACCTGGTTGAGGGCAGAATCACAAGAGCCTGGTTTTCCTGCATTCCAGTTTGTTTTGGTGGCTTTGGACCAAATATAGAATGACCCTTTTTGTCAGAGGAAGCCAGAGATCTCCCTGAGACTGTTCCAAGCGAGCTCTACAAGCTTCCTCATCCAAATTTTAGTCTGGGAGTAGCTGAGGTAGTACTTTTTGCCTCTTTGCACAGATGGATTGTCCAGCAAACCCTCAGAAAAATCCTGGTGACTCAAGGGGGAAAATGTTGACTTAAAACAGCAAAAGGTCACAGTAACATGGTGGGACAGGGCGAGATGGACAGGGCTGCTCTGAAGGGCTCAGAATGGCTGGGCCCAGGTGATTTCCTCAATGCTGTGGAACCTGGTTCATCCCAAGGGGCTGGAAAAAGGATCTTGGTATTGCCTTTGGGGTCAGACAGGTTTTTCAGCTGGTCCTGGTCGCTGGAGATGACTCCAGGAATCCCAGGACAGTTAGGGACAGTGGTGTCCTGGGGTGTGGTGCTGGGCAAGGCTGGGCTTCCTCAGCTCAGGCAAAGACAGCGATTTCCTGAGGAAAGAAAACCTTGTCTTTGCCAAATTCAGGAGAATTTAGTAGGAAACGAGCTGGTTTTGCAAATAATGAGGTTTTATAGGTTTGGGGTCTGTGAGTTTGACTCGAGGTTGCTCCAAGGCAAGGAGAGGCAGCAAAGGTCTCTCTGCTGGGCTTTGACCTTCTCCAGGGCCACACCAGGTCTCCTCCACCCTTGTTTTCTAAGCTCTGACATGTTTAAGAGCAATTTGCAATTTGTTCCAGCACTTTTTGCTGAACAAAGGGCTCTCCTGAAGGCCAAAGAGTCTGTTAAGAGCATGCACAGGGAAAAAAGTAATGCCATGAAGAAAACATGAGATTTCTCTTTATATCTCTTAATCCATTCAGTGAAATATGAATGTTTCAAGCCAAAAATGGAGAAGGAAGAAAATTGAAAGTGTTTCATTTTGAAATCTATTGCTTTTATGTACTTGAAATGGTTCTTTTGACTTTATGCTTGGAAATAGCACTGATCTAAACAGTAAATAAAAATTAATTAAGTGACTCAGACATCATAAATCTGTTACCTTCGGCTCAAATGAAATATTTGGTTGGCCTAACGTGGCTTTTCTCGGATGCATTTTTCCTAGGAAAGCACATTGTCTTCAAAGATGAGCTTTAAGGTCCTTTCCAACCCAAAGCATTCTTGATTCTATAAAATGATTTTCTCCAGTTCATTTAAATCGTCAAACTGAAAAGTTCATTTGGATCATCCAACTGAAAAGTCCTCTTGTCCAACTCCAGGCAGCAATAATTATTTTTTCCTGTTGTTTCTGCACTCAGAGATATGGTTTTCCCCTCAGGAAAGTGTGAGCAATTAGGATTTTCCTGTGCCAGTCTCCTCTGAAATGCATTCCCCTTGGATTAGAAGGGATCTGCCTTGGGAAGAACTTGGAGCTGACAGGGAAACACAACAAAATAAACAGAGGAGGATCAGGAAATGAAGATTATTTGTCACCAAAGCCCCAAAAGGGATTTCTGGGAGGAAAAAAGGGGTTAACATGATGTGGAAAAAAAGCCTTTTATTCTGTTTCTCTGGACTGTTTTGAAAGCCCTGCTGAGGAAGGATGTTGAGCGGAAGGATATCGTGTTTTACAAACAGTGTTGTGTCTGAGGTCTGTAATTCCTGCAGAAATACCTGGAATAAACCCAGTTCCTCAGTGCAGCACTCGGGCATTGCTGGTGGCAGGTCTTGGCTGTCAAATTCAGTTCAGAAGATCTGAAGGGGCCACGGAAAGAGTTCAGGCCTTAGAAGGAAACAAGAAAGGGAAGCTGAAAGGTTGTGGGTCTCCTGCCAGAGTTTTCCTGGAAAACACAGAGCGCTACAGGTGTGTTTTGTGCAACAAAGAGAAGGTTGAGGAGGCTTCAAACACAGGAAATCATAAAGAGCTGCAGCCGAGGAGGAGATGAACCCAAGGCAGAGAGGCAGGAAATGCATCTCCAAGTAAAATTCCCATGAGATGGAAGCACAGGTGGCTCTTGTCTCACAGAGGCCTTTTATTTTCTCTTTTTTCTCAGGAAAATGGTTGAAAAACCCAGCTTTACACTGACTGTCTCAAGCCTAAGAGGTTTAGAAAAGGGACAGTTTCTACCATCAGGCCTCCCTATTCCTCCCAGGACAGATGAATTGCTGGAGAGGCGCTTGAAGATTTCATTCCATTTTGGTTTTCCTTCATCTTCTTGATGATGTGGGGGGGCATGGAAGTTTCCCCAGTTTTCCTTGGATTTCAGTGAGGTCAAAGCAAAGTAGCCTTCTCTTCATTTCATTCTTCACAAAATGCTCTGAAGGTTTAATGTCTTTTAGAAGCTGTGGCTCATGAAATGGGGCTTTGGTGAGGAAGGGGAGGCTACAAACCCCTCTCAAGGACCAGCCCTTTTCAAACCAAGGATTCACAGGTCCCTGAGAGAGAAAAGGAGCAGAGTGAAGAACGAGCACAGAGTTTTCCAAACAAATTCCTGGCTGGAGTGAGTGTGGCAGCTGCCAATCACTGCCCCGAGTGCCATATTCCCATCTCCTTTTCTCAGGTGTTTTTGGGCTCAGAGCTGTGCAGGATTCTCTCACAGCCAGTCTGGAACTCCTCTACAAAGCAATTTGCCTGAGATGGCCCTGGGCCAGTTGTAGGCCAGTCCTGGAGGGCCTGAGGCAGGAGAGGAGCAGCTGCGCTGTCCCTCCCGCGCTGTCCCTCCTGCCCTGTCCCTCCTGGGCTGTCCCTCCTGCCCTGTCCCTCCTGCCCTGTCCCTCCTGGGCTGTCCCTCCTGCGCTGTCCCTCCTGGGCTGTCCCTCCTGCGCTGTCCCTCCTGGGCTGTCCCTCCTGCGCTGTCCCTCCTGGGCTGTCCCTCCTGCCCTGTCCCTCCTGCGCTGTCCCTCCTGCACTGTCCCTCCTGCCCTGTCCCTCCTGCGCTGTCCCTCCTGCGCTGTCCCTCCTGCACTGTCCCTCCTGGGCTGTCCCTCCCGGGCTGTCCCTCCCGCGCTGTCCCTCCCGCACTGTCCCTCCTGGGCTGTCCCTCCTGGGCTGTCCCTCCCGGGCTGTCCCTCCCGGGCTGTCCCTCCCGCGCTGTCCCTCCTGCACTGTCCCTCCTGCACTGTCCCTCCTGGGCTGTCCCTCCCGGGCTGTCCCTCCCGGGCTGTCCCTCCTGTACTGTCCCTCCTGGGCTGTCCCTCCCGGGCTGTCCCTCCTGTACTGTCCCTCCTGCCCTGTCCCTCCTGCGCTGTCCCTCCTGCCCTGTCCCTCCTGGGCTGTCCCTCCCGGGCTGTCCCTCCTGCGCTGTCCCTCCTGGGCTGTCCCTCCCGGGCTGTCCCTCCTGCGCTGTCCCTCCTGGGCTGTCCCTCCTGCCCTGTCCCTCCTGCGCTGTCCCTCCTGCGCTGTCCCTCCTGCACTGTCCCTCCCGGGCTGTCCCTCCTGCGCTGTCCCTCCTGCACTGTCCCTCCTGGGCTGTCCCTCTTTCACTGTCCCTCCTGCGCTGTCCCTCCCGGGCTGTCCCTCCTGCGCTGTCCCTCCCGGGCTGTCCCTCCTGCGCTGTCCCTCCTGCGCTGTCCCTCCTGCCCTGTCCCTCCTGGGCTGTCCCTCCTGCGCTGTCCCTCCTGCCCTGTCCCTCCTGGGCTGTCCCTCCTGCCCTGTCCCTCCCGGGCTGTCCCTCCCGGGCTGTCCCTCCCTTCCCAACACGTCTGTACCTGGGATTTCCTCTGCCCTCGATCTGTGCTCATTCATGTATTTATGTACCTGGTGGTTGTTGTTTGGAGCGGGAAGGTTTGATGTGCTCATGCCCTCATGTCTCAGGGTCTCTTCTCTCCTGGTGCTTGTCCCACCACTCTCACCCTCATCCCAGGACAGATCATGACAGGTTTCATTATTTGATTTAGGAGGAGGAATCTAAAATCTTGTTAGAAATTGGTTTTTTTTTTTCTGTGGGGCTTTTTCCCCATGGTTGATCAGTTGTATTCCCCATCCAGGACCAAGTGCTTCTTCCCTTTCACATTGGATCTTCCAAAGAGGAGCCATTTCTGGAGCTGTCAAGGTGGAAAAGTATTTTTTTACAAATAGAATCATAGATGGTTTATGTTGGACTTGTTCCACACCTCCTCCCACTGTCCCAGGCTGCTCCAAGCTCTGTCCAACCTGGCCTTGGACACTTGCAGGGATCCAGGGGCAGCCACAGCTCTCTGGGCACACAGAATTTCCCTTCCCCTGCACCCAGCACTGTCTTTGAGTGCTTTCTTCCAATGTTCCTAAATTCAAAGCGTCTGAAAAGTGCTTTTAATTGAAGTGAATTTCTCGTTACAGTTCTTCAGCAGACGCAGGGTTCTGTCCTGGGTAATCTTACCTTCCCATCATCATAGCTAAAGTATTTTAATTTAAGAAATCATTACCTAACATTTCATTTTATGAACCTATTTATCCCCATTTGTAAAGAGCCCATAGATGATCCAGGCCTGTATTTGACTCAGTCCTATACAAACAGGAATTGGATCTGAACTCAATTAAAGGCTCATTTTCAACACTTGCTCCAGTTATAAATCTCTGCTCTGCCAGACAATCTAACTCCCTTCTCCAGCACAATAGCTCCACATCTGGATTTCGGGAATGGGATTCAGCAGAAATTAAACTTTCATGTAAGGCTGGAATTGTTGCATCTCCTCTGGCAGGAAACACTGGCAGAATTTGGGTTAGCACTGATGAAGAATGTGTTTGTTAATGGTCCAGAGCAGTGCGGTGTGAGGATGCAAGGGTCAAAATCTCATGGAATTAGTGAGATTAGCCAAGGATTTCAGGAGGTGGGGACCGAGCAGGCAGGATGGGAGCAGGAGGAACCAGTGCTGACAGCCATGGAAAGACAGCTCACACCAGGGTGGGATAATTTGAGTTTCTGGATGATAACTGCACCCTAAGAGAGTGGTAACTGTGGGGAAAGGGGTGAGAGATCCAGGTGAAATTATGGAGAGAAGTGGAAAATCTACTCCGTGTCTGGCAATAGTGAAAATAGTAACAAACCCATTTTTTATCCCATAAATGATAAAGAAAAAAATGTGTCAATATATCAGCAGAAGACCCTTCCCTGAGCTGCTCTCTGATCCTCCTGTCTAATGGAGTTCATGGAACAGCCACGGAAGTTGTCAGGATGAGAACCAGCAGCACTGGAGCAATATTAATGCAAAGTCTAGGGTCAGTTGATGTAAAAGATGACTAAAAGGGGACATGGGAGATGTAAAAAATAAGAAACAATAGGTCCATGAATCAGCAGCTCCTTTCATCTGAAGCACAAGGAGAAATTGCAGGGAATTATTGAAAACAGGAACGAGAAAAACCTCACATGGGAGGAAGTGCTGTGTTTGTACTCACAGAGGACCAAAAGACTTCCCCTGAGTCCAGAGGATGAGCAGAGGGATGGAACACCTTTCCTGGGAGGAAGGGCTGGGAGAATTGGGGTTGTTCAGCCTGGAGAAGAAAAGGTTTTGAAATGACCTAATTGTGGCCTTCCAGAACCTGAAGGAGTCAACAGGAAAGAGGGAGAGAGACAATTTACAGGGGCCTGGAATGACAGGACACAGGGAATTGCTTCCCTCTGCCAGAGGGCAACGTTAGAAGGGATATTGGGAGGGAATTGTTCCCTGTGAGGGTGGGCAGGCCCTGGCACAGGTGCCCAGAGAAGCTGTGGCTGCCCCTGGATCCCTGGCAGTGTCCAAGGCCAGGCTGGACAGGGCTTGGAGCAGCCTGGGAGAGTGGGAGGTGTC
Organism: Acanthiza pusilla; assembly: GCA_036630365.1. Taxonomy (NCBI): domain Eukaryota; kingdom Metazoa; phylum Chordata; class Aves; order Passeriformes; family Acanthizidae; genus Acanthiza; species Acanthiza pusilla. The sequence goes on along the minus strand of JAXCHO010000028.1, from coordinate 9,321,953 downwards.
CCTGCCCATGGCAAGGACACCTCCAGGGTGGAGGTGTCCTTCCAGGGGTGGCACTGGAAGGGCTTTGAGGTCTCTTCCAGCCCACAGCTTTCCCCGATGCCAGGATTCCCTGGCACTATGGCACAAGCCATGATCTCAGTGTCTAGGTGCTCTCAGGGCTGAGGAGCTGTGTCTGTGGTTTCTCCAGACAGTTCAGCACTGCTGGTGCTGCACTAAAGGTGTGGGCTCATGGCTGTGCACCCTCCTGGAAGGGAGGGAAGGAGGTGAATGTGACACACTTGGGGGTTTCCTGCCTTTTCTCTGAAGAATTTGGGCAAGGCCCCAGTTGAGGATGGATTTTCTCAGACACCTCTCTCTGCAGAAAATGCCCTGTTGCACACAAAATTGACCACAGAGCGGGGATGGATTTCCATTAGTGGGGTTGGATTTCAATTAGTGCTACAGGTGGAAGGTCCAGGGGCTCTGGGATCTCATCCCAGGCTGGTCATTCCCATCCTCCACTGAAGGAATGTGCAGGTGAGGAGGAAAAAGGGTTTTTGGTGCCTGGGGGTGCCTGTCGGGGGTAGCAGCACCCCGGGGATGCTCCAGAGTGCTGGTGGGTGGCTGGGGAGAAAACCTGCCTGTGGCTAGAAACACAGCTCGGGGGGCGAGTGGGGGATGTCCCCAGTGGGACACAGCTGTTCCGGGTGTCCCCCTCGCCCACCCCAGCCCACCCCACCCCGAGGGGCTGGGCTCTGGCTGCTGTCACGTCGAGAGGAGCTGGGCAGAGCCACTTCCCCCAGTTCCTCGCCTGGTTTCTATGGTGATGTTGCACTCAACTGTGCTCAGCAGGTCTGGGTTTATTTCCCTGCAGATAAGGCAGCCTGTGCTGGTGCTCTGCAGCCTGGGCTCCGTGGCTTGGCAACAAGTCAGGCTTGGTGCCACTGAGCTGGAATGGCTCTGGGTGGAAGGTTTTTCATGCTGGATTTGGCAATGGATGGAATTAGCTCATAAAAATAATGTTTTGATTGTTTGTTGCTGCTGTTTGATGCCCCGGAGCTGGAAGGCCGGGAAGCACATGGAAATGTGCATTCTCCTGTTCCTCCCTGGTGCAGAGAGCTCGGGCACAGCCAGCTCGGGCTTGGCTGAAATGCAGTGCATGATGTGGGAGGGAAAATGTGTGAGGGAAGGGTGTTGGAAGCAGTGGGAAAGGGGCTGGGCTGGATCTGTGAGGACTCCAGGTGAGTAATTCACACCCTTTCCCCCACCAAGCTGCAGTTCCCATCCCCACGGCACCTTGCAGGCCTTTGGGAGCACACCCAGCTGGGTTTGTCTCCAAGGAAGGCTTTGGGTGCTGGTGAGGGGAGGGGATGGCAGGTGATGAGTGATTCCCACGTGCATGGGGATGATGGGGTCACTTCTGGCTGCTCTTGGGCTGGACATCTTCCTTTTCGTGGGCTCACAGGGCTCCAGCTCATCCACCCACAGGAGCTGTCAGTCTGGGATCCCCAGGGATCCTGTTCATCACCTGGAGCCAGAGAAGAAGGCTCAGTGCCACTGTTGGTGCACCAGAGGGCTGTGCAGCAGCTCAGCTTTGACTGGGGAGCTGTTTGGGAATGGAGATGTTCTCCTTAGCTTTCTCCAAAGAAAACAAAGTTGCCAGCTTGCCCTTTGCTGGGACAGGGGTGGTCTCTTCCTTTTGCTGTGGATCCTGCCAGACACTAAGATGAGATTCTCCCACTCGAGTCCTGCTGCAGAGGGAAAATAAATAGACCTGGGGAGAAAATGGGACCTCCCCAACCCAGCAAACCAGACTGTAATTTTGGAAAAGTTAATTATTTTAAGAATTTAGTGTGCTTTTCTGCAGGTGAGGGACTTGGGGGGGAAGAGGAAGACTGGGAATCTTGGAGCAGAACTCATGGCACAGAGTGAAGCTGCTCCTCTGAGCAGGGAAAAGGGGACAGGCAGTCCCACAGGCTGGGGCTGTGCCCTGGGGACTGGGGATCCTGCAATCCCAAATGCTGCGGCTGGGGACCAGGGATCCTGCAATCCCAAATGCTGGGGCTGGGGACCAGGGATCCTGCAATCCCAAATGCTGGGCTGTGCCCTGGGGACCCTGCAGTCCCAAATGCTGGGCTGTGCCCTGGGGACCAGGGACCCTGCAGTGCCTGCTGGAGCTGGCAGTGCAGCCGAGACCTTGCCAAGTGCCAGCAGCGCCTGAGCCACCTCGCCGTGCCCTGGTGACCATCGGGCTCTCAGCTCAGTCTCTGTGCCTGTCACCTCCATGCCCCTGGTCTGAAGCCTGGACTGAGGGCTGTGTTCCCACCCTGGGAAGTGTCTGGGAGCCGGGGAGCGCTGCCTGTCCCCGCAGCCGCAGAGAGGCAGAGGCTCTGCTGTGGGCTCAGGCGGCATCTGTGCCTTCGCAGGCGATGCGGTGGCACCAGCGCAGCTCCCGCGCGGTGACGCAGGTCCTTGGCTGCCTCCCTGCTACACTTCACACCTCTCCCAGGCACGGCTGAGCTCACCAGTGGCATTTGAGCATCCCCACCACCGCCACAGCTCCGGGCTGGCGCTTCCAGCAAATTCCATTCCTTAGCGAAGGGCCGCGGCTCAGAGCAGCCCTGTGAAAATAAGGAAAGATTTCACTTGGGAAGGAGTGGATTTAAGATCACCCCAGGTCCCTCCTGAAGTTGCTGCTCGCCTCCCACAGTGTGAGGGTGGAGCATCAGCATCAAACCAAGGGCTCAGGTGCAGCCCTGGGATCAAGCCTCAGCTCCTTAGCCAGGCTGGCACCAGGGACCTGTCTGGGGAAGGGAGGAGCTGCTCCTGCCTCGGACTGGAGAAGGGAATGAGGGAAAACCACCACTGTTTCTGAAGGGCTCAGAGCCAACTTGGGATGAATGTTGTGGAGAAATCTCAGCATATCTTGAGGAAGCTCCTGAAACCAGGGCAGCTCCATGAATGTCCTGCTTCCATCAGTACAGGAAGGATGAGGGTGGGCAGGCCCTGGCACAGGTGCCCAGAGAAGCTGTGGCTGCCCCTGGATCCCTGGCAGTGTCCAAGGCCAGGCTGGACAGGGCTTGGAGCAGCCTGGGACAGTGGGAGGTGTCCCTGCCATGGCAGGGGTGGCACTGGATGAGCTTCAAGGTCCCTCCCAACCCAAACCACTCCGTGACTCCATGATCTTTCTGGGTTCCATTGATCTTGTTCCTCTGTGTTTTCAAGACCAAAACATTTTCTTGGACCCAAGCTGAGAATATCGATGCAGCAGGTGGTGTTGGACAGCTCAGGAAACTTCCTAAATTCACTCCAGCTCTCCAGGACACTCGTGGGTCCCCAGCACTGCCCAACTCCATTTTCATAAGGGAAGTTCAGCAAGGTTATGGTTATAGCCAGTGAGAACTCCAGACAAGTGACCTGTGGTGCAGCTAATTGTGCAGCTTTGGTTTATTTTCGTCCATCCCAGACTAACAGCTTGTATGTCTGACAGAAGCTCGCTTTTTCCTTTCCCCTTCCAGTGAAGGATTATTAATAGATGAGGCTTCAACAAAGAAAAGACCATTTGAGAAATAAGATGGGACACTTGCTCTACAGTGGAAAAAAACAACAGCACACACCCACATGAAACATTCTTTTCTTTTTAAAGCACATTGACAATCAAGGCCTCTCTCCTTCGGGAGGCATCCGTATCCCCCAGAGTTCATGATTCAGCCAGCATTCCTGCCCTCTTCAAATAGACACAAATCTCAAGGACTTTTTTCCCCCCCTTTTGTGCTTGAATGATTTTAACTCAGGTCAGATGCTGACTTGCAAAAGGCTGGGCTTGAGCATCATCTCCTTTTATCGCTCCTATCTGAGACTTCGTGGTCTCTGTTCAGGCTCTAAATAAAATGGGACTAAACATAATAAAATCTCATGCTGCAGGGCAAAATATAATTACCTGAAGGGAGCAGGGAGAAATTGTTTTTCTTTTGTGAATAGCCCTGATTAATACAAAGTGGGTTGATGATGGTATTTCTGACAAGCAGTGATGGGCCATCACTGGAAATGGACTCTGTGTGCCAAAGGTCTTTGCTGCTGATACACTGAGGGCTCATTTCCTGGGGCTTGGGAGATGGATTCTGAGAAATAAAGGAAATTTAGGCTCTGGGAGTCTGTTGGATTCAGAGGTGAAGTAGGACTTTGCAGCAGAGTGGTACAAAGTGTCTTCAGAGAAGGAAAGGAGGAGCTCAAAATGTCTGTGGACAAGGAATGAAGCACCTCCAGTGAGGGACTGAGCCATTCCCAGAGTGGCACCACCCATGGGATGCTGCTGGCCTGGTCACATGTCCTGTCTGGCCACCTGTGAAACCCAAGGGATGGGTTTCTCCTCAAATCTTGGTCCCTCTGGTGCTTTAACACCCTTTCCTTCAGCTCAACAAGCAGCCTCCAAAGCCTCAAACAAAGTGGTATTATCTATTGTAATTTTGGAACTCAGCTCTGAAATATGCAGGAAAAAAGAAATATAACCTCTCCAAAAGTCCTGTTAGCTCTCCATCTATGAAATATGGAGTTCTGCTGAGATTCCAACTGCTCTGCCAGAAGGAATGCAGGAATGGTTTCAGGGCAGAATTGATTTCGTCAGTGCAGCACCTGCCCTTTTCCCCAGGGATCCTGGTGAAAGATCCCATTTGTTAGGAAAATGTCTGAGAGTGTGGGGAGCACTGATGAGAAAATGAGAAATCACTGAGTTCAGCAGGAGAGGTTTTGTGTGAAGGCCTTGGGACACCTGTGGCCCAACTTGCAGCCTGGAGCTGATCATTTCCAGGTGGCTCAAAGCCTCCTGTAATCCTGGGGCCAGGTGAGAGAGGGGAAGGTTGAAAAAGGCAGAGGAGGAGCAGTTCCTCCTCTGGTGCCAAAGGGAGAGGGTCATGGTGACTGAGCTGAGATCTGGGCTCTGCCATCACCCCTGGAGCTGTGTTTGCTCCTGATTCCTCCTCTCTGAGAAAAGCAGGGAACAGCAGGTACCTCTTTGAGCTCTTTGAGTGCTGTGTCTCTTGAGAATGGAGGTTTTTTGTGGTTTTTATGTGTCATTTGTATGTCAAACTCTGTTTGGGTGAGGTGTGGGAGTTTGTGGGGCTGCTGGGGATGTGCTGTGGGAAGGTGCCCAGGTTTGAACTCCAGTGATGCTGTGATCCCTCTGAAGTGCTCTCCCCCAGTGACACAGATGGGACCATGGGTTTGACAGGGGAAGCTGGGGAAGATTCTTTGGAAAGAGGAAAAAAAGGTTTTGCTGTTTTCCTTAAAGATGGGCTGGGAAATTCACCTGATCCAGGGAAGGCAGCAGGAGTGCCAGGTCTTTCTGGTGAGTTTGAGACTTTTAAAGACCTTTCCTCCTGAGTTAAGCCCAACAAGAGCTGCATTTCCTCAGAGAACCAGATCTCCACTGGTACTTTGGGAACCTGTGCTGGACAAGAGGCTCAGCCCCACGTCAAGTCCTTGCTTTGCTCTGTAGCTGCATCTTTAATGATAATTTAGTGATCCAGGATTGTCCAGCCCTAATTTTCCTGTTTGTGTGGCGCAAGTGAAAATAAAATTGCCACAGGAGCAGGTTTATAAAACCCCTCTGGCCTGCTGGGCTGGATTTCTTCCCTCTCCTGTTGGCTGCAGAGAATTGGTGGCTCAGGCTCCATTAAAATGTTAAAAAGCCTCAAACAAAGTGATAGAAACTGTTGTAATTTTGGAACTCAGCTCTGAAATACGCAGGAAATAAGAAATATAACCTCTCCAAAAGTCCTGTTAGCTCTCCATCCATGAAATATGGAGATCTGCTGAGATTCCAACTGCTCTGCCAGAAGTATGGCAGCAAAACGAATAACCTGTGGGCTATGTGAGGACATGCACAAACAAGAAGGGTATGGAACAGGGAACCATGTGATTCATAACTCGGCCAAGTGGCTTTTTTCTTGGAGTTAAATCCTTAATCTTATTAAAATTTTATTTATAAAGTACCTTCTTGGAGGCACTTGAGGTGTTGCACAAGCTATAAAAATGCACTAATAAAGAAAATAGCCTCATAAAAAAGTACAGAAATGAAAAGAAGTACTAAAAAGGTGCTATCATACAGACAGCAGCTATTACGAGTCATATATTGATGTCAAAATTGTCCCTCCTCATGCTGTAAAGATTAATAGTTTGCCACTGGGAGCTCAGGTACCATGGTGACAGGGCCAGGGTTGGATTTGGAGGAGAACAGAAGAGAGGGAAAAGTTGGAGGCGAAGCAAAGGATGCTTTGTTGGCCGTGCAAAGTGGGGAATGTCAGCCTGGATCAGAGCAGGGCCCTGGGGCCAGGAAGGAAATTGGTTGCTCCTGGGCTTTAGTCTGAAGCTTTAATGACCAGAGCAAGCTGGGATAAGGGAAGGTGTCCCTGCTCATGGCAGAGGGTGGAAGGAGATGAGCTTTAAGGTCCCTTCAGCCTAAACCTGGCTGGAATTGTGCTCCTGTTGTACAAAATTCCTCTGGCTAGCAAATGCAGAGGTGTTCTTTTGGGGTTTGTCTTGGACTGGGATCTCGTAGCTTTGTGCTTATTAAGAGGTAGAAAATCTGCATCATCCACTCATCTTTCCTTGTTCCCATCCTGCCGAGTTTCTGGTCCAGGGATTTCCAGAGCTCCTGAGCTCGGTGGTTCCCCAGGCTGGGATAAAGGCTGGGGGTGACGGCAGCAATGTGCAGGGTCTGCGAGCTGTGCTGGGTGTGGGAGGTTAGAGACAGCAGAGATGCACGAAAAGTGACTGATCCTGCTCCCTCTGCTGAGCCTGGAGACAGCCCCCACTATTGTTCAACACTGCTGCTCAGCAAATCGTGCCTTTTGTAAGAAAAGTGGGTTTTTTAATCAGTGGCAATTGCGATGTGAGCTCTCCGAAAGAGGAGCAAAACATACCCCCACTTCCCTCCCCACCCCCGTTTGCAGCCCCCAGTTTATTCTGCCTGCTCTATTTTTGCCTTCCCAGAGTTACTGGGAGAACAAGATTAGCAACTGATCATTTATGCTGATTTTCCAAGCGCTGAGATGTCTTTCATTAAAACTGTCATTCAAGGGAACACGTTCAATTGCGCGTTCACTTGCGCCGCACGCTACAACTCCGCACGCGGCTCGTATCCACAGCCCCGGGACGGCGATGTTTGGGTGCTGCTGGCTGGGAATTTGATTTGTCTTGAAGGGAAGAGAGGGGCCTGGGGGTGACTGGTCTGAGTTGTGTCTGATTCCATCCTCGGTGCTCCCTGGAAAGCTGTGGTGTGACAGATGTGGCTGCGGGAGCTGGGCGTGGTGTGGTGGAACCGAGTTTGGTGTGATCCCTGCTTTACCCAGCCACAGGCGCAGGTGCTCCCGTGGCCTCGGGAAAACACGGGCTTGTTTATCAGGAGAGCCTGCACAGCCTCCCCAGGCTGTGGAAAACGCTTCCCAGCCTCTGATTTAGAGGCACTTACGCTCTGGAGTGGGGGTGTGCCTGTCTCCAGGATGGAGGTGGGGTGGAAAAGTGCCAGCTCCGTAAAAGCTTTCAGCAGGGCTCCCCCGAGGCACTGCAGCAGCCCTGCTCCTGCTGGGGAGGGGAGGCTGGGCAGGGATCTGCCTCCAGCTCCTCCCCTGCTCCTGCTCCACGGCAGGCCACGCTCCCACTCCGTGCCAGGCCCAGCTCCTTCTCCACGGCGGGCCACGCTCCCGCTCCATGCCGGGCCACCATCCTGCTCCACGGCGGGCCACGCTCCCGCTCCATGCCAGGCTGCGCTCCTGCTCCTTGGCACCTGGAGTTTGCTGAAGGTGTTTCTGTGCTTGTCTCTGGGCTTTGATCTCCCACGGCTTTGCTGCTATCCCACAGCTTTGCTGATATCCCACCAGGCTCCCCGCCAGCTCCCCCTGCCCCTCCAGGCTCGGACACGAGGATAATTGGGCCCAGCCTGTGATCACCTCCATGATTATTCCCTTTGTCACCACAGGCAGCATGCTCAGCGTGGAGAGGCTGCTGCAATCCCCCACCTCACCACCCATCGCGTCTCTCCACGAGCTCCATTTTGATCCATGACACTCCTGGCAACTTGTAGCATTACCTACCCGGGCTTTGATGTTCAGAGACTCAAGTATGTTAGAGGCAGCATAAAAATTGCATGTAATTATCCTTGGTCTGGTTCTATGGGAACAGGGAAACATCAATATTGATGGGCGAGAGCATTTATGTTTTATGTGTGAGCATATATCTCCTCTCCTCCATATTCAGCAGGAGTTTTTGATCCCTGCCTGTGTGCTGTACCATTAGAGCTGCTCTTGTGCTGGTTCCTTTCCCCTGGGGCTGGGGACCGGGAGCTGAGGTACTTGCAGAGCTCATTACAGTGGCTGGAGCCTGGCCCCGGGGGATCTGCAGCTGGGGATGGGGCGACAGCTTCCCCAAAGTGTCTCTGGGCTCCTTCTCTGGCTGTACTTCTGCACCACTGCCGACACCCATGAATAATTCAGGCTGGAAGATGGAAGAGGGAGGATGAGAGCTCCCAGGGCTGGGAGGAGGGAGGTGCTGGGAACAGGGGAGTGGTGATAACCCTGCCATGGGCTGGGGCAGGGAGGGCGTCAGGCTCTGGTGTGGGTTTTGGGGGCTCATCCCCTGGTGCAGAGAGGGCAGTGGAGAAACTGGAGCTCTCCTCAGCCTGAGGATGCAGGGGCTGGGCAGAAACAGGAGGGTGGGGGTGCAGGGAGGGGCTGGTGATGCTCAGCTGTGTTTGGGCACAAAACATCCCACAAAACGTGGGAGAGAATCTTCCTCTGCTCTGCTTCTCCCTGAGTCCACCTAAAGCACAGCCAGGATCAGGCATTTCCCACCTCACTTCCCCTTCTGCACCCAACCTGTGTTCCTGTTCTGGTGTTTCTTTCCAATGTGGATTGGGTTTGGACCGTGTTGAGCTCAATCAGCAGCTGGACTAGAGGAATTTGTGTCCTGACTGTCTTTAAGGGTCTGTCCCTTCAGAGGAGTGTGCTGGGAGCAGGTGGGATGGGGTGGGGGAGCATGGGGGGAGTGTTTGGGCAGGAATGGAGTAACGGGATGTGGTGCTGCAGCCTTTTGGGGCACAGGGTGTGACTCTGGGGTGTCTGTGCAGGGCCATGGATTGGACTCGGTCCCAATGGGTCCCTTCCCACTCAGAATACTCTGTGGAACAGGCCAGGGGCAGCACCCCTGGTGTGGGCTGGGCAGGGTGGGCTCCCAGAGGGACCTTCCATGCCCGGGTGGGGTTTGCTCTGAAGCAGAGCCTGGGAATGAGCCTGGGCAGGCCTTCTGAAAGAGTTAGAGGACAAAGAGCCACATGACAGAGGGAAACTGTGGGACCATCATCCCCTTTGGGACAGAGAGCAGGGCCAGAGGGGTCTGTGTGTCTGCTCCCTGCAGCACTGTGGGGCTGCACCCAACCCCATCCCAAAGCAGGGCCATCCTTAGCCTTCCAAACGCCCAAGCTTCTGCAGCTTTAACAAACCTGGATCCTGAATCCTGTGCTCTGAAATCCTTCCAGCACATGGGAAACACTCTGGGCTTTCTGGATGGAGCAGGAGAGAGATAAATTGCTGTTGCTGCAAGACCTGAGGCATGGACAGACAGAGGATCTGAGGCTGTGGGAAGGTTTTTGGGGTGCCAGTCCATGGACTGCGTTCCTGTTGGTCTTTTTTCGTGCCTTGGGATAAAGAAAACATCCCAGCAGTGCTGTAAAGACGTCTGTGCCCCCCCAGAGGTCGTGCCTAGCCCACATTGCTGGCCCTGGAGGATCTGTGCTGATGATTACAGATCTGCCCAAGCCTTCAGGGAGCTGTGCCCGTTCTGCATGGATACCTGGAGCTGGGAGCACGCTCCGAGCAGAGCCTTCCTCCTGCCACTCAGGATTCCTGCTCTCAGCCCTCACAGGAGGGAGTGGATGGGAAATGTCACTGCTCTGGTATTTGTAACTGTGAGTGGCTTCTCCCAGGGGAAGCTGCCATTTTGCTAATCCTGCATCAAAATGGATTTCCTGCCCAGAGATGGAGGAAACCACAGAAACAGCAAACAAGAGAAATGCTCTCTCCTAGTCACTGTGAAATGTATAATCCCCCATATATATGGGAAAAGAATGACATTTTCCTGCTGCTTTGCTCCTGTGGTCACTGTAAAATTGTCCTTTGCACGTATGACTTTGGTCCTTTGAGTAAATCCTGCGTAGGACAGAATCACAGGATACTCTGAGTGGAAGGGACCCACAGGGTCACCCAGTCGCCTTCCTGGCCCTGCACAGACCCCCCAACAATGCCACCCTGGGCATCCCCGGGAGCACTGTCCAAACACTCCTGGAGCTCTGGCAGCCTCGGGGGTGCCAATAGTAGATCCTATTATATATCTACTACCTAGATACTCATGGTATCCATTATAATGTGTGTATATACACATATATAGTGTACTATATATAGTATGTACAGAACTCAGGCCGTGGTACCTCATCAGGCTGGCAGTGGCAGCTCCTCTTTATTTTTAATTTTCTCCTAATTGCAGTCAAGGCACCCAGAACCCCCTTTTTTAGCACTTTTCTCCCCTTGGTTGAACTGAGCTGCTTTGAAGAGGAGATTCCATTCTGCTTCAAAGCAGGGTTGGGTTGTTGTAAGCAGGACTGTAAATTGAGTTCCACAGGGGCTGCTCACATCGAGTGAGAGCTGAGGATGGAAATTTTACTCTCCAGTTAAACACTGGAGCTTCACTGGCCAGTGCTGACAGCTCTCCTGGAGTGTGTTGGTTCACTGGGACATTTCCAAGGAAAATCAACCAGTTCACAGTTGTTTTGGAAATATAAATTTTTTAATATTGGACTTTGTTTGTTGAGTATCCCCCACTATTGAGTGAGAGGATGGTGGGGATTTGGGTGAGGGATCTCCAGAGCTGTTCTCTGCTGTCCCTTCTTTGGTGGAGTTATTCCTGTGCTCACCAATCCAATCTCATTGCAAACAGGCTGCCATTGAAAAAGTATTGAGTTTCTTTTTAAAAAGAGCCTTTCTTTGCTAAAATGCATTATTTTAAAGGAGATCACCACTGATATTTGTCTGAGTTGTTTGAATCTCAAAAGAAATAACTTTTTGCTTTAAAAATAAGAGCCAGCTACCCACAGCTTTTATTTCCAGCATTTTGTAGCTTCTCAGTGCAATTAGAAGCAGCCTCTGTTCCAAGGCACTCATTTAGACTCTGACCTAGGGCTGAGATTAAACAATTCCTTTGCAGGTTTGTCCCTGCGTTGGCACATTTGATGCATTGCTGATCCAATTAAGTTTTCACACAATGGCTGTATTGTTACTGCAGGACTCCTTTGTTTATTAACCTTTCTTAGGGAGAGATTCCTTCCCTAACCTTCAGCAGATTGGACATATGTTCAGCTCCCACAATGGGGAAGGAGCAGAGTCAGGAGGAGGTGAAGGAGCCGCAGTCGTGCAGGGGAGGTGACACGGCTCCAGCAGGGCTCAGGTGAGGGGAGTCAGCAGTTTGTAGGCTGGAGCCAAATTAAAGATTCCAGATGGTAATAGGAATGCCTTTTATCCATCTCTCCTTCCATGAAATCATTCCACGTTGGGTGGTTTGCCACCTTGGATCACCCATGTTTTTGTGGGAATAGATTTTGCTCTGTGCCGTCCCTGGTGTCATTTCCCCCCAGGTGTGTTTGGGCTCTGTTACTGCAGACTGGTGGAATCACAGGGGGGTTTGGGTGGAAAGGACCTTAAAATTTGTCCAGTTCCACTTCTGCCATGGCAGGGACACCTTCCACTGTCCTTAGCTGCTCCAAGCCCTGTCCAGCCTGGCCTTGGACACTTCCAGGGATGCAGGGGCAGCCACAGCTTCTCTGGGCACCTGTGCCAGGGCCTGTCCACCCTCACAGCAATTAATAAGTCACTTAATCACTTATAATGTTGTTTCTGCCCCTTCACGGACTCGTGTCTGATGTGTAGCACCAGGATTTTGGCTGTGGGAGTTTGCAGAATCACTCTCTGTGTGTTCTTTTAGTATCCAGCGACACAATTACAGTGATCCCTCCAAGTGCAGGCACCAAATCCCTGATTTCCTTTTTTTTTTTTTTTTGTTTCCTGACACTGTTTTTCCCATGGAAATTCTGGCAAAGTAAGATGTAAAACTGTTGTAAAATATGAGTGAAGCAAAGCTTCCTCTTCAGTGCCACAGGAACAACAACAGGAAGGGACTTCTGGTAATCCAAACACCTCTTTATCATAATTCCCTGTGCTCCAGGTCTCTGTCCCAGGTCCAAAGCACCACTCTGTCCCTGTCAGTGAAACATTAATAACACACTTAAGCCAGGATTTATTCCTGGGGTTCCATGCATGCTTGCATTGGATCCTTGGATCGTGGCCTGCACAAACAAGAACAGTAAAAGTTTGCTTTCCATGACTTTAAACAAGCCCCAGACTTATTTCCTCTTGGTTTTGTCCTGGAGCCAAAGTTCTCTGGCCCTTTCCCTTTGTTGTGCTGCATCTCCTCTGGAGCAGTGCACAGCAGCCCAGACTGTGCAGCTGATTTCCCTGCTCAGATATTCCCTGCTCACCCTGCACCAGCCCTGTCAGGAATTCTGGACTGGAGCAGCTGTGCTGAAGGGTGTTTGACTCTCCAGGTGCTGTCTCTGACAAACAACAAAAGCCAATGGCTGCTCCAGCCTTTACTCCAGTGTTTGCTCTGCTTTGGCTGCTCCCTTCTGGAAAAGGTCCACAGCAGCTTTGAGAGCAGGGAGAGCCTCCTGAAAGATGAAAAGCCTTGGAAGGGACTGGAAAAGAATGAGCCTGGCTCCTAAACTCAACACAGTTCTGTCACATCATTCGTCTAGTTACCCCTAAAAATATGGATTATTCATTCCAGCATCCCAGCTCCACTGGCCATCAGTTGGGAAGCTGAGGGAGAGGGGAGATCTTCAAACCCCTTGGGAATCCTTGGCAATCCAAGAGGCTCAACAGCAGGGGGGAACTGGAATTCCATTCCCTTCCCTCTGGATGTTCACCAGCTGTGACTCTTCCCTAACATCCCAATCCCAAGGGTTGTGCTGGGGCACAGTGAACCTCACCTGGAGGGGTTTTGTGCCTCTTGAGGACCTCCAGTTCTCCCAGCACTGCCCTATTTTTTTTTTTAATGCCTTAGATATTTTTAGCTGTTGAGCGACAAATTTAGTTAATGCATTCAGCTCTGACGTCAAAGTCAGAGCCAGTGGGTAGCTGGAATAGCTAACATTTTATTTAATCATCTTGCTAAGCAATTTTTTTCCCTTCCTTTCTTTTTCTAGAGGATCTAGAAAGGCAGTTCAAGCTGGGCCAGACTGTGACTACAGGGGAAGGTTTGTTTTGGTCTCCAGGAGGAGCCTCATTCCCCACCTTGTTGCTCTTCAGGCACTGAGTTACGTTGGAAAAGTGAGGCTGAGATGCTTTGCTGTGGATGTGGCATCATCAAAAGATTGTTGTTGATGTCTGGCCATTGTGTTTGGCCCTTTTTGTGCCTGGTCCATGAAGGAGGTGAATTACAGAGCAGTTCTTGGGTTCTTGAGTTCTTCTCCCTGGTTCACACCTGGTGTGTTGGCCACTGGCATTTCACTTGTCTGTCCTTCCTGAATCACTCAGTGCTGGGTTAAACCAGAAGCTGTGCCCCGTCCCATGACATGAGACACATGGAGAGCTCCTGGGGGAATTAATCCAAGGAATAACTGTACAAAAAACCACCTCCATGAGCACCAAAACCTTATTATCGTTACTAGATCTGCACGCAGAGGTTCTGGCTGAAGTTGCACTTCTGCTAAAAGAGAAGGAACAGGATAAAGATCTCCAGTGAGAGTACAGGCACATCAACTTAATGCTGGGAAGTTCTGTGTACATCTCTTTTTAATGAATTTTTGCTGCTCATCTCTCTCGGAAGGGAATGTTTGGTTTGACACTTGCAGGGGCTGGATGGGAGCAGCAGCAGCACGTGCTTCGGCCCTTGGCACGTGCACGTGTGATTTCCCTTTTCTAACACATCCCCTGAGGAAAAGGGGAGCACGAGGCTGCCTTTGGGGGTAGTTGGACACTGAGCAGCTGTGCTGGTGAGGTTTGTTGGTCTCAGAGAGTGCCAAACCCCAGGCTGTATCCCATTAGCTCTCAGCAGTCAGCTAAAGTCTGTGAGCATCTTAACACTGTGGGTTAAATCTCGAGCATAATGCAGAGCAGAGGTTCTCAGGTGGCTCTGGAGCTGGGTCGTTGTGTCCCCTGAAAGCAGCCTGGGGCCTGGCTGAAGCCTTGGCTGAGCATTTCAGCTTGGGAGGTTCTGGGAGCTGTGTAATGCCATGGACAGCCCTGTTTGCTGTCACTGAGGTGACAGCATCCATGGGGCTCCCAGTGCCAGCTCTTCCCAGAGAGCCCGATGAGGACAGAACCTCTCTGGTGGCTCCAGGTGACAGTCTGGGCTGGGTTAGTCCTGTGGGCCCTGCTCAGCCTTGGCTCTGCTTGTGCCATGCCTGGAGCTTGTTCTGCTTGGTAACAAACTGAGGATGTTTTTCCTTCTGTGCCAGGAAAACAAAGCTCTTTTGGGGCACCCACAGGCTCAGCGTGAGGCTGAGGAGCACTACAAATCCTCCTGGGAGCTGGACCTGCTTTCCCTGCTCCCTTTGGTGTGCAGGGCAGAGCTGGGACTTGCTGCACACAGCAGAGCCCTCCAGGTTCTCTCATTTTCAGTGGATATTGGTACCACTGAGCCCAGGGCCCCTCACCAGCAGCTCCTGCCTGTGCCCGAGCCTGTTTTGCCTTCTGTGAGCCATCCAGCGTTCCCTCCCCTCCTGCTGCCAGCAGCTCCCACCATTCCAACTCTTCCTCCAGGCTCATTCTCCAGGTAACAATGTTCTTTCTCTGCAACAGTAAACTCAAATATTTTTCTCAGCAGACAGGTCTCTTTGTGCTATTATGTGATTTTATATCTTTTTGTCTTCCTAAATGAACGCCGCTGCAATCTACATTATAGGAGATTTTTAAGGGGTCTTAAAGGAATTAAAGGACTGGGGTCTGATCGCTGTTATAGAGGATATGTTGATCCAGAAATGAGCCAGTTTTGTGATTTATGTGCAGCTCAGCCTAGATTTGGGCCCTGACCAGCAGCGCTTCAGCCCCAGAGCAATGACTTTCTCCCCTAAATGGATTCCTGTGAAGGGTTCTGCTGGGATTCCTCCTTTCTCTCTGCCCAGCAAGCACATCAGGTAGGTGAGCTCAGCTGGAGCTTGCCAAATATTTTAATTCTGCCCTGCTCGGGCTGTTGCAAAGCTCAGCACGTTTATACTGAAGTGAAGGTCAGCTGCACCAACTTTCTTCAGCCCAACTTAGACCTGGAATATGTGAGGAAGGCCTTTGGGCTCTGTGTTTTTTTTGGGGTCTTACAAGCAGAGTTTGTGGCACTGCAAATTCTCCCCAGGGCTGGCATGGCTGGAGGTGCCACTGTGGTATAAATACAACAATTTGCCTGTTCTCCAGGGACAGGAATTGGGCTTGTTCATAGTTTTTCTGCTCTTTATGGGGCAGAAGAGCTGGGCCAAGCTCAGAGCAGCTCAGCACAGCTTCAGCCAAGAGCTCTACATGGTAATGAAGCTGCATCTGTGGCTCTGAGCACGCCATGAAGTCACTGCCTCCAGTTCCTCTGCAGACACCCCCTGCCATGGTATTTATAGAGCACCTGCTGGTGGGTGGTGTGATTCTTTCTTGTATTGCTTTTTAAATTTTTTTTCCCTGAAATTTTCATTCATGAAGGATGAGGCTGCGCCGCCCACTCGGGAGCGGTGCCGTATCCTGAGCTCTGCAGGAGCACGGCTGCAATCCCTCCCTCAGGGCACTCTGCAGGGAGCTGGGGAGGGTTTCTCTGGGGATGGACAAATTCCCACTGCCCTGCATTGTCTGGGTGCCCCACGGGACTGGGTTCTCACCCAGGCTGAGCTGCTTCACATTTTTGGACCCCACCTCTGCTCTGTGCTAGCCACTCTCCATCTGAATCTCTCCTCTGATGTTCTCAGATGGGCAGACTGTGATTTTTTTGTTGATTGTCCACCTTCTCCCGTCTGCAAATCAGGGCTGCTTTACCAAAGTCTCAAGTTTTACACCCAGAATCCCTTCTTGCTTAGCTTTTTTTTTCTTTTTTCCATCACTCCACCCCTTCAGCAGCTTCCCCAGCATCTCCAGCACCCACCCCTGCTCGCCTGCGGTCCTTCCTTGCCGGGTGTTCCTCGCCCCCTTCTCCCTGACAGCTTCTCTCCTGTTCCTGATGAACCCTGATGCCTTCCTGGGAGCCTCAGGCCTACGCCTCCTTCTTGGCTTCTCTTCTGTGCTTTCCTTCCTGGGAAAAAAGGAACTTCCTGGGAAAGTGGCCTTCCTGGGAAGAAGGAACTTCCCTTTGCTTGAGGAAAAAGGAAGCCCCAGCTGCTCGAGAGCCCTCCAGCAGCTCCCTGAGCCTCACGTGGGGAGCTGGGGCACCTTTGGGGTTCCACTCTGTGCCCCTTGGAGCTGGAGCATGGCAAAGGGACAGAGCTGCGTCCCCAAGGGGATGAGGAGCTTTGTCCAAGGTGTCAGACTCTCTGAGCACGGGGCAGGTGCCAGGAGGTGCCAGCAGACCTCAGAGGACCCCGTCCCGCTCGTGCCTGGCACGCGCCCAGCCCTGTCCTGGCAGGCAGCGGCGCAGAGCCACACGGACACCTACAATGGATACCTGCCTGCCAGGACCTGGATCATCCCCCTGCTTCCCACCAGGCCCCAGCAGCCATCAGATGGTGCTGGTGCCTCCCTGCTGCTCCGGGCTGGACTGGCACCAGCGCCTCGTGGGCTGGGCACGTGCTGGGCCGTGTGGGGCGTGCAGCACGGAGCCCTCCAGGGCGGAATTCTGGCCTTGCCCTGCCTCAGGAATTAGGGAATGTCAATCCCACCAAAGGCACTGAAATGCTGAGTGTGGGGTGAGGTATCCTCGGAGGACAGGGTTGTTTTGTTGGGTTTTTAGAGAGTTTAATGAGTGCAGTTTGGAGGGAAGATGGGGTGCAAAGGAGAAAAAGAAATTGCCATTAATTGGAGAAAAACCTGGATTCATCCCAGGTAACTTTAAAACTTGAATGATGTACCTGACCCCAGTGAACAGAACCCTTTGAAGGAATAAAGTTCTGGCTGCTTGTACCCACAAGCCCTTTAAATAAGCAAATCCAGGCATCGTTCTCTTTACTTTTCCTTGTGTAACTTCACATGAGTTTTTTCCTCTTCTGAAATCTAATAACAGAAAACATTTTGAAGAAATTAAGTCAATTTAAGCAGTGAGCTGGAGAGAGAGCACTTCCTCCAGCTCCCAATCCATCTCCATCCCTGCCAGGGGAAGGCTGAATGGAACTTCCAGTGAGGCAGAGGGAGAGTAAGGCTGGAGTCCTGCTCAGGGGGTCTTTAGGGCTGCCCCCCATGCTGGTGGGGACTGGATTTGAGCACTGTCATGCTCTGTAATCTGGGATGGGACTGCTCACCCCTGGGGACAAGTCTGAGCTGTCCTTCTGGGGACATTCTGTGGTCCTGCTCCATCCCAGGAGGAGCACTTTGTCCTGTGGGGATGAATTTCTTCATCAACAGCCCCTGTGCAGAGGAATGAGAATGGGAATGGATGCAAGGAATGGAGGCAGGGCTGCAGCAGGAGGGCTGAAGGGAAACTGTCACGGAGCAATTACGAACCAAGGCCCTGCAAAGGGTTTTGTGGGCAAAAGATGTGAGGAATTGAGGACCAATTCTCCCAAATTTAGGAGAACTCGAGCCAAACCAAGTGATTTTACCCAAACCCTGGCAGTTATCAGGTCTGGGCGGCTGCTTTCAGCCTTTCTGAGCTCCTGGCTCCCAGACAGGAGATGCAGCTTTGGAATGTCCGTAATGGGCTTGGGGTTTGCATCTCCTGCAGCCCTTTCAGGGTAAACCAGAGGCCTTCCTGAGAGGGGTTTGGCAGATGAGGGAGCAGTGGGAAGGGGGGGACACGTGGCAGTGCTGCCACTGGAAACACCAAGACTTCAGGAATGCTCCCATCCTCTGTCTCTGGGACATCTGCAGTGACAGGTTTGTGTGTCACCAAGAAAACTGAGCAGGATTTGGCTGATTTCCCCCAGTCCAAAGGCAGAGGGAGGAGCTGAGCAGGCTCAGGAGAGCCGTGGGCAGTGAGAGGATGCTGCTGTGAGCTCTTCTGGGAGGTCTGAGTGCTCTGGATAATGATCCCAAAGCTCTCCAGGGTGGGCTCTGCTCCTCTCTGCTCACTGCTGCAGCACTGCCCGTTCCTACAGCCACGGGGGCTGCGACTTTCTGTTGTTTTCTCTGTTTTTTCCAGGCCAATCTCTTAAGAATTGGACTCGATGACCCTTGTGGGTTCCTTCCAACTCAGAATATTCTGTTATTCAGCACTGCCCATGAGTTTTTTTGTGTCCTTTGCTTCTAAAATAAATATCTCCTCTCTATGGGTGCTGCTGGCTGCAGAGCAGAGTTCCAAACAGGACTGCATTGGCTTCAAATGTACAAGCAGAAACTGATGGGAATTCTTGAAGCCCCTCAGTGTTCCACAGCCTGCTGGGGAGGCTGAGTGCTGAGCTGTGAGCACATGGCAATGTCACCAGGGCCGTGGGGACAGACCCCAGCCACTGAATTTCACTGAATTTCACTTCAGGTTTGCTGTTGCAAACGTAAGCTGTGAATTCCTGCCTGGAAGTGTCAGGCTGTCCTCCTGGATCGATGGCATCCCGAGCTGGTATCGCAAATCCCACGCTGGAAAAACACCATTAGGAGGGAGACAATAAACAGAGCAGCCATCACTGATGCCACATAATGCATTCTGTCCTTCCAATATAAATTTTTCCATTTCCTTTCCTAATTTCTAGTAATTGAGCTCAATGAGCCTGCTTGGAGCTGATTTCTCGATCCAGTTTTCTTTACATCTATTTCTGATTTTTGGCCTCACTCCAGCTGCTTGCTTGATGGTGCATTTTATTTCAGCTTCTTAATTTGCTGTTAGAGTTGTCAACACCGTGGGGCCCCCTTGCTGCTCCGCTCTGCTTAAGTGGAGTGGATATATTCCTCAGATTTGTTAACCTCTTCCCTGCTGCTGCTGCCACAGCGCTGGCAGGTGTCACCAGGGGACACCTGTGGCCTCAGTTCAAACAGCCAGGGTGGGGCAGTGCTGCTGGATGGGCTGGGAGAAGGAACAAGCCCCAGAGGTGAGGATGAATTTCCCAGGCCCATCCTCACACGCCTGGGGTTTTGGTGATGTCCTGGTGCAACTCCCAGCTGCCCAACCTCACCTGCCAAGGGCAGAGGGGCTGTTGCTTCTTTCTCCATCCCCATCCAGGTAATTGTGCTTGGAAAAACATGTTGGGCTTGCAAACTGAGCTGCTCACCCCACCACGGACCCAAGGAGGTCAAACCCCCCTGACTCCAGGCAGTTTTGGGGAGTGCTGCAGAGCACTCGGAGCTGCTCGGAGCTGGCTCGCTGCCCGTGCAGTTCTTTCCTGCTGCTTTTTGTTGATGCAACAGAAAGCATTTCCATCTTCTCTTTATCCAAGTAACAGACAGGATCCAATCAGGCTTGTGATGAGGCAAAACAAAAATATGAGGCATAAAGCAGAAGCACAAATGCTTGCCTTCATGATTTCTTTCATCCCCTCAGTGGCTCAGGGTTTTATGGCTTTGTAGAACTTCCCCCAGCATGTTTTTCTTGCAGTACCCATTTGAATTTTTCAGGGCTTGGTTGTGCAGGCAAAAAGGAGATGTTTTGCAGGTGTCCTGCTGCATTTTCACTTTTCCAGAAGATCTCTTTTGACACAGCATGTTCTCCCAGGCACTGCCACGCCAGTTGAAATATCCCAGCTGGTTTGTGTTTGCTGCTGCCTGCATGGCAAAAATTGGTCCTGGAATGTGTGATCCCCTGTGGGCTGATTTTTTTTTTCCTTTTTTTTTTTTAACTTCTGTGCCAGCCCTTTGGGTTGCTGGTGTGGGGAGCTCTGGACACCGGGCCTGTGCTGTTGCCTGGTGGCTGTTTAAGACATCTTGTTCCATTGCTCACTGGGGAATCATCACCGGGAAAATAAAGCCCATGTTTGGAGCCTGTTACTCAAATGCTGCTCTGCTGCTTTGGCTGAATCATCACCCCCATGCACATAATCACTGTTTATTGTTTACCTTGCTCCCGAATTAATCAGCCACTTGCAAGAGGAGAAAGGAAGAAGCAATTGTTTAACCTTGCTGGTGGCAAAATCTCTTTGCGCTCCTTATTACTGCAGAGTCACTTCTGCAGCTCGGGCAAAACGACTTCCCTTGCGTTTCATCCGCGGGGCTCACGGTCTGGAGCACTGTTGGGATTATTCTGTGCTGGAAAATGTCTGACTGGGCTTAGTTTTGGGTAGGAATTGGGAAAAATAAGCTTGATCTTGTCGTGTTGTGTGATTGAGCGAGGAATGGGGAAGAGCAGCAATCTCTGCCATCATTGTCTGGGTTTTGGGGACAAAAGGGATGTGTGGCTGTGCTGTGGGGACTGTGAAACTAAAGGCACAAATCAGCCCCTCTCAGGCAGTGCCAGCAGTGCCACAGCTCCGTTGGCACCAAAGAATCCAACTGCAACCCCTTTGTGCTTATTAGCCAAGAGAGGATCTCAGTGCTGCTGTATTTTCTCCCCTTGAACACAGACATCTGCAGGAGATGTACAGCAGCCCACTTGTAGCTTGAAGAAAGAGTGTTCAGAGCTTGGTGGTGATGGAAAAAACCCAGCGATGGTTAATACTTTCTAGTTTTAATTCTCTGCTGGATACTTGTATTGGCAAAGGCTGTCCACCCTTGGAGGCAAGTGGGTGGTGATTTGCATGGAAAGAAAGACAGAAGATGAAGTTGGGATGCAAAGTAGAAAAAGAAATTGCCATTAATTGGAGAAAAAAGCTGGATTCATCCCAATTAACTTTAAGTACTTGAGTGATGTACCTGCATTAGAAGATTAGGAAGCGGAGAGGTGTCTCCACGGGGCAGTTCCACGTGGTGGAATTGCCTCAGGGGGCACTTCTGTGTACTGGGGAGAGAGAAATTTGGGGAGAAATTGAGGACATTATGCAAGGGGAGCTGCTGGGCTGCTCTGCCTGAGGTGTCTTTGAGCAAACCCTCCATGGCCCTTTGTGCTTCCCTTTCCCCAACCCTTCAAGTGAGGAAATAAAACTGGATGTGAAAAGAGAGGGAGAGACCTGGGTGAGACAGAGATCCCAAACCCAAAGGGACGAGTCCTTGGATCCAGCCTCGGCTCCTTCAGGTGCCTTTTGCAATGTGCAGTGCAGCCGAGGAGCCTGAGAGAGCTGCAGATTTGTAGGGCTGGGCTCATTCCCATCCCCGCACTGCTCCAGGCTGGATTCTGGGATGTGGGGACGGCAGAGCCAGCCTGGGTGGCACAGTGCCACGGAGCACGTGAGCCCGGGGCGGATTTCCATTCCTTATGCAGAGCACATCAAGCCCAGCTTTTACAGCCTGAGGTAAAACTTTAATAGTTGTTTGATGGTAAATTTCCATGTCAGCTGCTCTGGAATTTGGTTGCAGGGCCGAGCCAGAAGCAGCATATTGCAGCGGGGGGATTCCTGGTTATGTGAGAGCCACAAATGTGACCCGGCAAGGCAGGGATCCAAGCGAGGAATGCAAAGTTTGACTGATAACTGTTGCCTCGTTCCAAGATGCAAATGAAACACCAAATGTTCAAGTTCAAGCTGGGGTGGCAGCTTTTTTTTTCACTCTCCTCTTGAAGGATCTGGCCACCCCCAGACTGGGTCTGATGCAGTTTCTTTCTTGAACATATTGAAGGCAGAATTCATCATCTTGGTAACTTTTTCCATATGGCTGTTATTCCTCCTGGAAATAGTTCTGTGTTTGGCTTCCTGTTCCTTGGTCCTCCCTTCTCATGTCTGATTTCTTCTTTTTTCCTTTCTTTTTCCTTTTTTTTTTCTTTTGGTGCCTGAGTGCGATTGTGGGTCCTTTGCAATTCATACCGTGGAGCCGAGGCTGGATTTGGGCTCGGGGCTGAGCAGGAGCTGTTCGGGCTGCGCTGCTGTCGTGGCGCTCACGTCTCCAGCCCACTTGCTCAGACGTACTCGCTCATCCACATGGATACAGCTCAGTCATCCCAGCCTGCACACACTCATCCCCGGCCTCTGCCAAGTCCTCAGCTCCCCTGGGAGCCAAAAGCAGGAGAATTAAATCCCCATAACTTCTGAGCTGCTGTGTGTCCTGTGGCAGCAGCTCAGTGTGGATGTGCTGTCCCTGGGCAGCTCCTGCAGGGGAAGGAGGTTCCTGGGGCTCAAACCAAAGCTGCAGCGTGTTCTGTGCTCCTTTATCAGAGCAGAGCTTCCACCTTTGCCTGCTGGGCCTGCACATGGAATTGGGATTCAGAGTCCCTGTTCTTAGGAGTGAATCCTGACCAGGATCCTGCAGCTGGAACTCCAAACAGGGGAGGATTTGTTGAGGATTTGTTGCCTTCCCAGGCCTCTCCTCCCCTTGCTGTCCTGTGACTCACACCTGATGCTGAAGGAGCCTTTGCTGGAACAACCTTGAGGTGTTCTCCTGCTGCTGAAATCCCTGCACGAGTGCCAGGGACTGGCTCTCCCCGAGAGCTGCTCAGGGCTGAGGGCTCTGGGCTCTGCTCAGCCTGGAGGATGGCAAAGGGACCTTTAGCAGCACAAATTGGCTGCCCATGGAAGTGAGGAGCTGCTCCTACCTCTGGAGACAGAGGAATGGGATTTGGGCTGCCCTCCCACGACACCTGCATGGCACAAGAGGGGATGGCCTTGGAGGGAGGAGGAGCAGGGCTGGCTGAGCAGACTGGAAATGTCCATCTGAGGGCTCTGAGGCTCACTGGATCTGTGCTCGGCAGCAGCCACTTCTCCAGCAGTGCCAGGCAGGGGCAGCGCCCGTCGGTGCCAAGCACTGACCTCATGGGGACGTCTGGCACAGCACAGGTCAAGCTCTCCGTGTCCAGATGGCAGCAAATTGCCCATTAGGTGAATAATTGGGTTTTCTGGAAGGGAACAGGCCCTGGGGCTGACCTGTGTTCCCAGGAGATGCTGTTTGGTAACCTGAGACATCAGTCCTGGAGCCTTTGGGGAACACAGAGTGCCCCTGGCTCTCCTGGCTGAGGGCAGTACCCTCTGTGCACGGGCAGAAAAGGCACTGAGGGATGTTGATTGCTCTGTTGGGTGACATCAGAGGGGACATGGAGACCAAGGAAAGCTTTGCTTTAGGAGCTGAAATTTTCCTGAGCTCCTGGCTGGTGGAGCCCTGAGGATCAGAGGGGTTCTTGTGTATCATGGGGAGCTCATTAGCTCCATTTAGCAAATGATGGTGAATAAAGTCCCTGGGAGGAGGCAGGAAGGGTTCAAAGCCCCTGAAATGAGGAGGGAAGAATCCCAAACGGAGTTGTCTTGGCCAGGAGCTGGTCCATGTGGCAGATTCCAGACAGGAGGGACTGTGAGAATCACCCAAATTATTGGCTCAGGTTTCTTGGAAGATGTCCCCCCCTGAGCCCCCTGGATGGGCTGCCATGGACACAGCAGGACAGGGCTGGAGGTCACAAACCCATGGCTGGCCTGGTAGAGCTGGACTTGGGGGGGCTCTGAACAGCTTCTCTTTTAACATCCAACAGCAATCAAACACCTTCAGAACTCTGAGAAACTGTTGTGAACTCACTGAGAGCTGGGAATCTTCAAGAGAACAAAAAGAAAACAGTTTATTTTGCTTTTTCTCTTGCTACCCTGCAGTCCACTTCCCCTGCAGCCATGAGACAGCTGTGTCCTCTCACCAGAGCTTTACCCAGCCAGTAAAATATATAAAACACCTGAGCAGGCCTGGGGAGAGGGAGTGAGGGATGGAGGGAGAAAACCTTTCCTGCTGTGCCAGCTGACCTGCGCTCAGCCTCCCCAGATGGCAGAGGCAGGGGCAGTTTCCTGGCGTTCCATGTGTTTTTAATCCCCAGCAGGATGGCACTGGGGCTGTGGCAATCTCAGTATTTCTTCTTGGAGCAGCTCAAGGCATTGCTGAGATGGCACCCGCACTGCCAGTATCTCATGCTTGGCATTGTCCTCCATACTCCGCATTGTCCTGTTGATTTTTCCCATTAAAAGCTGCTGTCCTTGTGCAGGAAGGAGTGAGGACAGACACAGCAGTGCTGCTTTGCTGTGACCCAGCTGCCACCAGGGAGGCACGGGCACGGAGCAGGACAGCTCTGTCCCCTACAAACAGCTCGGAGGACACTGCAGACACATGGCAAATGTGACACGCGTGCAGGGCTAATTGAACAATGCCGTGTGCTTTGAGCCTCCCTTAGCTGGAGGAATTAACTCAGCCCTGCAACAGTCCCTGGAAGTTGGGAGGCTAATCCCAGTCTGTGCCTGTGGGGAAATCAGGGAGCCACGGTGTGAGCCCCTCCGGGACCCTGAGCAGCCTAAATCCCTGAAGGGCTCCTTCCTCCCTTCCTCCCTTCCTCCCTTCCTTCCTTCCTCCCTTCCTTCCTTCCTCCCTTCCTTCCTTCCTTCCTTCCTTCCTTCCTTCCTTCCTTCCTTCCTTCCTTCCTTCCTTCCTTCCTTCCTTCCTCCCTCCCTCCCTCCCTCCCTCCCTCCCTCCCTCCCTCCCTCCGTAAATAAGGACAGGTTGTCACTCACTCGGTGTCACCCCCACTTGAGGGCTGATGCCATCGCTGGGATGGAGCCTGAGGCGATGAACTGTCAAATATTCAGATTTAACCTGGGACTCTGGGTGTGTTTGCAGGGTCCTCATTCTCTTTTCAGCCTCTCCCTGGTACATCAGAGCTTTCTCTGGCTCAGTCACTGCCATTAGGAGCTTTTGTCGTGAGAAACGTTTTGCTCTCACCCAGTTTTTGTTAAAAGTAATATTTCAAGAACTTGCTAAGATCCCATGTTCCTCCCTGAAGTGTCAGTCTCAGCCATCTGTGCCCTTCCCACACCCAGAGCCTGTGCTTTTGTTTTGTTTGGATCCCCCACCCCAAGGCCAGGACAAAACCATCCATGTTCCAGCTGGGCTCCTGCACTGGAATCTCATTTTTGTGCATGGACAGTTCCCAGATGCCTCTTAAAACATGTTGGAATCCCCACCCTGAGGGCAGGTTTACCCTCAGGATGTGGGGTTGGTTACTACAGGTTTGCTCAGAGGATGTGCAGTGGAGGGCTGTTTACTGCAGGTTTCCTCTCAGGATGTGCAGTGTGGGGCTGTTTACTACAGATTTACTCTCAGGATGTGCAGTGTGGGGCTGTTTACTACAGATTTACTCTCAGGATGTGCAGTATGGGGTTGGTTACTGCAGGTTTACTCTCAGGATGTGCAGTGTGGGGCTGTTTACTACAGATTTACTCTCAGGATGTGCAGTGTGGGGCTGTTTACTACAGATTTACTCTCAGGATGTGCAGTATGGGGTTGTTTACTACAGGATTACTCTCAGGATGTGCAGTGTGGGGCTGTTTACTACAGATTTACTCTCAGGATGTGCAGTGTGGGGCTGTTTACTACAGATTTACTCTCAGGATGTGCAGTGTGGGGCTGTTCCCTGCAGGTTTCCTCTCAGGATGTGCCATTGGGGCTGAGGCAGTTTGGCAAACCCCAGAGCACTCTCCCCTCTGGGGCAGCCCCAAACGCCAGCCTGATGTGGCTTCTGCCATTCCTGGGCCTCCAGCAAGGACTGAGAGCTGCTTTCCCTGTCCCTAGCACCCATTGCAGGATGAGTTTAACGAGGGCTAGAGAAGTGTTAATTGCTGGTTCCATTCCAGCCGGGTCAGTCCCTCTGTGCCCAGGATTATTTGTCTGATTTCTGTTCCCTTTGCCACAGCTTCTCCTGTCCCTCTGCCCCAGCCCGGCTGACACCAGGGGGGCTCCCTGTGGTGTTTGTGGCTCTGTGTGCCTGTGCTGAGCAGCAGAAGAGCACATTTCCCCTTTCGCTGGGCTGTGTGGGAGGTGCTGGGGCTGTTTGTTCAGCTGGACGGGCCCAGAGGGGATGGAGGGTTTGATGAGAGGGGATGGAGGGTTTGATGAGAGGGGATGGAGGGTTTGAGGTGTGGGGATGGAGGGTTTGAGGTGTGGGGATGGAGGGTTTGATGAGAGGGGATGGAGGGTTTGAGGTGTGGGGATGGAGGGTTTGAGGTGTGGGGATGGAGGGTTTGGTGTGTGGGGATGGAGGGTTTGGTGTGTGGGGATGGAGGGTTTGATGAGAGGGGATGGAGGGTTTGAGGTATGGGGATGGAGGGTTTGGTGTGTGGGGATGGAGGGTTTGATGAGAGGGGATGGAGGGTTTGATAGGAGGGGATGGAGGGTTTGGTGTGTGGGGATGGAGGGTTTGATGAGAGGGGATGGAGGGTTTGACGAGAGGGGATGGAGGGTTTGATGAGAGGGGATGGAGGGTTTGAGGTATGGGGATGGAGGGTTTGGTGTGTGGGGATGGAGGGATGTGGGAGAGAGCCCAAGGTCGGGTTGGGCATGGCTGCAAGGGCACGGGGTGGTGTCACCAGCAGGGACCAGTCTGCCCAGGGACAATGGTCTGAGTGTCCCACACCACTGGATGCTCCAGGGTGAAGCTGGAGGGATTTAGCCATGTCTGGGAGGTAAATTCCTGGGTGTCTCTGCAGGTGTGAGCTATGCTGGGAAAGGCTGGATCCTTCCTGGATGGAACTCCTTCTCTGTTGGTGCTGAAGTGCCCCTGAGTGCTGTGCTTTGATTGTCCCCTGTGGCTCAAAGATCGTGGTTGTTGCAGGATGAGCTCCTGTGACATCTGTGTTTGGAGTTTTAAGCAGTTTCTCAAAGGTTAATATTGAGGATGATGAATGGGTGACAAGGCAAGCTGGTGGGTGATGGAGATGCCCAGGAAATCCCTGGGCCTTGGTGAAATCTCCCTAAAAACCCTGTTGTGTTTAGCAAGTGCTGTTTGGTGTTCAAGTGCCCCTGGCTCTGCAGAACTTGGCTCTGGCTGGAAATTTATCCCTTTGGGATTTAAATGTTTTTCTTTGGTGACTTTATTCAAGCCCCGTGTGCTAGGCAAGGTGGCAAATGCTGTGGAAAGAAAAAACATTCCCATTTTGCTGCTCACCCTCATGCTCCTTCTGTTTGATCCTATCCCTGTGGGAAGGTCCCAGGGGCTGGGCTGAGGGATGTGAGCAAGGACTCACTGTTTATGGATGTATTAGATTTGGGGTTTGGCTAAAAACCCACAGATTTTCAGTCCTGAGGGCTCCCACGAGCATGGGATTTATAAGATTTTGTTGTTAAATGTGCCCTTCTTGCTCTTGCTGCTTGTGCACGAAGAGCACTCTGAATTCCTGAAACATCCCTTGAGCCCATCCTAAAAGATGAGGATTAAATTCCCATTGATGGCTCCCTTTGTTATTATTAATAGCTGAGATAGGAGACAGGCAAGGAATTCTTTAGAAGGCTAAATTTGCTTGGGAAAGATAAGGAGAAGAAAGGGGATCTTGGTTAATTTGGCTGCCTCACGGTCACCGCCTGACACCTGCCTCCTGTGCAGCCTGGCGGTGGCCAAAGGGACTCTTGGGGTCCCAAAGGGGCTCTTTCGGTCCCAAATTGGACACTTTTGGTCCCAAAGGGGCTCTGGGTCCCAAAGAGCTCTTTAGGTCCCAAAGGGGCTCTTTCGGTCCCAGAGGGGCTCTTTCGGTCCCAAATTGGGCTCTTCTGGTCCCAAAGGGCTCTTTGGGTCCCAAAGGGTCTCTTGGTGCCAAAGGGACTCTTTCGGCCCCAAATGGTCTCTTTTGGTGCCAAAAGCAGGGACAGCTCCTTGAAGGCCAAAGTCCTGCTGGCAGCCCCAGCCCCTGCTCTTGTCCCTGGGTATTGCCCCCCGTGGATGAGGGGACAGTCCCATGCTGTCCCCACCAAACAGCACTTGCTAAACACAACAGGGTTTTTAGGGAAATTTCACCAAGGCCCAGGGATTTCCTGGGCATCTCCATCACCCACCAGCCTGCCTTGTCACCCATTCATCATCCTCAATATTAACCTTTGAGAAACTGTGTAAAACTCCAAACACAGATGTCACAGGAGCTCATCCTGCAATAACCACGATCTTTGAGCCACAGGGGACAATCAAAGCACAGCACTCAGGGGCACTTCAGCACCAACAGAGAAGGAGTTCCATCCAGGAAGGATCCAGCCTTTCCCAGCATAGCTCACACCTGCAGAGACACCCAGGAATTTTCCTCCCAGACATGGCTGAATCTGTCCAGCTTCACCCTGGAGCATCCAGTGGTGTGGGACACTCAGGCCATTGTCCCTGGGCAGAATGGTCCCCATTGGTGACACTCAGACTGTGGTCCCTGGGCAGAATCCCCACCAGTGACACCCAGACTGTGGCCCCTGGGGAGAATTGCCACCAGTGACACCCAGACTA
This sequence comes from Acanthiza pusilla, assembly GCA_036630365.1. Classification (NCBI taxonomy): domain Eukaryota; kingdom Metazoa; phylum Chordata; class Aves; order Passeriformes; family Acanthizidae; genus Acanthiza; species Acanthiza pusilla. Next base: position 9,293,537 of record JAXCHO010000028.1, on the reverse strand, counting down.
TTGTCCCTGGGCAGAATGGTCCCCATTGGTGGCACCCAAACTCACTTCCACAGAGAGCACCGTTTTTTGCCATTCCCATCAGCACAGAGGCCTCCAAATATCCCTTTTCCTGCCCATTTTCCCTTGCAGTCCCCGTCCCTCCCAGCTGAGGGGTTTGGGGCAGGCTGGACGCCCCATTTGGCTTTTCCAGGCCCGGCTGATGCCATTGCAGGTGAGGGATGTCCTGTGCTTGGGTTTGCCCAGTGTTGTGGGATGGGGATGTGCTGGATGGGGACTCCTGCCCTGCATGGGACATGTCCTGGCCCTTGTGGGGCTGGGCCAGGGGACAGCCCTGGCTCGTTAGGCACTTGCATAACGAGTAGAGCATCTCAGTGGGCTCTGCTGAGCTGCAGCAGGGCTCAAATGCTGCCTCTCCTCTATAAATAGAGTGAGTAGGCCAGTTTGCCTTGAGACAAGAATCTTCCCTCCCCCGAGAGCATCCAAAACTTTCAAGCCTGATGGAGCTGGAGCTGCTAAAGAAATGAATTCTTGCCTATTAATTGCCCCCAGGTCTTCCCTCTGCCTGGGTTTGGGTTTTAACCTCAGCAGCAGGTGGAGTGCTCCAGTTCCAGCCAGCTCCCTGCAGGGGAGGATGAGGAGGCTTTGGGGATGGATATTGGAGGAGTTTGTTGGAGGATTTGAGGGTGGATATTGGAGGATCGTCCACAGATTTCCTAGGAAAGAGGAGAATCTGGGGCTCACTTAAAGACAATTTTGCAGAGTAACTGTGGGAGATTTCCTTCTGATCAAGGCAGGGACCGTGAAGGGCGAGGGCTTGAAGGACTGGCTGGGTTGGAGAAGTGCTGGAAGCGTTTCCAAATGAATCTGAGCTGCCAGGACCAGCTCTGCGAGGGAGGGCTGTGTTCTGTCTGTCTGTCTGTCTGGCCCTCACTGCCATGGTCCCTTTGGGTGTGAGGTTTGGGGCATTGTGAGTGTGGCACAGGCTCTGCCACAGCTTTGCCTGGCACTGTCCCCCTGTCCCCATCCCCAGCCCTGCTGAGACCTCGTGGGGTGTTTTCCACCACAGGCTCCTGCCAGCAGCAATAACCTCCCTGCATCACCCATTGCTGGAACCCAAACTCAGCTGAGCCTTAAATAAGTTCCCATAAATTCTCTTGGTTGGATATTCCAAGTTCAACTTTTTTTTTTTTTTTTTTTTTTTTTTAAAATGTATTTCATTTTTACTGCTATGTTGATCCAGCCCCTGAGAACTTGGTGGAAATTTAGAGCTACACCCCCCTTCCCTCTTCCCAGCTTGAAAATATTGCTGTGTTAAAGCCTCCGAGTCGCTGGTTAAATACCGATTCATTTCCAGTCATCCCTGCTGAAAGGGATAATGCTGAGGAGCTAATTATTTGGGGATGTTTTAGACCATTTCTGCAGCCAGGTGTTCTTCTTCTTATTTCTCCCTTGGCCACAGCTCTGCCTCCTGCCAGCTTTTCCCATCAGTGTGGCGTTCTCATGGCCCAGGGAAATGGTTTGGATTAGCAGGGCCAGGCTGCCCTGGTTTCCCTGCCCGTGAGCTGGGGCTCAGCTCCTGTTTGCTCAGCCCCTGGATTTCCCCAGCAGAATCGGCCCTGCCCCTCCACTGTCTTCCTGAGACTCGTGGCTCTCTTGCTGTGACCTCAAATCTCTGTTTGCTTTAGTAAACGATTCCCTTGTAGGAATTTCTAGCAGGATTTGAGGGAGGGGGAGGCCTTTGCAGATGAAGCGGTGCCCGCGTGCAGCTCGGCTCTTGCTGAGCTTCCTGCGTGTGCTGGGGAGAGAAATAAAAATAATAAACTGCCTGTTTTGCCCAGGAGCTGAATACAAGGGGCTGATGGAAAAAATGGTGTGTCTGTGATCTATATATACACTTTTTTATATATATATGCACACAGACATATAAAAATCTGATGAACTGCAAATGTGCCCCTTGAACTTAAAACCAATTTTGGAGCCTTGTTCCTGCCCATCCTTGGACATGCTCGAGGCCAGGCTGAGGGAGTTCTGAGCACCCTGGGGTAGGGAAGGTGTCCCTGCCCATGACAGGGGTGGGATGAGATGATCCTAAAGTCCCTTCCACCACAAACCATTCTGTGATCCCATAATTCCTCTCTTTTCTCTTTACTGTGGATCTGTGGCCCTGCCAAGGCTTGTTGGAGGCACTGGCAGAGCATCTTCTCTCATTTTGGTCGATTGGAAATGAAGTCCTAGTCAAGGAAAACCATTTTTATTTTTCCCCTTGGAAATGCCATGCCACATATTTTTTTGTTTGTTTAGCTTGTCCTGCTGCTTTCTTGCTTTCATCCTTGTTCCTTATCTGTCTGGGAAGTGGGTCTGGCTGCCCTTTAGGAGTTATTGCTTTTGGTTTGCAGCACAGTTCTCCGTGTCCTCCAGACAGAGTATTTAGGGATTAGAGGGTATCTGTATTTATTTCGTGCTGCTTTCTCTCTGGCTTACTGACTTTAACACCTTTCAATCCCACTGAAACATGTTCCTCGTCCCCAGATTTGGAATGGATTCTGCTTCCTCCTTTTTTGGTGGCTTTCCTCGCTGGCTCATAAATTCCCCCAATAAATCTATGGGTGGCAGCTTTAACGTTGTCAGCTGAAAACAGATTTTTAAAAAAAAAATCTCTGCGTAAGGAGCCAGCTCGTCCTTAGCTGCGATTCTGATACCTCCATCCCAAAATTATGGCTTTTTTCAGCGGGGGGAAAAAAATAGCAGTGACGAGGTTGGTTTGCTGCTAGTTTTGCTCTGTCATCCCAAGGTGGATCTGCAGCAGTTACCAGAAAAATCCTCCGGAGATGGAGATGAATCATTGCCCAGGCGAGGCGGGCGCTGGTGGAGCCTGTGGAGCCGGGGGAAGCCGTGTGCTGTCTTTAGGCTCCTCAATAATAGGAACCTGTGCCTTCCTTTTGGGCCACTTCCCATATGGAGCTGCGCTCGCGGCCCACTCGGGAGACGAGCGCTCCAAGGAAACATCTCGGCGTCGCCGAGCTCTGCGTTCCCGTTCCCCCGAGCGGCAGATGGGGATTTGGGGGGGATGGTGCGGGTTTGGGGTGGGCTGGGGGCCGTGTGGGGTGTCCTTTGGGGGCAGCAGGACATGGCTGGGGCTGCGGGTGGAGCAGGGATGGGGAAGGTAACACACTGGGGAAGGGCAGAGGGAGCTTGGGGATGGTGCGGACCCAGCTCGGGGGATTTGGGCTGTGGGAACCTCAGGGGGAGCTCTGTGCCCAGAGAAGGGACATGGGATGGGCAGAACCTGCGAGTGGGAGACCTCCCGGGCTCCCTCCCAGCCTTACCCTCCATCCCCTCGGCGTTCTGGGCGCTGCTGCTCTTGGCCAAGGCCTGCAGAACCTCTCTTGAAGCCCCCGAGCCCAAGCTCAGCTCTGAGCACAGCTTTGAGCTCCTGTCCCCAGTCCCTCCTGGGGAGGACAGCAGGGATGAGGTGTGGACTGTGGCACCCTGGAAAATCCCATGGAAAGGCACCAAGTGGGCACTTTCTCCCAGGTTTCCGTGGCTTTTTCCGTGACCCTGGACAGGGTCATTCATGTCTCCAGGTGTGCCTGGCTGAGGGAGAGGAGCTGATCCTGAACCACCAGCAGCGATGCCAAATGCTGGGGGATTGGCAGCCCTTGGCATCTTGGGGGAGCTGATGGTGAAACCCCAACCTCATGCTGGGATGGGCACCTGAGGGACATGGGGCTGACCCCGAGGCCTTGGCAGCACCTCTGCTCTCCACCCAGCCTGTGTTAGCAGCAGATCATCCTGCTCGGTTTCTAACGATGAAAGTTGGTGGGTTGTTGGTGAAAATAGACCTTGCACGGGCTGTTTGTGTGGCAGACAAGGGAAAGATGGATCAGAGGAATGGCTCGGTGCCATGCTGAGCCTGATGAAAAGCTTTCCTTTCAAAGAGCTCCCCTATATTGTTCCCAGCTCGTGTGTTTTGGGAGCTCGTTTGTTGTTTTTCCTCTGTTAATCACTGCTGATAGTTCTCAGTCTAATGATTTTGGGGGTTGTTTTCTTTTGGTCGAGTGCTTTTCCACTTTGGGATAAAGGCTAAAAAAGGCCCTAAATCCCACTGAACTGTAAAGCTGCTGGGGTAAGCGAGGCCCAAAGGGGCTGTGCAGCTTCTGCGTTACTGCACACACAAGGGAAATGCCAGTGCTGAGCAATCCCGACGGGAAAAGCTGCCTGGGTTTGATGAATGGATGACATGGGCGCTGTCTGCTGCCCTGCTGAGGCGGGTCTCACCCACACCCTGCTCCATTGCTGTGGAATTCCTGCTCAGTGCTGGGGAACAAAGCCTGGACAGCTCTGTGGGATCAGTGTGGGGCAGCTGCCACTGCCCAGATCAGGAACTACTCGTGGTGTTTGGGACACAGGATCCCAGAATGTCCTGAGCTGGAAGGACCTGGAGGATCACCCAGAGCAGCCCTGTCCCTGCACAGACACCCCAACAATGCCACCCTGTCCATCCCTGGCAGCGCTGTCCAAACACTCCTGGAGCTGTGGCAGCCTCGGGGCCGTGCCCATTCCCTGGGGAGCCTGGGCAGTGCCAGCACCCTCTGGGGAAGAACCTTTCCCTGATCTCCAGCCTGAGCTGCCCTGGCACAGCTCCAGGCCATGTTCAGGGTGTGTTTGTTGTGCAAGTTGGACTGAGCTGCTGGGGCTGCCTGGCTGCAGGGGCTGTGCTGTGCTGCAGACACAGATCCTATTCCCCCAGGAGGTGATGCTAGGGAAAATCACAGGGAAAGGCTCCCCCTCTTTAAGGGGGAGTTATGGAATGGTTTGGGTTGAAAGGGACATTAAAGCTCACCCAGTGCCACCCCTGCCATGGCAGGGACACCTCCCACTGTCCCAGGCTGCTCCAAGCCCTGTCCAGCCTGGCCTTGGACACTGCCAGGGATCCAGGGGCAGCCACAGCTTCTCTGGGCACCTGTGCCAGGGCCTGCCCACCCTCCCAGGGAATGGGAGGAAAGTGAAATCAGGTCACCCAAACCCAGATCCAAAGCTCCTGGCTCACTGCAGGCAAAGTGGAGCAGCTTGGCTTAGTTCTGTCTCAGTGGCAGTTTGAGCTGAGCTGCACTGGGAGCCACATCCCTGAGGTGGGAAGATGCCTCCAACTGGGACAGGAATTTCCTACCTTGTCCCAGAGGCATCTGCAAGGAGTGTCTGTTCTGAGGAGATGAGGTGGTGGCTCTGCTTCACCTGCTCAAGGTGTGGGTGACAGAGTCTCCTCTGCTCTGGATGCCCTGGTTACATCTCTATAAGAAAGATCTAAAGCTGATGGAGAGTTAAGCAAATGGGGAAGGGTCTGGAGGGGCCATGAGGAGCAGCTGAGGGCACTGGGATTGCTCAGCTGGAGCAGAGTGAGGGCAGAGCTCCCCAGGCGCTGCAGCTCCTCCCGAGGGACAGCTCTGATCTCTGCTCTGGGACAGGGACAGCACCCAGGGCACGGCTGGAGCTGGGCCAGGGCAGCTCAGGCTGGAGATCAGGGAAAGGTTCTTCCCCAGAGGGTGCTGGGCACTGCCCAGGCTCCCCAGGGAATGGGCACGGCCCCGAGGCTGCCACAGCTCCAGGAGCGTTTGGACAGCGCTGCCAGGGATGGACAGGGTGGCATTGTTGGGGTGTCTGTGCAGGGACAGGGGCTGCTCTGGGTGACCCTGGGGATCCTTTTTAACTCAGGACATTCTGTGATTCCATGATTTTCTGTCGTGGCCACTGTTAAAACCCAGCTCAGGATAAAATCCAGCACAGGCTCCACCACTCCTGCCCAGCCCTGAATCGCAGGGAGCAGCAGGGATGGACCTGGAGCTGTGTCCTCTGCATTCAGCTTTTGAACTTGGAGCGTGGTTAATTCGGGGGGGATTTGAAAGGCAGCTGCTTTCCCTTTCCTCTGATTCCCGCTGAAGAACAGGCGTGTAACGAGATCAGGCTGGGGTTTTTCAGTGCAGCTGAGGCTCATTTCACGTGCTGAAGGCACCAGAATTCAAAAGAAATGCTTTTAATGTCTGAAAAATGGAAATGAAATGAAATGCCTTTGGAGTACCAGAGGGAACAAGGCAAAGGCGGTGGTGAATGAAATCAAGGGTGTGATGCCAGGGGAGAGGAGAAACAGAGGAAAAACAGGGAGAGGAACAGAGAAATAGCAGCTCCAGTCTGCATCCATGAAAGATTCGCTTCCTGGGTACTTTGAAATCAGGAGGAGTTAGAGCAGTCGTGGCTCTGGTGCTCAGGTTTTTTGGCTAATTTTGGTTGCTATTCACACTGAAGGGTTTTGCTCTATTTTGGCAACATCTGCAAGCCCCCAGTGCTCCCATGGGGTGTTCCAGCCTGGAAAAATCAGAGATCTCACTGCCACCCCTCCGTGGGGACAGGTCACACTGCATCCCAGCTGGGTCTGCTGGGGATGGAGGTATTTCATCCATTCTCCTGGGCCAGGACCTTGATTTGTAGCCAACAACTTAAAAAGTCCCACCCAACACGGAAAAACCCCTTTTCCTATTCCACAAAATATTTCCACAAAAGCACACTCAAGATCCCCTCAGCCTCCCCCATTCCCATTAAAAAGTATGATTACAATCGGTGTCAGTTTAAAAAGTAAAACAAATATGGCAAATGTTCTACAGAATTTATTCATCCTATGAACCTTCTTGGGAGAAAGTATTCACGTTGGTTCAAAGTCAGGGCAGAACCTGGACTTTCCACCATGCCAAAAATATTTTGCAGTGCCAAAATCAGTGTTTGCAAAGCTGAACTACGAATTTCCCAATGAAAATGGCTTGTTTAGGTGGGGGTAAAAATATTTTAATTTTGTTTTCAGAGTTTACTTCTGGCGTGAGTGTTGATAAAATGAAAATAAACATGTTTGGAAGCTAAGAACAAGTGTGTTTAATTGAGTCAGACAGATTGTGACTGTTTTCCTAAATGAGCTTTTGATAAGTTTGACCTCTTCCAGTAGAGAGTTTTGATATGATCACGTTGTCATTTTCTGTCAGAAAACTGTTCTTCCAGAAAATCTGCAGCCACTTCCAATCAATATTTTCCCTTCTTGTGCTCTGGGCAACCTTGGGAATGAACGTCCTGGTGCAGCTCCTTGAAATGTTTTTCCAGTGCCTGAAGGGCTCCAGGAGAGCTGGAGAGGGGCTGGGGACAAGGGATGGAGGGACAGGACACAGGGAATGGCTTCAATCCCACAGAGGGAAGGGATGGATGGGATATTGGGAAGGAATTGCTCCCTGTGAGGGTGGGGAGGGGCTGGGGTGGAATTCCCAGGGCAGCTGTGGCTGCCCCTGGATCCCTGGCAGTGCCCAAGGCCAGGCTGGACAGGGCTTGGAGCAGCCTGGGACAGTGGGAGGTGTCCCTGCCATGGCAGAGGTGGCACTGGATGAGCTTTAAGGTCCCTTCCAGCCCAACCATCCCTGGATTCCCTGATCCGTGTGGTTGGAGGTTTGCAGTGCCAAACTGGAGGTTTCCAGGTGCAGCCTGACAGGAATGAGAGGAGAGGGCAGCAGGAGGTTTGTGGGGAGCAGCAAAGCTCCAGCAGCCTCCGCCTGCCCTGGGCTGCTCCCGGAGCTGCAGCTCTGCTCAGCACAGAGCAGAGTTCCAGAGTTCCACATGGAACAGCTGCTGGAGTCCGTGGGAATGGCTTTGAGTCCATCTCTGTGCTCGCTGAATTCCCCTCCGTACTCGATCCCGAATTCCAGAGAGGGTTTTTGATGCTGGCCCGGCACTGGGAACACCCTGGCCCCGTTCCTGCCTTCTGGAGCCCAGCTCTGCCCTGCCCTGCAGAGAGCCAGGCTGGGAATCCCAGCGGGGGCTGCACAGCCCTGGGGGGACAGAGCTGCCTTCCTGCCCCTGTCCTCCCTGGGACAGCCTGGGGATGTCCAGGGAGAGGCAGGGGATGTCCTGGGGGATGTCCTGGGAGAGGCAGGGGATGTCCTGGGGGATGTCCTGGGGGATGTCCAGGGAGAGGCAGGGGTTGTCCTGGGGGTGACCTGAGGGATGCCGTGGGGGATGTCCTGAGCCCTGGCACACGGCAGGGCCGGGCAGGCTGTCCCCTCTGGGAGTGGCCTTTAAGTGACCTCAAAGCCATTCCAATCCCCAGCTCCTCCCTCAGGGAACAAACTCCCCGTGCATCCGAGCCATGTGTGGGATCTGTCTGCAGCTCCCTGGAAGGAGCTCGGTGGGGATGGGACCCTTCTCGCTGGGAATGAGGGACAGGAGGAGAGGGAATGACCTCGGGATGCACCAGGGGAGGTTGAGTTTGATGTCAGGAGAAGGCTGCTCAGGGAGGTTGAGTTTGATCCTCAGAGGGATTCAAAAGCCTTGTGGAGGTGGCACTTTGGGACATGGGTTAGTGGTGGCCTTGGCAGGGCTGTGGCAACAGGAGTCGATCTTAGAGGGTTTCTCCAACCTCAATGATTCTAGGGAATAAGTCCCAAATATCCTCTGGGGCTGGGGGAGCATCTCTCGGGGTGGTGATGGGATGCAAAGTGAACTGGAAAGGGGATGAGCTTTAAGGAACTCTTATTTGACCCTTATTAGTCTTGTTTTGATTAAGGATAAAATCCTTATTTTGATCCTGTTTTGCCAGAAATATCAAACCCGAGCCTGGCGAGCTCCTGAGCTGGGAGCAGGAATTTCCAAGGCTGGGGCTGAGCAGTGGGGGCTGCTCAGACAGTGTGGAGGGAGCAGGTGTTTTGGGAGGGGCAGAACAAATGATAGAACACCGAGAAAACACACATGACTTTTATTTTTAATTTTTTTCCCTCTTCTACCTTAAAGCAATCACCAAATGGCAAATGAATTCCTGAAAGCTGCTCTGTTTTCCCAGAGGGCCTCGCAGGAAATATTCCCTCTCCCATCAGCCCTGCTGCTCCTGCCCACTGCCATCAGGAATTCCAGAGCTGTTCCGTGACATGGAAAACACAGGATTTGGCTGTTTAACTGTGGCCTCAGCAGAGGCCTGAGCTTCTGGGCAGGCACTGAGGGGGTGTAAAACTCTCCGTGGGGAATTTGGGATGCACCAGAGAAATCTGCAGTGCCGAGGACATTGGAATTGTTATGGGAAGCACACATGGAAGTGCTGGGCCTGGGGGAGTATCTCTCGGGGTGGTGATGGGATTGCAAAGTGATGTGGAAAGGGGATGAGCTTTGAGGAACTCTTATCTGATCCTTATTAGTCCTGTTTTGATTAAGGATAAATCCTTATTTCAGCCCTGTTTTGCCTGAAATGTAAGCCCCTCTCTCCAGGGCAGGAAAATTAATGATGGAGCAGAACAGCCTTCCCCCAGTCAGGGCATGAGCTGGGAGAGGAGCTCCTGGTTTGGGTGAGATGAGATAAGTTCCTGGTTTGGGTGAAGAGTTCCTGGTTGGGGTGAGATGAGTTCCTGGTTCGGGTGAAGAGTTCTTAGTTTGGGTGAGATGAGATGAGTTCCTGGTTTGGGTGAGATGAGTTCCTGGTTGAGGTGAAGAGTTCTTAGTTTGGGTGAGATGAGATCATGGTTTGGGTGAGATGAATTCTTGCTTTGGGTGAGAGGAGTTCCTGGTTTGGGTGAGATGAATTCCTGGTTTGGGTGAGATGAGATAAGTTCCTGGTTTGGGTGAGATGATTTCCTGGTTTGGGTGAGATGAGTTCCTGCTTTGGGTGAGATGAGCTCCTGGTTTGGGTGGCCAGAGTGGAGAGCTGAGGGTTTTCTCTCGGAGGAACAAGATAAGAACATCTCGTCCTGTTTTCAGCCTCATCCTGCCCTGCTGTGGTGTTTAACCAGCCAGGAATTGGGGTGTCCTGCTGCAGGGGTGGAACCAGAACTGCTCCCTTTGATAACTGCTGATGGTTTTAGGGTGTTTGTGTCAGAGGGAACAGCTCCAGGGGAAGGGGCACAGCTCACCCCAGAGCTTCCTGCAGGTCCTGCTCGGAGCTTTTGGAGTCAGGAGAGCAAACTTCAGAGCTCAGCTCTGCTGGGTTTCAGGGCAGTGCTGCATTTTTAAAGATGATCTGAGCATCAGCTGCCGGGAGCTTCGGATCCCTTCTGGGGGAGCAGCTCCTCTCTCCTCCTCCCCAGCAGTGACGTGAGGAGCTGCTGGGGCAGGGAACGGGCAAGGAATGGGCAGGGAACAGGCTGGGAATGGGCAGGGAACAGGCAGGGAACGGGCAGGGAATGGGCAGGGAATGGAACGGGCAGGGAATGGAAAGGGCAGGGAATGGGCAGGGAAGAGGCTGGGAACAGGCAGGGAATGGGCAGGGAATGGGCAGGGAATGGGCAGGGAATGGGCAGGGAATGGGCAGGGAACGGGCAGGGAATGGGCAGGGAATGGAATGGGCAGGGAATGAGCAGGGAACGGGCAGGGAATGGGCAGGGAATGGAATGGGCAGGGAATGAGCAGGGAACGGGCAGGGAATGGGCAGGGAATGGAATGGGCAGGGAATGAGCAAGGAATGGGCAGGGAACGGAATGGGCAGGGAATGAGCAAGGAATGGGCAGGGAATGAGCAAGGAATGGGCAGGGAATGGAATGGGCAGGGAATGGAATGGGCAGGGAACAGGCAGATCCCTCCAGGCTGCCCTTGGCCTCCTGCCCACCTAGCACAGCTCCATCTGCACCCAGTGAAGCCCTTGCAAGGGCAGATATTGATAACCACTGCTGCCCTGTCTGGGGACAAGGAGCACCTTTGGGCAGGAGTGAGCCCAGGGGTGCTCCCTGGGGTGGGGCTTGTGGCCTCCTGTGCCCTGGAGATCCTGGGAAAAGAGGGGTGGCACCAGTGCTTTGCCCTCTCTGCTGTGGTTCTGGATTTAGCCTCCCGCTTCCCCATTTTTCCCAATCTTGCCTTTCCTCTGGCACTGAAATATCAGAGCTGAGGGTCAGCAAACACAGCTGAGCCTGCTGGGAGGTTATTGAGGATTAGGGTTATCAGGGATGCACTCCCTGGGGGAAGGAGCTCCAAACGCCTCACCTGAATCAGCTGAGGGCTTGCTCTGAACACACATTTTCCTATCAGATCATCAGCTCCTGATGAACTGAGCAGCTGAGAGGAACATGAGCGAGAGAGGGAGAGGGAAAAAGAGAAAGGGAGAGATAAGAACAGAGGTGGGGGAGACCATCATCAGAAGGAAGACCAGAGGATAATCAGGAGCCAGTGGGATCCATGGAGCAGTGATATTCCTTTTTTATTCTGTCTCTGTCCCTCTCTGTCTCCCCCCACCTCTTTTTTTATCTCTCCCTTTCTCTCTTTTCCTCTCTCTCTTGTATTTACTATACAATAAAATCCATATTATTGTCACTGGCACATGGTCTCGTTTGCACCTTAGTTTGGGCAGAGGAGTTTGTAAAGAACCACAATAATCGGAGCTTGGCAGGGATGCACTCCCTGGGGAAAGGTGCCCCAAACCTCTCACCTGAATCAGCTCAGGGCTTGCTCTGAACACACATTTTTCCTATCAAATGCTCCTGATGGAGTGCACAGCTGAGAGGATCAGCCCATGGAGAAGCAGTGAAAAGGGAGAGAGGAGAGGTGGAACAACTTTCCCACTTTTCTGAGCTTTCCCAGCCCTGTCTGGCCCTGGGAAGAGCAGAGCCCTCAGGAATCTTTCCCCATGGCTGCATGGAGAAAGCCCTGGCATTTGGGATTTCGGGGATGCAGGGGGGGATTTGCAGCCTGGTCCTGCTGCAAATCTGCCACCGAGGAAAGGCAGCTCCCAGCCCAGGATATCCATCCCCTTGGAGCCCCTGCCCCCAAAGGAAGGTCCAGGTGTGGATTGAGCACTTCAGGAGTTCCAGGCACCCCTCTGATCCTGATTTTTAGAGCTTGGCTTACTATTTTCCGCTCCTGCTGAACAACCTGAGGAAAATCAGCTCAGCATGCTCAGTGGACTGAGGTACTTCTCTCATTATTTTTTCCTCCCAAGGTGTGAAAATCTGCTGTTGCTCCATTTTTCTGCCTTTATATATAAATTTAAAAGCTCATTTGTGCTGACTCATGGAGAATTACCCACGTTAAAACACCATTTTGAAGCACCTAATTGAGCAAACACCGAAAGGAAATGTTTGATTACTCCTTCAGCTCCTCATTTTTCCTGGCTGAGGCCATTTAGTGCATTCAGCTCAAATGAACCAGCACTTTTGGTTTCACTCCGCACGCATTTTCCTTTGATAAAGTATTTTCCAAAAGGAGTTTGCTCAGCTCTCTTCCATTCCCAGTGTTTAGAATGAGAATGAAAATCAGATTTCTCATCCTCCCAGGGCGTTGAATGGGAATCTTGTGTTATTTAGGCTGCACACCAGTGCTTTTGTAAGGGATATTCTGTGTGTAGAGGGAAGATGCTGCAAAATACTATAAAGAGATTTTCTTTTCCTCAAGTTCACTCACAAGCTGGGAATTTGCACGTGTGTGTGCTGGCAGCTTGTTTTTATGTGTGCCCTGAATGATTTTTTTGTATAAATGAGACCTGTCTGGACATCTGGATATTATTGGGAGCTGACTCTTACATTTCTTTCTCTAGAAGATGAGTTTCTTGTGTTGCAAATCTCCAGGCTGAACATCACTAAGTCGGTTTTATGTGTGTTTAAATTTTTATGGAGATAATTACCGGGGAATAATTGAGAGCCTTGCTCTGGTTTGACCTGTATCAATTAATTTGTTTTTCCCCTCAGTGGAAGAGGTTTTTAAACTCTCCACCATCTGAGGTAGAGAGTTTAAAAATAATTTTTCTGCTCCTTCTGATCTGCTGCTGTGATTTCGATGGGAAGAGAGGCCCTGTCTCTTTGTGATGCTTTAATTGAAATCCACTCAGCACAGAAATGCTGGAGATCTCCAAAGATGCTGCAGTGACTGGGCTGGGCAGATTTTGTGTTTATCCCAGACTGGTTTGGGTTGGAAAGGATCTTAATGGTCATCTCCTTCCACCCCTGCCATGGCAGGGACATCTCCCACTGTCCCAGGCTGCTCCAAGCCCTGTCCAGCCTGGCCTTGGACACTGCCAGGGATCCAGGGGCAGCCACAGCTGCTCTGGGCACCTGTGCCAGGGCCTGCCCACCCTCACAGGGACAATTCCTTCCCAATATCCCATCGAACCCTACATCTGTCAGCTTAAAGCCATTCCCTGTGTCCTGTCCCTCCATCCCTTGTCCCCAGTCCCTCTCCAGCTCTCCTGGAGCCCTTCAGGCCCTGCCAGGGGCTCTGAGCTCTCCCTGGAGCCTTCTCCTCTCCAGGGGAGCACCCCCAGCTCTCCCAGCTCCAGAGCAGAGGGGCTCCAGCCCTGGAGCAGCTCCGTGGCCTCCTCTGGGCTCTCTCCAGCAGCTCCAGGTCCGTCCTGTGCTGGGACTGTCCCCACAGTGTCCCAGCCCTGGCTCAGGGGGTTTTTCCCGCTGGCACGGTGGCTGTGCACTGTCCCCAGCCTGTGCCACAGCCCATCCCCTGCAATTCCCTGCCTCCCTCCCCAGCTCTGGAGCTCCTTTGTGGGTCAGCCCCGAGCCCCAGAGGCTGCACGTGAATCCAGCTGCTCCCAAAACACCAGGATAACAAATTGCAGAGGGATTTGGGCGCTGCTGCGCTGCTCTGCGGGCCCACGAGTGGAGTTCTCATTAGATCCGCGTGTGCTCGCACGGATCGCCGCCTTTTGTTCTCTTTCATGCCTTTTAAAGATGAAAAAGCTTCCCCAGACCCCGGCAGCTGTTGGCAGCCTGCTGTGAGGGAGTGTGTGATGTCCTGGCTCGATGTGAGCAGGGTTTGAGGCCATCTCCAGAGCCTTTCTCCTGTCCCCTGTGCAGGGCTCTCGTTGTTTTTTTTGGGGTTTGGAGGGGCTTGGCAGTGGTGGGGTTTGTGTGGAGCTGGGCTGTGTGGGGGCAAAGGTGATTGTTTAAGGGATTATCCCAGGTGAGGCAGAAAAAATGGCATTTTTAGGGTGATCTTAAAGTGCCAGGAACTGACTAGAGCTGGCATCACTCCTCAGGTGGCTTCATTTTGATTCACCCCAAGCAGCCCCAGAGACACTCCAGAGACACAGTCAGAGCAGTGGGGATTTGCTTTATTCGGCGCAGGGTGTGGGGATTCACTCCTCCAAACACACACACCCAGCACTGCCAACACACAATGTTATGGTAACATTCATGAATATTCATCACATTCCCTGGGACAGGAGTGGTTATGCAAATCATTTCTGGGAAATCATTGATATCATTAGCATGTGTGCCACTGTGTGTCCTGGTGGTCTTTGGGGTCTTCTCGTGATGAAGATCTGTAGTCTTCATCACAGTGCACTTTTCCCCTTTCTCTCTGGAGCATGGGCAGTCCTTGGTGGGTGATTCAGGGTTTCTGTGCTGGCCTCAAACAGATTCTTGTCCCTCTTACCTTGACAAGATAAAGGGAATCCTGTTTTTCTTGAATTAGAATCCACATATTCTGTCTCTCAATAGTTGAGTTACCTACTGACCAGCCCTTTCTCAATTTCTCTTCCTGACTCCCCAGCTGATGGCTGGGCCATGGGGATTGGCTTTTTGTGCCCTCAGGCTGCTCGTGGTGGCCAGGAGAGAGGGGAGGCAGGGAGGGACAGGGCTCCTCCTGGAGAGCAGGACCCTGCCAGAGCCAGAGCCCTTCTGGAAGCAAAACAGGAGCAGGCTGCTCGTGAAATGCCATTTCTAGCTGGAGCTGGAAGCTCTGGGGCAAAGGAAACGGCTCTGATGGGATTTCTAAGGGAATTTGGAGCTCGGAGAGGGAAGGCCAGCACATGGCTCCTGCTGGAAATGCCCGGGGGAGGCCATGGAGGGCACCTCATTCCACCCTGTCCATGATCCTTCACACTCCCACCCATCCTGGGTGCTCCCTTTCTTGGTGTGTGGCCTTGGGGGTGTCCATGGAGGGAATCTAAAGGGTTAACCTGAATTCTGTCAGCTTCGAGGATCTCTAGGGCTGCGCTGAGTGTTGTGTCCAGGCAGGGACAGTCCCTGCCCTGAGGAGCCCTGGGGCAGAGCTGCCTCCGAGCTTGGCTCATTTCTTGTGCCCAACTTCTCAAAATCTCTGCCAGCACCACTATTGATGTCATTCTGGAGTCATTCAGGGGAAAGGGGACCCTTTGGGGCCAGGACCAGCCAGGGCAGGCTCTGTCCAGTTCCCTGGGGAGAGAGGGGGTGGCTGTGGCCACCAGCCCTGGGCCAGTGGGGCTGGGATGGTCTGTGGGGCTGGGCTGACCTGTGGATATCAATACAATCTGCCCAGGGATGGATGGACTCAACCTTAGAGGTCTTTTCCAGCCTGAATGATTCTGGGATTCTGCATTTTGAGGTTTATACTGTGTTTAATTATTAATTTTTTTGTTGCCACTGGTGATCAGCACAGGCTCTGGTCATCAGGGGCTGATCTCACTAACAAACAGATGTTAGGCTCAGCTATTGATCCCAGCCTGGGAGCTTGTGATGGCACAGCGCTGCCGAAACGGCAGAATGAAAAGACAGAAGGGGGACACCTGATGTGGGAAGAGCTGGGTGGGTGGGAAGGAGGATTTCCCTTTCCAGGGCAGGGGTGGGAGATGTGGTGTGCAGCTGAGGAGGGAAGGCTTAGCTGGAGAGCCCAGAGAAGCCCTGGGGAGCTGTGAGTCAGTGGCTGTGCTGTTCTTCTGTGGTGCCCAGAGGTTTCTGAGGGCTGGGAGCAAAGTTTTGGGATAGTTCACCTCTGTTTCAAAATGGAAAGCACTGAAAGTGGGGAGCAGAGACCCACAGACACCAAACCTTCAGTCAGAGCAAAATCAGTGCAGATTTGGAGGCTGAGAGGAGTCAGCTCAAAGCGGTTGTCACTTTTGGCTTTGTAGGATGTGGTTTCAAATCATTAGAGCATCACTTATTAAGAGGGGAACAATCCTCTTGTGCAGCAGCATGGGACAAACAGCAAAAGCTGGGAGCTGACCCTTCTGGGAGCTTTACATGGCATTGTCACACCTCTGAAATTGGAATTTTGGTGGTAGTTCTACAGGGGATGTCGTATGGTCACTTATGCATTGGGAAAGACAGGAATTTTTCCAAAAGTTCCCCAGGAGATTGTAATTAGTGCAATGAGGTGGTGGGAAGAGGAATTTTATTCTACTCAGTAAGAGTAAAAAGCACAAAAAAAGAAATCCCTCTATGAAACAGCACAGCCAACATGTGTAAGGCAACATCTTCATGGTGTGCTCTGTACAAGGTGTCCTTGTTTAAATTATATCGAGTTTGTTCCCTTCTGGGTAATTGAGTGTCTGCAGGAGGAGAATCCTTGAGTTTGTTCCATGCTTAGAGACACAAACAGCTATGGCTCAGGGGCCAGGAGAAGCTTTGGTCCAAATTCTCACATTTGGGTGGAGTTGGACGAGGGTGAGGATTGGGGATGCTCCTGGTCCTGCTCTGAGGTCTCTCTCCCCTCTGTGCCTCAGTTTCCCTTTTCATTTGCAACCTGCCAGCAGCAGCACCATGGGGAGTTCATCTGGGGATGGTGGGAAAGAGAAGGAGCTGCTGGAGAGAGTCCAGAGCAGGCCACAGAGCTTCTCCAGGGCTGGAGCTCTGCTCTGGAGCTGGGGGTGCTCACCTGGAGAGGAGAAGGCTCCAGGGAGAGCTCAGAGCCCCTGGCAGGGCCTGAAGGGCTCCAGGAGAGCTGGAGAGGGACTGGGGACAAGGGATGGAGGGACAGGACACAGGGAATGGCTTCCCACTGCCAGAGGGCAGGGACAGATGGGACATTGGGAAGGAATTGTTCCCTGGGAGGGTGGGCAGGCCCTGGCACAGGTGCCCAGAGAAGCTGTGGCTGCCCCTGGATCCCTGGAAGTGTCCAAGGCCAGGCTGGACAGGGCTTGGAGCAGCCTGGGGCAGTGGGAGGTGTCCCTGCCATGGCAGGGGTGGAACAAGGTGGGATTTAGAGTCCCTTCCACCCAAGCCATTCCAAGTTCTCTGATGGGCTGGGCACTCTCCTTGCTGCATTATTGAGTAGGATCAAAAGGGAAGAATACTCTTTTATTTTTACATCCCCTCAGCCTTCCTGATGCTTTGGAAAGAGCCCAAAGGCTCAGGATCCACGGGACACAAATATGAATTTGTGCATGTGCTGAGAGCTGAGGGTGCCTCGGGCCCAGCTCTGGGTGGGACACAGGCACCAGCAGCTCTGATTTCCTCTCCTCTCAAGCTTTTCTCATTCCTTCTCCTCCCAGCCTGGCTCTCACCTCGGAGCAGACAATTCTGTGTCCCATTTCCCAGCGAGGCTGTGCTGGCTGCTCCTGCGGCTGCAAACACGAGCTGCAAACTTCATTATATGGAGCAAGCCCAAAGTCAGGTGGCAGAAGAGATAATTACCTTTCTAATACAATAATGCCAGGGCTGGTGAGCCTTTTATCTCACTCCATGTTCCTCTGTACAGTCACAGGCAAGGATTAAAATTTCCTGGGTTATTGCTCGCCAGGGCTGCTCTCTCTCCACAGCAGGGAGGAGCTGATTCCAGGGGATTTCAGGTTAAAGGGAGAGAGGAAGGAGCAGGGGGGAAAACCCTTTGTTTCCAGGGGATTTCAGGTTAAAGGGAAAGAGGAAGGAGCAGGGGGTAAACCCTTTGTGTTTTTAAGCAGTTTGGAGGGAGGTGCAGCAGCCTGTGAGCAGGGTTGTGTCTGGAGTGCTCCCATCCCATGGCAATGGGGCTGTGGGGCTGCAGCACAGCCAAGGGTGCTGGCTGAGGTGTGGGGGAGGCTGTGCTGTGTCCCTGCGATATCTTAGGATTTTAGCTTCTGTATTTTTCATGTCTCTGTGATCCTGTAATTCCTTTTAGTGTATAACTCTGGGCTCCATAGAGGTGCTGAGCTGCTGTTCTCTCATTTTTAGACAAAACGATTCCTCTCTAAGCTCAAACCTCAAGCACACCTCACTGTCTCAGGCCCCAAGATATGCAAACAGCAGTGAATTGGGGGAGCAAACCTGGAGTAATTGACTTCATTACCTGAAGCTGTAATTGGAGGATTAAAGCTCAATATGCAAATGGACAGAAGTTATAAAGTATGAAAAACCTGTGACCCACTGTCCATTTTGGGTGCAGCCCCTGGGTGAGCTGTGCCTGCCCTGAATGCACCTGAAGGCCTTCAATAAACAGAACTGCTTTTTATTCTCTTAACCTTGTCCAGCCTCTGCTTTAGGTAAGCCCCTCAAGGCATCACCTACCTGTCCCTGCTCCTGGAGCTGTCCCTGGTGTCCGTGCCAGGGCAGGGATGGGGTGGCAGGTCCCCATTGGATGGGGAGGGAGCACAGATGGGAGGCACAGCCCTGGGCTGGAGGAGGAAAGCAGAAGGAAGAGCTCCCTGTCCCCAACCCAGCGCCTGCTTTGGACTCCAGGAAAACCCTGGGATTGGGATTGGCTCTTGTCTGGTCTCGGTGGTTCTGTGTAGGGCTCATTGCTCCATTTCCAAAGGGAATCTGCTCTGTGAGCTGTGGGAAGGGCTGGCAGCTCTCCCCCCTTCAGCAGCACCAAGTGCTTCTCCCTTGCTTTCTTCCCCTCTGAAGCACAAAACTGCAGCCATGGGAGCTTCCTGGGGTTCTGTGCCCTCATTGTGCCCACCCTGCTCCCACTCAGGGGGGGATTAATGGATTCACTGCCACGGTGAGAGCCTCCTGCATCCATCCCCGGGGTATTCCTGGTGTTCCCTCCTGCCTGATCCCGACAGAGGCTGATGCTGTGGGGGCAGCTCCTTGCTCTTCTCCCATGGGAAAAGCCCAGGGCTACCTTACTGTGAACAACAAGGGCCTTTTCCTGGCTGTCCCCTCTCTGTCCCCTCTGTCCCCTCTCCCTGGGACAGCCGGGAAAAGCTTACTCTGGACAGCTTCTGGAATGACAGAGCACTGCAGAGCTCAGAGCAGTCCCTTTGCTGGGAGCTCTTGCAGAACATGAAAGCTGTTCAAATTCTGCTGCCTCATTCGTGTAACGAGGGAGAAAAGAGTGGAGAGAGGGAAAGGAAAAAGGGGGAAAAGTCTTCCCTCCTGCAACTGGGACAGGAAAACTGCAAGTTTAACTCTGGTGCTGAGCTGTGACGTGCAGGGGTTCGGTGTAGCTGCGGGGGCAGAATTAGCCTCTCCTTTCTGTGCACAGGAGTTACAAATTCTGCTCCAGGACACTCATTAATGAGTTTGGTGCCTTCAGTTTTCTCCTCCTTTTGGGTTCATGGGTTTGGGCTTTGGCAGGACTCGCACTCAGAATCCAGGGGATGTTGGGGACAGGGAGACATCGGTGCTGGCAGGTCCCTTTGATGTGGTTTTAGCTGGAAAAAGAGGATGTGAGGAGGAGCTGCTGCCTCAGAGGAGGTGCTGAGGGCTGGGATAGCAAAGCCCAGTGTACACCAGGGATTCAGCATCCCTTGGGAAGTGAGAACAGAGTGGCACGGGCAGGGTGGGACAACACTGGGTGTCCCCAGCCAGGAAACTGCAGCTGAGTTAATGGCAAGGGGGAGCTGTGTCCCTCTGAGCCTGCACATTCCATCCCAGCACCTCCACAGTGGATTTGAGGAACTTCCAGGTTAAAATGTCCCTTTTATTTTTTTTTTTCTTCCCTGAAGGAAGGCAGAGTCTGAGATAAAATCCAAATCCTGATTGTAGCCCAGACTGTAACTTTTGTCACCTGCAAACCCCAGGTGCCAACTTCACCCCTCCAGCTCCATCCTGCACCCTTGGCAAAGCCACGGCATCGATGGTGCTCGGCACCCTCCCTGCTCCCTCCCTGCTCCCTCCTTCTCTCCCTTCTCCCACAGCCTGACTTCCCTCACTTGCTGGGAACTCTGCTGGACTCTGTGTCCTGCACGTCCCCAGGAGCTGTCCTGCAGGACAAGGATGTGTCTTGCTGACTTTGCTCCCTCGAGGTGGCTCCTGCTTGTCCCCATCGGTTCATTCCCCACCTGGAGCCTCTCCCCTTTCTCAGCCTTTGAGTCTGGCTGAGCTTTCCTTCCCTCCCCACCGTGCCAGGCCCTGGGGGAATGTGTGGATGCACTATTTTAAAAGTTTTTCTCTTCTTTCTCATGGGCAATAGAGATAAGCTGAATTCTTGAGCTTTTCTAATCTTTGTTTGGGTGCTGGATGCTGTAGGGCTCCAGCCAATCCTCTGAGGGGGTGGAAAACTATCGACCAATAACTGTTAGACTATTAATGCATATATAAAGAAAGTTTTGTAAATAAATTTTGCCTTATTTGCCATCTTGCGTGTGCTGACTGCCTGATTACTACGAGCTACCAGCAACAGGAATGTGACAACAGCAGGGCTGTCACAAATCCATGGCTCTTCCATGAGCTGCAGGGAGCGGGAGGAGTTCCCTTGCCTGCCAAGTGGGGTGTGCTGAGGGCTGCTGTGACAAGCAGCACCCTGGGGTGAATATCACAGTGCCATCAGTGGTGGCAGCTGTCACAGCTGGAAGGTGAGTGGCACTCCCTGCGCTGGGAATGGTGGCTCTGCATTTCTGGGCTGCCCCAGGTGGGTCCTGCTGTCCCCACCTCTCCTCGTGGCTCTGAAGGTGAGCTGGAAGCACCAAACTGTGTCCATTTCAAATTCTCAGACCCCAAACCCCATCCCAATGGGAAGGGTGATGAGCCAGCTTGAGGTGAGGGTTTTTCCCTCCAGGTTGGAAGGATGGTCACCCAGAAATCCATGCTTTTCCCTACTGAGAAATACTGGAAGGATAATCCTGATTCCAAAAAATTTGTTTTAAAAGGTAGAGATTCCCCCTGGGAGGTTTCAGCCTGATTTTAAGTGGAAAAGCTGCTTTCAGCCAGCTTTACAATATTGCTGCAGTTAAAAGCAACCAAATAAAAATAAAATCTGAAGTCGTATTTGAACTTAAAGTGAAACCAAAATGTTTTGTTATTTCCCACTGGAAAACTCAAATTGATGTTTCCCTGAAAACAAACATTTTTGGTGGGGAAAAAAAAGGCTTCCTCCAGCCTTCTTTGAGTGCTTTTTCTAAGAACATCAACACTTTTTGGTTTGCTGGAGTTATTGCCACGGAGATGCCACTTATCTGAGTGACCTGGAAGGTGTCCCTGCCCTGGCGAAGGGCTTGGAATGAAATGAGCTTTAAGGTTCCTTCCAACCCAAACCATTCTGTGAAAGAGGGGAAGCTTAGGTGAGATATTGGGAAGGGATTGTTCCCTGTGAGGGTGGGCAGGCCCTGGCACAGATTCCCAGAGAAGCTGTGGCTGCCCCTGAATCCCTGGCAGTGTCCAAGGCCAGGCTGGAGCAGCCTGGGACAGTGGAAGGTGTCCCTGCCGTGGAATGAGATGGACTTTAATGTTCCTCCCACCCCAAACCATTCTGGAATTCAGTGTTTCTCTGCATTTAGCCAGGGCAGCTCCTAACTCTGGGACTGAGCAGAGCAGTGTCCTGTCCTCATTTTGTGCTGTTTCTTCTCACTCAGAGCCTGGGACACTATGGCAGTGTCCCCGTGCTGGGCACTGGGTGCTGCAGAGCTGTCAGGCTGAGCTCTGGACTGCTCCAGGGAATCTGTGGAAAGCACAATTGGAGCAGGAACTAAGCAGAACAGTTTGCTGAAGGTCCCCAGTCAAGCTGGAGGGAAGAGCTGAACTTTTTCAGGGCTCGGATGTTTTTAGGGGCTGATGTCTCCCCATCGCAGTCCCTGCCCCGAGGCTGGATGCAGAAATTACTTTAATGTTCCTCCCTCCCCAAGCCATTCTAGAATTCAGTGTTTCTCTTTGCATTTAGCCAGGGCGGCTCCTAACACTGGGACTGAGCAGAGCAGTGTCCTGTCCTCATTTTGTGCTGGTTCCCCTCACTCAGGAGGTGCTCAGAGCCTGGGACACTATGGCAGTGTCCCCGTGCTGGGCACTGGGTGCTGCAGAGGTGTGTGGCTGAGCTCTGGACTGCTCCAGGGAATCTGTGGAAAACACAATCAGAGAAGGAACTAAGCAGAACAAGTTGCTGAAGGCCCCAGTGGAGCTGAGTTTTTTCAGGACCTGGATGTTTTCAGGGGCCGATGTCTCCCCATCCCAGTCCCTGCCCGAGGCTGGATGCAGGAATGACTTTAATGTTCCTCCCACCCCAAACCATTCTGGAATTCAGTGTTTCTCTTTGCATTTTGCCGGGGCGGCTCCTAACGCTGGGACTGAGTGTCCTGTCCTGAGCTGTCCCCCTGTGCTGCGGGGCTGGGGGGTGACAAGGGGGACACATCCCGTCCCCCCAGTGTCCCCCCGCAGCCGCAGCCCCAGGAGCTGCGCGGGCACATCTGGAGCTGCCGCCGCTGTTTCCAGGGCTACGGGAGGAGGCAGCGCTGCGCATCCCGGGCGGAGGGGAGGCGATGACTCTGCAAATGTCAGCATCGCTCGCTCGGGAAGCCACGCCGAGTCCTCCCGCACCTTCCCCGCTCCGAGCTGTCTAGACGCTGCTCTGCTCCGTGCAAATCCCAATTATCATAATGGCAAGCGGCTGGGAGAGCGCTCCGAGCGCCTTCGCTGCCTGCCGGGGCGGCTGCAGCCCGGGGCTCTCTCTGGGGCTTTTTCTGTCCGAGAGCATAGAGCCAGGGGGGTTTGTGGGGTGGCGTGGGCAGAGAGTGGAGCTGGGTGCCACCACCCCCCTAAGATCTAAAATCAGCCAAACGCGGAGCGTCTCCTCCCTAAAAACCCGAGCTTAAGCAAGGGAGGTGTGTTTGAGAGAGCAAACAGCAGCCTGGAGTGTGGGATTTGTCCCTGGTTTTGTGTCGGACGGTCGGGACGGAGACGAGAGATCTCTGAAGTTTGGTCTTAGAGCAAGAGGTTTATTGTGAAAGGGTGTGGGTGTAGGGGACCTGCCAGGAGCTGCCAGACACAGCTCAGAGCAGGGCAGAGAGGGGAGAGAGAGAAGAAAGAAGGAAAAGGATCGAATACCGTGGTTGCCGTTTACAGTACAATAAATCATCTTCTGTGCTGAATATTCTAATTTTCACTAACCAATCTAGAACAAGCTACAAATCCTACAACATTTACACACAGCCTATGAGAGTCATTGTATTACCATATGACATTATATTTTAAACTCTAAAAACTGCTTTTTGGACCCTCTGCTGAGTTGGTAGGGTCTGCTCTGGCCCTTGGACCTGTCTGCAAGCAGAGGGGATTGTTTAATCAAAAGGGGATTACCTTCAGTGGCCACACCATTGTTTTCCAGTTGTTCAGTCACTGGGGTTTGGTATCTCAAAGCTTGTCTTCATTTCAATCTCGTTTATAGTTTCCATATTCTCAGCATCTTTTGCCAGGTAATCATATTTATAATGCTTTCCTATTTCATCCTCCCCAACACTGGAGAGGAGCAGTGACTTGTCTTACTGCTAATTAAACTCATCAGGTCTTAAACCTCTCCTCGCACATTTGGGAGCGCAGGGATCGCCAGCACTGCTCTGGGTTTCTTTCCCTGCCTGTGCTCTCTGCTGTGGGTTGCAGAGTTAAGCCCAGGCTGATTTAGCTCCTCACACAACACTTAACTCGGTGCCCAAGAGCTGGGGGGGTTTTCTGGACCATTTCACAGCAATGGGCTGCATCAACAGAAAGCATCTGATGCTGTTGGCCGCCGTCCCAAAGCCCTCGGCGCGGTGTTCTCCTGTCAGAAAGCTGCTGTGGGCCACGGGCTGCTCTCTCCTGCAGCTGTCCAAGAAATCCCCCACGGAGCTCTCTCCCTCCTGCTCCACAAATTCAGGGCTGGGTTTGTGGAATGAGGAGAAGGTGCTGCAGCGAATCAGTGGCAGGAGCACAGCTGGGGCTGTCCCTGCCGGGGGATGCTGTGTTCTGGGGTTCAGGTGGCTGCAGCACACGGAAAAACCTCCCATCCTGGAAAACCATCCGTCTCTGCTCCCTGACTGCCCGCTGGGACTGCTCTGGGAATCAGGAAAACACAAACATTTGCTGCTGCTCTGGGAGCTGGGATGGCAGGGCTCTGCCCACAGCATGGATTTTTTTAAGGGCTGGATTCTACTGCCCAGAAATGTGGAGTTTATGATGAAAATGCTGCCAGGCTTTTATCTGCAGCAATTCCGGGCTTGGTAACAGCCCAGTGGAGAGCAGGAGCCTCTGTTATCTGAACAGCCAATTAATTTGAGCACATTCCCCTCTCCTGCTATAAAGATGTCACTTCCCTGTGCCAGTGACATCGCTCCGAGGTCCCACCTGCCTGCTTGCATTGTCACTGGCATTTGATGGAACAGAAGCCCAGAGAGGTTTGGAGCCTTTTCCCAGGAGAGGGACACGGTCCTGGGCGGCTGCTCCAGGGGACTGTGCCCGACAGGGAGGGGGGACAGGATCATGGCATGTTACAGCTTGGAAGGGACCCTGAAAGTCACCCAGTGCCACCCCTGCCCTGGGCAGGGACACCTCCCACTGTCCCAGGCTGCTCCAAGCCCTGTCCAGCCTGGCCTTGGACACTGCCAGGGATCCAGGGGCAGCCACAGCTTCTCTGGGCACCTGTGCCAGGGCCTGCCCACCCTCACAGGGAAGGATTTTTTCCTGATCTTTCTCTGAATTTCTCCTCTTTCCCATTTTGTTTGATGGCCTCCAGTGGTCCCTTCCAGCCTGAACCATTTGGGTATTCCATGATTGCTGCCCAGGAATGTCTGTGGGACTGCCCTGCACTTTATCAACTACAAAACTCAACTTTTATCTACACAAAACAGGGAAAAAATGGGATTTTCCACATTCATGAAATACTGTTCCCCAAGCACCGAGCATAGGAGCTGTCATGGCTAAATTGCTGATTTTGGGAAGGGGATTATGGCGCTGTGCTGGGGGAGAAGGGATGGGAAATGGGACAGAGTGGGGTGGAGAAGGAGGAAAGCAGGACTGGCGAAGCCATGCCCAGGGAGAGTGTGCCTGTGGGCATGTGTTGTGTTGGCGTTGAGTGACCCTTGGGGTCAGTAAGTGTGGCCTTTGACCCCACAGGAGCTGGGCTGGGATCTCTGAAGGTCTGATCTGGGCCGTGCCCCCCTGGGTGCATTGAGTCCAGTGGATTTCCTTGGCACTGATTTGTTATTTCTCCAGTTTTCTTTATCCAAAGATGTAGTTGCACTGTTTTAGAAATCTTTCTCTTCTTTCTCAGGGAGAATAGAGATAAGCTGCATTTCTGTACTTTCCTAATCTCTGTGTTTGGTACTAGGTGTTGTGCAGCTGTGACCAATGGTTTTAGGAGGTGGATTCCCTGCTGACCAACAGTTGCCAGATTATTAATGGATATATAAAGAAGTTTCTGTAAATAAAGTTTCTCTTTTCGCCATTTTGGGTTCTCCTGCCTGCTTCCTCTGCCAGCTTCTGAAAATCCCAGGAAATCTAAACCAAAACAAAGATTTTTTTTTTTTTTTAATCCTGTGCAAAGCAGTGGATCACTCTGGCTCTTACAGACACTTTGTCATGTCCTGAAGATTCTGAATTCAGTAAAACACCTTCCTCTTGCTGCACATCTGGTCCTGCAATTCACAGCTGGATCCCTTTCCTCCCCTTTGCCAGCAGGGAGTGTGTGGTGGCTCTGCTCAGCTCCCCTCAAACAGGGCAAGAACAAAGGCCAAAAAATGTTAAAATCGATATTTGTTTGAGCTGCTGAATCGGTGTGAGCTCAGTCTGAGTGGGGATGGGGAGGGAATTCCCCTCGTCCCCCATCTGACCGAGGTTTTCAGGCTCCTGGTGGGACTGTGTAGGGCCAGGAGTTGGACTGGATGATCCCTGTGGGCTCCTCCCAGCTCAGGAGATTCTGTGGATCTCTGTTTCTCTGGACTCCCCACCATATTTAGGTGCTGGGAACTTGCAGGCTGTGGCTCTTGCAGCTGAGTGCAGCCAGAAGAGACTTTTAAATTAAAAAATTAAATTTTCTGGGAAATTTGCTCTGGGACGGTCATCCCCAGCAGGGCCTGTGGTGGTGGGAAGGGTCTCATGGGGTGGGTGCAGAGGCAGCACCCACCAGGAACTGCCCTGCACTTTGTCAGCTGCAAAACTCAACTTTTATCTGCACAAAACAGGGAAAAAATGGGATTTATTTGCCACATTCATGAAATACTGCTCCCCAAGCACCGAGCATAGGAGCTGTCATGGCTAAATTATCCTAAAAAACAGAAGGGGGGGAGTTACAATCTCTGGTTTTGATACTGATGAAATAAATTCTGACTTTTCCTTGTCCACAGCCCAGCTTGCAACAGGTTTAAAGCACGGTACAGATGGCTATGAAATTATTGCCAACAGATACTCATTATATTAGATAAGGCCCTGGGTTTATTTAGGGGAAGCAGATGGAGGGAATACACAATATTTTAGATGTCTTGGCAAGCTGTGTTTTCCTTAGAACAACATTGCATGTTTGGTGTGAGAGTTCTGGCCAAAAATAAAACAACAAAACAGAGAAAGAGGAATAATTATATTCCTTGAGGGACAATAAGGTGTGTATTTAAAAAAGAAATATTATGGGCAAGTCAGATTATGATTTCTGAGGCTTTATTTTAATCCTTGTGGCAAAAGGAGAGTTTCTGATTTTTTTGAAAATCTGTATTTTTTGTGACTTCTGGCTGAAGCTTGAAAACCTGACCCCAGCTGCCTCCAAAACAGAGGGATCACAAGGCAAATAGAGAGTCTTAATCTTATTTTTTTGGAGGATCTCATGACTTTTAGCCCAGCCTTGTTGATTTGGAGCTGCCTGCCTGTGTGGGCAAGGGGCAGGTGGAAAATCGCTGGGATTTGGGATCTCTGAGGCGCAGCTTGGGACAGGAGGTGTTTGAGGAACATCAGATCTCTGCCTGCTCAGGGCATTCACTGGCAGAACCTCCCTCAGAAAGCACCCAGCTCTGAGGCACAGGGTCTGAAAAACTCCCTCCGAAGGGAGAAGACCTGTGCCCACTTGAGAAGGCACCTGGCAGCATCCCAGACTTTTCTTTCTCCAGGAATTATCTGTTGGGGGAATTTCCTTTGGGGACATTGGCAGAAATGGATGGGGCACAGTTCTCTTGTGTCATTGAGCTCCACTCCAACATCGCTTCCCTCGGTCCAAGCTGCCCTGGGGAGGCACAGGGGGAAGCTGGAGGGTGGGAGATGGCTCTGCCCCTTGGGGCATCTCTGGATGTCCCACGTCCCTCCCTGGGTGTGCCATGCCACTCCTTGTATGCCCCACGTCACTCCTTGGATGTCCCGTGTCACTCCCTGGGTGTGCCATGTCCTTCCTTGGATGTCCCACATCACTCCTTGGATGTCTCACACTACTCCTTGGATGTCCCATGTGTCCTGGGATGTCCCATGTCATTCCGTGAATGTCCCACATCCCTCCCTGGATGTCCCCTGTCCTTCCTCAGATGTCTCACACCACTCCTTGGATGTCCCATGTACCCTGGCTGTCCCACATCACTCCTTGGGTGTCCCACATCATCCCTTGGATGTCCCCCATCCCTCTCTGGATGTCCCACATCCCTCCCTGGATGTTCCCCATCCCTCCCTGGATGTCCCCTGTCACTCCTGGGATGTCCCACGTCCCTCCCTGGATCTCATGTCCCTCCCTGGATGTCCCCCGTCACTCCTGGGATGTCCCATGTCACTCCTGGGATGACCTCCATCCCTCCCTGGATGTCCCACATCCCTCCCTGGATGTCCCACGTCCCTCCCTGGATGTCCCCTGTCACTCCTGGGATGTCCCACACCTCCCCCCAGGCTCGTGCTGGATGAGCACAGTGAGTGCAGGCAGGAGCAGAGGTGCCATGGGGTGCTGATGGCAGCAGGCACCCCTGGTTTGGGGATCTTCTGTGGCGTGGCAGGAAGAAAAGCCCAGGAATGTTTGACTTCCTGGAGAAGTTCTCCACCTTGGGTGGCCTGGCTGAGTTCCTGGGGGTTTGGGGCTCTAACTGAGGTGCACGAGCACACCCTGGGGATGCTGCTCATCCATTTTGGCAACTTCTCCCTGCTCTGGCTGTGCCCTGAGAGAGCACAAAACTCAGCGAATGTGGCAGCAGGAATTGCCTCCCTCTCCACTCGCTGCCCTCCCATTTCTTTGATGAATATTTTTGGCTCTCATTCTGCACCAGTGCTCACCCTTGCTCTCTCCTGCCCACCCCAGCAGGGATTTGGGGTGGCTGGGCCATCCCATCCCTCCCAGCAGGGATTTGGGGTGCCTGGGCTGGGCTGGGCAATCCCCCCCCAGTGGTGATTTGGGGTGGCTGAGCTGGGCTGGGCCATCCCTCCCAGCAGTGATATGGAGTGGCTGGGCCATCCCATCCCTCCCAGTGGTGATTTGGGGTGTGGTGCCTGGGCCAGGCCATCCCTCCCAGCAGGGAGGAATCCCACCCAGATTTGGGGTGGCTGGGCTGGGCTGGGCCATCCCTCCCAGCAGGGATTTGGGGTGTGGTGCCTGGGCCAGGCCATCCCTCCCAGCAGGGAGGGATCCTACCCAGATTTGGGGTGGCTGGGCTGGGCCATCCCTCCCAGCACTCCAGAACCCAGTGCTTGGTTCAGCTGTGACTGGGTGGGAGAAATAAAACCCAGAGAAGAGTGACCTCCCCGGAGGTCTCCTGTCCCTCCTGCCCGAGGTGCCCAGCACTGGCAGATGTTTTTCCTTCCTCGCTGCTCCCATCCCTCTCCCGACAGCTCCAGCAGCACCAGCGGGCAAGGCTGAGCTCCTCTTCCTGAGCGTTTTGTTTTGCTTTTCCAACGCTGATGTGATTTGATAGCGCTGACATTTTCTGCCCAACTCCTGAACAAGTCCTGCTGGGGGCTGGCCAAGTGCAGAGGGTGAGGTGGCTGTGCTTCCAAAGAACACAGACTCCGTCACAGCTCCCAGGGCAGCCTGGCACGGAGCTGCTCCTTCGTGGCTCCAGGAGGGAATGGGATGGGCTTGGGATGTGTTTTGGTGACTCAGAGCTCTCTCCTCCTGCGCTCTGTGCTGCCCTGTTAGCCCACCTGGCAGGAAAACGCAGCCCCCACCACCCACCAGCTGGCCTGTGCCCTTTGCTTTGTGCTTGCAGCTCGTGGAGAGCACAGCCCTGCTCCTCCAGGGATCTCTGGCACAGCTCTGAAGGGCAGTGCTTCGTTTGGGTGACGTTTTTCACTCGCACGGGGCTTGGGAGTTTGTATTTTTCGGGGGAATGGCAGCGTTAAATCAAGGCAAAGCTATTTGCAGGCTTGACAAGAATTGCTTCCACTAAAAAGGAAAATGTATTTAAAGCTGGGAATGCTTCGTTTTGGAACTTGACAAATGAAACAATCCCCAAATGTTGCTCTGTTGCTCTTTCATTTACATCCCCTGAAGTAAAAATACTTGAAACGTTTTGCTGATCCTGAAATTCCCTTTGAAGAATCTTGTTTGCTACTGAGACCAAACCCTCCCTAGCCTGGCAGTGGGGTGGGTGACATCTGATATCTCCAGGAAAGTGCATCTTGCTCCCTCCTGGGGAGCCTCTGGAACGCCATTCCCGGATGGCCATTCCCAAGGGCAGAGAGCAGCATCCCTCCTTTGTGCTGTTGTGGAGCGAGGCTCAGGGTGTGACCTACTCTGCAGCCCCAGGGCAGTGCGGGATGGTTTGGACTCCTCTGCGCTCATTTTCCCAGCGAGAGCTCCCTGCGATGGTTTTGGCCGCGTGAGTTTCCCCACAGTGCTGATTGCAAACTCCTTCTTCACTCTGCTCTGGGGCCTGGCCCTGTCTCTCCTGCTCAGCAGCAACAAGGGCTGCTCTGAGCAATTGCCTCATCATCTGAACATCTTCCTCCATCCTGATGCCTGAGCAGGCGTGCCTGAAACAGGCCAGAGTCAGGAGAATAAAAAGCAGATAAATTTATTGAAGGCCTTCAGGTGCATTTAGGGCAGACAGAGCCCACTCCACAGGCTACACCCAAAATGGACAGCGAGTCACGAGTTTTTCATATTTTATAAGTTCTGTCCATTAACATATTGAACCTTAATCCTCCAATTCCACCTTCAGGTGATGATGTCAACCACCCCAAGTTTGGTCCCCCCAATTCACTGTTGGTTACATATTTTGGGGCTCTGAGGCAGCAAAGTGTCCTTGGATCTTGAGTTTTAGAGGAATTGTTTTGCCTAAAAAATGCTGGGAACAGACATTTTAGCGCTCTACATGGAGTCCAGAGTCACACACTGAAACTGCAGATACACAAAAAATACAGAAGCTAAAATCCTAAGGCATCAATCCTGGGCTCAATCCAACCCTCAGCTCCCTGCAAATCCTCACGTGGTGGATGTGAGTGGCTCTCCCTGCCCGGCTGCTCTGTCTCTGTCTCCAGAGGCTTCTCTCCCTGCCTTCTCCCCGGAGCCTGGCTCAGGAATTTCACTCCCAAAAGTAGGTTGCAGGTGGTTTGGGGAGGCAATTCTGCTCCCGTTGTGCTGTGGCTCCTCCCAGGACCCGGGAGGAGGAGGAGGAGGGAGTTTGGGTTCACATCTGGGCAGCTCTGCCTGCTGAAGGCTGGTGGAGAATTTAATGCTGGCTACAAAAACCCAGGAATGCACCTGTTTGGGGTGGATCCGAGGAATCCCACAGGATCCAAGGAAACACAGAACAGCTGGGGCTGGAAGGGACCTCTGGGGGTCATCCAGGCCAACCCCTGCCAAGGCAGGGTCACCCAGAGCAGGTGACACAGGAACTTGTCCAGGTGGGTTTGGGATGTCTCCAGAGAGGGAAGCTCCATAACTCACTGGGCAGTTTTCCCTGCCCTCAGGGAAAGCATTTTTTCCTCATGTTGGGTGGAACTTCTTGTGTTTTGTTTATGGCCATTGCTCCTGTCCTGTCACTGGCACTGAGCAGAGTCTGGCACTGTCCTCTGACACCCTTTGGAGATATTTATATGGATTGATGAGATTGCCTCTGAATCTCCTCCTAGGGCTGGGCTGTTTGTGCCCAGGAAATGTCAAATATTGTTATTTTCTGTGTGTATTTTATTTTGCCCTCTGCTCCCTTCATGTTAGACCTGAAGAGAAGTCTATCCTTCACCACAGCGAGGCTGTGTTGATGGATCCAATCCATTTGGGAACAAACACATTTATCTGAGCCAGGGGATCAGCCTGGGGTGCTCTGCACAGGCTGTGGGGAACGAAATGGGTGGGGTCTGTCGAGGTGGGAGTTAGGAGCAGGATTAGATGGAACATGCAGGGTGTGCTGGGGTGGTTGGGATTGGTGTTGGTGATCCACAGGAGAGGCAGAGCTGCCCTGGCTGGGGGAGGGAGCAGTGACAGAGCCATCCCTGAGCGTGGCACTACCATCAATTAAACGCTGCAATTAGCACGTCACATCCACTTATCTGCTCAGGCCTGGGGTCCCCTCCGTGCCTTGGTAGCTGAGATAAAGCTCCCACGCTGTGGAATCAGACTGAGTGGAGAGCAGTGCCTTTCCAAGCGCTCCGGTCACCGCGTGGCTGCAGGGGTGGCACTGCCAGCGCTGTCACCGCGGGCTAGGCTGGAGCCAGCTGAGCAGAGTGACAGCCACAGCCTGGGGATGGCCCCTGGGCACTCATGGCTGGGTGCCCGTGCTCCCCTCAGCTCCTGGCTGGGGAAATCAGCCAGGCCACCGCCCCAGAGTGACACTGAGCCGTGTCCCCAGGGTGTCAGGAGGTGACAATGGCTCATCCTGCTGTGCCCTGCAGCAGCCCTGACCCCACAGAACCCCCAGACGCTCCCTGCACCTCCTGCTGTGCTCTCTGTCTGCTGCTCCGTGGCTTCTCCCTTGGTCATTGGCTTCATCCAAACCTTTGTGCTCTGCTCTGCTCGGAACCCGTGGGGACAGGGGACAGGGGTGCCCGAGTGGCACAGAGTGCCAGGGCTTGTGGCACCTCCTTCTCCAGGGTGCTCCATGTCTGCTCTTGGTGCTCTGGGAGAGCTCAATGCCAGCAGCATGGGAGATTTCTGTTCCCAGGGCCTTCTCCAGCTCCTGGGGAGCAGAGGAGACGTTGGGAAGGAGCAGGTGGGTGCTGGTGATGGATGGAGGTGACAGTGACGGACAGAGGTGACAGCGACAGAGGTGACAGTCAGGTGACACAGATCGGGGAAACATCTTTAAACTCCTCAGCCAATCTTCGTAAAATTATTTATTTTATTGTTCCTATAGGATTCCACTTCCTGGAGTCACCCTTGGTGCGCAAAGCGAGGTTTTGGGAAGGGAGTGGTTCACAGGAGTTTTCTCTCTGCAGAGGTTTTGGGGCTGATGCTGCCGAGGTGTCTGTGTTAGGTGGGGTTGAATCTGTGGCTCAGAAGTGACAATTATTATTTCCTTTCATAAAGCAGCTGCTGGTTTTAGCCTTTCTTGAGGGAAACTGGCTGGGGAGCATTTGGTCTTTCTCCTAATCCTGCTGAAGGGATTGATTTGGAATTTAGGTGTTTGGGGTAAGATCTCCAAAAAAATTGCTGTTCCCACTTATTTCCAGGGCTAGGATTTATAAAAATTAGAAAGGTGACATTAAAAATACCCCAAATTTATGCCAGTGCCTCCTCCTGTGGCAGAAGCTGCCCTGGCCCCAGAGGTGAGATGCCCTGGGAAGCACTCGTGGCTCTCAGACAGGGTGGGGATGATCCTGAGGAACAGGCTCAGCTTTTCCCCACTCTGATCCTCAGGATTTGGAGCTCTGGGGCTGAACCTGAAGGAATTCCAAGGCATTTTCCTTGGTTGGGGCTTCCCCAAGGATGTTCACCACCCGTGCCTGCAGCCTGGGTCTTGCTGAACCAGAACAAATCAATCCTGAGCTCGCAGCTCCTTACAGGAAGGGATTGCTAATTATTTATGTTATCATAACGTTCAGGGGGGAACCTTCCCTTCATTCTTCGCTTTCTTTTATACCCAGAGGAACAAGCTGCTTTTATAATTTATTCCAGGCTTTGCTGGAATCAGAGTTCTCAAGCATTTATCCACATCTGGGCCGTCTCTGGGAAGAGCTGTCAGTCAGGACTCGTTAGTGGAGGAGAGAGGGAGAAAAGCAGCATTTAACCAAGTGATGGTGCAATTGTGGAATGAGTGCCACGGCCCTGAGCCCCCAGGGATGGCAGGATGGGCACCCAGGTCCTCCCCAGCAGCATAAGAACATGAAAGATTTGGTGTTTGGCCATCATAAAAAAGACAACTTCCATGGAGGAATTGATTTCGTTGCACTTAAACCCTCGGAATTGCTATCCAAGGCAACATTCCAAACATATCCAATCTATGAGACACAAAAATGGCTGCAGATCAAGCCATTTATCACTTAAAATCTTCTTTTTTCTTTTTTTTTTTTACTTTTCCCAGCTGATTTCCTCTTGTGGCACTGGCTCACCTATCACCTCTGCTTTGTTCTCAGCTGTTGGCTGTGCAGTCAGGGATGCTCCAGCAGGATTTTGGGATGGGTTTGGCTCCTTTGATCTCTCCATTTCTCCTATTTTTAAGGATAATTTCCTACTTTTCCTGACCTAACTCACGGTGGCTTCTGTGAGCTTCCAGACGGAGCCGGGAAGAAAAGCAACAGAAAGGTGGCACTTTGACAAATTCCAGGATTTAATTAAGGTCTCCCAAATTCCAGGATGTTAATTAAAATCTCCCAAATTCCAGGATATTAAAGAAAGTCTCCTAAATTCCAGGATTTAATTAAGGTCTCCCAAATCCCAGGATGTTAAAGAAAGTCTCCCAAATTCCAGGATGTTAATTAAGGTCCCCCAGATTACAGGATTTTAATTAAGCTCTCTCCCTCACTGGGATGTTTTTCCAGGCAGTTTGGGGCACTGGAATCCTGTAAATGAGGTTTTTTAGGGGAAAAAAGCCCCATCCCCAGCCTGGCACCGCTTCCCCTCCGGAGCTGCTTTGCTGTGCTCCAGCTGCTGCCCATGGCTCCTCCCCGAGCTCCCGAGGCCCCTGGGATGGATGCTGACCCCACAGCACTGCTCCAGAGCCTCAGGGCCCCCTGCCCTGGTTCTGCTGCTGGCCCAGCCTGGCAGGGCTGCAGGCTCCAGCCCTTCCCACTCTGTGTGCAGCAGGAAAAGTGCAGGATGTCCCTGCTGGGAGCTCTCCCTGTCTGCCTCGGGGCTCTGCAGGGTTCAGTGGGGGAGTTCAGCCCCAGAGCTGCCCCTCAGCCCCTCAGGTGTTGGGTCGAGATGGTCACGGGAGAGTTCACAACAGCTTCAGGTCAGAGGAAAGGAAGAAGTAACTCTTTATTTTCCAGAGTATTTTTATCCTATTTTCTACCTTTCATGTCACACATCCATTGGCTCTCAATTCACCACCTCACAATGTCATTGGCTACCTACAGCCAGAACAACATCTTGGAAAAACACCACCTGCATGAGGCAGGCTATCTCTGTTTATGAATTCCTGCTTGCTTTGAACCACAGAGCTACTGTGAGAATTGAGAATAACAAGTCGGTCTCATGGTAAAGTAGCTCCTACGATTCCCACACTCAGGTTCTGCTGGAGACAGTCCAGAGGAGGCTCCAGAGATGCTCCAGGGGCTGGAGCCAGGCTGGGAGAGCTGGGGGTGCTCACCTGGAGAGGAGAAGGCTCCAGGGAGAGCCTCAAGGGCTCCAGGAGAGCTGGAGAGGGACTGGGGACAAGGGATGGAGGGACAGGACACAGGGAATGGCTTCCCCAGGGTTAGATGGGATCTTAGGAAGGAATTGTTCCCTGTCAGGGTGGGGAGGTTGCCCAGAGAAACCCAACCCATTCTATTTTTTTCCAGCAAAAGTGGCTTTGTTCAGGCAGCAGCTGTTTCTGCCTCTCCACACAGCACCTGGGCTGCTTTGTTTTCCAAGAGTGAAGGATTCCTGGGCAGAGGCAGCGGTGACAGCTCAGCCCTGCTGGGTGGTTTGAGATTTGAGTGGGATGGGATGGAATCCATGGAGATTGGAGCTGTAGGGTGTCCTCTGCAGGGGAACTGGGGGGTGACAGTGCCAGGGATGTGGGAATTCAGGGCTAAAAAAAGCAAAATGAGGGATTTTGGCTGCAAGAGGAGGGTTGTGTGTGTTGTCATAGCTCGAATGAAGACTTGAAGCCATTGGAACATTTACTGGCACCATGGTGTCCCCCATTCCCTCCCATTTTCTCTTGGAATTTAGAAACAAACCAAGAGGTGGATGGACACTTTTCCCAGCTTGTTCCAAGCCAGGGCTGTGCCTGGTGACAGCACAAATCCACCCTGGAGCCTGATTGTGCTGTGGGGAGTGATGGCTGAGCAGGGCTTGGCTGAAACAGAGGCCCAAGTTAGGAGAACAAAAAACAGATTAATTTATTGAAGGCCTTTAAGGTACATTTAGGGCAGACAGAGCCTGCTCCAGAGGCTACACCCAAAATTCACGAGTTCTTCACATTTTATAAGTTCTGTCCATTAACAAATTGAGCCTCAATTCTCCAGTCACACCTTCAGGTGATGATGCCAATTACCCCAAGCTTGCTCCCCCAATTCACTGTTGGTTACGTATTTTGGGGCTCTGAGGTATCAAAGTGTCTTTGGATTTTCCAACTGAGAGGAATTGTTTTGGCTAAAAAATGCTGGGAACATAGGTTTTTAGCACTTTATATGGAGTCCAGAGTCACGAGTTCTGCACATTTTATAAGTTCTGTCCATTAACATATTGAGCCTCAATTTTCCAATGACACCTTCAGGTGATGATGTCAACCACCCCAAGCCTGCTCCCCCAGTTCACTGTTGGTTACATATTTTGGGGCTCTGAGGCAGCCAAGTGTCCTTGGATTTTCCACTGAGGAATTGCCTTGGAATTTCCACTGAGAGGAGTTGCTTTGTCTAAAATGCTGGGAACAGAGGTTTTTAGCACTTTATATGGAGCCTAGAGCTACACACCAAAGCTACAGATCCATGGAAAATAGAAGCTAAAAATCCTAAGGCATCAGGAGCAGCACCCAAGGAGGATGTTCAGGATGATCTCCTGATTATTCCCACACTGCTCAGGTTTGTAAGTGAGCAATTAAGCAGTGAGGATGGAGGGAAGGGAGCAGAGCAATGCAATCACTGGCATGGGTGCAGAAGATTAAATTAGAAATCTCTGCATGTGCTGCTCCTTGGTTTAAATCGTCTCCTGTTGCTCGTGCTCAAACTGCATCCACAGCTCTGATGTAATGGGAATTTTAAGGTCGTGAAAATGTGGGAACAGGTGTCCTATAGAATAAACACTCAGCTCCTCAGGTCCTGGCTGGCTTTTGCCTCCTGCCATCCAAGATCCCAGCAGGTTTTTTTCCTGATCTCCAGCCCCTCCTGCTGATGGAGTCTGGCCCTTTCCGCCCAGCAGTGCTGATCCTGCTTTTCCCTGGGCCAGGCTCGGTCACTCAGTAAGGCAAGGACAGGGAGTTCTCTCCAGAGTGAGTTTGCAGACATCCTGCCCAGTTACACAGCTGGTTTCGGGAAACTCTGGTTTTCCTTGGATTTGTTTTCATGGTGGGTGATCACTGCTTAATACTCAGCAGCCTGGTATCAAGAAACTGGGAAAAAGGGGCTCCTGTTGGCAAGAAACTGTGAAAAAGGGCTCCTGTTGGCAAGAAACTGGGAAAAAAGGGCTCCTGGTGTCAAGAAACTGAGGAAGAAAGGCTCCTGTACCAGGAAACTGAGGAAAAAGTGTTCCTGTTATGAAGAAACTGAGGAAAAGTGGCTCCTGTTATCAGGAAACTGAGGGGAAAAGGTTCTTGTTAGCAAAAATGGAGGAAAGAGAGCTCTTGTTATCAAAAGACTGAGGAAAAAGGGCTCCTGATAGAACAATACAGGGGAAAAAGGGCTCCTGTTACCAGGAAACTGAGGGAAGAGAGTTCCTGTTATGAAGAAACCGAGGGGAAAAGGGCTCTTTTTAGCAAGAAACTGAGGAAAAAGGGCTCCTGTTACCAGAAAACTGAGGAAAAAGGGCTCCTGTTATAAAAAGACTGAGGATAAAGGGTGCCTGTTATCAGGAAACCGGGGAAAAAGGGCTCTTGTTATGAAAAAACTGAGGAGAAAGGGCTCCTGTTCTCAAGAAAGGGAGGAAAAAGGGCTCCTGTTATCAAAAGACTGAGGAAAAAGGGCTCCTGGTTTAAAAAAAAAAACCAAAAAAGCCAGGGAAAAAGGGCTCCTGTTCTCAGGCAACTGAGAAAGTGCTGCAGGAATTGATGGAGGTGGCTTTGCTGTGCTCTCTGTGGGGCAGAGTTGGCTTCAGGAGTTTCCATCCTTGTGGGCACCGGAACAATATTTCTTGCCAGGCTGTGCCCTAAAGCAGGGAATGCATTTCATTTTCTGTGCAGAGCATCCCAATTTTGAGACTCACTCTGTATTTCACCGTGAGCCAGACTCACACCCTGCTCTCCTGGAAAGAGATGCTCTGAACAGAAATTCATTCTGCACTCTGAGAGGGAAGCATGGCCAGGAAGTGCTTCAGGTATTGGGGAACAGCAGACATCAGGGCTTGAGGGATTTGTGGGTTTATTGCAGAGAGAAACCCTGGCAGGAAATTTCCAGCATCACTGAGGGGTTCAGTTCCCCCTCTCTGTCTCCTTTTGGGGTGAGCTTTCCCGGGGCACAGGGGCAGCTCTTCAGTGGCCTGGGGATGTCCAGTGGCCACATAAACAGGCAGGGATTGGGATTTTTCTACAGCCTGAGCCAGGCTCGGCAGCCCCGGAGTTTGTGGATTTAATGGTTTTCATGAACACAACCTGCAATGTGATCACAGGTGGAAAGTCTAAAGCAGCTCTAATATTTGCTGGGTTTACACCACACTTGTCCACGCTTTGGGAAGAAGAATTTACATTTAATCCCAATTTTTTTTTTTTCCCTGCAGGATTCTGGCGACTGCTGGGACTGATTTTGACCTGCGGACACTGCGAGCCGTGCGGGTGCTGCGGCCCCTGAAACTCGTGTCGGGAATCCCAAGTGAGTGTCGTGACGATGTCGTGACAACGTCATGGCACGGCCCAAGTGCTCTGGGGATTTGGGGTGTTACTGCTTTTCTGAGCAATATTTCCTCCCCCTGCTCCTTCGGGGTCAGTGGCTCCTGCCCTTGGATTTTCTGATTTTCTCTCCTCCCGTTTGCTGCTGATTCCCCAAATCTGCAGCTGAGGGCAGGGGTTTGTCCCGAGACCCTTTTGCCTTTGGGGGTGAATGAATTCTCTGGGCTGTGAAGAACAGAGAGCCAAATTTCACAGCTTTCAGGCTTTTCAGCTTGGATTTTCTGGTGGTTTGGATCAGCTGAGTTTCCTGTGTTGGGGATTTTGCCGTTTCAGTAAGGGGGAAACAGAAGGGAAAGAGCAGGTGGCATTTGGCCTTCCCTGCTCAGCTTCATTTATTTTACGTGTGGACTTGAAGGGTCTGAATGCTCCAGTGAGGAGCTCTATCCTGCCCTGAAACCATCCCAGTGCTCACACCGTGGCTTTCTGCCCTTTTATTGTCACTGTCACAGCTGCTCTGCCCCCAGCAGGAGATCGCTCTCAGGAGCTGAGAGTGATCCTGAGTGAATGGAATGGAATGGAATGGAATGCAGAGTTTCATTGCTGGTGTGGAATAGAGAGGTTTTTACCCTCCGGCAAGGGCTGGGGAAGGAGCTGCAGCCCTACAGGATGCTCTGCATTAACCCCTTGGTAGCCCTGCCCTCCTGGGGGCAATGACAGCACCAAAAGTTCCTGAAATCAGGATCTAGCCATGGGCAGGGCTCCAAGCTGAGTTCCCACCCAGGAGAGATCCTTGGGAAGTGTCATTTGTTAGAGAGGTCTCCAGCCAATGCTGGCTTTATTACCTGGACCTTCTGCCTGTGCAAGGTGTGACAGTGACACTCTGAGGGTGTCAGGACAGAAATGAGGCCCCTCAGAGCTGTCCCTGTCCTGCTGTGGGACACGTGTTCCCACCTGGGATTGTGTCCTGGACCAGCACAAGATTTCCCCACACCATTTGCTCTCAGGTTTTTAGTGATGTGGTGAAAGCTGAGTTTTTAATGTTTTTTTTCCTATAGTAAATGTACAGCCTTGAGGTGCAACCACACACAAACATGGAATACTCTTCTTTCTACACCCTGAGTACTTTTCCGTCCAACAGACCTTCTTTTAATGCTTATTTAAAGCTTTTTTTCCTGTGTATGCCCACCTTGGTCTCACTGGTGCTGTGCAGGGCAGCAGGACAGGGAGGGTCCCTCACCCCCAGCCCCCAGGACAAGGGTGATCTCTCACCCCCAGCCCCCAGGACAAGGATGATCTCTCACCCCCAGCCCTCAGGACAAGGGTGATCTCTCACCCCCAGCCCCCAGGACAAGGGTGATCTCTCACCCCCAGCCCCCAGGACAGGCCAGCAAAGGATCTGCTGCCCCTCAGTGCAGGATTTCTGTTGTGTGCATCAGCAGGACCTTATCTGCCGCCTCCATCTCCAGCCTCTGTGCCTTATCTCGCTGGGTTTAATTGGAAATGAGTTTCAGTGCTGCTGGAGAAGCTGTGGCTGGCCAGCCCTGGGGACAGGGCTTGCTCTGCAGAGCAGGATGTGACAGGGACAGCACCGAGGCTGCTCTGGGGTTTGGGGAGAGGCAGCTCCCGAGCAGCCCAGGGACAGGGGATCTCAGCCATCCATGGGCCTTTCCTTCCTCTTCCCATTCCAAACCAATGTCAGGCGCTGGGAAATTCTCTTTGCCCTCACTCTGAGTTTCTTAGGAGAGGCTTTCACTGCAGTGCAGATCCTGTCTGATCTCTCCAGGTAACACCACAACCTTCCTGCCAAAGGAACGCTTCAGCTTTGTGTGTACAGACACAATTTGGAATTTATTTGGGGATAACAGACCCTGGTGCAGCTAAATAATTGCATCAGCTGAGCTTTAAGCTCCTGCTATGCTCTCACTCCATTTCACCACAGTCAGATACACTAATAACAATATTTAGCACCAATTTCCTAATTCCCACTCGGTCCAAGCCCTGTCAGAATTCAGTGGGATAGAGCTGACACTTGCAGCCTGTCTGCAGAGAAGAGGGAATGATTTCTTCCCCTTGCCCTACACCAGCCTGCCTTGCCTGGCCCTAAGGGGTCCTAAGTAGAGTTCAACACAACAGTCCCAAGGACCTGGTTCAGCTCCAGGCTGGTCTGGGGCTCCACAGCTTCAAGAAAAATCCTCGGAGTGCCTCTGAAGCTGAGCAAACCACTGGATGTGTCACCTGAAAAAAGGATAACCCCCAATTGTCTCTGCTGCTCTTATGGCAGGAATTTATTTTATATCACCCTGGGAAAAGCAGCATTGCTCACTGAGCCCAATCCTGAATTGTCCCTTCCTCCCACCTGCCCTCCACCCCACGTCCCCATTTTCCTCCCCTCCCTGAGGTGTTTTGGTGTCCCCACAGGCCTGCAGGTTGTCCTCAAGTCCATCATGAAGGCCATGGTGCCCCTGCTGCAGATCGGGCTGCTCCTCTTCTTCGCCATCGTGATGTTTGCCATCATCGGGCTGGAGTTTTACATGGGCAAATTCCACAAAACCTGCTTTTCCAACGAGACAGGTGAGCTCTGGTTTTTGGACCTTTCTATTCTGCTTCTGTGTCACTTTTCCTTTGGCCTCTTCCACATTCCCTGCACTCTCTGCCTCTTTACCCACACATTCTCAGAGTTAACAGAATTTTGTGCCCACCCAACACAGACTGGGACAGATTCTCCTCTCTCTGATGCCACTGAGCTGCTCCCAGTCTGCCCAAAAATGAGATCAAAGTGCTTAGGGTCTTCTATCCTGAAAGAATTTATTCATAGCAGAAGCACAGAACCAAATTCGTGGTGTTTCATTTGATTCCTTGGTGCAAATCTGTTTATATTTTCATCGGGTTCTGCTTTTCTGCTTTACGTATGCTGAGTTTCCTTGGAAGGCTTCGAGGAAAATTTGGGGTGAAACAGTAAAAGATTGAAAAGACTGGGAGCAACCAAAAAAAAAAAGGACAATAGATGGGAGGCAAGGAGTGCTTTGATGGAGAAAGGATAAAAATTACCTTCAGGGAAGAGAAATTGGGCACTGAAGAGTAAATGATGTGTCTGCCTGTGACTGAGTGATAAACCCCAGAAGATGGAGGTGGAGGATGATTCCAGAGATCCTTGGCTGGGAACAGCTGTGTCAAATCATGGAATCATGGAATGGTTTGGGCTGGGAGGGACCTTAAAGATCACCTCGTTCCACCCCATTCCTTTATATCGACATTAATCTGTTTGTTATCTGCTAACACACATAAAAATATTGCTCCTGTCTCCAAACCATTGCATTTTAAGGTGCGATTGACTTTCTTTAAAACACAGCTTTGTATTTTCAGTCATTATCACTAATAGGTCTTAATATTGATTTATTTCCGTGCATTGCAATGGTAATCATCCTTCACAGTGCTTTTTAAGGGAACAGTTTAATACACTCGGTTTATACAGAACTGTGCACGAGGAGAGGGAATTCTGCTCAGGTTTCTATGGAATGCTGGAAAAACATAACACAGGTTGTGAAGGACAGTTGGGAGCTGTGACTGTGAGAAAATCACGGCAATTCCTGGAGGAAATGAGATTTTTGGAGTGGATTTGTGGGAGAGAAAAGTCTCTTTGTGGGTGGTGCGGTCCCTGTGAGGGGCTGTGGCAGCAATGACAGGGGACAGGGACAGCAGTGACAGCATTGGTGT
The DNA here is from genome assembly GCA_036630365.1 of Acanthiza pusilla. Classification (NCBI taxonomy): domain Eukaryota; kingdom Metazoa; phylum Chordata; class Aves; order Passeriformes; family Acanthizidae; genus Acanthiza; species Acanthiza pusilla. The sequence goes on along the minus strand of JAXCHO010000028.1, from coordinate 9,252,010 downwards.
GAAGGACAGAGCAGAGCTGGGGCTGAGCTGGTGAGGAGGGAGGGTACATGAGCAGGCTGGGCTTCTCTAGGAGCATTTCCAGCTCTGTTGGACTGCACTGGAGGTGGGGGATGTCTGTGCATCCTCTGTGAGCAGGAGGCAGCTGCAGGCTCAGCCCCAGGCTCTCCCTCCAGGCTGACCCCTGAAGGACGAGGATTTCCTTCCCTCCCCCCGAAACCACTCAGTGCCCAAGGGAGCATCACCCCCAGAGTGCTGTGTGCTCCTGTCTGCCACCAGGGATGGCCACGAGCTCTCCGTGCCAGGCTTGGGCACCAAGGGCAGTTTTGGTCAGGGCTGGTGAGGTGTGTAAGGCACTCGTGCTGGCTGGGAGGCTCCAGCCTGGACCTGGGATTGACACTGCTGTGTTTCTCTGCATGGCAGCAGCTGCCTTGCTGCCCTTTGCTGCTCTTGTAATTATGGGCAGACACAGTTAAAGGGTAAAAGGGTTTTACCTCGGTGTTTAATAGGATCTTAGGTGCACAGCTCACACGCTGAGATGCACACCCTGTATAATGTGTGTACAATTTTATGGACTTTGCAAATTAGCATATCTGTCTAGGATTCCCCAATAAGAAACTTAATATATGAAGTAATGTCCCCCTAATCTAAAGAATCACTTCCAGATGAGGCTGGAGCCAGTTTACAAAATCTGTTCCAGACAGAAGGTTTCAACCAAGGTGTAACCCTTGAGTTTTTGATAGCATAGAGCTCTCTGTTCTCCTGCTGTGAATGTTTGGTCTTTCTGTCTTCAGAACCCCAAAACTAAGCTGGAATATCAGACTGGAAAAATTACAATCATGTAGGCTAAGGGTATAGAGGACACAGAGGATATATCAAAGGTATAAAAAATATAAAAGGGTGTATAAAAAGAAAAGGCAAAAATCCTCCGGCATCAGCCACCTCAGAAGGAGACGTGGCTCAGCTCCCAAACCCTCTCCAGGCAGGTGGAAGGTGCCTGAAATTGTCTCTCCCGCGAATGCTGAGCTGTTTGCGGGTGAGTTACGCGGATCGATTCCAGCGGCTCAGCGGGAAATGGTGTTTCTGGAAAGGAGAAGGGCTGAGGTTTCCTGGCACTGCATCCCCCGGGAGCAGAGCCGCAGAGCAGCCCACAAAGCTTTTTAAAACCTAAGTGCTCGACATCTCCACAGAGGTGCATTAAGGAGCCCGGGCGGAGACCATGGGCTCCAAACCAGCCTGAGTGTGGAAATTAAAAAACTCATTAAAGAGATGCCTCTGGCAGGGCGTGGAAAATGGGAGGAGGAAAAGCTGCTCCTGCTTCTGTCTGCTCCAAATCCCCAAAGGGAGCAAAGCCCTGGGATTTTTCCTGGAATCAGGAGCCACAGGAGAGGCACTGACTGTGCATCTTGAGGGGAGCCAAGCAGAGGTGTCAGCACCGAGTGCTGCTCTGCTGGGTAGGTCAGTGACAAACTGCAGCTCTAAGGGACCAAAATATGGCAAAAAGGGTTTTTCAAGGCCTTTCCCCCTCAGCCTGGCTGTTCTGAGCTGGGAACATGTCTTTATTTTAATGAAAAATGGGTAAAAATCAAGGGCAGTGCATGTTCCAGTCTCCATTCCCTCTCCCTGCACCCTCTCTGCTGTCCAGTCCTGCTGACACTGAATTATTTTTAATCACCCAACCCACCCCAAGCACCCCAAAGCTGCTCCAAGAGAGAAGGGCATCACATTTATTCCATATTTTTCCTTGAGATTCCCCATTTCTCTATCTTCTCCAGCCACGAGGAGTAAGGAACAACTCTGGTCAGTGTATTAAAAAAGAAAAAATCCACACCCACCCCTTTGTGGTAGATGTGCACCAATTCCCTGGCAGCAAAAGGCCGAACCGAGCTGAAACTGGATCCTCTTTTAATGCACGCTCCCAAGTGGCCTGCAGGAGCCAGCTTTGGCATTTTCTCCTCTCCCCAGCCCTCGTGGGAGCCTGTGGTGACCCATCTGGGAGCTGGAGGTTTGCCCTGCGCGGCGGCGTTGAGTCAACAGGAAAGTGTGTCACATATATATTTATATATATCCACACGCACTCCATCCTGCTCCACAGTGGCAATGGCGCTTTCCTCCTGCAGGCTTTGCCCCGTGGAGTGATTATTCCTAATTCTCGTTAGCGCTGCTCCTGCTTTTCCCCCTGGTGGATTGGATTTTGTGCCGTTTGCTGCTCCATTACCATAACGTGTCACTTTCAAAAGCCTTTAATGCTTCCCCAGTCGCGGCTCTCTAAATGGGGACATTACTTAGGGTATTTGTTTATTCTGAAAACTCAGCACTGGAGCTTTCCAAGCTGCTCTGGAGGGCTGCAGCACTTCCCAGCTGACTCTGGAAGATGCTGAGCAACCTCCTGGACATTCCTGGTGGTCCTTCCTGACAGATTTATCCACCTTTGCCTTCTCTGGGTCTGGAATGAAACTCATCAGAGAAGCATCGTCCCTGATGGATTCTTTCTCTCCATTTGGAGCAAAAATGTGGAGCTTGTGGAGGTGCTGGAGTCCTTAGTGCACCTTGCAGATGAAACCAGGGGCTCCTCGTGCAGCTGTGCTCCAACATCTGTTTCTGCACAATTCTGGGGCTGTCCAAACCCAGCGCTTGCTTAAGCCTCTGGGGCAGAAGGTGTCCTTTGAATTTAATGTTATAGGCCAATATTTAGCACTTTGAGGGTGTTTGAAGTTTGTGCTATCCCCGAATCCATCCTTTTACCACATTGTTGGTGTTAATTTTTTTGGTGTTTTTGAGGGGTTTTGTTTCTTTGTTTTTGTTTTGAGGGGTTTTTTGTTTTCTGTTTTTTGTTTTTGGGTTTTTTTTTTTTTTTGTTTTTGTTTTTTTGTGGGTTTTTTTGGTGCTGTTTTAATAATGTTTCAGATGTATTGAACTGCCACGAGCTCATAATTATCTGCAGTTTGGAAGTCTCTTCTCCCAGGTCGCTGGTGGTAGGATGAGAGGAAATGGCCTCAAGTTGTGCCAGGGGAGGTTTAGATTGGAGGTCAGGGAAATTTCCTCAGTGAAAAGGTGCTCAGGCTGCCCAGGGTGGAGTCCCCATCCCCAGAAATGTTCAAAATCCTGTGGGTGTAGCACTTGGGGACATGGGTTAGTGGAGACCATGGTGGTGCTGGGCTGATGGCGGCACAAGAAAACCCCAAATGGGAACTCAGTCCCTGCAGTGGTGCCAGGAGGAGGCAGCAGCACTAGGCAGGAACTTCTGGGGATGATTTCTGTCAGGAGCTTTTCAGGATGGTTTCAGTCAGAAACTTCTGGGGATGGTTTCAGTAAGAAGCTTTTGGGGATGGTTTTGGTCAATAAATTTTCAGCATGGTTTTAATCAGGAACTTTTCAGGATGCTTTCAGTCAGGAAACAACTTTTCAGGATGGTTTCAGTCAGGAACTTTTCGGGATGGTTTCAGTCAGTAAATTTTCAGGATGGTTTTAATTAGGAACTTTCCAGGATGGTTTAAATCAGGAACTCTTCAGGATGGTTTGAATCAGGAACTTTTCAGGGTGGTTTCAGTCAGAACTTTTGGGAATGGTTTCAACCAGGAACTTTTCAGGATGGTTTCAATCAGGAACTTCTGGGCATGGTTTCAATTAGGAACTTCTCAGGATGGTTTAAATCAGGAACTTTTCAAGATGTTTTCAGTAACTTTTCAGGATGCTTTCAGTAAGTAACATCTCAGGATGGCTTCAGGAACTTTTGGGATGGTTTCAGTCAGGAACTTTTCAGGATGGTTTCAGTCAGGAACTTTTCAGGATGGTTTCAATCAGGGACTTTTCAGGATGGTTTCCGTCAGGAACTTCTCTTCCCTCTCTGCAGGTGAGGAGGTGGGAGACTTTCCGTGTGGCGAGGAGCCTCCTGCCCGGCAGTGTGAGAGCGGCACCACGTGCAGGGAGTACTGGCAGGGGCCCAACTATGGCATCACCAACTTCGACAACATCCTCTTCGCCGTGCTCACCGTCTTCCAGTGCATCACCATGGAGGGCTGGACCGACATCCTCTACAACGTGAGTGCTCTTCTGGGCTGGGCTGCTGCTCGGCAAAGGATGGCTCTGGAAAAAATTAATTGAGTTGGTGTGGTTTTCACCTCCTGCTCGCTTGGTTTTCAGGAGGGTTGTTGGTGTTTTCTGGAGGGTCTGGTTCTGGTTCTGGTTGGATCTGTGGTGGTTTGAGGCTGCAGGTGGAAGTGGTGTGGCAGTGCAGGGTTGGTGTCACCCCGAGGTGCTCCTGTGCCCTGCTGGGGGAGTGGGGGCCCCTTCTCACAGTGCCCATGGAAACTCAGAGAACAAACTGTAAATACAGGGTGGCAAAATGAGCAATTCCTTCCTGTTTTGTACCTGGAGCTTTCCTCTCCTGACAGGGTGTCGCCCTTTTGATCAAATGTGTAATTTGCCTCAGGGAGCAGCACCAGCACTGAGACCCAGGAGTGGTTTTGGTTAGTCCAGAACAATTTTACACACCTATCCCTCACCCCCACAGTGGCATGACTCCGTGGGCTGCAGAGAACACGCACCAGGCTGAATTTCCTTACCTCCTGCCAGGCAGCACCACGACTGTCCCAACCTGGCCAGTTTTACTCCTCCCAGCTTTCCCAAGAGCAGGACAATCTCCCCCAGCCCCCGCTGGCTTTCAGGCAGGGCAGTGCTCTCATCTGAGCCTGCAGTAGGTGTGGAAAATCCCCAGGTCAGGCACTCCTAATGCCCTCAGCCCATTTCTCTGATCTGAGCTCAGTCTGCTTCATTACAGACTCCAGAGCCATGCTGGGCCCTTCCAGCCCTTCCTGCAAGGGTTTTGGAGCAACAGGAAAGGATTATCCTCAGCCACAGCAAATTGCCAGCTACAATTCTGCTGTGTTTGGAGCCAATAAATCTGATTTATTCCCCTCTCCCTCCAATGCTCAGTTCCTCCATTTATTCCCAGTCTCCGACCACTTAAAGTTATCTCCAGAAGGGTCCATTTTCCCCTGCATTTCTCCCCTCATCCTGAGGCTTCCTCACACCACCAGTTTCTCCCCTTCTCATTCAGCATTCCCGCTCCTTCCTCCTGGTGCCAAGTGTTGTAAGAAAAGCCCATTAGCATCCTGGCTGGGATTGATTAATCAATATGTGGTGGATGAGCTCATCTTCTCCCAACCTGCCTCTCGTGCCACACACAAAACCCCGAGCTTACTCCGGGGGTATTGATTGTGGGGGTTGCTCTGAAGCCGCTGGAGTTTCGTTCCAGATAGCCATTAATGTAATTGGGATCATGTGCTGGAGGAGCTGCAGGGTTGGGTTTGTTGGATCAGCTCAGAGCTCAGCTTAGGGTTTGGTGCTTGCTCTGGCAGACCTGAGGGGCTCGGGATGCTCTGTAGGGTGGAGGGTAAGGGGTTTGTGTTGTGTCTGGGACACTCAGCAGAGGTAACTCCTGCCAGGAGCCATCCCTGCCCTGTCCCTTGTCCCTGAGGGCTGTCCCCTCTCCCCGTGCTGCTCTGCTTGCCGAGGGCCTGGCTGATTTGGCAGGTTGGGAGCTGAGGGAAGCTGTGCGTGGGGAGGATCCTCCCTGAGCAGGGCTCAGCTTTCTCACAGCTTCAGTCATGTGCTGTTTTCTGCCACTTGGTTTGTGTTTTGGTGCCTTCTGTGCCTACTCCGAGTCCATCAAACTGAAAAAGGAGACAAAAGCCCAAAGCAGTTGGCAGTGACTGAGAATCCTCCATGGGTTGGCTGTGGCAGGGACAACTTCCACTGTCCCAGGCTGCTCCAAGCCCTGTCCAGCCTGGCCTTGGACACTGCCAGGGATCCAGGGGCAGCCACAGCTCCTCTGGGCACCTGTGCCAGGGCCTGCCCACCCTCCCAGGCAACAATTCCTTCCCAATATCCCAACTAAACCTACATCTGTCAGCTTAAAGCCATTCCCTGTGCTCTGTCCCTCCACCCCTTGTCCCCAGTTCCTCTCCAGCTCTCCTGGAGCCCTTCAGGCCCTGCCAGGGGCTCTGAGCTCTCCCTGGAGCCTTCTCCTCTCCAGATGAGCACCCCCAGCCGTCCCAGCTCCAGAGCAGAGGGGCTCCAGCCCTGGAGCTTCTCCATGTCCTCCTCTGGACTTGTTCCAGCAGCTCCACATCCTCTTGGTGCTGAGGACCCCAGAGCTGGACACAGAACCCCAAGTGGGGTCCCACAAGGGAAGAGTAGAGGGGGGGGATCACCTCCCTCAGCCTGAGCACTCTGCGGATGGAATCTGTCCATCCATCATCTATCCCTCCTTCTATCCATCCATCCATCCATCATCCATCCACCCATCCATCCATCCATCATCCATCCATCCATCCATCCATCCATCCATCCATCCATCCCTCCATCCATCCCCAGCCAGTTCAACACCTGCCCTGACGCTCCCTGGACCAGTCTGACCCCTGCTGCACCCAGCCTGGGAAGGAGCTGGAAGATGTTTCCCCTTTCGTGCAGAGCTGAAGGGTGCAGTGAGTGAGAGCAGGTTCAGACCCAGACAATGAAGGAGTGGCAGAGGTTATTCCTTGTTCAGGGAGCTTTGCTTCCCCAGCTGTGTTCTCTGCTGAGGAAAATGTGGGGTTTTTTGTCAGGAAAATGTTGCAGTGCTGGAGCTGGTTTCCCTACCAGCCCCAGGCTTTGGACTCCTCAAGGAGAGCAGCATTCCCCTGGTGCAGGATACTCATCAGAGCTGAGCTGTGGACCTACTTTTAATCTTTTGCTTAATTAAGATTTGCAAAAGGCTGTGGGACCACGAGAGGCGAGATGTGGTCTGTGTAAACTGTGATTAAGCATTAGGAAGAAAAAAGGCTGGAGCTTTTTCTCCTGCTAACTGATGAAAGGGAAAAACACACAGTTCTGGTGCCTCCAACAGAAGGAGGACATGGAACTGCTGGAGCAAATCCAGAGCAGGCCACGAAGTTGTGAGGGGATTAGAGCACCTCCCCTATGGACACAAGAGAAGGTGGTGTGGGGACCTCAGAGCCCCTGCCAGGACCTAAAGGGACTCCGGGAGAGCTGGAGAGGGACTGGGGACAAGGGATGGAGGGACAGGACACAGGATATGGCTTTAATCTCACAGAGGTAGGGTTAGATGGGATCTTGGGAAGGAATTGTTCCCTGTGAGGGTGGGCAGGCCCTGGCACAGGTGCCCAGAGGAGCTGTGGCTGCCCCTGGATCCCTGGCAGTGTCCAAGGCCAGGCTGGACAGGGCTTGGAGCAGCCTGGGACAGTGGGAGGTGTCCCTACCACGGCAGGGGTGGATGGGATGAGCCTTGAGGTCCCTTCCCACCCAAATCTGTGATTCTGTAAAAGCTGCTGTTCCTCAGGCTTAGCTGAGCCCTTCCTTCACCCCTTCCCCTGTGTGCCACCACCACAGGGTGGCTCTGCCTGGGGGGATCTGTCCCCATGCTTGCACAAAGCCCTCCCTTCCCTCTGCCGGGGCCGCATTCCCTGTGCTGCCAGGCAGTCTGGGACCGACCCCATGGCAGCCAGGCTGAGGTTACAGCTCCTGCCTTAATGGCCTCTCCATTTCCTGCTGCCAGCGGTGCTGATTGATTGTCCTGCACCAAGAGGGCTTTGTTATCCCTCCCCTCCTCCTGCTGCTGTGCTGTGGGGCACTTCGGAGAGTCAGGGATTTCGGTTTGCAGGGATCAGTGCCAGAGCTAGATGTGATTTCCCAGCTCAGCATGAATTGAGCCCAGGGAGGAGGGGGTTTGCTCTGCCCTCCAAGCAGATTGGAGGCTGAGAAGGTTGGTTTGTGGGGGCACCAGGCAAAATGAGGAGTTCGGTGTCAAGGGATGCTCAGGAAAGAGGGATTTGGTTTGGCGGTTTGGCTCGCTCAGGTCTGTCCAGAGTGAGGGGTTTGCTGTGAAGGATTTTTCAGTCATTCCCAAAGGATTGAGATGACTTTTTAGGTGGTCCAAATCCAGCCTTCCTACAGATTTAGAAACACGGCATCAAAAGCTTCGGCACAGCCTTTGCAGTTGGAAATCTGCCTCGTAAATATTCACTTCTTGTCCTGTGATAAACTGAGGAATTAGGAGGGCAAGGAGAAAGCAAGTTCACAAATCTCAGCCTGTTTTTTCCTTGCTGATCCACTGTTCATACTCCCAGAGACTTTTCCTTTTAATTGGGGCCCATGAAAGCTTTATCTGGGAGGTGACTTATGCTCGGAGGAAGCAAAGAGGCTGAATCATCAATTGGGTGAAATTCTTTAATAATAAGCTGGGGAAAAGACCTTCCTGCCTCAGCAGCACAAAGGCATCGGAACAATGACTCCAAACAAGCTCTTCTGAGCTGCAGGATTGCCTCAGCTGTGGCCTGATTCTGCTCCAAAGTGCCCAAGCAGCAAGAGGTGATTTAGGAAAGGTGGTGATGGGGGAGAACCTTTTTTCCAGCAAATGGAGCACATTTGCCTCCTGCAAATTCAAGCCTGCATGATCTGGGAATGTATTAAATAGAGAAACCAAATTATTTCCCTCAGCGTGGGAGTCCAGAGCAGGTTTTCAGTCTCACCCAGTGCAGACAGGTCAGGGATCCCTCAGGCATGGGCAGAGAATTTATGGACCATGAAATTAGGGAAGAACCTGCTCCAGCAGTGGCTCCTGTGCTCAAGGCTGTGCTCAGGGGTCATGTGCCCTGTCTGTGTAGCTGGGACTAGCCCAGGGCCAGGATGGGACCAGTCCAGGGCCAGGCTGGGCCAGAGGCAGGAGTTGTGCTTCTCCACCGTGAGGACCAGTGAGGACCTCCCTCAGCCTGAGCACCCTGCCGATGGAATCCATCCGTGCATCCCTCCATCCCATCATCCATCATCCATCCATCCATCCATCCCTCCATCCATCCCTCCATCCATCCCTCCATCCCTCCATCCATCCCTCCATCCATCCATCCATCCATCCATCCATCCATCCATCCATCCATCATCCCTCCATCCATCATCCATCCATCATCCCTCCATCCATCCCTCCATCCATCCATCATCCATCCATCCCTCCCTCCATCCCTCCATCCATCCCTCCATCCATCCCTCCATCCATCCATCTCTCCATCCATCCATCCATCATCCATCCATCCATCATCCATCCATCATCCATCATCCATCCATCATCCATCCCTCCATCCATCCATCCCTCCATCCCTCCATCTCTCCATCCATCCCTCCATCCATCCCTCCATCCATCCCTCCATCCATCCCTCCATCCATCCCTCCATCCATCCATCCATCCATCCCTCCATCCATCCATCCATCCATCCATCCATCCATCCATCCATCCATCCATCCATCATCCATCATCCATCCCTCCATCCATCCATCCATCCCTCCATCCATCCATCATCCATCCCTCCATCCATCCATCCCTCCATCCATCCATCATCCATCCATCCATCATCCATCCACCATCCATCCATCATCCATCCATCATCCCTCCATCCATCCCTCTATCCATCATCCCTCCATCCATCATCCATCCATCCATCCATCCCTCCATCCATCATCCCTCCATCCATCATCCATCCATCCCTCCATCATCCATCCATCCATCCATCATCCATCCATCATCCATCCCTCCCTCCATCCCTCCATCCATCCATCCATCCATCATCCATCCATCCATCCATCCCTCCATCCATCATCCCTCCATCCATCATCCATCCCTCCATCATCCATCCATCCATCCATCATCCATCCATCATCCATCCCTCCCTCCATCCCTCCATCCATCCATCCATCCCTCCATCCATCCATCCATCCATCCATCCATCCATCCATCCATCATCCATCCATCCATCCATCATCCATCCATCATCCATCCCTCCCTCCATCCCTCCATCCATCCATCCATCCATCCATCCATCCATCCATCCATCCATCCATCCATCCATCATCCATCCATCCATCATCCATCCATCCATCACCCATCCATCCATCATCCATCCATCCATCATCCATCCATCCATCATCCATCCATCATCCATCCCTCCATCCATCCATCCATCCCCAGCCAGTTCAGCACCTGCCCCCTGATGCTGCCTGGACCAGCCTGGTCCCAGCCTGAATTCAAGGGGTTGAATGTTGTTTCACATCTGCTGTGGTGGTGCTGGGGAAGCCTCGGGGTGAAGAGAGCCTGTACTGGGGACAGACCCAGAGGAGGGAGGAAATAATGCCAGGGCTCAGCAAGAGAGGCTGTGGTGCCCTGGGATCTGAGTCCTCCTGAGCTCTGTTCCCCCTCCAGATCGAGTTTTCAAATTAAGATCATTTTGGGATCATTTTAGACCCTCTTGTCTATGTGCTTGGTGTTTGTGAATGACAGTGATTCATCTATTGCTAATAAGGCTCTGTGGGGGTGGAGAACCTTTTCAAGAGGCAATAGTACAACCCCTGTTTTCCTTCTCTGGGCAGCAATTCCCAGTTTTTCCCAGTATTGTTCCTCACCAAACCCTCCACTGGTCACCACAGGAAGCTCCCCTTGTTTTGCAAAGTGAGAAAAGTCTGAAAATTTTGTGCCTGCCCATGAATCCCTCAGTTACAACAATTCTTCTGCTGTGCTGAGTTGAAGCATTCCTTACAAAGAGCAGCTTTCCTGGGGAGCTGCTGTGGGCCTGCCAGTGTAGCTGGGATGGGTTTGGAGCTCAGTGCTTCCCATGGGATCCTCAATTGGAGCTCCTCGCTGGGGTCCTTCACAGCTCTGCTCTGTTCCCCGCTGTCACCGTGCCTTGGGCATGGGAGCTGCACCAGGAGCTTCCAGGAGCTGAGGGTTGTGTTTGTGCTCCCAGAAAAACAGACCTGATTCATCTGGAGCTGTCAGAAACCTCGGTGTTGACTTTCACTGAGCTGGGGTTTCACCTTTTGTCTTTCCTCTGCCAGAGTTCAGAGCTCCAAGGTGGAATTTGCTTTGCAGAGCAGGGGCTCCTTGCAGGAAAGGAGAAATGTCAAAGTGCACCCTTGCTCTCTCTTGATCTTAATGGCAAGAGATTTGTGTGCTGCTTCTATTTCCTACTGACAAATATTAGTGTCCAGTGGGTGTTTCAAGACTGTGGACTGGCCCTAACCTAATATTCTTGTGAGTAGGAATGAACAGTTCAAACAAAATATAAATCTGCCTTAAATTGGACCCCAGCTGGAATTTTACCCTCCCTGAATTATAATAGCTTATGATTCACTTGGTATTTTTCATTCCCCTTTGTGTCTTTGAATTCCTTTATTCCTATGAAGATACAGAAATGAAAGGCTGGGATATAATTGTTGTTCCATTTCCAGCCCAGCCCGGAGATGGTTTTGTTGGTGGGATGGTGTTGGGGCTTGGAGGGGCAGCAGAGATTCGCTTGTCCCAGTTTGGAAAAATCATGTGTGTCTTTCATGGAAATTTGTCTGTTTCATGGAATCAGAGAATGGTTTGGGTTGGAAAGGACCTCAAAGCTCATCCATGGGCAGGGACACCTTCCACTGTCCCAGGCTGCTCCAAGCCCTGTCCAGCCTGGCCTCGGACACTTCAGGGATCCAGGGGCAGCCACAGCTGCTCTGGGCCCTTGTGCCAGTGAAAGGTTTATTTATGGAGATCGAACCTTTGGCACTTGGTCTCCATCATTCACAAGTGTGAGCTGGGGAATCTGAGGGGATGTTCCTCAGGAGGAGTTGGGGTGTGAGCAGCGCTGCTTTCCTGGGCCCTGAGATGATTTCCTGAGCACCCAGGGAGGTGGTGCGAGGGTGCAGTTTGAATGCAAGGGTGCATTCAGGGTGCAGTTTGAATGTGCTACAGGAAACAAAAGGCAAATCAATAATATAAAGCAGCTCCCCTCATCTCAGCCTTGGATGACAGCTCCTCTTTGCTCCCTGGCTGCTCGTGAGCTCCCTCAGGGCTCAGGAGCCACACCATTTTTAAGCACCTCTGAAACCTCCAGTGAAGGCTTAGAGGTGACTTTAGAATCTTCTTCTGGCCCTTTGCTCAGACTGTGCTCTCCTGGGGGGGTTGCACTTGGCTCTCCCCATGGGATGTCCCGGCTGGTGTGGAGCAGCAGTGACTGCCCCAGCAGAGCCTGGGGCACTGCAAGTGGCACAGGAATGGCTCTACTCTCCCCGTGCAGCTGATGGGCTCTGGGTCTGTGCTCTGTTAGAAGTGATCTGAAGCCAGTCCACTGAGTCACACACCTGTATCTGCAGGTCATTCTCCCTGCAGCTTCAGGAAGAGGTGAAAAATCTGCTAAATACTGAGGGGGGTGAGGAGAAATGTTCTGTTTGCAGTGATATTTGTGTGTCCTGGGGCTGGCAGCAGTGGCTGAGGGGCTTTAGGGTGGGTTCAGCCTTCTGGGATCACTCTATATGATCAGCTCTCCTTGTTGTGAATTGAGGAGCAAAGCTGTTTAACCAGCAAAAGTGTGAGCAGGCAACAAAGGAAAAGCTGCTGAAGTGCTTTCCTTAGATTAACAGGGAAAATAAGCACAAGGAGAGGTTTTGTTTTGCCACTCGGATCCCAGAGCACATTTCTGCAGGATTCCTTTGTTGCCACTGCATTCTCTGAGGTGTGCAAGGATCAGGCTTTGCTCCAGGTGGATGTGAGGCATCAGGAGCCAGGGCTGGAAGTGCCCAGTGCTGGGAAAACAGAGCAGGGGCTGTGCCAGGCTTGGCATTCAGAGCTGCAGAGCAGCAACCTGAGCTCAGGGGTGCTCTGCTTCCACCGGGACACAGCTCTGGATTTAGCTGTGTCTCCACAGAGGTGGGCACAGCCCTGCTGGAGATCATGGAACAGCTGGCAGGACCCAGAGGATCACCCAGTGCAGCTCCTGTCCCTGCACAGACACCCCAACAATGCCACCCTGTCCATCCCTGGCAGCGCTGTCCAAACGCTCCTGGAGCTGTGGCAGCCTCGGGGCTGTGCCCATTCCCTGGGGAGCCTGGGCAGTGCCAGCACCCTCTGGGGGAATCCAATAATGCAGGAGACTGGGAAAAGAGGAACAAACAGATGGAAAATGAATATTGAAGCACGCAATGCCTACAGGTGTGGGAGGAAATGTCCCCGTGGTTCCGTCCACAGCAAATGCCTGTTCTGCTCTCAGCTTTTTCGAGCGTTTAGGAGCCAAGAGCACACAGCATCTGCCTCACAGCTGGGCCACAGATTCAGTGTAAAACCCCCTCCAGCCCTGACTTAGGGAGAAGCTTCCCCGTGGGAGCTGATGCTCAGTGCTGAACTCTCCTTGTCACTGTGCATTTGCTCCTGGAGATGTGCTGGGGACAGAGCCAGCAGGGCACGTGTCACCTGCTGGTGTCATGCACCCGTGATGGAGATGGGAGCTGAGCCCCTGGGCTGTGCCATGGTGTCACTGTGCTCTCTTTCTCCCCGCAGCCTCAGGAAGAGGAGAAAAATCTGCTAATGCTGTTAGTGCTCAATTGCACTCGCTATCGAGTTAGGGTGATTTGAATTTGCTAACGAGAACCAGCCATCCCCAAAGCGCAGAAATGATAATTCCCGGCCTGCAGCTGTGGGGTTAATGTTGATTTTGTTGATTTTGTGGCTCGGTATCACCAATCATCTGCAGGAAAGTAGGGCAGGGATGACAGGGTTGGAGCAGCAGCTCTGAGTGCGGGATGGGCTTGAGAGGGAAAAGCTGGAGGGGAAGAGGAGAAAATCCTTGCCTGTGGGTGGTGCTTTGGTAGAAGTGGTACTGAAAGGCAGGGACAGGCTTAGGGGTGACCAAACCCTTGCACAAGCAGCTCAGAACAGCTCAGCCAAATTATTGAATGGGCACAAAGCACACTGGGAGCTCTGGGTGTGTGGAACCCACCCCAACAGAGAGAGCCAAACGTGGCCTGTGTCCCCTCCATGTCCCATTCACAGCCCTTCTGTTGGCACATGGACCTTCTTCCAGCTGCTTGTAGAGCAAATCCACAGAGAATTTGATGGAGAAATCCATATGTATGGATTTTACCCATGTTTCCTGCTGGATTTAAGCTTCCTCCATCCCATTATGCTGTTACAGCCTGTGGTTTTTTGGAGTACCAGACAGGTTTATTATTCTGCAGAAAAAATGAGTCTTTTAGGTCAAAGTTCATTGAATTATCACTGGTGTGTGACAGACATCTCAGCATCTCAACTTCCAAAAATCCTTCTGTAAACAGACTCACCTAGCACCCATGTGGAGCTACAGTGTCAAAATATCCACATTTCTCCATGCCTTAAACACCTCCCTGGAGCTCTGTGTCCAAACTCTCCTGAGGAGAGGATGGAGTGGATTTCTCCACTCCCTTTTACCCAGGGAGAAGCCTCACCCCAGGCTTTGGAGCAACAAACTTTCTAACAATGAGACCTGGTGGGGTGGATGGAGCCAGCAGTGGAATAAATCGATGTGAGCATCCAGAGATTTGTAGGAAAAATCCCTCCTGGAGCACTGAAAAAGAGCCTCCTGGCCCCTGTGAGAGGGAAAAACATGGGAAAGGAGGGATCTGATGGATCCTGGGTGAGCTGCTGAGCTGTCAGCACAACAATCCCACCCCAGCTTCAGTCCTGCCCTGGCTGATTTCCATTATTCGTGCTTCCCTCCTGGATTTGGGGCTGCAGGGCTGAATTCCCATCTCTTCCAGGGATGCAGTCCCTGCAGGGCAGGCTGTGCATGTCTCCTCCTCGGGAAGGTTTGCAGGAACCCAGAGATGCTGGGATAGGAAATGTGGAGCGAGCCTGAGGCTGACATGGCTCTGGAATATTGAGATGCCAGCAGTGCTGCACGTCTGTGCCCATGGCTGGCTCTCCATCCCGGATTTGGGAACGCAGCCTGGCTGACCTCGTGCCCACGTGGGCATTCCCTCCGAGGCTCAGAGGACTGAGACACTCCAAATTACCCTGCTCAGAACAGCGCTTGAGCAAACGTGTGAAGCTGAGCAAGAGTTGAAGTGCCTCCCTGAATCTTCTGGGGTTTATTTAATGTCTCAGGGAAGATTTATTCAAAATGACTGCGGGGTGGCCACCTCCAGGTTTAATAGGAGACATCTCAGATATACAGCAGCAGAGTGACATATATCAGACAAACTTCGAGAGTCTCTTCAAGGCAGCAGTTGCTCTCTGAAAAGCAATGAATTCTCTCCAAACAGCAGCGTAATCATGGGGGCTTGCCAAGAAAAAAACCTCCAGCTGAAGAAATCCACTTGCAGCTCGACAGCATGAAAGCACCGAGGGTACAAACAGCTCTGAACGTGCCTGACAATTGCTTTCCCAGCCAGGATGAAAAAGGCAGCTGGGTGCTTTCAGAACGTGCCAGTCCTCTGCCATCCCTGCTGCTTCTGCGGCTGCGGTGACACAGAGTGACAGAACGGTTCTGAGGAAACCAAAAGTGGAGGTGTCATTGGATTTTGTGGTTCTGATGTCGCTGTCTGAGATGGTCTTGGCACGAAAAGAGCTCACAACAGCTTCAGGTCAGAGGAAAGGAGAAAAGTAACTCTTTATTTTCCAGAGGCTTTTTATCCTATTTTCTACCTTTCATGTCACACATCCATTGGCTCTCAATTCACCACCCCACAATATCATTGGCTACCTACAGCCAGAACAACATCTTGGAAAAACACCGCCTGCATGAAGTTGGCTGTCTGTGTTTATGAATTCCTGCTTGCTTTGAACCACAGAGCTACTGTGAGAATTGAGAACAACAAGGTGTTCTCACAGTAAAGTAGCTCTCACTATGTACCTGCGATTCCCACAGTTCTGACAGAGCCCAAATCCATCCTCCAACAGAGGGGGGCTGTGGGGGCTCTGCGAGGAAGGTTTTGCTCTTTGCTCAGCAGGTGCCATGCCCTGGGGGCAGGGGAAGGACAGGGAAGATGCTGGAGCAGGACAGTGGTGGCTGCTGCTGCTGTGGGATGAGCTGGGAGGTGCCAGGCAGCTCAGGGGGTTGGGATTGAGGATTGCACAGATGGGAATGGGCAGGGCTGCGTTTGGGCTGTGTCCCCAGCAGGGCTGAGGGGGGACAGCGATGGGGTCACCTGTGGTCAGGGTTTGGGGTGCACCAGGGGAAAGCTCCAAGCAGGTGGAGGTTGGAACTGCTTGGGGCAGAAGGTGCCACCATTGTCCTCTGTCTGCCACTGGTGACATTCCAGCCTCGGTGCTTGTTTGTGTGGAATCCTGGAATGGTTTGGGCTGGAAGGACCTTAAAGCTCATCCCATCCCACCCCTGCCATGGCAGGGACACCTCCCACTGTCCCAGGCTGCTCCAAGCCCTGTCCAGCCTGGCCTTGGACACTGCCAGGGATCCAGGGGCAGCCACCACCTCTTGAGCAACCCATAAAGCTCCTGGTACCACAGAGCCTTTCAAACGGGAAGATTTTAATCCTTTTTTAATTTCAGCAGCACTTCTATTTTTCATTGTGTTTTTGCACCCATCCCTGGCAGTGTCCCAGGCCAGGCTGGACAGGGCTTGGAGCAGCCCGGGACAGTGGGAGGTGTCCCTGCCATGGCAGGGGTGGGATGGGATGAGTTTTAAGGTCCTTCCAACCCAAACTATTCTGTGATTTTAAAATCCAACAAATCCCTTGCGGGAGGAAAATGACCCAGGGGCTGTGGGAAGCAGCTCATCCCAAAAACCCCTGGGTGTGCAGACCTCTTTTAAGGTTATTAATATGGTCTATGGCAAAACCTCTGCTGCTCCTCAGGGTCCCCAGGTTGTCCCTCCCAGGGAGGACTCTCGGAGTACAGAGAGGAGCAGTTCCGAGCCACTCTCATAATTTTTTACAGACTTAATGAATACACACTGGAGTAAATATTTTCACACTTCAATTTGGAATTTCACAGGCAGTTTTCATTCAAATTTGGAACAACTTGGCACGGCTTGTGGTTAGGAAAAACCTCTTCTTCTTTCCCATAGCAGACAGTCCTCTCCTATTTAAAATGCCTTCGCAAAACCTCGTGAAACATCTTTAGATGGAGCCCAGAGGATCACGACCAAGTGGTTTTTGTTCTGTTTTGTCTGAAGCAGGGAAATGGGAGGGATAAAACACCTTTGGAATCCTGTTCTGAGTAGGAATTGCATTGACAAAGAGCTGTTGGGCCTGGGGGCTCTGCTGTGTTCCCAATTCTGTGGGCCTGAGCTCCAGTTAATTCAGAGATGTAGCCACAAGGATATTTTTTGCTCACAATTAAGGAAAAGCTGAACTGCTGGAGGTGTCTCATTAGAAGAAGGAGAAGGTGGCCTAACCTAAATAAATCGATATTCTGCTCATTCCCCATGCTCTCCTGGGGAATGCTGGTGTGTAACAGCCCATGGTTATGATCTTATACAATGGAATCAAGGCTTTAATTCACTCAGCCAATTTTCCGCTGCTGAAAACTTCTTGGGAAGCTTTTGCTGGAGATATTTCAAAAGAAAATCGGGAAGAATGCGGATGTGCATTAAGGTGATGAGGAAGCCTGTGCATTTTTCTTAGGGCTGTTGTTATTTGCAATGATTTTTTTGGGCCTTGCCCCACCATTTCCTCTGCTCCGAGGCAGAAAATGGTGGAGCACTGGATTGTTGTGATGTTCTGGGGACTGCTCTGTGTGACTGGCTCTGCCCTGCTGGCCCAGGGGCTGCTGGGCAGCAGGAAAAGTTTATTCTCATTTACTCACTGGACCAGCAAAACTCCGTGTGGGTCTGAGTGTGTCCTGATCCGAACAGCTCACGTGTCCCTGAGCAGCCAAACCCAGCCCAGCTCTGTGTCTGTGCTTTATACATTCACACCTGGGGGTATTTCTCCCTCCTTGGGACTTTTGGAGCACATCTGGGGACAGCTTTGGCTCCTCAGTGAGACACAGCAGATCTCTGAAGCGTTTGCAGAGTGAGAAATGCACACCCAGGGAGCACTGAATGTGCTCTGAGTGCAGCTCAGCTCACACAGGAGTTTTCTCAGGCAATGAAGGATTTGTGCTTGATGAGATTCCAAGCTCTGCAGCAGAGTTTGTCAAGGTCTCTGTGCTCTCCTTGTGCCCCTTTTCCCAGAAAACACAGGTCTGGTGTGTGCAGGAAAAACAGACCCGAAAATGGGACACTTGAAACCTGAAAATGGGAAATCTGAAATGGGAAATCTGAAAATGGGACACCTGAAATGGGAAACCTGAAAATGGGAAATCTGAAACCGGGAAATCTGAAAATGGGACACCTGAAATGGGAAACCTGAAAATGGGAAATCTGAAAATGGGAAATCTGAAAATGGGAAAACAGGAAATGGGACACCTGAAATGGGAAACCTTAAAATGGGAAATCTGAAATGGGAAATCTGAAATGGGAAATCTGAAAATGGGAAATCTGAAAATGGGACACCTGAAATGGGAAATCTGAAATGGGAAATCTGAAAATGGGACACCTGAAATGGGAAACCTGAAAATGGGAAATCTGAAACGGGAAATCTGAAAATGGGACACCTGAAATGGGAAATCTGAAAATGGGAAAACAGGAAATGGGAAACCTGAAATGGGAAATCTGAAAATGGGACACCTGAAATGGGAAACCTGGAAATGGGAAATCTGAAAATGGGAAAACAGGAAATGGAAAATCTGAAATGGGAAATCTGAAAATGGGAAATCTGAAAATGGGAAACCTGAAATGAGAGACCTGAAACGGGAAATCTGAAATGGGAAATCTGAAATAGGAAATCTGAAAATGGGGCACCTGGAAATGGGAAACCTGGAAATGAGTACTGTGAGGTGCTGGTGGGAATCACGGAGTATTGGGAGTTTTCCTGGATGGATTGGTTGCCCCTGCAGCTGGAGTCACTCTTGGGTGAAACTGTTGGAATTCCTTGGTCTCGTGAGCCCTGTGGCTTCTGGATTTGCAGTAAAATGTGTAAAATGCATCTTCAGGGAATCCCAGAATGGTTTGGGTTGGAAGGGACCTTAAAGGTCACCCCATTCCCCTCCCTGCCAAGGACAGGGACAGCTTCCCCTGGCCCAGGGTGCTCAGAGCTCTGTCCCAGTGGCCCTAAATCCTCCTTCTCTTCCAGATGAGTGCCCCGTGGGGCTCAGGGAGGGGCTGGGCAGGTGATTGTGAGACAAAATTTCCTTTTGAAAAACCCCAACCAGAGGCCTGACCTTCCTCACCCTGAACGTGCATCACCTGGCCCCAACAGGAACAGCCTGGACCGAGTTTACATCCATAATTCAAACCCTCAGCTGCTTAAAAATAAAAGAAAGGGAGGAGAGGCTGCGAAATAAAAATAAAAACATTCAAAAGGAGGTAGAGTCCCTTGGCCAGCCTGTTATTTCTGACAGTGGAAGAGCTTTCCTAGTGCCAGGCAGGCTCATGAATAAAGCACTGAGTGAGTTCACGCTAGCTGGGGAAAGAATGAATTTTTTATCAAGAAACCCTGTTAGCATATTTATGTATTGATATATTGGTGCCATAAGCCTTTGGATCAAGGCACAAAACAGCAGTGGCTTTGCTTTTTCAGCCTCCCCAGCTCTGGAGAAGGGGAGGAACAAAGGGAAGGATTTGCTTCTATTTAGACTTGGCTGAATTAACATTATTATTGCTTGCAACAACTACAGTTAAAACATGTTCCTACAGCTACTGCTATTGTGCAGAGTGAAAATGCTGCCAGCTTTGAGGATTTTACCCGAGTCTGCTGCTATTTGGGTTGATTTTATGCCTTTGGATGCTCTCAGAGGAGAGCCCAGCTCTGGATTGGTGTGTTTGAGGGAATTAGAGCTCCCTCCACTCTCCTTTGGGACTTCCTGACTCTCATCGTGGGCAATGAAAGGTGGAAAACGAGAATCCTAAAAGGGTGGTGAGCTAGGGGTGTGTGTGAAGGTGAAGAGTGGGATAGCTCGAAGACCTCGAAGAGACAGGATCTTCTCAAGAGCATGGACTGGAGTGAATGTGCAAGGAGTTTGGGGTATTCCCAGGAGTTTGGGGTGTTCCCAGGAGTTTGGGGTGTTCCCAGGAGTTTGGAGAATTCCCAGGATTTTGGGGTATTCCCAGGAGTGTGGGGAATTCCCAGGAGTGTGGGATATTCCCAGAAGTTTGGAGTATTCCCAGGAGTTTGGAGTATTCCCAGGAGTTTGGGGAATTCCCAGGAGTCTGGGGAATTCCCAGGAGTGCAGAGGCCATTGGGGGCTCTCGGAAGGCTTTTCCTACAACTGCTGAGCCCATCCCAAAGGCCTCCCAGAAAACACCTCCTCTGCCGTGGGATCTGTTCTGGTGTCCAAACTCCGCTCGGGACCCCCACAAGGGCAGAGGAGGCCCAGGTATGGTGAGCTCCAGGAGGAGATCAGATCTCCAACCCCAAACGGATGGCTGGGATTTCTATGGAGCTTTTGGGAGCCTCTCCACCCCACATTCCCCATGGGAACCTCCAGCTAAGGTTTGCCCTCACAGAATGCACAGACAGGTCAGATCCCAAGTGGTGTTTGAGGTTGGCTCCCAGTTCCCTGCAGCTTTTTGGGGTTCTTCCACTTGCATTTCCTCCCTCTCCATCCAGTGGATGGATGCTCTGATCCCACTAATCTGGGGGGAATGCCCTGATCCCACTGATCCCAGGGGGGGAATGCCCTGATCCCACTGATCCTGGGGGGGATGCTCTGATCCCACTGAACCCAGGTGGGAATGCTCTGATCCCACTGATCCTCGGGGGAATGCCTTGATCCCACTGATCCCACTGATCTCGGGTGGGAATGCCCTTATCCCACTGATTCTGGCGGGGAGTGTCCTGATCCCACTGATCCCAGGTGGGAGTGTCCTGATCCCACTGATCCCAGGTGGGATTGCCGTGATCCCACTGATCCCAGGTGGGGAATGCTCTGAACCCCACCCCAACCCCACCTCACTGTACTCAGAACACAATTTGGACCAAGCCCCAATTTAATTTTCCATCCCATTTGAGCCCTACCCTTCCCCAGAGCACCCCGGGCTGTGCCCTCTCCATCCCACCCTGGGCTGTGCCCTCTCCATCCCACCCTGGGCTGTGCCCTCTCCATCCCACCCTGGGCTGTCCCTGTGCCCATGGGATTGGGCTCTGGGGTCAGTGGCACTGCCCCTGCAGAGCCCAGCACCAGCTGCTCCCTGGGAATGGCTGAACTGGAGCCAGAATTGGTTTAAACTGGGCTGGGGAGAGGAGGGAAGGCTTCCTGCAGGTTCTGCTGTTTCTACGGAGCAGCCCATGGGGTCAGGGCTGGAGGGATGGGGTTTCTGTCCCGGCTCTGTGGCAATGTGGGAGCAGCTCGGCTCTCCCCTGGTGTGACCCAATTTCCCTTCCTGGGAGGCTGAGGATTGCAGCAGGGCCTGGGTGCTGTTTCCAGGGCAGAAAGGCTACAGAAGATTGAAAAGATGAAAGCCTTAAAAAAAAAAAAAAAAAAAAAAAAATCTGCTTTTTTCTCCTTCTGTTTTCATTGTAAGGCAGGGTTCCGTGTGCTCTTGTACATGCTTGTAATATTTTGGATTTTATTCTCAGTAATTTCTGTGTTCATTTAAATGTAAGAATAGGAGCAGATAGGAATAAATCACCTGTAAATAGCTCCACTAATTATCAGAAAGAGTGAGGAGTGAGTTGTGAAAAATCAGATGGAGGGTAAAGAGAGTTCATCTCTCCGAGACAGCTGAGAGTCCTCCTCAATGCAAAAGCACTTAACTCAGGGAATATTACCCTTTAATTGCCCTGAATAAGTCAGGCTGTGCCATTGATTAGACTCAATGAGTAAATCTAGGTGTGCTGTATTTTGTATTTTGATTAAAAACACGGTAAAAGCAAATGGTCTGTGGTGTTTGGCTGTCTCTGCCAAATTAAATCCCTCCTCTATTGACCCCACTCTGCACACGTTGATGTGGCAGCCCCTTAATTGTTCGTCTTTCACATTAAATGTTATTTTAGATGAAGTGAAGCTCCTTCCCCTCCCGAAGCAGCTCCTGCTTGCTGTGATCAGCCCTGTTTGGAGCCAGCAGTGGCACCTGGGGGGGGTCTGGTGACACCCTGGGGATGCTGTCACCAAAACTGTGGGAAAAACAAAAACCCTCCAACGACGTTTTTAATGTTAGAGAGTCAAGGCATGACTTTATTATCAGGCCAGGATGTTGTTCTGGCCAGGGTGTGCCACAGAAATCATCTCATCCACACACAGCCCAGGTGTGCAGAGAGAATCATTCTATGATGCACAGTTTTACAGGATTTTCCCCAAATTTTATACAGTCAAACCCACAGAGATGCATTGTTTCAAAGTTCATTGGTTCAGAGTTGAGCAACCCCCAGTGTTCAGTTTCCATTGGATCCGAATCCCCTCCCCTCCGATGTAAATTAGATCTTCATTTTTCAATTTTCTTCTCAGTCCTTTCCAGCAAGATGTCTTCAGCTCTGTCAGAGGTGCTCTGGGGTGGATGTTTGGAGATGGCCACCGATGTTCTGTTCATGCTCACTGATGGCCTTTATCTCTCTGGGGATCTTTGGGCTGCTCCAGTCTGTGATGTGTTGAGTTCATCAGACCTCACCTGGTAGAACAATGTTCTGAAAAGAAACTCAAAATTCCTTTTCTGGGGGTACAGAGAAACAAAGCCTTTGACTAAAGTTGTACAAAATTTGTGAACTGGTGTATTTTCCAACAATGGGAGCAAGGAGCCAACAGCAGGCACACACCCTGGGGAGGCAGTGAGGGGATGGAGATGAGCTGGAGGAGGATGCTGGAGCGGACAAGGCTTTTTGGGGCATGTCCTGGCCAGGGGATGGGGCTGGAGCAACAAGAAGCTCCACCTTGTGAACCCCAGATGGGTTTGGGTTGGAAGAGACCTTAAGGATCGCCCTGTTCCAACCCTTAAACTCATCCAGCTCCACCTCCACCATGGCAGGGACCCCTCCCACTGCCCCAGGCTGCTCCAAGCCCTGTCCAGCCTGGCCTTGGACACTGCCAGGGATGAGGAAAGTCCCTTGGAGCAGCCAGGCTCAGCCTCCCTGCTCGCCCTGGGCTCGTGGGCAATGCTGGGCTGCAGGAGGAGATGAAGGGACACCAAAGCACCTCTGGTCTCTGCAGTGCAGTGCGAGCAGGGCCTGACTGCTCTCGAGTCCATTGTTTCAGAGCATTTCCTGAGATGAATTAATGAGCAGACCCAGCTGCCTCCTTGCCAACACATGGGAGCAGAGCCTGAGCAGCTCTGGGAGGCAAAGGGAGGGTTAATGCTGGCTGTGCTCTGGTGTTGGGCCAGTCACAAAGGGCCTGGCAGTGAGAAGAACACCAGGGCACCTTCTCCCCACAGGGCTTTGTTCCAGCTGACAGCATTCACCCTCAGAGCCCTGCGCCTCCAGGGGTGCCTGTCCTGGCACTGCCAGGGGACATCAGCACCGAGGGAGGAGAGAGCCCCTGGGTGCTCCAAGGCTGTCCTGGGACACCCAGCTGGGAGCAGGGACAGTGGGGACAGCAGGGACAGCAGGGACAGCAGGGACAGCAGGGACAGCAGCTCCAGGGTGCCTGCTGGAGCAGGGTCACCTGAACAGGCTGCAGAGATGCTGCTGGGGTTTCAGTGAGACTTTTGGCATGCCAGGGGCATCCTGACGCACGTGCCAGCTGAGGGCATGGGAGCAGCAGGGGGCTGAGCAGAAATTAGGTTTTTTGGGGAGAGCACTCCAGGGGCTGCAGAGTTTGTGTGGCTTTAGATGCTTGAGGTGGAGATCTCCACTGCAGCCCTGGAAGCGTCCCTTGGATGCCTCAGTTTCCCCCGGGCAGCCGTGGGGGCCTGGTGCTGTCACATTGAGGGGACGTGGATCTCTCCATGCCTGGGCACTCCTGGGGGTGGCACAGCTCAGGGGGTGCTGGTGAAGAACCCCAGGGCTGTTTTAAACCAGAAGGCTCAGGAGCAGTGTGAGAGACCCCCGAGCCCTCCCTGGATTTCAGGATGTGATTTTGCCACTTTTTGTCAAGTATTTAATTTCTCTTACCTCCCTTTTGGGTCCCTGTGGGCTCTAGGGGCACTGCCAGCTGGGCAGATGTTACAGCAGTGAAATGTTGGAGCCAGAACACAAAAATTGATTTGATCTCTTGGCTCCTGCTGCTTAATGAGTGAGCCTGGAGCTCTGTGGCTCTGTGGATGGAGGGCTCAGGGCAGACAGAGCTGCCTGGGACACTCTGGGGCTTTCTCTGGGGAAGAGGAGTTGGGTTTTCCTGGCAGTCTTGAGTCATTAAAGCATCTCCCTGGGGCAGAGCCAGTGCTGGGCACTGGGAGGTGCTGCCCATCCAGGAGGGCTTTTCCAGGGGAAGTTTGTCACCACTTTTGCCTGGTGCCTGTCACCGTATCCAAAGTTTGTCCCGAATCCTTGTGGGTGAGGCAGAGCAAACAGAGCGAGGCCCTGCCCTGCCCTGAGCAGGAGCAAACCCAGCACATGCCCAGGGAAGGGTGGCTAATTGCTTGTATTTCAACACATTTCGTTTTCAAGGGCTTTGATCGGGCATGGAATTGTGGATCTGTCGCCAAGTTTGGGCTTCAAATGGATAAATAAATGATAAACGATCATTTGGCAGCGGTGAACCTGCTGCACTCCCTTTGCATGTTTATGTGCTTTTCCCTTCTCCCATCTGTTCCTTCCTCCAGCTCCTCCCCATGGGCTCTCCAGCCCCCCTTGCCTGGCTGACAGCATTCCCAGCCTCGCAGAACTGTGGAATTTCCTCAGCTGGAAGGGACCCATGGAGTTCTCTCTGATCCTCTTGCTCCAACCAGAGACATTTGGCTGACATTTGGTTGACAAGATGAGAACTGAGGAACAGCCCCCAAATACAAAACCTGGCACTGCTCTGGCAATTGTCCCCGGCACTTCTTTTTCTCTGGTTCCAGACAAAAGGTGCTGCAGGCAACACCTGGAATTGGCTTTACTTCATCCCTCTCATCTTCATTGGCTCTTTCCTCCCTCATGTGCTGGGGAAGAAGCACTGAGGGTGAATTTCATTGTGTTGGTTTAGATTTCCTGGGATTCGCAGAAGCTGGCAGAGGAAGCAGGCAGACGAACCCAAGATGACGAAAAGAGAAACTTTATTTACAGAAACTTCTTTATATATCCATTAATAATCTAGCAACTATTGGTCAGCAGGGAATCCACCTCCTAAAACCATTGGTCACAGCTACACAACACCTAGTACCAAACAGAGAGATTAGGAAAGTACAAGAATGCAACTTATGTCTATTCTCCATGAGAAAGAAGAGAAAGATTTCTAAAACAGTGCAACTACACCCCTGGAACTGGCTTTACTTCAGCCCTCTCATCTTCGTTGGCTCTTTCCTCCCTCATGTGCTGGGGGAGAAGCACTGAGGATGAATTTCCTTGTTCCCTGAGCAGAGATGCAGGAGAACAGGGCAAGGGAAGAGCTGAAAGCAAAGAGAGAGAGGACTGGGAAGCCAAAACGGGGAATGCAGAATTGGGGTAGGAATGCAGAAGTCAGGTATGCCAAAGGCCTTCCAAACCCCAGCTGGGCAGCTCAGAGCTCTCCCACTTCCCAGCCTGCTTCTTCCCAGATCCATTTGTGCCTTTCTCAGGGGTTGGTGCTGAGGTTGGCTGGTGCCCATCGCTCTCCTCTGAGGCACAGATATTCCTGAAGGTGTTTGCAGTTCCCAGAGATGTTTGTCACGTGTTTGATTCCGAGCCTGCTCCAGGGGGAAGGATTTGTGCAGAGGTGCACCCTGTGAGCAAATCCCAGGGGTTTTCCTCCTAGAAATGTTATCACCTGGGAGAAATGCTGTGACAGTGGGGGGTTTGCCTGTTTGTTGGGTGAGTTCTCACACAAACACTTCTGAGGTGGCACCAAGTGCAGGTGTGGCTGAAATAAAGCACATTTAAAGTGTTTCCTTCTGTGAATGCTGCAAACAAAATTATTCTTGGGAATATGCTTGGGAACAGTGACCAAAACGCATATCAGATAAGAAGTAAAAGGCACTGATATCAGTTAGAATGAAAGCAGGTTTTGCCAGTCGGTGTTTGAGAGCACTTCCCGGGGAAGGGAGGACAGCTGAGTGCTCCTGGTTTTCTTCACCCTCTGCAGTAGGGAGGACGAGGAGAATGTGTTTAGGTCTTTCCTTTTTGCTCCCCTTCTCCCTTCCCTCACACCCTCAACATCAGATCCTCCGATTGCTGCATTCTTCCTCGACAAGAGAGGAATTTGCATTTTCCTCAGACAAGGAGAATGCGTTTCGGTCTTTCTTTTCCTTTTTTCTCCCCTTTTCCCTTCCCTCGCACCCAACATCAGATCCTCAAATCACTGCATTCTTCCCCGACAAGAGAGGAATTTGCATTTTCCTCGGATGAGAAGAATGTGTTTAGGCCTTTCCTTTCCTTTTTGCTCTCCTTCTCCCTTCCTTCACACCCAACATCAGATCCTCCAATTGCTGCATTCTTCCCCGACAAGAGAAGAATTTGCATTTTCCTCAGCACCGGGTTTCTGTCAATGGCCATGTGGCATTTTCCTTCTCAGCACTTCCCCAAGAGCTCCCTTGCTGGATGGATGCAGAAACTTTGTCACAAACCCAAGCACCCTTCCCTCCCCTGCACCCTGCACTGCTCGGGTGGGTTTGGCTGGCAGAGCCCGAGGTGCTGAGCCACAGCAGTGCAATTCGGTCCCTGCACAGATCCCTCCAGGGTTCCTCGGGTTTCTTGCAGCCTCCGTGGCCGTGTGAGCACAGATTTTGGGTACAGAGCCACGGCCCAGCTCCAGGGAGGCTGTGGTTCCCTGCTGGAGAGGCTCTGCTCAGATGGAGATTCGGTGCTGATCAGCACAGGCAGTGAGAGCCTGGCTGGGGAGGGAGGAGGAGGCTGGGGCAGAAACCCTGCACAGTTAGGGCATTCAAAAATGAGGTTTGGTCCTGCAGCAGGGTCAGCCTGGAGCTGTGGAACCATGGAATTTTTAGGTTGGAAAAGGTCTTTAAGGCCATCAGTCCAAGCGTTCCCCAGCACTGACCCACGTTCCCCACAGGGATTTTAATCCCTCCAGGGATGGGGACTCCAGCCCTGCCCTGGGCAGCTGGGCCAGGGCTGTGAGAACTGCTGGTTTGCAGTGAGAACTGCTGGTTTGCAGTGAGAACTGCTGGTTTGTAGTGGGAACTGCCTTGCCGTGGGAACTGTTCATTTTGAGCATTGATTCTAGCTCAAAACAAGCAAGAATTCCAAACAAAGATATTCAGCTATTCGCAGGTGGTGTTATTGCAAGGTGTTGCTCTGACTCTAGGTAGCCAATGACATTGTGGGGTGCTGAGTTCAGAGCCAATGGATGTGTGACATGAATGTTAGAAATAGTAAAAAAGAGGCCTTGGAAAATAAAGAGTAGTTCCTTTCTTTGGAAGCTGTTGTGGTGAGTCTTTAAATGTTGAGTCCATCTCAACAACCACACAGGCCTGAGCACCCTTTCCATGGGGAAATTCCTGCTGCTGTCCACCCTGAGCCTCCCCTGGCCCAGCCTGAGGCCGTTCCCTCTCCTCCTGTCCCTGTTCCCTGGAGCACAGCCCGACCCCCCCGGCTGTCCCCTCCTGGCAGGAGCTGTGCAGAGCCACAAGGTCCCCCTGAGCCTCCTTTTCTCCAGGCTGAGCCCTTTCCCAGCCCCTTCAGTCTCTCCTGGGGCTCCAGACCCTTCCCAGCTCTGTTCCCTTCCCCAGACACGCTCCAGCCCCTCGGTGTCCTTCTTGAGGAGCCCAGAAATGGACACAGGATTTGAGGTGTGACCTCAGCAGTGCCCAGCACAGGGACAGTGACCACAGCAGAGCTGACCAGGACATCACTGGTGGAATTCTCATTGGAATTCCACAGGAATTCCTGTGCCCTATGGAATTCCAAGGGGAATTTCTGCTCCCTCTACCCTTCAGGTTCTGTGTGATGTTTTCTTTCTGAGGTGAATTAACACTTGTGTTTGTCTCTCCTTTTTTCCTTTGTTTCCAGACAAACGATGCTGCAGGAAATACCTGGAATTGGCTTTACTTCATCCCTCTCATCATCATTGGCTCTTTCTTCATGCTCAACTTGGTGCTGGGCGTCTTGTCAGGGTAAGGCCATGACTTCTTGTGCCCTCCTGGATGTGGAAAGGGAAGATGTGGTGATTTTAGCACTGGGGGAATGTGACTGAGGTGGGTGACACATCCCACGGTGTGCCCTTCCCACAAATCCTACCCTGTCCTTCCCTATTTCTATGATATAGAGTCTAGGATGGGGACAGGCTGGGAAAACCCCTTAATTCAGAATCCAGAGAGCTCCCTGGAATTAGACTGATCTGGGTCAGTGCAGCCAACCCTTCTTTGTCTCTTTGAAAACTCATCAGGAACCTGCAGGTGCCAATAAAATGCTGGAGCAGGACATGGAAATGCTGATGATGCCTTTGGTGTAACTGTGCTCAAACTCAAGGCAGTTGAACAATCTCAGGGTTTTATTTTGTTGTTTCTGCAGGGGTTTTTTGTTTTGTTTTTGGATTTTTTTGTTTGTTTGGGTTTTTTGTTTTTGTTTTTTTTTTGTTGTTTTGGTTTTTGTTTTTGTTTTGGATTTTTTTTTTTTTTGTTGTTGCTGTTGGGTGGGTTTTTTTTTTGTGTGGTGGTGCTTTGTTTTCTTGGGTTTGATTTTTTTTTGTTTGTTTGTTTGTTTGTTTGCTGGTTTTGTTTTTTTGATCTCTACCTGTTTCAGCCAAGGTCTGGGTTTTGGGGACACGCTGGTCCCTTGATGTTCAAAGCCCAGGGGTCAGGCAGGGATTTGGTGTTTGTTGCAGCTGAGTTTTGGGTTTGGACATTGCAGCGATTAAGGTGCCAAATCTGGAGCTGGAAGGTCCCCAGCAGCTGGGGAGATGTGATCTGGAATTGACAGACTCAAGGGCTCTAAAGCTCTTAGGCTTTGGCGCCTCATTTTGCACTGAGTTTCTCCTTAGATCATGCTGGTGCTGAGATCATAGGGATGTATTAAAATCTGGATTTTTTTCCACCTCTTGGCAGCAGGGGAAGAAAAAGGAGTTGCTGTTGCTGTGTGGTAGAAACCCTTCAGTGCTGCCCCTTTGCTCTTCATTTTTAAAGTGACTGGAGAAAGAAAAATGTTTTCCAATGAACATATTAATGCTAATTTGTATGATTTTGTTCTGATTTTCCTCCTCTAAGCACTGTGGGCAGCAGAGCAGTGGTGGCTGAGGAGGGGAGAGGGCTCTGAGTGAGGCTGTGCTGTGCTCTTATGGTGCAGGAATAATCATCAGTCAATAACTGATCAAAGCCATTTGTAACTGATCAATAACTGATCAAAGCCATTTGTAACTGATCAATAACTGATCAAAGCCGTTTATAACTGATCAATAACTGATCAGAGCTGTTTGTAACTGATCAATAACTGATCAAAGCCGTTTATAACTGATCAATAACTGATCAGAGCTGTTTGTAACTGATCAATAACTGATCAAAGCTGTTTATAACTGATCAATAACTGATCAGAGCTGTTTGTAACTGATCAATAACTGATCAAAGCTGTTTGTAACTGATCAATAACTGATCAAAGCCGTTTATAACTGATCAATAACTGATCAGAGCTGTTTGTAACTGATCAATAACTGATCAAAGCTGTTTGTAACTGATCAATAACTGATCAAAGCTGTTTATAACTGATCAATAACTGATCAGAGCTGTTTGTAACTGATCAATAACTGATCAAAGCTGTTTGTAACTGATCAATAACTGATCAGAGCTGTTTGTAACTGATGAATAACTGATCAAAGCAGTTTATAACTGATCAATAACTGATCAGAGCTGTTTGTAACTGATCAATAACTGATCAAAGCTGTTTATAACTGATCAATAACTGATCAAAGCCATTCATAATTGATCAATAACTGATCAAAGCAATTCTCAGGTGGATCAGAGGCTATGTCTGATGTGTGATTTTCAGGGTCAGGGCAGTGAGTGGTTCATTCCCCTCACCTCCCTGGTTCAAAGCAGTTTGTAACTGATCAATAACTGATCAAAGCCATTCATAACTGATCAATAACTGATCAAAGCAGTTTATAACTGATCAATAACTGATCAAAGCCATTCATAATTGATCAATAACTGATCAAAGCAATTCACAGGTGGATCAGAGGCTATGTCTGATGTGTGATTTTCAGGGAGAGGGCTGAGTCCCTGAAAGGAGGAGGTTCATTCCCCTCACCTCCCTGGTTCAAAGCAGTTCATAACTGATCAATAACTGATCAAAGCCATTTGTAATTGACCAATAACTGATCAAAGCCATTTGTAACTGATCAAAAACTGATCAAAGCAGTTTATAACTGACCAATAACTGATCAAAGCAGTTTGTAACTGACCAATAACTGATCAAAGCCATTCATACCTGATCAATAACTGATCAAAGCCATTTGTAACTGATCAATAACTGATCAAAGCAGTTTGTAACTGACCAATAACTGATCAAAGCAGTTTGTAACTGACCAATAACTGATCAAAGCAGTTTGTAACTGACCAATAACTGATCAAAGCCATTTGTAACTGATCAATAACTGATCAAAGCCGTTTGTAACTGATCAATAACTGATCCAAGCCATTTGTAACTGATCAATAACTGATCAAAGCCGTTTGTAACTGACCAATAACTGATCAAAGCCATTCATACCTGATCAATAACTGATCAAAGCCATTTGTAACTGACCAATAACTGATCAAAGCAGTTTGTAACTGACCAATAACTGATCAAAGCCATTTGTAACTGATCAATAACTGATCAAAGCCGTTTGTAACTGATCAATAACTGATCCAAGCCATTTGTAACTGATCAATAACTGATCAAAGCCGTTTGTAACTGATCAATAACTGATCAAAGCCATTCATACCTGATCAATAACTGTTCAAAGCCATTCCCAGGTGGGTCAGAGGCTGTGTCTGGTGTCTGGTTTGCAGGGTCAGGGCTGCGTGCGGTTCATTCCCTCACCTCCCTGCTCCCCCGGGGGCTGGAATGATCCGTGGGATTTACACCAATGCAGACTCCTGCAGCTCCTGCTCCTTTGTGCTGCAATCAAAGGGTTTGGGGAGCAGGAGCTGCAGCCCCTGTCTGACTCTCCTGAAAGCCTCTCGTTGCTTGGGGCAAGATATGAATATTATATAAATGTGTATCTCCTCTGAAAAACACAGCTCTGCGCAGGTTGCCTTTGTCAGTGGTGAGGATGAGAAGATCTTCCTCACAGAGGGGAGCTTTTAATTTCTGTTTCACAGCCTGGTTTGATGTCCTTGCCTGGAAGAATTCCTGGGGAGAGGCTGAGGGGAATAAACATCACAGCCCAGGTGTGGAGCACAGGGCTCCTGGTGGGCTTGGAGCTGCTGAGGAGGGAAGGAAAAAGGTATAAAAGGGATAAAAAATCCTTCCCTGAGAGGGTGGGGAGCCGTGGCACAGGTGCCCAGAGAAGCTGTGGCTGCCCCTGGATCCCTGGCAGTGTCCAAGGCCAGGCTGGACAGGGCTTGGAGCAGCCTGGACAGTGGGAGGTGTCCCTGCCACGGCAGGGGCGGAAGGAGATAAACTTTAATGTCCCTTCCAACCCAACCCATCCTCGGATTTTCTGTCAGGTCCATGTTCCCTGCCTTGGGCTGTGGGGTGAAGCAGAGCCCAGAGCAGCAGCGAGGGCAGGACTGGGGTGAGGCTGGTGAGAGGGGGGAGCCAGAAATCCCTCCTGGGAGGGCAGGAAAAGTGAGGGATGAGCTCCCCGGGTGCTGTCAGCCTGCAGAGAGATTTTGGGACCTTCCTCGTTTGAATTAACAAAGCTGATTTAGGGTTGGGGATTCTGCAAACAGCCCCTGAGTGCGGCTGGCTCAGCAGTTGCTCATCTCCTGTGGTTTCAAGGGCCGTGCACCCCATGGCCTTGGCTCTGGGGGATGCTGTGCTCTGCTCTCCTGCCCCACACACTCCAGAGGGGAGCAGAGGGTGCAGCTCAGGGAGGTGATGCCCCCAGGACACAACAGCAAAGCTGAGGTCACGGCTTTGCTGAGCTTGTGCTCTTTATTCTGTTCTCTTTCCCAAAAGCCCTGCTGGAATCCCAGAACCTCCTGGGCTGGAAGGGACCCCAGGGATGATGGAATCCAAGCTTTTGGAGAGGCTGTGATCCGTTTTCCAACACTTTGCCCATACACCACCAGCAGGAGGGGGTTCAGCTTCAGGATGTCCCTGCCTGTACCTCAGAAAGCCACAGGAAAGGCTTTGCCTGACTATTTTTCCTTTCCTTATTTTGAGCTATTTTATCTTAGATATTTAGTGAATATCTAAGAGATTTTTAGAAAAATAGCAAAGGATACGTAAGAGATATTTAGATATTTAGAATACCTCTTAGATATTCAGGAGTTTGTAGCTTCCTCTGTGGGCAAAGAGGAAGCTACAGATTTCTGAAGGAGGTGAGCAGTTGCAGTAATTAATATGGCAATAATTAATCCCAAAATCCCAGACTGGACTGGGTTGGAAGGGACCTTAAGCTTCATCTCATCCCACGGGCAGGGACATCTTCCAGTATCCCAGGGTGCTCCAAGCCTTGTCCAACCTGGCCTAAATCTGAAATGACAATGAATTATTGAGCTTCCTCCTAAATTGTGCAGGGTTTTGCCATAAATCTTCATGGAATTTTCTGCTTTTCTGGAATTATTTGCGAATCCATAGCAACACTGGGCAGACATCAGTTACGAGTGGGTTTGGCTCCTGGGTTTGCCTTTTTGAGCAAATCCTAGAAAATGGACCTCATTGGGGTTCCTAGACTCACCTGATCCCAAAATGTGCAACAAGAGCTGAAACCTGTCCAGACATAAAGAGAATCAACCTTCCCTCTCTGCAGATTCTTCTGGAATTCCAGGGCAGGACGAGAGGAAATGGCCTCAAGATGGATATAAAGAAAGTTTTTTCACGGAAAGGCTTGGAGAGCATTGGGATGAGCTGCCCTGGGTGTCAGCATCCCTGGAAGTGTTCAGAAAATCTGAGGATCAGCCAGCACAGCTCGTGGTTGTCCAGAATTCCTCTTTATCCGAGGATTTGGGGTGTGGAGTTACTGCAAACACTCCTGGCGGTGCCACGGGAAGGTCGGGCTCTCCGCGGGTGCTGCTCTGACTGGGGAAATTGGGATCGGTGGCAGGTTGGAGATCTATCACAGGAAAATGCAGGAATTGTATCACAGAAATACAGGAAATACAGGGAATACAGGGAATACAAGGAATACAGGGAATACAGGGAATACAGGGAATACAGGGAATACAGGGAATACAGGAAATACAGGGAATACAGGGAATACAGGAAATACAGGAAATACAGGGAATACAGGAAATAAAGGAAATATAGGAAATACAGGGAATACAGGAAATACAGGAAATACAGGGAATACAGAAAATAAAGGAAATATAGGAAATACAGGGAATACAGGAAATAAAGGAAATAAAGGAAATATAGGAAATACAGGGAATAGAGGAAATAAAGGAAATATAGGAAATAAAGGAAATATAGGAAATACAGGGAACAGAGGAAATAAAGGAAATATAGGAAATAAAGGAAATACAGGAAATACTGTGTTGTTTTCCAGAGGGATTGGGAGTTTTCCTGGAGCAGTGCAGTGGTCAGAGGTGCGCGAGGGAGCTATGGTTGAAACAGGTCCTGAAATCCAGGGAGTTTGGTTGGTTGTTTCTGGAATTTATGGGGAATTTATGTGGAATTGCAATTTACGGGGTTGTTTCTGGAATTTACGGGGCTCTCCAGCAGGACACAGCATCCCATTTGCTGTGGAGCAGTGCTTTTGTGTCCCTTGTAGGGGATTTTCCTCTCTTCTCCTCACTTTATTCTCCCTCCACTTTCCATTTTCTTTCCCCAGTGCTTGATTCCGATAAAACTCAGCATCCCTGCAGAACCCAATAGAGCAGAAAAACACAGATTATTTTCTCCTGCAGGAGCTTTTGCTGAGTGCCACAGCTGATTTGAGAGCTCAGGGTTGAGCAGGGCCGGGAAAGCAGGAGCAGGAGGAGAAATTCCTCTCCCTTTGAACATCCAGGAGCTCATTTCCTTCAGTGTGTGAACTGTGCAATTCTGGAATTCAGAACATGGCTGTCTTCTGCCCATCCGTGTGCTGGGAAATGTGTTGGGGTGACTCCCCAGTCACACACACACACACAAAAGGGGAAAAGAGAAATGATAAAGATAAATAATTGAAAATTCGGTGGAATTCGGAGGTTGGACACCTGCTTGAAGTTTTGCTGCCCCATCCCTGCAGCCCTTCTGGTGACGTTATCCCTGTCCCACAAAGCTGGGACACCTTGGTCCCCAGGAACTGAGGTGGCATTTTGTAAGAGTGGCACAACTGCAGCAGTGAAAACATTTGGGAATTTGTGTCCATAATGCATTCCTCTTGGAACATCTTTCCGTGCTGACTGCAGCAGGGGATTATTTTTATTAGATTCCTTGTAAACTCCTTGTTTGTGATCTAGGTAGCAACAAAGGCATCCATCCCAGGGAATAAACTTCTCCATTAAAAAAATCTCGGCTGCCTCCGGAGGCACCGTGGGACTGTTCTGAGGGCAAACCCTGGCAGGAGGTGCTGACCCCAGCTGCCTTCCCCTGTCCCTCAAGCACGGGGTCATTGCTGCTCGGGATGTCACGGCTCCAGGGCTGCCCACAAAGTGCCCTGGGATGATCCTGATGAATTTTTTATTGAGCTCTGCGCACGGTTTGCAGTGAGGAGGGAAAAATCCTCCCATGGAATTGAGAAGTGCTGCCCCAAAGTGATTCCTTTTCTGACTTTTTCCTGGTTTCTTTGCCCTCAGGTTCTTGTCCTGTGCCCTCAAGGCATGGGCAGCCATCCCTCCCATCCCATCCCATCCCATCCCATCCCATCCCATCCCATCCCATCCCATCCCATCCCATCCCATCCCATCCCATCCCATCCCATCCCAATCTCCCATTCCCATCCCAATCCCATCCCTATCCCCATTGCCATCACCATTGCCATCGCTGTCGCCATCACTATCCCATCCCCATCCCCATCCCATCCCATCCCATCCCATCCCATGGATCCCATCCCATCCCATCCCAATCTCCCATTCCCATCCCATCCATCCCATCCATCCCATCCCATCCCATCACATCCCATCCCACCCCATGGATCCCATCCCATCCCATCCCATCCCATCCCATCCCATCCCATCCCATCCCATCCCATCCCATCCCATCCCATCCCATCCCATCCCATCCCAGTTTCCTGCTGTTCTCTCCCTCAGCAGAGACTTCAGTGCTGTTTTTCTCCTCCTGCTGCTGTTCCCCTCCCAGCCCTGAGCCTCCCCCCATCCCAGCTCCCAGCATTTTCCCACAGCCTGCTGGGCTTATGGACTTTCCTCCTGCCAGGGCATTAATTTCTCCTGCTAATGAGCTGGATGATTCCACGCAATCCATCGGTGAACTGTTTGGAAGCTTTGGATTACACAATGCAAAGAGGATAAACGTTATCCTGGGATGCTGGGGGGGAGATGATCGAACTTATTTCAGGGCTAAGTGCTTCTTGGCACGGTGTCAGGCGGGGGGAGCGCCCAGGGTGGCGAGACAGCCGGAATTGTGGCCAGAGAGGCCACGCTCCGGGAATGATGCATTGGGATCCTGGGAGTCTGTGCCTCTCGAGTGTGAAAAATGCTGCTTGTCATGTCCTCAAATATTTATGGTGGAGCCTGAGGTATTTCCAGCCCAGGCAGTGAAGAGTGATGATTGTTGCCGAGGTTTACTCATCTGGCTGTGATATCCCAGCGTGGAGAGGCTCCGCAGTGCCTGTGCTGTGTTTTCCACAGAACTGCTCTGTCCTGGTGATGCCTGAACAGCCTTACCTGAAACAGAGACCAGACAAAGTCAGGAGAATAAAAAGCAGATTAATTTATTAAAGGCCTTTAGGTACATTCAGGGCAGACAGAGCCTACTCCAGAGGCTACACCCAAAATGGACAGCGAATCACGAGTTCTTCACATTTTATAAATTCTGTCCATTAACATATTGAGCCTCAATTCTCCAATTCCACCTTCAGGTGATGATGTCAACCACCCCAAGTTTGCTCCCCCCAATTCACTGTTGGTTCCATATTTTGGGGCTCTGAGGCAGGAAAGCATCCTTGGATTTTCCAATGAAGAAATTTTGTCTGTTCTGTCTAAAACGCTGGGAACAGAGGTTTTTAGCACTTTATGAAGCCTAGAGCTACACACCAAAGCTACAGATCCATGAAGAATGGAAGCTAAAAATCCTTAAGGCATCACTGGAGGTGGCACACCTGCCTCGTGTTTTATGGGATCACCAGGGGCAGGAACTGCAGGGAGATGTTGGAATGGATGCTCAGCTTTGTGCCAGCAGGAGCCTGGCAGGGGACACCGCTCCAGGCTGGGCTGGCATCTTGCAGGGGGACAAAGGGCAGGGAAAAAGGATTTAATTCTCCTTCTCACCCTGTTCTGAGCAGCCTGGATGCTTCAGCCCATCCAACACCCTCCCTGTGGTGTGGCTCTCTGGGGGTCCCTGTGCCCCACTGCTGTCCCTGAGGTTTGTGTGGTGTTGGAGCAGCTCAGCCCCACCCTGACTGCCCCAAACCCGGCTGGCTCGGGGACTTGCCCTGCTGAATTCCGTGACAAGTTTTCCCATCCCGAGGACTTCTGCCAGATTGAGATCATAAAACCTCAGCCTGCAAGACGTGCAGAGGCTGGAGGAGAGCGGCACTGATTAATTTGTCACAACGGCAAAGTGTTCTTCTGTCCTCCTTCCCCTCATTACAGAGACAATCATTCATTTCCCTGCACATTTGTTCCCAGTTCACTGGTACCTGCTGGGATCTGACTTTGCCTGGTGTTAATTATTTGCAGCAGAGGAGCTGCATCACGGAAAGAGATGAGATTCTGCCTTTCTCCTTGCTTTTAGTCCCTTCCAAGGCTGTGCTTAAAAAGGAGGGGAACAAGGAGAAAAAAGCCCCATTTTTTTCCTTTTTCTTTGCTCATCATCCTTTTAACAAAGCCATCAGTGCAAACATGAAACGAGGGAGAAATGTGTGTTTCTTGCAGGAGGGGGCAGAGAGCAGTGACTGATCCTGCTGAATGTGGGTCCTTTGCTCCTTCTGTGGTTTTGGTTAGTACAGGAGAGCTGGACTTCCTTTATTTGCCCTTCTCTTAAACCACAATGGAAATCAAAGCCTGGAATATAAAAATGATACATAGGAGACCTACATTTGAATTTCCTGGGGCCTCTGCTTTGTCCTGGGAGTGGAAACTTGAACAGAACCAGAGGTTCATCCTGCAATTCCAGCAGGCTGATGCTAGGAGATAGATAAATGGGGCTTTTGAACTCCTTTTTCTCTCTTTTTCGGTGCCTCCTTCGAGCCAGGTTTGCCCAGCTGAGGCACTTAGAGCTTTTCAAATCAGATTAGGGGGAATCAAAGTCAAATTGGCACAAGCTGAAGGCAAAGCCGAAGGCAGGGAGGGAAGAGACGCATTGAAGGCTTCACCTCCGTGCTGTTCCTCTTCTCTCCCCAGAAATTCAGGACATTTCCCATATCTGGCCTGCACTGGAAGCATCTTGCTGCTGTGGCAGTGATGAAAGGGCTCTGAAGGATCTCAGAGATCAATCTCCCCGAGGTTCTTTCATCCCTTATCAGCTGCTGGAGAGCTGAGTTTTCCCTCTTTAGGGTGATGAGGAGGAGCGGGAGAAGCTCTCTCTGTGCAGGATTGATGGAGCCAGGGTTTGCTCCTCAGGACTGCATTTTAGGGTGGGTTTGGCAGGTCTTTGGGCTCAGTCTGGACCTTTTCCAGTGGGATTTTGGCTGGTTGCAGCTCCAGGTGAGACAGAAACTTAGAAAGCGTTTCTCTGGGGTTCTGAGCAGCCTGGGGTGGGTGAGGAGCCACAGAGCTTTGTCATCTCAGTCCTTTGGGCTTTCCTTCTTTAATAAACTCTGACTTCTCAGCAAACAGCAGGAAAACCCATCTTAGAGCTTCCCAATGTCACCACATAAGGGAATTCTAAGAACATTCTGGCTTTTCAGGTGAATCCGTTGTTTGGTTTCCCACTCCATGAGGTCTCACTGCCCCATGGATGCACTTCCTCTCAGTTCCCTCAGGATTTTTCCTTGCCCAAATGAGAGCATTTCCATGTTTTTTCTTCTTGCTCCATGTGGCCTTTCCAATCACGATGCTCTGCCTGCATTTAGTGGTGACCTGCTCCTGATTTTTGGAGGTATTTAAACGCAGTGATTTAACAATACCTCACATTCATTTCTATTCACATTCTCAGAGCAGCAAGTCAGAGGCATCAAATTATTTTTAGTTTTGCCTGCAGATTTCCACGGATTTAGTCTGTGGATGAGAATAATCAAAGTCAGCTCATCCTGAACTTTTCCTGATCCTTACTGTGGTAAAGATCTGATGTTATGGGGAAGAAATCCACATTTTTGCTGATCTCCTGCCATTCTGTTTGCAGCCCTTGTTGGGTGCAAAGTGCCAGCCATGGGCACAGCTGAGATTTGTCCTCTTGGCTTTGCATCTTCCCAGCTCTGGGTCGTGGTGCCCCATGGAGATTGCTGAAATTGCACTGCTTTTCTATTCACTCCTGGATGTATTCAGATTTGTCTTTCCTGAGCCGAATTTCTAACTTTGAACAGTGCATTTCTAACCCACAGCATCCTCCCAGCTTCGTGTGCCCCAGGGAATGATGCTCTCCCCCATCCCCTCCCCTCCCCTGTGCCTCCTGTGGCTGCTGTGGCCACTTCAGCCCCTGCTGGGGCTGCCTCTCCTCCACTCCTTCAGGAGTTTTAATGAGAAGCTCCCAAGGTTGGTGCCTTTAAGGTGCCTGGCCTGCAGGGTGTGATCCCTGCCAGGCTCTCAGAGATGAGCTGCAGGCTGAGGGTCTCCTTGGAGAGCTCAGCTGGTGCTGCTGGTGGGGATGGGTCCTGGGACAGAGCACCCTGAAGGAGGAAACGCTCCAGGAACTGAGGACAGACGGTGTCCCCTGTCCCTGCTCAGGTCCTGAGCATTGCTGTGGTCCTTCAGATCTCCCCCTTCCTGCCTGGCATCCTGCCTGCCTCTCTGCTCTGCCAGGGCTGGGGACGCTCAGCAGGTCCCCAGGTCCTCCTGCACCTTCACCCAGGCCACTGAGCCCCTGCTCTCCTCCATTCCCACTCCCCATCTCCGTCCTCTCCATGGGCTCTTGTTGGTTTAGATCTCCTGGGATTCGCAGAAGCTGGCAGAGGAAGCAGGCAGACGAACCCAAGATGGCGAAAAGAGAAACTTTATTTACAGAAACTTCTTTATATATCCATTAATAATCTGGCAACTATTGGTCATCAGGGAATCCACCTCCTAAAACCATTGGTCACAGCTACACAACACCTAGTACCAAACACAGAGATTAGGAAAGTACAAAAATGCAGCTTATCTCTATTCTCCCTGAGAAAGAAGAGAAAGATTTCTAAAACAGTGCAACTACAGGCTCTGTCTCTCTCTGGCTGCCTGAAGCTCCTCACTGCCTCTGTTTCACAGAACAGCTTTGCAGAAGGGAAATGTTCAACACCACAGAGGCTTTGTGTCACAAAACCAGGCCCAGCCACAAAGGTGTGGGGCTTTTCTGTCGCATCCTGCAGAAGCCTCCCCTTCTGAAGGATTAGCTGTTCCCCAGGAAGACAAAACAGAGTTCTGCACCAGCAGAACAAATTCTGCTCCTGGAGCAACAATCTGCTTTTCTACCACACCTGGGTGCTGCTGTGGTTGGGGGTGAAATGTTGGAATATTCACTGGATCTGATGCTGGAGCAGCCAGACAGGAGGGGCTTTGCAGCATTCTGGGTTTGAGATGGGGAGCTCAGTCCCACAAGGACTGCAGGACCTGCAGAACTCCTCCTGACCCTCCTCATTCCTTGCTCAGTGAAATCTGCCTGCTTCGTGTGGCTGGCTCACCCCAGCAGTCGGAATTTTGTTGGATTGGGACAAGGTGGCAAATCCCAGCATAAAAACACAGAGCTGAGAGGGAGAGGAACAATCACCTGAAGGCTGCTTCTCTATTTCTTCCTCACAGCTGATTAACCAAAATGAATGGCAGGAAACGGGCTTCCACCCTTAAAATGTGATTTTGTGCTTGAGTGCTCTTGGGACATCGGGAATTCTCAAGAGATTTTGGAGGACACAGCCCCCTTTGATCCCAAACTCCTGGCCACACACTGCTCTCTTCCTTTCCCCATTGCTGAGGCCCTAGGAATTTACTCTTCCACACATTCCACCCTTGAAGCTGCCATTTCCCCCCAACGTTCAGAAATTCAGACTCTTTTCTCTTCTTACCCTAAAGTCAGCAGTTCAAACTGTCCGGTGAAACTGAGTCCTGGAACAAACTTGTGCACAGGGAAAGACACTCAGAGTAATTTCAAACACCCATTTCTCCTCAAAGACCCTCACCCCTCGAGTTGTTCCTAAAGACATCAGCACCCATCCTTCCTCTCCTTAGGGAAGCTCCTGAGCATTGCTCTGGCTGAGATCTCAGTGGAAAATCAGCACCAAGGGTCTTTGGAGGGTCGTTCCTTGCTGAGTGTGCCAGGGAGGGATTTTTAACATCCCTCCCTCCTCATGCAGGCAGCCCCGAGGAGCTCAACGCGATTCTGTCCCAGTGTCACACACCCGAGGAGCACAACACAGTTTTGTCCCAGTGTCACAGAGCCCCAGGGGCACAGGATTTTGTCCCAATGTCACATACCCGAGGAGCACAGGATTTTGTCCCGGTGTCACACAGCCCGAGGGACACACGATTCTGTCCCAGTGTCACAGAGCCCCAGGAGCACACGATTGTGTCCCAGTGTCACCCAGCTCGAGGAGCACAACGCGGTTCTGTCCCAGTGTTGCACAGCCCGAGGAGCACAACACGATTTTGTCCCAGTGTCACACACCCGAGGAGCACAGGATTCTGTCCCAGTGTCACACACCCGAGGAGCACAGGATTCTGTCCCAGTGTCACACAGCCCCAGGAGCTGCTGGTCCCCATCCCCTGTCCCCAGCCCGTCCCTCCCCATCCCGAGGGATGTGCCGCTCCCCAGCTGCTGACAGCTCTCCCATCTCCTCTCCAAGCACCAAAGCTGCCTCCCGGCTCGGCCAGTTTGGGCTCTCCACGGGAGATGCGATGGTTCTGGCCCGGGAGGAGCTCGCTCCAACATCTGCAGCCCTGGCTGCTCCCTTTGCCAGGAGGATCTGCTCCTGCCCTGGCTCCTCTCCACTGCCGAGGGCTGCGTTTCTCCAGGCAGGACTGGATGTCCCCACGGCTCCTGAGATGTCACCTGCCGTCCGGCTTTATGCATTCCTTGGATGCACTTGGGCTGGAGACGAAGCCAATCCTAAAACTCGCTGGAGTTTTCTTTCTTTCTTTCTTTCTTTTTTTTTTTTTTAATGTTAATTTTAAGACTTAAAATTCTGCAAGTTCTTCTCAGCTGCTTTCCAGGAGCGGCTGGCGGAGTCCTTCCAAGAGCTGCTGCTTTCTGAGCAACACTTCAGCTCCACGGACGGGGAATGCTCTCCTGTGTGAGAGTCTGAGATTTCCTGAGATCGCTGAGCCGCACGTGGGCTCCTTCTCAATGAGGCGCTAATTACCTGCGCTGTAATTACGAGTCGCTAATCAGCGGCGCTATTAGCGGCAGCGGTGCCAGCGGTGCTGTCTCATCTCTCTGTGCCTCTTCCCCGCGAGTGGGAAGCGTTTCTGGCTCATTTCGAAGCGGCAAACCTGAATTGCAGAGGTTTTAGGATGGGATTAAGGACGGGTGTGTGCCTGGAAACCCAAAGCGTCAGGATGCTCCATCTCAGCTCTGCTGGCACGCAGGAAAGTTAATCGGGCACTCAGGGCATGAAGATTGTGATTTGGTGATTTTTTTTTTTCCTCTTTGGTCGCCGTGACAGGATTTATAATTTACATTTTATAATATATATTTATATATTTATAATTTAAGGCGAGCGTGGATAAAGCACTCGTAGGAAATTCATTAGTTCATTGTGTTTACTGGCCCTGGTGGTTATTCCGGAGCTGCTCTGTCTCTGTTGGCTCGGGGAGCTCTGGGATTGCCCTGATTTCATTTTCAGTTCATATTTTACACCGAGATTTATCTTGCTCTTCCACCCGCCAAGGTGATAAGCAGCCCCCATCCATTTTATCCATTTTCCCGTGGCGTTAAGCACCGGCCACTCTCGAGAAGAAAAATGTGACATGCGGAGCTGGGCTGGATGTGGTTTCCATGATGGTGATGCCTGAAACAGAGGCCAAAACAAATCAGGAGTATAAAATGCAGACACATTTATTCGAGGCCCTCAATGTACATTTGGGCAAGCAAAGTCTCCTCAGGGACTACACCCAAAATGGACCCTGGGTCATGAGCCCTTCACCTTTTACAAGTTCTGTTCATTAGCACATTGGCCCTTAATTCTCCAATCACCCTCAGGTGATGATGTTCACCACCCCAGGCCTGCTCCCCCAGCTCACAGCTGTTTACATATTTTTGGGCCCTAAGGCAATGAATCTGTCCTTGGATCTGTGTTCAGAGAGCCTTGTTTGGCCAAAGGTGCTGGAACAGAGGATTTTAGCACTTTGTGAGAAGCACAGAACTGCAGCGAGTTACAGATACATGAAGAGTAAAAAACTAGAAATACTTGAAGGCATTAATGG
Source organism: Acanthiza pusilla (assembly GCA_036630365.1). Classification (NCBI taxonomy): domain Eukaryota; kingdom Metazoa; phylum Chordata; class Aves; order Passeriformes; family Acanthizidae; genus Acanthiza; species Acanthiza pusilla. Next base: position 9,209,447 of record JAXCHO010000028.1, on the reverse strand, counting down.
ATGCGCTGCCTTTGGATCCAGGTTGTTCCTGCTGTCCCTGGAATTGGTCACAACGCGGGCAGGGACACCTTCCACTGTCCCAGGCTGCTCCAGCCCTGTCCAGCCTGGCCTTGGACACTTCAGGGATGGAGGAGCCACACCTGGGCCTCCCCACCCTCACCAAAAACATCATTGCACACTCCAGAGCTGGCCAAAGTGGAGGAAAGCAGTTCTGGAGAAAGTCCTGGAGTGGGCAGGAAGCGGCAAATTTCTGCTTAGGTTTCCTTTCTGGTGATTTGGGAGATTTTTGCAAGTCAATGGCATAAATAGGAATTATGCTGAATAAAAGAGGGAACTTATTTACTGCTCCCAAACCTTCCCATGGGGCTTTCTGTGTTTTCATTTAGAGCTGGCAGGGAAGCTTCAGTGGAAATATTTTTAGATGAAATACGGCATTTTGATATAATTTTTCCCCTTTTCTTTGAATGTGTTCTGAAATTTGTTGAAGAGCTCTCAAAGGGAAACTCTGGGAGTTTTCCAGTTGCAGCAAATGGGGAATATTTCAGTTCCTGAATGATGATGGATGTAGTGGAAGAGACAGACACTCTTTCATTATTACATTTCATACAGAAAACCCTCTTTTTACCAAGTCCCAGCTTCATCAAACCTCTCTCCCATCCCCTGGAGACAAGAGAAAGAACAAGTGATGCTCCGTTCACCAAGAAAATCCTACATCAAGACACTCCAGTCTTGAACATGAATGATTTTGCAGCAGCTCTGGAGCGTTCAGAAGGAATTTAATGGGCAGAGAGCCAAGGAATTGCCTTCTCCTGGAAGTTCCATTCCCAACTTCCACAGCAATGCCTGGACAAAGACCTGGACAAGCTCAGGCCCATGGGAATCTCAGGAGGTTTAACGAGGCTGGAGCTGCACGTGGGTCAGGGCAGTCCCTGGGATCAATGCAGGCTGGGGATGAGCAGCCCCAGAGGAGGAGCTGGGGGTGCTGGGGGTGAGAGCTGCACCTGCCCCAGCCCTGAGCCCCTCCTGCCCTGGGCTGAGCCCCAGCATGGGCAGCAGGGCAGGGGGGAATGTGCCCCTCTGCCCCTCAGGTGAGACCCCACCTGCAGAGCTGCCCCAGCCCTGGCCCAGCACAGGAAGGAGCTGGAGCTGCTGCAGAGAGTCCAGAGGAGGCTCCAGGATGAGCAGAGGATGGAGCAGCTCTGCTGGGAGGGAAGGCTGCGAGAGCTGGGGGTGTTCACCTGGAGAGGAGAAGCTTTGACCCCAAATTGTGACCCAACTGTGGCCTTGCAGTGCCTGAAGGAGCTGCAGGAAAGATGGAGAGAGATTATTTACTAGGGATGCAGGGATAGGACACAGGGAATGGCTTCCCATTGCCAGAGGGCAGGGATAAATGGGATATTGGGAAGAAATTCTTTGCAGTGAGGGTGGGCAGGCCCTGGCACAGGTGCCCAGAGAAGCTGTGGCTGCCCCTGGATCCCTGGCAGTGTCCCAGGCCAGGCTGGACAGGGCTTGGAGCAGCCTGGGACAGTGGGAGGTGTCCCTGCCCTGGCAGGGGTGGCACTGGATGAGCTTTGAGGTCCCATCCAACCCAAAGAGTTCTGGGGTTCAGTGGTTGCCAGCCCAGGGCAGGAGGGCACAGGGGGTCTAACCCCACAGTGTCCCTCACTGGAACCATGGAGATTCCTGTGTGGCTGCACAGAAATTGCTGAGAGTTTGCAACTTCCAACAGCTTCTCCCTCATTTCCTAACCCATTTAAAGTACAGAGCTTCCACTTCAGGTTTTGGACTCTGATCCTTGGGGGTCCCTTCTAACTCTGGATATTCTGTGATTATTCTGAAATATAAAGTTGTGATAAAAGGGACAAGTCCTGGGTAACTTTTACTTTCCTCAGGCCAGACAGGACCTGGCAGGAGATGAAAGGCTCTCCAGGAAAGCTCTCCCTTCCCTGCTCCTGAGGGCTGAGGGGGCAGTGCCATGGCTCATCCGCTGCCCTTCCTGCCCACGGGGCTCCTCCAGGAAACTTCCACTGCTGCTGTCTGCTCCTCTGGGCACTCTGTGCTGACGTGAGCCTGCAAACTGAACTGCACGTGGTCACCTTGTGCTGCCTGATCCCATTCCTCCTGCTCCAGACAGAGTTCCAGCCCCAGGGATGGTCCATGGCCGCAGCCAGCCGGGGCTGAAGCAGAAATGAGAGCGTTAGGAAGGAACAGGGGTGGCCCAGCTGTCCCCAAAATGGGCTCAGGGGCTGTGCTGTCATGTGGGGACAGGAGAGGGGACTCAGGACACCGTGATGTGCTGCCAAAATATAGATTCTGGCTCAGCTCTCCCATCAGCGCTGAGCCAGGCCCTCCCTCGGTCCCTTCATGGGTGAGCTTTGAAGGCTCTCGGTGGTTTTTGGTCTCTGGATCCTGATCTCCATCCATAAAACAAAACTGAGAATTCCCTGCAGGGTCCAGGGTGGCTTTGTGTCACTTTGGGGGCTGCTCTGCCCAGAAGAGCTGAACCTGTGAGAAAGCTGGGGTGGAGAAGTTATAAAATGTACAACCTCTGCTCCAACTCCCCATCCCTGTGGGAATTCCTGCCTCTCCCATTCCTTTGTTGCCAGGACACGAAGTCAGTGTCCCTCTGAAGGACTGAGTGCAGACTGGGGATGCAAAGCTGCTCCTGGAGCTCCTTTTCCCCCATTTTTCCACCTGCTCCCAGCTCCTGCTCCTTGCTGGTTTTTGATGGCACATGTGGGTGGATTAGGTGAGATTTCAGGAAAAATCATTAGTTAATTGATTAATTAACAGCAAACTGAAGGTCTGAAGGACATAGCAGAGTTAAGATGTGAAATGAGTGAAGTGCTGGGGGCTGAGGCCTCGTGATCCCACAGGTATCCATGGGAAGCCATGGTGGGAGGCACCAGTGTGAGCTGAAATCAGGGGTGGCAGAGTTCAGAGCTCCACAAATGGCAGATGGACACCTACACCTGCATGTGGGGCATCAAGAACTGCCCAGAGGTGACAGGAATTACCCTGGGGAAGGCTCCAGCCTGGGTTTCCTTAGGCTGGAGGCTGCGTTTTCCTTAGCATCATTTCAAACCAGACCGGCAGGATGTACTTGGGCATGATTTTTGGGATGGTTGGATGAACATTCCTGCCTGCCTGCCCTGTGCAGTCCTGTTCTGGTGATGCTATCCAGATTCTTGCTCTCCATGGGGTTTTTAGGAACCAACAGGGTCATTTTTACCCCCAGCCCAGGACTCTGGGCTATTTCACCTCAACCCATCCCCACTCAGTTCCCCTTTGACTTCTGCTCATCACAACCATCTAAAGCCTGGGAAAACCTGGAGAAAGGCTGACATGGAAGTGCAGATCTCCTCCAAAAAGTGTCGATATCTGTGACTTAATCTAGAGGAGAGAGATGGAGGTTGGCTCTTAGTGCTGAGGATGACAATTTGTATTCCATGAGAGGCTGTGGCGTGGCCCTGGGCCACAGGAAATTGTGCACGTGGAGTGCTGCAGGTCTTTTCCAGGATGGGAGAGGCAGCTGAGCTCCAAAGGAATGATTTATTGGACAAAAACAGATCCCTTGCGGTGCTTTCCACCCCCTGCTCCCACCATGGCCCCTGCACCCCCTCTGCGAGGCTGGGGAGGGCTGTGCTCCCCCGGCTGCCTGTGACAGGGCTGTCCCCCCTTCTGTCCCCGCAGTGAGTTTGCCAAAGAGCGAGAGCGGGTGGAGAACCGCCGGGCGTTCCTGAAGCTGCGCCGGCAGCAGCAGATCGAGCGCGAGCTCAACGGCTACCTGGAGTGGATCTTCAAAGCAGGTAAGGCAGGGCCTCTGGGCTCGGGTGGAGGGGTTTGGGGGGAGAAGTTATGTTTGGGGGCAGGTGGGCTCTGGAATTAGTCCCTGGTGTGGCCAAGCCTGGGGAGCGCCCAGCTGGCACTCGTTGGTTTTGTTGGAATTCCTTCCGAGCGTCAGCACCGAAGTTAGGGCAAAAGATCTCGGTTTGGTTTAAGCAAAAGTGAAGGAGCTGAGCCAACTTTCTTTATTGCTGAGATCAAAGCAATTGTCTTAGTACAGGATAATATAAAAAGGGATACAGTGCCCAAAGCCTCCACGGAGGGGGAACTGTTCCCTTCCATGAGTCATTTCTGTTTCATTTCCTCCCTACCCCGGCTGTTTTATCAGCCTCTCTTGCTGCCGTGCTAAAATCCACCGAGTGGCATTTTTATGAGCTACAAAGATCACTTGCATGAAACTGCCCCCAGCCCATATTAACATTGCTTTATAACCACTAGAACTGAACGTTGCTCTTTATTGAGAGGCGTGAGCGACTTTAACAAGGAGCCAGGCACGCTCATTGAACAGAAAATAGCATCCTTCTCCTTTATTATCGGACAGCAACGATTACCAATAACCTTTCTGCCTTCCAGAGTAGCTGATATTTATATATTGACATAACCACAGTGCAATTCTTTCATGGAGCATCAAGAAAAGGGAGGGTAGTTTCCTCCTTGCTTGCTTTTCAATGTCTGAGCAAAGTGAAAAGGCCTTTTAAAGCAACGATGGGGAGGAAAAGAAGTGGTGGTTTCTCAGATGGATTGCTGCGTGCCTTTTTGGACAGATCAGCTTCATCCTTGCTCTTTAGAGCTGGGGAAACTGAAATGTAAAACAGAAATATCAGCAGTTTATGCAGTGGTTCAAACCCAGTATTTCTTGTAGGCCTGCACAGAGAGACAATAGAGGGCCATTGGTGTTGTCACTTTTATTCGCTGGGACTGTTCAACAGCAGTTAGGGAGCCACCCTTCATTCTGTGATTCTGGAGGAATCACAAATAAATAATTGCCTTTCCTTTCCATTTAGGACTTGTCTTCTCATTAGTTTGAAGCTTTGGTGCAGCCTCAAGCTCAGATTAACTCCAGGTTTGCCCAGTGGCTGGAGCAGGGCTCTCTCTGGTTCTCCCTTTCCAGTCCTGCCTTGCTTTGAAGGCTCTCGGTGATTTTTGGTCTCTGGATTCTGATCTCCATCGATAAAACAAAACTGAGAATTCCCCTGCAGGGTCCAGGGTGGCTTTGTGTCACTTTGGGGCCTGCTCTGCCCAGAAGAGCTGAAGCTGTGAGAAAGTTGGGCTGCAGAAGTTATAAAATGTACAACCTCTGCTCCAACTCCCCATCCCTGTGGGAATTCCTGCCTCTTCCATTCCTTTGTTGCCAGGGCTGAATAAATGCCACACCAACACAGAGTGAAACTGCTGCAAAATGCACATTTTTTAGCCTAATAACACACGATCCAGAAGGTTTTGTAGAACGGGGAAGTGCATGCAAAAGAGCTGAATCAGGGAATGTTAAAAATACTCCGTAAAGGCATTGTTGAGAATACAATAGGAATATAAAAGAGCTTCCTAGTACAGCTGAATAATAACAGTAATTAAAATCAGCTTAGCAGTGTTCATAAAATCTTTGAATACAAAATGCAGCGTGAAGGCAAAGCAGAGCAGAGGATCCAGGGTTTAGGACTGAGGCACTGAAAATTGGGACTGTGCCGCTGATGGGGATTCCCCGGGTCTGTTTTGGGGATTTCAGCTCTGAAATTATCTGGAATTCCTCGTCCAGGGCTCTGGAGGGGGCAGAGGCAGCCAGGGAGGACAGTCCCAGACAGAACGGGGCAGAAATCCCTTGCAGCAGCCCCAGGCAGGGCCGTGCACGGAGCTGTTTGCATAAAGGAAAGGGCAAAAGCTCCTGGGATTCTGCTCCGATGGAGCTCTGGAGGATTTACTCATTGTTCCCAGGAATATCTAATTGTTTTTCAATCCTTCTGCCAGCCTTGACCTCATTGACTCTCGGAGCAGAGAGCTGCACGTGTTGACACTCAGTTTGATTTTAAAAAATAAACCAACCCCACCAAGCTGTGCCCTGCCCTCAGTTTAAATCCATCGCCTTTCTGTGGTGAGAGGAAGAATTCAGGAGTTCTTTTAATTACTTTTCTTTCTCTAATCTCCCTCTACCTTGTTTCCTCTTTTTTTTTTTCTGCCCTAGAGCACCCAGAACCAATCAACCCAATCCTCTCTCTTCCCCTGGAAGCCTCACTATTGGAAATTAGAAAAATGTCCAATATTTCTAATATTCTCCTTGAGCATTTGGTTTGTTCATTTTTTTCCCTCGTTTATTTCTGATGCAAGGCAGGAAGAGTGGGAAGCTGCATCCCAGTGCTTCATGAAATGAAGTCTTAATCCTTGGATTGTTTTTGCTCTGCAATTTTTTTATATATTCTGGGTAGCTGCTGGGGCTGGACAGGAGGTGCCATTGTCCTTTGTAGTGCTCAGGTTTTTACCTCAAGGGCTCTTTTAGGACCAAGGGAAGTGTGAGTGACTAAAATTCCACTTTTATCTGTGCCCTATCTCCCCTCAGTCAACAAGAATTTTAATTTAACATCGTGGTTATTGTTCATTGACCACTCTTAAATGTCTTTAATGTTTCTCATCGTGTCTGTAATTTGAATTATCACAGAATCCCAGACTGGTTTGGGTTGGAAGCTCTGTCCAGCCTGGCCTTGGGCACTGCCAGGGATCCAGGGACAGCCTCAGCTCCTCTGGGCACCTGTGCCAGGGCCTGCCCACCCTCCCAGGGAACAATTTGTGCCCAATTTCCCATCCAACCCTGCCCTCCTTCAGTTTAAAGGCACCTGTGCTTTTCAGAGCAATTCAGCAGCGGTGAAGCCGAGCGATGGAATCCATGAAATGATTTTGCCGTCGCTGCTCTCTCCTCTCCCCTCAGAGCTGCAGCAGCTCCAAGGCTGGAATGTCTGCAGAGCAGGGAACTGCAAGTTCTCCGCACGGAGTAAAGAGCTTAGAAACCCACAAATATTCTTTTGAAGATGTTTCTCTTATCTTGCAAGGACATGCAGCATTTGGAAAACACTTTGCTCAGAGACTCAAAGTCTTCCCGTTCAGGGCTAATCAAGTTTCATGTCTTTTGCATTTTAATTCTTTCTAAATCCACTTTTTTCACACTAAACCGGAGTGTTTCTGCTCTCCTGGAGCGCCAGGCTCTGGGAATGGTTTAACCTCTCTCTGTAACTTCAAGGCCATCGCTTGACACGCCAGAGCTTTATGAACCTCAGGTTTCAGCTTTCTGAGAAGAACAGAGCCAGGAGTCCCTTGACAGAGATGGGAAAAGACACCTCCAGCAATGAGCCGTGCGTGAGGTGCCAGGGGAGGGTAATTGCCACAAAGACAAAGCACAGTTCCCTGCGAGAGTGTGACAGCCACTTCTAAGGGCTGCATTCCGATCAGCTTTTTCTATTTACCAAGCCAGAAATTAAATTCATTTATTCTTTGTTTTTCCTCACCTCTGTCGCCTGGTGAACGTGTGTTATTTCCAGCAATCTGCTGCTCTTTTGAACCCCCAATGTCTTCTCTCCCCACACCAAAGAGGAGCAGCACTTTCTCTGCTGTTCTGCTTTTATTTCCAACACTTAAAGACCAAAAATTCATCTTGCTGCCGAGACAGCCCTGGCTCTGATACCCTGGCAGAGTCCCCGAGCCTCTCTTTGGAGGCTAAAATTGCTGATGTGATCCCATCTCTCTGTTGAACATTTCTCCTAATGCAGAGGCACCGCTGTTTGGGGTTTTTTCAGGTGCCCAATTTTCTCCTTCTGGGCTCTGTGTTAGGAGGACTGAAGGCAGAGCAGCTCCTGAGGATGCTGGATGGTTCAAAGCCCCTCCCAGCAGTGCTCACTAACCTGCTGAGCTCTCTTTTTAGCCTGAAAAGCCTCCTGGGGTCGATGTGGTCTTTTGGATTCCTGGAGGACACGAGGCAGAGAGGAATAATTCTCAAGGGAGGGAACGTGGGAACACTGCAGGAGGAGAGTGGGGCTTGAGGGAATTTCAGAGGGGAAATAGGGTTGGGTTCTTTTAAAGGAACAGCAAAACTGAGCTCGGCTGAGATTTATCTGTGGATGGAGATTTGTTTGGGGACCGACTCAGGACCCTGAATTTGGGGCAAAGGCTCAGCTGCTTTGCAGAATTGTGTAATTTGAAGGTGAGAATATATTGATATCAGCAGCCTGTGGGAAGGGTTTCCATCCCTTCCTTGTGTTTCAGGGCAGTCACACTGGGAATTGCCATTTAATTCCTTCCATATTTTAGTCCCCAGACATCAGTACAGGCAAGACTTCAGCAGAACCTTTTGGTCTGAGGTGTCTGTTTGTCAGAGAAGTCTCTTAAAGTGTCTAAAAAACCCCATTTCACTCTTCTGACCTGCCTTAAGAAACCTTGGAAACCACCTGAGCTGTAGGTGGCAATTGCAGGCTCAGCTTGTGGTGTTGGAAGGACTTTTTACCTTTCAAAGTGCAGCTTTGAGCTCCCCTGACTTTTTTAACCCTCTCAGCTCTTCTTTCCTCCCCATCTCTGCTGCATCACTTTGCACTATCTAATTTCCTTCCCCTCTGCTTGGGTTTCCAGCCTTCCTCAGTCCTTGGGTATTATTTTTCAGCCTTCTCAATTTGCTGTCTTATTCGAGTATCATTGCCTCTCTCTCCCCGATGATTAATAAAGAGATTATATAAGGCTTGTGTGGCTTATATAGGCTTATATAAGGCTGATCCCTCTGGTATCCTTCTAGACAGCTCTGAGCTGCACACTTTGATGTTTGGCTTGTGGTTTGTTTGTATTTATTTTTCTGAAGTTACTCTTCCATCCAGACTGGCTTAAACGGACTTTAAAGTGAAATTTGGTGGGAACACGATGCCAGATGTTTTAGTAAGAGCCCAAATTACATCCATGGCATGCATGTGAATTTGCCATTTGAAAGAATAGAAGGAAATGTGGAGTTTACCAGCTGCCAGATCAATATTTTGTTTGCTTTAGGTTGTCCTTTAGCCAATCCCCACATCATTTTCCGGCAGCAAACTAAAAATCTGGGGTTGTGAGTGTGGTCTGAAATATTGACACAGCGTGGGGTGCACTGCAGACTGGCCGGGGGTGGCATTTGCACTGGGAATCCTCAGGAAATTGGGTTGTCTTTCACACAGAGAGAAATTATTTGGTTTTGGGAGGTTGATTTTCAGTGTTCCCTGAATTTTTTTTTACTTCAGGAAAGCGTGAAGTTGTATTTTGGAGATGAATTGCAGAGGAATGGAAGGGTGGTGCTGCAATCACTGTGCCAGGCAGACTCACCCATGGAACACTCACAATGGATTTTATTATTTGGACAAAGATCCGATGGGATGGCTCTGTGGTGACACCGAGTCTCCTGCTGGTCACCCTGTGCCACCAGGCAGAGCTCTGCTCCCCGTGGCTCAGCCCTGATCATTTTGGGGACAAAAGGCCAGGGATGGGTGTGGAGCATCTCTCCCAAACCATCTCCAGTGTGGCTGGGCATGAGGGACCTTCCTGTGCCTTGTGGGGACTTGTGGTCCTGCTGGTCTGGAGACGTCCTTGGCCTCCAGCAGTGCCTTGGGGATGAGAGTGGCTGAGAACCTGCAGTGGGGGCTGGGGAGGGGTGCCATGGAGGAAGGGTTTGCTTGGAATCCTCTCCCCGTGCCAGAGGGACACGGAGTGGGAAACAAACCCAGCTGTGAGCCATGAGCTCCTCTGCAGGCTCTGTAATGGGGTGCCACTAGGGTGAGGCGGGTGGCACTGGGACAGGACAGGTGGGTGGCACTGGGACAGGACAGGCAGGTGGCACTGGGACAGGACAGGCAGGTGGCACTGGGACAGGTGGGTGGCACTGGGACAGGACAGGCAGGTGGCACTGGGACAGGCCAGGTGGGTGGCACTTGGACAGGACAGGTGGGTGGCACTTGGACAGGACAGGTGAGGGGCACTGGGACAGGTGGGTGTCATTGGGACAGGACAGGTGGGTGGCACTTGGACGGGACAGGCGGGTGGCACTGGGACAGGACAGGTGGGTGGCACTGGGACAGGACAGGTGGGTGGCACTTGGACAGGACAGGTGAGGGGCACTGGGACAGGTGGGTGTCATTGGGACAGGACAGGTGGGTGGCACTTGGACGGGACAGGCGGGTGGCACTGGGACAGGACAGGCGGGTGGCACTGGGACAGGACAGGACAGGCGGGTGGCACTGGGACAGGACAGGTGGGTGGCACTGGGATAGGACAGGCGGGTGGCACTGGGACAGGACAGGTGGGTGGCACTGGGACAGCACAGGCAGGTGGGTGGCACTGGGACAGCACAGGTGGGTGGCAGTGGGACAGGACAGGCAAGGAGGGTGTCACTGGGACAGGACAGGTGGGTGGCATTGGGTGACACGTGCTGCACCCTGCAGCGGTGTCCGAGCGGGGCTCTGAGGAGCCCGAGGCTGACCCTGGCTGGTTTTCCCTTTCCAGAGGAGGTGATGCTGGCCGAGGAGGACAAGAACGCGGAGGAGAAGTCCCCTCTGGACGGTAGGTGGCTTTGCTGGGCATTTCCTCCTGTGCCACGGGAGAGGTTCACCTGCTGCCACCGCCACTGCCACTGCCACGGCCTTCCTCCCGAGCAGGAGGGACGCTCCCGCATGCGCCCGGCACAAATCCGGCCAAGAGCCCCTTCTCGCGGGTCTTCTCCAGGCTGCAGGTGGCTGAGGAGCAGTTATGGGACACAGCAGCCCGCCCCGGGATGGGGATGTGCCCTCGGGGTCGGTGCCGCCCTGCCGAGGGTGGCTGGCAGTGTGTGCAGGGGGTAGAGCTGCCACAAGGATGGAGGAGCCAAGCGCACTGAGCGAGAGGAGGCAGGGCTCCGCAGCGAGCGTTCCGAACGGACTGGACCCAGGGCTGAGCCCCCTGTTAGCCGTGAGCAGTAAGACATAACAGGGTGTGGTGATCCTTCCTTCCTTCCTTCGCCGGTGAGCCCAGGACGGCTGCAGGTGCCCAGAGAGGCCACGGGGACTGCGCTCCCTGTGCCTCCAGCCCCGACAGCTCTTAGGATGCGCCAGCCACGCAAAGCTCAGTTAAAGACTCTTCCCTCTCCCTTTTCTGACCATCTTTCGTCCTCCCATGTCTCCTCCTTTCCCCTCCCCTCCCTTTCCCTCCTCTTTTTTTTTCTCCTCCCATTCACTGTCAGGGAGGGCCGCCTCGGAAGGGCCGATTCCTCAAGGCACGGCGCCGGCAGAGACTGGCAGCGGCAGCAGCTACAACAGTGAGTGGATTGCAAATCACCAGGGGCTTAGGTGGCACGGAGGGGCAGCTTCCCCCCGCGGCCCCACGTGCCCAGGTCACCGGTGACAGTCCCCAGGTGGTTTTGCACCTCGCTCCGAGCCTTTGGAGCATCAGGTGCCCGGCTGCTGGCCCGCCTCGGCCAGCCTGGTGACCTGCACTGGGGAGGATCGGGGCTGGAAGAGCTGGGGCTGCAGCAGGTCAGGGCTGAGGTGTGCTTGGCCAGTCCTCGTGTGTGTGTCGGGGGGGGGTGTGAGCCGGGGAAGTCCGTCCAGCACGTGGGTGCAGCCAGGGCTGTCAGGCTCCAGCGGAATTTGCGTCTGGAAGAGTAGACTGAGCAGATGAGGGGTGTGAGAAACTCGAGTAAAGACCCAGAGATGCTCAGGCTCCTCCTATCCTAAAGCTAAAGGAGCCTGAGAATGTTCCTGGCCTTGGAGCAAGCGGTGTGGAGCAGCCCACGACTGTGCTGGGAAATTCCGAGTCTCTAAAGCAGAGGGACATTGATCCAGGGCACCTGGAGAGACGGCACAACCTCACTGCCAAACACACGGAGGAGTTTTCTGGGGGAGAAGATAAAAAGCTGCTCAATTCTTGCCAGGGAGCGTTGGAAAAATTTAATCCCAGCGCTGGTGGCGTTCTGGTGCTGAGGATGGCCCTGGACGTGGGACAGACGCATTCGGAGGGACCCAGAGCTGGGATTGCTGGGACTGAGCATTCAGCCTAGAGCTGGGTGGGCAAGCAAGGAGCACAAAGAGTTATTTGCAAAATAATGCATCGAGATCCCACGTTCAGAGCACCCTCTCCTCTTGGAGCCTCTCTGAACCTCTGGGTGTTCCCTTGAAGTGACACAAGCACAACCCTTAGGAGGAGGAAGCGCATCCACGTCAGTGCCGAGGCAGGGAGATCTGTGTAGGGCAGGGGATGATCTGGAGGAGCCTCCCCGGGGCAGTCTCTGCAGCGTGAGTGGCTTTGCTGTGTGTGCCCACGGACCAGTCTGTATCACCACACCGTGGGGTGTCTTACTGCTGATAGAAAGTGCTGCTTAGTGACTGTATGTCTTGGAGCTGTCACCAAACTGTGCCAATGTTATATTTTTTTCTGCCAGTTCTCAAGGTTTCTGCAGGTAGGTGGTCCTGGGAGCAGCATCCTCAGTGCTCCTGCCTCGCCCCCCGTGCTCTGGGTGGACAGTGCAGAGCTCTCATTCCCTGTTGGAATAAATTCAGTGATGTCTGCCCTCCCCACTAAAAGCTGCTTTTGGAAAAAAATGTGTTTACAAAGCATTCCCACATCCCCAGAGGGCAGGAATTGCACAGCGGGTGCTGGTGAGAGGCTGCTCACCGATCCGTGGCCGCTTTTTCCACGCAGCATTTTCGCTCCTCGAGGCACTGCTGGGTGGTAAAACCGAGCCCTGCCAACGCCGACTCCTTACCCTTACCGGTGCCTACCGCAGAGGGCACTGATGATTTAAAAGGTGGCAGCACTCATCTCCCAGCCCACGGGGGCTCGGGAAGATGCAGCGACCCTGCCCAGCCTTTGTGCTGGGCTGAGAGGCCCAGCAGCTGCAGCGACTCCCCCACCCTCCTGCATCTGCTGCAGGCGTGCAGAGCTGTGCCTGGCAAACCTTCAAGAGCTGGAAGGGCAAAGAAATGCAGCACCCCGGCCCCGAGGCCCTGCGAGGTTGGGGGTTGTCTGGTTTGCTCCGGGGTGCCCTTGTGGGAGAGCTTGAAGCTGGCATTGGGAAGGAAATGCTGGCCCCGGAGAGTGAAGGGAGGGGGAGAGAGAATCCACTCTGCATCCTCACGGGGCATTTTCTCTTTAATTTGCACGCAGTGTTGAAAAGAGCCGCAATAAAGAAGAGCAAAAATGACCTGATTCATGCAGAAGAAGGTGAGGACCATTTCACAGACATTTGCTCCGTTGGTGAGTACTGGCTTCGCATCCCCCGAGGTTTTGATCTCCACCTGAGCCTGTCCATGCCATGTTTCCTCCTCTGGAGCGGCTCCTTTGCTGCAGAAGCTGCACTTTCCTGAAGGAGAATGAATTTCCGCTGCTCCTGCAGCAGCACTCGACTTCCCAAAGCGAGCGGCTCCGTGGCTTCACCCTCTCCCTGCGCTGCCTGGCTCAGCTCTTGCATGCTGCACCTTTTAGAGAGCGCTGCAAAGCCTTGGGACAACCCCTGCTGCCTTGGCCATCCCAGGATTCTGCTTGGAACGTGCTCATTCATGCTACCGACCCCCAAACCTGTCCAACCTAAGGCTCGTTGGTGGAGGGAGGAGAGGCAGTGGCCACGGTCGCACTGATGGCCAGCACGAGGTGTTGCAGCCTTGGCCGTGGGAGTGGTCGCTGGGAAATGCTGGGCAGGGGCCTCAGTTCTCTCGTTCTTGCCTTAGAGGAAGATCTTGGAGCAGTTTTAAAGGCAGATGTGGAGATCAGTGCAGAGCAGGGTGTCCTGCCCTGTGGGGCAGTGCTGGGGATGAGTTTGGGGTCTTCAGGCTGTGGAGGTGCTCCCAGAGCTGATTCCCCGTGGAGCCAGGGCCAGGTGGAGAGGCTGAGGCAGCTCTGGCTGGCAGGGGAGGCTCTGGGCACACTGCACCCACCTCAGGGAGCTGCTGGAGCCAGAACCCTCTGAGCCGTGGGAGAGACACCTCCTGACTGCTCTGCAGTCGGTGTTGTGCTTCTCCCCGTGCCTGTGGTTGAGTCTGTTTTGCTGCTGAAGCAGCAGATGTTCTCATTATCTTCCAAAGAAATATCTTGGCAGCGCAGTTCCCACGGAGCAGCAAATCCTGGACGCACAGGAGGAGCAGCACAAACAGCACATTTGAGAATCCGTGTCCGTGGCTGCTTGCAAAGCATGAGTGCCTCAATTGCCCTTTGCAAAGTTGGCATTGATGTTTTAAGGGATCACAGCTGCTGCTGGATTTTTTGTTTTCCTTTAAAGGAAGATCTGGTTGCAGGAAATGAGCGTGGCTGGGCACGTTCCTGACACCAGCACTGAGCTGCCACAGTCCCCTGGGCTGCAGGGTTTGTGGTTAAACTGATGACACTTCCAGGAGAGGTTTGGTGCTGAAAAAGGGCAAAAATGCAGCAGCCCGTGTGCATTTTTGGTTTGTTTTGTTGTTGTTTTTTCCTCGGATCCCTGCATGGATAACAAGGAATGGTCATTTTTGGAACGTTTGCTCACAGTTGCAATAATTATGAGATCTTTGCCTTCAAATCCAAGTCCCTCCAGGCTCTGGGCAGCCAATGCCATGCCAACAGATCTTGGAGTTCAGCATTTCAGGTGGCAACGGATGACGGAGCATCTGGGCTCGGGAATAATCCGAGGCAGAGCTGGGAACTGTCTCGGGAGCATATGGCAGGGAAAATAACAGCAGTGCTTTCCACCTTCTGCGAGTGCTTCACCCACTTGGGAAAAGTGTTTTTGATTTTGATTCACGGAACGAGGCAGAAAAGAAGGAATGGATGAGGCAGCTCCTTCTGCAGGCTCGTGAAGAGGCTGAAATGCAGAGCATAAACAATCAGATCACGTGGGCAATTATACATAAAGGATCTGTTTTGGAGAAAAGGGGGTTTTGGATGGTTTTCTCTAATTTCTTCAGATGGGAGCATAAGGAGCGTGGAAGAACTAACAAATAATCCCTGAGTGCCGTGTGGAGATGCAGCTCAGGGCGGGGGAGATTTTGCCACATCTCTCACTGGCCATGGGCTCAATGTGTTGCACTTTAATTCAAACACAAGCACCTTGAGCTTTATAATTGCAATATAAAGCTCTGTAGTGGTAAACCCTTCCCAGGGCGTTCTCTGCAGTTGTTCTTCGCATTTATTCTTTTCTTTCCACTCTGAGTGCAGCCTCTCACTGCCTTCTCCCCCTCTGTGCACAGGGCACTGTCGATTCCCAGACACAAAGCCTGGAGCAGGGATGTGTTCCATGTGAGAGCAGTTTCAATATCACTGCTTTGCTTTTCTGGAAGATTAGCAGAGATCTTCTCCCCCTCTGTGCTGTCCCAGGCACCAAAGCCTGCAGCAGGGATGTGTTCCATGTTAGAGCAGTTTAAATATCACTGCTTTGCTTTTCTGGAGGATCAGCAGAGAGGAGTGAAGGGCAGCACTGTTCCTTTGCCAGTCTGGGAGCACGGAGCGCCTCGGATATCTGAGAGCTCTGGACCTGCTAACGAGGTTGGGTTATGGTGCAGCCAAAATCTCAACCTGTGGCTCTTTTTGTTGTCTTAAAGCAAATGAGGAACACTGCGATTTCTGCTTTTCCAAGCTGCCAAAGGCAGGATTATCAAACTAACAGAAGAACACAGTGAGTTTTTCAGCGAGGAGTTTGTTCAGAGCCTGGCCAAGGCCAGCTCTGCTTTTGGAGTGCTGGTGGACAGCCAGAAATGTGAAACAGAGCAGAGAGCTCACTTTCCTTTGGGGAACATCACACTTCCCTGGAGTGTGAGGCTTGGAGAACCCACTGCTCTCACATCTGGATGCCTCCTCCTTTCTCTGGCTGCCGTGGCTGATGTTGTTGCAGGATGGGCTGGGTGACATTCCCGCTCCTTCCAAGTGCTGCCATGGAGGTGCTCCCACTCGGAGCTTTGGCTGCTGCAGCCAGAACACTCCGTTTGTGTCCCTGAGCCATCCCCACCGCCCAGCAGAGCCACCTGCTGTCCCAGGGCTTGGGCCAGGACGGGACAAGGTGTGTCCTGCTCAGCCTGACCTGCTGGGATGCTCCCTCCCGGGGGGAGGAAAGGCAATAATGTGTGATGTGGTCACAATCCACCGGCACAGGCAGTGGCCAGCCAGGGACAATCACCATTTTCCCTGCTTGCAGCAGCATCTGAGGAACCCCAAGGGGTCCTGATTTCCCTTATTCATGATTTTTCCTGCCTCAGCACTGGCCAGAGATTGCTTTTTCATCTGAACGGTGCCTCTGCCACAGGGGGAGAGCTGACAGCAGAAATAATTCCTTCCATCAGCTTCCTATTGCTGAAACATTTGACTCTTGCCCAGGGTTTCAGCTCAGAGTGGGAATGGAGCTGATAGAGGCAGAATTGAGACAAATGAGTGGCTGTGCCCAAAATCTGATGCACGGAGCCTTCTGCTGAGAAAATACATGAAGCTGGAGAGTAAAATAAAGAGAATTCACTCAGTTCCACAGCAATTGGTCCTTGGAGCAGGGAAAATAAGGAGCAGCTTCCCTGGTGCCAGCTGCCCAGCCCATGAGGATGCTCGTGCTCCATGAGGAGCTCCACACCCCTGTGCCTGGTGCCTTCTGTCCCTCCAGCCAACTGGGAAAAAGTGAGGAGTTCAACTGGGACAGTCAGGATCGCTTCAAAGCTTCGGAAGCCCAGTTTAGACTCCCAGCCTTCATCCCTCATTCCAAGCGAGACGCCCTCAGCCCATCCTCAGCATTCCCAGCTTTGTGCTGAGCTGTTCCTGGTGCTCGGGAGAGGCTCCCCATGCCCAGGAACACCCTCCAGCCTTTCCCCTGCTGGGATGGGCTGTGGTGACTCTTCTTTCCATCCCAGGGTCTCCCTTCGCCCGCGCCAGCCTGAAGAGCGGCAAGAACGAGAGCTCGTCCTACTTCAGGAGGAAGGAGAAGATGTTTCGCTTCTTCATCCGGCGCATGGTGAAGGCCCAGAGCTTCTACTGGGTGGTGCTGTGCGTGGTGGCCCTCAACACCCTCTGTGTGGCCATGGTGCACTACGACCAGCCCGAGAAGCTCACCACAGCTCTCTGTGAGTACCGCTGCCCTCACGCCGGTGTCTTTTGCTGTGTTTAGAGTTCTGAGGTTAAAGGGATAAAAGGGTTTCGATGCTTTAGGATTTTCGCTTCTGTATTTTTCGTGTATCTGTAATAATTTTTGGTGTGTAACTCTAGGCTACATATAAGGAGCTGAGCTGCTGTTCTCAGCATTTTTAGACAAAACAATTCCTCTCTAAGCTCAAACCTCAAGCACACCTCACTGTCTCAGGCCCCAAGATATGTAAACAGCAGTGAATTGGGGGAGCAAACCTGGGGTAATTGACTTCATTACCTGAAGCTGTAATTGGAGGATTAAAGCTCAATATGCAAATGGACAGAACTTATAAAGTATGAAAAACCTGTGACCCACTGTCCATTTTGGGTGCAGCCCTGGGTGAGCTGTGAGTGCCCTGAATGCACCTGAAGGCCTTCAATAAACAGAACTGCTTTTTATTCTCCTGAGTTTGCCTAGCCTCTGCTTTAGGTAAGCCCCTCAAGGCATCAGTTTTACCTCAGTATTTAATAGGATCTTAGGTGCACAGCTCTTCAAAGGTGGAACATGCTGAGATGCACACCCTGTATAATGTGTATACAATTTTATGGACATTGCAAATTAGCATATCTGTCTAGGATCCCCCAATAAGAAACTTAATAAATGAAGTAATGTTTTCTTATTCTAAATGAGGCTAGAGCCCAGTTTACAAAATCTGTTCCAGAGAGAAGTTTTCAACCAAGGTTGAACCCTCGAATTTTTGATAGTATAGAGCTCTGGCCTGCTTCTGTGAATGTTTGGTCTTTCTGCCTTACAGAATCCCAAAACTAAGCTGGAATATCAGACTACAGGAATTTCAAGCATGTAGGTTAAGGGTATAGAGGATACAAAGAATATATAAAAAATGTAAAAATGCATAAAAAGGGTTTATAAAAAATATAAGGGCATATAAAAAGGAAAAGGAAAAATCCTCAGGCATCATCACAGCTCCAGCATTTCTGATCCCTCAGCACTGTGGCCACGTCCTGGCTTTCGGCTTCTCTCAAAGTGTGGTTCTGCTGACCCACGGTCATGGAATCATGGAATGGTTTGGGTGGGAAGGGAGCTTAAAGATCATCTCATTCCACCCCCTGTGTAGGGAAACCTTGCACTAGATCCTGTCCAGCCTGGCCTTGGACACTTCTAGGGATCCAGCGGTGGCCACAGCTTATCTGGGAATTCCATTCCAACCCCTCCCCACCCTCCCAGGAAAGAATTCCTCCCCAATATCCCATCTGTCCCTGCCCTCTGGCAGTGGGAAGCCATTCCCTGTGTCCTGTCCCTCCATCCCTTGTAAAGAGTCTTTCTCCATCTTTCCTGTTGGTTCCCTTCAGGTCCTGGAAGGCCACATTTAGGTCATCCCAAAACTTCCTTCTCCAGGCTGAGCAATCCCAATTCTCTTTCAAATCATATTTCAGGTCATTGAACACACAGTTCAGAAAAAAATCCACCAGCACAGGGTATTAGTTTGAGAGAGGAAACTCTTGTTATCCTAAAGGGCACTTCAAAGTTGAGATCCAGCCAGGTGTGAATGCTGGAACAGGGCAGGAGGGATTGTCCTGGACTGGATGCACAAAAAGGGGAATGACGCCTGGGAAAAGGCAGATTTCTCTGTCTAACCTATGTCCAGAGAATTGCAAATTCCTGCCACTTGGTAGGTGCTGTGCACCCATGGATGATTCCTGTTGGGGACACACTCCCAGCTCTGATATTCCTGGGATATCAGTGTGTGGAATACCCTGTGAGACAGAAATTCTGCCAGTGCTGATGGAATCAGGCTCTGATTCCCCCCAGGTGTTGTGATTCCTGCCAGAGCCTTTAAAAGGTTGTGACTTTACATCTCTTTTTTGGTTCTGTGCCCTCCTCCCTGGCGGGGTGTGATTACATGGGATGGGTGTGGAAATATGGGATAGAAATAATCCCAGAGAGGAGATTATCCTGTATTTGTGAAAAGCTTTTATTTTAGCTGGGTTCCTGTGGTCACCTGGTTCAGTTCAAATGGTCTAGAAGTGCTTTTGAAATACAATTTTTGTTTTCTTAAATTGCTCTTTGCTTTGTCCTCTGATGAGTAAGAAATGGTGTCTCCCTGAGGTCACAGACTTGCTCACAAAGCTTGGTTTTAAAAAATGTGGAAGGTGAGGAACAGAGGGGTTTTTTTTTAATTTTAATGAAGTTTGTAGGCTGTGACTCTTAGAGCTGGTAAACTAGAAATTCCTCAGAATATGCTGGAAATGCAAATTTTTCCTTCTGAAGGGAAGGGATGGGGTTTGTTTGAAGACAAAGCCACTCCTTTGGCCACTTCTGACCCTGTAAAATGGCCAGGGACAAATCTGTTGTTCAGCACTTGACCAGATCAGAATTTAAGTAAAACTTCTGAAAAAAACACAGAGGACTGGGAAAAAACCCCAAATATTTCCAACAGCCTAACAATGTTGGCTTAGATCTTTAAAGATACTTATCCACCTAATTTGCCTTGATTTCTCTATAAATCAGATACTTAAATATTTCTTGCTTCAGATCCTCAGGACTTACCTTATTACAAGAAATGCAAACTTTTGAAGTTTTTTTTTGAGTAGACCTAAAAGGTCAGGAATTCTGACTGCTCTGACATCAAAAGCTCCTTATTAATATTTGTTGAAATATTTAATGCCACCAGGTAATGGAGCTCTAATGAGAGATGCATAATAAGGACAGAAGCTTCTTTCAAGTCTTCTCTTTTTTTGGTCATGATTTCAAGTGAAAAGAGAGACAGACCATACAGAGAAGTCACTCTTGCTTATTCATTACCTGAATTTAACAGAGGAAATAATAAGCTAGATTGGCAGAGTAATTAGAAGTTCAAGGATTAGGATTTCCTCTGGAATTAGGACTAAATGTTTAGGAAAGAAACCCCAAACCTGAAGGCTTTTAACTCAAAAAAGGCTTCAAATTTACAAAACTCAATCTCGGGAGCACCTTAGGTAGTGACTTTTCCAGGAGAACACAAAGAAATCCACAAGCCAGAAACGTCTTAATGTTCCAGTGAGGGCTGGAAGGGATGTTTCTGTCTCTTGGAGTGAAAGATTCACCTCCAGGTGGGAAACTTGTCTGGGATGGAGACCTCAAATTAGACTTCCAATCTATCTCAGCTGAAGCCAAAAATTAGGGCAGGTTGGAATTAGGGCTGGCTCCATTTTCCAAGAGCTCTGCATTGTCCATAACACCCAAGTGATGTCAGTTAGTTCCAGAAGTGCTTGGGCAGCAAGTTGGAATTTCTTGGTGTAGAGTCCCACTGAGCTGGAGTGAGGGTCCCACTGCCTTGGATTTAATGGAAAAGGCAGAAAACCACCAGGAACTGGGAATTGTTGGGGATTCAATTCTCAGCATCCTCCCAGCAGCCTCTGCAGCTTTGTGCTGCACTTCGCCTGGGAGACCTGAGGGCCAGGTCTGGACAGGAATTCACAAATCGTCCCTTTAACCCACAGAAAGAATCCCAGGATGGGGCAGGGAAGGGACCTGAGAGGGTCCCCTGGTGCCACCTCCCTGCTCCAGCAGGGCCGTCCCAGAGCCCAGGAGTGTGTTCAGATGGTTCTGGAATATCCCCAGGGAGGAGACTCCAGCCCTCTCTGGTCTGTTCAGGGCTGGGCACTGCCCAGGGAAGAAGTTCTGCCTCATGTTCAGGTGGAGCTCCCTGGGATCAGTCCCTGCCGTTCCTCTTGTCCCATTTCTGGGCACTCCCAGCACGGCCTGGGCCATGCTCTGAGCTCTCCCTGGGGATACTTTGATAAGATTCCTCTCAGTCCTCTCTTTTCAAGGCTGAGCAGCCCCAGCTCTCAGCCTTGTCCTCATAAGAGAGAAGTTCTGTTGCCTTTTTCAGCCTAGACATGAAACTCGAGATAATTTTAGTATCAGAGGTAATATGAACGTGGATTTTTATTGGAGCTCCAGGGGCAGTTCTGGAAGAATGTCCACAAAAGCCACAAATGCCACAAACCCACAATCCCTGGCCTGGGAGGCCAATGTCTTATCCATTAGGCATTGGCTTCCTGAGCCAGGGACTGTGGGTTCGGGTCCTGTCTGGGGTGCCAGAATAACACTCTGGGATGTGTTTGGTCTTTCCAGCTGGGGAAAAGGGCAGGGAAAAGTCCTGGGAAGGCTACAAATGTGTAAAAGAAAAAAGGGTAAAATCATCCAGCAACAGTTCCACTCCCCTCATCATTTTTGTCACCCTTCATCCAGGAGCTCCGTGGCTTTCTTGGATATCAAACACTGCTGGAAACAGCACTGGCACTGGGGAGGGCAGCCCAGACAAAACCGAATATCCAAAAATAGGAGAAGGTTTTGGGATGTTTGCGTTGGGTTTTTAGACAGGGTGGTGCAAGATAGGTCAGTGAGACAAAGAGAATGAAAACCACAGACCCCAGACTGGTTTGGATTGGAAGGGATCCTAAAAATCATCCAGTGCCACCCCTGCCAGGGCAGGGACACCTCCCACTGTTCCCGTCTGCTCCAAGCCCTGTCCAGCCTGGCCTTGGACACTGCCAGGGATCCAGGGGCAGCCACAGCTTCTCTGGGCACCTGTGCCAGGGCCTGCCCACCCTCCCAGGGAACAATTCCTTCCCAAGATCCCATTTAAATCTCTCCATGAATGGTCATCATGGAGATTCTAATATACACCAGATAATTTTTGTTTGTTGGGGGGGTTTCATTTGTTTATTTTGGGGTTTGTTTTGTTTTTTTAAGATGGTTTTTTCCAAGACAAGAAGCAGAGGCTCTGTGGGTTCATTCTGGGAACAATTGACTCTGCTCTGTCCTATGGAATAGTGCAAAGGAAGCTCTGGCAAGAAACCTATTTCAGTGTGATTTTAGAACAAAGATCTTTGGAGAATTGTCCACTGAAAAGGCCTAGAAGTTCAACCTCATCAATTCCAAGTATCCCAAACATCCAAACCCTCCCAAATCCCAGGATGAGGAGCTGTGGCTCTGCATTCACACCTCTCTGTGCACTGGTGATGACTTAGGGCTTTCTCCCTGCTCCCCTGGGGGATGGCAGAGTTTTCACAGCATCATAATCCTAGAAATCTCAAATTTCCTACTGAATGCAGGGAATATTTGATGCCTTCAGGGCTTTGCTGGTTGTTCTGGTGTTGATGATGGCCAGACTGGACACATCCCTCCCTTCTGCCTCAGCCAGGCTGGATAAATCTGCAGCACAAACATCTGGGAAGGAGCCCAGCTGGGGTTGAGCCCTCCAGGAATGCTCCTGGAAAGTCCCGTTCTGCCCAAGATTTGTGCACAAATCCATTAGATAGAGACAGAACCAGGGGATTTTAAAAAGCTCCTGGAAATACTTGGCAAAATCCTTTAACCGTGAGAGTGACAGAGTTTAAAAATGGCTTTAAAGTTAATCCATGATGAGGGAACGTCGCTGCAGAGGAGCAGGACTTGGCTGGGCTGATGTAGAGCGAGAGAGAAATCAAAAATTCCAATGAAGTTGTTTCAGGGAAGGTGCTCAGGAATGAACTGAGGAGGCTTTCTGTGAACTGCAGCAGCAGGAGAGGAGCACGGGAAAGTCTGTGAGGATCTGCTAAACCCTGCAACTCTACCCAGGCACCTCTAATTCAATTATACCTGTCCCTCTGGGGAGAAGTTTAATTACATTACAAATTAATTTTACTTAAAGAACAGTTGGTAAAAGCCTACGGGTCTGCATTGATTTATTTTTCCCTTGGTCTTTTCTTTTAACTTTTCTGTTTTGAATTGTTCTGATTAGCTTTCCCTGCTTGATGCTCCATATCTCTACAACTGCTTTGGAAAAAGAACTGCAGGAGCTTTAGAGGGAGGCTTGGGATTTCTTTAGCCTTATTGAAAGAACTGATGAGGAATTCTTTGAATTCATGTGGTATGATTAATAACAGGCCATACTTCATGCCCCTGTAATTATCCTCAAATTCGATCAGAGATTTTCCTTCTCTGTATGGAAAGGACTCTGGGGCCAAATAGGATTTCTCTCATGCTGCAGATGGACACTGAAGCACAGAACTCTGGTTAAATATGCTGCAGTTGCCTATAAAAGAATATATTTCATGCATATATTTCCTGATTTTATAATCATCTGTTGTGGTCATTTCCACCACCGCCAATATCCTGAGAAAGAAGAGGTGCCTGTCAGAAACCAACTCCAGAATGGCATCACTGAGGTCTGGGAGCAGCAAAGGTGGATTTTCAACAGATGGATTTTCTCAAAATGCACCCTAGGGACACTGGGGAGAGGCAGAGGGAAGGGTCTGCAGTCAGTGCCTTTTGAAATGTGCAGCAGTTCTGCAGTGGGAGCAGCTGGAGGCACTGGTGCAGTGCAGGAGGCCACAGGGATGGGGCTGGGGGTGGCCTCCTCTTCCTCTGGCTCAGTCTATGGGATAAGGTTGGAAGCAGAGCTCTCGGGAGCTGTGGGATGAGTTTTAGGGGTGGTGCTGAGGAGGTTTCAGCTCTGGATCAGAGGTTTCACTTGGGGGCTGCTCTTCCCAAAGCTCTCTCCTTTCTCCAACCAATCCTGCAGGGATCCTTACTGTCTCCTTTCATTTCTTTGAGTCTAAAACCTAAATCCACGTTTCTCTTCTCTGATAAATCCCAGATTTGAACACAGGATTTGAGCCATTATGGCCTGGGAGCCTCTTCCCTGCCCAGTGCTGAACCGGAGCTTTGGGGCAATTAGGCTTTTTGTGATGCTGTTGTCACCTCTGCAGTCAAGCCCCAGCTCCCTCTGGATCTCAAAATGCAGCATTTTCAAGGAAAAGGCTTTCTGGAGTACATTTATTTATGTCTGCTGAGCATTTCACATTTGCTTGGTCCAAAGGGGGAAGCTCTGCCCTGCCAAGGCTCTCCCCCTCGGTTTAATGCGAGAGGAGGATGAGGAGAGTGAAGCGTCAGTGCTTCTGATGGCATTGGACTTGGAGATGGGGCAGAAGTGGAATTAATCCATGGGTGATTGACAAAAAGGAGCTGGGAACTCTGATTAGGAGCCTCATTCAAAGGTGTGGGGTGAAGGGATGCTCGCACGGCCTTTGCCAACAACACAACTTGGAAATGAAATAACAGCATTTGTATCAAACTTTTCCTCCTTAAATCACATCACAAGATGCTTTTGATTAAGGCAAACGAAATTAGGAGAGGTTTGAATACCGGGAGGTCCAAACAACAAAATTGCATTTTCAATTATTTAGGCAGGGCCTTCTCAGCAGAAATCTTGTGTCAGGCCTGGCTGTTGCTGCCGCCTCTTCATGGAGCCAATTCCTTCTGCCCAAGGAGCTCAGCATGTGTGGATTTCACTTCCCTCCATCCCAGCCTCGCTGGGCTGTGATTTGTAGCATCTGGTACCTGCTGTGACACAGCTCTTGCTGCCAGTTCCGGGCTCCGAGCTGGAATCCATCCGCTGGGAAAGGCCAAGGGCAGCTCTTGCAAGAGCAGCAGAAGGAAGTTGGTTTTTAGATGCTCTGAGTTTGAAACATTTCCTGGTTTTGCATTTTGCTTTTTTAATATAATCAAATGTTTCTTGATTCTGTTTTGCCACTTTCTAGCTTTTTTCTCCTGTGGTATCCTGGTTTTGCCCTTGGCTCTTGCAAGAGCAGCAGAAGGAAGTTGGTTTTTAGATGCTCTGAGTTTGAGACATTTCCTGGTTTTGCATTTTACATTTTTAATACAATCAAATATTTCTTGGTTCTGTTTTGCCACTGCTTAGCTTTTTTTCTCCTGTGATATCCTGGTTTTGAAATGCGTTTGCAGGATGTATCAGGCTGATGGTGACACCTTGCACTTGTCATACCTGGGGTTAGTTCAGCCTCCTGCTGGACAGGTGACTGAGCATTAATCCTTGCTTCCTTCCTCCTTTTCTTACTCTTTTGGGATGATGCTGATTCTCTCGGCACAGTGTCCTGAGATCTGGTGGTGAAAAGTGCAGTTCAAAAACCACCACTGAGGATTTTTGTTGCTCTGTGGGAGAACCTGGGGTGCACCTGAGGTGTGACCCTGGCAGGTGAGTCTGGGCAGAGATAAGAGGAAGAATCTCCCTGCCAGACTGAGATAAGACCGAGGTGGGGTCTGTGCATTGCTTCCTGCAGGATCCACAGCCTCTCCCTGGGATGTGAGGTTTTGTCAGCTGATTGAACAAGGTTTCATAGCATCGTCTGGGTATCAGTCCTTGGGACAGGGAGGTTCCCCTGGCAGTCATTCCAATAAGCAGCAGTGGTGTGTGTGAAACCAAGGCCCCTCTCCAGCTCTCCTGGAGCCCTTCAGGCCCTGCCAGGGGCTCTGAGCTCTCCCTGGAGCCTTCTCCTCTCCAGGTGAGCACCCCCAGCTCTCCCAGCTCCAGAGCAGAGGGGCTCCAGCCCTGGAGCAGCTCCATGGCCTCCTCTGGACTCCAGGACCTCCAGGTCCTCCTGCTGGTGCCAGAGCTGGTGGGACTCACCTGCAGGGTCTGACCTGAGCTGGAGGATGGTCAGATGGATTTCCATGACTGTGGATAACTCCCTCCCCTGAGATCCTCAGTGCTGGGAACAGCAGGTTCCTCACCAAGTCCTTGCACCTGATGCTGGAAAGGAGAGAAAAGCTGGGGCTTGCTCAGGTGTGAAGAGGCTTCTCCTCAAAGCTCCAGGCTGAAGGTGAGAGGGAGCTGTGCTGCTCCTTCCCGTGCCCATGCCATTCCCCGAGCACTGGGATCCAGAAGATCCAGCCTGCCTCCTGCTAGGAAAAAGGCTCTGCATCTCAGACTTTGGTGTCTTATTCCTCACGTGGGAACACATTGCCCTTGAGGGTCTCCTTTAATGATCTTGCTGCTGTTTTCAAGGAGAGTGGGTCACATGGGATAATTAATACTCAGTGCCTGAAATTTCCTCCCCTTTTGCAAAAGTTGGCAAAGTGTCCTTGCAGGCTCCTCACCAAGGTGTCGATAGAGCCTCTCTCATCTCATCATTGCTTCCTGGATTTCAGTTCACTTTATCCCATGGTATTCCATGACTGTCTGTCATTTAAAATTTAAAATTTAAAACCTCTTTTTATGTTTTGTGTAATTGAAGCGGCGTTTTTCAAGCCATTTCCAACGACACGCAGCAGTACAGAATGGACCCGGGTCAGGCTGTGCTCACTCCGTGTGAAGGTGCAGGGCTGGGAATGGAAATCCAGGCAGTTGGGAAGGACCTTCATTCCCTCCTCTGTCTCTCCCCACACTCAGCTGAAGCTGCAGATTGCAGGAGGTCACAGAATGATTGAATCACAGAATGTCCTGAGCTGGAAGGGACCGCAAGGATCATCAATCCAGCCCCTGGCCCTGCACAGACACCCAACAATGCCACCCTGTCCATCCCTGGCAGCGCTGTCCAAACGCTCCTGGAGCTGTGGCAGCCTCGGGGCTGTGCCCATTCCCTGGGGAGCCTGGGCAGTGCCAGCACCCTCTGGGGAAGAACCTTTCCCTGATCTCCAGCCTGAGCTGCCCTGGCCCAGCTCCAGCTGTTCCCTGGGTGCTGTCCCTGTCCGAGAGCAGAGATCAGAGCTGCCCCAGTGTTCAAAGCATCTGGAAGTCAGGATTATCCTGCTGAAATTTTCCTTTTATCTGTTGCCCCTTGTCTGTCCCTGTGCACCTCTGAGCAAAGTTTGGCACCATCTTTATCATTCCTGGAATCATAAAACTGAAATTACAGCAGACTTTGTTGTAGCATCTGTGCTGTTACAGCCTCTGAGCACCTCCTGCACTGCACTAAACAAGGTGATTAATCCTCACCTTTTGAGGTTTGATTCTTTTCCTCATCTTTTCTCTAGAGAGAGAGGTTTGCCTTCTGCTGTTTGGTTTTTCTTGGTAGTGTAGGTGGGTTTTGCCTTTTTTTTTTGGTTTTTTTTGGTTTTAACATTTCACTCTTGCTGCTGCTTATTGGCCTCCAGATCCAAACTTAAAATGCCAAAGGCAGTGTTTGCTATAGCTTCAAGTCCTCAAAACTTGATGTGGAAATTGAAGCCTCCAGCTCTGTTCTTTCTGCCCTTTGTTTCATCATAGGTGATAAATTTTCCCATCAAAAGCTTCCCAGCCTGGGATATGTGAAGGAAGAGGAAACAGAACGGGCTCTTCCATAATTACAGGGCTATAAAGGCAAAATAAAAATAAATGTGGTAACAGTAGACACAACACCTCTGAATATGAGCCCTCAGAGTCAGCACTTCTGTTGGGTAGAAAGGTATTTTTATCAGCAGAGGATGTTACAGAAACTTACACCCCACACCCAAAAGTTTCCATCTCTTGCAAGTACAAAAGTCCCAAATGTTATCTTTGTAATTACATTAGACCTTTAAAAATATTAGGTGTGGAGCTTCCCTTTGAAATTCCTTTATGGGGACAATAAGAATATTATTCTGCCCCCACCCAGGAGTGCATGTGAGCGTTGCCTTTACAGCCATGGACACACAGCAATTCTCATGGCAAACTGGCCGTGGCTCCTGTTTGCCAGATTTGCTTCTGCCAGGAGGCCCTCAGTGCTGTGAAAAAAGGAACAAAAAGCTCCCCACATGAAGAGATCTGCCCACCAAGGCCTCGTGGATTAACTGAATCTCTTGTACTGTTCCTAGATTTCGCGGAGTTTGTTTTCCTGGGGCTGTTCCTCACTGAGATGTCTTTGAAGATGTACGGGCTGGGGCCAAGGAATTATTTCCACTCTTCCTTCAACTGCTTTGACTTTGGGGTGAGTAACATTCAGCTGGGGGATAAACCATGGGGTGGTTTGGGGTGGAAGGGACCTTAAAATAATGTAATCCCAACACCTCCCACTGTCCCAGGTACTCCAAGCCCTGTCCAGCCTGGCCTTGGGCACTGCCAGGGATCCAGGGGCAGCCACAGCTTCTCTGGGAATTCCATCCCAGACTCTCCCCGCCCTCCCAGGGAACAATTCCTTCCCAGTATCCCACCTAACCCTGCCCTCTGGCAGCGGGAATCCTTTATCCTGCCGCTCCATGTCCTTGAAGAACCTCGCTGTGAGAAGCAGGTGTCTCTGCTGCCGTTCAGGTGCATGTCAGGATCCCTGTGGAAACCCACGGGAAGTGGTGCTGGGAGTGTCTCCCGCGGGGAGCAGTCCCTGTCTAAATCAGCTCAGCGAAATGCATTGAGCTTCCCTCATTCTCCTCCTTTGGGAAGGGATGTGGCAGAAGGGATTTCATTTCCGGCAGCTCCGGGGTGTTGGCAGCATCGGCACCCTGAGTGCTCCGAGTGCCGCCAGAGCCTCTCCTTCCCTTTCAATGAGGTGACTGAGAGACAGAAAAACCCCACACATCTTCCTGCTCGTGTCCCCTGTCCCCACCGAGCAGCCTTCACCTCGAGTCGCACAGGCAGAGCTTTCCAAAGCTTGGTGCTCAGAAGAGTCAACACCTGAGGAGGTGAAGGGGAGCAAGAATTCCAATTCCCTCAGCGCACAAGTCCAGGCTCCCCCTTCGTGCTCGAACTGCAGCTCTGGTGAGAATAGCAGGGCTGGGTTCGGCTCCCCCTAACAAAGAGCATGGCGTGGGGATGTTAATTTATTCATTAAAACCAATTAGGCTGTAATCTGTGCTCGTAGAGGAGAACTCTTATCTGCAGCGTGGGCTGAGCAGGACTGGGGCTGCTGCAACAATCCTGATATGGAGCTTTTGATAGAGCCACGGGCAAAGGAGAGTGGGTCAGGGCATTGCATTCATCACCAGCCCTGCTTGGAAATTCAGGCTGTTGTTTGCAGGCTTTATCTGCCAAAATGCTGCGAGTCACTCTTTCCCCGCACGGAGCAAAATCCCTCTGCTCCCACAAGGGAGGAGGAGGTGTTGTCACCTTCAGGGAGTGACCCTCCTAAATCTGTCAGCTGAGCCGATTTATTCTCTCTTGGGCTGTGACAGCAGCAAAGCTCGGAGTAAATTGAATTTGAGATGGAACCCTCCAGCTCAGGAATCACCCATGTCCAACACCCCGAGGTGTTGCACAAAGGGTGGGACTCTCCTCTGGGGTGTCTTGGCAGCTGTGGTGGCTCAGAGGTTGGGATGGGTTTTGCTGCCCAGTGCCCAAACCCAGGCTGTCCTCAGGGGGAACCAGAGCACAAATTGTCCTTTCGGGGTGTCACTGCCTCAGGACTGACGCGGGGTCCATGTCCTGCTCTGGGTGGGCTCTGAGCTGCCCCCGTGCTGGCTGCCAGTTTCCTTGGGTCCTTCCACCCAGGACACTCCTTCCACAGCAGGAATTTGTCAGGGACAGGTGATCTAGGTGTGGATGCACTATTCTAAGGTTTCTCTCTTCTTTCTCATGGACTGTATGGGGAATAATGATAAGCTGAATTCTTCTTGCTCTTTCTAATCTTTGTTTTGGTACTGGGTGCTGTAAGGGTTCAGCCAATTCCCCCGGGGGTGGATGGCCATGAACCGATCACTGCTAGACTCTTAATGCCTCTATAAGAAAAGAAAATTCAATAAAAGCTCTCTTGCTACTTCCGTCAGTGTTCCATCTGCCTCGATTTACCCACGAGCTCTCAGCAACATTTAGGAGCTTGCACGAAGCAAAGGATGAACCTCGGAGGTCTCTGTGCTCTGTGCAGCACTGGCACAGCTCTGCCAGGCGTTTCCCAGGAGGGAAAGCTGTTGATCTGTTTCTAATTCTTCCTCCTTCGGAGAACCCATAGGGATCCTCCTCCTGTCTGTGTTTTTTCCTCCCTCACCCACCTTCCAGCCCCCAGAATGAATTCAGCACTGGAACATCACAGAAATGTGTACCCAGTTTAGTCTGACAAAGCATGAGATGAAACTGTTCAAATGCAAAGAGCGAAACAACAAATCAGAGCAACAGCAGCCTTGGGAGTACCAGCCCAGTGGGGTCTGGTGTGAAACTGCCTCCCAGGAGGGCCTGCTGAGACTCCAGGAAAATTAATTACCAGGGTGGCATGTGGAGGGGCTGAGGAAAGGGTTTTGTGGATTCATGAGGGATTCCCAGTGGTGGGAGAGTTTTAGTTCTTTCTTCTTCAGGTGGGAGAAGCTGGATGAGCAGCTGTGGGGAATCTCCCACTCCCACTGCATTTTCTGGAAGATCAGGGTGTTTTTCAGGGTAGTCAAGCAGTGCTGGAACGTTCAAAGACTTCCCAGTTTCTATCCATGGAAGGAGCTTCCAGCCCTGCTCGCCCCATGAATCCTCTCCCCCAGCACAAAGCAGCTGGGCTCTGGTGATAACCAGTTCTGAACTGGGGTTTGTGGTGTGCTCTGCCCAGCTGGGCAGCAGGAGCTTGGAAATGCTGGGTTATTGTGAATAATAACAACAGCTGGGGAATAACAACTACAGGGAAATGCCTGTTTGAGCTCATGAACTCTGCAGAAACCTGGGCAGGTTCAATTGTCCTTCCCAACTGTGCTTAAGCCATCCCTGCTTTGTCCTTGTCCTAAGAAAGGATTTCTGAGATTTCTTCATTGCCTGAGGTTAATTCTCTGCCATCCTTGAGCCAACCAGGCAAAGCAAAACTTCCAAACGCCCACCTTGATTTGGGACAGTTTTCTCAGTACCCCGAGGCTGATAATTGGATGATTGGATCTGTATGCCAGAGGCTTTGCAGGATCTCATCATAATTATTGCTTTAATTGCTCTCCTAAAGACTCTCAGCTGCCAGAAGTTTCTGGTAGATCTCACCCAGAGCTGCTGTTCTGCTGCAGATGAAGACTTTGAGTCCTTCTGATGGGGAGGGGAGGATGGGGCAGTGCCCCCTTGCCATTGTGGGGGTGGGAAGATGAACTGTTGGCATTTGCAGTTGAGGCAGCGTTAAAAAATACGATTAAAAAGCACAGTGTCTTTCAAAAAAAAAGGTTTTTTTTAAGGTAGCTTGATGCTTGAGAAGAAAGCAGCAAGCTCCATCTGTGTAAAAATCCCAGGGTGTTCTCCTGGGTGTGGCCAGGCTGGGCTGGAGCAAGGTGGGATGAGGTTTCCCAGTGCCCCTGGGTATTTATGATTCTCCTGAAGTTTTTGTAACAAACAGCCTGAGCTCTGCTTCCTGAGCTTTGCTGAACCTCTCTGGAAGCATCCCGGGGAGCTCAGCAGAAGTTCTGCCCTCTGTAAGATGCCCTCTCTCGCAGGTCATCGTGGGCAGCATTTTTGAGGTCATCTGGGCTGCGGTGAAGCCGGGGACATCCTTTGGCATCAGCGTCCTGAGAGCCCTGCGGCTGCTGAGGATCTTCAAAGTGACAAAGTAAGTGCAGCTCCCTTCGCACGCACTAAAAGCAGACTTTTAGCACCCCAGGAAGTCTATGGCACCAGCCCCAGGGTCAGGAGGAGTGCTTGCCATGTTTATCAACAGTAAATTAATAATTAAATTGCTAAAAAGTTAAAAAGAATAAAAAGAATAAAAAATAATGTCCCAACTCCCTGGAGTAGCTGGCACAAAAGCCCTGTTCTGACCTCCAAGGGCTGCACTGGGGGACAGGAGCAGAAGGAAACTGCAGATGCAGAATTGCCCTGTCCTTGGCTGGGCAGTTAGAAATTTCTGGAATTCCTGAGCTTGTATTTGCATCCCCAAGGAATCTGAGCAGCCTTTTCTTTCCCCAGTCTCACAGGCAGGTTTGTCTGCCCTCGGTTCCTCCGTGGGCTGCAGCACAAGGCCCTTCTTTGCTTTGCTTTTAAGCTTGTTCAAAACAAAAAATCCCATTATTTATCACTTGTATTCTGCGGTAAAACCCCCGAGTTTTATTTACTTTCTAAGTCCTATCAACTTCCCGCTGATCTGATGACAATTCCTTAAGTGTTTAGGCTGTGGAAAAGCAGCTTCCCTGGGGATTGCTGGGTGCTAATCCGGGGGCTGAGCCTCTGTATTGACACAAATCTGCAGTGAGTTCCTGCTCCTGGGCTGTGTCTGCTCCGGGAATGTCAGAGCTCTTCGCTCTGGAGCCTGTGAAGTGGAATTTTCACTCAGGTTGCTGCAGCCTTTCCGTTGTTTTCGCGCTCCTGCCTTGAGTTAATGTGTGCTGGCATTAGCAAACAGCTCCTGTGCCATTTCCAAGCCCCTTTCTGCAGGATTTCTGCAGCGTGCTGTGGAAATTTGGGATAAATTTAGGTGCTCCTGCTGTTGTTTTCCACCTTATTTTTTACACCCTTTCCTTCTCTCAGTTCTCCCTTCCTGCCATCACTGAATCCTCCTTAGCTTGAAGTAACAGGAGGAGAAGCAGCCCTCCCTCCAAAAATACCCCAACCACCTGAAATAGATAAAGAAAATCTGAGCAAAACATTTGAAATCATCAGGAACAACTTCTGTAACTCTGTGGGGCTGATTTCTACCTGCTAATTGTTTATTGCTAATTATTATTCACATCCCAGATTTGTGTGTGGTTTGTGGTGTCATTTGTTGTCCTGTGGGACAAAGAGGGTGGAAATACTAAGTTTTGTAGCTGTGCAGCAGAACAGGTAGGTTCCTGCACCAAAAACATCACCTTTGTACTGATTTTATGTATGGAAAACTCCTGGGCCTGCAGCAAATTCAGAGCAATTCTCAGCAGTTCATTTTATCCAGAGCTACTGAGATTTGCTGGTGCTGATCGTGTGTTGTACTTGTTTAAAAAGGTTGGATGTTTTTGCAAGTTACAGCTTTACTTTTGTGAGTTTTGACCGTTCATTGTAGTCAGCACAATAAAGGGATGAATCATGGAATTATTTAGATTGGGAAAAAGCCTTCAAGACCATCGAGCCCACCAGTGTTGCCAAGGCCACCACTCGCCCATGTCCCCAAGTGCCACATCTGCAGGTTTTTAAATCCCTGCAGGACTCCACCATTTCCCGGGCAGCTTGGCCAGGGCTTGACAACCCTTTTAATGAAGAAATTTTTCCTAAAACCCAACCTGAACCTCCCTGGCACGATGGGAGGCTGTTTTTCTCTCATTATTGCTGTTTCCTTGGGAGAAGAGATTTCGCTAAACAAACCAAGCTGAGAGCTCTGCCCCTTCTCAGGCCAGCAAGTGACATTCCCAAGCCACTGATGGTGCAGCTCGCCTGCCCTAATTCAGTGGATTTTTCACCAGACGCGACAGAATCGCGTTCATTGCGTGACCAAAGCCAGGTCCCTGCGGCTCCCACGGGGATCTGCATTATCCCAGCGCCTGAATGCACAGCTCAGTGCTTGCCTGACTCATGAGAGCCACCAAAGTGCTGGCAGCAGGCACAGATTGCTGCCCACCCCCTCTCACGCCAGCCTTTGCTGGAAAAACATCCTGACCCTTGGTAGTTTTCTTCTTTTTCCAGCTCTTTCATTGCAATGTTTGTCTGAAACTCCCTCCCCTGGTTTTTTTTGCCTCTGGGTTTAGCAGAAGGCAGTTGCAGTGGGAATAATCAGTGGGATTAAGATTGATTGGGATTGGGATTTTGATTCTGGGCTGGGCCAGTCAGGATTGGGCTGGGCCAGTCAGGATTGGGCTGGGCCAGTCAGGGTTGGGCTGGGCCAGTCAGGGTTGGGCTGGGCCAGTCAGGGTTGGGCTGGGCCGGTCAGGGTTGGGCTGGGCCGGTCAGGGTTGGGCTGGGCCGGTCAGGGTTGGGCTGGGCTAGTCAGGATGGGGCTGGGCTAGTCAGGATGGGGCTGGGCTAGTCAGGGTTGGGCTGGGCTAGTCAGGATGGGGCTGGGCCAGTCAGGGTTGGGCTGAGCCATTCCCTGCTGCCATGCTGGATTTAACACCCTGGATTCACTTCCGTACTCTGAGGCCGTTGCTTGGTCCTGGATGTGTGTGAGACTCGTGCAGGAATGTTTAAAATGTGGGGGTTTAAATGTGGGGGATGCTCGCAGTGGAGGGACACCCTGCGAAGATGCCCAGGTGGCAATGAGGTGTTTATTCCTGATTTTGTTCCTGGTTTGTGTCTAATGGAGGCTGGGGCTCCCTGTTCCCATCTCCAGTCTCACCCTCACTGATAAAGCCCTGCTCCTGACACCCCTCCTGACTGCGGATGCCAAAAGGTGGGAAAATCCCAGGAAAAGAGTTCCTGAGGAACTAATCCCCAAATTCACTGACTGTTCTGTGTGGGTGCACGCTCACCAAGTGACCCTCTGTGCCCCAGGGGTGCTCCCACAGATTCTGCTGCTCCCTGAGCACTTTTCCAAAAGTGAGAGTTTCAAGACTCTGGTATTCCTTGTCTTTCTTTCCTTTTTTTATAATAAAAATTAACAGAATCATAGAATCAGTGAGGCTGGAAAACACTTCAAGATCTTCGAGTCCAACCATTAGACAAGGCCACCACTGCCCATGTCCCCAAGTGCCACAGCTTTGAAATCCCTGCAGGGATGGGGACTCACCACTGCCCTGGGCAGCTGTGCCAATGCCTGACCCTCTCTTTCCATGGATAAGATCCAAATATCCATGGGTAATATCCAAAATCCATGGGTAATATCCAAAATCCATGGGTAATATCCAAATATCCATGGAAAATATCCAAATATCCTTGGATAATATCCAAAATCCATGGATAATATCCAAAATCCATGGGTAATATCCAAATATCCATGGAAAATATCCAAATATCCATGGATAATATCCAAATATCCTTGAATAATATCCAGAATCCATGGGTAATATCCAAAATCCATGGATAATATCCAAATATCCATGGAAAATATCCAAATATCCTTGGATAATATCCAAAATCCATGGATAATATCCAAAATCCATGGATAATATCCAAATATCCATGGATAACATCCAACCCAAACCTCCCCTGGTGCAACTTGAGGCCGTTTCCTCTTGTCCTGTCTCTCGTTCCCGTTAATTTCTCACCAAAATTTTCTCACCGCTCATGTTCTCCCTGGTCTGCTCTGATCTCCAATGCAGGTACTGGAATTCCCTGAGGAATCTGGTGGTGTCCTTGCTGAACTCCATGAAATCCATCATCAGTTTGCTGTTCCTGCTCTTCCTGTTCATCGTGGTGTTTGCCCTGCTGGGGATGCAGCTCTTTGGAGGACAGTAAGTCTGAGGAATCTCCGTC
Organism: Acanthiza pusilla; assembly: GCA_036630365.1. Taxonomy (NCBI): domain Eukaryota; kingdom Metazoa; phylum Chordata; class Aves; order Passeriformes; family Acanthizidae; genus Acanthiza; species Acanthiza pusilla. The sequence continues at coordinate 9,174,585 of JAXCHO010000028.1, read as the reverse complement.
CTGCCTGGAAGGGCTCACATCCCTTCTTCCAGGGCTGGGTGAGGTGGTTCATAGGGAAATCATTCCTGTTTTGGTGTTTTCCCTGGAGCTGAATTCTTTCCTGAGGAACAATGATCACAGTTCAGAGCTCCTACACCATCCCATGGTCCCCAACACACCCAGGGCTGAAACAGGGCTGAGGGAGGCACACTTTTTGTCCTGTTTCTTTCCCTGATAACCACAGTGCCACTAGATTTATCCACTTGGAATATTTCCCTGCTGGAAAACACTGTTTTGTTGGGTCTGATTATTCTCATTAAAAATGCCACTTGTGGTGAATTTTGCAGCAAGAACTATCATGTTGTTATCATTTCAACTCCAGCATCAGTTCTCAACTGAAATAATGAAATGGTTTTGTTTGGTCTTTTTTTTTTTTTTTTTCCCCAGTCAATGCCTATTTTATCTTGAAAATATTAAAAAGAAATTACCTGCTAAGAGGGTAATTTCAATTTGGACTTTTACACACTTGAGGATGAAAACTTCTTGGAATGGTTCGTTCTGCAAAATCATTGGAGATTTTGATTGTTCGTTTTAATTGGGGGGTGGAAATGAATTTCTAAGCATCAGAATTTTCTCGGGGAATGAAATTGAGTTTGTGCTGATGGATCTGTTAAACACCTCCTGAGGTGCTCCCCGCTGAGCTTGCCTGGGGTGTTATGCCAGGTGGAACAAATGCTGCTCCCTGAGCTGGTTTATGGGATGTTAAAGGGTATTCCAAGGCTGCCTGGAGCTGCTGTCCCTCCCCACTCTGGTTTTCATTTCTCCCTTCTCTCCAGGTTCAATTTCCAGGATGAAACTCCAACCACCAATTTCGATACCTTCCCTGCCGCCATCCTCACTGTCTTCCAGGTAAAGCCACACCTCGTCCTGGGGGAGTGTTAGAATTGGAATTCCTGGGTATTTCTTCCCAAAGTCCCCAAAAATCTCTGGAATTTGGGAAGGGGGAAATCCTTCCTTCTCATTGCCTTACTTCACTCGCCAATCCGTGCATCACTAAAAATCAAATTAAAAATCAAAGCTGCGGTACTAAGGAAAACTAGAACAAAAGATTTATTGCTAGGGGAAAAAAATACTGATAAAACAGATATTTCTGTGCTGAATTAAGATTTGCGTGTGCCCTTTATCTTCTCCAGTCCCTGCCCACGGAGTTGCAGCTCTGGCAGATGCAGTGCTTGGATTTAAAATCCTGATTTTGCAGCTGTTTTCTGCCTCTCTTTTCAAAAACAATTATTTAAAATTGTTTGAAATTATTTTAAAATATTGAAAATAATTTAAAAGTAATTATCTCAGGTGTTTTAGGAGAGAGTTGGGGCTGCTGCACCTGCTCCATGCGCAGGGATCAGATCCAGGGAAGTTTTCCCTGCATTTCCAGCCTTGTCCTGCACAATGTGGGCTCGAGCTGAGGCTTCCCCCCCCAGATCTGAACTTCCCTGGATCTCAGCGAGGTTTGGCTGATGTATTTCAGTGTCGTGACCCGAAAAGGAGATGAAAAGGAAGGGAAGGGCGGTGCTGACAATTTGTGGATTAAGACAGGAAAGGAATCCCAAAGCAAACGTGTCCTGTGAGCTGTGCAGGAGCAGTGCCCGTGGGGATCACTGGGGCCCAGATGGGAGGCAGGTGCAGGGCTGACCTGGCAGGATATTGCCCATCCTGGGGGATTGGGATTTGCAGGATATTCCAGTGCTCATCCCAGGAAGGCCTCAGGGACACGTGCAGGTATTGCCACGGAGCCAGAGCAGCTCCGGATGTGAGCAGCTGGGAATGTTGTGGTGCTTTGCTTTGGGACTGAAATACTTTGGAATTGACTGGAATCCTTTGGCCAGGGAATGCTCATCTGGAATATTTCCTTTCAGGGCTGAGGTGAATGTCCTGTAATGCAGGGCAGTGGGGTGAGGGAAAATGCTCGGTTTGGTGACATTTGTCTGGAATGGCTGAGGTGGGAATTAAACCCAGCAAAACCCATCAGCCCTGGATCAGCTGTGCTCTCTCAGAGGCTTTTTGGTACCCTCTGCCCTCAGTCTATTGTTTATAACGCCTGTCTTTTCCTGGCTGTCCTCAACCGCGGCGCCAGCCCCTGAATGCTCGGCGGCTCGCCGCGCTGCTCCGAGCCTGGCGTGGCTGGATCACACAGAGGTGGGGCTGCCCGCAGCGAGGGACCAACGAGGTGCCGATGGAATAAGGCGAAGGAGGCAAAGGGTTGCAGGAGGGGGTCTCCCCCGAGCTCTCCTTTATTAGGGATAGGGCGAGGGGATCCGGGAGGGAGAGTCTTGGAGGGAGAGCACCAGGGAAATGTCCCTGTGCAGCCGGTTTTAAGGAGTTTTTAACAACCAGTGGGGTAAGGGACAAGGGGACGGTACAAGAGTCAGGGGTCCAATAAGAGCACTTGAGGGAGGGGTACAACAGCTCAGAACCAATAAAGCTTCGAACACCACAGAACTTTTGGGAAGGAGGGGCTGGTCCAAGCCTCTGGGCACGCCTTTCTTCTTGAGCACGGGCTGGATCTTCGACCCTGGTTCCATCTTCTGAGTCCTCCCCTAATGAGGAACCTCCTTCAGTGGAGGTGGAGCTGGAGTGTGCGGCAGCAGCAACCTGGGTTGGACCTCCCACAGTCTATCCCACTCCTTCCCTGAGCTGCAAACTCCAGGGCAAAGGTTCTTCATTTTGGGATTCCTTCCCAAGCTTTTCTTCCATCACCTCAGCCCGGCTGGGCAGAGCAGCAGCGTTCAGTGACAGCACTCAGGGTGCTGAACAAACCAAACTGGACCCACCCTGCCCATCCCTAACCCCTCTGGAGATCTCTGTGTCAGAACAATCCCAAGCAAAGCCCTCTGCCATTGGCTTTAGCCCATTTGATTCCAGCAGCCCTGCCTGGGCCATGGCTGTGTTGTAGCCACCTGCCTGTGCTGGGTATGAATTCCTCCTGAAGAGCTTCATGCCTTTGTCAGAGCAGCCTGCCTGTGGGGTATGGCATGGAACTATGGATTTAGCCTTCACTCAATCCCTCCAGCCCTTGGAAGCAGCACAATCCTGCTGCTTAATTAATAAATAAATTCACCTGCTCTGCAAGTACACAGGAAAAAAGGAAAAAACCCCAAACCTCCAAAACCAAGTTTGAAGAGCACCAAACCATAAAGTCACCTCATTTTGTTGTAGCCCAAGTGCCATCCAGGGCTTCGTGGGCAGTTTCCAGTCCCTGCTGGTGTATGAAGGCACTAAACCAGTAAGGCCTCTGGGGTCTGGGTGTTTGCTGGCACCACAGGGATCTTGTCCTCTCCCACCATTAACCTGCTCATTATCACATGAACATTTCACAGCAGCCCTTGACAGCTGCTTTATTCCATCACCTGGTGGCTCCTCAGTATTAAATAGTTAATATTTAATATAAATATTAAATAGATGCACCCGAAATGCTCATTTGGGGCAGCTGAAAGCAGTTTGGAGCCCAGGGAATGACAAAAGCCTTCACCTTGCTCCCAAGGGCTCGTGGCCTGTGCCTCTCCATCACAGAATTCCTTGCAGCATCCCTAAGCAGACCTGACAGAGCAGAAGGAATTTGATTTGCTGCTTGAGGACAGAGCCAGCAGATCCTGGATCCTTGAGGCTGCTCCCTGATGGTTTAAGTCACTCCTCCAGCTGATGGGTGACAACAGTGGGAAGGACACCAGCTCCAGGTGTCTGTCCTCTTCCCAGGGCCTCAGGGAGCATCCTCAGCTTGTCCAGGCAGGCTGCTTAGTTTAGATTATTTATCTATCTGCAAAAGCCCCTAAAAGATTTTTTTTTCCCTCTAAGCTTTTGTTCCACTCCAGAATCATCCAGAAGTTGGATTTTGAACCCAGACCCCACCCTGCTGGACTTGGTGATCCCTGCAAATCTTGGTCTTCTGCTTGGGAGTAGAAAAGTTCCCAGTGGTTTCCCTTTCCATGAATGTTTGTGTGATCAGAAATCACTTTATGGTTATTCTCAGAAAGCAGGAGCAGCTGTGAGTCCATGGAAATTCTGGGAATGAATCTTCATGGACAACACTCTACATAACTGAGTGGCACATTTGAAAGCCCAAAGCCTTGTTTCATATTCTGTGCTGCAAATCCAGAGCAGCTCCAATGGTGTTGGGCCCTGAATCCTCATTTCTGCACTATTTGAGGTCACATTCTGAATTTAGGAGAGGAGCTGGTGGCTGCGCTCTGTGTCCTTGTGTCTGGACTCGCTCCTAGCCCAGTGCTGTCATTAGCACCAACCTGCAGCCAGAAATTTCCTTTCTCTCAGCAGCTGACAGCCAGGCTGGGATTTGCAGGCTGGGATTTGCAGCCATTCCAAGCACATTGTGTGCACATGGGACCCCATTGCTACAGCACACGTCAGGCTTTGGGCTTTTTATCTTTATTTTTTCACCTACTAAACCCAAAGACAACTTCCTATTTAGGAGTTGGGTTTTCACACCGCAGTGTTTTAATGCAGTAAAAGTTGTGTTTGACTCTACCAGGGCAGGCAGAGGATGTGCTGATCTGCCCAAAATTGTTGCTGTGTTACAGATTTCGGTGAAGGAAGGAATGCCAGACAATTCAGACTGGTGCAAAATGAGCATTTAACAGAGCAAGGCTTGTTGCAGTTTATACATTGATTAGTTTTCCTATAATTCATATTTTCTAATTAGCCCTGGGTCAGTAATCAGAGGTGCAGCTCTGTGCTTGTCCCTGCAGGACAGGGAAGATCAGAGTCCCCTCCAAGCTGTCCCCTGCTCTGTCCTCACTCACACACAGAGGCTGCTTTGGAAAAAGCCCTTTGAGATCAAGTCCAACCTAAGGGAAAAAAACCAAGTCCAAAAAAAGGGAAAAAAAAAATCCAAAAGGGATTTTCTGGGGCTTTGTGGCCATCTGGGAGAGCTGGAGAGGAGCCTGTGGTGTGCAGCCCCTGCGGTGGCTGTGGTGCCCAGGGCCTGGCAGCTGAATATCCATGAATATTCCAGCTGCAGGGAGGCTTTGCCCAGCCCTGAGGAGGGGTGGCAGGTGGGGACAGAGCTGCTCCTGTGGCACCCTGGGGACAGGGGGAGGGTTGGGGAGCCGAGCAGAGCCAGCCGTGGCTGCAGGGAGGGCAGGAGTGGAGCTGGGGCTGTGAGCTCCGGGCACGGCACTCGCTCAGGGGTTCGTGGGCTGTGGGACAGGCCCTGCACGGCGCTGGGGAGCCTGGGATCTCTGCACGGCCTGACAATGGAGAGGGAGGAATTTGCTGCAGTGAAGAGCCAGAACGTGGCTTCTGTTTCCTCCTCTGTGTCAGAGCCCCTAGACAAGGTGGGCAGCGGGCAGGGCACCCAGAGGGGCAGGGGCACCCAGAGCAGTGCCTGGCCCTGCACAGACACCCAACAATGCCACCCTGTCCATCCCTGGCAGCACTGTCCAAACGCTCCTGGAGCTGTGGCAGCCTCGGGGCCGTGCCCATTCCCTGGGGAGCCTGGGCAGTGCCCAGCACCCTCTGGGGAAGAACCTTTCCCTGATCTCCAGCCTGAGCTGCCCTGGCCCAGCTCCAGCCGTGCCCTGGGTGCTGTCCCTGTCCCAGAGCAGAGATCGGAGCTGTCCCTCGGGAGGAGCTGCAGCCCCTGGGGAGCTCTGCCCTCACTCTGCTCCAGCTGAGCAATCCCAGTGCCCTCAGCTGCTCCCCATGGGCCCCTCCACACCCTTCCCCATTCCCAGGCCCCTCCTTTGGACACTCTGGAACAGCTTTAGGGCTTTCTTTAATTGAGGCACCCAAAAGTGCCCTAGCCCAGAGCAGAGCAGGACAATCCCATCCCTCACCAGGGGTGATGCTGCCCCTGGTGCCCCCGACGGGCTCATCTGTTCCCCAGGGACATTCCTGGATGGCACTGCTCTGCCTGGCTCTTCGAGTGACCCTTTTTCCCTTCTCTCCTCCCTCCCTGCTCTCGCCCTGCAGATCCTGACGGGGGAGGACTGGAATGCTGTGATGTACCACGGGATCGAATCGCAGGGCGGGGTCCGCTCGGGAATGTTCTCCTCCATCTACTTCATCGTCCTCACCCTCTTTGGTAACTGTATCCTTCCATGGATAGCCTTGGTGGCACCAGAAATTCCTAGTTTGCCCTAAATTCTCACAGCCTTATGCTTCAAAATCCAAATTATTTCCGTGGCTTTTCTCCTGACAGCACTTGGGGTAAGACCTGAAGGTGAGTTGTCCAAGTTGGTGTCGCTTTTCTTACAGCAACGTAAGAAGTTTTAATTTAATTTAATGAAATTTCACTTTAATTGTTATGTTTTACCTTGGAAAATGTTCTATTGTGAGCTCATTTATGTTGTGGGGAAAAGAATTGAAGTCAGGTCAGAGCAGGACCTCTGTACTTTGATTATTTGCACAGATGGTTTGTGCTTGGTCAGGGGAAGGATAAACTGAGGTGGGTTTGGTAGAGATGAGGAGATGAGGGTGGAGATGAGGAGATGGTGGTCGAGATGAGGAGATGAGGGTGCAGATGAGGAGATGAGGGTGCAGATGAGGAGATGAGGGTGCAGATGAGGAGATGAGGGCGCAGATGAGGAGCTGAGGGTGCAGATGAGGAGATGAGGGTGCAGATGAGGAGATGACTGTGGAGATGAGGAGATGAGGGTGCAGATGAGGAGATGAGGGTGCAGATGAGGAGCTGAGGGTGCAGATGAGGAGCTGAGGGTGCAGATGAGGCTCCATTCTCTTGGTGCCTTTGTCCATGGCACCCTAACCAGCTGTGCTGTTCCAAATGCTCCAAATTATCTCATCCCCACATAATGCTTCAAATTGAATTCTGGCTCTCAGGTTTCAGGCTCTGGGAGGGTTCAGTGCTCCAAGCCTCACCACACACAGGGTCTGGTTTGTTGTTCTGAGAGATGGAAATCTCTTGAGGGTAAAACAAACTGGGAACTTGCAACTCCCAAGTGTCCCAGGGTCGCTGCTGGGGAATGGTGCTGTGCCCCAGGGGTGCAGGGAGCAGAGGGACACTGGGATGGGATTTGGGACACAAACAGGCAGAGCCATTCGCTGATGGAGCAGCTGGGTGTGGTGAGGAGAGCCAGGAGAGCAGAGGGGCTGAGGTGGCTCTGTCCCTGTCCCAGGGGTGGCCGATGCTGGTGGCACTGCCAGCAACAACCAGCTACAGCATCCCTGGGGTGAGGGCACAGCCTTCAGCTGGGCCAAGGGCAGTTCAGGGTGAGCATTAGGGAGAATTCTTCACAGAAACGCTGATTGGGCATTGGAAGGGCTGCCCAGGAGGTTTGGAGTCCCCACCCCTGGAGGTGTCGAAGGAAAGAGTGGGTGTGGCTCTGGGTGACAAGGTGGTGGCAGCTTTTATGTTGGACTTGATCTCAAAGGGCTTTTCCAGCCTGGGTAGTTCTGTGACTGATTCTGTGATTGATTCTGTGACTGTGTGATTCTTCGATTCTGTGATTGATTCTGTACTTGATTCTGTGATTCTGTACTTGATTCTGTGATTGATTCTGACTGTGTGATTGGTTGTGATTGATTGTGTGATTGATTCTTTGATTCTGTGATTGACTCTGTGATTGTGTGATTGATTCTGTGACTGTGATTTGATTCTGTGCTTCTGTGATTGATTCTGTGTGTGATTCTTTGTGTGATTGATTCTGTGATTCTGTGATTGTGTGATGGATTCTGTGACTGTGATTGATTCTGTGCTTCTGTGATTTCTGGCTGCAGCCACGAGCTGTGTGGATCCAAAGGGAGCATCCCAAAAAAGGAAACCCCGAAGCTGTGTCAGACACGAGGCAGCCCTGGCTGCTTTGTTTGTTCTGCAAAGTGGGAATGGTTACACCCAGCGCTGCTGCTGTGCTCGGGAGCTCCCAGGAGGATTTCCCGACCTTGCTGCTTACAGTCCCAGAGTTCCTCTTTTCCAGGGAGTCTCGTCTGGGCTGGGAGATGCAGGAATGGGGAGGGGTGCAGTATTTAGGTCAAAGACAGCGTTCCTGCAGAAATGGGCTGCTCCAGCTGGAGTGGAGGTGCCAAAATGTGGGACATCAGCACCCATGGGTGGCATGGCAGTGCTCCAGCCCTTTGGCTTTGCTGGAATTCTCTGCTCCAGCCTGAGGAACAGAGCCAGGGGACAGCAGAGCAGACAGTGGGGGCTGTGCCTGTCCCACAGGTGTCCCCATGGGACTGATCCTGTTCTGGGCACTGCTGGAGCCACAGCAGTGATGCTCAGACATCTCCCAGCAGCCAGCACAGCCTTCCAGAAACACCAGGCTTTGGAAAACTGGGTCAATGGAGAGCGGGGAGGGAGGGAGAGCTCTAAATCCTCCGGGCTTGGCATTTGGAAATGAGATTAAGCTGTAATCAGGCTTGACAGCACAGCTGAGGGAGGGACTTTTAACCTCCGAGCCACTCAGATCCAGCAGTTTTGAGGAATTGTATTAATTCCCTTCCTCACCTTTAATTCAGAGGGGACTTCTCCCTTGTCCTCTAGTTTTCATTAACAGGGAAAAGCAGGGGGTGCTCAGGAGGAGGGAATAAGGACCTGGATCAGCTGCTGCCATGGATTTGGAATTTGCTTCTTCTTGCCCTGGCAGAGCGGAGAGTGCAACCTTCCCCACATTCTCCCTGAATCTCATCCTGGCAGAGTGCAGCTGTCCTGTTTTTCCTTCCAGGATTCCTCCTTTAGGCATCTCCAGCCCCTCTTCCATCCCCTTTGCCCACAGCCCCGTGCTGGTGGCACAGCCTGAGCTCCTTGGGCCCCACGGGGGCATTGGGGAAGGCAGGAGGATGTCCTAGGTTGGATTCTGCAATTTTGCCCAAGTCCTGCAGGCAGAGCTGAGTTTGCTGCAGGTGAGGTTCTGTGAGCACAGAGAGAGGGAGGGATTGGCTGGCAAAGAGTAACAGCAGCCAGAAAACCTTCTGGAATGGCCTGGAAGGTTTTTCCCCCAACTTCTGAAGTTTTCCAACTTTACTGGAGAGAAGCTGTAGCTGCCCCTGGATCCCTGGCAGTGTCCAAGGCCAGGCTGGACAGGGCTTGGAGCAGCCTGGGACAGTGGGAGGTGTCCCTGCCCATCGGGAGGTGGAACAAGATGAACTTTCAGGTCTTTCCAAACCATTCCAGGATTCTGCAATACTTAAATAATCAGAGTTACAAATCCAAGACAAACCTATGAATTCTATGTACATTTACATCCCTGTTGGAGATTCAGAGGCCTGGCCTGGGTGGTCTTGGTAGAAAATTAGCCTGAAACATCAGTTCTTTCCTGGGGAGTTTGTGAGAGCCTTCCTGCAGCACCCACAGCCCTGGTGGCCTTCAAACACCGCAGGGGAGAGCTGGGGCTGGGGGGAATGAGGGGTTAAACCCTTCCCATGGCTGTTTTCCATGGAAATTGCAGCAGGAATGCTCGTGCTGATGTTTGAAGCAGTGTTTCAGTCAGGTCAGGGCTGTTCAGCAGCTTTGTTTTGGATGTTGGGAGCAAAGCAGCAGGAAGGGATTTATCCCTGGGTGGGGTTGGTTACTGGGGGCTGTCATCAGAACTGTCCAAACATAACCAGCAGCACTTGAAAATCAGCTTTCGTTTGCCAGAAGAGAGCAATCCTGCATTGGTGCAGGATGCAAAATGGTTATTAATTCAATAAAATTATTACTTTATTAATATTAATAAAATAAAATAAAAAAAATATTAATCAAGGATACTGAAGGGTTAAGGCCAGGCCAGTACAGGGTGAGGCACCTTGGGGCCACCTTCCCAAGGAGACCCCACAGCCCAGCAAACACCACAGGGACAGCCCACAGAGAGCACTGGGGGTTGTTTGTCAGCTTAATTGGGATCAGAAACTCAGGATGATAGCATATCCTGAGTTGGAAGGGTCATCAAGGATGACTAACTGACATTAAATTCATTATTAGATTAGATTAACGTGGCTTTACTGCTATAACTTAGGACGCCTGAAAGATCTCCCTCTACCTTATAGAACTCCCTCCAAAAGGCTTAAAAAATCTTTTTCTTTTTTTCTTTTTTTTTTTTTTTCCCTGCAATGTGGTTTTTATCACTCGTCAGGTGTGGCTTTACCATCCCTCCCCACACAGCTGTGCTGAGACCTAATTTCCTCAGCAGGACTTTTTGCCTTTGTTTTCTTATTCATTTTATTTTCTTATCTCAAAGGCTGAGCCCTTTGGGTTCCTGAACTTGGGTTCCTCTGCTGGGAGGGGATTTCTTGTCAGTTTGGGAACTTTGCTGTTTGGCGAGGCCACTTTGAAGAGTTTGGGGACACTGGACCGAACCTCACTGGAGAACTGGGATGGGGATTTGGGGTCAGCTGGCAGAACTTGCTCTATTTTAAACCTGAGGGACTGGTTTTCCTCCCAGAGCTGCTTGGGGCTTTGCAATTTTTCCTTTTCCTGAAGAACAAAGGTGGATTGATGCTGGATTTTGTTGCTCCTCACTGCAGTTGGTGCTTTCTTTGAATCCATTTGCTTTTTCAAGGCATCACGGCAAGGAGAAATTTGTTTTTCTAAGTCAGAAGTGTCTCATGTTACATTTCCAGATCCAGGGAGTCTGTGTGGAACCAGAAACGGTTTAATGAAAGTTTTATGATTAAAGTAACAACAGGATTTGGCCCATTTTCTAGGAAATTACACCATGCCTGTGTTCATTGTTCTCCAGATAATTGATAAATTGAGGCATCTGTTGAGACAAAAAAAAAAAAAAGGGAAAAAAACTCCATGAAAAACTGCAGAGGAGCCTGCAAAGCAAAGCAGGAACTGCCTGGGGGATTCTGCTCTTCCCTGGCCCTCAAGTGCTGGCCAGGAGATGATTCCTGGCTCCAGGCACTGCCTCCTCCATGGCTCTGCCCAGCTCCCAGAGCCCGGAGTTTGGGAGAAATTTGGGAATCCCCCAGCTCTGCAGAAAGGACTGAGGGACCTTTTTTTGGGGCAGAAACACCCGAGTCTGCCAGACTGTGTCTGCTTGGAAATGGATCAAGGCAGCCTGATCTGATAAAAAGAAATTAATTCTATTTCCAGGGGTTGCTTGTGTTCCACGAGCCACTTCCAGCACGGCTGTGTGGGAGGCAAGCTAGGGAGACGGTTTTATTGCTGAGACATTTATTCCCAGGGTGGGAGGCTTGGCAGCGTTTCCAGAGGGAGAAACCCAAACCCCCAGCACAGAGCAGGAGCCCAGGGCTGCCCCAAACCCAAACCAGCCCTCCTTCCCAAGGAAATGGGGAATTGGTGTCTTTGGGAAGGAAGAATCTGGCTCTCTCTGGGGAAGGGTGGTAATTCCAGCATCATCTTCTTGTTCTCATCCGCTGGGATCGGGGTGCTCCCACCCTCTCCTCGCTGTCCTGCTGGGATGGAGGAAGGATGGGCAGCACATTCCAAACCTCTCTCTGTCCCAGAGGAATCATCTTCCCGTGAACAAACCTCCATCCCACATGGAGAAATCCTGGCTGGAAAAACCCCAGGGCTCTGCATCCCTGTCCTGCAGGGTTTGGCAGTCGGTGAGGATGCAGAAATATCCAAAGGGATTCAGCTCCTGCTGTCCCTCTGGGCTCTGTGGGAATTCCCTCAGTGGGAATTAGAGCTGGGAATGGCTGGTTCTGAAGACTGGGCTGAATTCTGGTTGGTGGAACTCTGGAGAGGCAAAGCAGAGGGGCTTTGAGCTGCTTTTTGGGGCCAGCTTTGGTCCTGTGTGCCTTGGGAAGGCTTCTGAGGCTGTGGGACAAGGCTCTGCAGCAGCAGGGCCAGGCTGCAGCTGCAGGGACACAGAGATTTCTGGGCACAGCCCCGTTTGGGAGAGGGGAATCCACTCCTGCACGGCTCCTCTGGCCATGGAGAAACATCAGCCTCTCCTCCAGACAACCTTCCAAGGAATGGGAAACCACGGGAAGGGCTTTGAGGCCATGGAGACCCAAAATCTCTGCAGGCCGACAGCACCCAGAGAGCTCATCCCTTGCTTTTCCTGCTCTCCCAGGAGGGATTTCTGGCTCCCCCCTCTCACCAGCCTCACCCCAGTCCTGCCCTCGCTGCTGCTCTGGGCTCTGCTTCACCCCACAGCCCAAGGCAGGGAACATGGACCTGACAGAAAATCCCAGAATGGTTTGGGTTGGAAGGGACATTAAAACTCACCCAGTGCCACCCCTGCCATGGCAGGGACACCTCCCACTGTCCCAGGCTGCTCCAAGCCCTGTCCAGCCTGGCCTTGGACACTGCCAGGGATCCAGGGGCAGCCACAGCTTCTCTGGGCACCTGTGCCAGGGCCTGCCCACCCTCACAGGGACATCCATCCATCCCTGCTCTCTGGCAGAGGGAAGCCATTCCCTGTGTCCTGTCTCTCCATCCCTTGTCCCCAGTCCCTCTCCAGCTCTCCTGGAGCCCCGTACAAATACCTGGATGAGTTTCCTGGAGCCCTTGCCCTGAGTTTATGGCCCATTCCCATGGACATTCCTATTTGGAGGAGCAAACAGAACTTTGCACAGCTCTGCAATGAGTGACTCTTCCGTCCCCAGGTAATGTGCAAGAGCCAAATGTGTTTTTCTCCTTGAGAGAGTGCTTTTGCTCGGCTTTGCTCTGCTTGCCCTCCTTCCCTATGCAAAGGCAGCTGATTTATGGCTGCTCTGGGGCCGTTCTGCAGCCACAGGGCCGGAATAACAACAATAAAACCAGCAATAGCTGCACTCGTTAAGAGGAAAAATGAAAGTAAAAGATGAATAAATAATTCCAGGCCAGCGTTATGTCTCAGTGATCTAACGCAGAGCTGTGCTGAGAGGCCAGGCTGGCGTGGGCACTGCCCTGCTTTAGCTCTGTGCTTTGGGCTGGGTTTAGGGGCTGGTTTATCCTATCCAGAGCTCCCTAGCTGGGGCTGGGGGTGCTGCTGTGGTGGGGCTGAGCTCTGTGTGGGGCTCAGGGTGTCTGGGATGTCACCCTGACACCAATGGCATCAGTCAGGATTGTTTCCTCCCAGCAGCACTGCCCTGAACTCCATTTCTCCATGTCCTCCATGCCTTTATAGAGCTGTGTGTATGTAAATATGCAAATGTTGGTTTGAAATGCCCAATTTCCTGCAGCTCCACAGGCTGTGCTTGCAAACAAGAGGGAAAAATGAAGGTGAAGTGCTGCGTTTCTGGCCTGGAGGTGTGGGTTTTCCAGGACAGAAAACCAGGGCCTGTGGGGTTTCTGGGTGGTCCCACCCTGCACCTCTGGGGTTGTGAAGCCCTCCTGGTGCTGTCCCCTTGCCAGGGATGGGTTCAGGGAGGGGACAATGTGTGCCCAGCACCTGCTGGGTGCAGAGGCAGCTCAGGCAGGGCTAGGGGAGTTGGGAGTGATGGCAAAGCTCGCAGGGGTCAATCCCAAAAACACCAATGCCTATGAGGGGTGAGGGGAACAGGAGGGGAACAATTGCTGTACCTGCTGTGTGAAGCTTTTCCTCAGCTGCTCCCACAGACACCCTCCTGAACGTCTTCCTGGCCATCGCCGTGGACAACCTGGCCAACGCCCAGGAGCTGACCAAGGTAGGTGGGACATTTCTGTGTCACCCTGAGGTGTCCCCGGAGCCCTGCTGCACCTCTGCTCACTACTGTGCCTTGCAGAAAGGTTTATTTTATTTTATTTTATTTTATTTTATTTTATTTTATTTTATTTTATTTTATTTTATTTTATTTTATTTTATTTTATTTTATTTTATTTTATTTTATTTTTTTTAATTTTTTTTATTTATTTTTTTTTATTCTATTCTATTTTATTCTCTTTTATTTTATTTTATTCTATTTTATTCTATTTTATTTAACTTCATTTTACTTTATTTTATTTAATTTCATTTTATTTTATTTTATTTTATTTTTTATTTTATTTTTTAAATTTTCTTTTCTTTTTATATTATTTTATTTATTTATATTATTATTTTACTTAATTTAGTTTGTGAATATTTTGTGTTTGGTTTATCCCAGAGTGAGCCCACATCGCTCATCTCACATTTGCTGTTTCCAAGAGCAAATTAAGAGGTTTTTTGTCAGATTGGAAGCTCAGACAGGAGCAAGTTCAGGAGCAAATTCAGGTGTTGTGGTGCTGCTTTTGCCATCTCACACTGTGTGTTCCTCACCTTGCCGAGGTTGGTGATGGATTAAAGAATTCAAAGTTTCCCATCGGCTCCAGACAAAACAATTTGCAGAGGCTGTTGTGAGCACTCGGGACAGATGTTGAATATTCCTGCCTCCCCCCAGGTGTGAGAGGAATGAGAGGCACAAAGCCAGGGCCTGGCAGGGGATGGTGCCTTGGTTTGAAAGAGGTGTCTGCCAAGGAAGGCAGGAGCCTCCCTGGAAATGGGGAATATGACTCCTTTTCCCTCCGAATTATTATAACTTTGAAATCAAGGGGCTCTCAAGCAAGAGATACGGGAAAAAAGGAATAACAGCTCTTTACTAATAGTTAGAGCAAGGCAATAATACAGAAACAACTGTTCAGCTAGACAAAGTCAGAATCCAACCTGCACCCTGTCAGGGTGGTGCTGCAGTGCAGTTCAATGGTGCTGCAGTCCCGTTGGAGTGATGGATGTGCTCTTGTTGGAGTGGTGATCTTGTGGAAAGGTCTCGTCGCTCTCTGGAGGTCCAGTGGTGGCTCTGGAGCTCTTCTCCTCTGGGAATCAGTGGAAAAAGGTAGCCCAATGTTCCAGGGTCTCAGTTTATGTGCAAGTAGGAATGTTCAGTCCCTCCCCTCTGGGCAGGGCATCTCCCAATGGCTGATGGAATCTGTGAGTCACTCCTGAGCCCTCGATGGCCATGAGCAGAGCTAGCCCCAATGGTGTTAGCAGGGCTGGGTCACTCCTGGAGATCTGAGAGATAGCCCTGATGGTGTCATCAGGGCTGGGTCACTCCTGGGGACATTGATGGCCATGAGCAGAGATAGCCCTGATGGTGTCATCAGGGCTGGGTCACTCCTGGGGACATTGATGGCCATGGGCAGAGATAGCCCCGATGGTGTTAGCAGGGCTGGGTCATGCTGACACAAAGAGCACTGCCCCACCTGTTTGAACAGCTTGTGGAGATGGTAATAGAATACGGACTTTTGGTTACACCTTCCATGGAACCTAAGACAGATGGGAATGACAGCAGTGGAACTTTGTGGGATGAGAGAGCTGGATGTGTGCACAGAGTGATATTGGAGTGTCCCCTCTGGAGAATATTTCTATTGAAACATCCCCTAGGGAGAGCAACTCACAGCCTCGGGTCTGTGCAGGGAGGAGTGCGAGTGCTGCATTTGCTGTTTGGCTTATTACAGAGTTCTGAAATCTTGGCGGACTCAGATGGATTTATGAGGAGAATTGGGGATTTTTTTCACATTTATAGCTTTTCTCACCCTCCCTGTGCTGCTGCCATCATCACCGGTCACAGTGACCTGCTGGGGGCACCCACTGTGGGGTTGTGTTTATAACTTGAATTTCTTCACTCCTTGCCGTGGCTGAGCTCACTGACTGTGTGCTGAGGCAGCAGCAGGTGAGGCTGCCTTCTGTTTTTAGGGAAAGCTGCAGCAGCTCATGCCCCTGGATCCCTGGAAGTGTCCAAGACCAGGCTGGACAGGGCTTGGAGCAGCCTGGGACAGTGGGAGGTGTCCCTGCCATGGCAGGGGTGGCACTGGATGGGCTCTAAGTCCTTCCAACCCAAACCATTCCATGGAACTGTTCCAAAAATATTCCAAAGAAAGATTCGGTGCTGAGCTTTGGTGGTGAAACTGCTGGAGCTGATCTTTTCCAACCTTTCTGCTTCTTTGGATCCTCACTGCAGCTCCAACAGGGATTTCTCCATTTCCCACCCTCCTCCAGCTGCTGGAGACCAAAACAGCCAAACATTTCCAGTCCAAACCCACATCCCAGTTGGAGCTGAGCTGGTTTTTGCCCTCTCCCCTTTCCTGCAGGACCTGCTCCAGCTCCCAGCTTTTCTGGAGCTGTCTCCTGACAGCCAATATCAGCCTCTCCAAACAGCCTGGTGGCTCCCAGGTGTCAAATAAATGTTCCAGTTCCACATCCTGCATCCCTCCGCTTTTAAAACGCTGCTCAGGGCTGCATTTAATGGCTCTCTGTTGTTTTGGGAGTTTTCCTTTTTTTTTCATTTTTAATGGGAATTTTTTTCTCTTTTAGCAGCTCAGCTGTTTCTCTGTTTCTTAAAGCTCCCAGAAATCTCCAGCCCAGAGGCAAAGATCCTCCCAGATTTATGGGCATCCCTTGCATGTGCTAAGAGAGGGGATCAGGCCCAGCACAATTCTTGGATAATGAAGCTCATCCTCCTCCTTTCTTAATCCTTTAAGTGCTTTCTTGTGAATATTTCAGCAGCTGACAGGGAGGGTTAGAAACCTGACTTTGTAGATGTTTATAAAGTCTAATTAAATATTGATGGATTCAGCAGCATTGCCAAGGCTTCTTGAGAAACTATCTCTTTCCTTTTGTTGTTTTGTTTTGCTTGGTTGGTTTTTTTGTTGTTGTTGAAGTTTGTTTTGTTTTGTTTTTGTTGTTGTTTTTTTTGGTGGGTTTTTTGTTTTGGGTTTTTTTGGTTGTTTTTTTCAGTTGTTGTTTTTGCGGGTTTTTTGTTTTGTTTTGTTCTGGGTTTTTTGGGTTTGGTTTGTTTTGGTTTTTTTTTTGTTTTAGGTGGTTTTTTTTTGGTTGGTTGGTTTTTTGGGTTTTTTTGTTGTTTTTTCATTTGTTTGATTTTTTGTTTTCTTTATGATCCCCCCCAAAATCACTGGGGCTTTCAAAAGAAGAGGAAAAAGATCAAATTCAGTTAGACACATACCTGGAGAATGAGGGATTTACTGCTGAGCAAATCTGATTGTGCAACCCCCAAAATGGCCCAGAGACACAATGAAGTCAGTCAGGAGTCACTTGATCCTAGGGGAATTTCCTGACATTTCTGCTGTGAAATTAATTGAGATCACTGCTGAATACAATGTGGAAAACCATCAGCAGTTCCAAGTGCCTCTGTTTGGGGAAGACAGAAAACTTCCCAGCCTCAGGACTGAAACATTTCAACTTTTCCCCTTCTGGATGCTAATTTGGGATTTTTTCTGTGGCGTTTTGACCATTTCTGACTGACTGAGCTGTTCTTTGTGACCTGCAAGAGAAGTTATCAGAAGTGTGACTATATTTAACCGTGGCTTGATCATCCCATGCCTGTTACAAAACTCACCAGTGCTTAGGAATGACTCATTTTTTGGGGAAAAAAGAAAAGAATCACCACCTTTGCTTTCAATCTGTAAAAAATCTGCTCTCCAGCCTCTGCCTTTCCCTCTCCTGTTCTGGCCTTGCACTGACTCAAACTCTGCCAACCCAATTTTTAGTGATTTCTGAGAACTCTCCTGAATCCCTTTGGGTTCCCTAACATTTCATTTTTTTTTCAATATATTGACATGTTTTTCTTCCTGTTCATTCATTCAGAGTGGAATCTCCAATTACCCCCAAAATTTTGCTTTTGAAATCTCTCTGCTGATCATCCAAAATGTCTCTGGTGCTGTAAAGCAGCTTCTTCTTCATCCTTGTGAAACTGGAGTGCAAAACCACACAACTGATGCTTGATTCTCCTAAATATCTTTAAGCAGGAAGTGTTTTCTGATCTCTGTCCCCTGCTTGAGAAAGCAGGATAAAAACATGGGTTTTATATAATATATGAGTTTTATATAAATACATGAATCATATAAATAATATATGAATATATAATTTATATAATATGTGAATTTTATAGAAATATGTATAGAATTGATGAGGAATGCCCAGAAATTTTGGGCTGAAGGGAGTGGCCAAACCAAGAATTGAACACCCACAAATCCCCCTCCTCCTGCTCCCTGTGGCAAAGGCTTTAATTGGGAGGATGTATTAATGAACACTCAGTGTTAATAGGGGTGGCACCAAAAATGGGTTTTCCCACGTGAGAAATTGATTTAAATGCAGATTTAGAGCTCTAAAAAACAGAATGGGAACACTAAAACAGGGATTTCTTTATGGGCAAGAGTTTTATCTGGACCTGGGCCTGTGGAATGAGGGTGACAGTCTGTCTTGGATTAGAGACAAATTTCCTAGGTGGAAAGCACTCTGAAACACAAAGGTTTCTGGCACCCCTTCCCCCACAACAACAGAATATCTCAGCCTAAAGTGGAAAGAGCTGTTTAATTAACAGACCACACAGTGGAAGGGGAAAGGGGAAAAAGGGTCATTAAACCTGAATAAACAGCTGATGGACTTTAGTGTCCTTTTCCTCAGGTGTAGCTTCCCTTTCCAGGGTCCCCAAGGGGTCGGGTGGAGTTCCTCCGGTGGCTCCCTGGACGATTCTCGTCTGCTGTCCTCCGGGGCTCCTCAGGTTCTCGGATGAGAAAGCAAGTCAAAGAAAAGGGTCCAAAAATGATGAAAAAAAACAATCCCGGGGGAAAAAAAGAAAAAAAAAATCAAAAAAGAAAACCCAAGCAGCAGCCACACCAGTAGCACCAACAACCAGCAGCAGCAACTGACTGAGGGGAAAAAAAACAGTAAAACAGTGTCCCTTCCTCCTTCTCACTCCCCCTTAGGAGAGCTGGGGAAAAGTTTCAAACCATCCTGTGCTGGCAGAGCTTTCTCCCAGCTGCGGGACACAGTTAAAGCTCCAGGAGCATGTTTCTGCTCATGTATACAAACGATAGGGAATACAAAATATCATTATGCCACCCCAGGACACAGTCTGAGCTGATGGATGGTTGGAAGTTTGGAATCTCAAAGCTTCAGTGAGACTTGGAAGTTTCAATATCAGGCAAAAAATTGATTAATTTTTGTAGTGATCTGCACTATCTCCATGGAAGGAGCTCCAGAAAGATTATAAAGCCAACATCTGGAGGCTTTATTAAAAAACCCCAAAAAACCCCAAATCAAAACTGGAGACTGAGCTCGCTCTGAGTTTGCAGTGGCTCCATTTTGTTAAATCCAGTGGAATTCCTGAGGAGAAATTCCACTGGATGAATCCAGGGAGAATGGAGCAGAAACTACAAATTTGAAAGGTTTTAAAAACTGCACCTGGTGCTTTAGGGGCAGAGAAAGAAAAATCAACAGCCTTTGATTTTAAGGTTGCTGGAGATTCCTCAGAGGAAGAAATAACTTGAATATACCTGAGGGATGAAAGGAAAACCTTAAAAGACTTTTTTATTGGGGTTTTATTCCTTTAAAAACTTGTATTCTGAGGATAACATTTGTACTGGGTTGGGATGGGAACAGATAATTCTCTTTACAGGAGCTGCTGTGGGGCTGGCAGGGATTGGTGTGGAAAATGGAGATTGGTGTGGAAAATGGGGATTTGTGTGGAAAATAGGGATTGGTGTGGAAAATGGGGATTGGTGTGGAAAACGGGGATTGGTGTGGAAAATGGAGATTGCTGTGGAAAATGGGGATTGGTGTGGAAAATGGGGATTGGTGTGGAAAACGGGGATTGGTGTGGAAAATGGGGATTGGTGTGGAAAACAGATTGGAAAACAGGGATTGGTGTGGAAAATGGGGATTGGTGTGGAAAATGGGGATTGGTGTGGAAAACAGATTGGAAAACAGGGATTGGTGTGGAAAATGGGGATTGGTGTGGAAAACGGGGATTGGTGTGGAAAATGGGGATTGGTGTGGAAAGCACTCAGGGATGTTTTGTTGTTGCTGAGCAGCGACTCCAGGGAATGCAGAAGGAAAGCTGGGGGGGCACAAGGATTTGGGGACATGCAGCTGGGACATTGCAGGGACATTCCAGACCATTGGCATCACACTCAGCACAAAAAGCTGCAGGAAAGGAAGGAAGGGATGCTCAGAGTGACAGCATTTGTCTTTCCCAGTCCTGTTCCGTGGGAGGGAGCTCTGCTGGCCTGGGGATGGCAAAACCTGTGATGGGAAGTGCAGAATTAATTCCTCTTTGCTCCCTGATTTTTTCTTTCCCAATGAAACTGAATTTAGCTCAATCCCTGCTTTCCCAGGGTGACAGGACAGGTACCTGGGGCTGAGCTGTGTGCCGAGATTAAACCAAAACACCCTTGATTTGGAAAAAGCTCCCAAACCTTTGAGAAATTTACTGGGATTTAGCAGCTGAGAAATATTGACTTTGTATAATTGCTCAGCAGGTCTTTTATTCAAGCCTTGTTATAGACTTGTTAATATTTACAAAGGAGAAAAAAAAAGAAGAAACTTATATGGTAACGATTTTTTTAAATCAATTTTCAATTTTTTTTTTCTCCTTCAGAAGGAGAAAAAGAAAACAGTTTCCAAATGAGTTCAGTTTAAACAAATATCACCAAAGTCAGAGCGAGGAGCTGTTTATGCAGATGGTATTCAGGGTGGATAAATCTCTATAATTTCCTCTTTCAAAGCTGCAGATCTGTCCCCTTTCATTATTTTAATCATGACTCCTTCCAGCAATACCCTGGGAGAGCAGAGGCAGACCTGTGGCATTCCATAAAGTCTGACAGAGGAGCCTGGGACTGCTCTCGGTGTGCTTCTCCCTGGATTTGTGAGATGCTGGCGCTGCCATCAGAGCTCCTGTGCTTACCCTGACATGATTTATTTTGGTTAGAAAATTCCAGGGAAGTTGACCCTTGATGGCCATTGAAGAGGAACCAGGCTGTTTCTTCGGGTTTTGCCCTCATCCCAATGTTCGAAATCCTGCATTTTGAATTTTAGTGGTGCTTTTCATGTTGGGTAGGAAGAGATAAATCCCAGCTACACTCTGCAGGCTCTCCTGTGCCAGCAGAGGTTCAAAATCCTCCTGACCCAACAGAACCCTAATAATCATTTAATGGGGATCCTTTTTGTTTTCACCTTCCGAGTCCTCAGAGATCTGAGGTGGGTGAGAATATCTGGAGGAAAACAGTCAGGAGCAGGACCAGGCCAATCCGTTGGATTTTTGTCATTGTTTCAGAAAAATCCCATTGGCAGGAAGGATTTAGGAGCCTGTCCATGCATCTCAGTAGGATATTGGCTTTCGGGGTTATTCCACACCCAGGGCTGGGATAAATGGGGTCACTGCACCCTGGAATTGTCCCATTCCTGCTCAGGGCTCTCCTTCCCAATGCTCTGTGCTGAGAGGAGACCCAGGAGAGCTGAGAAAGCTTTGGGGGGGAGAGGTGCTCTCGGGAAAAAGAGTATTTGACCAAACCTTGCATTTCTTACCTCAACTTGCACCAAACCTGGGGCTCCTCGTGACAAAATCTGCCCCATACTCAAATTCCTGTGTCCTTGCAGCACATCAGTGACAGCCACCCCTGACTCAGGCCCTGGGCAGCTCTGGTTATTGTTGTCCCATGATTTATCCCACCATTTATCCCATGATTTATCCCATGATTTATCCCATGATTTATCCCATGATTTATTCCATGATTTATTCCATGATTTATTCCATGATTTATCCCATTATTTATTCAAGGATTTATCCCATGATTTATCCTGTGATTTATCCCATGATTTATTCCATGATTTATCCCGTGATTTATTCCATGATTTATCCCATGATTTATCCTGTGATTTATTCCATGATTTATCCCATGATTTATCCCATGATTTATCCCATGATTTATTCCATGATTTATCCATGATTTATTCAAGGATTTATCCCATGATTTATCCCATGATTTATCCCGTGATTTATCCCATGATTTATCCCATGATTTATCCCATGATTTATCCCGTGATTTATTCCATGATTTATCCCGTGATTTATCCAGTGATTGATCCCGTGATTTTTCCCGTGATTTATCCCATGATTTATTCCACGATTTCTTTCTCTTCTCTGCCCCAGGATGAGGAGGAGATGGAGGAAGCCACCAACCAGAAGCTGGCGCTGCAGAAGGCCAAGGAAGTGGCCGAAGTGAGCCCCATGTCCGCGGCCAACATCTCCATAGCTGCGTAAGCACCCTTTGATTCCTTGGGAAGTCATTCCTGTTTTCTTCTGGAGAGCATTCCTGCTTTCCTTGGGAGAGCATTCCTGTTTTCCTTGGGAAATCATTCATGTTTTCCTTGAGAGATCATTCCAGTTTTGCTCAGGAGATCATTTGTGTTTTCCTCAGGAGATCATTCCTGTTTTTCTCGGGAGATCATTCCTGTTTTCTTTGGGAAATCATTCCTGTTTTCCTTGGGAAATCATTCCTGTTTTCCTCAGGAAATCATTCCTGTTTTCCTTGGGAGATCATTCCTGTTTTCCTTGGGAGATCATTCCTGTTTTCCTCAGGAGATCATTCCTGTTTTCCTCAGGAGATCATTCCTGTTCTCCTCAGGAGATCATTCCTGTTTTCTTTGGGAAATAATTCCTGTTTTCCTTGGGAGATCATTCCTGTTTTCCTCAGATGATCATTCCTGTTTTACTCAGGAGGTCATTCCTGTTTTCCTTGGGAAATAATTCCTATTTTCCAGTGTCCCTGTGTGTCTGTCCAGCTGGAGCATCCCATGGCACTCTCTGAGCCCTTCTGCACCACCTCTGCCACTCACAGGGCTTTGGGTTGGCCAAATACTTCAGTGCTGAGCGTTTAATGAGGAGTTTAATTGTGGATTTCTTGCAGTTTGGGTCTTTGTGATGCCTCATCTTGGAATAATTGTATTTCAGAAGGATTTTTTAAGCTGTCCTGGGATAGATTTCACCAGGTGAAGTGTTAAATCCCACTTTGGATTTTGAATGATGTGTGCGCAGAATTAACTGTTCTTTAATAATCTCAAGAATTCAAGTGTAAAGGCATCCTCTTAAGTAGCTGACAAATGTGCCTGAATTCCTTTTCCTTGCTGTTTGGAAGAGCTGGGCTGAATAAAATCATGTCTGTGAACAGGTTTGGAAGTAGAAAAACCAGTTTGAGTTTTCAGATGCCTGGAGGAGGACAAGCACTGGCTCTGTGACACCAAAATCCTTGGAGAGCATTGCTTTGGGGGCACCTCTTCCTGGATCCTAGAAGGGCAAAAATGAGCTGTAGGGAGAAATATTTGTCCAGGTGCCTGAGGGATCCATCCATCCATCCATCCATCCGTCCGTCCTCCATCCATCCATCCATCATCCCTCCATCCATCATCCATCCATCCATCCATCATCCCTCCATCCATCATCCCTCCATTCATCCATCATCCATCCATCATCCATCCATCCATCATCCATCCATCATCCATCCATCCATCCATCATCCATCCATCCATCCATCCATCCATCCATCATCCATCCATCCATCATCCATCCATCATCCATCCATCCATCCATCATCCATCCATCCATCCATCATCCATCCATCATCCATCCATCCATCCATCATCCATCCATCCATCCATCCATCCATCCATCATCCATCCATCCATCCATCCATCCATCATCCATCCATCCATCATCCATCCATCCATTATCCATCATCCATCCATCCATCCATGGATCCATCCATCATCCCTCCATCCATCCATCCATCCATCCATCCATCCATCCATCCATCATCCATCCATCATCCATCCCTCCATCCATCCCTCCATCCCTCCATCCATCCATCATCCATCCATCCATCCATCCATCATCCATCCATCCATCATCCATCCATCCATCCATCCATCATCCATCCATCCATCATCCATCCATCCATCCATCCATCCATCATCCATCCATCATCCATCCATCCATCCATCCATCATCCATCCATCCATCCCTCCATCCCTCCATCCATCATCCATCCATCCATCCATCCATCCATCCCTCCATCCATCCATCCATCCATCCATCCATCCATCCATCATCCATCCATCCATCCATCCATCCCTCCATCCATCCGTCCATCCATCCATCATCCATCCATCCATCCATCCATCCATCCATCCATCCATCCATCCATCATCCATCCATCATCCATCCATCCATCCATCCATCCATCCATCCATCCATCATCCATCCATCATCCATCCATCCATCCATCCAAGTGTTGGGCGGACTTGGAGCAGCCTGGGACAGTGGGAGGTGTCCCTGCCCATGGCAGGGGTGGGATGGCATGGATTTAAGGTCCTTCCAACCCAACCCATTCCATTCCATGATCTGTGACACCTTCCAAGGATTTGCTGCAATGGTTCATTGAACTCTTCTGGAATTTCAGCATCAGCACCAAAAAGTTTGGTCCTGCATTTTACTGAGAGCTGCTGATGTTTTCCAGGCTCCTTTTACAGGGGAGACCTCCAAGGGCTGGAGAAGCTCAAGCATAAAAAAATGAAATTTCCTGCTCAGTTTTATTGGAAAATGCTTGAACTGCAGCCGGATCCCTGCTTGTTCCTTTGGTGGAAATCTCTTTTTACTGGGAGTTTAATCCACTTTAGCAAAGACAAAAGGCCAAGTGGAGCCAGTTTGTTACATGTGAAGAAAAGAATATTATTAATTTCACTATTTTATCTTCTTACCATTTTATTTTGTCATTACTGTTGTAATCAGTTCCTATTTATGCTCTGGCTGTTTGATGGTTTTAAATATCATTTTCCCCTTACAATTATTTTCTGTCCAGCCTTGAAAAGAAGTCAAATGAGGATAATTGCTTTTGCTCTTTGATGAATTTCTTCGTTCTGGTATTTTAAAATGCAAGATGATGCTGATGCTTGTTTGCTTCTGTTTTAATCAAAGCATTTTGCATGGGAAGATTTCTTAGAAATCAGCAGAAAAAACCAACCCACTTCCGTGGAGCTGAGGTTGAAATTGTTTAAAATCACCTTTTCCCATGCCTTTTCACCAGGTTTTCAAAAGCACAGGGACAGTTTTGTGACAACAATTCAAAGTGAGGGCAAAACTGTGGATTTTTGGTTATTTTGCCTCAAATTGAACCTGCCCAGCTCCCACCTGCCCTGTCTGGGTGAAAATTCCTGTGAGCACAGTTGGAAAGGCGATGGTTCCCACACCTCCTGTCCCTGTCACCCAACCCCTGCCGTGTGACATCTCCTTGTCCCTGCTCCAGGGCCCCTCACAAACCTCCCAGGACTTTGATTTAGGGAAAAAAAATGACATTTCAGTCCAAAAGTTGCTGCTGCAATGGATGATGCTGTAGAGGAAAAGGCAAGGGAGGAGTCAGGTGTTTTGGGACATGGGAAGATGGTTTTGGATGGATTGGTGGCTCATGATCCCCGAGGGATTCAATGAATCCATGGATTTTTTTAATGTGTTTCACACATAAATCCCAGAATATTCTGACCTGGAGGGACCACGAGGATCAAGGCCAGCTCTGAAGTGGACATCCCATCCGGGGATGGAATGTTGACCCATGGGGAGCTCCAGGGGGGCTTGGCAGCTCTGATCCCTTGGGTGGAGATGTGGTTTGCAGCACCCATCCCTCAGCTCTCCCTCTCCAGTGCAGCAGGGCTGATGGAGGGACCTTTGGGCACCCAAATCCAGCCCAACATTTTGTTTCTCCTGCTCTCAATCCCCACGGTTTATCCCTTTATCTGAGGGTGGAGCAGAGGCTGTGACAACGGCAGGTCCTGGCAGATCAGACTCAGAGCTGGACATGCCAAGAAGGAAAAGAGTATTCTTTAAAATGGGATTTCTGGCATAAGGAAATATCACCACAAACCAAATCCCTATAAAACTTGGGTACAAAGAACTGGCAATCCAACACCTGTAGGATTAAGTGAGCAAGGGCTGGGAAAACTGGGACTGAGCTCCCCAAGGCCTGCTGCAAAGGTGGCTCTGCACAATCAATTTATATTCTTATTTTCTCCTAAGGAATATTTTTAAAAATTTTATATTTTAATGTTATTTTCCCAACATGTGACAATGGATTTCTCTAACAACAACAGGCATCGATTTCATGGCTCAGTGTTCTGCAAACATTGACATTTTCCCTACCTGCATCAGTCCAAGCAGGGTGGTAGCAGGGCACACCACGACTTGGATTTTCTGAATCACGATATCTGTGTTCCCAGCGTGTTTTCCACCTCCCACAGAGGTGACAAAGCTGTCCCTGGGCTGAGCCTGCTGCAGTCCCACTAGTTGTGCTGTCTCAGGGGTGAGGTCTTTTTATGCCCTTCCCTTGCCAGTCCTGCTCCACTGTGTCTCCCTCTAAACCTTCCAGACCTTTCCATGCTGTTGGATCCTCCCCTCCGGAATTTTTCCCCTGCTTTGCTGCTGTGCCTGCAGTTCCCCTGCTCTGCTTCTCCTGCCCCAGCCTCCCTTCCCAACCAAGCTCCAAAAACCATTCCATTTCCTGTGCTGGCTGTCAAACATCATTTCCTAAGCATGAGCACCTCTTGTTCCCCAGTGTTCCAGAGTGCTCCGAGGCTCTGGAGAGCATCTTCACCTTCCCACCTGGGACTGGATGCTGTGGGAGCAGGATTGGTTTGTGATTGATGGACACCGGGGATCTCTTTTAATAACAGGCTCATCATTGCATTGCTGTGCAGGGTCATTTATCTTTCAGCTGCCTCCCACTGCCAGCACCCTGCCCTTGCTGTGGAGCTCCTGCTTCACCCAGCTCCCAGCATTTCTCTGCTTTGCCTTCTGTCTCAATGGGATTCACCTGAGCAGATTTGTCTGACCACAGTTTGCTTTTTCACCTGGTGAACTCTGTCCTGAAGGGGTTTTTGGTTTGGAGCTCCTGCTTCATCCAGCTCCCAGCATTTCTGTGCTTTGCCTTCTGTTCTGTGGTGGTTTTGCTTGGCCCAGTTTTTGCTAGTGAGTAGGGTGGGATACAAAGATGGCTCCTGTGTGTCCTCTGTAAAGATTCTGGAAATTTTCCAGAATGGGATTCACTTGAACAGATTTGTCTGACCACAGTTGGTTTTTTCACCTGGTGAACTCGATCCTGAAGGGGCTTTTGGTTTGGAGCTCCTGCTTCACCCAGCTCCCAGAATTCTCTGGTTTGCCTTCTGTGTCGATGGGATTCACCTGAGCAGATTTGTCTGACCACAGTTTGCTTTTTCACCTGGTGAACTCTATCCTGAAGGATTTATTTGTGGCTTCTCAGGATGAAAAGTGAGAGTGGAGCATTGGTTTGGGGCTCCTGCTTCACCCAGCTCCCAGAATCTCTCTGGTTTGCTTTCTGTCTCAATGGGATTCACCTGAGCAAACTTGTCTGCCCACAGTTTGCTTTTTCACCTGGTGAACTCTGTCCTGAAGGGGTTTTTGGTTTGGAGCTCCTGCTTCACCCAGCTCCCAGCATTTCTGTGCTTTGCCTTCTGTTCCAGTGGGATTCACCTGAATTACATTTATCTGACCACAGTTGGTTTTTTCACCTGGTGAACTCTATCCTGAAGGGGCTTTTTTATTCAGATTTTATTTTTTATTTTATCCTCAGGATGCGAAGCTCGGGTGGTGTGTTGGTTCTGTCACTGTTTGCAGTGTTTGGCTGAGAGCAGGAGATGTGTTTGATCTGAGCCCATTGTTTCATTCTTCTTTTTGTGATTTCTTTCGTTTGTTTTCTGTTTAGCGTTTTCCTTGCTTTGTTGTTTCTGGAGGTGAGTTCTGGGGTTGCTCTGTTTGCCCAGCCTTGTCTCGAGGCCCCTCTGTGTCGTTTGCTCTGCTCAGCCTTGGGACCTGAGGAATTTACAGAGCCCAGGGGTCTTTAGATCAAACCATTGGTGTAGCTTCCTCAGCAGCCAGGACGGAGGGGACAATGCCAGGGGACAATTCCAAGGCTCTGGATGTGCCAAGCATTTGTGGTGGCACTGCCAGGGGAAGGAGGAGCCACCAGGCTCGTCCCTGTGGGTCACGAAGAGACCTCAATACAAACACAGGGATTTTTTCCTGGTTTTCCCTGACCTGATGCCTGAATTCCCCGGGTTTGGGTTCCTCCCCTGCCGTTCCTGTTCCATCCAGAGCTGCACCGATGGCACGTACAAAAGGGGCTGCCAGGAGCACACCTGGCACAGTCGCAGGGACACCGCCTGGGGCTCTCTGGCACCCACAGCCCATGCATTCCCCAGAGCCCTCCCCTCACCTGGGCTTGGGAAAAGCCTTAAAACAGCAATTTCCCATCAATCCCAAATTTGCAGGAGCCTGTTAGGTAGTGAGCCACACTTAGGGGAGCTTTTTGCACTCTGTGACTTAGGAGGTTTGGGGTTTTATTAATTCCATGAGGTAACAGGTTACACTTGTAGCCAGATCCTAGGAAATCATTTCATCACAGCTGTGGGGGTGAGTTTTGGGTGGGAGGAGAGCTTGGGTGGTGGATGAAAAGCTGTGGACAGAGACAGCTCCTGGACGTGGGCACCTAAGCACAGTGCACTTGCCCACTGCTGTGGTCCAGAGCTATTGCTTCTTCCCAGGACAGCTTCCCAGCCTCCAAAGAACTCCTGCTGTTCCTCTGAACTCTCCTGGTTCCTGCTGCTCCCACCCAGGGCTGCTCCACACTCTGTGTTTCATTGCAGGCCCATGGGGGACAGCGCCTGGCCGTGTGAGCGAGGCAGAAAAGCACCCAGAGCCACCAGGGGTGGCACCTCAGTCACTTCACCCTCTGTGTCCCTTTTGTACAGCTCTGGGCTGCAGGGGAGGGTGGAACTGCTCTGTTTCTCCAGGTTTTCCACCTCGCAGGTTCCATGTTTTCCTTTTGTCTCGGGAATACCGTGGCTGATTTCCACACCTCTCTTGGGCTGTGGTACCCAAGAGGAGCCAGCAAGAAGCTGCCGGAACACCCAGCCCGTGCCCCGTGCTGTAGATTAGCAGAGGTGTTCTTTTTCTCTTGCTGGTTGTGATCCCTTCCCTCTCCTGTCCCCTGGAGTGTGTCAGTGTGTGAGGGTCTGTGAGTGCTCCCGGAGTGTTCCTTTCCGTCCTGTCCTCGCTGTTGGTGTCACTCAGCCGCGCCCAGAGCCGCTCTGGGTCTGGCCCTCGTTCCTGGTAAGTAGCACCCAGTGAAAATCAACTCCTCCTGCCGTTTTGCCCTGGAAAAGGGATCTGCCTTGGCCTTGTGGTTTCACACCTGTGGTTCCAGTGTTGATCCAGACAAATTTGTGGCTTCAAAAAGGTGATCCAGCAGAGCGGTGAGCCTGGAGTGCTGCAGGGCTCGTGTGACAGTGCCTGGCCGGGTGACAAGGACAGAGCATGGCCTCCGTCCTGCTCTGCACCAAACCTGCAGGGACACACCCAGAGCTTCATCCCAGCCTCCCACTGAGGGTGCTCATCTGCTTTCAGCACTTAAATCCAAATTTTCCCCCAGGGTTTTGTGGAAAGTGTTTTTCCAGCAATCCCACTGCACGGGGTTGGTGCTGATCTCCAGGGCCATCAGGGCAGCCCTGATTCTCCTCCATCCTGACATCCCCACCTGTTTGGCCAAAGGAATTTCTTGGTTGTTCGTGCAGTGCAGGGTTTGTTCTCTCTGCCAGCCCAGGGTTCAGCCTCCAGCCAAAGAGTAAAAAGGTCCCCAGCTTGAGCAAGCTGCAAACAATCATTTTCCTGGCCAGCAAGCAGGGCCTGCCAAGCCCACTCTGACTCCTGCTCCTATTTCATTTGGCACCAGCAAAAGACAGAAATCCTGAGGTTTAGCTAAAATAATTCACCTGGCTGCTCAGCAGATTGTTTGCTTCAAGCAAAACTTTTATGATGCCTTCCATAATTTTTCTGATATTCACTCCAGGTTTCTGAAGCTCTGGATTTTGTGTTATATGTATTATCCGAGCCAACATTTCTGTTTAGAATAATCCATTAATTTAATAAATGTATATTTAAAACTCTACTTATATGATACCCAGAGAACATTAGATTTTAACTGGGCCTTCTGGTTTGTTACAACTGATTATTAACAGATTTAAACTCTCATGAAAGCAGGAGGAAAAATGCTGCAACAGAAAAGGCAAATTCAGGAGGTGAAGGGATTTTATTTTCCATCTTGGGGAGGGTTTTTTGAATGCTGTGGATTGATAAAAATGATCATTTAGAACTATGAAAAAATTAATGCCTCAAGCCAAGATCTATCAGGATATTTAGGATCCTGGTTTTCTGTGATTCCCTTTTCCTGTGTAGTTCAGTGATTTCGGTGTTTAGAACCCCCCACAAAAATGGTGTTTATCCAAACAGGATGGAGGAGAATCTACAAAATCCTTCGAGCTGCAAGAAGCTCCTCTCAGCCCTGGGCCCTGCTGAGGTTTTAGGCACAGTGCCCCATTTTTGGACAGTCTGAGGCAGGCACATGCCAATCCCTGTCCAAGGAGAGAGGTAGGTGCCTCTGAGGAGCCCACCCGAGGCAGGGACTGAGGAGAAGCTGCCTGGCACCAGCCGCTGGAGCTGGGCTGGATTTTGGAGCCTGAGGTGCTCTCTCCAGCCCTTGCTCCGTGCTAAAGCTCCCTCCTGGTGCCCCAGGGCAGGAATTGGCTCCTGCTCCACTTGGGAAGAACAATCTGAGCACAATCCCCCCTGGCTGCACCAGAGCTCCCTGGGGCTGCAGAGGAGCTCCTGCAGGACCTTGGCGGTGTGAGTACAGCCCTGGCGGGCGTGGAGCCCCAGATCTCCGTGTGCCTTTTGGTTCCCCTTTTCATTTTGTCACCCTTTTGGCTCCATCCTGGACTCTCTGGCTGCGTTCCCGTTCTCCAGAGGGTGGTGTGGCCGTGGCTCCCACACCTCTGCAGCTTGCCTGCTCTCCTCTGGTCTCCTCCCCAGGTGCACGTCCACCTCCGCCAGGACACGGCCTGTACGAGTCTCCTCCCGATGTCTTTTATGGTTTCTCTGCTCGTTTGGTTTGGTTTGGTTTGGATTTTCGTTTTGGTTTTCTTTTTCTTTTCTCACTTTTTGTTTTCTTTGTTTGTTTTGTTTTTTTGCATGTGCAGTTTTGTAAAGCAAACTCGAGGTACTGTATCTCGCAGCTCGTCAGTCTCCAGCGTAAATTCACCGTGAGTTGCTCTCTGTTACGATATTCCGTAAATGGATTTCTCATTTAGAGCTCTGTAAACCTTCCCCTTCTCCTGGTGCCTTCACCCTCCCTGTGGTTTTTTTTCCCCCAAAAAATCATTTTCATCATTGTGGAAAGCCTCCAGACCAACATCCAGGGAAGGACTGGAAGGTGTCTGCCATTGTCATTTGATGCTTGTGATTTGTGAGCAACTCTGTTGTGTTTCATCCATTGACTGTGACTTTTCCCCTTCTCCCTTCCTTCCTTTTTCTCCCTTAATTCCTTTCCATCATTCCTCCCAAGCTGTTTTCCTCTCTCCTGCCATCTCCCCTCGTTTGATGGTTTGTCTTGTCCTCACTTGTGTTTATTTCTGGTCTCTGTGTTTATTCTGTGCTGGGCTGTGGCTTTGATGTTCCACCAGTGTTTGCGCTCTGGGTTCAGCAGGAGAACCAGGAGAGCCCTCTTTGAGGGAGGAGGACTTCAAAAGAATTCTGGAAATGGGCTCCAAGTGAGACTAAATTGGGAAACTCTAAACATCCTTGAAACACTGGTGCTGTCTTTTCTCTCTGACCTTCCCGAGCTGGAGCTTAAAGCACAGATTTTGTCCAAATGAGGCACTTGGCAGCTCCTCTGGCCCTGGAGCTGAGCAAACACTGTGGAAAACTTCCCCTTCCTCCATGTGCTTCCTAACAATCCAATCCTGCTGGCTGTGCTCTCAGTCGGGGTGCAGGTTTGTACAGACATCATTATTGCTGCTGGCCAGCCCAAAAACCTCTCACCACCCACGGGAGTGTCCTTTGGGCTCTCCTTTAATGTGTGATGTTGTCTTTCTCCTTTCATGCTTTTGGAGACACAAGTAAGTGCAGTCCCTGGGGGTTTGTCCCCACAGCAGGGACAAAAAAGGTACTGTGACACCAAGGAGCTTTCCCAGCAGCTTCCTGAGATTGCCCTGAGGGTTTCCTGAGATTTCCTGACATTTCCCTGAGATTTCCTGACATTTCTCTGAGATTTCCTGGCATTTCCCTGAGATTTCCTGACATTTCCCTGAGATTTCCTGGCATTTCCCTGAGATTTCCTGGCATTTCCCTGAGGGTTTCCTGAGATTTCCCAACATTTCCCTGAGATTTCCTGACATTTTCCTGGGTGTTCTGGGGCTCCTTGTGCACTGCTGGATCTCAGATGAGTTGGCATTTAAAACGTGTTGATGCTTTTATCTGAGTTTATCATCTGTGACCAAAACTGAGCTTTTGTGACTGAGCTGAGGTCTGATGACTCCCAGGACTGGGATGGTGAAAATTAGGGGATAAATGAGATCAGGGCATCTTTTGGATCATTTCTTCCAAAATATTTCCTGGCTGCTGGGAGTTTTGAGAGGCAGAAAGGTTCAGAGGGGGCTCAGCTGCCCTTTGGGTGCCTCCCACCCTGGAAAAAGGAGGTGCTGGGGGCTGCCTTCTCCCAGCTTTGCCCCAGGGGAGTGACCCCAAACTGCTCCCAAGTGATATTTTCCCCATTAGGAACAAAGCCTTGAAAGAATACAGAATTTTTCCCCTTTTCCAAATGTCCAGAGTTACCTTTTATAAAGGGTGAGATCAAACTGCAGGTACCAAAACCCCCTCGGAAAGAGGATTTGGCCTCATTTTGGGACATTTTTCATCGAGATCTGGTGCTAACTCCCCACCAGAACAGAAAGCCTTTTGTCGCTCTGACTCACATCTGTTCTCTGAACAGAATAAATTTCACTGCAAAAAGCTGTCACGGAGCTTTCTCATCCTCGTTACCATCTCAATGTCTGGGCCTGCAGTTGTGATTTCCTATAGATGAGCTGAATATGCATTATTTTTTTCCTCAGTGAGTATTAAAGAGCATTTCCCCAGAAGGAAAAAAAAAAAGATCAATAAATGCCTGAACCCCATAAGAACATGAAATGTATAAAAGTCATATAAAAGTGTATAAAAGAAATGTAAAAAAATCACCCCAGAGCATCAGGGCCTTCCTGGGGTGTGGAGTCACCTGAAGGTTTTATTTGCTCAGTGGAAATGTCATAGTTGGAAATATATAATTTTACTTATTTTTTAAAATTTTAAATTCAAATCAAGCAAGGAACAACCCCTGTTAGGGCCAGGCAGGTGGTGTGGGTTCCATTCCCTGGGGAATATTGGGAGAAGCTCAGGAAGCCTCTGTGGGACTCTGCTCCTCCCCCCGTGAGTACTTTGATAATTACACTGATAAATGGGCTAATCGTGGAGCACAGATGGAAGGTGAATGGTGATTTATGAATCAGGAAGAGCTTTCAAAAGGTTTCCAAAGGTTTTCAAAAATCCCTGTGCCTTTAATTGCATTCCCTGCCCAAAAAGTGCCTTTAATGTCAGTTAGAACCAGGGTCCAGTCATAGTCACCTGTTCTGAGAGCAAAACTTATCCCAAAATCTTTTGAGATCAGAGGGTTGGGTTTCCGCTATGTCTTTTGATTATTAAAAAAAAATAATCTAAATTTACAAAAAATTATAAATTTCTACATAGTAGAAATAGACAAAATGCAGAGATATTTTCCTTAAAAAAAATAAAATCAAGTTGAGTAATTTTCTTGTGATAATTCCAGCCTTTGGTGCTGTAACAAATTCGTGACACAGTTACAGCATGTAAAAAATACATTTTTCATTCACTGAGGAGAGGGAATTCAATACAGATCTGCTCTATATAAAATACACACCGAATTTGGCAGTTAATTCCTATGTACATAGGTGATGATACACAGCCAAGGGAATCATTGTGGTGGATTTTTCCAGTAGTTTTAAGAGTTATGAGGTGTTGAATTTTCGGATCAATCTTTAAATTGTGATAGGTGATAAAATCCAAACCAGTAACTTGAGCTTTTCTTTGTCTTGCTGTTGATTGTTTATTTTTAATAGGATCCAGAGCTGTCGGTCCTTGCTTGGACATGACAAATTCAATATTCTTCAGGCAAATTCTAAAGTCTTAAATAAAAGGAAAAACAGTTCCATAAAATGGAGATTTTTCCCCAAAAGTGCTGAACTCCTGCACCTGCCACTGCTGTTTTTTCCCAGAAAAAAACTCAGTTTCCAGCCCAGCTCCAACCATCCCAGCCAGGCTGACAGAGCAAAGAGGGGAATTAAAAACTCCAATCTCTTCTCCCAGGATGAATTTATCATTTGCCATCCAAGGAGACAAATGATTCTGGATCTTTATCACTTGTTTTGTATAAATTCACTGTCTGGGCCATTGCTTCATCCTCAGAGTGCAAGAAAGGGCTGGGCCTCCATTCCCTGATGGTTTGTCTTGGTTTTTATCAGAAGTTTGCAGTTTATGGTGGGATTTTGGCCTGGGCTGTTGGCCCAGAAATCTTTTTGAGTCTGGGGTTTCAACACTTCAGAGGAAAGAAATCATTTAAAGCAAATATAATTTAAATAAAATATGATTTGCCTGGGGTTTAGGAGAATTTAATGGTCCCACCCATTGAACCCCAGGGTGTTTTTTGTTCTATCAAGCCACAGCAATCTGGATTTTCACTTCCACTTTTTCGTTTTGCTTTTAACTCTCTCACCCTGTTTTTCACTATTGAGCATGCAATGATTTGATCACAATTCATAACCAAAATATCAAACAAAGTTTGAGGTCTGCAAAGGGATCTGCTGTGTAAGGACAGCAAAATCCCTGGAGTAAGAAAGAATATTTCCTGGCATTTTCTGAGGATCAGGATGTGCATAAAGCAAACCCCATATTTGTATTTCTGGGACTGGGATGGGATGCACTGAAAACAATCAGAAAATTCTTCTCAGAGCAGTGAGGAGCAGTGTGAGGGTGCTGAGAGAAATCCTTCTGGCAGGAAAAACTCCAGCAGGAAGCAGGACAATTGGGCTGCGTTCCCAGCAGGAAGCTTTGGCTTGGCTGAGCTTTGTGTCCCTCCAGAGCTGCACAGAACGAGGGCTGCAGGTGTCTGTGAGCCCCAAAACTGCAGCACTTTGTGGGGATTTGCTGCTCTGGGGAGCTCAGGGCCATTGGCACCTCCTGGCAGTGGCAGGGAAGGGCCAGAGCTGTCCTGGGTTTGGTTTGGCTGCTCTGATTCACTCAGAGCCCTCGGGCAGAGTGCCCCAGGGGGAGGATGGGGAGAGAATGCAGAGGAGGGCACGGAGCTGCTCCGGGGCTGGAGCCAGCCTGGGAGAGCTGGGGGTGCTCACCTGGGGAGGAGAAGGCTCCAGGGAGAGCTCAGAGCCCCTGGCAGTGCCTAAAGGGCTCCAGGAGAGCTGGAGAGGGACTGGGGACAAGGGATGGAGGGACAGGACACAGGGAATGGCTTCCCACTGCCAGAGGGCAGGGATGGATGGGATATTGGGAAGGAATTATTCCCTGTGAGGGTGGGCAGGCCCTGGCACAGGTGCCCAGAGAAGCTGTGGCTGCCCCTGGATCCCTGGCAGTGTCCAAGGCCAGGCTGGACAGGGCTTGGAGCAGCCTGGGACAGTGGGAGGTGTCCCTGCCCATGATGCCCAAGATGAGCTTTAAGATCCTTTGCACCCCAACCCATTCCATTCTGGGATTGTGGGACCTTCCTGGCCCTACAAGCAGCAGCTCCTGCCCAGCCTGGCTGTGTCCAAGGGCTCTGCAATGCCCAAACCCTGCAGGGACTCTCAGCTCCAGCCCTCTCTGTGGTTTTAAATTTCCTGAGATCTGCAGAAGCTGGCAGAGGAAGCAGGCAGACGAACCCAAGATGGCAAAAGGAGAAACTTTATTTACAAAAACTTCTTTATATATCCATGAATAATCTGGTAACTATTGGTCAGCAGGGAATCCACCTCCTCAAACCATTGGTCACAGCTATACAACACCTAGTACCAAACACAGAGATTAAGAAAGTACAAAAATGCAGCTTATCTCTATTCTCCCTGAGAAAGAAGAGAAAGAATTCTAAAACAGTGCAACTACACCTCTCTGCCACCCCAGCCCCTTCCTCCTGCTCACACCAGGTCCCTCTGCTCATCCTGCGCCAAACTGTCCAAAAGCACAGGAACAGTGAGCAGAAATCCAATCTGAGGGTGATAATGGTGAAAAAAATCACCGTGTGGCATTTAGAGACCTTTGTTGGTCTGAGCAGTTGGTGTCTGTGGCCGTCTGAATGGCATTTCAAATTTCAGTTGTAAATTTCTGGAGATGAGGGGTGATGCGCAGCCAGGATTGGCTTTATCACACTCAGAACTTAGCTTCTAGCTAATATTGGGAGAAATATTGTGAAAGAATAAGTTTTGTCTCTGTGAAGCTACAATATCAAAAATTCAAACTGATAAATGTATAAAAACTAGATAAAATTTATAAGAATCAATATATTAATATACTGATCTTACATAATATTATTCAAATTTATATAGTTTGTTATAAAGACATTAAATTTTTTAAAAATAGTATCAAATTCAAGGATAATTTTGGAAGGGACTGGGAACTGTTTTCTGCACCTTGGTTCTGGTGCCTGTGATGTCCCAGCTCCATGGGAATGCTCAGAGCATCTCCCAAAGGTTCTCAGGAAGGAGATGATGCTCAGAAGGAAAAAAAAGGTCCTGAGGCATCCAAGCAACAACTCCAGGGTCACTGGCAAAGCACATTTAAACACCTGTGGTGAGCTCAGCTGAGAAAATTGTTTTATCAAATCCCAGAGAGATAAAACGTTCAGCTTTGTACAGGCCGAGCCCAAAGTGAAATGTTCCATTGTGTTCTCCAAGTGGAAAATGGAAATGTGGAGAGTTTATGAACTCCAGGTTCACAAACAGAAAATAGCATTTGAGTGGAAAGGTTTTGTTGTGTTTTAACAAGAAATTCCCTTTCATCTGTGAGCAGAACACAGAATTTCACACCCACAGTGTAATGTGGCGTTATTTTTAATGTTGAATTATGATGTTTCCATAGGCAGCTTTCATTCATTATTTACTGGAGCAAAATTTTAAGGATTTCCATTAAGAGAAGCAGTGATTTCAAAGGTTATGGTAACAAAATCTTGACTCATTAAGGAGCACCCTAAGATTAGAATATGACTAAAAATATGCTTTCCTTTCTTGAACGAACCACACTGATTGCATTTTTTATTTATACCAATATTAGTCATTGATTCATTAATATGGATTTTATTTGATTCTCCAGGAATTGTGGCGTTTTCTTTCTAGCCACAGGCAGGAGCTGTTTGTTGGTGTCTTAATCCGAGGTGCTGGTGCTAGCAGTGGTATCTGCTCCAACATTTCCAGCCTGGAGGATGTGGGAATGGAGCAGAGCCTTCAAAGAGTTCCAAATATTCCAGAGACAGAAAATAGGGATGGGGAGTAGAGCAGTGAATTAACAGCAATGTTTGGAGGATGTCTGCGAGTCAGGAGTGATTTACAGGGCAATTTCTTAATGGCTTCAGGAGGATTTTAAGCAGCCAACAGGGAGCAGGGTTCAGATAAGGAGTTGGCTTCATGTTGGGGTTTTCTTTGTGGAGTAAATATTTGTTATCACAAAGGCTCTTTCTGTCAGTTTAGACAAGTCCTGCTCGTGCTGTGGCTGGGTTGTGTCTGCCCCGATTTGTGCAGAATTCACTGCACCAAACGAGGGTGGGAGCAGAGGAATTCATTTTTGCCCTGTTGATGTTTTTCCATCTCCTCTGAACCCCTCCTGTCGCTGCCTCTCCTCCCAGGAGCTGGGATGGAGCCGAGCTGTGTTTTTGGGGGACACTCCCCTTGTGCCATCAATCAGCTCCCGAGCTGTGCTTTTGGGGGACACTCCCCTTGTGCCATCAATCAGCTCCTGAGCTGTGCTTTTGGGGGACACTCCCCTTGTGCCATCAATCAGCTCCCGAGCTGTGTTTTTGGGGACACTCTCCTTGTGCCATCAATCAGCTCCTGAGCTGTGTTTTTGGGGGACACTGCCCTTGTGCCATCAATCAGCTCCCGAGCTGTGTTTTTGGGGGACACTGCCCTTGTGCCATCAATCAGCTCCCGAGCTGTGTTTTTGGGGGACACTGCCCTTGTGCCATCAATCAGCTCCTGAGCTGTGTTTTTGGGGGACACTGCCCTTGTGCCATCAATCAGCTCCCGAGCTGTGCTTTTGGGGGACACTCCCCTTGTGCCATCAATCAGCTCCTGAGCTGTGTTTTTGGGGGACACTGCCCTTGTGCCATCAATCAGCTCCTGAGCTGTGTTTTTGGGGTTCACTCCCCTTGTGCCATCAATCAGCTCCCAGGCTGTGCCCAGAGCTCCCCGGGAGAGAGGAGCTGTCCCAAATTCCTGAGCTCAGGCACTGTGTGATCGGAGAGAGCCAGAGTGGGATCAAAGCTGGACAAGCAGCTGACACTTCCCCTCCAGCTGCCACTGCCTTGGCTCTGGAGGCCCCAGCGCTGTCCCCACGGGGCCTGGGATGCTTTGGGATGCTTTGGACCCTGCTGGGATGCTTTGCTCCCATTCCCACGGCTCCCATTCCCACTCTCTGTGCCCTGGATGGAATCGAGCTCGCAGGCGCCAGGTTTGTCTGATTGGGTTTTTCCTGTGCTTCGTGAATTTCCCGATTTGTCTTTTTTGTCTTTTTTTTGGGGGGTGTTTTCCCTGTGGAAGGAGCAATGGATGTGCAGTCACTGCCTCTGGAGCTGGTGGTACCCAGAGCCGGGGGGTGGTTTGTGTCAGGTTTTTGGCAGGAAAACCGAGAATTGTGTCAGCGTTAAGGATGCAGCTCATCCCCAGGTGCTGGGGAGCTCGAGGCTGGAATGTCAGGGCCTGTTTTTCCCAAGGGATTGGAGCAGAATAGGCTGAGCTGATGTGTGCACTCCCTGCTCCCTGTGGGTTCTCAGGGGTGCAGTTCCCCAGCAGTGCCTCTCACTCAGCCCTGAGCGATGGGCGGTGGGAACACCTCGGAGCTCCTTTAAAAGCTGATTGAAGCTCCCAGTGGCACTGAAGCACCAGTGAAAAAGCCCTCCTGAAGAGGCACAGCTCGTGTCAGAGCTGGGGTGAGATCAGCCCTGCACCCCAAACCTCCTCACCACATGAGATTTCCTTCCCTTCTTGGCTTGGGTGAGCTCAGCACAGGCAGTGAGGGACAGGCTGTGTCCATGGGAGGATTTCCTGCATGTTTTACTTTGGGAGGCACTGCAGGGACTCTGAGGCTTCGTGTCCCAGCCCTGATGGCTCCTGTCCCACGGAAATGGAGCACAGGAGCAGTTTTGAGTGTTTTCCCTGTGGAAAGAGCAATGGATGTGCAGCCATTGCTTCTGCAGCTCCTGCTCTGGAGCTGTTGGTGCCCAGAGCCAGGGGTGGCTTCATGTTGGGGTTTTGGCACTCACCTCCTCCTTTGGCACTCACCTCCTCCCTGTGCCCTTGGCTTGCAGATGAACTGAAGGTTTCAGCACAAAGACCCTTCCCCAATTAATCACAAAGGCTGATTAGCACTTCAGTGCTGCCCAAAGCACAGGACCCCACCCCAGGACTTTCCTTAGGAATATTCCCTAAGAACAGAGGTGTTTGTGGCAGCGTTCAGGGAGCTCAGCCAGGCACAGAAAATCCTGAATTTTTCCCTGAGCCTGGGTTTGCAGAGAAGATTTGTAGCCCAGCTGGGTTTAGCAGAGCTGAAATTTGGAGTCTGGCAGAGCTAAAATCTGGAGCCTGGCAGAGCAGGGCACCCACGCCACCCATCCCAGGGTGTGCAGGACACCCCGGGGTGCCCATCCCACACCGCTCCAGCTCTGCTGGCTCTGGAGAGGGGAAATCCATGGACAGGGCAGAGGCTTTGCATGTTCCTCATTCCTTCTCAAACCAAGGAAAGTTGCTGATGAGTGAGGCTATTTCAATTTTTCATCATTTCGAACAAAAAAAAATGACAAATTATTGTCCACTGGGATGGCGCTGTTCCTCCTTGTCCCTCAGCAGGAGCCTGTTCTCCCCTGGATGTGGGGTTTATGCTGAGCAGAGCTCTAAGCCATGTCCCCAGCACCTTCAGGTGTTATTTACATTCACAATGTGATTTCTGCCCCTTGTTCTCTTGCTGTGGTGCAAATGGGGGCTCAGCTGCTGGAAAATGAGTCCAGCACTCATCGAGAACAGGGCATGGATCTTTAATTCTGGTGATCAGCTCTGGTTCTGGGATGAAATGAGACTCCTTCCCATCTGCCTGGGTGCTCTCGTGAGGGTTTTAGTGAGTTTTTGCCTCTTTGCAGCACCATGCAGCAGCAGCCTCGGTAAAGATGTAATTCCAGCAGAGCCCAGCGACACAAACCCTCTCTGACAGCTCCCACTGTGCCCCCTGAGCGTGGCTGGACGTCACCTCCTGGGGTCTGTGCACGGTGACAGAGCCACACAGTCCCAATCAGCACCAAAAGACGCAAAAGCTGCTTTTTTCTACTGCCAGGGGAGCCCAGAAATGCGTAAGGAAGTTGTATTTGCCTCCTGTGTGGGCTCTGCTCCCTCCAGCTGCAGAGCTCAGGCTGAGGAGTGGGAATGGAGATGTCTGAGCAGGCTGGGGGGAGGAAAATGCCTTCCCTGCCTTTGCTGGGAGTAGTTTCATTAAGGAAAAATTGGGTGCTGTTCCTCCACGAGGTTAAATCCAGAACTCTGCCCTAGCAGCCAGTGAAAAGCAGAATTTGACTTGGAATATTTAGGAGGAAAAGTCTTCACGCCCTGGTTGGGTTGGTGACCACTCTGAATGTGAGAAACCAAGTGCTGAAAAAGCGAAGCATTCGGGCCATGCCAAAGGAAGTGACCTGGCATTAAAGGTGACAGAGATGAGCAGAGTCTCCAGGAAAAAGTGTTCCCATCTCACCTTCAGCCTGGGATACGGAGATGGGGAAGGGTCTGGAGGGGCCATGAGGAGCAGCTGAGGGCACTGGGTTTGCTCAGCTGGAGCAGAGTGAGGGCAGAGCTCCCCAGGGGCTGCAGCTCCTCCCGAGGGACAGCTCCGATCTCTGCTCTGGGACAGGGACAGCACCCAGGGCACGGCTGGAGCTGGGCCAGGGCAGCTCAGGCTGGAGATCAGGGAAAGGTTCTTCCCCAGAGGGTGCTGGGCACTGCCCAGGCTCCCCAGGGAATGGGCACGGCCCCGAGGCTGCCACAGCTCCAGGAGCGTTTGGACAGCGCTGCCAGGGATGGACAGGGTGGCATTGTTGGGTGTCTGTGCAGGGACAGGAGTTGGACTGGTGATCTTTGGGGATCCCTTCCAGCTCAGGACATTTTAGAGATCCATGTGTGACTCCCCCACTCTCTGGGCTCTTTTCCTGGTGCACAGGACAGTTTTCCTGTCTTCCTTGTACTTTCCTAGACTTCAGTGATGTGTGGGCTGCAGGGTCCATCCTCACCTGGAGGGATGCCGTGGATTTTGAGCAGTTTTAGACCTGTTCCATGAGCCAGCAGGGCAGCAGAGCTGGAAAACAACCCCTGGGGCTGGCTGTGAGGGGAAGGGGCTGGTGGCAGGCTCGGATCCTCAAGGCCAGGTTTCATTTTCCCCGCACCTCCTGCTGATCTAACTTCTCTTGCTCACCGCTAATTTCCTCATGCAGATGTTTCCAGGTGGGGAGAAAAGCGCTGCTAATTTCGGGAAGCTTTGTGGGCTGTTCCAAAGCTCTGGCTGGGGTGTGTGATTTCTGTGTGCTGATGTTTTAATCCTTCACACTATTCCCGAGGCTTCCACATGTTCAAAACACAGAATAACTCCTTTGCAGAGGGCTGATCTCATAGTGCCTGATGCGCGTGTGGGCAAACTAACCCGGATGATCCCGCTGGCTTTCCCCGCTCGTGTTCTCTGCCGGCCATTCTCTCCATCCCTATTATTCCTTCGGTTCAGTTCCCCACCTCAGCCGAAAACTCCCTCTTTTTGGTTGGTATTTAGGGAACCGGGCGCCAATTCGGCTGCTGACTTTTCGCCTTTCTCCCGCCCTTAGCAAGCAGCAGAACTCCTCCAAATCCAAGTCGGTTTGGGAGCAGAGGACGAGCCAGATCCGGATGCACAACTTCCGAGCGAGCTGCGAGGCCCTGTACAACGAGCTGGACCCCGAGGAGCGGGTGCGCTACGCCACCACCCTGCACATCAGGCCCGACATGAAAACACACCTGGACCGGCCGCTGGTGGTGGAGCCCCGCGGCGAGGGCAGGAACAACATCTCCAAGCTGAGCCCCGTGGATGTCCAGGAGGTGGTGGAGCATCCCAAGGTCACCCCGACGGACGGGGCAGAAGCGCCGCGGAAGCACCACCGGCACCGGGAGAAGGAGAAAGCGGCAGAGCAGGAGAAGGGAGACGGCACCAAGGATGAGAACGGCGAACCCGCGGTCAGCAACAAGGAGGAGAGGCACCGGCAGCACCGCAGCCGCAGCAAGGAGGTGGAAGGGGCGAGCAAGGAAGGGAAAAGCGAGCGGAGCAGGGGGCAGGAGGGGGGCAAGAGGCACCACCGGCGGGGCTCGGTGGAGGAAGGGGCCGAGAAGGAGCACCGCCGGCACCGCAGCCACCGGCACTCGACTGACCGGCCCGGCAAGGACAAGGACAAGGACAGGGACGGCAATGGCACGGCCAACGGCGGGCGCGGCGAGCGGCGCTCCCGGCACCGCGGCGGCTCCCGCTCCGGGAACAGGGACGGCGAGACAGCCACCAAGGGCGACAACGGAGAGGAGCCCCACCGGCGGCACCGCCTCCGGAACAGGGCGCTGTCCACCTACGAGTCAGTGGAGAAGGAGAACGGCGAGAAGGAGGGCGAGGCTGGCGAGAAGGAGCACCGCAATCACCAGCCCAAGTGAGT
Organism: Acanthiza pusilla; assembly: GCA_036630365.1. Classification (NCBI taxonomy): domain Eukaryota; kingdom Metazoa; phylum Chordata; class Aves; order Passeriformes; family Acanthizidae; genus Acanthiza; species Acanthiza pusilla. Next base: position 9,132,080 of record JAXCHO010000028.1, on the reverse strand, counting down.
GAGCGCTGCCGGAGCCGCCCGGCTCGGCTCAGGGGGCACAGACCCCGGAGGGATTTCGGGAATGCCTTCTCCCCCTCCCCATGGCCTTCCCTGTCCCCACACCGGCTCCCACCACAGCCTGCAGGTCTGTTTTGCCTGAATCAGCAGTGACAGAGGCGCCCAGAGACCATTTCGATCCCTAGAACAGCTCAGGTTTAAGGCAGGAAATATCCTTGCTGTAAACACCAACACACCCTGTAGGACACTGAGTGGAGCAGAGAATTTCCAGCTTCTGAAGGAAGCTCCTGAGGGACATCTCTTTAAATTTCATCCAGCCTTGCTTCCAGCCCTTTGATTTTCATTTTTAATGGGGAGCCTTCAGCTGCACCGCCAGTTGTTCCAGCACGTGGCCTCTTCCATTAAGAACAACGATGTCCCCCATTTGCTTTAATTCTTATGTAAGTCAAGTGAGAAAAACAGCCCTGGTGAAGCATTTGGAGTAGTTAATAAAGAAGGATAGATTGCCTTTTCAGCTTTATTAGTCCGATGGAAAAGAAATTGCACTGGGATTCTTTAGAATAGAGTTCATGTCACCGTGGAGAGCCGTGAGTGGCACTGAGATAATAATTTTCCTGTCTAAATTATCTTCCTTTCAGCTGAATTTCCAAACACTCTGCCTGCTGTTCAGTGTGCTCATGTGCACGGGCTCACTTTCCTCCTCACTGGAGCAGAGCTGTGCTGCAGAGGAGAGCAGGAGGCACTGAGCTGCTGACAGCCATGGTGCAGAGTGGTTTGGAGCTGGGAAAGAGAATCACCACAGTTAAATAAGGCCACAGGAGAGCATGAGGAAGGAGAGTGTCAGCGTTCATTCAGCTGATGCTGGGTGGTGGCTCCTGGCGCTGGCACGTGCCAGTGCCACATGGGCCTGGCTTGGGGACATTGTCAAACTGAGTCAGGGGATGGTCAGTGCCACAGTCTGCTTTCAGTGCTGTGACTGGGGGGTGGCTTGGGAGGTCTCTGAGGAAAAGGACCCCAATTTTGCCATCTGGGGGTTGTCCTGCGAAGGATTTCCATGGAGCAAACAAACCCAGCACGAGGTGCATATTTACGAAATCCTGGGCTATATTTACCAAATCCTGAACCATATTTACCAAATCTGCTTTTTCCTAGGGAGAACCAGTGTGAGCTGGAGGCCAGCGGCAGTGTGAGTGTCCCCGTGAGTGTCCCCGTGCACACCCTGCCCAGCACGTACCTGCAGAAGGTGCCCGAGCAGCCCGAGGATGCTGACAACCAGAAGAACGTGACGAGGATGATTCAGCCCCCGCTGGACAAAACCACCACTGTGAACATCCCTGTCACCATCACTGCCCCTCCGGGGGAAACCACTGTCATTCCGAGTGAGTGCTCTTGTCTGCCTGCTTTTCCTGCTGGCAAATTGCCGGGAAATCTGAATTTCCAGGGAGTGCTGGGGGCTCTCCTGGGCGCTGCCATCCTCGCGAGGGGCGGGGAGGGAATTTGGATAGAAGATCTGGAATTCCCACCCAGGCTGCAGGAACTCAGCAAGGGTTCCTGGGTGGCTCTGGAAAACCTGAGATTCCCTGGAGATGGCTCACCCAGAGCACATCCTTTGTGTAAGAAAAGGAGAGCCATATGCAGCTGTGCTCCTGCAGCCCTGCATTCCTGTGGCATTGCAGAGATTTTTACAATCCCTTCCATCACATGGAGCAGATCTGCCCTTGCTGTCCTTCTCCAGAGCTCTCTGCCTTGGGGCTGTCAGCACAGATTTACAGATGGTCCCAAGGTCCTCCTGCCCAGCCTGGGGCTGATCAGGGGTGGGAACAGCCTGGAGGAGTCTGGAGAGCTGAGGGGAATCCCAGTGGGAAATCCAAGAGGTCCCCATTAGACTCCAGGCTGTCAGGACTCTGCTTTCCAGGAGGCACAACCAAAATCTGGCAGGGTCTCCAAGTGTTTTTTCACTGTCTTGTCAGTCACAAGATTTTTTTTTTTCTTCCTTCTTCTTTCTCCTTTTTTTTCTTCTCTTAAATGGTAATTTTCCTATATTGCAATGCTGAGTTCCTGTCAATCACAATTTATCAGCCTCTCCCTTTCCTGGCCATTTCCTCTGTATCTGCCTGGAGATCCAATAAGGAGTTTATTGAACATGTCACTCAAACACAATGAAATGTCATTTTCTTTGCAGAATAAAATAAAAAGTAATAAAAGCCCCGCACTGAACACATTCTGAAGGGGTGGGGTTTTTGGACTTCAGGTGCTGGGAATTAATGGAAGAGCCTTTATGTGTGTCCAAGAAGAGAATTTGCAGCATAAAATGTTATCCAGTCATAGATGGGAAATGATCTTCAGGAAATCATCCCATAAACTCCCTGCAAGTGAAGTTGGGATGAAAATTGGAGAATTTCCAACCTTTGGGAGGGAAGTTTGGACTGTCTGATAGAAAGGGATGATTTTAAAATCTGCTGCAGGATGGAGCTTTACACGTGGGGAGCTCTGCCCAAACTGAGGCACATGATTCCCTCTCAGGTCTCTTCTCCTAATTCTGGGAAATTCAGCAGTCTCAGCCCCCAAATGACTAAATCTTGTCTATGAATTTGATCGTCTCTGTATTCTCAAGCCAGCTGTGCTCCTGATTCATGGGAGAAAACACAGAATTACAAGGCTGGTCAAACTTCTTCCTTCAATTCTTTCAAGGATCCTGAGCTGATCTCTCTCCTTAACAATTTGTGCTCTTTGGAATGTGTTTTCCAGCCCCACTTGGGCATCTCAGGGATAAATCAACTCATGGTTTCTTTGTCTGCACAGAGCAGCCTCATTTCCTGGCTCTTTCTGCTCCGTGGCTCATCAGCAGCTGAGGGGTAGAGCGGTCTCACTCTGGAGTGATAATAATCCAATGATTGTTATCCCATTTAATCAGCATTTCCAAGGGCTGTTTGCTCTCCCAGCTGCACTGTTTGCATTTCCAGCTGTTGCAGGCAGCGGGAAGGCTGTGGATCCGTTTTTAACCCTCTCCTTTGTGTTCTCCCTCAATTCCCTTTCCCAGTGAACAACGTGGAGTTTGAAAGCAAAACAGAGGAGAAGAAAGACGTCGATGACTTGACGAAAAATGGGCCTAAGCCAATCCTGCCTTACAGTTCCATGTTTATCCTCAGCCCCACAAATCCGTAAGTTCCTTTAACTCCAATTACGAGTTCCAGGTGCTTCAAAGCAATAACATGAGTGGGATTTTCATCTCTGCCAGTCAAACACATTGGGACGTGAGATAAAACCTTATTTATGAGGGCCAGATGCTGCTGTTGAGCTGGATTTTCCTGGGGGAATAAATTATCAGGGAAAAGATCATGCTGTAGGCAGACCCTGCTGCTGTAGATCCCAAAGAGTGGGAGCACAGGTATTTTTGGGAGAAGACTTCAGCAGGAGTAACAGGTTGGGGGCTGCTTTTGATGCCAGCAAATTCCTGCAGGTTCCTCTGCTGCAATCCCTGTTCTTTCCATGCAAGTAGCTTTGCAAACTTTGAACTTCTTGGAAAAACAGAGTATTTTTTATTTGCCAGGACTGAGAGCGCGGCCCATGGGATCTGCTGGGATTAGGGCATTTCTTCTCTTCAGGCATCTCTAACTCCTGGGGAGCTCTGGGCCTGGAAATGCTGAATCTGCTGCTCTGGGGGGCTGCGGGGGCAGGGGGAGAAGGGGTTGTGAGAACTGGGGCACGAAGGGCTGGCAGAGATTTTAATCAGTAACTCAGGGCAAGGGAGAGCATTGGGAACTTCTGGAGATCCCCTTGGAGCAGAGGTTTCTCTCTGGCTCAGATAAACTTGTACGTCTTAGGGTTTTTCTCTGCCCAGATCTCAAAGGGAGTTCAGGCCCTTCTTTGGCAGATGGATTTAGGAGAAGAATGAGTCCTCCTGCAGCTCCTGCTGCTCAGGACTGTGACAGCCTGGGCAGTCATGGAACTAAACAGGCTCTGGGTTCTCATATTTGACTCCCAAAAAGCTCCTGTGGTGGAAGCACCCCCAGACACTGGGCAGGCTGAACAAAATCCCAGAATATCCTGAGCTGGAGCGACCCAGAGGATCACCCAGTGCAGCCCCTGGCCCTGCACAGACACCCCAACAATGCCACCCTGTCCATCCCTGGCAGCGCTGTCCAAACGCTCCTGGAGCTGTGGCAGCCTCGGGGCTGTGCCCATTCCCTGGGGAGCCAAATGAGGATTCTGGAGCTTGACCTCTGCCTGGCTGGATGAGGAAATGCTATTTCCCCTACCTTGGGTAGCTCAGGTATTTTTGCTGTGAACTGAGCACCCAAAATGAGGTGGGAAAGCTCTGCCAGGGCAGGGAGCTTTCAGGGCTCTGAGCCCAGGCTCTGAGCCCAGGGCTCTGAGCTGAGGCTGTGCTGGGCAAGCAGAGAAGCAGCCAAAACAATCTTGTTTCAGGTCTCTGCTTCTCTTCTCTCCCCTCATCCTCCAGTTAGGACCTTCTGAGCCCCAGATCCCAGGATTTGGGGGTTGTTTCAGCTACTTTGCAGTTTTCTTCAGCTTACGCCCTTCCCTGTCCCAAAAGCTGTGCTCAAAAACACTGAAAAAACAAAGTTCACTGGGAGAAAAACGTGTTACAACCAAGCCAAGGGGGAAGAACAAGACAAAGACCAAACTGCACGAATGTCAGCAGCTTGTTTTTCCTCCTCTGGGCAAGACCCAGCCCCAGCTGCATGCCCCCAGGTGTTCTGGCTGCTGGTAACTCCTCCAGAGAGCTCCTGAAGCTTTTCCTCACTCCGGTGCTGCCATCTCCCTTCCCAACCCTCCCGGGGATCCATGACCCGGCTGCTGCCAGAGGGGAAAACAGTTCAGGGAAGCAGAAATGAAATGCTTTTCTCTCAAGTGCCATCCCCCTCGCAGAGGACCCGGGGCTGTGAAGTGATTTCTCAAGCCCCACTGGTGGCTCACAAATGTTTCCCCATCTCACTGCTGCTTGTGAATGGTGAGCAGCTAAAAATAGGGGCTTGTTATTGCTTTGATGAATTGAGTTTGATGCGGGAATTACAGCTACAAATGGTATTGGAAATGTTGCCTTTCGCTTGCGTGGCTTCAGGAGCACGGAGATGATCGTCTCCTCCTGGCAGATTGATAAGCAGAGTTAAGGGATCCACAAAAGCACTTTTCTCCAGGTTATTTTCCATCAAATTTGTTTCCCTGGTATTTGTAGCTCTTTTCCATTCTGAATCCATTAGCGAGGCAAAGAAAAGGAATATGTAAGTGGATGTGAAAAATAGACTTTAATTCGCACTGTTCAGATATTTGCTTAGAGAAAATGGGATAGAGGAGCTGAAATACATTCTCTGATAACAAAGTTGTTGGCGAGTTAAATCTATAATTTGATTCTCGGGCTAAGTCCTTTATTCAGCTGACAAATATGGTGCAAGTGCAGAGCTCTGTGTGCAGTTAAGGATTTGGGAAGTGTGGTCAGAAGGAATTATTAGCTGAAATTTCTGAAGAGTTTTGGATTGCTTAGAAACGGGAGCATTTACCACTTTCCTTGGACACAATTTGTGAATAAAAAGATTAGGTGGAAGTAATCAAATCTATCCCTGTAAAGTGTTTGTGCTGTAAAGTGTGTCTGGGAGAAGAGTGCAGGCAGAGAGAGATGGGTGGGAGCGACACTCAGAGCCACAAAGGCACATTCAGCTGAGAGTCTCAACATTTTAAAGGGATTACTTGACATTAAAAGGATTTCAAGCCTTGGTTTGAACTCCCAGGGCGTTAACCTGGGAGTTCAGAGGGAGGACGATGGGGGAGTGCCATAAACATAATTTGTTGCATTGAGTCTGGGTGCTTGAAAGCTCTCAGTGCTCTTTTGACAGATGGGAAGAGAGATAAATAGATAGAGAAATAAATAGATTGGGGGATAAATAGATGAGAGATAAAGAGATAAAGAGATAAATAGATTTTGCTTTGCAGAGGGGTAGAGAGCAGTGCAGAGATGCTGAACTCCCTTATTTAAATCTCACCAAGATCTGCTGCAAGCTGGGATTTAAAACTTGTATTTTTATTTTCTTCGCATTACTAGAGTAGGAATCCCAGAGGTGCTGTTCCTGCTGGACTTTTCCATTTTCGCAGCCTGTAGGATTTGCTGTCTGAGGTGTAGGTGTTGTTTGCTTCAGACGGTTGGGATGGAGACGAGAGACCTCTGGAGTTTGCTCTTAGAGCATGAGGTTTATTGTAAAAAAAGCGTGGGGGTAGGAGACCTGCCAGGAGCTGCAAGATGCAGCTCAAAGCAAGTGAGAGAGAGAGAGAGAGAGAGAAGTACAGAATACAGAATACAAAATCCCGTGGTTGTCGCTTACAATACAATAAATCATCTTCTGTGCTGAATATTCTAATTTTCACTAACCAATCTAGAACAAGCTACAAATCCTACATCATTTACATACAGCCTATGAGAGTCATTGCATTACCATACAACGTTATATTTTAAACCCTAAAAACTGCTTTTTGGACCCTCTGCCAAGCTGGTAGGGTCTGCTCTGACCCTTGGACCTGTCTGCAAGCAGAGGGGATTGTTTAATCAAAAGGGGATTACCTTCAGTGGCCATACCATTGTTTTCCAGTTGTTCAGTCACTGGGGTTTGGTATCTCAAAGCTTGTCTTCATTTCAATCTCGCTTATAGTTTCCATATTCTCAGCATCTTTTGCCAGCTAATCATATTTATAGTGCTTTCCTATTTCATCCTCCCCAGCAGCAGCCCTCACCCCTGTGATGCCTCCCCTGTGCTCTGTTCCCGCAGGATCCGCCGCCTGTTCCACTACATCGTCAACCTGCGCTACTTCGAGATGGTCATCCTGATCGTCATCGCGCTCAGCAGCATCGCCCTGGCTGCCGAGGATCCTGTGCAGGCCGAGTCCCCCAGGAACGATGTGAGTCCCACCCAGAATTCCCAAAATTCCCACAATTCAGGTGCTTTTCTTCTCCCAGCGCATAGAAATTTGCATCTCCACAGGATAATGCGCTGCACTGGCACTGCAAAATACGAGCTTTGTTTGGTAACACACCCAGATTATCTCATTTCACTACCAAAATCAGAGCTTTTTTGATAACACACCCAAATTATCTCATTTCACTACTAAAATGTGATCCTTCTTTGATAACGCACCCAAATTATCTTGTTTCACCACCAAAATGTGAACTTTGTATGATAACACACCCAAATTACCTTTTTGCACTACCAAAATGTGAGCTCTGTTTGATAACACACCCAAATAACCTTTTTTCACTACCAAAATTAGCTTTGTTTGATAACACACCCAAATTACCTTTCTTCACTACCAAAATCAGAGCTTTGCTTGATAGCACACCCAAATTACCTTTTTTCTCTACCAAAATGTGAATTTTGTTTGATAACACACCCAAATTATCTAATTTCACCACCAAAATGCTCACAGCTCCTGTCCCTTCCTGCTCTTTCAACCACATCTGAGCTGGAGAAGTTGGAAATCACAGATTGTTTGGCTGCTGTGCCTTTGGTGGAGGAGCTGCAAAGCTGACGCTGCATTCCCCAGTGGGGAAAGCTGTGAATAAACTCTTTAGGAAATGGTATTAAAACATTTCCTTTTGAAATACCCCTTTGGGTTTGTTAAAGGCCATAAATGCAGGTGCACTGAGGCCACCCTTGGGTGCAGTCTGGCAAGGACTGGGGAAATGCTGCTTTTTAAATCAAATTACTCAGGTTTGTGCCTAAATTATCTGAAATCTAAATTATGATTTTTTGTCCATCCCAGCAAACAGACCATTGCTAGATGAGATATTTTACTTCTTGTTCATGTGCAGGATGTTTCAGGGTGTGGCTTTCCCTAACACACATCTCCCTCTCCCATTTAGGCTCTGAAATACCTGGATTATATATTCACAGGAGTGTTCACCTTTGAGATGGTGATCAAGGTAAGACCTTCTCCAAGCAGAGAGAGTCACCTCCTCTTTCAGAGTTATTTGGGAGAAGCTGGAGGAGCAGGACAGAGGTGGGAAGGATGGAGAGCCCGAAGTTGGGATCAGCTCTCAGAATAGATGCAGCAGCTCTGTCTCATATTTTATGGAGGAAGATGATATCTTTAGGAGCTGTGGCTGTGTTAAGAGGATAAGGATTGTGTGTCTGTGTGGCTGAAAAGCTGACAGAGCTTGTGAGACACTCCTGGTTCTTCCCTTTTCCTTTGGCACTGATCAGGAATATTAATAACAACTGATTCTTGCTTTGTCATGTTTCAAAGAGCTGAGAATTTCTCATTTTACTTGGTAGAGTGACAGGTTTTGCTGAGGCTGTGGGGCAGTAACTTCCCAGAAAGCACAATTCCATAAAGCCAGAATTTGGTGTGGGGTAAGGCAGGAATTGGGTTCTCCTGTCAGAGCAAGAGGCAAAAGAGATGCAGAATAAAAATGGGATTAGTGCATGTCTGGGGAAAGAATCCTAGGGAAGAGGGAGGGTTCTTGTTTCTACAGCTTTTGGTTGTGGTTTCTTGATTTGAGCTCCATTTTTGGGAGACTTTTCCTGCCTGTTAGAGAGGAGCAGCTTGGCCGAGTATCTCGGCAGTTTGTGATCCAGAACCTTCTCCTGGCCCTTGGCAGGGTGGGTTTGGGCCATGTTTTTTGAAAACTCTCCCTTTTCCCACGTTTTCTCTGCAGATGATCGACTTGGGGCTGCTGCTCCACCCTGGCTCCTACTTCCGTGACCTGTGGAATATCCTGGACTTCATTGTGGTCAGTGGGGCCTTGGTGGCTTTTGCCTTCTCGTAAGTCCTTTTTCCTTCTCCTCCCAAATTCCAGGGAACAACTCACCGAGGGGGCAGAGAGACAGAGGGGGTGAGGTGTTCGTGGCTCCATTTCTCAGTGTAATGTTCAGTCCCTGCCCTTTTTCCTCTCATAGCTGAGGGGAAGAAATGAATAAACCCAACTGGATTTGTGCTGTGGAATCTCTTGAAAACCCTCCCAGCTTTAGGCTGGGTCCATTCACTGCTCATTCGAATATGAAGCCAAGGTTTTTGTGACTGTTTGGCCGAGTGCTTTTCAGGAACTCCCTGTGACACTCTGTGGCAGCTCAGTGTCTCCAGGCTATGGTTGTAAGAATTGCTCTCACTGTGAAAAAACAGTTCAGGGAACCAGCTGATAACTCTGTGAACTCTTGGCAGACCTTTATTTCCAGAGCTGGGGATATTTCTGCTTCACAAATCTTTGCTATTTCTCTCCTCTCTCATTCAGGAACTTCTATTTCCACTGATTTTCACTTTTATTGCTTCCCTCCCTCAAACCCAGCTCTGTATTTATCACTTTAAATAATATCCCACCTTCTTCGATGACATTGAGGATTTTGAGCAACAAACACAGAGGAATTGCCCTTTAAAAATTAAGATTAGCATCTCATTTGAGCCTTTTATCTTGGAAACAACCACAGGAAGAGCAGTGCAGGTTCTTACAGCCTTCAGGGGCTGAGCTGGAAAATGGAAAGAAATTTTGGAAAGAAATTTTGGAAAGACTTTTTCCACTCGTTCTGAGCCACGGGAGTTGTTTGCAAAAGCTTTCCCGAGAAACAATAGCTGACCTGGAATCAGGCAGCAGGACCTGAGCACTTTAATCTGCTGCTAAATTAGCCCCGAGCAATAATTCTGGGCATGTCTGGCAGCCCTTGCACTGCACTCACCTGTTCCTCCACACATGATTAGAGGAGAGGAAATTGCTCCATTTGCTAATGAGAATTAGCAGCGTTTCACTTGCTAATGAGAAAAGCACCCACCTTTGTCAGGGAATCACCGAGTGTGGCTGAGCTGCTTTAGAACTGCAGAGATTTTTAAGCAGACTCCAAATCCCTGCTCCTCCCTGGGGGAAAAGGCACAGAAAGTTACTGGGGCCATTCTGGTGGAATATTTCTGAGCAATTGTTCATTTTCTGAGGTGTCAAAATTCCTGTCGCGTGGTGGATGTGAGATTTGTATTTTAGATCTTCTCTTCTTCATTGCAAATGCTGGTTAAAAAAAAAAAAAAAGTCTAAGCTAATGTGACCAAAAAGTGGATGGACAGAAGGATTGATATTGTAGTTGTGATTTTTGGGGATATTGAAATTTGGGTTTTCTGTTCCTGATCCTTCACCAAATTACTCAGTTCTTGGAGAAACTCATGTCCAACCTAAGTTTTTCAAAGGGATGCTGCCCTCCCCTCTTTAAACATTTTGTCCCTTGTTAAAAAGAATCTCTTTGGAGGAGCTCTTTCATAAGCAGAACTGTCTTGAGATAGAATTGCTGGGCTGGGGAATGTCTTGCTTACCTAAAATTTAATATAATTTAATACCTAAAATTAAGAAGCAGAGCTGCTTTTTCAGCTTTACTGGACACATGTGGGCCTTTATTTCCCTGCACATGAATTATATCAGTGGAACATTTTTCAGAACTAAATTGACTTAAGCCAGACTGAGTTAAGCAAAAATTTAACTAAAAAAACCCCAAACCATTTAGCAACATTAGAATTTAACAAAGCTTCTCTGAATTGAAGAGTGGTAGAGAAGTAAAATAATCACCAAAAAACAGCATTACCCAAAGTCTGGGGTTCCATGAGAATTTCCCTTTTCCCTCAGGAATTCAAACTTCCGAGGCTGATGGGAGAAGAGACATTTTATGAGCCCTTCAGAGCAGCTCCCTGTGCAGGGCTTGCTTTTAAAACCTCTTCTCCTTGAACACCATTTTCTTTTGAAGGAGATTTTCCTTGCTCGAGTTATGGATTAAAATGAGTAATTTTTAATCTTCCCGAGTCTTTTCATGCTCAGGTTTTCTTCTGTTGCTCACGTTGGGCCATGAATATCTAACAGCACCTCATCAGCCTCTAAATAAATTACTTCTACATCCCCTGCCTGTGCTTTCTAATAGGTGCCCCAAGCTGCTTTTATTTTGCACTCGGAGTGAGTTCTGAGCAGGGCTTTGCAGGGAATACATAAACCCTGCCTGGTTAGTGTCTGCCAGATTAAAGTCAGCCACCCCTCTCTGTGAGACTGAGGAAAATTGCAATTTCTGCTGTGATTTTTCTGATTTCTGTAATCCCTGCTCCACGTCCGCGTTTCGGGAGGCAGCATCCGATTCAGGCAATGCCTGCAGCCTCTCTGGGCTGGCCCAAAAGCTGGAAAATCAGTCATTCCTAGGAAATTTCTCATCCTTGTTCCACTTATGAATGAATCCTAACAGGGCAGAGAGTCGTGACTTAGGCCCAGCTCCTGGTTTGGTTCAGATGCACACACAGCCAGTCGAATGCTGATAATCCTGAAAAGGAGCTTTGGGAGACTCTTTGTTGTTTAATCAGTTGGATTTTTCCAGGAAATCCTCCAGCCCTGTCACCCTCATCAGTGTCACTGGAAAAATGGGATTTGCTGGGGCTGTCACTGCTTTGTTAGTGAGAAACCCCAATTGCCACGTGCAAGGTGGGATTTAATTCGTGTTCTTGGCTGTCCACTGAAGGTGATGTGAACCAGGTTCTTACTAAAAATCTGGAATAACAGAGCTCCCTGAAGCTCCCATCTGGAATATTGCAGCAGCCTGTGTTCATTTGAGCATTTCAGATGGTATCACTCGCTGCTACAAGACTGATAAAATCCAGCTCTCAAACCAGCCATGGCTTTGCTTTCTGCCTCCAGCTCTTTAGGAGCTGTTCTGGGCTTGAGCGTGGTTAAAAAAATAAAAAAGAAATTTAAAACAACACCCCCAGAGTGCTGCTAGGAACAATAATATGATGGCGGTGATAATAACAAACTAATGTCTTCCATTTAGCAAAGCATTTCAAAGAGAAATCCCTTTCTTTTCCTGGAGATAAACATGCCACAAATACCCAGACACGTTTGAGTCCTTAGGGAAATGGAAGCAAACAAAAAACCCATGCAGCCTTGTCACCAAAATCTCTCAGCCCCAGGTGCAAAATGTACTTGGGAGGAACAGCTGATGTAGAGCAGTAAAGATCTGGAAAATTTCGCAGCAGCAGAAGGGTGGCTGAGATGGCCAGAATTTCAGATTCTCCTGGAAAAAAACAAATAGCTGAGGTTGTCCCTCCCGGAGTGGAGGGAGAGAGATGTGGAGGTGTTTTTGCCAGGGCTGATCCAGCAGGGAACGAGGGATTCCTGCTGCCCAGAGCTCTCCCTCCCTGCTGGTTTGTCCCGTGACGTTGGTGGTGAATTATTAAAATGCAGATATAGATCCAATATCGATCCTTCTTCTTATATATCCTATATATAAGATATAGATCCAATATAGATCCAATATCCACCTGAGATGGACAGAGACTCTCTAACTTGTTAAGGTTAGAAAGTGTGTGTTTATTTGAGCTGCAGGGAGAGCTCCCAAATGTACAGCTCCAGAGTAACAATGCAACACAGAACTTCTTTATCTATCACAATAATGCATATTTAAAATACAGATACATATTCATAGCATAAGCACCTCCCATTCCCCACTTTGTATGGAAATTACCAAAAAGTCATTAAGCATGCTCAGTTCCTGCAGTGGGATTGAGTCGGGGGTCTTTAATTGAGTCTGAGGGCTGCTTTGGATGAAGTAATATGAGTCTTCCTCACTGTGACCTTCTTACTTCGTTGGTTTTTGACAATACATTGACCCTGGAAAACTCCCAATGCTCTCTTCTATTGCTTCTAAGCAGGTTGCATCTGGGCAAAGTTTTAACTGTCTAGGCTCTCCTTTGAACCTCTTTTCTTAAGATTATTAATTGTCTATTCTAAGCACAGCTGAGTAAATATCAAATAATCAAATGGCTACTCTGCATTTAATCATTAATTTCTTTCTGAGTTCTGCATCTTTTTCTATTCTAGTTGATTTTAACAGAACTAACTTTTATCTAAAAACTCTACATTTAAGTGTCTAAAAGAAAACCCTGTGTTTCAGTGGGAGCGGGCCAGGGGCTGGGGGATCTCTCTGATGTTTCTGTTTGTCATTGACTCTGCTCTTTCTTTGTCTTCTCCTCGCCGGAATCTCTCTCTAGGAGTTTCATGGGGTAATATGTTATTCCTGTCTCTTGCTGCTCTGTTTTGCCTGTCCAACCTTGTGTCCACACACTCAGCCACTGTGGGAACAACCCAGCCATGTTCCACCCATCGCATCGACTCCTTTGCTGCTCATTTTCCAGTGAATATTCCCCTAACAATCATCCATCCTGGTTTTCCTTCAGCAGATAGGAGCAGGCTAGAAAGCCAAGAGTCAAAAAAACCCATATGGAAATAGATTTGTAGTGAAAAGATTTGAGGGGATGGCTCAGTGGGTACTGATGGGTGATTACAATTGATGGAAATGTCAATAAGGAGGTTTGCAGAAGAAATTGGAGTCTCTTTTCGAGGATTTCACCTCTGAACAGCTGTGCTGGAAGCTCCAGCACCAATTCAGTGCAGCCTGGGCAAGGCTCTGATATTGGGGAAAGCCTTTGATGTGAAAACAGAGCTCAGGGAGCTTTGTGTGGGGGAATTTGTGACCAAGGAGGTTCCAAAAGTTGTGTTTAACCCTCTGCAAGAGGCAGCTTTGCTCTCCATCCAGGGCAGGGTGGGAGGCCGAGCTGTGTCCTCTGTCCCCACATTCCAGGAGCTCAGGGGGATCCTCCACAGCGAGGAAAGGATGCCAAGAACAGCCTTTGATGTGGCCCAGGAAATCTGGCACTGGGCTCGTTCTTCTCTCGAGGAAAGCAGAGCATTTAGGGCAGGAAGAGGGTGGCTTTGTGCTCGGGCTGACCTCATTCACTCTCCAGGCAGGAATTCACTCCTGCCATGAGGCTTCCAGGCAATCACAGGAGGCAGTGGCTCCACCTCACTCTGAATTTTTGATGCCCTGGCTCAAAAATTGTCAAATGACGATTTCATGTCACCTGAAATCAGAGCTGCTGGCAGGAGCAACAGGAACATGGAGCTTCCATTTGAGAGAACTGCTGAATTTTTAAAGGCTCTTTTATTTATTAAAGGGAGAAGAGGCTTTGCAGAACTCTTATTTTAAAATATTCTTAATGTTTCAAATCAACACGCAGCAAACTGACACAGAAAAAACCAACAAAACAGAACTGGACTAATGCACCCAAAATTGATCTAATACAATTTTTTTTGGTGGTATTCTCTTATTTTTTTTTTTTTTTTTTTTGCTGTCTACCTTTATCCTGTGCTCCTCTCTAGCTCCTGTTCAAGATTCAGCTCTTCGGAATGTTGCAGCTCTTGTTCTGCAGTCAATTAAAATCTTGTCCTTCCATAGCAATTTATTTTTGTCGTGAGGAATATTCAGGTCAGATGTGTGCTTGGATACACCTTTTGACTGAATCCCACTTCCATCTGGACCTTTTATTTTGTGGGACATCTGCCTTTGTATGAAAGCAGAGAAAAAAACCCCAATATTGGCAGAGAGGGTTTTTAAAAACACCCAAACCCAGCCCTTAGGGTTTTATTTGCCAGGCTGGAATAGTTGCAGAGGATCCCTTTAATTAAAATGCAATTTGCATCACTCTAGGTCAGAGCACCAGGCCACAGGAAAAGCTTTTCCCTATAGCAGTGACCTTACTGTGACAAAAAATGTTGTGTTTTTTTTTTCCAGGATTCTCTATATGGCTCAGAGCATAAATCCCATTAAGATTTAATTGGCTCACGCTCTTTATTTGCTTAAGTGCCTGAATGGAAAAAAAATCAGTCAGCCCTTCTTAGTGTCCTCTGCTGAGGCAGAAGGAATTGTGTGTGACTGGAGCTGTCTGCCCTGCACCTCTGAGCTCCCAGGGAAAAGCAGGAGCCAGGATTTGCTCTGCCCCATCTCTTTAACCTTCCTAGAAATGTGGAATCCACGGAAATTCTTGTTTCAGGGAGGGCAGAGCAGGGAAATGTCTCTGTTCCCGTCAGGAACGTCAGTTCCTCGTTAGTGCAGTTGTTAATTGGCACAACAGTGGTATGGTGTGTTGTTGTCCGGGTCTCCTGGAGTCAGGGCAGGGGAAGGCACCACGGGGGATTTGTGGGGTTTGAGTGAGCCCAGGAGAGCAGAGCTGAGCTTTGCTGGGCTGGGAGTGCTGATCTGCAGAGCAGAGCCGTGGCCGTGGCTGATGGGAGCTGAGCAGAGCTCGGGGCAGGGTGTCCATCCGCTTTTCTGTCCTGCTGCCCCAACCCCATGGCCCTAGAGTGTCCCTAAAGTGTCCCATCCCCTTTTCTGTCCTGCTGCCCCAACCCCATGGCCCTAAAGAGTCTCACCCTCTTTTCTCTCCTGCTGCCCCAACCCCATGGCCCTAGAGTGTCCCTAAAGTGTCCCATCCCCTTTTCTGTCCTGCTGCCCCAACCCCATGGCCCTAAAGAGTCTCACCCTCTTTTCTCTCCTGCTGCCCCAACCCCATGGCCCCAAAGTGTCCCAACCCCATGGCCCTGAAGTGTCCCACCCCCTCTTCTGTCCTGCTGCCCCAACCCCATGGCCCTAGAGTGTCCCTAAAGTGTCCCATCCCCTTTTCTCTCCTGCTGCCCCAAACATGTCCCTAAAGTGTCCCTAAGGTGTCCCATTCCCCTTTCTGTCCTGCTGCCCCAACCCCATGGCCCTAGAGTTTTCCACCTTCACTCTTCTCTCAGCCCTGCTCTCTCAGCTCCCGCTGCCTCCCTGGCTTTTCTCAGGTGGGAGCCCTGGAGCAGTGGGAGGCACTGGCTTGGCCTGGCAGAGGGGAGAGGTGCAGGAGCAGAGGGCACAGGGATGGCCATGGCCTGGGTGCCACCAGCCCTGGGTGCCACCAGCCCTGGGGCCAGGCTGGGGAGGTCTCCTCTGGGTCTCCTTGTCCCTGCCCCATTTCCCCTTTGCTTCCCTCGTGCTGTTCCCACTCTCCTGGAGAGGCTGGGCAGGTTATTCTGCAGCCAGGGCCCTGCTGAGGTCAGCCTGGGCAGTGGGGGAGCTCCAGCTCAGCTGAGCCTCTGGTGACACCGCAGTGACCGTGGCAGTGCTCACCAAAGTGACCACAGTGAGGTGAAAGCAAATACACAAAGCCAAGCCTAGGCCAGACCCTGAGCTCTGCTAAAACCTGACAAGAAAGGCAAGAAAAGCTCTGTAGGCAGTGCCTGCTTCATCTAGAACAGATCCAAGGGTCTCTGATGAGAATCAAATGTTATTATTTAAAAGATATATTAGTTATTTTGTGGCTTTTAATCAGTCTGTAGCTCTGGGAGTGAATCCAATGCCTGGATTTAGGGCCATGCCAGTGGTCAGGATCCAGCTGGGGTGGATTGAAATGGCCCTGAAATAGCCCTGAGAGATGAGAGAGGGAAGGATAGGGCCCTGTCTGTCCTGTTCCCCCTCTCCTCCACTTCTGCTGAACCTTGTGGAAAGGGAATTTCTCCTCGAATTATAAATAACCAGGATACAACCCACATCCCTCTGGAAATTCCTGTGTCTCCCTCTCAGTGCATTTCCAGACAACTGCAGTGCCTGCTGATGGGAGAAAGGGACTGGTGATGAGGCAGGGATGTGCTTTTGGGTTGTAGATTTCAGTCCAGCGTTAGCAGTGAGCTCTGCTGGTGGATGGATTTCCAAAAGGACTTTTTTAGGGCTGAGCAGGGGCACCCAGCCCCAAAACTGGGTGGTTCCCTCCCCTTTTGGTGCTTCTCCCTCAGCACAGGGCGGAGGGCAGGGTGGGGGAGGCTTTGCAGCCCTGCGCAAACACCCGTGGGTCTCTCGGGTCTCTTGTACTCCCATGATTTCCCTCTTGGAGAAGAGGAACGTTCGCAAATCTGAGAGCACAGCGTAGGTGTGTCACATCTGTCCCACACGTTCTCCATTCCCACCTCCGTTACCCCAGCGCCGCCCCAGACCCAAACCTCCAGCCATGAACAAAGCTCAGCTCCAGATCTCCATCCCATTTCTCACTCCATACGAAACCAAGGGAATGCCATTGTTTTGCCGTGGGGTTGGAAGAAGATGTACCTGTTGTCTTTTTTTGTTCATTTATTTCAGAAGTGCACGAGGAAAGGAACTCTGTCCTTCCCCCTAAAATCCCCTCTGAACATTAACCAGAGGAACATTCTCGAGCCTTGAAGTCGAGACTTTTAACAAAAGTTAAAAGTTAAAAGAGTTTTAAAAAAAACTCCACTTTTAACAAAACCTCAACCCCAAACGTGACTGCATGCCTATGTGGGGAGTTGTCCCAGCACTGTTCCAGGCATGTAATATATTGCCATATTACATGTTCCTGCATGGGATGGGTGGCATGTCTTCCAGGGGAGACTCAGGGCTGAGGGGGCAGGCTCTGATCCCCAGGAGAGCTCTGTCCCTCACCGGGAAGGCTCCAGCCCCTCCTGGTTTGCTTGCCGAGGCTCCATGTTCTGCCCATGGAGAAGCAGCCCCCGCCTCAGGCAGGGGAGAGCAAAGTGGGGCTCCCTCCCTTCTGCCAGCATGACATGGAGGAGCTGAGCCTCCTCCTCAGCTGCTGCCCTGCCTGGGAGTGGAGCCAGGGCAGGAAGGGCCCAGGTCCTGGTGAGTGTGACGCGGGAGGTGACAGAGCCTGGGTGGCAGCTGTGCCCTGCCAGGACCGTGTGCTGCCCCAGCCTCCTCCTCCGTGCTGGTGACATCCCACGTGGGGCTGGCTCATCCTGCCTGCAGCCCTGCTGAGGATGGACACAAAACCTGCCAAAAAAACCCCAAACCCAACCAATTCCACCACCAAAGCCACCCTGGGTGCCCATAAATATCCCCAAGAGTGAGCAAACGATTCCCTCTGTTGTTCTTGTGCCTTTTCTCCCTTGCAGAGGAACCAAAGGCAAGGACATCAACACCATCAAGTCCCTGCGAGTCCTGCGGGTGCTCAGGCCTCTGAAGACCATAAAACGGCTGCCAAAACTAAAGGTGAGGAAGTAACCCCAAAGTTTCCTTCTCTGGAGGTTTCTGACTGATCTGAGTGGAAGCTCCATTTAATCCAAGTTATTCCTGTTGCTTTAATTTTGTTTCAATGAATCTCTAGGCCAGATGAGCACGAACAGCTGGGCAGATGTTGAGCAAATGTCTAACACTTGGTGCTTTTGCAAACATCGTGGGCAATGTGAGGAATTCTTGTGAATCCACATGAAAATAAAACCTCTACGAATAGGAAAAAAACCCGCAAATAAATTAAATTACAGTTCCTAAATGGGATGCTCTTTGAAATGATGTAGGAGGAAATAGTGTTGGGAGGGTGTGGCTTTCCCTGGAGAATTTAACATGAATATTGCAAGGTTTTCCACAGGCTGTCCAAAGAGATTTGTCATGGCTGTGGGAGGAGTTTTAATTTATTCATCTTTCTGTTAAAGAATCCATAGTGCAGGGGGTTATAGCAGTGCCTTTTCATCCTTAGAACACTGATCTAAAAAATAAAATAAATGTAATTCCCTGGTTACTCCTTCAACAATTTGAGGCAGAGCCAGGCCCTGCAAACAGAGAATGGAAGGAGTTAAAAATTCAACAATTTCTGAGGTTTAGGGACTCTTCAATACCTTCTGTGGGCTGTTTTCTGTGAGAGATGGGTAAAAAGCAGTAGATGCTTTGGAAACACTGAAAATGTGTTTGACAGTTCCTGTTTTCCCATCAAAATAAGGGTCAGCTGTTCTACAGAATTGCTTTCCTCCTTGCACACCATTCATGCTTAAATAATTTTGATTTTATGCACACTAAACTTATCTGAAAAGAAAAAGAACATTAATGTTGAATCGTGTAGAAATTTCGTGAAGGATTCCTCAGTTGATCAGAGGAATTTCCATTAGGATTTCTTGGTTGATTAGAGATATTTCCATCAGGATTCCTGGGGTGATCAGAGGGATTTCAGTTAGGGTTTCTGGGTTGATCAGAGGGATTTTCATCGATTTCTTGGTTGATCAGAGGGATTTCCATCAGGATCCCTGGATTGATTAGAGAGATTTCCATTGATTTCTGGGTTGGTCAGAGGGATTTCCATCAATTTTTGGGGTGATCAGAGGGATTTCCATCAGGATCCCTGGGTTGATGAGAAGGATTTCCATCAGGATTTCTGGGCTAATCAGAGGGATTTCCATCAGGATCCCCGAATTGTGTCAGGAGTGTAATTTTGTGAATGATTCACTTCTGTTCAGAGAAAGAGGAGCAGGGCAGTACAAAACCTGTGCATGGGCAGGGACTGCTCGATTTCTGCTATTATGACAAACTTCTGACTAAAATTAAACTGCAGATAACTTGTAATGAATCAGGGCCTCATGCCCACGTAATAAATGGATTTGGGAAGTTCTTTGCAGGGAGTTCAGGAGAGCACATGCTGACTACATCAGTCACACCTGATTTTGACAGACAGCTCTTGAGAAAAACATTATTCAAAGCATTTGGTTGTTTTGTTTCTGGTATTGTTTTCCTTCTTATTCCAACAGTTTTTATCTATCGACTGGAAGTAAAATAAAGACAAGTACTATTTTCATTTTATAATTAAATGTTTGCTTAGGATTAATATTGTCGTGACAAGCTGGGATTTGTTTTGAGTAGCATCAGAAAATTCAATGGCACAGCCAAAGCTGTGGATAAAGCAGGAGATGAAGGCATTTGGAGTTATTTCTCACAGCTTTGGGAAGTGTTTGGCTCTCGGTCAAACCCTGGGTGTGAAAATCCATGAAACCATCCATGGGTTGTGGGGTGGGTAATGATTCTCAAGTGAAAGAGGTTTAGATGGGAAGGAATTGTTCTCTGGGAGGGTGGGGGGGTTGGAATGGAATTCCCAGAGAAGCTGTGGCTGCCCCTGGATCCCTAGGAGTGTCCAAGGCCAGGCTGGAGCAGCCTGGGACAGTGGAAGGATGGAACAAGATGAGCTTTAAGGTCCCTTCCCACCCAAACCCTTCCATGACCCCATAAGTGCAGTTAAATGGTTGATGCCAAGGTTTTGGATGGACTTTCCCTTTCTCCCCACCCCTTGCCCCTGTTCCCCTCCCCCAGGCCGTGTTTGACTGCGTGGTGAACTCCCTGAAGAACGTCCTCAACATCCTCATCGTCTACATGCTCTTCATGTTCATCTTCGCCGTCATCGCCGTGCAGCTCTTCAAGGGCAGGTTCTTCTACTGCACCGACGAGTCCAAGGAGCTGGAGAAGGACTGCAGGTACAGCTGGGAGCAGGGATGGGCAGGGGATGGGGCAGGGGATGGGGCAGGGGATGGGGCAGGGGATGGGGCAGGGGATGGGACAGGGATGGGGCAGGGAATGGGGCAGGGAATGGGACAGGGATGGGGCAGGGGATGGGGCAGGGAGCATTCCTCCAGCTCCCCAAAGTCAGCAATTTGCTGAGTGTGAACAATCTCCTGTAAATCAGAGCAATAATTCACGCTGGAGGTGAATTTTCCCTTTTTTTTTTTTTTTTTTTTTTTTTTTTTTTTTTTTTTTTTTGTCAGCTGTGTCATTCCTGGCTCTGATCTTCAGGATCCGGGAGAGTTAGCTTTTTTTCCCTGGATTTTTAAGAGAAGGGTTTTTACAGTGTGACTCCTCTTTCCACCTGTTGCCTCGATCCTTCGAACTCCTGTGAATTAGAAAAACACACTGAATAAATAATCAGAAGCGTAGGTAGTTAAAGAGCTCCTAATTAGCGAGGAGAGGGACAGGATTTGAATATTTTAAAGCTTTGCCCTTCCCAGCAGGCTGCCAAGGTGTGTTACTCCACCGTGTGCATCTCATTAGGTTTTTTCTTGGCACCCAAAGCACCTCCTCAGCACTGTCCTGCTCTGCCTGTCCCTGTCCTACATCCCTGGTGGGATCGGAGGGGCTGGCACTGCAGCTCTGCCTTGGAATAATGCAGATAAATTATGGAAAGGAAGGTGAAGTTACAGGAAAGGGTAGGTTGGAGAGGGTTCTCCAGATGACAGGTTCTTCATGCCCTAAAAGCATTAAAAAAAAATTTAAAAAAAAATGTGGTGGGTTTTTTTGCTTTTTTGGGTTTTATTTGTTTGTTTTGTAGTGTTTTGGTTTTGGTTTTAGGGTTTGGTTGGTTTTTTTTCTTTTGTTTTGTTTGGTTGGCTTTTTTTGGATTTTCTTTGGTTTGGTTTGGTTTGGTTTTTGGGTTTTTTTGAAGAAAGAACATTTAGGAGTTAGATCCAGCCCTGCAGTAGGAGCCAGAGATGTTTCCCCATCAAGCAGAAATTTTCTATAAGGTTAGACAATTTCAGGGCCAGCGTGCTGTTAATGGCCGGCTTTGCCTAACAAAAGAATGAATGCCCTAATTAAAATGTCCTTCATTTCCAGACCTCAGGTCCAGTTCCCATGGCTAAAACGGGCTGCAAAATCGCCCTTTACTTCTGCCACACACTTCGGGGGAATCTCTTTGTCTTTAATCCACAGCACAGCCCAGACTGTGCTGCTGGGGCTTTCCAACACTCCTGAGTCATAACAAACACCTGATCTGCTTTAATTCTCACACTGAGTCTGAATCTCTCTTTTTCCTAGGGGTCAATACCTCGATTATGAAAAAAATGAGGTGGAGGCACAGCCCAGGGAATGGAAAAAATA
The DNA here is from genome assembly GCA_036630365.1 of Acanthiza pusilla. Classification (NCBI taxonomy): domain Eukaryota; kingdom Metazoa; phylum Chordata; class Aves; order Passeriformes; family Acanthizidae; genus Acanthiza; species Acanthiza pusilla. The sequence goes on along the minus strand of JAXCHO010000028.1, from coordinate 9,110,607 downwards.
CGAATTCCACTACGACAACGTGCTCTGGGCTCTGCTCACGCTCTTCACCGTGTCCACAGGGGAGGGGTGGCCAACGTGAGTAACGAGGCTGCCAGGGCTGGTGGCGCAGGTAAAGCAGGTCCCCAAGGCTCTGAGGGACAGCAGGTGACCTGAGAAATGAGGAAAGTCTTCTGTCAGCTCAGTTTTTGGGATTATTTTTGGGGTGAATCAGCAGGCAGAGCTCTGCGTTCTCTTGGTGCTCTTTGGAGCTCGCGCTGGGATGCTCAGGCAGTTTCCAGCACTTTCTTCAGGCTTTTGGACTTGCACACCTTCCTCAGGAAAACTGATAAAATTGATAATGGAAACAGAAGAAAATGAGAGGGGAAAAGTGTTGTGAGCTATGCTGGAAGTCTCTGGGTGTGACAGCCCCCAAATGACATTTCCTGTTCAGCACATGACTTTATTTTGGCACACGTGGAGTGCAATGTCTGGGCAGGCCTTCTCCACCTCCACGTTAATAAAATAAAGACTAAACCAGCACCAGCCTCCCTTTTGCAGTCCCTCACTGTGTTCCCCTACTTGGATGTCATCAATTCCTCTCTTTCCCCACTTTTCCTCCTCCCTGTTGACCAGAGAAGAGAAGGCAGATCCAGCTGGATCCTCTCCCCTTGGCCAGGGGGGATCAGTGGATCTGGGCACAGCAAATCTCCACCATTCTGCAGAATGGTGACAACAAAGGGTTTCCCTAAAAATATCCTCGAGGAAAACTTCTTCCCAGCCACGTGGGTGGGAGCAAGTTTCTCCTGAGCATATGTGGAAAATCCTGCACGTGAGTGAAGGCCAGGGAGTGATTCTCAGGGGGTCCTTGGTGCTTCCCAGGGATTGTGTTGACCTTTCCTCTCTCTTTGCATTTGCTTGCAGTGTGCTGAAGCACTCGGTGGATGCCACCTACGAGGAACAGGGGCCCAGCCCTGGCTACCGAATGGAAATGTCCATCTTTTACGTGGTGTATTTTGTTGTCTTCCCTTTTTTCTTTGTCAACATCTTTGTGGCGTTAATCATCATCACCTTCCAGGAGCAAGGAGATAAAGTGATGTCAGAGTGCAGCCTGGAGAAAAACGAGGTACCCACCTCTTGTGACTCCAGAGTTGGTGTGCCAGGGGCTCAGAGCCACTGGGTGCTGGTGGAAGGCCACTCCTCATCCCTCCTGCACTGGGGGACTGAGAGCAGTGGTTATTGAGGGGGTGTGGTGCAGAGACCAAAGAAATGAGGGATTGTTTCAGCTTCTGCATGGAAACAGCCCCGGGGAGAGCCCCTGGGGGCTTCCTGTTAGGGACCCTGTCCCATGTCCCCCTGACCACAGTGAAGTAAAGATGGATCTGCCCTGCCCCTGGAAGTGTCCAAGGCCAGGCTGGACTGGGTTGGAGCAGCCTGGGACAGTGGGAGGTGTCCCATGGCACTGGATGGGCTCTAAGGTCTCTTCCAGCCCAAACCGTTCATGGTTTTGTGTTTGCTTGAGTGTGGAAGGAGACAAACCTCAGAACCAAACCAAGCTGCAATGCTGTGGCTCCCAGAGGAAAATCCTCTCCCCAGGCTGCTTCTGTGCCTGGCTGGGATTTTTCCCCCTGGCAGCAGCCAAAGGGAAAGCCTTGAGAAGAGGGGCAGGGCAAGAAGCTGTGAGGCTTTTCTTCAACGCCCCCAAAATACCATTGCTTTCCACTCAGGGACCTCCTGAGCTGGACATGGTTTTATTTTCGTTACTGGCATCTGTGTATCTTCCTTCCATGGATGTATCCAGTTTCCTTCTCAATCCGTGCAGATTTTTAAGCATCTGCAGCATCCTTTGTCCAGAGTCCCAGAGCCTCGATGATCTCCTGTGGGAAGAACTATCTCTTTTCATATATTTTGAGACTGGAACCTGATTTTTGATGAAAAGAGATGAATTTTTAAGCGGTTATTAATAAGTTCCTTATTTGTCCATGTGAGCAAAAAGTCCAAAATAAAGCAGAATATTTAGAGATGCTTTACCCTTGCTATTTTTCAACTGAGCAGAAAGTGATTTAAGACTTCGAATTCTTATGTAAATCCAAGATGAGAAAATGCTCCAGAATCAAAATCTCTTGTGTGTAAAAAGCAATTTTTATCATAGTTTTTATTCAGAATAAAGTGAACAGAAATAGACAATGAGGGGGGGTCCTTGAGGGTTCCCCCAGTGGTTTTGGTGGAGAATTCATTGGTAAATTCAGTTCTCATTTGATGAAACATTCCGAGCTGTCCAGGTGTTGTGTGAGGACCCTCCTGAGTTCCGCAGTACTTTTTGGAACCCACAGGTAACACCTTCACCAATCCTCTGGTTTCTGTGATCGCCCATCAGGAGGAACTGAAGTGTTTTTAGGTGGGAAGGGGTCAGGAGCTGGGCTCTGATGGAATGGGGTAGGACTGCAAGGGGCATAGGAATGTTGTACGGTAAATATTCTGGGAAAATTGATCAGGATTTGGGGATCCCATGCTGCATTTTACAGGAACAATCAGTTCTCACTTGGTGCAAATGCTCTGCTCACTCTCCCAATTACATCCCGATGGATAAAGACTTGCAGCCCTTGTCCTGTCATCTTTTCACCCCATTTTTGTTTTGTAGAGGGCCTGCATTGACTTTGCCATAAGTGCCAAGCCCCTGACCCGCTACATGCCTCAGAACAAGCAATCCTTCCAGTACAAGATGTGGAAATTCGTGGTGTCCCCTCCCTTTGAGTACTTTATCATGGTCATGATCGCTCTCAACACCATCGTCCTCATGATGAAGGTGAGTGGGGTCTTCCTGAATTGGGGAATTTTGGGCTGTTGAGCTGGAGAGACTCTGTCCCTGAGAGCTGGGGGGCTCAGCAGGAGCAGCCACCACTCCTCGTGTGCCTGGTGGGATTCCTTTGGCCCCCGAGGGAGGTGGTTTAGCTGGGGTGAGACCCCAGAGTGGGATTCCCTGCAGGGTGGGGATTGGGCTCAGCCCCTTGGTGTGGGAGCTTGGGAAGGGAATTGGGCTCTGCAGGTCCTGATCTCCAGCTCAGCCTGGGCTTCCTGCAGGAGAACAGGGCCTTGGGGCTGCTCAAAGTGCAGTCAGGGCAGGGAAATTGAAACTGAAACAGAGGAGCTTTAGATGGGATATTGGGAAGGAATTGTTCCCTGTGAGGGTGGGCAGGCCCTGGCACAGGTGCCCAGAGAAGCTGTGGCTGCCCCTGGATCCCTGGCAGTGTCCAAGGCCAGGCTGGACAGGGCTTGGAGCAGCCTGGGACAGTGGGAGGTGTCCCTGCCATGGCAGGGGTGGCACTGGGTGGGCTTTAAGGTCCCTTCCAACCCAAACCATTCTAGGATTCTGTGAAATGACTCAATTTTGCAGCAGCATCAGGCTCCTGGTTCGTGATCCAGAATGGAGGCAGAGATGCAGGTGCATGCATGGTGTGGATGATGTCCCCTCATATCCCTGGCATGGAGCACCTTCCCAGGCCAGGGGTCCCCATATTCTTGGGGTCCTCTGGAACAAAACACACTCTGCACTTGTCCTCTGGCTTTGAAAATGCCCTTCTCCGTCCTGGTCTGTGCTGTGCTTATCCCCCAGCAGCAGTCTCCAGTTCTGGGGATATTCCAGCTGCCCCCTCAGGATAGGATGGAGGCAAGAGAGACAGGAATAATGGTGTTGTAACCCCAAATCTTGCTTCAAGCGAGCACAGAATCCTGACTGAAATGAGCAGGAATTTTTCAGTTGGGCAAATCAGCTGGGAAAGGTTTTACTCCACAAGTGATCTTCCAGTAACCGTCTTCCTTCCGTCCTGCTTTAGTTCTATGATGCTCCAGAAGCATATGAAGAAATGCTGAAATGCCTGAATATTGTGTTCACATCCATGTTTTCCATGGAATGTGTGCTGAAGATCATTGCCTTTGGTGTGCTGGTAGGTGCCTTCCTCGTTCCCTTCCACCTCTCTCCATGAAATGCTCGCATTTCGCGACGCGCATTTAAAAACAAGCAAACAAAAAAACCCCCGAGCTGTGCTGGCAAAAAGAAAATAACCCCTGGACCCCTCTATTCCCCTTGTGTTCTCATTTGGCAGAATTATTTCCGAGATGCCTGGAATGTCTTTGATTTTGTAACAGTGTTGGGAAGTATTACTGATATTTTAGTAACAGAGATTGCGGTAAGTACAGTCTGCTCAATTTACCTCATTTATAAACAAAGCTGTGCCCTGTCAAGACACTGAACCTTCTCCCTACCAGCCTCATTCCCTGGAGCTGCCTCTGGGAGTCATGATGTCCTTGGCTGACCTGGCAGCCTGTTCCATGAGCTCTGCTTTTCCACGGAGCTGAGCACAGCTGTCTGCCCCAAAGAGGGAAAGCTCTGATGAGAAGTGCTCGTGACTCTGCCAGGAAGCAGCTCCCTCTCTCCTGCAGCTAACTACTCTATCCCCAGGCCTTTTCTGCCTCTTCATGGAAAAATCCTGTGCAATTTACTGAGGGAAAAGACCAAAGGGATTCTGCTGTGTTAATGTGGGAAGTGTGCACAGACCTGGCCCTTGGGGCTCTTGCCCAGTCTCAATCACAGGGCAGGGTGAGGGTGATAAGGACAGTGGGAAGAGCTGAAAAGTCTGGACTGGGGGAATGTTCCTATCACAGAACCTCTGTGGGATTTCTTTCCCATGGGATTTCTGGCCAGTCCTACAAGGGCTGCTGTTTCCCTGCTGACAAGTCTTGTGAATCACACAAAATGTACAGGCTTGTCATAAAATTTGAAGGATTTTTCCATAAGGGCAGCAAATGTCTGTCTCAATCCTTGACAGCCTGATATTACCCAATGTATAAATTGCTCCTCTCCTCTCCCAGTGCATGTTGTAGCTGATGATGTCTCAATGTGTGATGAATTTGAACTTGACCATAACTTTCTTCCTCAGTCCCAGGGATTTGCCTGTAGATCTGTTTTGTGTGTGCTAAGAACTGTGCTCCCCATGTTCCTTTACAGGTGGTGGTGAAGACCATGTGACTGTTTCTAACAAAATACATTTTTATTTAACCTCCTTGGTACAAAAAACGCACAACCCTTAAAGTTTTCCTCTCCAACAAATGATGTTCGTAGGCTTTGGATTTCATTTGCAGTGCAGCCAGGCTAAAGTTACTCTGATCACCCTCTCTGAGTGCTGGGGGAAGGCACTGGATTGTTGTCTCCACTCCTTCTGCCTTGGGATGCGTTTCCTTGCCATGGTTTGAACGTTTAGGAAAATATTTTCAAGTCAGGCACAAACAAACTGAAGCCTCTCCACCCCTCCTTGGGCCACTTTTCCTGGGAAGAAGCAGCACTGACAGCTCACATGGGGTAAGGGAGCCTCTGGTCTCCCTGACATTGGTGTTTTCTCCTTCAGGAAAGTTTCTATTTCTCAACACCAAGGCCACATGCTGCTAAAATCCTCATCTTTGCAGCTATTTCTCAGGCAGGGAGCAGCCCCTTCCCTGCTCAGTTAATGGGACATTGCCTCTCCCTGCAGCTCCCACAGGATGGCCCAGCCAGGGAATTGGCCATGGGCTGATCAGGTTGGGCTGTGAGACATTTCCAGTACCAAAACCTTTGCAGAGTAGTGCAAATTACCCCAAAAACTCCAGCAGGGCTAAGCTCCCAAGCTCCCATGTGCCTTTCCCTTCTCCTCCCTGGTGGGCAAGAAGAGGTTTTTGCTTTGTGAGGAACTGGATCCATTCAGGCCTTAGAGAGGATTTTCTAAAGGAGGTCCCCCGATTCCCTGGGCAGTGTCCCCACTATGGAGCTGATCACGAACACATCTCATATAAAAGCCAGATGTCCCCAGGACCACTCCAGCCCTGAGCTCTTGGTCCTCTGCTTTAGTCTCTGATCTCTCTAAATATTCCCCTCTGCAGCACCCCGGGGGTGTTGGGCTCTTCTCCCAAGTAGGAAGCAGCAAGGCAAGAGGACACAGCCTCAAGCTGCTCCAGAGGAAGTTTAGAGGGGACATTAGGAATAATTGTTTCATGGAAAGGAGGTTCAGGCACTGGGACAGGTGGAGTCCCCATCCCTGCAGGGATTTCAGAGCTGTGTGGATGTGGCACTTGGGGACAGAGTTTAATGGTGGCCTTGGCAGTGCTGGTGGAGCAGTTGGACTCGATGATCTTGGAGATCTTTCCCAACCTGAGCAATTCTCTGGTTTCTGTGCAGCCATCCTGTCTCCTTCTCTGCTTTTCCCTTCAGACAGAGTTCCAGAGCCACCCCTGCCACTTCCTCTCTAGATTTGGTTTTCAGTACTTCAAAGGCCTCATGCACAGTGTCCTGAGCAGCCCAGTGTGCCTGGAGGTGACAGTGGTGCCCAGGTCTGCTGCTGTGCTCTGGCACTGCGTGTTGGCAGGGGTGCCCCAAAGCTCACACTGATAACAGGACTGATAACAGGGCTGGGACCAGGATATTGAGACCAGGATTGGGAGTGGCAGCTGTCAGGATGCCCCTCATGGAATTCATGCCACTTCAGCCAGTGGCATGTGGTGGATGTGGCCTTGGACCAAGCCCTGCACTGCCACTGAAACCTTCCTGCCCTCAAGGCCAGCCTGGATGGGACTTGGAGCACCCTGGGACAGGGAGAGGTGTCCCTGCCCGTGGCAGGGGGTGAAGGGAGATGAGCTTTAAGGTCCCTCAGAACCCAGACCATTCCATGATTTTCTGATTCTCCCCTTGCAGTCCTGAGGATGAAGAAGAAGCAGAAGGATGCAGTGCTCTGCTCCTGCCCCATGGGGTTGGCTCCCTGAAAGGGTGGCCATGGGATTAACCTGACCCACAGTGCACCAAGGGGGTCTCAAGAGCTCCCAAATCTGCCTGGCTGTGCTTAGAGATTTCCTGAGATTTGCAGAAGCTGGCAGAGGAAGCAGGCAGATGGACCCAAGATGGTGAAAGGAGAGAGTTTATTTACAAAAACTTCTTTATATATCCATTAATAATCTGGTAACTATTGGTCAGCAGGGAATCCACCTCCTAAAACCATTGGTCACAGCTACACAACACCTAGTACCAAACACAGAGATTAGGGAAGTACAAAAATGCAGCTTATCTCTATTCTCCCTGAGAAAGAAGAGAAAGATTTCTGAAACAGTGCAACTACACCTGGCAATGCCAGGACTGCTCTGTTGCCTGCAAAGTGACACACGGCCTGTTTATCCTGGCAGAGTCACACTTTAAACCAGCTTTGGGGTATTTTGTTAAACTGAAATTTCACCTCATTTAAATACTTCTGGTGTTTAGAACTAATATAGAAAAATAACCAATAGATCCAGTTTGATCCAGTTTTGAACCAAGAGCTCCAAAATGGAACCAATTTTAGTGAAAAAAAGGCTGAAAAAGCTGATGCAGAGATGTGAATATGCAGGGATGGGTTGAGGAGCGGGGGGTGCCTCATTCCCAGAGCACAGCCCTGGTGTGGCCTCTGCCCAACCTCTCTTTCCCTTTGGAATTCCAGGTAGGGCAGAGCAGGAAACAAGGCTGGGGAGGAGCATGCACTCACTCCTGCTGAACCAAGCCCACCTCACCTCCCTGAGGGCATAGCCAGGCTGCAGGAGCTCTCTCAGGGAGCAGGGAATAACCAGGGAGCAGCACAGGGCTGGGTCCATCCTGCCCAGAGCCGTGTCCCCAACAGGGGTGGCCCTTTCCCGTGTGCCTCCCTCAGCTCCAGCCTCCCTCAGCCGATGGGCAGAGTTTGGGGCAGCCCTGTTAGTCCTTCCCTGGGCACCCAAACCCTGTCAGCCATTCCCATGGAGTCTCCCCGGCTGGGACATCCAGGTGACAGCCACGAGGTGACCTTGACTGGAAGTCCGCAGCTGTCCCTGTGGAGATGTTTTCTAGGTGGGACACTGAGCTCAGGCTCACCAATAATTGCCAGAGCACCATTTTTCTCCACGACTGTATTTTCCAGTGTTCTCCAAAGGTAAATAATCCTGCTCACCTGGGGGGCCTCACCTTGAGAGACTTGGCTTCCACCAGCCTTGTTTGGTACCACTGAGAAGTAAAGACAAAAGGAAAAGAAATGTGTGGATTAATTGCTTTGTTTTAATTTTCCTGGTCATGTCACATGTAATGGACTTTGTGATTGTAGTGGAATATCTATTTTTTTTATTTCCTCAGGCAAAAGCATGCATGTCAGTTTTTTTACTCTTAATAATTGAAGGGAAATAGGTGGGATTAAGGAGAAGGTGTCCTTGGGGACACAGTTGGCCTCAGGAGGCCGAGTGGGTGTTTGGCAAACTGACATCTATTTCTATGCCTGGAAATATAAAAAACCATCCTGAAAAGTGTTTGTGAATTGTCTCCAAATTTGCATTACAAACCAAAATGCAAATAACAACTGCACTGTCTGTGTTACCTCGAGGATCTCCGAATCTCTTTTGGTTCGAAGCATTTTTTATTTCTAGAGTTACCATAAAATAACACCTCCCCCCGATAGCCCTACAGTTTTTTTCCCAGTGAAATTTTTCAGAGTTTCCTTTTTGCTTGTCCTGATTACTCATTTTCTCTTTTGTTTCCTGTTTTTGTTCCTTATTTTCCTTATCTACCTGCTGAATCACGCCATCCAATCAACATACAATGCGAAAACCATGTCTCCGTCTGTATGTTGTGCACCTGCTGCTCAAAAAAAAAAATAACAATTTGTAAATAATCTTGCAAATACCCATCCATGACAACATCACATATAGGACACGGTTGGTTTCATTGAATTTAAACAATTCTTTAAATTCTCTGCTTTGATTTTTCTCTCGTTTTTCTTTGATTTGATCCGGTTTTGGTTTGGTTTTTTTTTTTTGGATGAGAGTTCCGATTGCACTGATGGAAAAGCCTCACTGCAGCGTGCCCCCAAGTGGCTTCTGTCCTGCACCTCCCTCCCTGGGCTCATTGGTGACGTGAGCAGTTGCCAATAGCCTGTGCCCTGCTCCCCGTGCCACCCCCTGTGCCAAAGGGGACAATGCCACTTGCTTTATTTCCCTTGGGAAATGGGAGGAGATGAGGGAAGGAAACCTGGAAACCCTGGGGTTTGGAGGTGGTGGTACCAAATTCAGCTCTCCAAAGGTGGCTTTGGGTTTTTTTAGGATGAGATGATGGAGCTTTTTGCTGAAGGAAGCACCTTACAGCCTTACAGGTGTTTTAGCCTCTCTATTGTAAGGCAAAAATATTATTGCAGTGATGATGGACTTGCTTCCCTCAAATCAAAAATTATGGGAAAAAATGATCTTAAATTTGAATATTCTCTGTGATACCAACCTATAGAAGCATTTTGCCACCACAGTGGACACAGAGTCACTGGATGCAAACCCAAAATCTCAACTGAAATGCATAAATCATGTGATGACCAGAGCTGAAAAGTACCAGGACCCAGATCCCACTGGGAATTCAGCGCCAAAGTGCAGATTTATTCCAAAAATTCCTTTGGAAATACTGACCTTGGTCTTTGAAAATCATCAATTAAACAAAAGAGAATCCACACAGAAAAATGCAATCTGAAATATATATATATTTATATTCTTAATTATCTTGGCTATGGTTGATAACACAAATGAGACCAAAAGCTTTTCAAAAATCCTTGCTCAGCCACCTTCCAACAGCTCCTGGATCTGTGAGCATCCACATTTCCTGTTGCACAGTTGCTGTTAAGAAAGAAATCAGGGTGAATTTTCGTTTCCAGGCTGAACAGAAGCTCCATGGATGTTCATGGAGGGGCACGGGGGGAGTTTTCTGCTGAGAAAATGGAAATGTGTAAGTTCAAAGTTTGCCTTGTGCAAGCCAAGAAGGGAATCCTCTGCAGTGGTGGATCCGTTCCAGATGTGTGGGAGCAGTCAGGATAAATTTGGAGAGGTCTGCTGCACACCTGGCCCAGGCAGCACAGAAAAGGGCTCTGATATCAGCTATGAACATAAAAATACAGTGGGAAAAAATCAGTTGGCTGAATTTTGGCTGCTGTCCTTGTCACAGGTTAAAGATTGAAAAGCTCATCCTGCCGTTAGTTAGGATTGGGGTTGTTATCCCATAGGGACAGGGACAGCTCCTTCCATCACTGGGCATCCCAGTGAGGGCTCTGGAGCAGCACATTGTGCTCTGGAGCTGCTGCTGATGGAGAGGAGCAGCTGAGGGCAGAGCTCCCCAGGGGCTGCAGCTCCTCCCGAGGGACAACTCCGATCTCTGCTCTGGGACAGGGACAGCACCCAGGGCACGGCTGGAGCTGGGCCAGGGCAGCTCAGGCTGGAGATCAGGGAAAGGTTCTTCCCCAGAGGGTGCTGGGCACTGCCCAGGCTCCCCAGGGAATGGGCACAGCCCCGAGGCTGCCACAGCTCCAGGAGCGTTTGGACAGCACTGCCAGGGATGGACAGGGTGGCATTGTTGGGGTGTCTGTGCAGGGCCAGGGGCTGCGCTGGATGATCCTTGTGGGTCCCTTCCAGCTCAGGACATTCTGTGATCCTGTGAAGTGGGGATTGAGCAGAGATCACACACAAAATAATCTTCCCAGCATTCCTGACTGAGGATGGAAGGACTGATAGGATATCCCTGCACTGCCAGAGTCCTTGAGACACGGACAAAGGTGGCAAAAATCTTCAGCAATGGTTTCCCCAAGACCCTGTGCAAGGATCAGGAAAACTTCAGTGCTGTCAACACCAGGGACATTTCAATGGGAATGCTGATATTTCCTCGCAGTAGTTCCCTGATTAACAAATAAGGGAATTTGTGTTGATGCCAGATGAAGAGAAGTCCTAAAGCTTCCTGAGGGATTGCATTCTTGGCTTGGTCAGGTGCCTCTTCCTGCAGCTCCTTCTGCATTGCTGTGGGCAGAGGGAGCAGCTCCTGTGCTGGGCAGGAAACTGCTGCTGGGGGCACTGGGGAACAGATCCGGGCCCTGCCTGTGGCCCTTTCTTCATGGCTTTCCTGCTTTGCAGTGTGGAAAACTCTGGAGCCTGCAAAAGGAGGACATGGAGATCTTGGAGTCCAGAGGAGGCCACGGAGAAGCTCCAAGGGCTGGAGCCCCTCTGCTCTGGAGCTGGGAGAGCTGGGGGTGCTCACCTGGAGAGGAGAAGGCTCCAGGGAGAGCTCAGAGCCCCTGGCAGTGCCTAAAGGGCTCCAGGAGAGCTGGAGAGGGACTGGGGACAAGGGATGGAGGGACAGGACACAGGGAGTGGCTTCCCAGTGCCAGAGGGCAGGGATGGATTGGATCTTGGGAAAGAATTCTTGCCTGTGAAGGTGGTGAGGGGCTGGGATGGAATTCCCAGAGAAGCTGTGGCTGCCCCTGGATCCCTGGCAGTGTCCAAGGCCAGGCTGGACAGGGCTTGGAGCAGCCTGGGACAGTGGGAGGTGTCCCTGCCCATGGCAGGGGTGGCACTGGATGAGCTTTAAGGTCCTTTCCAACCCAAACCATTCTGGGATTCTATGAAAACAGCCTAAGGGTACAAGAGAAGCCTGCCCATGGTGGCACAGCCATCAGGGCCAGCTCTTTAGCTGTGGTGTCTGTTTTCCATTTCCCCCTGCTTCTCGGTTTTCTCCTGTTGTGGGAAGTGCTGGCAGTGCCTGGCCATGCCCAGACCCCAGGCCCTGGCTGGTGGCTGGGTCCCTTCACTTCCAGACCTGCCTGGTTTAGGGAAATAGCAACAGGGCAGAGGAAAATAATTTTCCAAACATAATTTACTATTGCCCAGGTGGATGATAAAATCCTAAAGCTGTGGTGCCTGTTGTGAGCACCATGAGCATCTGTGCAACAGGAAAGCAAAACAAGCCTGGGAACAGTGACCTTGATAACCCAGAGATCAGATTGGTGTCGTGATCTAGAGGTGGCTCCGTGGGAGAACTGATGCCAAACACCATTTTGCCCAAGAAATATGGCAATGTGGAGTTTCCCCTTTGGCTGCATGCGATCCCAATCCCTGCCTGGAGAGTTGAGGTGTTGGAGGATGGGTTTTCTCTGTGGTGTGCTGAGGGTGCCCCACATGTGGAACCCTTCCAGCCCCACCAGTGTGGGGGACTTTGCCTCTCTCCGGGCAGTGCTGAGAACGGTCCTTCCAACAGTCCCAGGGTGTTGGTGATGGGGGATTTTCCTGGGTTGGGAGTGATCCCACATGGAGCCAAGGCTTTCACTGTTCTTTAGGAAGTGGCAGTGCAAGAGTCGAATAGGGAATGCTGGAGGAAGAAAAAAATCTATGGACTGTTTGTCCATCTAAATCCCAGGGAATGGGGGGTTACAGATGTAACTGCACCGTTTTAAACTCTTTTTCCATTTAAATCCCTTTTCCATGGGTAGCCTGGGGTAGCTCAGCTTGCAGGGAGCCCAGCCCAAAGCGGGTGTTACACATCCTGTCAGCTGATGCTGAGGTTCAGCAAAGCCTGAGCAGGACAATGTTCTGCTGTCGGGCTGCAGAAATGTGGGAAGAGGGAGATCCTGCAGGATCCTGCACAGATGGATCCCCTGTGCTTTCCCCTGCTCCTCCTTGGAGGAGTGGAAGGTTTGTGCACAGGAAAGATCTGCCTTGAGCATTGCTCTGGAGTTCAAATCAGACTTCCAGGCCTGAGTGCTGCCAGCATTACACATCAGGTCTGGCCCAGTTCCCACTGGTGGGGAGATTGTCCTGATTAAAATGGGCTCAGGGTTAAACCCCTGCCCTGCCCTGGGACCTTCCCCAGGGGAACAGGGGATGAAGAACCACCTTAGGGAGGAAGCCCCATTCCCCAGCTGAGTTCCAGCCCTGCCCCAAGGGTCTAACACGGCCCTGACCTGCTCAGGTGAGTGCGGCTGGACTGTTGTGAAGGGAAGGTAAGCGCTGGGAAAACAAACCTGGAGCTGATGCTGAGACAAAGTGGACATTTTCAGTGCCTGTTTTCCTGCCCAACCCAGGGGAATCCTCGCTTGTGCTTTGCCTGCCAGAGCTGAGTTCTGTTGCTGGCTTGAATGAGCTCAGTGTTGTCTGCTCTTTCATTGAACATTCCTGTGCTTTTCTCTTTTCTCTTTATTTGAAGATCGAGTCTGATTTTGGGTCTGTGCCTAACTCTGAGCTGCTTGTGTTTTTAACCTGAGAGAAACCGAGTGCATGCCTGAGACTGAGTTCTGGAACTCTTTGATGGGATTGGTGGAATGCAATGCTAATGGCCCCAAAACTGAGCTGGCATTGAAAGAATTAATAGATCCAACAAGCCCCCCAATTTCAGCATGAGCTCTGTAGCCAAATGAGCAAGAAACGTGGGTCAGTTCAATGTGACTTCTGGTAAAACAACAATCCAAGGGAAATATTATTTTTGCTCATCTTTACCAAGCAGAGCTCCTTATGATTATATTTGCTGCTTCACTGCTCAATAAAGTGGGATGTTTTCTCTCTTTAGCTCACTCAGTCAAATAAGTGGCTGTGATCAGAGATCCACAAATAAGTGAATTATGGAAAGGGGGAATATTTTTCATCTCCTTAAAATAGGAGGGCAAGAGGGATCTGGCTTTTGCATGTTTTGTTTTGGAAAGAACCCTCTCTAGATTAGCTCATTGGGGCAAGAATCCTCTTTTCCCTGAAGGAAAGAAAAAACCAAAAATGGGGTGAGGGGTGGGGAAAATCCTAGAAAATGAACGGAAATCAGAACCTGCCTCCAGCAGTTCTTTGGTCCACCTCTGAAGATACATTTAATGAGAATTTGGAAAACCAGCAGGTTCCTAAGGCATCTTCCTGCTGGTGAAGGCTCACCCTCCCCAATTGACTCTGCCCTTGATCCATCCTCCAAACAATCTTCTGGTGCCGTTTCTCCTTGGCAAACCTGTCCAGTTCCACGCTGTATAAACATTGAAAACCTCCAGCTGGGAAAACATCCTCATTCTTCCAAGGATGTTTTAATCTTCACTGGACAATGTCTTTCTTTGTCACTCTGTCCCTTGCAACTGTCTTGGCTCAAGTTCAATTCCCTGTCTAAACAGAGCTGACCAAGACTTCCAAACAACCTCATTCCTTTACAAAATGAAAATCCGGCACCATCCCCTCTCCCTGAATCTTTGGGGGGAGAAAATCTGCCTTGCTCAAAGCAAATCAGCCCTCCATGGCCAGCGTGAAAGGGCCTTTTCTCTCATTGACCCAGTAGCAGAGGGGAGGGCTCTTGTGGAGAGGGGTTTTCTCATTCTTGCTGCATGTGGAGTGATCTGCACTGACGAATGTTTCTTTTGGAAGGTTTTCTGGTGGCCGATTTGCTGCTTAGATCGTGAAGCTGGTAATTTTAATTTCTTTTTTGCGGGCTGTGGTTTCGGATCGCGGTCATTTCTGAAGGACACAAAACCTTTACTTTCCGCAGGACAACTTCATCAACCTCAGCTTCCTGCGGCTCTTCAGGGCAGCCAGGCTCATCAAGCTCCTCCGCCAGGGCTACACCATCCGCATCCTGCTCTGGACCTTCGTGCAGTCCTTCAAGGTGAGCCTGGGCCACCAGGGAGGGGACACGGGGACAGAGACCTGCTTGGTGTGTCCAGAGCATCTTCCAGTGAGGATCGAAGGGCCTCCCTCGCCTTGGAATGGCCTCTCTGTGCCCCTGCAGAGCGAGTGCAGGAATTCCCAATTCAGAATTCTTCAGGAAAGAGGATTGGTTAGCGCTGCCCAGCCCCGGGAATGTTAATTCTGCTAAACGTGAGCTGGTTAGCACAGCCCAGCCCTAGGAATATTAATTCTACTAAAAGAGAACAGGTTAGCACTGCCCAGCCCTAGGAATATTAATTCTGCTAAAAGAGAACAGGTTAGCACTGCCCAGCCCCAGGAATATTAATTCTGCAGAAAAAATAATTGGTTAGCACTGATCATTCCCAGGAATGGCCTCTCTGCACCTCTGTAGAGTCATTACGGGAATTCTGAATTCAGGAATTCTTCAGGAAAGAGGATTGGTTAGCACTGCCCAGCCCCGGGAATCTTAATTCTGCTAAGAGAGAACAGGTTAGCACTGCCCAGCCCTAGAAATAATGAATTCTGGAGGAAAAAAAAAAAAATTTGGTTAGCACTGACCAATCCCAGGAATATTAATTTTGCAGAAAAGCTAACTGATTAGCACCTGGAATACTAATTATTAATTAAACTGGTTAGCATCCCAAGGAATATTAATTCTGCTAAAAGTGAGCTGGTTAATACTGACCATTCCCAGGAATGGCCTCTCTGCACCTCTGTAAGAGTCATTACAGGAATTCTGAATTCAAGAATTCTTCAGGAAAGAGGATTGGTTAGCACTGCCCAGCTCCAGGAATATTAATTCTGCTAAAAGAGAATTGGTTAGCACTGCCCAGCCCCGGGTATGTTAATTCTCCTAAAAACATCCTGGTGAGCACTGCCCAGCCCCAGGAATGTTAATTCTGCTAAAAGAGAATTGGTTAGCAGTGCCCATCTCCAGGAACATTAATTCTGCTAAAAGTGAACTGGTTATCACTGCCCAGCCCCAGGAATATCAATTCTGCTAAAAGAGAACAGGTTAGCACTGCCCAGCCCTAGGAATATTAATTCTGCAGAAGAATAATTGGTTAGCACTGACCAGTCCCAGGAATGGCCTCTCTGCACCTCTACAGAGTCATTACAGGAATTCTGAATTCAGGAGTTCTTCAGGAAAGAGGATTGGTTAGCACTGCCCAGCCCCACGAATGTTAATTCTGCTAAAAGAGAACAGGTTAGCACTGCCCAGCCCTAGGAATATTAATTCTGCAGAAAAAAAATTGGTTAACACTGACCAGTCCCAGAAATATTAATTCTGATAAAAGCCAACTGGTTAGCTCTGACCATCCCCACGAATATTAATTCTGCAGAAAAGGAAACTGGTTAGCACCAGGAATATTAGTTATTAATTAAACTGGTTAGCATCCCAAGGAATATTAATTCTGCTAAAAGTGAGTTGGTTAGCACTAACCATTCCCAGGAATATTAATTTGGCATGAAAGCCAAGTGGTTAACACTGACCAGTCCCAGAATATTCATTCTATAGAAAAGCTAAGTGGTTAGCACCAGGAATAGTTATTTTAATTAAACTGGTTAACATCCCAACGAATATTAGTTCTGCTAAAAGCCAACTGGTTAGCACTGACCAGCCCCAGGAATATTAATTTTCTACAGAAAAGAAAATTGGTTAGCACTGTCCGTTCTCAGGAATGTTATTTTTCTGCAGAAAATTGACCTGGTTAGCACTGACCATCCCCAGGAATATTAATTTTCTACAGAAAAGAGAACAGGCTAGCACTGACCAGCCCCAGGAATATTAATTTTCTACGGAAAAGAGAACAGGCTAGCACTGACCAGCCCCAGGAATATTAATTTTCTGCAGAAAAGCAAACTGCCTAGCCCCTGAATGCTGCATTTCGGAGGATGAGGCTGAAGGGCTGCTTGCTCATGCAAACTCCAGCAAGTGCTCACCACTCAGGTTGCCCTTGAAATTACCCCAAAATCCCTCTGGGGATGCCTGGACGCTCAGAATTCGCATAAAGAAGCTGTGGCCTGACTGAGGAGTGCCCTGTTCTTCACCCACAGCAGTGTAAAGTTCAATTGCCTTCCCCAGGGTTTGGGGTGGTGGGATCTGGCAGAAGTGAGGCCCAGCCCGTGGTGCTTTGGTAATACAAACTGGGAAGCTGGGGAACCACAGGCCTGGCTCTGGTGATGTGGAGGATTTAAAAAATGAGATTTTGGTGTGAAGCTGAGGCGGTTGCTTTGTCTGGTTTCCTTTATCCCTGCCCTTCCCTCCCACCAGCCCTCAGCATGCTGAATGAGCTATTTTCTAGCTCTAAATAAAAACCCACCTGCCCCAAAGCTGGTTATTTGCACAGCTCTCAGCTGGTTTGCAGCCCATTTTTCATTGTTTTATGCTTTAACTCTGGTGCTGGGGCCTGCTCAGGTTCTGCAGTGCAGGGAGGAGAGCACAGAATGTGAAATCAGGATTTGGGGCTCTGATACTGGGCTGTGCCACACCAGATTTATGGGCTGTGAGCTGTGGGTGCAGACTGCCGTTCCTACTGTAGGCTCTGCAGGTTCAGGGTGTTCCCACTCAGGACACAGTCCTTGGACTCTGTGGTCATGGCTGGATTTTGGGAGAGGGGCCCTTCCCAGCACAATCCAACCCTTCCCAGCACCATCCTGACCCTTCCCAGCACCATCCTGACCCTTCCCAGCACAATCCAACCCTTCCCAGCACAATCCAACCCTTCCCAGCACAATCCAACCCTTCCCAGCACAATCCTGACCCTTCCTGGCACAGTCCTGACTCTTCCCAGTACAATCTGAGCCCTTCCCAGCACAATCTGAGCTCTTCCCAGCACAATCCTGACCATTCCCAGCACAATCCTGACCGTTCCCAGCACAATCCTGACCCTTCCCAGCACAATCCTCACCATTTCCAGCAAAATCCAGCCCCTTTCCAGCATAACCCTGACCCTTCCCAGCACAGTCCTGATCCTTCCCAGCACAATCCTGACCCTTCCAGCACAATCCTGAGCCTTCCCAGAATAACCCTGACTCTTCTCAGCACAATCCTGATCCTTCCCAGCACAATCCTGACCCTTTCCAGCACAATCCAACCCTTCCCAGCACAATCCAACCCTTCCCAGCACAATCCAACCCTTCCCAGCACAATCCAACCCTTCCCAGCACCATCCAACCCTTCCCAGCACAATCCAACCCTTCCCAGCACAATCCAACCCTTCCCAGCACAATCCCGACCCTTCCCCAAGCCTGTATCCAGAGTGTGGCCCTGCAGCAGAGGCAGGACGTTCCAGGGCTGCCTGAGGAGCTGTTTGTGTGTCTGTCCCTCTCTCTGAGCTCTCAGTCCCTGTCCCCCATGCAAAGGTGTCCAGCAGACACCACTCCAGCCCTTTTCCCCAGCTTTCCTCAGGTTTTGCCCCAGGGCTGCCTCAGGCCCAGCGTCACCAACCAGGCCTGGGACAGGACTGTCCTGCTCGGCTCTGGGCTGGGCCAGCTTTGGTCACCTCAGTAAGCAAAAGATCCAAAGCTGTTCCAGGGTGTCCAAAGGAAGGACCGGGGATGGGGAAGGGTCTGGAGGGGCCATGGGGAGCAGCTGAGGGCACTGGGATTGCTCAGCTGGGGCAGAGTGAGGGCAGAGCTCCCCAGGGGCTGCAGCTCCTCCCGAGGGACAGCTCCGATCTCTGCTCTGGGACAGGGACAGCACCCAGGGCACGGCTGGAGCTGGGCCAGGGCAGCTCAGGGTGGAGATCAGGGAAAGGTTCTTCCCCAGAGGGTGCTGGCACTGCCCAGGCTCCCCAGGGAATGGGCACGGCCCCGAGGCTGCCACAGCTCCAGGAGCGTTTGGACAGCGCTGCCAGGGATGGACAGGGTGGCATTGTTGGGTGTCTGTGCAGGGCCAGGAGCTGCTCTGGGTGATCCTTGGGTGTCTTTTCCAACACAGGATATTTTATGATTCTACAATTCCTACTGGGCTCCCCTTGGCCTGCAGAACTCCTGCCCTGGGCATCGAATGGGCTGGCCCGAGGGCAAGACTTCTCAGTTTTTGAGCTATTACTAATTAAGAGGCATTAATTACCCATTCATTCAGCCCAAGTGGAAAATAGCTGTCACTCTCAGCCTGGGTGACATAATTACATTGCAGCCTTCACTGATTTCTTGCTAAAACTCAGAGTCTTTTTGTCCTCCTGGGATCCCAAACTGTGCCTATTTCAGAGCAGGAACTCATTTCTGGAATGGATTTATTTTCCCTCAGACTGCATTTACAGCACGGTCATTAAAAATTAATGTTCATACAATTATGCACACAAAGTGCCAGTGCCTGCTGGTAGCTCCAGTGTTCGCTGCCGAGCTGGGATTGTGTTTTCCCTGCTCGCTGCTTCCAAGGATGCAGAGAGAGCCCTTGGAAAGGCCTGGCTGTTGTGTGATTGATGAATACCTGGCTCCAGGGGGTTGTCTCCTGAAGGCTGCCAGAATTGTTCATATTCTCTTCCCAGTTCCTTCACCTGAAGGACAAATGCCACAAAACTCAGTCCTGCCTGGGAATTCAGTGTTTGCTGTCATTAATCCCATTTTTTCCTTCCCCACAGGCCTTGCCTTATGTGTGTCTCCTCATTGCAATGCTCTTCTTCATCTATGCCATTATTGGCATGCAGGTAAAACATTTTAATTCTTTCATTCTGGCCATAAGCAGCCTGGCTTTGTGTAAATGCATTATTGCCTCCACAGCAGGAGCAGCACTGATTTGGGATGAGGTGAAATGCTCTTCTTGTCTGCTGTCAGATAAATTGGAAATGAAAAAAGGCCTCTTCTTCTACTTTAATTGTCAGCTTTTATGTTGAACTGTCCCCAGCGAGCTGGACAGACCAGCTGTGGGCGTGAGCCTGGATCCCATTTCCAGCTGCAGCACCAGACATCCGTGAATTCCATGGGAAGAGACATCCCTTACCTGGCTATGGACACATCAAGAGGCCGAGAGGAGGGAGCAGCCCAGGAACTGAGCCTTTCTGAGGCAAAATAATGATGTTTTCTTGGCCTGGGATGGAGCTGAAAAGGACCTGTGTGAATATGAAACACATTAATCTTGTGTTTGATCTCCATGATGTGTTTTTATTTCCCTTTTCAGCACAGAAATTATTCCAGCTTTTGAGATCCCTTAAACCAGGACAAATTCTTTTCCTGCCTTACTTCCCAACTCCACTTGATGTGCTTGGCTGAATCCCTTCTGCTCTCCCTGACAGGTATTTGGGAACATTGCCTTAGATGATGAAACCTCCATTAATCGGCACAACAACTTCAGGACCTTCCTCCAAGCCCTGATGCTCCTGTTCAGGTAAAGAGAGGATAAAACCCTCTGACTTGGCTGTGAACAGCACAAACACCTTTGTGCAAGTGCCAGCTGAGCTGCTCAGACTCGGGCATCCTGTAAAAGAGGGATTTGTGTAAATTATCCATTCCTGCTTCCTCCTCAGCAGATTGGATTCAGCCCCTCCAAGAAGTGTACCCCAGTTCTGTCCCATATAGGACAGAACCCCCCTGCTTTAACTGGCTGATGGGTTTCCTGTCCTGAAGCTTGGTGTCTTTTAATTTTTTAAGTGACAATTGCTTTAATTGGCAATTTTTGCATTAGCAGGAAGTCAACAGTTCCTGCACCAGCCCCACCTCTGCTGCAAACTGAAAGCAGTTCCTTCTGGGTTCATCCTGCCTGGAAATAAAGCATTTCCAAGTGAAAAACCAATCAGTGAAATAACAGATTTGCATTGTAAGACCTAGCAAAACAGGCCCTGCTCCAGCTTGGGGCAGCTGGGGCGAGATGTTCCTTCTCCAGCTCTGAGACCCCTCAGTTAACAGCAGCCCCTGCCAGCCCTGCCAGGGCTCAGCTCTCAGCTTTAGTGGTGCTTGTAACTGCATCTCTTGCTTTGGATTTGATTTCCATAGTTCCTGGGAAGCCAGAAGGAAATGAAATTAGCCCTCCCTAGCTCAGAATTGTTGCTCTGATTTTCTGATATTCGTGGAGATTCGCGGAAGCTCGCAGGGAAGTCAGGCAGGCAGCACACAGGATGGCGAAAAGAGAAACTTTATTTACAAAAACTTATTTATATATCCATTAATAGTCTGATAATTCTTGGTCGATAGTTTTTCCACCCCCTGTAACGATTGGTTACAATGCTGAAGTGTCCAGTACCAAAACAAAGAGATTAGAAAGCACAGGAATGCAACTTATCTCTATTCTCCATGAGAAAGAAGAGAAAGATTTTAAAACAGTGCAACTACACAGAATAATCACTGGGCTCAAAACTCTGAATTTAAATAAAACTGGGTGATTATCCAGCTCGTGTCCAGGCCTCAGGGTCCCTTCATGGACCCACAGCAGTGGGACTGAGGGGCAGCAGGATTGGGGTGGGGGCCTGGTTTCTGCATAATTCCCCACAAAGGGAATGGGCCTTCAGCACCCAGGCACCAGTGGGGGAATCTGCTGAGGAATTTGGGGTAGCCTGGAAGGTATTCCAATTTAGAGGGAGCACTGAGTTTTCCCAAAGAGCAGGAACAGGGTTTGTGTGCTGCTGTGGGAATACAAGGCCAATCTACATTGAGGGAAGTAAGAATTCAGAGTCAGTGCCCATGGGGATCCCCAACTTCCAAACCATGTCTGCACTTTACAGGGACTGGTTTATTTTGAGGAAAAACTCTCCAGGACTCCAAAGCTTTTCCTTTTGGCTCTTTTCTCTCAATAGTAGAAGTTAGGGAGGAGGGAATTGATGAAAACCACCCAGGAGACTGTGATGAAAAAGAGACCCAAGTCCAGCCAGTCCATGCTGGAACTGATCTGCCTGATAAAGGAAGTAAGAGACTGGAGATTTCCCATCCTCTCCACTGGGTTTAGAGCCAGCACTAGGACAGAGTGTTGGCTGCTTCAAAAGGCAACAATCTAAACTCTGTTTACTTAGATTTTGTTTAAACCAAAGGGGTTTTATTCCCCATAAAAGCAATAAAACTTTTAGCCTACCTGAGTTTCTTTTACCCCCCTGGAACAGAGGGAAATGTCCTTTCTCATTCATGGGTAGTTCCAATTCCCAGTGTAAATACACTCTCTCCTCCTGGACACAACTTCCACCTAATTAATTTGGTTAATTGGGTGTAGCAATACTGTGGGGTGGCTGTCAGGGGAGGGGAGGATAAACTCAGCCTCTGCTCTGGTGTTGCAGGAGTGCCACGGGGGAAGCCTGGCACGAGATCATGTTGTCCTGCCTGAGCAACAGAGCCTGTGACCCCCTCTCTGGCCTCACCAAAAAGGAATGTGGCAGTGATTTTGCCTATTTCTACTTCGTGTCCTTCATCTTCCTCTGCTCCTTCCTGGTAAGTCAGTCCTGGCCCCTCCCAAAGTGGGGGTTTGGTGTGGATCCCCCAAACCCTCTCCTCCCCTTTGCCTCCTGCTCCTCCCTAGTTAGAATTTAGCCAGCAGCCAGCTTTGCTAAACCCCATTTATCATCCTGCTGATAAAATCCCCTTAATCCCCAAAGAGATCATTTAGTCATTAAAGGCGAGGGGTTTATCTTTCTTCTCGCAGGGGGGTGTAATATTTGGAATTAAGCATTAATCGGGTTTGTCTCGATTGGTAAGATCCCTTTGAAGAAGGGGACTGGGGAGGGCAGGGTGACAATGGCTGAGTTCAGCAGCATTTCCTGGGAGCATCCCACTCATTTCACAGAGTCCCAGGATCTGCTGAGATGGAAGGGACCCACAAGGATCATCATTTTTTTGTCAAACAAATGCAAAACTCCTTCTGCCAGAAAAGCTTTAGACATGAAAATACTCAGAGCTGCTGGGCTTGGTGGGTGAGCTTGGTAAAGCTCAGCCCAGCTTTACACAGTGCCTGTGCATTCCTGGGCACCCATAACCATTTCCCTGCTCCCTGGGCCATGCCTGTGCCTTCCTGGGCACCCATAATCATTTCCCTGCTCCCTGGGTCATGCCTATGCCTCCCTGAGCATCCAGAACCATTTCCCTGCTCCCTGGGTCACACCAGTGCCTTTCTGAGCATCCAGAACCATTTCCCTGCTCCCTGGGCCATGCCAGTGCCTTCCTGAGCATCCAGAACCATTTCCCTGCTCCCTGGGTCACACCAGTGCCTTCCTGAGCAACCAGAACCATTTCCCTGCTCCTTGGGTCACTTCCAGCCCCACTGGGACAGAGGAAAGGGAAATCAGGGACAGGGACCCAATTAAAGCTCAAGCAGGGTGAGATGAAAGCTCTGTAATGTTCCAAAAATCAACATTTTGATGGAGCCTTTGCTCACATCCATGAGTTTGCTTTGAAATATCACATCTGATGCTTTGCGCAGCCAATCCCTGCTTTCCTCAGAATCCTTCCACCAGGAAAAGGAGCTCCATGGGGCAGTCTGGTGCTGGATATGGACAGACCAACTTCAATGGCCCCTCCTGAGATCCTTTGTTTGGCTGCTGTTGTTCCTTTGGCAACCCGGGGATTATTTCTGGTGCATCTATTAAAAAACCTGAAAGCTTTCCCAAAGTTAATGCTCCATTTGCTGATTCCTTCAGCATTCTGGACTTCAAACTCCAATTTTTCCCTTGTGCAAATCCCTAACCCAACATCAGCCATTCTCATTGCTATTTTCAAGTGTATTATTGGTTTTAAAGCTTTTTATTTAAAAAAACCCTCAAAACAAAACAAAAAAAGGGCCCCCAAACACCCCAAAAAACCCCAAAAGAAACAAGAACAAACAGCACATCCTGAGTTGTCCCACTCAAGATGTGGCAGCAGAATTGGAGGCTGCAGCACATCTGAGCAAATCCAGCTCTGTGTGAGCTTTGTCCCTGAGTCAGCACTCCCAGAAAATCCTGGGAAATGGCACCAAGAGAGGGGAGGTGGTGGAAAACCAAGCAGCTGAATGGCTACAGGACAGGGCTGTAACTCATTTTTTAGAATGTATTCAGCACTTCATTGCTGCCCCGTGAGCAATGAAAGCTTTGCAGAGCCTCAGCCTTGCCAGGAGGGCCATTTTTATGGTTTGTTCAACATCACGCTGTAGATTGAGGGGGTTTGGATCATATATTTGGGTTTAAATGGTGTTTCTGGGTCTTTGTGGATGTGCAGGTTGACAGAATTTTCCTTCTGTCATTTGCAGGAGAAAAATATACATTGAAATGTATATAAAAAATACAAAAATGAAAAGAATATACAGGAGGGAGAAAGCTATAAATTGAAATTTATATAAAAAAATCAAAGATAAGAATATACAGAAGAGAGAAAAATACAAATTGGAATGTATATAAAAATAGCAAATTAAAAGAATATGCAGGAGGGAGAAAAATATAAATTGAAATGTATATAAAAAATATCAAATGAAAGTTAAGAATATACAGGAGGGAGAAAAATACACATTGAATTGATATAAAAAACAAATGGAAAGTTTTAGATCCTGGGGCTTGTCGAGGCACAGGAGCCCTGCAGACATCCAGGAGTGGGGGGACCCCAGGTCCCCCCCTGGCTCCCCAAAAACAGCCTTTGTCTGATGTGTTCAAGCTGCTGAGCCCTAAAGTGAATCCTCTCATGTCCCTGCAGGGGCAGGAGCCTTGTTGGGGTGGGTTCTTCAAAAAATAGATGGATTCAATATTTGGGAAGGCCCTAATTAGCACTTGACGGTGATCTGGTGATTCATTATGGGCTGTGCTGGTCTGTACTGGTCTGTACTGGTGGATCCTTTTTCCCTTCTCCTCTCCCCAGGTCACACAGGAATTCTTTAATTCCCACATAACCCCAAATTCCACTGCCTGATGCATCCATTCCTGGCTGTCCTCCTCTCCTCTCCTCTGCTGCACATTGTTCTTTTCCCACTGAAATCCTCCTGGTTTTTCCATTGGCTTTAATAAGAGGAGAATCTTGGTGTGCCAGAAGCATTTGCCAGGCTCTTGTTGGTGGCCACTAGGGACAGGAGCCTTTTGTGTGCCCTGCTCCTCATCCCTCTGGGGATCTTTGAAGGCTGGAATCGTTATGAGTCTAAAATAGCACATTTAGGTTGGAGAATGGCTTTTCTTCCAGCTCTTCTGGGCTCGATGTGCCTTGGTCTGGAGGTGCTGGGCCAGTTCCCATCTCCTGGCTGGAGGAGCAGTGGCTGCAGCCCCTGTGTGGGGCTGTGCTGCTGGAGGGGAGGAAGGGAAGGGAAAGAGGCTGGTCCAGCTGGGATCAGGGCTGGATCATGCTGGAGGGCAGCAGCAGTGCTGGGGACCTGGAAAAATGCTCTCCCCTTCAGTGGGAACGGGAGGAGGAGGCAGCAGTGGCACTCCCAGGGCTCTGGAGAGTTTCTTCCCTGGGGTCAGGCAGCTTCTTGTAGAAACATCCACATAAGGGAACCATGCATGCTGCCCTTCCAGGTTTTAATATTTTTTCCCTTCCCTTCTCATTCCACTTCCCTCCTCATTTCCCTTCCCTTCCCATTTCCCTTTCCATTTCCCTTCCCTTCCCATTTTCCTTCTCTTCCCTTTCCATTTCCTTTCCCTCCCCTCTCCTCCCCTTCTCCCTTCTCTTTTCCCTCTTCTCCTTCTCCCCTTGTCTTCTCCCTTCTCTTTCCCCTTCTCCCTTCCCTTCTCTGTTCCCTTCTCCCTTCTCTTTTCCCTTCTCCTTTCTCTTTTCACCCTTCTTTTTTCCCTCTTTTCCTTCCCCCCTTCTGTTTTCCCTTCTCTTTTCCCTTCTCCCTTCCCTTCTCTGTTCCTTTCTCCTATCTTTGTTCCTTTCTCCCTTTTCCCTTCTCCTCTCTTTTCCCTTCTCCCTTCCCTTCTCTGTTCCTTTCTCCCTTCTTTGTTCCTTTTTCCCTTTTCCCTTCTCCTCTCTTTTCCCTTCTCCCTTCCCTTCTCTGTTCCTTTCTCCCTTCTTTGTTCCCTTCTCTGTTCCTTTCCCCCATTCTCTGCTCCTTTCTCCCTTTTCCCTTCTCCTCTCTTTTCCCTTCTCCCTTCCCTTCTCCGTTCCTTTCCCCCATTCTCTGTTCCTTTCTCCCTTTTCCCTTCTCCTCTCTTTTCCCTTCTCCCTTCTCCTTTCCCCCTTCTCCTTTCTCCTTTCCCCCTTCTCCTTTCTGCTCTCCCTTCCCCTTCTCCCTGCCCTCGCTCCCCACAGATGCTGAACCTGTTCGTGGCTGTGATCATGGACAATTTTGAGTACCTGACCAGGGACTCCTCCATCCTCGGGCCCCACCACCTCGATGAGTTCGTCCGAGTGTGGGCTGAGTACGACCCTGCAGCGTGGTACGTGCTGGGGACAGCGGGGTGGGGACAGAGGGGACACCATGGTGTAAATCCACACCTGGACACTCTCAGAACCTGTTTTAATGGGAACAGCTCCAGCATTTGAGGGAACAGTTGAAATGCTCCAAGTCTCGGAGCGCTGGAGAGGAACAAACCTGGTGTCACTGCAAGGGCGTTTCCTTCACACAGAGCCAACCCAACAAACCATGAAAGTAAAGCACAGCCAAAAATTAACAGCCTCAGTTCCACTGATCCCGGCTAAATGACCGTGTGAAAAAGCTGTTTAGCACTTCCAGAAGGAGCTTTTGCTTTCTGCATCGCAGTCCGGAGATGGAAATCTGCAAATCTCTGGCACTTGAGGGAGTGGGAGAGGTTCTGCCTCGTCACACCTCATTTGTGCAGCGTTTTTGGGTTGAGAAGCTCCTCGGTGCTGTCCCAAATGCTGTGCAGACACCTCAGGCCACAGCAGAGGATGTGCTGCATCTGAGTCAGGTCTGATTCCATCACCTGCCTTCTCCCACCCACTCCCAGAGGGAATGATGTGATGTTCCTCAGCCTTGGGGTGGTTTCCTGAAAATGTGGGATTTTTCAAAACAGCCTTTCCTCGTTAAACGCAACTTTTTTCTCTTGGAAGCCTCCTTGTAATGACATCAAACTCTACACAGGAATTTTGGTCTTCTAAGTAATGTTTTAGCTCTGGACTTGCAGTTGAAACTCGAGACATGCAAAAGAATTGGGATAAAATGAAATGGGCCAAAGTTTGGAAGTGTTTCTGTTCTTGGAGAAGTCTGATAAAATATTCCTGATTTGTGAGGGGGTTAAAGGAGGAAATGGTTCTCACACACTGGACAATGAGATGTTTATTTTCAGGGGTTATTTTTTTATCTTATTTCTTCCAAGACACTCACAGAGAGAGCTGCACACTGGGCTTAGGCAGTGGAGCAGCAGCACAAACCCCAAATTCAGGAATTTTTTTAAATTGGTGGAATGGCTCTGCCCATTACCACTTCTGAAGCAAGACTGATTTGATATTTTCCTTTTCTGTATTGCTGCACCACAGCCCTGGTGTGGGTTATTCTCATTTCTAGATGCTCTGTCACAGCTCCCAATAATTCCCTTGATATTCTATTTGGGAATTTGCCTGTTGGGAGACTTTTTGTTCATTTAAAGCTCTCCTAATTTTGGATCCCTTTTCCTCCCTGTGACTCTCCTCTGGATTTGTGATGCCTCCAGCTCCTCCAGTCTTTCCCTTCTTTTTTTGTTTCCCTCCAGCAGAGACAGATGCAGAGAGTGTTTGTATAATCAACCTCTCAAACTCCCTGCTAGGATGCAATTAAACTGCTTTAAAATCTCACTTTAAATGATTTAGGCCAACTTTAAATGGAAACTTGTTCTAAAAACCTGCATTTCTCTGAACTGTGGGGGATTTTAACTGCTCCAAGCCACCCCTACTACCAGCTGGAATATTTACTCCACAGTTACTACCAACTTGTAATCTCCAGGCAGATTTTCATCCCCACGTGCTCTGTGACACAGCAAATCCTTTGTGGGGATTAGGCAGGCAGAAACAGCTTTTCTTTTTCCTTTTTCCACTCCAATCCTATCCCTTCCCACTAGAAAATCTCAATGAGGCTGAACACTTGGGAGTGCCTGGTCACTCCTTAAAAAATAATCTTAGCTGTGATGAACATCCGTGGGAGGAGGAACACCTGCAAGGGGAAAAAATCATATCAATGTGGTTTTTAATGTTAATGTTCAGGAATTTTCCACCCAGAAGCGGCACCAGCATTGAGTTTACAGGGAGATTTCTTGCTCTATTAACTCTGAGCACAGACTGAGTCACTCAGGGGCCAAACCTTTTCACTCCCAGAGCTGTTAATGCAGAAAATGTCAGATATTAAGATGTTAATTTGGTTTTTTTTTTCCTCTAGCCCTTTTCGTTCTCTAACCCTTTCTGTTCCCCTTTCGCTTTGGTGGGAAATTATTGAGTGTGAATAGTTCCACTGAAATTGCAGTTTCAGAAGTGGCACTAAAATCTCTACAAATCTGAAAATCCTTTCACACTTTAAGGCCAGAGCTGATCTTTTAATAATTTTGATTTAAGATCTTTGGTCTTAGCCGGCTTTTCTAAGCCAAAGGAGTTTATGATTTGATTATTCCATGCTTTGGGCTCAGTTTGGTCACTCATTAAGCACTTCTCCCAAAGCCTCTTCCTTGATTATCCCAAGGAAAAGGGAATTACAGTGTTTATCCACTTTCCTTAGCTTGAGAGCCTCGATGAAAGATGCTCACAAGTGTTGTTATATTTCTGTTACATAGATAATATTTCAAACACAACTTAACCTGTGTGTTGTTTCTGATATCACTGGAGGTTTTGTTACAAAATCCAACTTCCTGTACAATTTTTCTGGGAAAAAACGTTCAAAAGGAAGTTCAAAAGGCAGTTAGGAGCTGTGCCACATTCCCTAGGGGTAAGTGTGGGAACGCTGTTGGATTTAGGGGTGGCAAAATCCTTGGGGTCACAAAAAAAAAGAGAGAGAAATGGGGAGCACAGTGTGGTTTGGTGGGGCTGGCAGTTAATCAGGGAAGG
Source organism: Acanthiza pusilla (assembly GCA_036630365.1). Classification (NCBI taxonomy): domain Eukaryota; kingdom Metazoa; phylum Chordata; class Aves; order Passeriformes; family Acanthizidae; genus Acanthiza; species Acanthiza pusilla. The sequence continues at coordinate 9,082,329 of JAXCHO010000028.1, read as the reverse complement.
AGGGAAAGCACAGGGTTTAAGGATGAACTGGGAAAGAAAACATAATTGGATTTCTGAAAGCTTTTATTTAGAACTCACTGATATAGAAAGTGAGCTCTTTGTCTGTTTTATTCCTTTCCCATGGAGATACTGGGAACATCTCTCTGGCCATCCCAGTGCCATTAGCTGTCCCCAAGAGCTGCTGCTGGCAGCACCCCCAGCACTCAGGAGGAGCTGCAGTGCTCCCAAGGGAGCTCTCTGGGATAAGAGGATCCTCAGAAAATCAGATTTAAGCAAGAGGTTGTGGCTGCCCCTGGATCCCTGGCACTGTCCAAGGCCAGGCTGGATGGGGCTGGGAGCAGCCTGGGACAGTTGGAGGTGTCCCTGCCCACAGTGGGGGTGGAATGGGATGGGTTTTAAGATCCTTCCATCCCAAACCATTCCATGACCCCATGAACCTGGAAAGGATCCCTGATTGTCCTAATTTTGTGCCTTGATCTTCCAGTGCAAAGCATCTGTTGGTTTTGCAGCCTTCCCCAGACTCTCAGAGAGCTCAGGGAACTGTTCAGACTCATTTTCCACTCACTGATTTTCCAAAATCCTTCTGAAATCGTAAGGAAAGCAAACTTGGTGCCTCAGTTAAACCAACACACTTCTTAAAACCACAATTAGGCCTGAAGCCAAGACTTGCACGGTTCCATTTGATCTCCCTCTGAATTAATAGTTTGGAGCTGATTGGGGAAGGCTTTGAATAGACCTTAATTTTTCTCATCCCAGAAAAGCAGCAACACAGAAGGAGTTCTTCCAAAATATTCCAGCCTTCCTTATGGAATGCACCAAAATAAACACAGGGAGGCCAAATCACCCCAGTGCTCTTTGGAGGGAATTTTGAAGCTCGGCTCTTTTCACCTATGAGTTGCTTACTCACGAGACATTAAGAAATCTAATCCTGCTCTTTAATTAGCTGAAATGACTGTTGGGAGTTAATGAGACTGACCATGAAGGTACTGTGAGGTGTCTGATTTCTCCTGCTGGTAAGGAAAGCTGGATTTTCCCAGTGCCAATGGCCAGCATGGCTCTGGAGGTGCCACTTTCTGCTCTCCCAGCAAATTCCTCACTGCCCAGGAACAGAGAGCAGCCCTGCTGGGGTTAGGTACGAGCTGACAGTGGCAGGGAAAGCTTCCCAAGCTAATTTGAATCCTGGGAATAATCCATCCGAGAGCTGTAATAAAATCCCAGGAATAATCCATTCAAGAGGCTCTTTGTGGGCTGCAGGCTCTGGGTGTTGGGCAGCAGAGTCTGGAAGGTGATGCTCAGGGACAGGGAAATAAAACATGAGTGGTGAAGGAAACCAAATATTTGGAAAGCCTGGCACATGGCACTGAAGGAAAATCCAAGGATATGAAGTTGGGTGAGCAGCTGGAAGTCCTCTGTGTGTTAAAGCAGCTCCTTCTTTGCAAACCCACTTGTTGCCAGATTAACCTTTCTTTTTCAGCCTGTTTTGCCCTTCCAGCTTCTCCTGTTTGCTTGGGAAAAGCTGATTCTTCCCTATTTGCCTTGGCAAAACTGATTTCCCTGTTTACCTTGGAAAAGCTGATTCTTCCCTGTTTGCCTCGAAAAAGCTGATTCTTCCCTGATTGCCTTCAGAAAAGCTGATTCTTCCCTGTTTGCCTTCAGAAAAGCTGATTCTTGCTGGATTTTGCTGTCATAACCTCTGATGTTTCCTTTCCAGTTGCCGGATTCATTATAAGGATATGTACAATTTGTTACGTGTAATTGCTCCACCCCTGGGCTTAGGAAAGAAGTGCCCTCATAGGGTGGCCTACAAGGTTTGGAATTTCAGAGATCCCTCCAGCATCTCTAGTCCTGGTTCTGTTTCTTTTTCTCCCCTCTTGCCTCCCCCAAGTGCAAATGCAAACAGTAGAGAAAAGAAACTGCAACGTAACGAATCCCTTGCCTGAAAAAAGGAATGATTGACTGACTGCCTCCTTTTTCCTCCATGCATCCCTTCCCTGGATCCTCCCACACCCCAGCTGGCTGGAGACAGGCAGTTTTATGAGACAGAGAACCCTCCAGCTTCCATCTTGCCGGCTCCAGGGGAAAAGTGTTGGGGAAAAGCATCCCAGCACTATACTCCAGAGAGAAACGGCACCCCGAGGTTTCCAGGGAGCAGCAAGTTTGTTTTGGCTTTGTAGCATTGTTGAATGACCAACTTTCCCTTTCCTGAGCTGGAAAATCATTGGATCTGGGCAGTGGTTGAGTGGGCAGGGATGAGGGATGAGCTTGCCTTGGGGGTTAAATGATGTGCCCAAGTTGTGGTGGACACGCAGGGAAAGCTCCTGCTCGTGGCACAGGGACAGTGTTGTGTGCTTGGGAGCCCAGGGGAGGATTTAGGGCAGATCTTGCCAAGAAATCAGCACAGGATGGGCTGGACATGGGGACCCAGTTAGAGGCAGGAATTTCTTGGAGAGCAGAGGATGAAGGAGGAGGATGGAAGCAGCAGCCAGGCCAGAGCTTCCTTTTCTCTCCCACTCCAGCCCAGGTGTTCTCCACACCTGACCAAGGGTGAAGAGCTCAGGAGCTTTGCAGGGAGGGAGGAGACCCCAGAGCCCAGCCCAGGAGCAGGAGAGCAGCCAGGGGAGGACAATTTGTGTCTCAGCAGCCTTCAGTCAGCTCAGGGCTGGGAGAGCTGGGTGGGATTCGAGCTGCAGCAGTTACCAGGGACAGGAATAGATGGTTTTGGCTGAGTAAATTCTCTCCTCCTCCTCCATCAAAGCTTTACATAGGAACTGAGATCCATGTCAGAGCACTGGGCTGGTGGGAAGGTTCCTGCTTGGAAAAGGGTTTCAGTGGGTGCTTAGGTTTTCCCTGCTGGCACAGAGGAGATGATAACATTGTCCTGCTTTCCCAGGGGTTAAACTTTCATTCACAACATCCCTGGGTCTCCTCAGGTGCCAGGCAGCACAGATTTGCACATTGTGTAAGCAGGCAGCTTTCTGCTAAAACAAACTGAGATGGTCCCAGTCCTGCTCCCAGTTTCAATGGCCACAAAAAGGGGAAGCAGGAATTGTTTGCTGTTCTGCACCTGTGTTTTTCAGGGCAGGATTTTATCCACCACCATGTGCTGAAGGGGATGCCCTCAGCCACAGCTGCTCTGAGGGCCTTTTCCCAAAACTCTGCAATTCCCAGTTCTCTCAAAGGTGGAGACACCCAGCTGAGGTTGGCTTGGTGAAAGAAAGGGAGAATATGAGGGAGAAACAGGTCCCCTTCCCACCACCTGCCCCTGCTGGGCTCTGCTTTTGCTGGAGCAGGAATTTGCAGTCCCAGCCTCAGCAATGGGAACAGTCCCAGTCTGTCCTCAGCAAGCACCCCACGATTGGCTTGTCCCTTGGCTCATCCCCACACCCAAACTGCTGCTCCCTGGAAGCACAGCTGGCTCTTTGCTCCAAGCCCTGTCCCATAACTCTGCCTCCCAGCCCTCCCTGGCATGGTGAACTGCCTGGTTTGGGGCTGGCAGGGCAACCCTCATCCCCCACCCCGCCAAGAGCCAGCCAAACCCAGCCCTGCCACCCCCTCTCCCCCAGGGGACATGGAGCATTCCCCAGGGGACATGGAGCATTCCCCAGGGGACATCAAGCATTCCCCAGGGCCACCCTGCAGGAGGAGGAGACGTTGGGTGCTGAAACGCAGCAACGGAAGCAGAGCCACCTTTCTCCTGCCCCACCTCGAGTTTGGTTTTGTTTCCGGAGAAATCTGATTAACCAGATCTCTGTTTTCTTGTCTGCTTTCCCTTCTCTCTCCCCTCCTTTTCATTTGCTCCACTGTGTTGCCCTTCCCCCCACCCCTTCCCCGTTCCCTGTCGGATTTCTGTGTCCCGGTGCTTTTGCCTCCATCCCTGTGATCCCAGCGGGCGCATCAGTTACACAGACATGTATGAGATGCTGAGACACATGTCCCCACCTCTAGGCCTTGGGAAGAAATGCCCAGCTCGTGTTGCCTATAAGGTAGAAACCTTCCCCAGGAACTCCTGCCCAACCACCAGCTTTTTGTGCCGTGGCTGAAGTGGGGTTTCTGTGGCATTGGTGTTGTTCTTCTGGATTTTCCTGGTGCTTTCTCTGCTTTCCGAGCAAGATTTTGAATCTCCTGGTTTTTTTTTTTTTAAATCTTTATATATCTATATATTTATTTTTTTTTAATAACTTTTTTCTGGTCTTTGAAACTCTGGCACATCAGTTTGTGTTCCTAAATATGTCTCTGCTCTCTCTATCAGTGTTTCTCTCTCTTCTCTCATATTCTGCTTCCACTGAGGTTAATTTGGGGAGGGACGGTGCTAACAAGCAAATTACCCCCCTAGTAGATCCCCATTTTTCTTCCTGGAACTCTTTGTCTCACTAACCCTTCAGCAGAATGTTGGTTTTTCCTCCTCTTCATTAGATTGGAGTAATTAGAGTAGGCAGTTCCGTAGGAGGGAGCAAGCAATTAAACAGAGGCAACACCAGAAGGGCTCCCTAAACACCCTCGTGGAAAAAATTACTTTAACAGAAGACATTTAGGACAGGAAGATGAAGAAATCACTCCAAGTTATTGTTTAATTGGCAAAACTTTTTCATTGAATCACCAAAATGAATTCAGGTGGAAATTCAGGTGGACATGGAGCAGATCCTGTTAAGGCCAGGGTCCCAAAAACTCCCAGGGCGGTTGGAAACTTCCATTTCCAGGGTGATTCCTTGGAAGTTTTACCATTGAATCTCACAGGTTCAGTGGGAGAGGTTCCTCAGAACCATTTATCACTGCTGTGGTTGAGAATCCACCAAACCCCACAGGTTTTTTGGCTGTTGGTGTCACTCCAGCCACCCCCAAACCCCAAAACTCCGTTCAGTGGATCTACATCACAACAGCCCCTCCTGTGCTGTGGGATTTTTCACCAAGTTTTTTGTGAAGAGGCTCAAGCTAGACCCAAACCTGGCTCTGATTTATGCAGGGCATGTAGCAGCAAGAAGAAGTTCAGATAAATCTTCCTACAAGATCCTTCCTCAGCATGCCAGGATTTAAAATAAAAAGAAAATCAAACACAACCTTAAATCTATCCAGTCAGGTGGCTTTGCTGGATTTCTTTTTGTTTCTGGCCACTGTAACTGAGCTCAAGGAACCCAACTAAATCAAAATTCCAGGTCTCAGCTATTTCTGAGGTGCCAATTACCCACAGCAATCCAAGGATCTGCCGCCTGTGAGTTTCCATTTTGAACAGAGCTGTGTCCTGCTGAAAGCAGAGGTTTGCAGGTGGGCAACCAGATCTGCTCTGTGGCTGTACCAGGAGGATAAAACTCTCATTTTTCCCCCCTAAATCTTGTAGAATTCAAAAAGGAAGAAAACAAAAGGGCATAAAGAGATCCTGTGTTAAAATAGGCATTTAAAATAAGGCTCTGGGCTGGTTTTTGTAGCAGACTTTGCCCAGGCCCACAAGCCCCAGCCTCGCTTTTCCCTGAGAATTTCCTGATCTCTTCTTTTATTTATCCTTACAGAGCAAATCCCCAGAGCTTGGGTGCATAGGAATGGCTTCTTTTTATAACCCAGACTCCTGATTTTTTTAAGGCATCGTTAATTTTTACTGAAGAAACCTCTGGATTGTGTCTGTGTGTCACAAGCCCAGGCAGAGACAGGTTCAAACAGCTCCAATCCAGGCCGAACATCAGATTTCTGAGTTTGGAGAAGATCCCATTCATTTTACACCTAATTGAAGAACCCTGCACTGCAGAAATATGGATTTAAAACCAGATCAGGATTCTCCCCGTGGATTAAAGCTGCAGTTTGGGCTGATCTCTCACCCAGCTATTGATGGTTAAACAAAACCCTCATGGTTTAGGACTGGTGTTTGCTCTTTCCGTGCTCCACTTCTGTGTGCAGCCCATCCATGGATTGGTGCTGAGCTTCTTTCCCCTGTGACTGTGGGGGTTGTGGCATTCCCTGCCCTGCTCCTGCCCGGTGTCCCCCCAGTGGTGTCACTCATGTCCTCCCAAATGGATGAGACATTGGGAAGGACAGTGAAGCCCCCCAGGTCCAGCCTGGAGAGGGACAGGGACCCCCTGCTCCTGCAGGTGGAGCTCAGGCAGGGCCAACAGCAACCACGGCTTTGTCTCTGCCCTGGTTTTGCCCTCTCCCTCTGATTTTTAAAACCCTAACTGTTCTGCCCAGCAAAAGCTCTTCTGCCCCACATATCCATTTTTCTTTCCATGTCTATTTCTCCCAGTCCTCTTTAAAAGTTTTGTGTGTTCCCCATGTCTTTGTTGCCTTCTCAGTACGTCCACACTGTTTTTAGTTTGGATTTTTCCCTCTTTGCAGCCTCCGTGGCTGCTGTCCTTCCTTTCTGCTGTTTTCTGGTTCCCCTTTCTCAACTGTTCTCCTCGGTCAGCCTGACCAGCCTCTGCAGCTCCGTGTGCGTGGCTTGGCTGCTTCCCGGAGGTGCATGCCTGGGATGCTCCGGGAGCGCTGCTGGGGCACCGGGAGAGCTCTGTCCTGCACTGGGGTGGGGGGAAAGGAACCCAAATTCCTGGGTTTGGTTCTGGGCCACTCACAGCAAGAGGGACATGGAGGGGCTGAGGGAGCTGGGAAAGGGCTCAGCCTGGAGAAATGGGGGATATGGGGGACTTTGTGGCTCTGCACAGCTCCTGACAGGAGGGGACAGCCGGGGGGGTCGGGCTGTGCTCCAGGGAACAGGGACAGGAAAAGAGAAAACAGCCTCAAGCTGTGCCAGCAGAGGTTTAGGGTGGATATCAAGAGAATTTCTTCATAAAAACAGTTTTCAAGCTCTGGAAGAGGCTGCCCAGTGCAGTGGTGGAATGACCACCGCTGGAGGGATTTAAAATCCATATAAATGTAGATGTGGCACTCAGGGACATGGGTTAATGGGGCCTTGCAGTGTTGAGGCAGTGTTTGGACTCGATGACCTTACAGGTCTTCTCCATCCTAAATTATTCTGTAATTCCATTAATTTGAAAGTCTTTTCTATCCAGTCAGATGAAAAGAGGGAAGAAAACCACTTAGACTTCACACTGGTGTCTCAGGATTTGCTCATTGTCCTTGCCCATGGCAGGGGGAGGAACTGGATGAGCTCTGAGGTCCCTTCCAACCCAAACCATCCTGGAATTCTGTGATTCCATGGGATAACCTCAGATCTGGGCTGCTCCACCAGCAGTGAGAGGAGCAAAGCCACGGAGAGCCTCTCCAAAGCCAACAGAAGAGTTAAACAGGCGTAGAATCTTTCCAACTAGGTCGGGGTGAATTATTCATAGCAAATAATTTATTCACCAAACTCAACCTCATTTCCCACAGCAGCGCTCCATTGTCCCAAATTTATTCACGTCTGGGGATCATTCCCAGAGCAGTTCCTGTCCCAGAGGCTGATGGGGTGCTCTTAATAATTCAAACCCGTCGGGGTGCCAGTAGTTTTCCAGGCATTGTGTGCTCCTCTTTTTGCTAAAGAGAAGGAATGATCCTCTGGATAAAGGCGTCAGAAAATAGAATTTAAGGTGCAGCACCTTTTTCTGGGTCAGGCCAGGAGCCAGCAAGACACCTTTGCTGCCGGGATGAATTTTCCCCTATCTCTCTAACACTTTCCCTGCCTGTTGGGACACTGTCCAAGGAGTTCCTGAGCAGAAACTCCGCCCAAAGCGGCGGCTGGAAGGGAGTTTATCCGTGCCACAAAGGTCTGGTGCCTCGTTAGCGCTGCCTTTGTTTATCGGCAATTAAAGCACCCCGGGGGCTGCGGGGGGCGCAGCCTGACCGCGCACGGACCCGCGACCCCCGCGCTAATCAGTTCCCGCCTCGTTATCAGCACCGAGTTAATTAGGAGGCTCCGGAGACAGCGGCGCGGCTGTGCCTCTGGGGCCCTCTCCCGCAGCAGCATTAACGAGCTGCAATGCGCTAATTAGCGCGGGGCTGCGGAGCCATCCCCCCGCGCGGCTGAGCTCGGAGCGGGGCCTCCATCTGCCGCCGTGCGGGGCAGGAGGGCACGGACAGGGGCTGGGAACTCCTTCCCTGCCGGCTCAGGGCACCTGGGAAGGATTTCCACCTTTCCTTCCTGCTGCCCATCGCCCGAGCATCCCTGGGTTGTGGCTGGCGATTCCCAGCGCATCCCGAGCGAGGCACGTTCTGTGTTAGCGCAGGGAAGGATCGGCAGGCTCCCGAAATTTCCTTCTGGCCTCCAGAAAGATGGGAAGTTACTCAAATTAGAGCTGTGTGGCGTTTTGGTTTGGTTGTTTTTGTTGTCGTTGGGATTTCTTGGTTCTTTCTTTCCCCTTTCCCCCTTCCCCTTTCCCCCTTCCCCTTTCCCCCTTCCCCTTTCCCCCTTCCCCTCGTTTTCCAAACCATGAGCCACTGCACTGACACAGTGAAGCACAACTTCAGCCAGAAGAAACAGCAAAAAAAATGGGGGAAAAGCAAATTTTTTTAAAAACTGAATGCAGTCTAAACAACTGAGGGTTTTGGTTTTTTTGTTTTGGTTTGGTTTTTTTGTTTTGTTTTGTTTTTTGTTTTACCTATGTTCTTGTCCCTAATCTATGAGAAATGTGATTTTTCTCTTCTAGCCTGGTTAAGGATGAAAATCCAGAGTTATTTATGAATTTTTCAAAGAGAAATTTTGGGTCAAGCAGAATATTTTGAGTTTGAGGAATGTTACCAATTTCAATTGGATTCCTTTTAAATGGATCCTCTAGAAATGTAGAGGAATTAAATACAGCTAAAATTAGAAAATAGCCTGGAAAGGGCTGAAATTTCACACCCTGCACAGGGAGATATTTTAATGTTTAAGGTTATTTTGCAATATTGAAAGGCAAAATTAATATAACTTTCTGTTTGCACTTTCAGCTGCATTTCCAGCAGTGGGAAAATGCACCAGACAATGTTCAGGGATCAAATCCCTCCTGGCTGTGCCCGTGCCTGGCTGATTCCTTGGCTCCTGTGGGTGCCTGCAGTGATTTGGGACATTGATTTGGGACGTGGTGTGAGCAGGGTCTCACCAAACCCCTCCCTCAGCACCCCCAGCTCTGGTGGCAAAGCCATTTCAAATCGAAGATGAATCAATTCTTTTCTTCCAACTGCTTCATCTTCAGCAGGAGCTTTCCCAGAAATGCCATATATTCATTAAGGAGCACATTTCTCAAGTCAGTGCTTCCAAGAAAAGAGCTTTTAGTGATTTTGGGAGGCATCTTGGGTGGCTTTTAGCTGAGGCCTGTTGGCCTTGGCTGCAGCAGGTTCTTAGCATTTCTCTCTGACTTTGTGGCTTTTTTTGGCCAAGAAATGGGCAGCTGGAAGGTGCAGCTCACCTTGGCAGTGCAGGAGCTCCTCAGCTGCTGTCCAAGGGAGGTGAATGAATCCCAGTTGGGCACCCTGAGAGGAGAGAGGGACGTCCCTCCAAGCCTCTGCTGCCTCCTGGAGCTGTCCACCCCTGGCCGGAGGAGCAGCACAAATCCCTCTCTGCTCCTTGCTGGGTCCTCACCTTGGGAACTGCACTGACTGGAGGTGTCTGAATTCCCTCTTGGAGCAGTTTGTGTGTTGGGATGGAGACAGGGGCAGTGCAGAGGGAAGTGCAGGGAGGAGGGAGGGGAAGTGGGGGAGGGAGAGCCTCTTCCAGGTGCCTTTTTTCACTGAATGGGGGTTTTGCTCAGCCAGCCTTCCTGCAAGTGGGGATCCCCTTGGAAAACTTGCCCTAAATCCTCTGTCCCTAGCTGAAATTTAGGAGGAAAAATCTTCAGCACTGCTCTGCAGAGCTGTGATGTGGCCTGTGTTCTACATCCATGTCCATTGGGAATTCAGCCTGGAGGGACAGCTGGGGACACCTGGGATGTGTCAGTCACAAAGTGCTTTTTGGTGCTGGTTGTGTGAGGACAGAGCTCTCCTGTGGGGAATTATTTCTCATTTGCCTGTTCTTCACCTCCATGCATCTTCTTTCTCTCTCATCCCTTAACTCTCTCCCACTCCAGTGGGATTCTGGGACTGTGTGAGTGCTAACTATGGACTCTCATTGATGGATTTTTGGTAACTTTTTGTGTGCTGAGGGCAAAATCTGAATCAAATCCTGTTTCATTTGACACGAGTGAACAGAAAAAACCCTGTGGTGTTGCCAGCTCTTGACACTATCAGAAAAGGGAGGAAAGGCTGGGCTTTGATTTCGCTGTGTGTGAGGCTGGGCAGACACGGAATAACCTCTGGGTGTGCTGTAAGGGAAATTGGGGAGATCACAGTGGCTTGTGCCAGACTTCAGCACAAAGGATAGGTTGTGACAGTGGCCTCTTGTCCCTGCAGGATGCAGTGAGAGCTGAAAATGTGTAACAAGATAAACAAGGAGATCTCAGCTCCTCTGGAGCCCATCTGAGCAGATTTTACACTGGGCCAGCACCTTGTGCCCTTTCTCTGCCTGTGCCAACACCACCCAGTGTCCCTCTGGGGTGGAATTGTCTCCTTGGCTGGCAGAAGGTGCCAGGGTTGGGGTCTGCCCTCTCTGAGGGCATGCAAGTGTCCAAAACCAGGCTGGACAGGGCTTGGAGCAGCCTGGCCTTGTGGGAGGTGTCCCTGCCATGGCAGGGGTGGGAGGAGAGGATCTTTAAGGTCTTTTCCAACCCAAACCAGGCTGGGGTTCTGAGGCAGCTCAGTTCAGCCATGTGGGAAGTTAGAAGCTGAAGTTTCTCTAAGCACTGAGGTAATCCCAGGGATGGAAAAAGTGGCCAAGTCTTCATTCCCCAGCTGTGACTGGGTTTGGGGAAAACTAAACCAGGAGCAGGAACTGGGGGAATTGGGGCTCACACTGAGCCTCTCACCTCCACCCCATTCCCTTCACCAGCAGGAAAATGCCCATGAGCAGAGGTGATGCTCTTGCTCCTGTTTTAGGATTGAGGTGAGGCCAGCTGGTGCAGGAGATGGATTTGGGGTTTAGATCTGTGAGCACACTGCTTTGACAGGTTCCAGCCACGTGTGTGGATGCTAGAGACACCACTGGAGACAGCCAGGAAATGGGATGAGAGCATCCCACCCAGCTTTTTTGGGAGAAATCTGTAGGACTGCAGTGCAGTGCTGGCAAATCCCTTGCTAAACCCATGAAGTTCTGTCCCAGACTTGCTCCTGGGCAGGAGATGGCATCAATGTGCACAAGAATTCCAGCTCAGCACACCAAAAGTTCCTCCCTGGTTGTACTCTGGGTGTTTTGGGGGCTCTCAGAGGGGCGGGGGAGGGTGGGGGAGGACTCGTGGCCCCACTCACAGCCAGCCCTGTGTGTCCCCAGCGCCTGGTGAGGATGAACATGCCCATCTCTCCCGAGGACTTAACCGTGCACTTCACCTCCACGCTGATGGCTCTGATCCGCACCGCCCTGGAGATCAAACTCGCCTCAGGTGAGAGGGACGGGGTCCTGAGGGGTCTCTGGGTCACCTGGAGATCAAACTCGCCTCAGGTGAGAGGGGTGGGGTCCTGAGGGGTCTCTGGGTCACCTGGAGATCAGACCCACCTCAGGTGAGAGGGGTGGGGTCCTGAGGGGTCTCTGGGTCACCTGGAGATCAAACCCATCTCAGGTGAGAGGGATGGAGTGGCTGAGGGGTCTCTGGGTCACCTGGAGATCAGACCCACCTCAGGTGAGAGGGATGGAGTGGCTGAGGGGTCTCTGGGTCACCTGGAGATCAAACCCACCTCAGGTGAGAGGGACGGGGACCTGAGAGTTGTCTGGGTCACCTGGAGGATGCAGCAAAGACACTGAGGGCAGCTCAGCCCCTTGGAGTCCCCCGTGCTGCCCTGGCACTGTCCCACAGGGGTTAGGGGAGCTGAGGGCAGCTCTGGGCATGGAGCTCATTGTGCTGCAGGAGATCTCTGTGCGTGGAGAAAACAAACCCCAAAACAGCACAAGAACAGAGCCATGCCCTGTGTGGCCTGCTCCAGAGCTTTTCCACAGCTTTGTGAGCCTCCAGCCTGAGCCTTGCAGGATGGGAGAGCAGTCTGCCATCTGAGCTCCAGAAAAGCGGGAGGAGAAAGAAAATTGCACTTTGCTGAGAGTTCCCGTGGCTCAAACCCTAATTGCTGACCCTGAGATGGGCTTGGCTGGTCAGAGCACGGTGCCAGGAACACCGAGGGCACAGATTGATCCCTGGATGGCCATTCATCGAAGAGTTGGACTTGATCCTTGTGGGTCCCTTCTAACTCAGAGTACTCAGTGAGATCTGCTGTCTTGGTGTTCCCCAAAACCACGGAAATCATGCCCCAGGTGGGAATCCTATTTTCCCATTGCCTTCCCATGCCAGCACCTGAGGGCAAGGGAGCTTGAGGACAGGACAGAGTCCTGAGCGTCCCCATACCTTTGGGGTGGCGTTCCTGGCCAGGAAATGTGGGGAACTTTGACCATCCCCACTGAGAACTCTGGGAAGAGTATCCCTCATTGTTCTGGATCAGAAATGAGAGTTTCCACACCTCTTTCCTGAACTGTTCCAGCCCTTCCTCCCTGATTGCTCCATGCTGGCAGCAGGGCAGGGACTCCAAATGCCATGAACCACATTCTGCCTTGAGATAAAATGCAATTATTAAAGTGCTCAATCAGGCGTTTACTCGACTCCCCAATTAAACTTTGCAATGTAATAAAACCCATTGGCCTTTTGTCTGGGTCGTTGCCCATTTCATCAGCCTGGCTGGGGTCACGATCGAGGCATGCCTGGCCCGAGCACTTTTACAGCTCATTTCAAAGTTAACAGGAGGTAACAATGCTCTCACCAGCGCAGGGCAAGGCAGGGTTAGGCTCTGGTGCTTTCCTAAGCAGTTTTAGACCAGTGCAACCTCTCCGAGTTAATCACCTTCTCCCATGCTCTTAAACTTTGCCTTTGAAGCCTTGGGGAGGCACTGCTGGAAGAAGAAAAATGTTGAGGTCCCTGGGGCTCCCCAAGGATCAGGGATGCATTTAGGATTTCCTGTGACTGTAAGGGCCAGCACCTTATTTCAGGAATAACTTCTAGATAAGGATCCTGAAAGTTCATTATTTTCTGTTTCCAGTTCCCTGTCAGCATTTTTTAACAGAAAAAGCTCCCCCCACCCTTTTCTCTGACCAAAAACTGGAAGGGAGCCAGAGGGGAGAGCTCAGCTGGTACTCGGGATTCTTTCTGTGGTTCAAATCCGCTCTGGGGTGTGAGGTTCTGCCCTGTTTTGTTGTTACGAGCTCCCTTTGAATAGGTTTCATGTGCTACGTTTAATTGAGTCTTTAGTGGGGCTAACAGGCCCTTAATGAACCCTCCCTAATGAGTTGGCGTGTGGGAGTTCAAACCCGCGAGTACCAGAGTACCCAGAGCCTCCTCCCATCGCTCTGCTCTTAGGAAAATAATCTCTGTCATTCAGATGAGCTCTTTAATTGCCTGCTGTGCAGGGAATTCAGCTGGGAGCTGGCCTGTGGCTCGCACAGCCTTTAATCACTTGCCACGGGTGTGTTTAGGCTTGGCTTTGGCCCTTGGAGCAGAGCTGGGGGTCTGGCTCTGCTCCACCTTGGATGCAGCTGCTGGCACAGAACGGTGGGCTCGTGTGGCATTGCCAAGGGTTTGGGGAGAGTTGGTGGCAAAATGTTTATAATTCATCATGATATTGCTTAGTGGAGGGTGAACCTACCCATGGCAGAGGGGGTTGGATTAGAGGACCTTTGAAGCCTTTTCCAGGCCAAACCATTCCATGATTTTGTGATTCCGTGATTCTGTGATTTCATGATTCTGTGATTTCATGATTCTGTTATTTCATGATTCTGTTATTTTGTGATTCCGTGATTTCGTGAGTCCATGATTTTGTGATTCTATGATTCCATGATTTCGTGATTCTGTTATTTCATGATTCCGTGGTTCTGTGATTCCGTGATTCTGTGATTCCTTGATTCCATGATTTCGTGATTCTGTGATTTCATTATTTTGTGATTCTGTGATTTGTGTCCAGCACCTCACACCAAGTCCTTCCCATCCCCTCTGGGAGGTGCTGCTGCTTTCCATGGGCACTCCCCGAAGGAAGAGGCACCTACAGATCCATGGACTAAGTCTGAGCTTAAATTCAAGTCCCGGGTCACTGCTCAGGGTCCCCAGATCAAGGCAAGGATGGTCCTGCTGAGTTCCTTGCACTTCTGTCACGAAGGAATCCATGGATTCCCTCCTCAGGGAAGGGCTGTGCTGGCTGTCCCTTCCCCAGGGATGGGAACACAGTGGGATGTGCTGCCAGGCCAGGGTTTCACTCCTCTCCCTGTCCCTCTCCCTGTCCCTCTCCGTCCCTGCAGGAGGTGTGAAGCAGCACCAGTGCGATGCAGAGCTCAGGAAGGAGATCTCGCTGGTCTGGCCCAACCTGTCCCAGAAGACTCTGGATTTGCTGGTGCCTCCTCACAAACGTAAGTGCTTCCCACCCTGGGTCCCTCCCAGGTACCCAAGGAGTCCCGAACAGGTTCCTCCCTCCTTGTGTGCCCTGTCCCAAGCCCCTCTGGGCACAGGGACATCTGGGGGCTGCAGCAGACACCGAGGGCAGCTGTGCCCCTTGGAATGCCCCGTGGTGCCCTGGCACTGTCCCACAGGGGTTAGGGAAGCTGAGGGCAGCTCTGGGCATGGAGCTCATTGTGCTGCAGGAGATTTCCTGTGTGTGGAGAAAACAAACCCCAAAACAGCACCAAAGAGGGACCAATGCTCTGTGTGGCCTCTTCCAGAGCTTTTCCACAGCCTTGCAGCTTCCAGTCTGTGCCTTGCAGGATGGGAAGGCAATTTCTGCCATCTGAGCTCCAGAAAAGCAGGAGGAGAAAAGTTAAAGCTTGCTGAGAGCTTCCAGAACCAGAAGTGAGGCGTTTTGGGGCTGAAGGCCTTTGTGTTACTTGGTCCTGAGCAAATGTGCTGAGAAAATGGAAGTTTGCTGTTATCTTGATTCGCTCTGGATTCCTGATTAACGAGAAGCAGTGCAGAGCAATAAAGGCATTGTTAATTAAGAAAAACGAGGGAGTTGAGGAGGTGCAAATCAGTGGCTAGTGACTGCTGAGGGCCTTCCCTCCCCTCCTCTCTTGATTCCTGCATGTCTGCTGCTCCAGTTCTTTCTTCCATGGTTCAGTTCTCAGCACTGGGCAGGGAAGGGCTGTCCCATGGCTCTGAGGGTGAAAACACATCTGGAAAAATGAAATACTCCTTAAATGTGTATTAGCCCATTACAGCCTGGCTGACTGTCACTCAGAGAAGCAGGAATGAGATAAAGCTTCATTGCTAAAGGGCTGGTTGGGGGTCTGGGGTGAATTTAGGGGTTCTTCTCTAAAGTGCCACTGAGGTTTCCTGCCTGCTTTTCTCCTACACAGTCCCTGTGTTTGCCACAGAGATCCAAACCGAGGAAAGGCAGCAGCAGGCAGAGAGCTGAAGAATCTGTTGTAACCTTTTCTTTGGGTTTTTTTTTCTTTCCCCTGCTTTCTGTGTGTGTTTTGCCTCATTATTCTAATTCTGCTTCCTCCCCCTCCCTGTTTTTCACACCCATTTGCTGTTATTTCTTATCCTTCTCTTCTCCTCACCCTTGCAATGTCTCTGCCATGTTTTTTTCTCATCCTCTGGCAGCGGATGAAATGACTGTGGGGAAGGTCTACGCAGCCCTGATGATATTTGACTTCTACAAGCAGAATAAGAACAGCAGGGAGCAAGTGCAGCCCCCCGGGGGCCTGTGCCAGGTACGAAAGCTGTCTTTTCATCCTCCCTCTTGGGCAGCTTTAACAAGGATCACCAGCAGAATTCAGCCAGAAGGTTTGGTTGCTCCTTCAGGCAGGGTTTGAAAATGGAAACCTCTCCTGAAAGTCTCCCTCTCAAAAAAAAAAAAAAAAAAAAAAAAAAAATCGTTGCAGTTGCCTTTTCCAGTGAAGAACTTTTCCAAAAAATGGCAACTGATGTTTGGCTGTCTACCTAGGGCCTGGGGAACACCAAAAGGTTTCTTTGGGAGACCAAAGCTGCTAAAATGTTTAAGTTATTTTTGAAAATAGGAATTATTCCAAATCATTTTGGCTCTGATGGATTTGAAGGTTTTAACAAATTCTAGGAAATATTTCTTGAAAATATTTTCACACCACCAGCTTGGGATTGAAAGCCCAATTGTTTCCAGTGGGACAAAGTCCTGTTGTTTTTAGGATGAGCATCCAGTTGATCTCCTAAAAGATCCAGAAAAGATTTTAGGATGACTTTCTGCTGATCCAGCATGGGGTGGAGATCTGTCCCACACGTGGATGGGACAGCACAACAGGCCATTGGAATGGCACAGCCCCTCTGGCCACAGCCATGTGGGAATTCTGTGCTGTGCTTTGGGGACTGGAAGAGCATCCCGAGGGAAGGGGATTGCAGTGGGACTTGAGGGAACATTTGAAGGGAATGGAATTGAAGCAGGATTTGGGAGAGCATTCTGAGGGAAGGGGCTGGCAGCAGGACTTGGGGGAACGTTCCAAGGGAATATGATTGCAGCAGGACTTGGGAGAACATTCCAAGCAAAGGGGGATGGCAGCAGGACTTGGGAGAACATTCCAAGCAAAGGGGGATGGCAGCAGGACTTGGAGGAACGTTCCAAGCAAAGGGGGATGGCAGCAGGACTTGGGGGAACATCCCAAGTGAAGGGGCTGGCAGCAGGACTTGGGGGAACATTCCAAGCAAAGGAGGATTGCAGCAGGACTTGGGGGAACATTCTGAGGGAATATGATTGCAGCAGGACTTGGGAGAACATTCCAAGAAAGGGGGATGGCAGCAGGACTTGGGGGAACATTCTGAGGGAATGGGATGGCAGCAGGACTTGGGGGAACATTCTGAGGGAATGGGATGGCAGCAGGACTTGGGGGAACGTTCCAAGCAAAGGGGGATGGCTGCAGGACTTGGGGGAACATTCTGAGGGAATATGATTGCAGCAGGACTTGGGGGAACATTCCAAGAGAATGGGATGGCAGCAGGACTTGGGGGAACGTTCCAAGGGAATATGATTGCAGCAGGACTTGTGCCAGGTGTCCCTCGGAGCCTGTCCCGGCTGTGCCCAGCTGGGGTGGCCTTTCCGCTGCGCTGATGTCCCAGGGTGGCAAAGTGGATTTTTTATGGTCTGGGGAAATCGCTGCAGCCCACCCCAGCTCTGACAGCTTCCCTTGTCCTTGGCAGCCTGGCCCAGTGTCCCTGTTCCACCCTCTGAAGGCCACACTGGAGCAGACCCAGCCCGCAGCCTTCAACAACGCCAAGGCCTTCCTGCGCCAGAAGAGCTCAGCCTCGCTCAACAACGGGGGAGCCTTGTGAGTATCCCTGGGCTGCCTTTCCGCTGTTTTAGGATTATGGCAAACATAGTTCAAGGTGTAAAAGGGTTTTACCTCAGTGTTTAATAGGATCTTAGGTGCACAGCTCTTCGCGGGTGGAACACACCGAGATGTGCACCCTGTATAATGTGTATACAGTTTTATGGACTTTGCAATTAGCATATCTGTCTAGGATCCCCCAGTAAGAACCTTAATATATGAAGTAATGTCCCCCTATTCTAAAGAATCACTCCCAGATGAGGCTGGAGCCAGTTTACAAAATCTGTTCCAGAGAGAAGGTTTCAACCAAGGTTGAAACCTCGAGTTTTTGATAGCATAGAGCTCTCTGGCTTTTTACTCTGGATATTTGGTCTTCCTGCCTGGCAGAACCCCAAAACTAAGCTGGAATATCAGACTGCAAAAATTACGAGCATGTAGGCTAAGGGTACAGAAAATATATAAAAGGGTATATCAAATATATAGAAGGGTATATAAAAAAGAAAAGGCAAAAACCATCACGCATCACCTGACCTCCCTCCAAAGCCAGTGCAACCCCCATGGAGTCAAGCCCCAGCAAGCACTGCTGCTCCAGTGGCTCTGGTGGCACCAAGGCCAGCAGCCCTTTGGCACCATGGCTGGGACAATTCCCACTGGTGGCTGCCAAAACTCCTCCGTGCACCTCTGGTCCTGCTGCAGTTATCCCTGTCCTGTACCACTGGGATTTCTGTGTTTCCTTAATGGTCTCTGAATCCTCACTGGAGAGCTTCCCATTGTCAGTTGGCTCACAGGAATTTGGGACCATTGCAAACCAACCAAACCAACCCCACCAACCATCCCAGCAATGAGTTCTTGGGAGCCCAGAGATCCTTGGGAATAAATTCATCCCTCGAGCTCGTGGCACTGGGTTACAGCAAGAGTTCCTTGGGATGTGCCACAACACAGTCTCTCTCTTTGGGAAGATAATCCCTCCATGCAGAGCTTTCCAAACAGTCCTAGTGACAGCAATCCTTAATTCTTCATTTCCTGCTCTCCAGGTGATTTTCCTCTGGATTGTGAATGCTGTGGATTTTTAGTGGTAGAAAGATGAGATTTAAACATCCCTAATAACCCTGCAGGGCAAACCAACACCAGACTCAACACTTGGTGAAGGGACCTCAGCATGGTCGAGGTGTTTAACCTTCCAGATGGTCCTGCACACATAATTGGCCTGAACTCCACAATTCTCCATAGCTCATCAGGAATTAAGTGGCAGAAGTTGTTTCCTTTAGTTAAAAAAATAAAAAATATGGTTGAAGATTCTCATGGGATCTTCAGGCTCTACAGGGGAAAAACCCAGGGGAGCCTGGAGCTTCCCCATCCACTGTGCCCATCCTGCAACTGATTTTCACAAGTGAAACCCCAAAGGGCACTCGAGTTTGGTGTGCCAAATCCAGCAAAATCTCTTGGCAAAAGAATGAATCTCTTTCCCTCTTTTCCTTGGGACAGGCCACCCCCGGAGGGTGGGATCAAGGAGTCGAGCTCGTGGGGGACCCAGCGCACCCAGGACGTGTTTTATGAGACCAGGAGCCCAGCTTTTGAGAGAGGCCACTCCGAGGAGATGCCCAGTGAGAGGGTGAGCAAACGGGGCAGGGTGGGCACGGGGAGGGGCAGGTCGTAGAGCTGAGGGAGAATTCGGGAAATTGTAGAAAAACGTTTTAAAAAAACAGGTGAAGACAGGGGGAGATATGGGAGATTTTAGAGCTGTGGTAGAATGTGAGAAATTTTAGAAAATACTCAGAAAAAGCAGGTGAAGACAAGGTGAGATATACGAGATTTTAGAGCTGAGGTAGAACTTGGGAAATTTTAGAAAAACGTTTAAAAAAATAGGTGAAGACAGGGGGAGATGCAGGAGATTTTAGAGCTGAGGTAGAACTTGAGAAATTTTGGAAAATACATAGAAAGAGCAGGTGAAGATGGGGTGAGGTGTAGTAGATTTTAGAACTGTGGTAGAACTTGAGAAATTTTAGAAAATACTCAGAAAAAGCAGGTGAAGACAAGGTGAGATAAAGGAGATTTTAGAGCTGAGGTAGAACTTGAGAAATTTTGGAAAATACTCAGAAAAAGCAGGTGAAGACAGGGTGAAGTGTAGTAGATTTTAGAACTGTGGTAGGACATGAGGAATTTTCTAAAATACTTAGAAAAAGCAGGTGAAGACAGGGTGACATGCAGGGGATTTTAGAGCTGAGGTAGAACTTGAGAAAATTTAGAAAATATTTAGAAAAGACAGGTGCAGACAGGGTGAGGGAGATTTTAGAGATGTGATAGAACTTCAGAAATTTTAGAAAAATACTTAGAAAAGCCAAGTGAAGACAGGGGGACCTGCATTAGCAGAAGATCTGTCCCTTGAGGCATTGGTCTGTCTCATTTGCTTGAGCATTACGGACAAACCCCAAATCCAGCAGCTCCCACAGCTGATCTGGACGTGCTTTTCCTGGAATTCTGTGCTGCTGCCGTAGGTTTCCTCAGGTTTTCCCTTCCCACTGTCTCAATCCCATTGTCCCAGCTCAGTGAGGGATGGGAGAGCTCATCCCACTGCTGTCCTTGCTGAGCACAGAGCAGCCTGGGCACTGCACAGCTCTTTGGTCAGTCCCCTTCCCATACCAGTGATGCCTGAGGGGCTTACCTAAAACACAGGCTAGGCAAGGTTAAGAGAATAAAAAGCAGTTCTGTTTATTGAAGGCCTTCAGGTGCATTCAGGGCAGGCACAGCCCACCCAGGGGCTGCACCCAAAATGGACAGTGGGTCACAGGTTTTTAATAATTTATAAGTTCTGACCATTTGCATATTGAGCTTTAATCCTCCAATTACAGCTTCAGGTAATGAAGTCAATTACTCCAGGTTTGCTCCCCCAATTCACTGCTGTTTACATATCTTGGGGCCTGAGACAGTGAGGTGTGCTTGAGGTTTGAGCTTAGAGAGGAATTGTTTTGTCTAAAAATGCAGAGAACAGCATCTTAAATCCCTATATGGAATCCAGAGTCATACACTAAAAGGAAATACAGGATTACAGATATACGAAAAATATAGAAGCTAAAATCCCAAGGCATCACCAGCATGTCCTCCCAGTGAAATCAAACTTCAAGAAGCTGATGGTGCCTTCAAAGCTGCTACTCCTGTTCTTGTTCCTGAAACCATTCCATGTTTTATCAGGTGGTGGAGATGAAGGAGATCAGCCCCACAGTTGCCAACGGAGAGCCCCAGCCAGGCCTGGAGAGCCAGGGCCGGGCAGCCTCCATGCCACGCCTGGCTGCCGAAACCCAGGTGAGAGAGGGGATTTGGGTGCTGGGAGGCTGAGAGCAGGCTGAGGGCTCAGCGTCTTCTCTCTGCTTCTCGTGGGCTGCAAGTGGCTTGTGAATGTTGGTTTTAAAAGGTGTGGGGACAGGAGAGCAGCCCTTGTGCTGGGATGGAAGGGATTCCCTGCAGGGTGTGGCAGGGGTTGGGTTCCCTGCAGGGTGTGGCAGCTGTCCCCTGCAGGGCATGGCAGCTGTCCCCTGCAGGGTGTGGCAGGGATTCCCTGCAGGGCATGGCAGCTGTCCCCTGCAGGGCATGGCAGCTGTCCCCTGCAGGGTGTGGCAGGGATTCCCTGCAGGGTGTGGCAGGGATTCCCTGCAGGGCATGGCAGCTGTCCCCCTGCAGGGTGTGGCAGCTGTCCCCCTGCAGTCACAGCACTGTCCCCAGTTTTATTTCTCCCCCCTTGCAGCAGAAGGCAGCCCAGGGTGGTCCCTGTGGCTGGGTCACTGCCTGGGGGCTACCCAAGAGTGTCAGGGTCACTGTGTGGGGACAGGGCCCTTTGCAGGCTGTATTCCTGGACGGCACATTTCCCATTAGCTCTGTGCCATCTGTCCAGCCAGCCAAGCCATGCTCCTGTGCCCTGTCCTTCAGAAAAGCTGGAGAAGTGCTGTGCCTCACTTGGATGGATGGAGGAGGCACAGGGACCAGCAGGGAGCTGTGCCTGGAAGCCACACTGTGACACTGAGTGTGCTCCCTGTTTTGTCCTGTCCTGTGACCTTGGCCACTCAAATGGTGCTGAGCATTTTCCTTGTTGATTTAACTTCTTTTGAAAGAAATCTCCTCACTAGAGTTGACTTGTGGACGCTCCTTAGTGTGTAGGATGTAACATTTTTGGCCATTTCACACGTTTGTTGCTGTTTGTCCCAAATGCTGCCCAGCCACCATCCTGCCTCCTGTGTGACAACATCTCACCACTCGTGTCCTGCCCCATCCCCAGGGCCTGATTCACGCAGCCAGCAGGGAGCAGCCTGCCCTTGGGGGCTGTTTCCGTGGCTCCCCATCATGGGAAGAGTTTGTTGCGCCCTAAAATGAACCCTGTGCTGTGCACATGCAGTAATAGCTCCAAAGATGAATTGTTGTGCGGTGTGCTGGGGCTGCTCCTCCCCAGCCAGAGCATTTCCCACCTGGCTCCAGAAACTGCAGCCTTTGTGTGAGCCCTGGAATTGTCTGAATTATCAGGGCACTGCTCAATGTGCTTAATAAAAGCAACAGCCACAAAGCAAAGCCATTCACCTTCCCAGGAATTGTCGTTTATCCTAGGCCACAGGTAGCCTCTTTCCTTCCCCGGCAGTGCAGTTGGCAGCAGCAAGGCCAGCAGCAACTTTCCCTGGCAAACTCCTCTCCGTGGCAGTCAGATATGAATTTGCAGGCGTGTCCCTGGCACCAGTGTGGTTTTTGTCCCCCAGGGTGTCACTGCCCCTCCTGCCACACCTGGTTGTGAATCAGGCCCGGGATCTGAGCTCTAACGTCATTTAATGATACGATGTTTAGTGGTTGTAGCTCTGGGTGAATAACTGATGTCCTTTCTGTGTGTGTCTCCCCCTCCATGCCCCCCACCTTCCCTCTCATGTGCTGCTCTGCCCCTCCCCACACTTTGAGTTCTTTCTAACTCTTATTTGCAACGCTTTCTGTTCCTGGACACCTCCCTTTCTGTTCGCCTCTCTCTTTTTATGTTCCACATATTAAAAAAAACCCCTCCTCCTGTGTTTTCACCCTCCCTCTTTGCTGTCCTGCCCCCATCACCTCCCTCCCTGGTGGTCATCGTGTCTGCTGCACATCTGATGTCTGACACTGGCTGTACTGTGGGGCTGCTTCCAATAATGTCCCTCACCTTGTCCGAATTGTTTGCAGAGGAGCAAAGCACGGTCACCTGGGAGTTACCTGGCAGTATGTAGTTTGCACTCGGTTGTATCCTCTCCAACCCATCTTAAGAATTAATTAACCTTCCTTTAACCCTCGACTTTTCTCCCCTCTCATTTGGAGTCGCTCCGGCGCAGCTGTCCTCTCTCTCTTCCCACTTTTCCGCCGTTCCCTCGATCCATGGTTGCACGCTGCTCGCTCTGGTAGTGGGGCTTGGGTGGGTGGTTTGCTTTTTTGGATTTGTTTATTTCTGTGCCTTGTTGCTCAGGAATTCAGGCAGTGAAAACAATCGGCTTGGGAATGAAGAAGCAATTGGGAGCTCTCGGCGGGGGTGCTGTGCCGTCTCCCGAGGCTTTTTGAGAGCCTGTGAATCCTATAACGAGAGCATTGCCATGATTTATGGAAAAGGGATTTATTGCTTTGCCACTGATTTGTGTCAGTGGGACTTCTGTCCCTGGAACGAGCATGGAAGCAGGACCACATCCCAGAAAGAAATGTTCATTTCTTGTCAATCTGCCTGGCGCTTTTTTTTGTTGGGAGTTTCCAGTTGCTTTCTTCCTGGCAGCTCCTGTATGGATTTTGAAAATCTGGATGTATTTTTGGTGGGAAGTACTTCCACTCCCCGTATTTTTGCCCATCAGACTGTCCAGTTCGCAGACCCCCTGCCCTCCCCCAGCTGCAGGCTCTGCACTAAGCACATGAAGCTCCTGAGTGTAATTTCTTGCCCACACAAACGAGGGCCACAAGAGGTGACAAAAGCAGCACAAAGTGGTCCTGCTGATGGAACTGGGACACACCACAGGCTCTGCTAGGATCCCTCATCCCAGCCTTGTGCCTCTGATAAACCTTCCAGCATGGGGATCCCAAGTGCCCTTCAGGAGGAAGCACCAAAATGTGGGGAACTGCACCTTTGTACCCAGGATAATCTGCCCTCAGTAGGAGGAAAAATGTTTTTTCCACTCAAAATGAGCAGAGCTGTGAAACAATTGGCTTTGCCTTGGGTAAATATCACAGGGCAGCAGAGATCTGGATTTCGGGATAAGCAAACGAAGGAGAACAGACAGGAAAAATAATACAGAGCTCTTAGGAAAGGTTACAGTGAGCAGAGTAAATGTTCTGGGAGGGCTGTTGTTGGAGCGCTTATTGGATTGGGAACTCAAACAAGTGTCAGGCTGAGGACTGGGGAACATCCTGAACTTCCCTGTCAGGCTGGAGCACCATGCCCTGAGATCTCTCCTCTGGAACACGGCTCGGATGCAGTGACAGACCCAGGGAAGCACCCAGAGCATGGGTGAGGTGCTGTCTCCACACAGAGCCAGCCAGAGGCCAGTGGAGGAGGAGATGTGGGAATTGTCCTCAGTTTTGAGCTTGATCCCTGGGCAGAGGGGAGGCAGAGGCGGTGAGAAGAGCTGTCCTGAGGGACACCTGCCTGGGGCTCTGCAGAACCTCTGTAAGGTTTTGAGCCTAAAGGGGAGGGAGCAGGGTCTGGAGCTGCCAGAGCAGGGTCTGGAGCTGCCACTGGCACAGGGAAGGGGTCCAGCAATGCTGTTCCTGCTCTCAGTGCCCAGATGTTTGGGCACAGATGTTTTAAAACCAGCAATTGCAAACCGAAGTATTCCTTTCTGGAGATGTCCTGGTAGGGTTCCAGGATGCACACACTATCCTGCTTATCCCAGGCACGAGGGCTGCAGGGAGTGATGGTGGGCCAGGAGAGGTTTAAATGTTTGGTGGGACTTGTCTTCAGCTGCAGGGAGCTAGAAGGAGTTTCCTGCTGCCTTGGCCTGATCCTTGCCCTGATGGCTGATTTTTCTCCCTCTCCATGTGGTGCTCAGCAACGCTGCCTGCTTTCCCCTTTGGAGCTGCTTTGGGGTGCAGGCCCCGGAGCAGCTGTGGGTGACACTGGTGTTGGAGAATTGCCCTCGTGAGGCGCTTGGCTGCTGCTGTGCCCCATGTCCCTGCTGTGTGTGCTGTGCAGCTGCCTGTGCCTCTGCCCCCGTGGTCCCCATGGATCAGAGATCACATTCGCTCCCCAAATTTCACACTCAATCCACATCCCACAAATCCTCCTGCCCATTCCGGTTAGCTCCAATTAACCCTTTCTCTCCTTCCCCTCCTCGCCCCTCCCTCTGGCTGTACCCCCCCATGCTGGGAACCAGGCAGCCGAGCGGGGCCCGGCGCCTTCCCTCACCCCGCTGCGTGTCCCTCCGTGTTCCCCGCAGCCCATCCCGGACACGAGCCCCATGAAGCGCTCGGTCTCCACGCTGACCCCGCAGCGCCCTCACGCCATGCACCTCTACGAGTATTCCTTGGAGCGGATGCCTCCGGAGCAAGGCCACCACCACCACCACCACCGCTGCCACCGGCGGAAAGAGAAGAAGCAGAAATCCTTGGATAGGTCCCATCACATGGCTGATGGACATGCTGGTGAGTGCTTTATGCCAGGGAAATTCATCCACAAGCACCAGAGGTTTATGTCCAAAAAGGAGATAGAGGAGTCCTGTAACTTTATTCATGAATAAAGGGAGAGCTCATGGGCATTTCCCATGGGGTCTCTCAAACTGTCAGAGGACACAGCCTCTTTTTATCCTAATTTCCCAGCCACGTTTCCCGCTCTCTTCCCCCATTGGCTGAGGTACTCAAGAGGTACGGACTTCCCAAATGGCCTAGTACACACCCCCTTCTAATGTGTACCCCCCTCTTCTTTTCCTTGTGTCTCTCTTCTTTTATCTAAATCCAGGGATTTAGCACAGTCTTGGGTGAGTCAAACAGTGGAATTCCTATGGAATTTATGGTTCCTTCCCACTGTTTATTTCACCTCTCAGTGTCCGGCTTTATCTACCAGCAGATCCACCATTTGTAAAGACACTGCCCTCTCATTCCCTTCATTTGCCCACAAGGATTTGTAGCAGGGAGGAGGTGTACGCCCCTTGTCCCCTCCTTTCAGGTGGGATTTGGGGTCCTGCCCATGTTGAAGGACCTCCCCACTCCACACACGTTGGTGACCCCTACCCAACATTTTCCTTCCAGTAGCCCACTCTGGAGAGTCCTCTTCCAAGGACAAGAAGCAGGAGCGCGGCCGCTCCCAGGAGAGGAAGCAGCACTCCTCCTCCTCCTCCGAAAAGCAGCGCTTCTACTCCTGCGACCGCTACGGCAGCCGGGACCGTGCCCAGGCCAAGTCCACCGAGCAGAGCAGGCCCACCTCCCCCAACGGGGGCCCGGAGCACGGCCCACACAGACAGGTGAGGAGAGGCAGGGTGGGGAAACAGCCCTGAGCTCGGCCAGGGATCTGTGCACCTTTGCCGTGTTTGCTTCAGTTAGGGGAAAATTGGGGAGGGAACGCCAGGCTGTTGCAGGCAAAGCCATTGAGGTGCTTGGGGCTTCACACCAAGGCTGGAAAAATCCTCCAAGTCCAACCTGTGACCAATCCCCACCTTGTCACCAGCCCGGAGCACCGAGTGCCACATCCAGGCCTTCCCTGGACACCTCCAGGGTTTGGGACTCCACACCTCCCTGGGCAGCCTCTGCCAAGGCCTGACTGCCCTTTCAGTGAAGAAATTCCTTCTGATGTCCAATCTGAACCTCCCCTGGCACAACTTGAGGCCATTCTCTCTCATCCTGTCCCTGTTCCCTGCGAGCAGAGCCCCCACCTGGCTCCACCCTCATGTCAGGGAGCTGTAGAAATCAAAAAGGTCCCCCCTGAGCCTTCTTTTCTCCAGGCTAAAATTGAGTTCTCCTTTCTTTTGTGATTGTGAGGTTCTCAGGCTCTTGGGGAAAGCTGAGCACCTTCCCCTGGATGTTGGAATGCTGGTCACTGGGAAAGCCGGGCAGGGCAGAACAGGCATTGATTGACAGCCCAACGAGCACCAGCCTGATGGCTTGGTAGCAAGGAAAAAGTGCTCTTTAAAAATTAAAGGTCTGCTCTCAAAATGTTAGGTCAGGAAAGGCTGAGGGATTGTTCAATCCACGCATGTCCTGCCTTGGGAGAATGTAAACAGAAATGGGAAAAAAAGAGGGCCCCGCTCCTCTCACTCATGGCATTTGTGTAAATTACTGCAGCTTAGTTCACTCTCACATGGCATTATTAGTAACCCAGGGAGCTGCCAGATTCTTCCACCACTCCAAACTCAAATGTGTAATATTAAAGAGGAGAAGGTGAACACATTTCTGTTAAAGGGACTTGTTAAAGCCTGTCCAAAAAGCTTTTGGTTGTTATTTTTTCAGAAAAAGGCTGTTTAATCCAAAGGCAGTTCATTCCCAACCTGCTAAAAACAGTCCCCCAGACCTTCCTTCCATGTGGAACCCATAATAATAATCATCCATAATAATAATAATCCAGTTTTCACCACAGAAATGGAGTCATAGAATCCCAGAATGGTTTGGTTTGGAGGGAACCTTAAAACTCATCTCATTCCAGCCCCGTGCCGTGGGCAGGGACACCTCCCACAGGCCCAGCACTCACAACTGTGGGGTGAAGTTCTGCACGACTCACCCCAAGGCTAAATCATTTGTAAAAAAACCCCAATAAGTTAGGTTTTTGAGCTGCTCCCAGGCCAGGTAAGGCGCATGTCGAGCCCTGTATGCTGTGGGTGCCTCCCCTGGGCAGTGTCCCCTCTGTTGGAGCCGTGTGCCAGTTTGCGTCCTACCGATGCTCTGCCCCTTTCTGTTCCTACTGCTCCCAAACTCGAACTCTCCAGCCCTTCACATCTCGTGTTGAATTATCTCTCGAGAGCCTCCCCCCCCGACTGTGCTTGTCTAAACTCTCTCTTTTTTTTTGCTTTTCTTTCCTCTTGTGACTCGTCTCCGCCTTCTGTTGCTTCTCCTTCTGTTTGGTACCTGCCTGCCTTTGTGTTTGTCCGGCGTTTCCCTTTTTTTATTTTTTGATTTGCTCTGTTCCAATTTTGATGTAGGGCAGTGGTTCAGTTAATGGGAGCCCCTTGCTGTCGACATCTGGTGCTAGTACCCCCTGCCGGGGTCGGAGGCAGCTCCCACAGACTCCACTGACCCCACGCCCCAGCATCACTTACAAGACCGCTAACTCCTCGCCCGTGCACTTCACCACTTTCCAAACCCCCACGTTCTCCCCGGGCCGCCTGAGCCGCGGGCTGTCCGAGCACAACGCGCTGCTGCGGGGGGAGCAGCAGCCGCCCCCACCTGCCGTGGCCCGCATCGGCTCCGACCCCTACCTGGGCCACCGCGACGCCGCCGCCGACAGCCCCCAGCGCGCCGTGCCCGAGGACACGCTCACCTTCGAGGAGGCTGTGGCCACCAACTCGGGCCGCTCCTCAAGGACTTCCTACGTCTCCTCCCTGACCTCGCAGTCACACCAAATCCGCCGCGTGCCCAACGGGTACCACTACACGCTGGGGCTCAACGCGGGCCCCGGCGCCCGAGGACGCAGTTACTACCACGAAGCCGATGAGGATGACTGGTGCTAGCGGCTCGGCGGAACCCTGCGAGGTGTGCGTGCTTAATAAGGATGAGTTTTATCATCTGGAGGGCTGGGAGCTCCCACGGGGGCCCGGGGCCAGAGGTGGCCGGCGGGGCAGGCCCGAGAACTGCTCGGCGCCCGGGGCCGGAGATGACCCCGCAGCCTCTCTCTCCTCTGTTGTTCTTTAGTTTTTCCTTTTTGATTTGGTTTTCTTTTGCACTAGACAGATGGAGGAAGAAGGCTCCCTCCTTCTGGGGAAGGCAGCGGGAGGAGCACATCCCTCTCTGCCCCCTCCCCACTGCCTTGTCTAGTTCCAAGACACGCACCAGGCGCCAACCCGGCCGCAGGCGCGAGGGGCCGGGAGAAGAGCGATCCTCACCTTCCACGGTGGAAAAGCAGAACTGTGGGTCCTTCTCGAGATCGGCGCAGTTTCGTTGGGCTATTTGTTAATTAATTTACCATCATAATATCCCCCCCTTCCAGGGTGGGGGCCGGGGGTAGCAAAGGGACTCGCACGAACAACGCTTGCCCCTGCGTTTGTCTCGTTGAGCGCTGAGAAGGAAGAGATGCACCCAAGAAACTGGAAGAGGAGAACACAGCCCAGAACAAAGGACAGTCCTTTGGGACTTGATGTTCAGCCACTGCAATCCTTTAGGGCAGAGCTGGTGCCACCCCCACCCCCGAGCTGACCCTGCTGTGACACCGCTGCCCTGGGGGTCTCTAATGTCACTCACCACATCGGGTCCTTCACACTGACACACGGTAAAGCCACAAGAGAGCTCCTTTGTAAGGACTGTTTCCTTGCTGCTGAGACTTTTCGATCCATCCCTCTCTCCTGTTGACTGCAACACGCCCTCACTGTTTTGTCTTGTTTACAATATAAGCTTGATTTAGCAAAAAACAACTTAAAAAAAAAAGAAGTCCACAAAAAAACCCACCCAAACAAAAAGAGGAAAAAAAAGCGTAGGGGTGAGAAGAAGAAATGTTATTGGTTTTATATCAAGCTATTAGATAGAACTTTAACTTTTCATTGTGTGCATTTTTGTAAATTGTACAGTAAAAAAAAAAAAAAGAAAAAAAAAAGAAAAAAATTCCTCTTTATGTAGAGAATTAGTCCAATTGTCATTCCAGGTCCCACCGTTTCTACCGAATGCTCCAGTTGTTCACTACTAAGTGCCTAACCTTTGAAATCTTTCACAGTGACGATGCAACCTCTTGCTTCGAGGCATCAGAGCTTGGGCGAGCGTGGGGAGGGCAGAGGGGCGGGGGCTGAGCCGGGGGAGCGCCCGGAGCCTCGGAGGGTCCCTGGGGCCACCATGCCCCAGACACTGCGCTCCAGGCTGGGAGCTTCCAGCGGGGAAGGCAAACGTGCTTTGGGGTTGGTTTGGGTTTTGTTGGCCTTTTCTTTTTCTTATTTTTAATTTTTTTTTAATATATAAATATATATATATATTATATATACTTTTATTGGTGGGAGGGGAGTGATTGCAGCAAACAAAGCCGGCCTTGTCTCATTGCCCAGTGGAGGAAACGCAGGTGGGAAAAAGGGCAGCATCTGCAGGGGTGTTCCTGCAGGAGAAGCAGCATCTCCCACAGGCAGGCCGAGAGAGCTCTGGCCACGCTCTGTGGCGCATCACCGGTGTGGAGGGCAGTTGGAGTGAGTTGTTTTAATTGCCTGATAAGAGAAGGTTAAAAAAAAAATTACAATGATAATAATAATAATAATAATAATCCAAACCTCTAACTCTGATTCTCAGGGATGAGATTTCCGCGTTCTTGCAACGACGCTTGCGTTGGCTGGTTTCTTCCTTTTGTGCCCGTGTGGATTCCTGCACTGTGAGCTTTGGCAGAGGGGCACACGCGCTGTGCTGGCGGGAGGGAGGCTGGCGGCAAAGTTTGGGCAGCACCTCGTGCCCGGGCTCTGCTGAGCCCTCGTAGGGCTGCTTGTGGGGCTGGTTTGGGGCACAGGGCGGCCCGAGGACGTGGAGAGGTTAAAAGGTGAAAGGAGGAAGGGTGGGAGGTGCCAAGCGCATCCCTAAAAACGCTGCTAGGAAAGAGGACAGGGTTGGAGAGGTGAATTTTTTCAGAGGATCTACTGAGCCCCAGACCTGTGGAACTTCTCCAGGCGAAGTGGTCGCGTGGGACGGGTGGAAATCCTGCTGGAAATCCTGCTGGAAATCCTGCTGGAAATCCTGCTGGAAATCCCGCTGGATCGCGGTGATCTGTTCCGTCCCTGGGGTGGTTGGAGGGGATCACATGCCACCAAAACGCTCAGGAGGTCTCTCGTGCTCTCGGCAAAGTCTTTCAGCCTCAGGCAGGAGCAGTCTGCACTATGGTGGTTCTTCACATCTCCTGTAGCTCTTCCCTCGAGGAAACTCAACCCGGTTTTGTTCCCTCCAGTGTTTTGTTTGAATTTCGTTCCGTTCCGTAGCGATCTCTGGCCGATCTCATCCCCGGATTCTGCTAAAGGACAACTCCTGTCTGTATCTCTGTCTCTGTATGTGTGTGCACTCGGAATAAAGGCAGTGTGGTAGCCAGAGGTCCCGGCTGGCATTCCTGGCATTCCCAAACGGAGGGCTATGCAACCAGATGACACGTTCGGACACACCCCACCCCAGCACCCTCAGAAAGACCTTCATCCATCCTCTAGCTTTATCTGCTGGATTTTCCTGTTTCAGGCTTCAGCACGAGTGTGACCAAATGTTTTATACATTTTCCTGAAATGAAGGCACAAACACTTTATTTGAAATTTTCAAGGGGACATTCCTATTTTACTCCAGGAAGTCGAGGGGAAGGGACACCACCACCTCTCTGCCCGTGCATGCAAACACCGTACCCACACTAGAAAGCAACAGACATGTCTTTCTGTATGGAATAATCCTGTCTTTTCCCCCTTTCCTCTCCCATTTTCCATCCCCAACCCCCAGCCCTGCACTAACACAGCCTTGGGTCACCCCAATTCTTAGGCAAACCACAAAGAAGAATCTCAAGTTGTCCAAACCCTCCACCCGCCTCGTAGGGGTCGATGACAGTGACAGACGAGCCTGACCACAATTATCCATCACCCTTCCCCAACGTTTTTTTACAGCCTCTCTGCTGTCTCTCCATCTCTCCGAGAATCCTCATAGTGAGTTGCCAAACTTGAATTGCACCGATCAGTTTTCTGCATCCAGAACCAGTCTCGTAGTGGCTGTACTTTGAATAAGTAATGTTTGCATGTAATATATATACATATATACATATCTATAAAAAAGTATGTGCATGGAAAATGTTTATCTTCGTACTTTTTTGATACAATGTATTCATCAGTTGTTAATTTTTAATTATATTTGATATAAATTTGGGGGTTTGTTGCAAAACTTTATATTTAAAAAAACAGTGTGAAAAACGATCAAAGTTCCAACCATGCAACACAAGCGGAACTTTACCCAAAAAAAAAAAGGGGAAAAAAATTGAGAAAAAAAAAGGTTCTGTGATTGCCTAGTTTGCTGCCTGAGTAATATTTATCAGCCAAACTTTGAATTCTGCAGTTGTTTCTACAATTCCATTTTGTATGAAGCAAAGTCCTTGAATTAAAATAAAAACTTAGCAAAAAAAACCAAAACCTGAGCAATTCCCAGACGGTGTGTGCGGTGTGCCTGCTGACCGTGAGGCGCCGGAGGGCTCCGAGGGCCTGCCCACCTCCAGGAGTGACAGCCCGGGACAAACTGGATCCCAAATTGGGATTTTGCAAGGAATTGGCCACATCTGTGGGTTTTGTTTTTTTCCCCATAGAGGCTTCACAGATGTTCAGTTTGAGTAGGGAGCTCTTTGGAAATTTGTGGTGTGGATCCAGCATGAGATGGCTATTCCTGGAGTCCATCAGGCAGCAAAAGTGTGAAGCTGAGGGTTAAACACCCCCAGCAGCGATTGATTTGTTCCAGGTTTCTAACAGAGGGACGTTTCTCCTGTAAAATACTGGCCCAGCTTGGCCAGAGCAGCTATGGATGCTCCATCCCTGGAACCATTGAAGGTCAGCTCGAGTGTGGCTCTGAACAAGTTGAGGATGCCCCTGCTCATCCCACAAGGGTTGGACTCGAGGACTTTTAAATGTCCCTTCCAACCCTGACTGTTTTGTGTGCTGGGAACGGCTCCCTTTGGCTTTAACCCTGATGAAACCCTAAACACCCTAAAGGTGTTCCTGCTGCTCCCTCAGGGAGCCCTGGAAATCAGGATTGGCGTCAGGAGTCTGTCATGTGTCCAGGCCCTGCTGTAGCACCTGCAGAAAACAGAATTAATAATAACAATAATAATACTTGTGGAATTTACTTGGAACTTGGTACTTCCAAGACTTGCACTGAGTAGAAAAACCCAAGGGCTGTTGGGACGCGAGGAAAGAACTTCTCATTTCTTAGGATCTCTTTGGGTAACTGGAGAATCGCCCTCATCTCCTTCCAGGGGCAGAAATCCACTGCGTTCCTCCTTCATCAGGGCCTGCTGGTGTCACACGACACCAAGGGCTCTCCGGGAATTCTTGGATGCTGCAGAGCACAGATTTCAGTACTTGACTCCTCTCTTTTTCCATCTTTTCTGTGATGAGACCCCCAGGGTCCCAGCTGAGATGTGGTGTGGAATGAAAGGTGAAGGTCCTCAGCTCTCTGATCTCCAGGTCAGAATGGAGCTCGGGATGGAGATGCTCTTGCTTGAGGTCACACAGGGCATGTGAGGTCAGTGAGGTTTGGGGCAGAACTTTCCTGGACTTGCAGCAGGGTCTGTGTGGGGTTTGGGGTTCTTGGGGCTGGATGGCACTGAAGAGTAGGATTTTTGTTACATTTGTGAGATATCCCAAACAAAAGTGAAACGGAGGTTTCTGAGCAGGGTACAAGGGAAGGTTTGAAGGGCAGGGTTTGGGAATCAGTGTGGATCAGGGTCCACCCCAACTTCCAAGGGGTCCCCTGCTGGATTTGCTCCACCACAACCATCAGGGGGGCTGGAATCTGCCTCTCCCCTTCAGAGGAGAGAGATCTCAAAAACCTCTCCCCTTCAGAGGAGACCTCCAAACCCGTTTTACAACCCTGTATGTGTTTGAAAATCCTAAAAGCCCTTTGGTGACCTTCTGCTCTTTTAAGGCATTTTTTCCCTTTTTTCCCCCTTATTCCAGTTGTATTCTCTGGGTCCAAGGTACACATCACCCATCAGCTTCTCCAGGGCCTGCCTGAGCCCTGCGGGGAGGGAGCTGGAACAGGCAGGGTCCCTGATCCCAAACCCAAAGCATCTCCCATATCCGAGACTCTAGAGCTGGAACCTCTGGGTTTGAGTTCAGCTGAATCCCCAAAATGGCTTTATTTTTGCTCCTTCTCCCATTCCTGGTGGAAGGTTTTGCTGGCAGGGGGTTTGCACAAGGTCTCCTCCCCCCAGGGGCACATCTTGCCAGCAGAGACCACAATTTCCATCACCTTTATTCCCTGTAAATAAAATCAGGAGCAGCGTTTCCAAGGCCAGCACCCCACGCCCAGTTGTGCCATTAGGGGGTAGCATTTTCAGGCTTTTTCTACTTTCTAGGGAAACAGGAAAAAAAAAAAAAAAAAGAAGAAAGAAAAAAGGCTGATTCAAAATGCTTGAGAGCCATTCCCTGAAATATTTGTCTTAGGATGCAGAAAACTCAGGGTGAGCACACCTGCGTTCAAGGTGCTCAGGTAATTTGGCTTTTTTTTATTCCCTGGAGCATGAAAACCTGGGATCATTCAACAGATTCCTCATTGCAGCCATGCTTCAGACAGCACCCACAGCCTCCTACATCCCTCCAAGGTGGTGGATTACTCATCCCAGAGTATTTCATCCTTTCTTATCAATCCTAAGCAGATCTCCTGATATTTTCCAGGCTGTGAAAACACCGTTTTCAGAAAGTGCCTGATCGTGATAACAAAATCTCAACTCAATGCTGTCACTCAGCACATTCCAAAATATTTTGCAGATGAGGCAAATTTTGCATCTTTATGAGATTTAAAAAAAAAAAAAAAATTGAGACCTTGAATGGGACTAAATTACCAGCAAGTGAGGACAAAGTTAAGGTTGCTCTGCTTCTTCCTTCATGTTTGAAATCACTGGTGTGTGCCTGAATTTTTTTACATGCAGAGGTTTTTAGTAGGGTCCCAGTGAGGAGATGTCACTGGGAATTTGGCATCTCCCTAGGAGGGAATTCACCGGAGGGAATTCAGAGAGAAGGAGCAGTAAGAGAAGTGCTGGAAGGTTGGGGACTGCAATTGATGCCCAGGGGGCTCTGGTAAGGCTGTGCAGATATTTGGGGGTGAAGGCTTGGGGGGTGAGGCAACAGGAGAAGGGGGATCTGAGCAAACCAACCCCGAGAGAAGGGATGGAAACTCCAGAACAGAGCCCCTCCAGCCAAGGAGGGAGGCTGGGACAAGCTGGTGGAGCAGAGCTGTGTTCATTCAAAGCAAACAGTATCAATAACCGGAATTTATTCATTTTATCCTCATCTCCACTTTTGTCGTTGCTCTGAAACACAATATCCCAGCCCTGGCTTTGTCTGTGTCTGTTTTTATTATTTCTCTGGTT
The DNA here is from genome assembly GCA_036630365.1 of Acanthiza pusilla. Taxonomy (NCBI): domain Eukaryota; kingdom Metazoa; phylum Chordata; class Aves; order Passeriformes; family Acanthizidae; genus Acanthiza; species Acanthiza pusilla. The sequence continues at coordinate 9,047,923 of JAXCHO010000028.1, read as the reverse complement.
CTGGCAGCCTTTTTTCTGCCCAGCACGGCGCAAACACAGGAAGAGGAGGAGGAGGAGGAGGCATGGTCCTTGTCCAGCTACTCCTGCATAAAAGGCTGACACATCCACAGGGGTGTGAACCCAAATCTTGTCACAGAGGGCTGAGGAGGGGCGTGGAGGTGGCTGTGCCCCTGGATACAGCAAATGAGTGTGGTTAAAAGAGGATGGGCTGAGAGACAGGGCTGTGGCAGAGTCATTCTGGGAATTTGACAAGGGATTTTTCCTCCTCGTGGATTGGAGGGTGTTTGAAAGACCTGGTTCTGGAGGTGATCCACCTGACAGAGATCTGGATCTGGAGCTGATCCACCTGAAAGGATCTGGTTCTGGAGGTGATCCACCTGAAAGGATCTGGTTCTGGAGGTGATCCACCTGAAAGGATCTGGTTCTGGAGGTGATCCACCTGAAAGGATCTGGTTCTGGAGGTGATCCACCCAAACAAGCTGGTGGGATGTGCGAGGAGCAGAGGGCAGAGTCCCACAGGTCCCACAGCAGCGATGGGACATGCCAAGGGATGGGGTGTGTGCTGCTGGGACAGACGGACACATCCTCTGAGGGAATCGCTGGGATTCTGAAAGGAAAGGCAAATCCGTGTCACATGTTCTTGACAAATAAAGTCCTCTACATGGCAAAGCAAAGGCTCCTGCAGTGTCTCTGACCTTCATTTCCTTGGCAAGCCGAGCCAGCATGGCAGGGGAAGGGTCTGGAAAGGGGCAGAGAGGGGTTTGGCATCGATGTTGGCTCATGCCTCAAGCAGCAATTGGGATTTAAGGTGAGGAGCTTCCAGAACTGTCATTTCTCAGTGTCACGGTGGGGACTCCCCAGAGCAAAATGACAGCTGGGTGTCACACCAGGCACCTGAGCATCTCCTGCTCCCGGGCAGAGATGTCCAGCCCGAGTCTGTCCGGCTGTCCCTTGCTGAAGGTTCCCAATTTTTTTGTGTTTTTGCATGATTGCTGCAGGAAAATACTATCATGGATTGGGAGCGAGCCTGTCTCCCCCATGGGCCTGAGCCAAAACCCCACAGGGCATCTGTGAGCACCCAGGGAGTGCTCTGCCACACACAGGGGCACAGGGTGGCAGCAGCTGTGGGGTCTGTGCCATTGGTGATCCTGGAGAGCTCAGCGTGTGGGGGCTGCTGTGGGGCAGCACTCAGCTCTGGGGGGGTGACAGGGGGAACTCACTTTTGGGGTGAGGCTGCAAACACCTCCCACTGGGGTGGTGGCGTGGCTGGGGACACCAGGGCTGGCTCAGATTGACCCCATGAAGTGCCAGGAAGGAAGGGGCTGAAGTGGCCCAGACCCCAAGGAAAGAGGGGCTTATGCCCCGTACAGCTCTCCCTGCAGAGCTGGGGTCCCTGGCTCACCCCAAAACGCCCCGGGGGGAGCGGGGCCGGGGACCCCCGGGGGGAGCTGGGCACAGCCCGGGGGGCAGAGCAGCCTGAGCAGCTCTTGCGGCCAGGATTTTAGGGAGGCTTTATGCGGGGTGTGCCCTTTACCTGCGGAGGGCAAAGCAGCCCAGGAGGGCTGTGTCAGCAGCCCCTGCACAGCGCTGGAGCTGCGGCCGCGGCTGTCTGTCCGTCTGTCCATCTGTCCGTCTGTCCGTCTGTCCGTCTGTCCGTCTGTCCGTCTGTCCGTCTGTCACCCGCGGAGCCCTGCACGGGGGAAGGGGACCCCCACCCCCAAACTCTGCAGCCCCGGGGGCGCTGGCAGCGCGGCTGGTTTCGGGGCGGGGGTGATGCGGGACACGGAGCGCGGTGTCCCCGCTCGGAGCGCGGTGCGGGGCAGGGCGGGGGCCGGGGGCCGGGCCGGGGGCGGGGGCGGGGGCCGGGGCCGTGCCTGTCCCGGCGGCGGGGCCGGGCGGGGATGCGGCGGGGCCGGGGCCGGGCACGATGCGCGGCGGGGCGCTGGCGCTGGCGCTGCTCTGCGCCCTGTCCCTGTGCCCGGCGGCCGCCGAGCAAGGCTCCGGGCTGGACACAGGTAGGACCGGGGCCGTGCCGGGGGTGTCCCGGGGGTGTCCCGGGGGTGTCCCGGGCAGGGATGCGGGCGGTCACCGGCCGGATGCGGCGGGAGCCCGGCACGGCGGAGCGGCGAGCGGGGCAGGGGGCGCGGGGCTCGGCCGGGGCTGTGCGGGGCTGCGGGGCCGATCCTGCCCGGGGGGTGCCGGTGACCCCCAGCTGCATCGGCGCCGATCCACGGGGCAGCCACGCCTGCTTTGGGGACAAAACAGCTGCGCCCACGGCCAGGGACGTCCCTAGGGGCGACAGGGACCCTCTCGCAGTGTCCCTGTGGCTCACGGGTCCCTGGAGCGAGTGTGGGTCCTTCTTCCTGCGGGACAGAGCAGCCGGGATTTGTTTGCTGGGATTTGTGCGAGGCTTCTCCGATGTCTCATCTCATAGAATCAGAATCCTAAACTGGTCTGGGTTGGAAGGGACATTAAAGCTCATCCAGTGCCACCCCTGCCATGGCAGGGACACCTCCCACTGTCCCAGGCTGCTCCAAGCCCTGTCCAGCCTGACCTTGGACATTTCAGGGATCCAGGGGCAGCCACAGCTTCTCTGGGCACCTGTGCCAGGGCTTCCTCACCTCCCCTTTGACTGAGCACGGTCCAGGTGTGAGGCTTTGCCCTTTGGTCACTGCCCAGGCTGGGGAAAGTTCTGAACTCAGGAAGGCTTTCAGCTTTGGGGCACAATCCTCTAAATGTGGGTTTTCCTGGGGTTTGTCCTAAACCAAGGCACTTCTTTGGGGTTGCAGCTCATGTTCTGCAGGCAGTCCCAAGTGATGGAGCAGTTCTGCTCCACGGCAGGCCTGGGTGGTGGCAGAGCTCCAAGAAACACCCTGGAGGAGCAGGATGGGGCAGCTGGGCTGGGCTGGGCTGGGCTGGGCTGGGCTGGGCTGCCTGACCTTGGAGCTGGGCTTGGCTTCAGGAGCTGCAGCGGTGACCTGTGGCACTCCTGGCTGGCTGGGTGCCCTGAGTGCTGATCCTGAGGCAAGGGGGGAATAGCTGGAGTGTGGAGGGAGTGCCAGACGAGAGCAGCTCATGGCTGGAGCCGGGACTTGGTGCTCAGAGCTGGTGAGACCTTGCTGAGGTTCCATGTCCCTTTTGCTCTGGGCAGTGGAAGAGGAGAGGGCATGGCATGTGGCAGTTGTGGCACCTTAGGGTTGGAAGGAAATTGGAATCAATTTCTTAGCTGGATCCATTAGGAAATAAGGACCCCTGTCTTCTTTCCTCGCTCCAGCTCCGCCAGGATGGGGTGGTTTGTCGTAGGGCTGGCTTGGGTAGGAAGCAGTTCTGGGTGTCCTGTCCCCTGTGACCACTGGAGCACACCCAGAGCCCTTAGCAAACACTAAATCAAATCCATCCCATGAACTCCAATCCCCAGAGCACCAAGCTGGCTTGGAGATGGTGGAGAGGTCGATTTTTAAGGGAGCAGTTATTGAACTTGCACCTATTTTTTGTGGTTTCATAGAAACACAAAATGGTTTATGTTGGAAGGGAGCTTAAAGCCCATCCAGTGCCACCCCTGCCAGGGCAGGGACACCTCCCACTGTCCCAGGCTGCTCCAAGCCCTGTCCAGCCTGGCCTTGGACACTGCCAGGGATCCAGGGGCAGCCACAGCTTCTCTGGGCACCTGTGCCAGGGCCTGCCCACCCTCCCAGGGAGGAATTCCTTCCCAATATCCCATCCATACCTGCCCTCTGTCAGCTTAAAGCCATTCCCTGTGTCCTGTCCCTCCATCCCTTGTCCCCAGTCCCTCTCCAGCTCTCCTGGAGCCCTTTAGGCACTGCCAGGGGCTCTGAGCTCTCCCTGGAGCCTTCTCCTCTCCAGGTGAGCACCCCCAGCTCTCCCAGCTCCAGAGCAGAGGGGCTCCAGCTCTGGAGCATCTTTGTGACTTCTTCTGGCTCTTTATGTCAGGAGCTGCACAATTCCTACGAGGGGCCCTGCAGTGCTGTGGGTCCAGGATGGGGTGCCACTGGTAGGGAATTCTGCATTTGGGGTGCTGTGGGGTGGGATCAGCCCCAGCTAATGTCCTCAGTGGGCACAGCCTGGGGGTCTCCAGGGCTTTGCTGAGCTCATCCCACTCAGGGGATGCTGTGGTTAGGAAGGAGGAGAATGTGGGCAGCTCCTTGGGGCAGTGGGAGCCCAGTGGCTCTGCAGCTCCCGGGAGCTGATTTTTCCTCATGAAGTGCAATAAATAATAATTGCAACCCCGCTCTGCAAAACACAGAACTCCCCCAAATCAACCCAGAAAATCCTTTCTGGGAATGCAATACAAAAGGAAAGCACATGAACAATTTGCCATTAATTAAAGCTGGAGTCATCCAATTAAAATCTGCTTAATTAAGGGATGCATCCAAAAACACACAGCTTGGCTCCTGCAGGTGGCATTTCTTGCTTGAGGGTTCGGGGAAAAACAGTTTTCTGGGAAATAATCCTGCTGGAGGTCTGGGATCCGAAATGTCGGATCCAGCATTGTGCAAGATCCTCAAATCCGCGTTCTTTTGGGAATGTGCACATGGAATTGGTAAATGAAACACTGAACCTGATGGAAATATGGATAATTTTAAATTGTGATGTATCAGTGTTGTCTATGCACAGTGTTTTATATTTCTATATATATAAATGTATATAAATATATAATTATTAAAATATGTAAGTATAAATATATAGATATAGATATAGGTAGAGATATAGATATAGATGTAGATAAAATCATATTTGTGTCTGGGCCTGATGCTGATAATTCCAAGTCCAATTTCTTAAGAATCCAGAAATCCCAGATTTGGACTCTTTCTGTCCTTTCCATTTGACCCTCCATTCTCTGGAGGGTCATGACATCCTTAATTAGGCACTTGTATGGAATTGCTAATTTTTTTCCCCTTGACAAGGCCCTAAATTGTGCGTTTAAAGTGCCATAAACACAGGGGTCACTGCCTCTGCCCCCAGCTCCGAGAGCAGCTGGGAGCCTTCCCCTGAGGCTTTGCCCCTGCGAGGGCAGAGCCTGAAAAACCAAACCTTGAGGGCTCTCAGGAGTTATGGGAACCCCAAAAAGAGCCCACCAGGGTATTTTTACAATCTGGCTTTTATCCCTGAGCTCCTTGCTGGGCTCCTCTTTGTGCTCCAGAGGGAGGAGGGAAGAGCCCGCCAGGGTTTGTGCTCGAGGTGTGTTTGAAGGGCGCCCTTATCTGAACTCTGCCTTTGCTGAGCATTGGTTTCCAGCTGTTTTCTGCTGGGTGAAAGAGCCTTTTCCACCCTAAAACCCTCAGGTGCTCTTACCTGGGAACAGGGAGGAGGTGAGCTCCTGCTTTCCCTCAGACAAAGGCACCAATACCTCGCACTCGATCCCTTGGGATTGTTTGGCTGCACGGAGTTTTTATGGGCTGCTTTGGGAATCCCTGCCTGGAAATGGCCCCAATTCCTTGGACAAGTCTGGAGGAGAAGGCGCTGCCCCAGGACATTCGGGATGTGGCACACGGGGGATGTTTTCATGCTGTCCCCCCTAAATGCCACTGTCCCACCACCCCTGCCTCCTGCCCGAGGTGACAGGAGACACAACACTTGTGGCAAAGCCCTAAGGGGTGGGACATTGGGATGCAGGGCCACCGAGGGGTGGGTGCACATCCCAGATCCAGCTGCTGGGATGGCGCCTTGTGCTGTGGTGTTTAACTTCGCCCAGCTGGAGCTGTTTGGATTGAAAAGTCTCTCTGTTTTAAGTCTGTCTCATGCTGAATTATTTGAAAACTTCCAGCCCAAGCTTCCCAGCAGTTCCCAGGATCCCTGTCTGCAGAATATGTTGGCATTCCTGGAAGCTGGAGTGCAGAGCTGATGTTTGGCAGCATCCCCACGAGATCCCTCCAGATCAGACCAAGTTAAAAACCTGAAACTTTTCCACAAGCCTCATTTCCTAAAGCCTCTCCTTCCCTCTGGATCCAGGCCTTGCTCTGAGCATGAGAGGATGCCAGAGCTGCTTTCCCCTCTATTTTTTTGCATCTTAGTAGGTGGGAATTGTCCCATATCAGTGCATTTAAACTCTGGGGTGCTGGGGAAGGGTTTCAAGGGTGGGTAAGTGCCGTTCCTTAGGGGAAGATTTTCCAGAGGAGAAGTGGAATGGATCATCCTGTAGGTTTGGGATCAGATCGGCTCACCAGGAGCTGAGCTGGAGGATCCAAACCTCATTCCCATGGGGAAATGAACAGTCTGGGCTGAGTGTCACACCTTGTGCCTTGTCCAAACACTGCCAGGACCCTGCAGCCACTGCTGCCAAGCCCAAACCAAGCCAGGCTGGGTTCCGGGGGCAGACACAGAGTTTGGTGTGAGAAGCAGCTCGGAGGGGCTGCCCACACCTCCTTCCTCTGGGCAGGATCCCAAAAACTCCTAATTCCTTGCAGGAGGAGCCGCCATCTGCTCCTGGTTGAGGTCCTGGCCGTGGGGGCTGACGTAACGTCGCTGCCTCCCTGGCTGAGGAGGCTGGAGCTCTTGTATATATATATATATATTTATGGATTTATGGATGCTTGACATGGCTCCTGGCTCTCACAGCCAGCGTGGGGCTGGCTGGCTGTGCTGCCCTGGCAGGAGCTGGGAATGGTTTTACAGCTCGGCTCTGAGGAGGGGCCCATTCCCCAGACACTGCAGATTGTGGGGTCGGTCACTCCTCAGGGGATTTGGGTGTCTGGGGCTTGTCTGGGAAGGAAAGCTTGGGGATATCAACGGATTCTTGGGGGCTGGGCTTGGTCCTTGTGGCTCTGCTGGGTGCGGGCTCAGGGCTCAGCTCTGCAGGGAGCGAGGAAGGGTCACAGAGTCACAGGATCATGGAATCACAGAGTCAGAGTCACAGAATCACAAAATCACAGAGCTACAGAGTCACAGAATCACAAAATCACAGAGTCACAAAGTCACAAAGTCACAGAGTCACAGAGTCACAGAACCACAGAATCACAGAGTCACAGAACCACAGAGTCACAGAGTCACAGAATCACAGAGTCACAGAGTCACAGAACCACAGAATCACAGAGTCACAGAACCACAGAGTCACAGAGTCACAGAATCACAGAGTCACAGAACCACAGAGTCACAAAGTCACAGAATCACAGAGTCACAGAACCACAGAATCACAGAGTCACAGAACCACAGAGTCACAGAGTCACAGAATTACAGAATCACAGTCACAGAGTCACAGTGTTACAGAATCACAGAATCATGGAATGACAGAATAACAGAAAATGCTGAGTTGGAAAGGACCCACAAGGATCCCTCCCCCATGGGGAAGCTCTGGGGTCTGGCAGGGCTGTGCTGCGGTTGCAGCTCTTCCCCAGAGGTGGGGAAGGAGGTCTCCCTGCCCCTCCCTGCCGGCTCTGGCAGAGTGTTGGGGGACAGATGTGAGCACACAAACCTCATTTCCTCCCCCTAGAAAGAGGCTGCTCACCCAACCCACCTCCCCATCACACGATTAGCAGGGTTTTGGTGCTTTGCCCCTGTTTTTAAACAAGCCCGCTGCCAAGGCTGGCTCTGTCCCCTTCCTCCCACCCCGCAGGAGAGGCTGAGCATCCCTGGCTCTGGGGTGCGGCACTCGGGGGACCCCGCGGGCTGTGCTGTGCCGTGCCGGGGGCAGCTGGGGACACTGTCACACGCTTCCTGAGAGCCGGCTGGTGGCACTGGGACTCCTTGTCCCCGCTGTCCCTGCATTGTGCGGGGCCTTCATTCACCCGCCAGGAGCAGTCGGCTGAGAAGCTTTGCTCTCTCGGGGTCAGCAATTAAGGAAAAAACTCTCTCCGAGACTTAAGCACCCTCCTCCCGTGCCTTTGCCACTCCAGGAACTCAAGAGAGCAACGAAGTGACAAAAATCAGCGTCTGTTTAGCGCCCCTCGACCCTGACCGGGCGTTTCTGCGCCACAATGATGGCAATTAGTGCCGCACTAATTGCCGGCGCTGCCGGCAGTGTGATTCCCGCAGGGTTAAAGGCCACCTCAGGTCACATCGTGCTGATCCCGGGGCTGCTGGGGACACGGGGGGCCCGGCACGTGGCTGGTGCTGCGAGATGGGGGACGGGATGGGGGACACGGCAGGACAGAGGGACACAGAGGGATGGAGGGACATGGCAGGACAGAAGGACATGGCAGGACAGAGGGATATGTTGGGATGGAGGGACACGGCAGGACAGAGGGATGTCTTGGGATGGAGGAACACAGAGGGATGGAGGGACGCAACAGGAGAGAGGGATGTGGCAGGACAGAGGGACACAGAGGGACGGAGGGACACAGCAGGACAGGAGGACATGGCAGGACAGAGGGACACATCTGCCCCTCTCTCCACAAATCTTTTTTCCCCTTGTCTTTGCCGTGGTGGTTTCAGCAGCTCTGTGGGAAGGAGAGCCAGGGTTGGCTGGGATTTTTCTCCCTGATTTCCTGTGCCTCTTTTCTGCTTGTCCCTGAGGGGCAGCAGTGCTGGGAGGGGACGAGGAGAGCTGAGGTGACACGATGGCTCTCCAGGGGGGCTGCAGCAGCCTGAGCCCCCCAGCAAATCATGGAATGACCTGGGAGGAACCTGAGGAGATCCTCTGGGAAGGGAACTAAGAGGAGATGGTCCAACACCCATCCAGTCGTGTTTGAAAGCCTCAGTGATGGGGAATTCACCACATCCCTGAGGAGATTCTTCCAGGGGCTCTTTGCTTTTACTGAAATTTATTTTCCTTGGATCACTATCCCAGGATGCTCCAACCTGGCCTGGGACACTGCCAGGGATCCAGGGGCAGCCACAGCTTCTCTGGGCACCTGTGCCAGGGCCTGCCCACCCTCACAGGGAACAATTCCTTCCCAAAATCCCATTTAAACCTAAATCCTGATCCCCTGATCGGTGTGGGCAACACATCCCATATAAAGGGAAAGCCACAGCTCACATGGCTCACTCAGCTCTCACAGCTCCTTGGCCCCACTGTGGGGACTTCCTGTGGCTGCTTTTCCCAAATCCCAGGTATTTGTCACCCAATGGCATAGGAACCTTCCTGCCACAAAAAATAGATTTTTTGGAGATGCTGCTCCAAGAGTGGAGCCATGGGGTGAGGCTGGAGCACCTTCCCCTGGGATATTGCCCATTCCTGGGTGCTGTGGATCTCTGTGTGTCCATGGAGTTTTTCCTGCTCTAAGGAGCTCCATAATCTGCATTTAGGTTCTTTTGGGAGCCCTGCTTGTGGTGGGGACCCAGCACTGGGGATGGGAAGTGCTGCTACCATGCCTGGTGTGCCTTGGGGTGTCCATCCCCTTCTGATCCTGCTGCAGGGAAATCCCAGGGCTTGGGCATAGGTCAAACAGATTTTGTCCAGGGGAAAAAAAAAGCACTTGACTTTTGTTGCCTTCACGAGAGGGTGAATGAAGTAATTTTTTAAGAATTATTTGTGGTTTTATACAATCATTCCAATAGCAGGTTCTATTTTCTTAAAGGAAAAACAAACCATGCAGGAAGGTGATGAACTTTTACTTGCTGGAAGCTGATTACCCTCCAGTCCCTATCCCAGATCCAAACCCCCCTCACAGAAGATGGATACATTCTAAAGTTGCTGCATTTAGATAAAACATGAAATATTTCCATCAGGACTGGGAGAAATGGGAGAAGGGAGTGTGGAATGGATTGCTGAGACATCTTAAAGCACTCCAGTCCCAAACTGACCCGGGGCAGACGCAGGGCTGAGCCCTCCTCCTCGGTAAGAGGATGCAGCTGGTGATCCCAGCAGCTGCTTGGAGCTGGAGAAACTGGAGAGAATGGAGGGAGGATGGGGCAGGGCAGGGCCTGGGATTTTCCACAGCGGCTGCTCTGGAGGGTTTGATGGGAAAAGCTCACGAGTGTCCCTGGAAATGGAATGGGTTTGGGGTTGGGAGAGCTCTGGTTGCTTGATGCCCAATGGAGAGATGACACAGCAGGGTTGGAACTGGGTGATCCCTAGGGTTCCTTCCAGCCCAAACCTTCCTGAGATTCTGGGAATCTCTGGGAATCTCTAGGAGTCTCTGGGAGTCTCTGGGAATATCTGGGAATCTCTGGGAGTCTCTGGGAATCTCTGGGAGTCTCTGGGAATCTCTAGGAATCTCTGGGAATCTCTGGGAATCTCTAGGAATCTCTGGGAATCTCTGGGAATCTCTAGGAGTCTCTGGGAGTCTCTGGGAATGTCTGGGAATCTCTGGGAGTCTCTGGGAATGTCTGGGAATCCCTGGGAGTCTCTGGCTGGGGATGAGCCAAGGGCCAGGCAGCTGCTGAGAGCTCTCCATCAAACAGGTAAATGTGCAATAACCAAGCATGGCAGGTGACTCCTGGGAAGGGAACATCCACAGTCTCCAGAGCTGGGAACGCCTGGGAAGGAGGGGAGGATGGGGTGGCTGTGGCCCAGGGCAGGGCTGGGGCTCTCTGATTTCCCACTCTGCACGGCCCTGGGTGACTGTGGCCCATGGCTCCCGTCTGTCCAGCAGGGAATGGCACAAGACAGACACCTCCCCTCCTTCTGCAGGGCTCCAGGCTGGGATCTGAGCTGGGAAAATGCAGCCAGGCAGGGCTTTGGTTCCATTAGCTCCTCTCTTTTCCCTTTTTAACCTGCCAGACACGATGTTCAGAGGGCTGTGACTCTGCCAGGCTGCTCTGTCTCACACTGCAGCATTCCCTCCCTGCCGCCCCTGGCAGTGCCAGCTTTGTGCCACTGCAGTGCCAGCAGAGAGCTCCAGGGTTCCATGGCATGGCTTGGAGCTGATCCCAGAGCTGGGAAAAGCTGCTGGAAAAAGGTCCCAGAGCTGGGAAAAGGTGCAGGGCATGGGCTGAGGAGGAGGTGATTTGTCCCTGAAAGGTCCCTAAATCCAGAGAGGGAGCAGGAGAAATCACAGGCATGGAGAGCAGAGGGGCGAGGAGGATTTCTTGGGATGTGCTCCATGTGCACAGCACCTTGTGGGAGCCAGACCTGAGGGGTTTGGGGTGTGAGGGAGCTGGGGGTGCTCACGTGGAGAGGAGAAGGCTCCAGGGAGAGCTCAGAGCCCCTGGCAGGGCCTGAAGGGCTCCAGGAGAGCTGGAGAGGGACTGGGGACAAGGGAGGGAGGGACAGGACACAGGGAATGGCTTTAAGCTGACAGATGTAGGGTTAGATGGGATCTTGGGAAGGAACTGTTCCCTGTGGGGGTTGGGAGGCCCTGGCACAGGTGCCCAGAGAAGCTGTGGCTGTCCCTGGATCCCTGGCAGTGTCCAAGGCCAGGCTGGACAGGGCTTGGAGCAGCCTGGGACAGTGGGACGTGTCCCTGCCCTGGCAGGGGTGGCACTGGATGATCTTTAAGCTCCCTCCCATCCCAAACAATTCCATCATTCTTTGATTTTTATTCCTCTATTAACAATTAAACGTGTTTATACTGAAGATTAGGAGTACATGAGACAGGTAATTTCTGTTCAGAGTGGAGGAGATAAATTTTATTTATTACTTTTTCTGCTTCTCTAAGCCACATTTTCCTCGGCAGCTCCTCCTGGGAGTGGGAAATGTTTGATTAAAGAGGCAGGTTAAACCAGTTGCCATCCAAGGAAGGCGTCAGCACCCAGGAGTGGAACCTTTCGTTTGCCAGAGCTGCATTATTAATACTTTTTTGAAGTCCTGGGATGGATCAGTGAAGCAGCTGGGCTTTGCCTGTGGAAATGCTGGGCTCTGTTTTGGCAGGGCTGAGGGAGATGTTCCGTAATGAGAGCTATTAAAATGTCGTTAGAGACGCAGAGGAGTTTTGAAGTCGGATCTCAGGTTCTGGCAGCGAGTTTTGTGTGAGCAGATTTTTAATCAACTCCTGTGCTTTTTCTTCTTTTTCTTTTCTTTTTTTATTTTTTTTTTTTTAATTTTTTTTTAAATTTTTTTTTTATTCCCAGAGCTTTGGGAATGTTTCAGTTCTGAGGGTGGAAGATGGGGGTGGGATTGGTGTGAGGAGACAGGACATGGTGTCCATGGTGCCATGGGGTCCTGGTTGGAAACCCACAGATGGTGCAGAGGTCTGTGATGGTTCCCTGGCTTTTAGGAAAAGCCTTTAAGCTGCCAAAAAGGCTCTGAGCAAACCCTTCCTCAGAGGCTCTTTCTACAGCAGAGTTCAGGCTCCTGCCCAGGGGACACAGAGCTTTAAATCCACATTAATTCATTCTGTGGTTTTCCTCCCCAGATGAGTGGACTTTGGGGAATCCTACAAACCGTACACCTTCTGCAGTAAAAGTGCTGTTAATTTTCTCCCCCAGCTCTGCTGGTTTTAATTGTAACTCCCACGTCAGCTCTAACAACCCACATGTTTCATGTATTTATTATTTCGTTCGCTGCTGGCCTATCCCAAAGCTGGATTGTGGTAGAGTTTCAGTGCCTGGGAAGGCTTTAAATCCAGAGGAGATGTTTTTCCTAAAGGGAAAGAGGTTTTTTCCAAATTCAGCCAGAAGTGTTGGTCTTAAAGTAGGAATTCAGCTGGAGATCTTCTTTGGCATTTTCTCTGTAGGACACCAGATCACAGAACCATGGAATTACAGAATGATTGGGGTTGGAAGGACCTTAAAGCTCATCCAGTGCCACCCCTGCCATGGCAGGGACACCTCCCACTGTCCCAGGCTGCTCCAAGCCCTGTCCAGCCTGGCCCTGGACACTGCCAGGGATCCAGGGGCAGCCACAGCTTCTCTGTGCCAGCTCACAGTAGGTTTTTTTCTGGTTTCAAAGTGCATGGATAGGAGAGATCCCACACTCAGTGACCATTCTATCACCATTTTTTGAGTGCTGATTGAGAAAAAGTGACCCAAAATTAAACTAAAGCAGGGAAAATGCTGTGCCTTTCTGTTTATCCCAGGCACAGCTTTAGGAGGCAGCGCTTAGATGTGATATTTTTGGTTCTTGTGGTTTAATGAGTTCGATTTGATATTTTCCTCTCTTAAATGTACAAGGTGTTCGTAGCTCTTGGTGGGCAGGGGCTGACTGTGCTCCAGCAGCACTGCCTGCTGTTTCTGCTGCTCTCTGGAGGAGCAGGGCTGGTAGAAAATCCAGTTTTATGGGATATTACAAATTAATTTGGTATTACCCGCAGTGGCAGGAGGGGTAGGGAGTGTTTTAGAGAGATTTTCGTAGTATAATTCACCTTGGAAGAGACTCGTGGAGATGGTGCAGCTGCTCTGGGCAGCTCCATCCTGATCCAGGGCCCTGGACCTGGCTCTGCTGGCTGTCTGTGGGGGCAGGAGTGGAAATTCCAAAGCTGTTCCTTTGTGTCTGGCCTCCCTAGAGGTTTAAATCCAGGTGACATGTTTTTCCTAAAGGGAAAGATGTTTTTCCAAATTCAGCCACTAGTGTTGGTCTTAAAGAAGGAATTCAGCTGGAGATCTTCTTTGGTCTATTCTCTGTAGGACACCAGATCACAGAACCATGGAATTGCAGAATGGTTGGGATTTGCAGTCTGGTTTTGTTGGTCTGGAGCCTTGGGAAGAAGGGCCTGGGATTCTGTCAGAGGCTGCAGCTTCCTCCTGTCGAGAGTGATGCCTAAAGCAGCTCCCTGAAACAGAGGCCAAGACAAATTAGGAGTATAAAACATGGACACATTTATTCAAGGCCTTCAAGGTACATTCGGGCAAGCAAAGTCCTCCATCACGAACTACAAAAATGGACCCTGGGTCATGAGCCCTTCACCTTTTACAAGTTCTGTTCATTAGCACATTGGCCCTTAATTCTCCAATCACCCTCAGGTGATGATGTTCACCACCCCAGGCCTGCTCCCCCAGCTCACAGCTGTTCACATATTTTTGGGCCCTGAGGCAATGAATCTGTCCTTGGATCTGTGTTCAGAGAGCCTTGTTTGGCCAAAGGTGCTGGAACAGAGGATTTCAGCACTTTGTGAGAAGCACAGAAGTGCAGCAAGTTACAGATACATGAAGAGAAAAAACTAGAAATAATTAAGGCATCAAAAGCAAGGAGCCAAGTGGTGCTGGGATGGGCACGGGGGCCAGGGCTGGCACAGTCTGGGAGGTCCCAGGGCAGGGAGGGAGCTCCAGACTGTGCCAAAGGAGAGAACTGTGGCTCCCAGCACAGCATTCCATCCTCACAAAGAGGGGAAGGAGCAGAGGCTGAGCCTAAACTGGGTGTTTGCAGTTCTCCAGGGCATTCCGGGATGCAGGAAGGAGCATCCTGGCCGTGGGGCTGCTCTGCCTCCTCCGTGCAGCAGGGACCCCATCCCTCGAGCTTCCTGCCGCTGCCGAGCCAGACGAGCAAACGTGACCGGGAATCCACCCGGGCTGGCTTTTGCTCCCCCAGGCTGGTATTTCCTCCCGGCTCCCTCTCCCCCTGCACGGCCCCTTCTCCCCAAAGCGAGTCAGGCATCCCTGGTGACCCCGACCCTGCAGCTCCCCTCCCTCCCTCCCCTCCCGCACATCTGGCAGGCACGTGCTGCCCAGGGCTGCTGCAGCTGCTGGGGGCTCCCAGCTCTGGGGTCTCTCCAGGCTCCTTTTTGGGATGTGTAGCTGATGCCTGGATGGGTTTACCTGAAACAGAGGCTAGACCAAGTTAAGAGAATAAAAAGCAGTTCTATTTATTGAAGGCCTTCAGGTGCATTCAGGGCAGTCACAGCACACCCAGGGTCTACACTCAAAATGGACAGTGGGTCACATGTTTTTGATAATTTATCAGTTCTGTCCATTTGCATATTGAGCTTTAATCCTCCAATTACAGCTTCAGGTAATGAAGTCAATTACTCCAAGTTTGCTCCCCCAGTTCACTGTTGTTTATGTATCTTGGGGCCTGAGACAGTGAGGTGTGCTTGAGGTTTGAGCTTAGAGAGGAATTGTTTTGTCTAAAAATGCTGAGAACAGGAGCTTGAGCATCATGTATGTTTTACATGAGTTATACACTAAAATTACAGATACACGAAAAGTATAGAAGCTAAAATCCTAAGGCATCATTGCCTCTGCAGCCTTGGTGTGGTGACAGGGACACCTCTCAAAGGGACCCCCAAGGAGAGGGGGGACCCAAGCATCCCTGCTCCTTTTGTTGCCTTTTGGCTGGTCTTAGAATTATGGGCAGACAGGGTTAAAGGGTAAAAGGGTTTCACCTCGGTGTTTAATAGGATCTTAGGTGCACAGCTCACACGCCGAGATGCACACCCTGTATAATGTGTGTACAATTTTATGGACCTTGCAAATTAGCATATCTGTCTAGGATTCCCCAATAAGAAATGTAACAAATGAAGTTCTATTCTAAAGTTCTAAAGTTTTATTCTAAAGAAACTCCTATCCAGATGAGGTTAGAGGCCAGTTTACAGAATCTCTTCCAGAGAGAAGGTTTCAACCAAGGTTGAGCCCTCAAGTTTTTGATAGCATAGACCTCTCTGGCTTCTCACTGTGAATTTTTGGTCTTCCTGCCTGAATAAATAAAAATCACCTCTGAACCTCTGCGTTCAGATTTTTGTGAACCATTAGGAGTCAGGTTTTCCATGCTTTTCTCTGTGGTTGTGAGGCTCAGAAAGTTTAATTAAAGAGCTGTTTGGGGCTGTTAATGTGCCCAGCAGCTGAGCTGGAGCATTCAGTCTTTGCAGCAGCAAGTGGGGAGTGCTCCCAAAGGCAGATCTGCAGAGCAGCAGGGCAAACACCCCTTTGTCCACTCTGCAGGGGCTCCGTGGGTTTTATCCTGGGCTGGGCTTGGATTTTCAGTCCAGAAGATCCTGTCCATGTTGGAGAACATGAAATCTCCTCGCCAGCACTTCTGGTTTCTCCTCACCAGGAAGGGTTTCTGGTTGTGTAGCCCAGGGCTGCCCTGCAGTGCGAACAGCAGCACAGGGAATGGCCATGGCTGGGAATTCACCCTGCAATGACTTCCTGATCCTAATTAAAACAGCTTGTGTGTTGTTAGTTTTAATTTGCTGGGTTTATTTTCCCCCCTCAGAAGCAGTTTGCAGAAGCAGGTTGTGAACATGGCTCTGCTGCAGCTCGGGAGGGTTTGGATCTATGTTGTTCCAAGGAATTCCTTTCCGTGGAGTCCTGGCATGGCTTGGGTTGGAAAGGATCTTAAAATTCATCTTGTGCCACCCCTGCCATGGCAGGGACACCTCCCACTGTCCCAGGCTGCTCCAAGCCCTGTCCAGCCTGGCCTTGGACACTGCCAGGGATCCAGGGGCAGCCACAGCTTCTCTGGGCACCTGTGCCAGGGCCTGCCCACCCTCACAGGGAACAATTCCTTCCCAAGATCCCATCCATCCCTGCCCTCTGGCAGTGGGAAGCCATTCCCTCTGTCCTGTCCCTCCATCCCTTGTCCCCAGTCCCTCTCCAGCTCTCCAGGCCCTGCCAGGGGCTCTGAGCTCTCCCTGGAGCCTTCTCCTCTCCAGATGAGCACCCCCAGCTCTCCCAGCTCCAGAGCAGAGGGGCTCCAGCCCTGGAGCAGCTCCGTGACTTCCTCTGGACTCTCTCCAGCAGCTCCGTGTCCTTTTTATGATGGGCATCCCAGAGAGGGACCCCATAATAGACTGGATCTCATGTGAGAGGCAGAATCACCTCCCTTGCTGCTCTGCCCACTCTGCTTGTGATTTTTCAAAATCTATTTATCCTTAAAATTTATTTATCCTCTCATCCCTCCTGGGACCCCTGGAACTGCTCCCTGCACACCTGAGCCTTCCAGGGCTGGCCCAGCTCATTCCCAAGGAGCTGCTCCCAAGCCTCGTTAACATTTTCTCTCAACTTGGGACTCTTTGGTGGCCCTGGGCTCCCTGCCAGCCGTGGCTGTGTCCCCAAGGTGTGGGGACAGAGCTGAGGTGGGGCACAGCCACAGCTCCCTGAGCCAGGGAGGAATTCCTTCACCCAAACCTGGCTGTGGGGAGCCCCTTCAGCCTCCCCCAGGCCCTGTGAGAACATGAACCCTGCTCCTTTTCACAGCACTCCGTTGCCTTTTCCCAGCTTTAATCTCCCTGAATGTGTTTTTGTTTCATTTTTATATTCCTTCCAGGCTTTTACTGGAGTTCCCACAGGCCGGAGCGGGCCGGGGATGCTGATTGGAAACAGAATAGGCTGGAAGGAGCCGAGATAAGGGAGCTGATAACGCTGATGTGCAGAGCCAGCCTGGGACTGTGCTCAGCCCCTTGTCCCTGCTGCAGAAGTGACCCAATCCTGGGAACTGCTGCTCCTCAGGGAAGGGAACAGAGCTGGGAAGGATCTGGAGCCCCAGGAGAGGCTGAGGGAGCTGGGAAAGGGCTCAGCCTGGGGAAAAGGAGGCTCAGGGGAACCTTGTGGCTCTGCACAGCTCCTGACAGGAGGGGACAGCCGGGGGGTTTCGGGCTGTGCTCCAGGGAACAGGGACAGGAGGAGAGGGAATGGCCTCAGGCTGGGCCAGGGGAGGCTCAGGGTGGACATCAGCAGGAATTTCCCCATGGAAAGTGATCAGGAGCAATTCCCTCATGGAAAGTGTTGTTGAACACTGAAGGCACTGCCCAGGGAGGTGTCCCCATTCCTGGAGGGGTTTAAATGCCATGTAAGTGTGGCACCTGGGGACATGGGTTATGATGGCCTTGGCCATGCTGGAATAACATTTCCACTCAGTGACTTTAGAGAGCTTTTCCAGCCTGAACAATTCCATGATTCCATGTACAGCCCTGCCCATCCAGGAGAGCCGAGTGCCAGGAACCGAGGGACAGCAATTACCGCAGCATGGAGTGGCTCTGCTGGGATAAATGAGTGGATTTTCCTTCTCAGCTCAAGCCTAAAAGTGGGTTAAGCCTGGAGGAGAGTAGGTGGATTTTTTTGAAGCCTTAACATCGACAGTTGCCATCTCCAAGACAGCCCGGGAGCTGCTGGCTCTGACCAGGGCGCAGGAATCAGGAGATTATTGATGTGTTTAAAACCATGCCCTGAATTCCTTGTCTTTGGAGCTCCTGGGAGCTCCAGGGAGCAGGGAGGGAATGGCTCTGCAGGTCTGTGGTTTAACCTTGTTTTTCAGTGAATTAATATCATTAAATATTTAGGGTTGAGCTGATTCCTTGGAGTATTCCTTTGCTGCAGGTTTGATGGCAATGGCACAGCACTTCGAACCACTTCCCCTTTTTCCATTACCTTTTTTTTGCTTGCTGCACTTCCAAACCGGGAAAAAAAAAGCAGCAAAGTCATTCCTTCTCGTGGTCCTGCTGCTCCCAGAGCACTGGAGTGTGCTGGAATTCTGGAAACGCCGCTCCAGCCCAGCGGGAGAGCTGCTGCAGCAATCTCCTGCACATTTAATCTGATGACTGCAAAACAAACTCAGCCCCGTGGGTTTGCAGGAGCCCTGCGAGAGCTGCTTGCTGCTGGCTGGATAAATCCTGCAGGAATTGCTGGAGTTTGACAGGAAAGGGAGGTTTTGTGCCCTCAGGAGATGCAGGTGTGGAGCAGGAGCAGCCATCCCGTGGTGTCTGCAGAACTCCAGACTGTCAGGCAGTGCTGGAGATTTGTGGAGCTGCTCCTTCCCAGGGATATTTTTGGGAGAGCCTAGAGGAGCAGAGCTTGTCCATGCCTAGGAGCTCTCAGGTGAGATGTGCAGAGGGATTTTGGAGATTTATGTCCAGTGGGATCCCAGGTTTTGCCATCCTCTCCTGGCTTGGGGCCAGGCTGGCTGCAGTCAGTGTTGTCACATGCTTTGGTGTTTGTGCCTTTGCTTTGGGGACATCTGGGCTGCCTGGCAGGAAAGGTGGTGGAGCCCAGGGGCAGGGAACAGGGCTGCCTTTCCCAGCTGGATGTTGGCTCATCCAGTGTGGATGCTGGGCAGGGTTTTACTCATGTGGAGAGGAGTTGCCAGACCCCAAAAATGGTGCTGCAGGCACAGTTCCAGGAGGGGCTGAGCCCCTTGGAGCTCCCTGGGTCAGATCCTGGGCTGAGGAGGCTCCACAGTTGGACATTTGGATGAGGATGAGCATGGATGGGGCTGAAGAAGCTTCCAGCAACTCTGTGGATTTCCCAGGATGGTGGCCACTGACCCTGGCTCTCCCTGGGGCTGGGGTTTGCTGCTCCCCCAGGGATGTGGGGACACTGTCTGGAGGTGTCACCTCCCCTGCAGCTCCTCCAGACGTGCCAGTGCTGATGGTTCCAGCAGAGCTTTTCCCTCCTGAACAGGCACAGCACCCAGGGCACGGCTGGAGCTGGGCCAGGGCAGCTCAGGCTGGAGATCAGGGAAAGGTTCTTCCCCAGAGGGTGCTGGGCACTGCCCAGGCTCCCCAGGGAATGGGCACGGCCCCGAGGCTGCCACAGCTCCAGCCAGGGATGCCCAGGGTGGGATTTTTGGGTTGCCAAGGACAGGCAGCTCACAAAGCCCAGCTCCTTTGGGGCAGCACTCCCAGGATCCCTGGAAACCCCCGAGCTGGGATTTGTTGTTTCTCTCCCTTCCTGGCACTGAGATGCAAAGCCAGCTGGCCAGGATTGCTTTTCACGAGCTGGGAATGTTTTAATGTCCTGGGAAGAGAAACTTTGAAACCTTCCACCAGGAGGATTTCTCCCACCATGATACTGGATACAGCTTAAAAAATAATGGCTTTAAAAAATAATTCCTGGCACTTTTGGAGAACGATGTGATATATTGCTTTAGTTTAGGAAATCCTTCTTTTCCCAGTCAGTGGAATGGTTTGTTAACCGTGGTTAATTCACAGATTGAGCTTTTCTTCTTCTCCTTAATCATTCCTCAGAGTGGTGGAATGCACTGCTCACTTCAGGGAGCCTGCAGAGGTTCCAGGGTGGGTTGCTGTAGTTGCACTGTTTTAGAAATCTTTCTCTTCTTTCTCAGGGAGAATAGAGATAAGCTGCATTTTTGTACTTTCCTAATCTCTGTGTTTGGTACTAGGTGTTGTGTAGCTGTGACCAATGGTTTTAGGAGGTGGATTCCCTGCTGACCAATAGCTGCTAGATTATTAATGGATATATAAAGAAGTTTCTGTAAATAAAGTTTCTCTTTTCGCCATCTTGGGTTCTCCTGCCTGCTTCCTCTGCCAGCTTCTGTGAATCTCAGGAAATCTCAAACCACAGGTTGCAGGTGATGTCCTGGTGTTTTCCAACCTCTGTGTGTCCATGAAGGTGGGAATTCCCTCTTCACTGCTCCAGGGTTTTTAGTTCTGGAGGTGTTTTGAAAATGAGGTGGAATGGAGAAGCAGCAAATTATTGGCTGCAGAGGTTCTCAGATGTGAGAGAATCCAGAGGATTCTGAAGCACTGGAACAGAAGGTGTGGAATAGAGGAATATAGAGGAATTCTGAGCTGGGGAATATTCCTCAGGTAGGCTGCTTGCAGCTAAAGGAGCTGGGAATTGAGGGAGAGTGCGCTCAGGAGTCTGGACCGCGGTGGAGTTGGAGGAGCCTGAAGCAGGGCTGGTGAAACTGGGTCTGATCAGGTGGGAAATTTCCAGTTAGGAAGTGGGAGTGAAATTCAAGGCTGTTAAAAGTGTTGGGTTTCCTGGGGTTTGTGAAGAAAAAAAAAGTGTTTTACTGGGAGAGGGAGGAAATGTCCTGTCATCTCAGGGGGTTAAAAATAACACAGAACTTTCAGTTTCAAACGGTTTCAGTTAATTTAAGCCAACTTGCACCGAATAAAAGAAAACAAGAAAGAGGCAGCTCATCCACAGAGGTGAAACCTTTCATTTCTGGGCTGATTCAAAATGACTCATTTTTCTTTTATTCTTTTTTCTTTTTCCTTTTTTTTTTTTTTTACTCAAATATTGGGGAAGTCTTCTGTTTGACACACGATTTCTTTCCAGCAATTCCCTTTAACCCCGAGAGCTCCCCCACATCCCAAATCCATCCTTTCCTCAGTCTGGGCTGTTAGGGAAGTGATGAATCACTAACAAATGTGTTTTCCCCCACTCAAAGGCTGAGGGAGGAATGAAGAGCAGATTTTAACTTTTCTCTTTTTTTCCGAGGCAGAGACATCCCTGCTGTTCAGACAAGACTTGTCAGCCCTGTCTGGGGCTCTCCCAAAATCCACACCATTCCCAGTGAGGGGGCAGAGGGATGGGGGAGAGTGTCTGACCTGGGCCCTTCTCAGCTTTGCTTGTGATGGATAATCCAGGCTCAAAAACTGCAGTTTTGTAGGGAAAAAAGAGATTTTTTTCTCTGGATTCTACTGCACCAGAAACTCTGGGAAATTCTCTAGGTTAGTAAAGAAATGGAGAGAAAGGAAAATTGGTTTGAGCTGGGAAGTGATTGTTGGTGGGTGGGATGCTCTGCTGCAGCCTTGGGAGCAGAAAATACAGGAATGGGCATGAGCCAGGCTTTGGGCAGGGAGTTTTTCATGGGGAGAAAGAGGGTTTTGAACCCTGGAGAGAAGAAAAGGGATGGAGACATCCACACCCAGCAATGGGATTTGTTGCTCCAATCCCACGTGCTGAGCATGTCCCCCTTGGGGTCTCACCCACACTGGGAGTTGCTGGAAGCTCTTCAGCCCCATCCATGCTCATCCTCATCCCAATTTCCATCTGTGGAGCCTCCTCAGCCCAGGATCCGACCCAGGGAGCTCCAGAGGGCTCAGCCCCTCCTGGAACTGTGCCTGCAGCACCATTTTTGGGGTTTGCCAACTCCCCTCCACATGAATAAAACCCTGGTTTCTGTTTATTTGCCCACAGCCTCCTGAGCTCTGGTTGCAGCATTCTGGGCCCGGCCTGAGCTGGTGAAAGGAATTTACACAAAGAAATCTTTAGCTCGGGGCTCTCAGTGCCCCCCACACCTGGGAAAGCAGCAGCTCCTGGCTTGGAGTCGCTTGAAGGGAATTTGAAGGCTCCCAGGCAGCCAAGATAATTTGGGTGTAAAACTCCCAGTGGCGGGGGAGAGGTGGGAGGTGAGGAGCTCTGTCAGAGGAGCATTTGGGAGTTGAGTCAAGGTTGAAACCGCAACAATTCCATCGTTTGTACAGAAACCTGGCAGCCGCCGGCGTGGAATGAATCACAAATGTGCACATGTTTTGCCTGGGGTGAAAATCTGAGCGCTTTTTGGCTGTGAAATGGCAGCTTGTTAGGCTGGGAAACACTCTTTTTTGTTTTATTTATTTATTTTTTATTCTCGGGAGCTGTGTTGGAGGGGAAGGTCGGGGCTGGTGCTCCTGCCCTGGGCTGCGCTGGGATGAGGCTCTGGTGTTTCCTCCTCTCATTCCTGCACATCCCCCGTGGGAAATGATGCCCAGTAGCCAAAAACAACCTCCAGACACTGACCCAGATGCAGAGTTTTAATGCCAGGTCAGAGTCTGAGCGCTGACCCTAGGAACAGCAGCTCCTGGCTCCTTGCGAAGCTCTGGGTGCTGCTCTTCCCTGCAGTCTGAACTTCCCTCTGGTGAAGTTCCCTGCTGCTAATTTGGGGTGAGAATTGGTCACACGTGAGTGACAGGAGCTGGGGAGGCACTTGGAGGTGCAAAGCTCAGCTCAGGAAGGTGCAGCTCTCCCAGGAGCAGTGTCTGTCTGTGCCTGTCCCTCAGCACAGCTCCCCAGGGAATGTCCCTGTCCCCAAAGCGGTGACTGCAGCGTGAGTGGCTGCATTTGAGCTAAAATCAACCATGCACTGAGCTGTGGCCACCCCTGAAAGGGACAGCTGTCCTTGCTGAAGGACAGCAGGGTGAGTGGAGGTGTCCCTGAGGGCGGATAGCTTCAGACAGAGGTGCCATAGGGACAGTCCTGGATAACCCCACACCCCTGAGAGGCTCAGACAGGAGCTGCCTTTCCCAGCCAGCAGTCAGGACCTGGGCTTTCCTCTGAGGCCTTCAGTAGATTTAGGTTTTTTTGTTTTTCATGTATCTGTAACTTGCTGCAGTTCTGTGCTTCTCACAAAGTGCTAAAATCCTCTGTTCCAGCACCTCTGGCCAAACAAGGCTCTCTGAACACAGATCCAAGGACAGATTCATTGCCTTAGGGCCCAAAAATATCTAAACATCTTTGAGCTGGGGGAGCAGGCCTGGGGTGGTGAACATCATCACCTGAGGGTGATTGGAGAATTAAGGGCCAATGTGCTAATGAACAGAACTTGTAAAAGGTGAAGGGCTCAGGACCCAGGGTCCATTTTGGGTGTAGTCCCTGAGGGGGACTGTGCTTGCCCGAATATACCTCCAAGGCCTTGAATAAATGTGTCCATGTTTTATACTCCAAATTTGTCTTGGCCTCTGTTTCAGGCAGCTGCTTTAGGCATCACCCCAAGCTCCCCTGAGGTGTCCCTGGTGCCATCACTGCAGGGCAGCAGCACACCGTGCCCAGGAGCCCAGACACGCTGGGCACTGGCCCTGTCCCCATCCCTGCCAGCCTCACACCCAGCCCCGGGTCCCCTGCATGTCCCCAAGCTCTGTTCCCCGGCGCCAGCTCAGGACAGGGCAGTGCTGGGCGCACAGCTTTGTCCCCTTTGCTTTTGGGAGCACTGATGGCTCCACAGGGATGTGCTCCAGGTTTTCTCTGCAGGCTGGCAGGAAACTCAGGTTTAAATGCCCAAGCAGCTGCCATCCTGCCCCCGAGGGATTTGTGGATCTCCCATCACAAACTCCGGAGCCCTGCTTTTGTTAAATCCCCTCCGTTCACTTTCTGAGCTCTTATCTCCCCCAAACCCGTGAATTTGGCTGAGTCCAAGCAGACCTGAGTGTGAATTTGGCAGCTCTGTGCTGGGTACAGAGCGTGTGACGGGGCTGGAGGCACCAGGCCGAGGGCACAGCAGATTCCAGGTGGGATTTCTGCCCATCTCCTCCCCTGCTCCTGCCGGGATGCGATAACTCGGAGTTTCCTCAGCCGCAGGACCTGAGCCAGACCTTCCCAATGCATTCCCTGATTTCTGCCGGGGTGAGGTCACTGGCTCTTATCAAGGCTGGAAAATAGAGCTGTCTGGCTCCCTCCCCTGCCCCCGGGTATTTGTCTCCTGAGCCACTGCGGGGAGGTTGATAAAACATGTTTGTCATGGATCCACCGGGACAGAGGGCTGGCAGTGCCTGGGCGGCATGGCAGCAGCAGAGCAGGGACACAGAACGCTGGGGAAGGAGTTTGAGACTCCACAAAACATCAGGAAAGCTTTTCCATCAGGAAAGCTCTGTGGGTCTCTTGCAGGAATATCCTCCGGTGCTTCCCAGGACAGGGGGGATTTGAGATCCAGTTCCTGCTGAGGGCTGAGAATGTAAATTCTGCAAATCCCTGTCCTGCAGGGAGCTGGGAGGAAACAGCAGGAAAAACCTCTCTCTGGTCCTGCTCTTCTCCTCTCATCTTCTGTTGGAGCCAGGGCTGGGGGCTGGAGAGAGCTCCTTGTGGTCCTGGTCTTAAAGGCTTTAAATCCAGGGAATTCCTGGGAGTTTTGGGGCTGTTTGCACACCAACATTCATGTGCTCTCCAGGACGAGGGGACAGAGCTTCAGGCTGTGCCAGGGGAGGTTCAGGTTGGACATCAGGAGGAATTTCTTCGTGGAAGTCGTTGTTAAACATTGGCAGGGACTGCTCAGGGAAGTTTGGAGTCCCCATCCCTGGAGGTGTCCAAGGAAGGTGGCACTCAGTGCTCTGGGAACAAGGTGGGGATCAGGCACAGCTTGGACTTGATCCTGGAAGTATTTCCAACCTAAACATTTCTGTGATTCAGTGATCAGAACGAGAGAATTACAAAAATCAGGGCTACAAACCCATGTTCTGCCCGTCCTGGCCGTGTCCATCCCACCCAGAGCAGGTTTGTGGGACCATCCCTTCACGGCTTTGGTGTTTATTTATCTTTGTCTTCCAAGCCTATAAAACAAAACCACAGGGAGGGAGGCTCTTGGAGAGCTGGTGCTGGAAACAAGGCCTTGGAGTGGCAGAGATTGGAGAATTTGCTGTTAATTTCCTTTGACAATGGAGCAATAAAGAGAAGTTTATTTATGAGCGACAGCGAGGGCCAATGTTTATGGCACTTGTCCCCACTCAGTGTCACACGAGTTTTATTGGGATGTTTTTAGTTATTTTTAAATGAATCCCACAAAATCCTCTGGATAGGCCTTGTAGACCAATTCCAATGCTCATTCCCTGTAATTAAGTAATTAATTTAATTGCTGCGAGGCCAACTAGAACAGGCTGAGGAGTGGTTCTGTGGGGATTTAAATGAAAACCATATAAAAATGCCCCTCCAGCTAAAGCTTTTAAGCCCTGAATGAAGACAAAACATCATTTCCAAGGTGTTTGGCTTGAGTTAAGTGAAGGTTTGAGCTCAGGCCAGGAGTGTTTGCTGTCAGTGCTCCAGGAGGGGACAGGACAGGAATGCTCATAGCAGAGGAAGGAGGATCTGGAGGGGAAATGTGGAGAGCAGGGGATGGAAAATTCACCAAGGTGTGAGTGTGGCCTGCGGGGCCAGGCTGGGGGGACACCAGAGCCCCTCCCTGAGCACCAGGAGCTCTGGGTGGGGTTCACTCTCGTGGCTGCTCAGGAAGGAGGTGGTTGAGGAGCTCTGAGGGTCCGCGGGGTTGGGTGAGATGACCTTTAAATGTCCCTTCCAACCCAAACTGTGTGTTATTGTCACCAAAACTGTGGGAAAAACAAAAGCCCTCCAACAACATTTTTAATGTTAGAGAGTCAAGGCATGACTTTATTATCTGGCCAGGATGTTGTTCTGGCCAGGGTGTGCCACAGAAATCATCTCATCCACACACAGCCCGGGTGTGCTGAGAGAATCATTCCATGATGCACAGTTTTACAGGATTTTCCCCAAATTTTATACAGTCAAACCCACAGAGATGCATTGTTTCAAAGTTCATTGGTGCAGAGTTGAGCAACCTCCACTGTTCAGTTTCCATTGGATCCGAATCCCCTCCTCTCCGATGTAAATTAGATCTTCATTTTTCAATTTTCTTATCAGTCCTTTCTGGGCGAGATGTCTTCAGCTCTGTCAGAGGTGCTCTGGGGTGGATGTTTGGAGATGGCCACCGATGTTCTGTTCATGTTCACTGATGGCCTTTATCTCTCTGGGGATCTTTGGTCTACTCACAGTCTGTTTGAATGTTGAGTTCATCAGACCTCACCGGGTAGAGCAATGCCCTGGAAAGAAATTTAAAATTCCTTTTTCCCAGGGTACAGACAAACAAAGCCTTTGACTAAAGTTATACAAAATTTTTAAACTGGTGTACTTTCCAACATTATGATTCTGTGATCTTCCAGCACATCTTGGGAAGGTTAGAAATGGCTTCTTTTCTGGTTTCCTATTTAAAAAAACCCAAACCCAAAGCAAGTGAGGCCATCAAACCCTGCAGAGCAGCTGGCCCTTGTGGTCCTCCCTCCCAGGGCCTCCTTCAGAAGGGACTCTCCTTTCCCTCCAAGATGCTGATCTGCTCCACGTTCCAAACCCTTCTCATGTCCCCACAAGGGCAGGAAACAATCTCTCAGCCATATTCTCCCCCCTCAATTAACGGGATGAGATTTTTATGCTGTCTCATGGCTCAGGAAGTTGGGATTTGCCCTGAGGAGGATAAAGCTGAAGGCTGAGCCGCCCCTTCCACCCTCCTGTGCCCACTCTGCGGCAGCTCCCAAACTCTTCCCAAAGCTCTCTTCTTTCCCTGCCTCTTGCCCTACTTTTCCCTGCAGCAGCGTATCCTCATTTGGGGTCATCCTCCCTTCCCCCTGGCCAGGCTTTGTCCCCAAGAGCCCCATCCCCACCCCGCAGAGCCCCCCGTGCTGGGCGGGCACAAAGGAGCGGCAGCACAGCTGCAGCTCTGGGTAACGAGCTCCAGGAGAACCTGTGCTCCCGTTTTCCTGTCCGAACAATGCGTGCAGCCGAGCTCTTTCTTCCGAAAAGGTTTCGCTTCCCTGGAATTTTCTGTCCTCTCCGTGGGTGGGTGGCTGCATTCACTCTGCCATAATAGCTCCAGCGTCCTCCGTGGGAAATGTCCTTGTTCCTTTTCTTCCTGCTTTGGCTCTGTCCCCTCGGACTGGCAGGCACAGGGTCAATCCCAAATTGTCGCTGCTCTGCGGAGCAGGGAGGAGAAGGTTGAAATCCTGTTGCATAAGCAGCCCTGGGAGCTGTGTGAGCACAGCTTAGAGCTCACCTCGGGTGGCTCCTGGAGGTGCCCATCGGGAGGATTGGATGGGAAGGGGGACAGGAGGAAATGAGTGACACTGGGAGTGACACGGGTGGCTGCTGTGGGCACGGTCAGCATTACAGGAAATTCTGGGATGGAAGGAGGAGCGGGAATTGCTGCCTGAGGTTGATGTCCTGCAAAAAACTTTGACCTTGACCTTCATCCAACATGCAGGGCCATCAGGCAATTCCAAGCAAGCACAGAATTGCCATTTTTGCTGCCCTGGCTCCAGAAAAAGTCAGGCACAAGCTCCAACTCCTTTCCAGAGGCCAGGGGGGCTGGGCTGTGGGGTGTCAGGGGAAGTGGGGCAGCCCCAGGGTGTCCTGGATGGGACACTCGGTGCTGGTGTCACTGGTGTGAGGTGACAGGAAAGCCTGGCCCCACGGAGCCCTGGTTTTCCATCATTTAATACACAGGGCCTTCCTGGTGGAATTCCAGCTGGGGTGTCCAAGCCTCTCTGATGCTGAGTTTGAAGTGATCCTAAGCAGAGTTCTGGCAGGACATTTCCATCAGGCACTCAGGGGAAGGAAAGGCCCATTAGGTCATCTGCTCCATTCCCCCATCAGGGCTGTCCCCAGCCTTGTCCCCAGGGCTTGTCCAGCCCTGTTATTTCAGGTTTCAGCCAGTGCCACATGCAGGGGAAGTGACTCAGCCCGACAGACCCTGTTAGGGGCTCTCCAAGGCCCCAATTTTGGGTTGTTTAATACAGTTTTCCCTCATTTAAGGCTCAGCATAAGTTTCACACATTGAAACGAGCCAGAGGAGAACATGGGCAGTCACTCGTCTGTGTCTGCAGCTGGGGCTGCCCCCAGGGAACACCTTCCGATGGGATGGGATGGGAATGGATGGGATGGGATGGGATACAGGGATGGGATGGGATGGGGTGGGATGGGAATGGATGGAATGGGATGGGATACAGGGATGGGATGGGATGGGGTGGGATGGGATGGGATACAGGGATGGGATGGGATGGGATGGGATGGGATGGGATGGGATGGGATGGGATGGGATGGGATGGGATGGGATGGGATGGGACGGGACAGGACGGGACATGATGGTGGAGAGTCCCTATTGAACCCCATCTGATTCCTGAGAGCACTAATTGGCCTTAATGACCCTGAGCAGCCTCAGCTGAGACCACCACCCCACCCCATCCCAGCAGCTCCATTTAAGCTCAGCCCTGGGCTAAGCTGAGTTCTCCTAAACTATGGTGGAGACTCTTTGTTTTTGGCTGTGCCTCCTGGATGGCCCATGGACCTCTACTGCTCAGAATTTAGCTCCTGGTAGAACTCCTGGGGTTTTGCTCCCTGTGCTGTCTCCTGGGTGGCCTCTGTACCTGCTCCAAGCCTGGTTTGCACCCCATCTTCTGCCCAGCCTTCCCTTTGCTGTGCTCCAGGAGGGATCTGGCCCTGATTCCTGCCTGGGGTGTCCCCCTTGGGGATCTGTGCCTGTCCTGGGGTCCCCCAGTGCTCCCTCCCAGCTTCCCTGCCCCTGCACCAGTCTCCCTGGCACTGGGATGCCTGGGAAGATTCCTGCGCTGCTTTTAGGAGTGAGTTGGTTTTGGCAGCTGCTGTGGAACTCCAGGAATCTCCTTTCCAGCACAGAAATAGCCCCTCTGGAGGCGTTTGGCCCGAGGTTGAGTGGTAAAGGTGTTAGTTTGGGGGATGCTGAATGGGGTGGGCAAGGAAAAGTCCAAACCCAGCTGGGCTGTGAGCCCTGGTTTGGGGTCCAGGATGGAAATAGGAGGGTGCTGAGGGTGCAGGGATGCTCAGCAGGGGTGGAAGAAGTCTTTGTGAGCAGAGCTGCTCCCTGATGAGCACCGGAAGGAGATGGGGCAGCCTGGCTCTGGAGCGAGTCCGGTGGGGATAAAGCAACTTAGCAGGAAAGCTGAAAATTCCCAAGAAAGTGGGGTTTTTGTAAAGGAAACAGAGAATTCCTGTAACAGGCATACAGTCTGGCCCGTTCCTGCCTCTGGCTGCTGCAGCACTGCACTCAGCAGCCTCAGCAGCCCTGCCGGGGTGAGTGCTCCCAGGAAGGCTGTGACGCTGCTCTCTGAGCTGCTCACTCAGCCCTGCAGCTGGAATTGCTTCCCAGGGAGTCTGTGCCCTTGGGAAGCAGCCTGACTGCTCCCAGAGTTCAGGGAAAGAGAAAATAAACCTGTTGGGAATGTAAAGCAAATCCGTGATGTTCTTGTAAGAAGCACAAATCCAGCGGTGCCAGGAGGGAGAGGTGGCCCTTGGTTAGCCCTGGGGAGAAGCTGCAAGGAAAAGCTTTGGTGTAAATCCAGGGTCATGAAACCCTCATTGTGCAGCAGCTTCTGCCCCAGAACTGCAGGGCAAAGAGCTGCAGACAGTGCAGGAATCTGCTCCTGGAGTCCTGTTACAGTTTGGCCTGGGAGGGACCTTAAAAACCATCCCATTCCACCTTGGTCAGGGGCACCTTCCACTGTCCCAGCTTGGGATTCTGTCCCAGCCTGGCCTTGGACACTTCCAGGGATCCAGGGGCAGCCACAGCTTCTCTGGGCACCTGTGCCAGTAAAAACTGCCAGTTTTACCAGTAAAAAACTTCCTCTAAATCGATCTTTTAGTTTAAAACCATCCCCCCTTCTTTCCTTGCCATCAGAACCTAAACAGGGTGTGCTCAGGTCGTGCCCTGCCCAGGAAATATTCCCTGTGTGATCTCCAGAGCTGTGGGAAGGCTGACCCCTGACAGGACCCACTGAACTCTCACTGCAAAGCTGGACCCTGGCAGGGGCTGCAGCCCCTGGAGATGGAATTGTGAAGGTCCTGGCACATCCATTGATGGGAGGAAATCACCTCCCAGAGAAGCTTGGGACTGAGAAGGGACAGACATTCCTGATATTTTTCTCTCTGTCAGCTGTGTTTGGTCTGGGATTAATTCTGATAAACCCTGCTGCCTCTGCCTTTGGGGGTTTTGGCTGCTCAGGGCTCCCAGGGACTCAGCCCCTCTGGCTTGGTCCCAGTTTTTTGGTGTTGCTCTTCATTTTGCAGAGCTGAGGATTGCCTGGAAACTGTGGATTCTGTGACCATGGAGAGCTGGGGAAATCCCAGATGAAATCCCAAGTCTCCTCCATCCCCTCCCCTCCTTCCCATCCCAGAGCTCTTTCCCATGCACGATCTTCCAAGGAGATGGTGTCCGGAGTGACACAGAGTGTCTGCAGTGGATCAAAGCACTTTCAGCTCGATTGATTTGTTATTTTCCCTCTCCGGGGTGTGGATATCTCCTGGCAGGTCGCAGCGTGCCCGGGGCTGTTTGTCTGCCCTCAAATAAATCTCACACCTCATCCATGGCGGGAATTAGAGGGAACGCAGGGGCTGGATGCTTCCCAAGCCATGGCAGATGCTCGTGCAGATGGTGCTGGCACAATTCCCGCTGACAAATCCTCCAGTGGGATTGTCCAGCCCCTCCCAGGAAAGGGCCTGGGGGGTCTGGGGTGACCCTGCAAGGCTGGCCCAAGGGGGCTGGTCTGAGTCTGTCCCTTGTCCCCACTCCTGGCTGGTGGCAGTGCTGTTGCCACTCTGGAGGGACCTGGGTTGAGATGTCTGGGGAGAGCCAGAGGGCTGCGAGTCTTTTTGCTGATGGAGAGGAGCAAGAAACCTTGAGGTTTTAAACACATTTGTCCTCAGGTATTCCTGGGGCTTTAGTTAAGGGATGAATTGGGAAAGGGAAGGTCCATGTTGGCCAAGGGAGTGAAAATCTCCTCATGGGGCTGAAGTGATGGCACTGCCAAAGAGCCCAGGGCAGAGACTCAGCCTGTTCAGAGCATCCTGAATGTTCACAGCACATTCTGAGAGTGGGTCCTTTCCCTTCTGGGAATTCCTGACCTTGGAATAGGGCAGGATCCCACTCTGGGCAGACAGGGCTGTCCCCATGCTCTGGTCAGGACACGCTGAGGGACACAGCGACTTCTTCCCACTGCTTGGTCCAATTCTTTATTTCCAACGTCAAAAGGGAAGTTTGGGAAAGGATGAGCAGGATTCCTGCACCCAGCTGCTCCAGGACTTGTGTTTTGGGACATTTGTGTTCAGGGCTCTGCTTTACAGCCCTGAGCATCCCAAATCTGTGCTTGTAAAGGAACCACCACTGCTGGGGGTGGAATGGCCCTTCCTGCCTTTGGGATGCTGGCCTCAAAACTCATGTTCTGCTTCCAAAATCTCACCTGGCTCTCTGTGAAGTTGTCTGAATGGTTTTTGTGATCAGAGTCTACTGAATTTGTGTACTGAATTTTAATCTGAATTTCAATTTTCCCAAATTTGCACTTTCCTTCTCCTTACAAAGGCCCTTCCTGCCTTTGGGACGCTGGTCTCGAAACTCTTACTCTGCTTCCACAATCTCACCTGGTTGTTTGTGAAGTTGTCTGAATGGTTTTTGTGATCAGAGTCTACTGAATTTGTGTACTGAATTTTAATCTGAATTTCAATTTTCCCAAACTTACACTCTCCTTCCTGGGTGTTTTGTCTGTTGCCCAATTTCTCTGCTTTTTCTCTTGTCGGAGAATGAGCAGAGCTCTGTAGTGGAGGTTTCTCAGCCTCCTGAGCATCTCTCTCTTCTCCCCCAATGCAGATGAGGTGAACCTGCTGGACAAAGTCACTCTCTACGCCCAGGACCTCAGCAATGTTTCCTTTGGCTATGACCACAACAACTGCAGGATCCTGGAGGTCGGGCAGTACGCCACCCTCAACATCCCCACCAGGGAAGCCTTTGGGGACAGGTAACCTTCCTTCACGGGGTGGGCATGGGGTGCTGGTGCTCAAAAATCATCTCAGGTGTGCCTGTTGGTTTGAGGAGTTCCTTGGAGAGTCCATTCCATGATGGCATGGAGATAAATCAGCCACTCTGAGCTCGGGGCTTCTCTCATTTTTTACATTTTGGACCAGTTTGCCCCATCCCTGGAAGTGCCCAGGGCTGGGTTGGATGGGGCTGGGAGCAACCTGGGCTGCTGGAAGGTGTCCCTGCTCCTTCCTTTAAGGTTCCTTCCAACCCAAACCACTCTGGGATTCTCTGAGGGTTCCTGGTTGGGGGCAGGCAGGACCCCTTGGCACAGCCCCATCACCCTGTGCTGAGCTGGTGTGGGTACTGCTCGTTTTGGCCTGGCTGCTTCTCTTGAACCTCCTGGCCAGAACGATTGCTTGCTCTTGTTTCTTTTCATTTTTCATCCTCACTGGATTCATTCCTGCCGTCACTTGAAGTTTTTTTTCAATCCCAAGAGCTCAGCTCACGGTGCCACGTGTCCCCTGTCTGTGCCAGGTTTGCAGACGAGCTGAGCGTGCTGCTGAAGCTCAGGTACTCCCTGAAGGAGGACACCAGCCTGGTGACCATCCTCAGCCACCGCAGCCACGTGCTCTTCCAGATCAGGATCAACCCCCACGGCCTGGCCTTTGTCACCACGAGGAGGAGGCACTATGAGTAAGTCCCAGCCCAGGTGCTGTTTTCCTGCTTTTCCATCCTTCCTTTTCCATTCCCAAGGCCAAGGTTTCCCACTCTGGTGGGCTTTGGGCAGTGCTGAGCTCACCTCAGCTGAAGGGAGGTCATGTGCCTCAGACCTGGTGCAGGTTGTCAGTGCCAAATCCACTCTGCCAAAATGATGCAGGTCTGGAAAACAAAGCAAAGAACAAAAAAGTTCAGATCCCTAGGGCTAAACCAAGATACAAATATCAGTAATTTCTCAGATGCCTCAGGTGGTTGTGGACATCTGCAAATCCACCAAGCCAAGTGATGGTGTTTCCTTGGAACAATTCTAGGATCATTGCTAAGGATGGATCCTGGGAGCAGGTCAGGGGTGAGGCCTGGTCCTCCAGAAGGTGTGGGGTGAAGTTTCGTGTTGTGCCCCTTCCCGTCCCCTCAGGTTCCCGGTTCCCTCCCTGGGTGACGGGCGCTGGCACCAAGTGGCTCTCGGCATTTCCCTGGAGCGGCTGGAACTGCACGTGGACTGCCGGCTGGTGGACAGAGTGAGCTGGTCCAACTATTTCGGGATGGCAGTGAACACCGAGGGGCTGGTCATCATCGGGGGCCTCATCGAGTCCTTCGAGATCCCCTTCAAGGTGAGAGCCGGGCAGGGTCTGCTCTGCCTGCATGGATGAGGTTGCAAGCCTCTGAAGGAATTCAAGATTCCTCTGAAGGAATCCATTTCCATTGCCTTCTCTTCCCAAAATAACATTTATCTTCATGCTTGGGCAGGATCAGCTTTGCCAAGGCTGGGAATTGTGCAGAGGGCTTGGTTTTGGGTCAGGGCAGCACAAGTGGCAGCAGTCAGGTCCCCTCTGGGTTTGACTACCACTCATCCTTTGGTCTTGGCCGTGACTTGGACCTTGTGGAGAAGTGTGCACAGTCAGCATGGCAAGATCAGGCTGGGGAGTGTGTCCCGTGGCTTCAAACTGACAGTGGACAGTGTCAGATGGGATATTGGGAATAAATCCTTCCCTGTGAGGGTGGGCAGGCCCTGGCACAGGTGCCCAGAGAAGCTGTGGCTGCCCCTGGATCCCTGGCAGTGTCCAAGGCCAGGCTGGACAGGGCTTGGAGCAGCCTGGGACAGTGGAAGGTGTCCCTGCCATGGCAGGGGTGGCACAAGGTGAATTTTAAGGTCCTTTCCAACCCAAGCCATGCCAGGACTCCACGGAAAGGAATTCCTTGGAACAACATAGATCCAAACCCTCCCAAGCTGCAGCAGAGCCATGTTCACAACCTGCTTCTGCAAACTGCTTCTGAGGGGGGAAAATAAACCCAGCAAATTAAAACTAACA
Source organism: Acanthiza pusilla (assembly GCA_036630365.1). NCBI lineage: Eukaryota > Metazoa > Chordata > Aves > Passeriformes > Acanthizidae > Acanthiza > Acanthiza pusilla. Next base: position 9,014,146 of record JAXCHO010000028.1, on the reverse strand, counting down.
GCACACAAGCTGTTTTAATTAGGATCAGGAAGTCATTGCAGGGTGAATTCCCAGCCCTGGGCAGCTCTTGAAGCTGGAGAGGGAATGTTCATGGACTAAACCACCCTGTAAAGAAATCCGTGGCTCTGAGAAGATGGACACAACCTCCCTGCAGGGAGAGGGTCCCAGGAGGGTCCCAGACTTTTCCCTCTCCTCTGGAGGAAGCGGAGGACAAGCTCTGGTTTCTGTTTCCTCCAGGGCGCTCTCCAGCAGCTGACCTTCGTGATGGGAGACCCTGCAGCCGCCGCCGAGCACTGCCGCAGCTACAACTCCTCCTGCCCCGGCTCCTTCAGCCTCCACAGGTCCCCGTGGGAGCTCCCAACAGCCTGGCCAGAGGTGTGCCTGGGGACAGCTGACAAATTTAGGGACTGCTGGGCCAAGCTTTTCCTCGGTGTCTCATATTCCAGTGAAAGGCCCAGCCCAGGGTGTTAATGCAGCCTGGAAGTGCTGGGATCTCCAGTTTAGGGTGGGATGATTCTTCCGCCATCCCTTCAAGGCACAGATGGGTTTGGGGCCAGGGAGGGTGAGTTAAAGGGAGAGTTTGTGATCTGAGGAAAGCCTGGGGGTGGGCATGACTGGATGTGCCGCTGTGTGTGACACAGGAAGCTCTGAGTAATGCTGCAGCTGGAGCTTTGGGAGGAGCTGCAAGCTGTCCTCGGGAATTGGACACACTCTGGAGTTCCTGCCCACCCCCAGCAGGATCTCACCCTTTGGTGCCTCGTCCTTCCAAAGGCTGTCCCTCTGTTCTGCCAGCATTGCTGGAAAACGGAAATTGGGGGATTTTGCTTTTACTGCAGCATTCAACAAATTCTCAAGAGATTTATCTGTGTCCAAAAGCCCAGACCACATCATAAATCCCCCAAAACATGAAGCACCCAGGCTTTCCTTAGGAGCTGGGGCTGGCTCAGGGAGATGCCTCGTGTTTTAGGTCAGGTGTCTTAAAAGTGCTCTCACAGAAAAAGCTGGAGCCAGGCAAGTGCTGCATGTCAGCGCTTGGCACGAGCCTCCCGTGTGTGCCACCCATTTCTGGTGCTCCGGTGAGGAGCTGGGACAGCTGCTGGGAAAGGGCAGTGCCAAGGGAGGGAACTGGGTGTGGCATGGGGCATCTGTCCCATTTGGCTCCTGCACAGTTTTCCTTTGGGGTGCTGGAGCCAGAAGGTCCAGGGAGGGGACAGGGAGTGGTGACACGTGGGACAGCCCTGCGGTGGCTGCTGCACTCCCAGCGGGGCTGCTTTGGTTGGTGTTGGTTGTTCTAAGAGGAGGATTTTTGGGAAAGCCCTGATGGCGAGGGATTGAGAAGGAGCTTTGCCAGGGGGTGTGGAGAAGACTGAGTGGAACCCAGGGCTGCTCACGCTGGCTCCCTCCTGCTCTGAGGGGACAGGAGTGTCCGAGTGTCCAGTGGAACCCTGGTCATCCCAAAAAGACCCTTGTGTTATCCTGAGCTTTGGAGGCCTGGAGCTCTTCCCTCAATGGCTCCAGTCACTTTTCCATGAAGGACAAAGTTTCACTTTGCACATCAGTAAATGGTGATAATTTACAGGGATAATCCTGCCCCACATCTCCCCAGTTCCCATCCCTTGCTGGCCCTCCTCAGGACTGAGGAGCCTCCAAATGCAAAGAAACTGCGAAACCACCCAAACTCTTGAGAGTTTTGATCAGAAGCCATTCCCTTATGTTGGGAATTGGAAGGATTGGCCCCCAGTGTGCATTCCCTGGATGCTTCCCGTGCTGGAGGATGCAGTTCCTCAATCCTGGAGCCAGCAATAAGCATGGGCTGAAGGCAGTGCTGCTCTTTGGGCAGTGATGTTTTCTCTCTTTTCTCTCTCCCACTGTCCAGGTGCCAAAGGAAACCAATGAAATCCAGGATTCATCTGCTCAGGTAGGACTCCTGCATTGTCCTTCCTCGTGTCCCTGTGCTGTCACCCCCAGGGTACCTCCTGGGGACACAAGTGGCTCTAATGAACAATAACACAAAGCCAAAATACCCAGGCAAGGCCACTAATTATTTTCTTGGCTGTTAGTTGCTATTTTCTTTACTGCAACCTCTCTCTTTGAGGGTTTGAAGGTAACATGCCATGCCCCAGACCTGGGGGAGGTCACAGTGAGTGTCCTGAGTGTCTGCACAGAGGCAGAGGGGTGGTGGTGGAGCAGGGAATGAGGTGGATCAGGCCACAGAGGATTTGAGGATCTGCCTTGGAGCTGAGCCAAGCTGGATTAGCCTGGAGGGAAGGAAGTGAGGGTGAGGTCAGCAGGGTGGCAGGATTTGGGATAAAGCAGGAGGCTGGATGAGTGCTGCTCCTGCCCTTGTGTGGGATGTGATTCCTGCCTGGGGAGGAACCCCCCGGGATCTCCCTGCTGTCACTGGGAAGGTGTCGCGGATTAGAGACAAATTTCCTAGGTGGAAAGCGCTCTGAACAGGTGCCTCCCCCACAGCAAAGGTTTCTGGCACCCCTTCTCCCCCCCACAACAACAGAATATCTCGGCTGAAAATGGGAAAGAGCTGTTTAATTAACAGACCACACAGTGGAAGGGGAAAGGGGAAAAGGGGTCATTAAACCTGAACAAACAGCTGATGAACTTTAGTGTCCTTTTCCTCAGGTGTAGCTTCCCTTTCCAGGGTCCCCAGAGGGGTCAGGTGGAGTTCCTCCGGTGGCTCCCTGGATGATTCTTGTCCGCTGTCCTCCAGGGCTCCTCAGGTTCTCAGATGAGAAAGCAAGTCAAAGAAAAAGGTCCAAAATGATGAAAAAACAATCCCAGGGGAAAAAAAAAAAAAAACAAAGAGAAAACCCAAGCAGCAGCCCCACCAGTAGCACCAGCAACCAGCAGCAGCAGCAGCCGACTGGAGAAAAAAAAAAACCAGAAAACAGTGTCCCTTCCTTCTCACTCCCCTGTAGAACAGCCAGGGAAGAGTTTCAAAACATCCCGTGCTGGCAGAGCGTCTCCCGGCTGCGGGACACAGTTAAAGTTGCAGGACCATATTCTGGTCAAACATACAAACGATAGGGAATACAAAATATCATTACGCCACCCCAGGACAGAAGGGCTTGAGCTCCCCGTGGGAGGAAGTGGTTGTGATTTTTGGGGTCCTCCTCGGTGTGGCTCCCTAGGATCTGGTGCTGGCTCCGCAGTCTCACTGGTGGCTGCTCCACAATCCTGGTGCTGAGCTCCCCATCGGAGCTTGGAGAGTGTCCCCAGCTCTTGCGCACGTGCTGGGGAAATGAGGGAGTGCTCTGAGGGAGGCTGCCTTCGTGTTCCTGCTTTATTTGGGATTTTTAGCCAAGGTTTGTTGTTCAAGTTCCTGCAAACACATCCTGAAGGAGAAACCCGCCAGCAAATGCAAATTGGGATTTTTGCGTGTGTGTGTGTGTGTGTGTGTGTGTGTGTGTGTGTGTGTGTGTGTGTGACTGAGCAGTTTGTGTTCTTCATTCCCCTCACCCTCCTGGTTGTGTTTAACCCTTTGGGGAGAGTCTCTCTCCTCCCACCTGGCTTTCACTGCCTGGCCACACCTTGGTCATTCCAAACTGGAACTGCCCATGTGGCTTTTGGCAGCCAGGTCCATCCTTTCTGCTCAGGGCTGAACGTGCTCAGCTTTGCTGATGGAGGGATAAAGGGTGGGTTTGTCATGAACTCAGGAGGCAAAACCCCTCTTCCTGGGCACTTAGGAAAGGTGGGCTCTGCCATCCTACTGGATCCTGTTTGGGATGTGATTCCCCCCATCCCATGCTCCTTTCCCAGCTGGTTCTCCTGGTGAGATGTTGCCATAGCAAGGAGAGTGGTGAAATTCACAGGTCTGCAGGGGAAAATGAACAATATTCTGGATTTGGGACAAGTTTATTTTTCAAGACCTTAATAAGGAGCAGAGACGCCTTGGATTCTTTGGCGTTAGGATTTATTGAGAATAAAAAATGTGCTGCAGTTTGGGTGTAATGAGGAGCAGCCCAGCTCTGCTGCAGGGAGGGACCACAGCTCTGCTTTGTACTTCTGCTCTCCCTGCCTTTGTTCATTTGTAAATTGGTACATTGGTGAAATCCTTAATTGTTAATTAGAGGTAAATAATTATGGAGGCTCGGGGTGGTGGCAGAGGAAGATGTAATGGGATGAAGGCAATAGATGAGTTTTTGGTCACTGGCAGCCTCAATGATACCTGAATTGAAGCCTACTCCTTTTGGGGTTTTTTTTGTTTTTTCTTTGAGGGATAAATTGTCACGTCTGAGCAGTCTTTGGGACATGGATGGTGTTGAGCCGCTTCTGCCTCTTGTCTTCTCTTGGACTGTCTGTCCTAAACGTGAGCAAGAGGGCTGAGCTGGTTCCTAAACTGAGTGGCTTTTCCAAGGCAGCTTAACCCGGAATCCTAAAGCCATTCCACAAACAGCCAAAGTTTAAATTCCACAGATTTCCAAAGAGTTAAAACTTCACAAGTTTAATTATCTGGGCAGTAAAAGTTTGGAAATTTCTTCTTGATTTAAAAAAAGCTGTGAAAGCTCTGTGGCAGTGCTCGGTTCAGTCGCTGCGTCTCTGTTCTTTCATGTTTGGGTTTGTCAGTGAGCACAACTGGTGTGGGAATCCCTCATTCAGGCTCAACTGGTGTGGGAATCCCTCCTTCGGGCTCACTCAGTCCTGAAATTCCACCTTTCCTGTAAAACCAGAGCAGTGTGGAGCCTGTGGAGCTCAGGCCATGCACAACTCCTGGTGCTGGGCTTTAAAACACCCAGCACAAAAGGCTTGGCTTTGGCCCATCCTAACAAAGACAAACCCTTGTGGGGGACCTGTCCCTCCTCCCCATGCTTTTTCTTGGAGCTCTGGGGCTGCTGGCTCCCTGGATAACCTGGGATAACCCCAAATATCCCTGTGGGGAATGCTGACTGACAGCTGGAGCCCAGCTCCCTCTCCCTGCTCCAAGGCCCTATCTCGAGGTGTAGCTCCTGATGGCTCTGGTACCTCAGCCACCTGAAAGCTCTGGATCCTGTTCCTCGGGTGGAAAAAGCTCTGTGGATCATTTATCGCCCCTCAAATCCACTGTGGGATAAATGCAATGACAGGAATGTGCTGAGCTGCACCCCAGAGGTTTTTAATTCCCAAACTAAAGTGCTGTTCCACCCAGCCATGCTCCCCTTGGGCTTCCCCAGCTCCGTCCTCTGGTGCGAATTTCAGCTGCTCTCCAACCTTGTATGACCTGACCTGCCTGGGGGCAGCTTTTGTGCCCCCGCTGGCTTTTAGGGCTTGCCACGTGCCAGAAGGACTGCAGCAAGGGCTTGGCTGATCAGCAACTTCTCCAGAAGCTTCCCAGGCCATTGTTCCTCCCACCAAGGTCTCCTGTGCTCGTGGCCCTGTCCTTGGGGTGCGCATCTCCTGGGAAAGGCCAGCAGAGCCCTCCCTGCTGAGGGCATTTAGGATTGGGGTCTGCTCTGCTTTTCCTTTGGGAAGGGGAGGCACCAGAGCTGGGGGATGGTGGCAGGGAGCACAGGGGATCCTCCAGAGGTTTCCTGGATGTGGAGCTTGCAGGGATAGTCAGGATTTGGGGTCGCTTCAATTGGGGTCTGGATAGGATATCAGAGAGCCCCAAACATCCCCCTGGGGAAAGGGGGAATTGCTGAGAGGTCTCACAGGAACCTTCAAATAAAACCTGTCCAGTTCCCGAGGACAGGGACACCTCCCACTGCCCCAGGCTGCTCCAAGCCCTGTCCAGCCTGGCCTTGGACACTGCCAGGGATCCAGGGGCAGCCACAGCTTCTCTGGGAATTCTGCCACAGCTCCTCACCACCTTCAGAGGCAAGAATTTCTTCCCAATATCCCATCTAAATCTCTTCCTGTTTAAAACTGTTCTTCCTTGTCCTATCCCTCCAGGCCCTCGTAAGAAGTCCCCCCTCCAAATTTCTCGTAGCCCCTTTAGCTCCTGGCACAAGAAATAATTTATCTTCCTTATTTCTCAGCCTTGCAGTCTATTCCTTTCCAAAATCCAGCACCCAGGTGTCACATGGGAAACTCGTGAGCAAATTTCTGCCCCTGTGGGGTGGGGATCACTGTGCTGAGCTATTCCTGTTTCCCTGCAGTGACTCCTGCCCTTCTGGCCTCTGGAGCACCTGGAGGAGGGTGGGGAATGGCTCAGGGCTGCAGCCCCTCCCCAGGAAGGAGGGCAGAGCAGGGGGCTGTGCTGAGCACCAGAGGGGATTTGTACAATCGTGCGACCTGATCTGCTGCTGGACACAACCCATGGCATTTCCTGGCAGTTATTCCTTCTTTAAATCAGTCCAACCTTGATTTTCAATTTTTTTTTCCTGTGATGGAGCCTCCTCTAGGAGCTTGCTGCTAGAACGTGCTGGAAAAAATAATTTTAAATTGTCTTTCTCTCACCTTGAGCTTGTGAATCACATTGTACCTTTGGCTGTTGGATGAAAGTGGCTTCTATTAACACAAAATCTGTTTTCTGAGAGGAGAACCTGAGCTTTGACCTAGGTTTTACCCAGGCTGACCTAGCTGGAAATGAGGGCAGAACGTTAGATGCTGCTTGTCTGGGCTGCTGGGAACAGGGCTGCCCCAAGCTGGGCTTTAACCCCTCTGCCCTTTAGGAGTTTTGGATCATGGTGTGAGCTGCAAAGCCCTCCAGAAGTCCAGCAGCACTGTTATCTTTGTCAATAAAACACTCTTAGGCTCCTCAGGCAAGAGCCCAAGTTAGCAACTCTTTCCAAAACCATGGCATTAATTACGTGTCTGTGGTTTCTTTATTAATGAGCCCCATATCAGTTGCTCTTATTATTTTGCTTGGGCTCAGCTTGAGGGAAGAGGTCTGTAATTACTCAAAGCTTCCTGTTTGCCTCTTTTTTTGCCTTTTTTTTTTTTTAATTCCATATTGGCACAACACAAAGCCTTTTCCCAGTCCCCTGGAGCTTCCCCAGCTCTCTGAGCCAAATTGAAAATTCAGCGCTCGTGTTGGGAAGAGCCTGAGGTTTTCATGCTTTTGGGGTTGAATTATGGGGCTGGGATGGAGAAAGCTCTGCTCCTCGTCACCTCTGGAATGGGAAGTATTTCATTGTCTTTGGTTATGTCATCTGGATTTTCTAAATGTGAACAGAACTGGGATTCTCCAGCTCTGTCTTCCCACATCACTGCTGTGGTTCTGTCACTGCCACGTGGCAGGTGACGATGGGGACCCAAGATCAGGCTGGGGTAGAGACTTCTCCTCCTTTAATTTTCCTTGTTTAATCCGATTTTCTGCAAATCACAGACCCTGCCTTGCTCATCACGTGCCAATTCCTTCTTTTTTCCCTTCTGTTTTATCATCCTTAATGGCTGCTTTCAATTTGGGTTCGTTCCCCACTTCCCAGCTGGAATTTCTGGGAGTCCAAACCCACATGGCCTCACTCAACTCTCACGCTTTTGGACAACTCCCGAGCTGTTCCCAATTTGTCCCTCTCAGCTGGGTCTCCTCTAAATTTGGCCTGTTTGGAGGAGCAAGCACGGATCCTATTGATTTTGGCTTTTAGCTGTGTTTACACAAACCAATAGAATTCAGTCACTTTTACTCGGAGCCCCTTTCCCCCCGAGCTTCCCAGATGGGAGATTCCAGAGTGGCCCTTTCCCATGTCAAGGGTTGAAGCTGAATAAGGAACCTCTTGTGGGAATTCCAGGCCCTCAGTGCCAGCTGCCAGGGCTGGATGTGCTTCCCGCTGGGATTCCCAGGCTGGCACATCCTGTGGGGCTCAGCATCGCACACTGAGCCCCTGAACACTTCAGCTCATGAGATTTGGGGATTTTCACCACGCTCTCCCTCACCTGGAGGTCAGGCAGGGTGGAAATCTGAGCAGCCTGGTCTATGGAAGGCGTCCCTGCCCACAGCAGGGGTGGAATGAGATGGGATTTAAGGTCTTTTTCAACCCAAATCATTCCATGACACCACCTGTGCCAGGATATTTATCCACAGGCAGCTGTCCTTTGAGGAACTATTTTTTAAATTTTTAGCTATTGATACGCATGTCCTCAATCCCCCAGCCCCGTGGAGCAGAGAAGTGCTGCTGTCTGACATTCATTTTCCACTTTGAGATGTACAAAATGAGGCACCCAGCTCTCTTCCAGGGGCTGTAGCTGGACCTTTCCAATCCTGGGGATTCATTGGTTGCAAAATGTGTTTTAAGGAAATGAGCACTTTGGATCAAAACTAGAGAAATTGGTTGGAAGGAGAAACATGGATCACATTGGAAGCTGCAGTACATTGATTATTTTTTTTTTTCACTGTTTAAGCTGTATTTCAAGACCTGCTTTCAATCAGAAAACCCCCAAAGCACCAAAAATGTAACATCAAAACCGCGCTGCTTCACGGTTTAATTTCTGAAAGAGAAATTCTTTATTTCAACTCTTCATGTCTTTGTTTCAACTCCAAAAGAAATGGCTGTGGGTTTTATCCCCTCCAGGGATAAAAGAGAACAAATATTCTGTTCCCCTCGAGGGAGCAGGGACAGGTGGCTTTGCACCTCTGCTGTCACTTGTCCCCTCCCAGGACCTTGGCTGGGGTGTGGAGATGAGGAATGAGGCTCTGGAGGTGCTCCCCAAAGGGACTTCGTGGCAGAGGTGCCACCCCCAGGCTGGGCAGGGAGGACCCTGGTGATGCTCCAAATTTTTGGCAAAGCCTCAAAAGAGGCTGGGCTGGGGTGGCAGGAGGTGCCCAGGGGGCTTGGCTGCATCACAGACCCAAACTGATCCTTTCTTCAGGTGAGTTTTGGCCAGCCAGCCTCTCTGGGGGGACGCTGGGCTGTGATGAGGTGAAGGGAGGGTGTTGGGAATCCTCCCCTCTGCTTTTCTGTGTGGAGCAATGCCTCTGCTAATTTCTTTTAATTGATTAATTGCAGCCCTTGCAGCCTCTGCCTGGGACAGCTGATCGTCAAGTGGCTTCTCTATTTTAGCATTTTGACAGCAAAACAATTAAAAACTGAAAATCCGAGTAACAACCCACTGATCTAAAGAGTTCTCTTGCTCCAGGCGTTCCTGTGGCAGTCCATGGCGGGAGCCAGGGATGCAGAGAAGAAAATGTGCTGGAAAAGCTGGCAGAGCCTCCTGGCCATGGGATGTGGGGTCCAGGGCACTGAACACCTGGGCATTGTGCTCCTGGCGGAGATGGAGGCGTGGGGCTGGCTCGGGGTGGGAGCAGGGAATGGGGAATCAGAGCAGGGAATGGGGAATCAGAGCAGGGAATGGGGAATCAGAGCAGGGAATGGGGAATCAGCTGGAGAAAGGAATATGGAATCAGCCAGAGCAGGGAATGGGGAATCAGAGCAGGGATTGGGGAATCAGCCATGGCAGGGAATGGGGAATCAGAGCAGGGAATGGGGAATCAGAGCAGGGAATGGGGAATCAGCCAGGGCAGGGAATGGGGAATCAGCCAGGGCAGGGAATGGGGAATCAGAGCAGGGAATGGGGAATCAGCCAGGGCAGGGAATGGGGAATCAGAGCAGGGAATGGGGAATCAGAGCAGGGATTGGGGAATCAGCCAGGGCAGGGAATGGGGAATCAGAGCAGGGAATGGGGAATCAGGGCAGGGAATGGGGAATCAGCTGGAGAAAGGAATATGGAATCAGTCAGGGCAGGGAATGGGGAATCAGAGCAGGGATTGGGGAATCTGTCAGTGCAGGGATTGGGGAATCAGGCAGGGCAGGGACTGGAGAATCAGCTGGAGAAGGGAATGGAGAATCAGCTGGAGAAGGGAATGGGGAATCAGCTGGAGAAGGCAATATGGAATTCAGCCAGGGCAGGGACTGGGGAATCAGCGAGGGCAGGGAATATGAAATCAGCCATCCAGGTTTTCTTCCTGCTGTAGCTCCTCGTGCCTTGACTTTGCCTGTCCCTGTTCAGTGTGGAGCTGCTGAGTCCCTGCCCTTTGGCCCTTTCTCAGTGCTCTGGGCGTGAGCACAAGCCTGATCCTGTGCCCGAATCCTCTCTTTCCTGGCTCTGTTGGGTGTCTCTGTGACTGTAAGGATTTCATTCTTAGCAAAGGTCTGGATGAGGAGCAGCTCCGTGTGGGAGCGGGGCCATGGTGAAGCCAATGGATCTCCCTCAATCCCAGGTTTTGGGGGTGCCTGCCTGGCTCATTTGGGGCTGTGTGTCCCACTGGGGGTTCAGTCTATCCAGAAATACCTCCTGGACATGCCCCAGGAGCTGGATGCTGGGCAGGTGAAGAGCTGCAGCACCTCTGGCCAAGCACGAGCTGTTTTGGATGATCAGGGAATTTTGGATAAAGCCCAGTGCCACACTGAGCTGAGGAGGAATCCCAGATCCCTTCAGTTCCCCTTTGGAAATGTGACCTTGCAGAGAACGTGGTTGCTCACAATCACCCTCTGAACCCATTTTAGGATGTACAAATGATGGAGTTGAGTTTTAGCCAGGATGCTTTTTCTGCAGCTCTCGATTTGATTTCTTGCCTGAAAGAACTTTGTAAAATAAACTAGAGGTTTTTTAATTGGTATTTGCTTTAAAAAGCCTTAAAAAGTTGCTGGTTTAGAGTTTCTCTCTACTGCCCACCCCCAGCTCACAGCCGTTCTGCTTAAATAGAAACAGGACCACGAAACAAGTTCATTAAAGTAATGACAGGGTGGCTCCTAATTGGATTTGAAATTTGGCTGTTACATTACTTGAAGGAGCCTCTGAAGGGTTTGACCCTCGTGCAGTTGAATCCATTGACTCTGGTGGATTTGGGAAGGCTGATTTAATTCAGGGTTACTCTTCTGTTAATTAGGGAGCCCTAAGCCCTCTCTGCTGGGTGATGTGTGGCCCCAGCTCACCTGGGTGAGCAGGGGCTGCTTTTAATACAATAAAGTAATTTAGGATGGAAAAGATCCCTAAAATCGAGTCCAACCATAAATAGGCTTCAGTCCCTATTCCAGCAATTCCCCCTGTGCTGGAGAGTGAGGTTGTGTCTCAAATCCTGGGGTCAGCTTTGAGTTCTTGGTTTGAAGAAGAACATGGAGGGGCTGGAGTGTGTCCAGGGAAGGGAACAGAGCTGGGAAGGGTCTGGAGCCCCAGGAGGGGCTGAGGGAGCTGGGAAAGGGCTCAGTCTGGAGAAAAGGAGGCTCAGGGGGACCTTGTGGCTCTGCACAGCTCCTGACAGGAGGGGACAGCCGGGGGGGTCGGGCTGTGCTCCAGGGAACAGGGACAGGAGGAGAGGGAACAGCCTCAGGCTGGGCCAGGGGAGGCTCAGGGTGGACACCAGCAGGAATTTCCCCATGGCAAGGGCTGTTCAACACTGTCAGGGCCTGCTCAGGGAGGTGCTGGAGTCCCCATCCCTGGATGTGGCCCCTGGGGACATGGGTGGACCCAATGATCTCAGAGATCTCCTCCAGCCTAAACAATTCCCTGCCCGTGATTCCCTGTCTGTGCTGTGGAGCCCTGCTCTCCCCACGTGGATCCTGATTCCCCTGCCCCTGGAAGGCTGCAGAGGCACTGGGATTCCATGGACAGCAATGTTCTGACTGTCCCAGGCTCTGATTGTCCCTCACTCTTGGCTCATCAGCACTCCCTGGATGGAGACAGCTCCGTGCCTGACTGTCCTCTCCGGGTTCTTCACTCCCATAACTTCGTGGAGAGCTTTTGCCGTGGACTTCCCTCAATCCCCTGGGGTTTTGCTTTGATTCTGGGAGCTGCTAGGAAATGGAATCAGCCTGCTTTTGGTCCTCAGGGTCACGAGCTCAGCTGGAGACTGAACTGAGGGCTGGGGGAGCCCAAGGAGAGATCTGAGAGCAGCCAATGGCTGCAGGGAGCTGGCTGGAGATCGTGGAATCCTGGAATGGTTTGGGTTGGAAGAGACCTTAAAGCCCATCCAGTGCCACCCCTGCCATGGCAGGGACACCTCCCACTGTCCCAGGCTGCTCCAAGCCCTGTCCAGCCTGGCCTTGGGCACTGCCAGGGATCCAGGGGCAGCCACAGCTGCTCTGGGAATTCCATCCCAGCCCCTCCCCACCATCACGGGAACAATTCCTTCCCAATATCCCATCTCTCTCTGCCCTCTGGCAGTGGGAAGCCGTTCCCTGTGTTCTGTTCCTCCATCCTTTGGAAATTGTCTCTCTCCATTTCTTCTGTCAGCTCCTTCAGGAGCTTCTTAGGTGGATGAGTCTGTTTGTGACAGATTTTGGAAGGGGAAAAAACAGGTTTTCAAAATACTTCATTTTGATATTTAAAAAGCCCAAAACCCCAAAAAAACCAAACAGAGGGGGTTTTTTTTAGTTTTACACGGATTTTAGCTTGTAAAATGGACTGTGCATGAAAGCTCGAAATCAAAGTCAATTTAAATTGTTATAATGATAACAAATTACAAAAAAATTTTATCTAACAAAAAAAAAAAAAAAAAAAAAAAAAGACCAGACACCCCCAAAATAAGTTTTCATAACTGGGAGCAAAGCAGCTGTTTTTGAAAGAAACACTTCACACTTGAAATATGAAAATCGGGATATTTAAATTTTTAAAAAATTAAAATTTTCTCCTCCATTTGGGCTGGGAAGAGCTTGGAAATCTCCAATCTGGCATCCAGCAGCAGAGTCGAAGCTTCAGCAGCTCCTGCTGCCTTTGGAGCTCCCCTGCCTGCCATGGTCACCCCAAATGGGACTTGGCCAGTGTTGGCTCCAGTGGGACCGTTGGGTTCTCCCTGAACAATCACCACTTGTGGCAGGGAAATTGTTGTTTTTCCTGCTCGCTGCTCCTGCACACCCACCCGTGGTGCTCCCAAGCCAAGGGCCCGCGGGGCAGAGCAGAGCCGGGGCCGGGATGGCATCAGGCAGCGGAATGTGGGAGGGAGGAGGGCAAGGACTCTGCAGGTCTGCTTCCAGCCCTGCCAGGCAAGCGCGGGGCTGCATCTCCCTCTAGTGACTTCTCTCAGCTGCTTCCTCTGCAGCTCCTGCGCCAGAGCCACCGGCCAGGGCGGGTGCCACCAGCTCCGCGTGCCACCAGCTGCAGGTGCCACCAGCTCCGGGTGTCACCAGCCCCGGGTGACACCAGCTGCAGGTGCCACCAGCTCTGGGTGCCACCAGCCCTGGGTGCCACCAGCTCCGGGTGTCACCAGCCCCGGGTGACACCAGCTGCAGGTGCCACCAGCTCTGGGTGCCACCAGCCCTGGGTGCCACCAGCTCCGGGTGTCACCAGCCCCGGGTGACACCAGCTGCAGGTGCCACCAGCTCCAGGCGCCACCAGCCCCAGGAGCCACCGGCCGGGCTGGTGCCACCAGCTCTGGGTGACACCAGCTCTGGGTGCCACCAGCTCTGGGTGACACCAGCTCTGGGTGACACCAGCTCTGGGTGACACCAGCTCTGGGTGACACCAGCTCTGGGTGCCACCAGCTGCAGGCGCCACCAGCTCCAGGTGCCCTGTGCTGTCCGTGTCCCCACGAGGGGAGCACGGAGCAGGCTCCAGGCAGGGCTGGTGGCCGTGTGGCGCTGATGGGAATGGAATGCTGCATCTGCTGCAGGAGAGGTGCAGGACCTCCACCAGCCCAGCCCTGGCTGTGTGCCCCTTGCTCTGGGATGCTTTCACTGGTGCTGAGTGGAAAAGGGCTGGGATTTTGGAATGCAGGGAATGCTGAAGTTTGGCTCCTTTCTCGCAGCCTCTTGCCTTGAGTGCAGGTATTTCTCCCAGCATTGCAGTTCTCTCCGTCCATGGGCAGTGCTGGGCTCTGGGGTGGCTGTGGGGCTGACAGAGCCCTTGAGACCCACAGGGACATTCAGGGTGGCAGATGAAGACAGAGATATCCCCGTGCAAGCCGCTGCTTTCAATCAAATTGCTGGAAGCACTCAGGAGGCTCCTCCTGGCCTTGTCCCTTTGTCCCCTTCCCAGCCCTCGGAGGTTGTTCCCTGAACACTCCAGGGCTGGTGACTCTACCACCTCCCTTGGCAGCCTGTTGAGCAGGAAAGAGACAAGAAATAAGTGAAACCTTCAAATTTCTTTTTTTTTTCCTTTTCCTTTTTTCAGGACTCCAGACTCACCAGCTCAGATTTGGACCTGGGGCCACCGTGGCCATGGGAGGACACCCTGGACCTCCAGCCTGATGGCAGTGCCCTGGCTTCCCTCTCTGCCCACGAGATGCCATCAGCTGAGGAGGAGGAGGAGGAGGAGGAGGAGGAGGAGGAGGAGGAGGAGGAGGAGGGCAGCCTTTCCATGGAGGATGAAGGCTTCGAGCTGCTCAACTCCACCTATAACAAAATAACCAGGCCTGCCCGGCCAGCGCTCAGGAGAAGCTCCGGTGAGCCCATGATTCTCCTCCTTTTCCCTGCTCCAGTTCCTGGGAATCTGACAGTGCTTTATCCACCCAGGAGCCTCCATCAAACCCTCCCGAGCAGCCAAGAAGGAGCGTGGCTCTGACCCTCGGGAGGAGAACGTCACCACCGAGAAGCTGTTGGGGACTGCGGGCACACGGCGGCAGCGCCCACCCAGCAAACCCCGCCCGGAGCCCTTCCCCAAGGTGTCCCCAGCGGCTCCTCGGGGGGCTGCCCCCACAGGAAACCTTCCCAAAGGTCCCCCGAGGGCAGGGGCAGTGCTGGGTGTCCCAGAGCATCCTCTCAGAGCAGGACATCCTGGATTGCAGGTGGCACAGGGACACCAGGGCCGAGTGAAGCCAGGACCCCCAGGGCTGCCCGGACCTCCGGGGCTGCCGGTGAGTGGTGAGGGGTGGGCAAGGGCTGCTGGGATGGGGAAAATGGGAAAGGAAAGCTCCTCCAGGGTGGGAAAGCTTCTCCAGGATGGGAAAGCTTCTTCAGGATGGGAAAGCTTCTCCAGGGTGGGAAACCTTCTCCAGGATGGGAAAGCTTCTCCAGAGTGGGAAAGCTTCTCGAGGATGGGAAAGCTTCTTGAGGATGGGAAAGCTTCTCCAGAATGGGAAAGCTTCTCCAGGATGGGAAAGCTTCTCCAGGGTGGGAAAACTTCTCCAGGATGGGAAAGCTTGTCCAGGATGGGAACTCTCCCTGTGCAGGCACACTGGAGCTGTGCGCTGACCCTGGGAGAAGGATTTTTGATCTTCCTGAAGAAGCTTCACTGAAAACTGGAGAGAAGATGGATTCCCTTGTCCCCCCTGCTCCAGAGATGGTCTCAGATAGTTTGTCCCACTGTTGGTGTTATTTCTGCCCACAGTCAGGCTGAGGGCATCAGAGGGGACCGAGACATCCCCTCCTGCTCCTGTGCCCACAGCAAACCCCTGGCATCTGCCCATGGACCCTACTGGCATCGCTGCTTTGGGCTTCTTCAGCCCCAAATTGATGCTGGTTCAAAGCAGAGCGTTGGCTTTATCTTGAAATAAGTTCTGACTGTTTTTCAAATTCGTTGTAGAGGATGAAAAAAGGGATATTAAGGAAAAAAAAATAAACTTAGACCAGAGAAAGCTTTAGAGGAGTCACATCTTCATTGAGAATGAAAAACGGAAATTTAAAAAAAAAGGTAAACTTGAAATAGAAAAAGCTTTAGAGGAGTCTTGTCTTCATTGAGGAGCAGCTGAAAAATGTTTTAAAATATTTTTCTGTTTATTCATTCTGCCAAAATGATTCCCCTCATTTGGTTCCATTTTCTTAACAATTCCTCTAGAAAATTGAATTTCCTTTCCCCACTGCCTGTGCCAGAAGTGACCACGGGCACCTTCCCTTCCCTCTCCCTTCCATCCCTGTGGAAGTTGTGGGGTCTGCCCCAGGCTCAGGGAGCTCCTGCTGTTTCCATGGCTGTGTTTGAGGGACCTGGCACTAAATCCATCATCCCTGAGCCAGGCTTGGGATAAATTTAGGACTGCTAACTTCCCCCTCAAGCCATCTCCTTGCTGCTGCAGCTCTTGCCTGCAAAAATAGAAGAAAATGGCAAAAGGAACAGATGCTGGAGGCTGAAAAAATCCCAGGAGCAGAGGAAACGTCACAATGTTTGACAGCCCTGCTGTCAGCGGCAGGAGGGACCCAGCCAGGGGGGAATTGCTTTCCTCTCCTGGGAAAAGCCTGGAGAGGGGATTTTTGTCCTGAGTATCCGAATGGAAAAACAGCTCCTACAGCTCCATCCTGGAGTTAGGGAGCTGATGGAGAGATGGAGAGTGTTGCTCTGATTTTCTGATATTCGTGGAGATTCGTGGAAGCTCGCAGGGAAGTCAGGCAGGCAGCACCAAGATGGCGAAAAGAGAAACTTTATTTACAAGAACTTCTTTATGTATTCATTAATGGTCTAATAATTATTGGTCAACAGTTTTTCCACCCTCTGTAACGATTGGTTACAATGCTGAAGTGTCCAGTACCAAAACAATGAGATTAGAAAGCACAAGAATGCAACTTATCTCTGTTCTCCATGAGAAAGAAGAGAAGGATTTTAAAACAGTGCAACTACAAGAGAGGGTTTTTTACAAGGGATAGGACAAGAGGGAATGGCTTTACGTGGAAGAAGAGCAGGTTTAGATTGGATATTAGGGGGGAAAATACCTCTGAGGGTGGGCCCTGGCACAGGTGCCCAGAGAAGCTGTGGCTGCCCCTGGATCCCTGGCAGTGTCCAAGGCCAGGCTGGACAGGGCTTGGAGCAGCCTGGGACAGTGGGAGGTGTCCCTGCCATGGCAGGGGTGGGATGGGATGAGCTTTAGGGTCCTTCCAACCCAAACCATTCCAGGATTCTGTGTGGGACTGAAGCTCAGTGCTGGCACATGCCAGGCATGGCCAGAGCCATTATTTTAGCTCAAACGTGTCCCCAGCCTGCCCTGGTGTCCTGGTGCTCTCCAAGGGCTGAGGGCAGGGGGGCTCTGGAGCCCCCAGGGAGAGGGAGCTGAGCCTCGGAGCTCCGTGGGGGTCAGAGTTGGGGTCTGCAGGCTCGGGACAGAGCTGGGCTCTGGCACTGGAGCTGTCAGAGCTGCAGCACACACAGGCAGAGGCTCTCGGGCTCTGCCAACACCTTCCAGGGAATTGTTGCCATCCCAAAGAGCCAGGATCTCCCACCTGGTTGTTTCTGCCCACACAGATGCCCTGGTAAGCCCTGAAATGGGCTCAGCCCTTGGCCAAAATGTGCATTTTGACCTAGAGCTGGGCCAGACCACATCTCCCAGCAGTTAAATGAAGCAGATGTTTGTGCCCTTGTCCAAGCTCCTGTTGGAGTGTGGATATGATTCAATTTTAGGGGATTTTTTTCCTGACTGCTCTGCCTTTCCTCCCCAGGAGATTCTTCTGCTGCCCTGGCTGCTCTGGGCTGTTTCTGTGCTGCTCCAGGATGGCACTGGTGCCAGGGCAGGAGCAGAAAAACCAGGGGCTCTCCCACCCCACACTGATCTCTGGGGTGTTTCCTGGGGCCCTGGTGCTGCTGGTTTGCTCTCCATCAGCCATTGCAGTCCCTGCCTCCCTGGGGCTGTGGCCCTGGGCACTCAGGCACTGTAGGGTCTCCCTTTGGGGTCACAGCTCTCCTCCTTTGCCTTTCAGGGCTGTCCTGGCAGACGGGGGCTGGTGGGACCCAAAGGAGACAAAGTGAGTACCCAGACACACAGGGCTGTGCACATGTGGGGTGTAGGGTCTGGGGCAAACCCCACTGATGGGTTGGGTTGCTTTGGGGGTTTTTCATCAAGAGGGCGGTGGGAGCTCCTGAAGCTGCAGGTGTTGGCCCTGTCTGGGTTTGGAAGAGGAAGGATCTGGGTTTAGTGGGGAATTGAAGCCCATGTTGAGTTCTGGGGGCAGTTTTGGGCACCACAATATCAAAAAGACATTGAGTTATTAAAGAGTGTTCAGAGGAGGCCATGAGGACGGGGAAGGGTCTGGAGGGGAAGCCTTGTGAGGAGCAGCCGAGGGCACTGGGATTGTTCAGCCTGGAGGGTACTGAGGGGAGGCCTCCTGGTGTCTTCAACATCCTCAGGGGGGAAAGAGGAGGGGCAGCTCTGATCTCTGCTCTGGGACAGGGACAGCACCCAGGGCATGGCTGGAGCTGGGCCAGGGCAGCTCAGGCTGGAGATCAGGGAAAGGTTCTTCCCCAGAGGGTGCTGGGCACTGCCCAGGCTCCCCAGGGAATGGGCACGGCCCCGAGGCTGCCACAGCTCCAGGAGCTCTGGGTCAGAGCCTGTGTCCAGCCCCTGCTGAGTCCTGAACCCCAGCGGGACTGAAGGAGCTGCTCTGTCTCCGCAGGGATACCCTGGAGCCATGGGGCGGATGGGCCCCCCGGGGGACCCTGGCCCTGCTGGCATCCCCGGGGTGCCCACCATCGTCCTCTGGAGGAACTCCAGGGAGGACTGGCAGTCGTTCACGGTGAGTTACAGCCACAGTGGGCAAGTGCTCCCCTCACACCTCCCCTGCAGCTCCCTGCACCCCTGGGACGGGATGGGATACAGGGATGGGATGGGATGGGATGGGATGGGATGGGATGGGATGGGATGGGATGGGATGGGATGGGATGGGATGGGATGGGATGGGATGGGATGGGATGGGATGGGATGGGATGGGATGGGATGGGATGGGATGGGATGGGATGGGATGGGATGGGATGGGATGAAGGGTTTGCCATGGCCTGAGATTCCTCATCGCTGGGTGGGAGCTGAGGGCAGAGGGGCAGTGCCAAGGAGGGAGGTGCAGCTTCCTGGGGTGGCTCTGTGGACAGCTGTCCGTGGGAATGGGATCAGCGTGTGCCCTGTCCCTCTGTCCCCTGTGCCTGACCTGGATATCTTGGCTCCCCGGGGTCCATCCCTCCCCTCTCTGGGATGGCTGTGCAGGGCAGGGCCCAACGAAGATCCAAGCCATGCAGAACCATCCCTTCTCCTGCTCTGTGTTGCTGTTTTCCACCACACCCCAGCTCCCTGCTGTGCCCCAGCCTTTGGCTCACGGGGTTTGTGCATCTTGCTGAGATGTTTTCCCAGCTGATCCTCTGAGCAGGATGGGATCTGTGGGGAGGCAGGAGTGCCTCAGGTGCTGCACAGCTGCAAAACTCCATGGGATGACTCCAAACCTCGCTGAACAGCCCAGCCAGGCTCATCAGGAACTCCCAACTCCTGACAGCGCAGCCAGTGCTGTGATTAAGCTTCACTTTAAGCTCCCTGCGGAGCTGGCCTGGGCAGGGCAGCAGCTGAAGGCATTGGGTTTCTAAGTGCCCCAGGCACTTTTCCCGGGGCTGGGAATGCTTTTGCTTGGCAGGGCTCTATTGTCCCTCTGGTCCCTGCGGTCTGGCACGCTGATGTCAGTGGCTCCAGGGGCAGAGCAATGGGCTGGGAGAGCTCAGGCTCCACACCGCAGCTCTCCAAGAGCTCCAGTGACCTTGGGCAGGAGATCTGCGTTCTCCACAGCTCATTCATTGGTGATGAGCCATCCTTGCATCCTCTGCTCCGGGGCAAACGCCTGGAATTCTGGGGAGAGGATGCAGGGGGAGGATCTCTGCTCTGCCAAGGAAACACACCCAGGGAGGGATGGTGCTGGAGGAGGAGGATGGTCCTGTGCCGATGTGGATCTGAATCAGGATTGACCTGCTGGGAGTCCTTGGGCCAGACCTCTGTGGTTTCGGGTTGGATTGATCAAAGCAGCCACAGAACAGAAATCCCTGCCTTCCAGGAGACAATTCCGTCTGGGAAGCACAGCAGAGCTGAGCACCAGGAGAAGCCTTGGTTGATCTGGAGGACCTCCGTGTTCTCCCATCCTCCTGCTGCTCTCGGTGCTCACAGGGCCCATTCCAGGCACGCAGGGTGTGCAGGAATAGACAGGGATAGGAAAGAGCTGGATATCTCCATGCCAGGGCATCTCCTCCCAGCCAGGGCAGACCCCTCCCAGATCCATTCCTGCTCTCAGGCCATGCCTACAGCACTTCACAGAGCTGCTCCCACCCTTCACTCTGCAGTCAGAATTCCCTTTTTCCCCTGCCTGCATTTGGAGAGAGGCTTTGTTCTCCTGCAGACAGAAACACTCATTCCTGTGGATGTTGCTGCAGACCAGGATTTCCTTGGGATGCTGGAGGGAGCATGTCCTGTCTGTGCTTGGGAAGATGAAGCTGGAGAACTGCTGGGAGCTGCCCCTGGGCTCTGAGTGCTGGACCTTGTCCCAGCAGGGCTGGCCCTTGTCCCCTGAGCTCTCAGTGCTGGCCCTTGTCCCCTGAGCCCTGAGCGCTGGCCATGTCCCCTGAGCTCTCAGTGCTAGCCATGTCCCCTGAGCCCTGAGCGCTGGCCATGTCCCCTGAGCCCTGAGTGCTGGCCATGTCCCCCGAGCTCTCAGTGCTGGCCCTTGTCCCCTGAGCTCTCAGTGCTGGCCATGTCCCCTGAGCCCTGAGTGCTGGCCCTTGTCCCCTGAGCCCTGAGTGCTGGCCCTTGTCCCCTGAGCCCTGAGTGCTGGCCCTTGTCCCCTGAGCTCTCAGTGCTAGCCATGTCCCCTGAGCCCTGAGTGCTCACCGTGTCCCCTGAGCCCTGAGCGCTGGCCATGTCCCCTGAGCTCTCAGTGCTGGCCCTTGTCCCCTAAGCCCTGAGCGCTGGCCATGTCCCCCGAGCTCTCAGTGCTGGCTGTGTCCCCTGAGCCCTGAGTGCTGGCCATGTCCCCTGAGCCCTGAGTGCTCACCGTGTCTCCTGAGCCCTGAGCGCTGGCCATGTCCCCCGAGCTCTCAGTGCTGGCCCTTGTCCCCTGAGCTCTCGATGCTCTCGATGTCCCCTGAGCCCTGAGTGCTGGCTGTGTCCCCTGAGCTCTCAGTGCTGGCCATGTCCCCTGAGTGCTGGCCGTGTCCCCTGAGCCCTGAGCGCTGGCCATGTCCCAGCAGGGCTGGCCCATGTCCCCCGAGCTCTCAGTGCTGGCTGTGTCCCAGCAGGGCTGGCCCAGTGCCGATCTCCAGGGGAAGGCAGTGTCTGCCATGGGGCACCCCAAAGCCACGCAGGGCCATTGTGTCCGTGGCCCTGTGACCCCAGCGGTGCCGCCGGCGGCAGCAGGAAAGCGCAGAGCCCTGGGCTGGGATTTGGGATCTGCTAATCTGCGCTGAGATAAGGCTGGAGTGGAACGCTGGCTGCTCTGGGGTGGGGCTGGCTGTGCCTGCACCCCACAGCGCTGTGCTTTGGGCACTGCTGCTCCCATGGAGCACATCCCTGTGGTTTGGTGGATTTGGGCTGCCCTGGGGTCTGTTGCTGGCTCAGCCTTTGGGAAGGCAGGGCAGGGAAGCTGCCCCTCAGGCTCAGGGACATGCAGGGGGATGGCCTGGGAAAACAAGGGACGTGGTGACTGTCCCAGAGCGCTTGTGGCTGTTGTGGTGCTCGGCAGCCTGTCCCGCTCCTTCCCCGTGGAAAAAAGCCTTTGTTGTTAATGGGAATTAAGGAAAAGCAGCCCAAGGCCGCTGTGATTCCAGCCCAAGCCTCTGCCCTCTGTTTTGTTCCTGATGTGTTGACAGATGTTGGCTTTGCCAAGAAATTGTCTCAGTGTGAGTGGAGGGGCAGGAACTGCTGCTGGCCAGTTCTGGCATTGACTGCAGCACTGGGGAAGTCCCAGAATCCTGGGAAGGAGGACTGGAGCTCCCACAGCTATTGGAGAGCTTAATCTGCAGTGCCAGAGTCCTTTCCTTCTATCCATCCCAATGCCTTTCAAAGCAGGAGGCCAGGCTGGGAATTCACAGCTGGGAACCTCAGGGGGAAAGAAAACATTATTCCATGGGAAAAGGAGGGAACTTTTAGGGATGTGCTGCTACTGCAGGGTCGGCATCTGCTGTGGGGTGGCCATGGGGTGACTGCAAAGGGTGGCACAGGTTGGGGGTGACTATTGCAGAGAGTGGCACAGGGTGGGATGGCCATGGGGTGACCACAGAGAGTGGCCCAGGTTGGAGGGCTGTGGGGTGACTGCAGAGGGTGGCACAGGTGGGAATGGCTGTGGGGTGACTGCAGAGGGTGGCACAGGTTTGGGGTGGCTGTGGGGTGACTGCAGAGGGTGGCACAGGGTGGGATGACCACTGGGTGGGTGACTGCAGAGGGTGGCACAGGTTTGGGGTGGCCATGAGGTGACTGCAGAGGGTGGCACAGGGTGAGATGGCCATGGGGTGACTGTAGAGAGGGGCACAGGTTGGGGGTGACTATTGCAGAGGGTGGCATAGGTTTGGGGTGACCATGGGGTGACTGCAGAGGGTGGCACAGGTGGGAATGGCTGTGGGGTGACTGCAGAGGGTGGCACAGGTTTGGGGTGACCATGGGGTGACGCAGAGGGTGGCACAGGTTTGGGGTGACCATGGGGTGATGCAGAGGGTGGCACAGGTTGGGGTGACCATGGGGTGATGCAGAGGGTGGCACAGGTTGGGGTGACCATGGGGTGACTGCAGAGGGTGGCACAGGTTTGGGGTGGCCATGGGGTGACTGCAGAGGGTGGCACAGGTGGGAATGGCTGTGGGGTGACTGCAGAGGGTGGCACAGGTTGGGGTGACCATGGGGTGACTGCAGAGGGTGGCACAGGTTTGGGGTGACCATGGGGTGACGCAGAGGGTGGCACAGGTGGGGCAGCCACAGCTGCTCTGCCAGGCATGACCTGCTGCCCCCAGGGCTGCTGGAAGTGCTCCCTCTGCTCTGCTCCCAGGCTGGAGTTTTCCAGGATCACAGATCCCCATGGCCACTGCTCCCCACTGCGGATGAACATTTCATTTCCTGGACATCTCCAAACACTTGGGAAAACCCAGTTTGGAGAAGAGGCTGCACCAGGAGGTTTTAGGACCTTCATGCTGGCTTGGAATATGACGGGATTAGGGTTGGGATGGGATTAATCCACCCTGGGGCTTTCAGGTGGATTTTCACTCCATCCCCTCCCCTTCCCAGAGCAGCAGAAGCAGCAAAGCTCCCACTGTTTCCTGCTGGAATTGCAGAGGCCAATTAACTGCTCTCCCCTCTCCTTGGCATCTGGCGCTCCGAAATCCGAGTCCGTGTCTCATGTGGGATTTTTCCTCCCCCTTTTTAAAAGGTTGGATGAAATAATATCCTGTCCTGAGTGAATCGGAGTTCACTGATTCCTCAGACAAGGCAAAAGCATTGGCCATGCTCCAACCTCCTCCAGGAAGGTTTTGTGAGCAGATTTGGAGGGAAATGAGAACTGGCTGGACAGGAGGAACTTGGCCCTGGCAGGGACTGCACCCGTTCACCCCCGGAAATCACTTTGGGATCAGTCTGAAAGGAGCAGGGATGCCATCCATCACCTGTCCCCAGAGCCCTGCTCACTGCTAGGAATGTTTCCATCTTTATTTTCCTTCATGAGCTCCTTGGCTTTCCCCCTCTCTCTGCACTGGTATTGGGGGACAAAGCTTTGGAGTGAGGGCTTTCCTGGTGTCCTCGAGGCTGAAACTGGGGGGTCTGGAGGAGCCCCGCCCCTCCAGCTGCCCGGGATTGGGATGATGGATAAGGAGGGGGATTTCTCAGCCTTTGATGGCAGCCAGGATTTGGAGGAGCTGCCTGGACCACAGGTCTGGGCTCAGCATGAGAAGCAGGAGGAGGAGAAGTGGGGTTTGCCTCCCTGTGCTGCTGGCAGGGAGGATGGCTGGTGGCTGGAGATGAACATTTCATTTCCTGGACATCTCCAAAAGTTTGGGAAAAATGCAGCCTGGCTGCACCAGGAGGTTTTAGGACCTTTATGCTGGCTTGGAATATGATGGGATTAGGGTTGGGATGGGTTAGGATGGGATTAATGCACTCAGGGGCTTTCAGGTGGATTTTCCCCTCTCTGTGGTCATCTGTTCTTCAAAAAAATTGGAGGTGGATCAAAGATTTGGCTGCTGGGAGCAGCCAGGGGCAGATCTACCAGGAATGTGCTCCTCTGGGTTTTCCAGGGGCTGGAGGAGATTCCCCACCCAGGGCAAACTGTGGTGTCCAAAGAGCTGATTTAATCCCAAATCTGACAGACCTCTGCTCACCCCCGGTGTGTTTCTGACCTTTCCATGTTCCAAACATTTCTGCTGTCCACGGGCTGCAGGGCATCCCTGGAGGAGCTGAATTTCACCAAACCCCAGGAGAATTGGCTCCCTGCTTAATTTGCTGATGAATTAGTTCCTTATTTCCTGCAGATTATCCTTCCTCCCGTGCCTTGCATGCACAGAGTATGAAATAAATAAACGAATTAAAGGAGTGGTTCATTGCTGCATCCTCCCAACCCAAGGAGAAAGTCCTTAACACCAGCAAAAAGGGTTGGTTTTTTGGTTTTGTTTTTTTAACATTTTGCTTTTCCCCCCTCATTCTCCTTTCAGCAATCCTCATTTTACCAACTCCTGCACGCGGGCTGGCCGGTGAGTGCCACTTTGGTCACTTTGTGGTTGGATTTTTCCTTGTTGGCAGCTGAGTTCTCCTTGCTCCAAGCACTTGATGGGTTTTACCAATGCCTTTCCTTTTAATCCAGAGAAAACCCGGAGCCCCCGGGCCCCCAGGACACCCCGGGAAAACAGGAGCACCTGTAAGTACCAAACCCTGGTGTCCCCTCATGGCCCTGCTGCCCTGGGGACACTTGCAGGGTGATGTCCCCAAGCCCTTGGGCTGTGGCTGCTGCTGTGCTGTAATTCAGGGCTTTGGGATTGGGTTTCAAAGCAGCCTAATGGATTTCTTGTCTGCTTCCCACTGAAATCTGGGATGTTTGATATCCAACTCCAGGGTTTTCCTGGCAGCCGCAGCCCCTCTGGCTCTGCCAGCTGGGCTTCATTTCCTGGGGCATCAGGTTCCAGCCCCTTTTTTGGGATAAGAGATCGTGTGGATCACTCCCAGAGGCACAAAAATGAGGCAGGGGAGGGCTGGGGCAGGATTTGTGTGGGGCCAGCCTGAGCTGGGGGGTCTCAGCGCCATGCCCACCCCCCATCTGGCCATAAGGCAAAGGAAAGGGCAAAACTCTGTCCTGACATCCCATTGGGAGCCAAAGCAGTATGGCAATGGATCTGACCCCAAACCCACCCTGGGCACAGACCCGGGCACGGTGGGCAGCATGGAGGTGCCAGGGATGCGAATTCTCCCACTCTGCCCTTCCCAAGGGCCCCTCAGGGCATTGCTGCTTGTCCTCCCAGCCTGCACAGGGCTGGGGGCAGGGTGGGGGACACCTCGGGTGACTCCAGCCCTGTTTGTGCCCAGGGACCCTGTGGAGCACCAGGAGAGCCGGGGGAGAAAGGCCAGCAGGGGTACACGGTGAGTGGGGGTGTGGGGCATTTGGAAAGGTGGGATGTGCCCTCAGGGCTGTTCCGGGACCCTCGGGAAGCCTGGCCGGGCTGGGCACAGTTTGGGAATGGTGGGCCTGGCGTGGAAGTGATGGGGTTGGTGCCCTCCCAGACCTCGCTGTGCTCCCTTGCCCTGTGCCTGCAGCAGCCAGGCTGGCTCAGCCGCAGCTCAGCACAGCCCCTTTGGGTGCTGCCCTCCCCCAGGGGCTGCCCTCCCAGGGAGCTGTCCCCAGAGAGCTGTCCCAGAGCCCTTCTGTCACCCTCTGTCACCCGCAGCTCTGGAAGGGATGGCTGAGCTCTGCCTGTGCAGGAGCAGCTGTGCCCTGAGGGGGTCCCATCTCCCTGGGACTGGCCAGCCCAGCTCCCTGCGGCGTTTAGGGACCCAGGGAAAGGAGAGCCAAGTCCCACTGTCCCAGCCTGGCTGTGGCTTTGCTCTGAACCTGCCTGAATTCAGCACTCGCTGAGCTGAGGCCAAAGGAACAGCTGCCCTGAAGCTGTAGCTGGTGCTGGATCCTGAGATGGATCTGCGCCCACTCCTGCACGTGGGGAAGGATCAGGAAGGGCTTTGAGCCCAGCAGCCAAGGCAGGAGGCTTTCACTCGACCTTCTCCCCCTGCACCACCTCCTCCCTGCCCTCTGTGCTGCTTCCTGAGGGTTCCAGCTACCCCAGAGTTTTGGTGGAGAGCCTGGGCAGGCCCAGGTGCCCAAACCTGGCAGCACATGCAGGAAGCTTTCCTGAGCTCCTGGCTGGGGCTGCTGCAAGAGCCAGAGGCAGGCAGAGCTCAGCATTTCATCTTCTGGTTTCATAATGGGGATTTTTAAAATTTTCCATGCTTGGATTCTTCTCCCCAGGGGGAACCCGGGCTCCAGGGCTTGCCAGGACGTGTGGGATACCCTGGCTCTGATGGCTTCCCTGGCTTGGATGGCAAACCTGGGCCGTGGGGGCTGCCAGGGCAGCAGGTGAGCCGCGGGCCAGCAGGGCCAGGGAATGCTCAGGATCAGGGCGAAGCTGGAGCTCCAAACCCCAGGCAGGAGCCAGGGAGCTCCTAAAGCTGTTTCTCCTTCTCTTGCCTCCTTTAGAATATTTCTCCTCAGCCCCCAAAGCAGGCAGTCCTGGATTAGTGCTTTGAGGTTTAGGTTTCCCAGAAAGCAAGGGCTGTGGAGCACCCCACACGTGCATTCGGGGGCTGGGATAACTGCAGTGGGTCTGAGCACAAGGGCTGGGCTGCTGCACTGCACCCCGATGGGAAATACTGAAAATCATGGAATGGTTGGGGTTGGAAGGGACCGTAAATCCCATCTCATTCCACCCCCGTGCCGTGGGCAGGGCCAACTTCCACTTCCCCTCGAGGGCTCAGAGCTTGGTGGATGAGCAAGAAATGAGAGCAATTATGGGATGCCTGGATGGTGTTCAATCCAGGAGTCTGGTTCCTTGCTCCCTGCCCTTTTCAAGACCCCTGGCAGCAATGCCCCTGGGCTTGGGAGCTTTCTCAGGGGGGTTTGGAGCACAGGGATTGGGACTGGGAGGTTTGGGGCTCTCAGCAGCTGCTGGGCAGTGGGGCTGGACACAGCTGGGAGCTGCTGGGCAGTCCCTCAGTGCCTGCTCTGCTCCTTCCTCCCTCTCCCCAGGGCCTCCAGGGCTTCCAGGGGGACCGAGGGCTGGCTGGTGACAAGGGAGAAGAGGTGAGTTGGCTCTGGCTGGCACAGCCATGGGCACAGTCAGGTGCCAGCCTCAGTCCCCGCACGTGGTCCTGGTGCCAAGCCTTACTGGTTTCACTAGTGCCACACCAGCACCTCCCCAGGCTGTTCCAGGCCTTTGTCAGCCACGATAGAAAATGTCCATAAAAAGTGAATGCTGGTGGTTTGCTGCCCTTTTATTTTTTTTCCTTTTGCCCCCACTTCGGTGGCCAAAATTTTTCTTTTTTCTCTCTTTAAGGCCAAAATTTTTAGAGCTGCCCAGGAGATTTTTGGGCTCCTCCAAGGGCTGATCATCCTGGGGGATTTGAGACCTAATTCCTTTTTTTTGAAGCAGCAATCCCCCGTGGGTTATCAGATATCTTTTCTGGGCCATGCTTTGTACCCTCGTGCCTGTGCAGAGCCCTGTGTCACTGCTGGGGGTGACACGGGGCACCAGGAGGTGACAGCGTGCTGGGGACCAGCAGCCAGGCTCTGCCTCCTTTAGCACAGCCTTGAGTGTCCCCACCCCGTGTCCCCCCTGACTGTGTCCCTTGAGGCACAGCAGCCCCACCTGAGCTCCTCATGGCCCATCCTTGCTCCCATTTCATCCTCACTCTTCCATTCCAGGGTTTCTTGGGAGACCCCGGCCCTGCTGGGGACAGAGGAGAGAAGGGACTGAAGGTGAGGGTGTGTGTCCTGTCCCTCACAGCCGGGCAGGGGTCCCTCTGTCCCTCTGTCCCTGCTGCAGCCCCCAGCCCCGGGCTGTGCTCCCCTTGGCACTCAGGCTGCTCCTGCCTTTTCCAGGGGGTCAAGGGAGAGAATGGACTGCCGGGTCCTGCTGGGCTCCAGGTGAGTTCCCTGCGGAGCTGGAGGTGTCCCACACCCTTCCCTCCGGTGTCGCGGGGGCTCGGGTCATCACACAGACCAATATGATCAGGTGAAGCCGTTCATTACAGATCAGAAGGCTGCTTATATACATTTTCTACTTCTCTACATGCAGGCAGTACATTGGTTACTAGCTACTGTTTACACATTTAAACGAATCACTTAGAGCGATGGTGAGCTGTCAGAGCTGCTGCTCTGCTAAGGTTCTACAACCTGCCGTTCACACACTCTGTTGTTTACATTCTTGGAATTGTCCACACTTGGCAGCTACCTCCGCACAGCTGCACTTCAAGGACATATTTACCTTCTTGCTTATTTTGCTCAGCTCAGTTAAGGCTGGATTGTGCATGTCTCAGTGCCTTGACTATTAAGAATCCCTCAACACTCCGTCCCCTTGGCTGGCCTGAGCCCTGTCCCTCTCTGGGATGTCCCCAAGCTCCACGCCATGTTGTCCTGTTTTGGACAAAGCCCTCGTGGTCTCCGTGCTGTCCCTGTGAGGGATGGGACAAAGGCGGTGCCACCTCCGGGTGCTGCCACCTGACTCCTGCTTCTCTCCCAGGGGCTGGCAGGGCTGAAGGGTGCCATGGGCTTCCAGGGCCCTGCAGGGCCAGAGGTGAGTGCTTTCACCTTCTCTGGGTCACCTGCCCTCCCCGGAGAGGAGGATTCCCACTGGGAAAAGGGGTCTGAGCAGGGAGGATTTGGGCTTTGCATCCCCAGGCACACTGGGGCATTTCCCACAGGGATGTTTGCATCCCTGCTCGTTCTCCTGGCTGGCAATGAAGAGAAATGGCACATTGGGATTTATTTTAGGTGGCCACCTCCAGCTGAGATGAATCCCAGGCTGGCAGCACCTGGTTTTTGCAGGCTGCTCTCAGCACATGGATAGCTCAGTGCTCCCACGTAACTGGGAGACATCCTCTGCAGGAAAGGGTTGGAAAAGGATTTAAAAGGAAAATTGAAGCGCATTTGGTGGTGAATGGATGCATTTTCCAGCATGAAGGGAGTCAGGGAGCTGCTCAGCAACTGTCTGAGGGGGCATCGAGCAGTGCATGTGAAGGAATGTGAAAAACGACATGAGGAAAAAGGGGGATTTGGGATGAAAGAGAGAATCAAAGCAAAAATGGCAATTTTTTCTCTCCTGCTGCAGGGAGAAGGAGGCTTGGTAGGTCCCCCAGGCCCTGCTGGTCCCATGGTGAGTCCCAGGGGGTGGTGCACATGGAAGTGTGGGAACACCCTGGGCCGGGTGGGATGTGCCACCATCCCTGCCCATTCACCCCTTGTTCGAATTCACATCTAAAAACGATGCGTTTGGTAAAAATCATCCCTGGTCGCAGCGGGAGGAATTGCAAAAGGACTGAAAGTGTTAAAACTCACCCAGCAAAGCCCTGCCAACACCCCGGGGGTGCCCGTGCTCCAGGAAATGTCCTGTCCCACATCCCCGGGGCTGTAGGGCTGAGCAGGCTCTTGCCTTGCAGGGCCAGCCGGGCCAGCCGGGACCCGCGGGATGCCGAGGCACCAATGGCTCTCAGGTGGGTCTCCCCAGTCCCACCCTTTGGTGTTTGGGATTTCCCGTGGCTGCGCTCACCCAGCCCTTCCCCGCTCTCTCTGCAGGGGGAATTGGGCCCTCCTGGGATGCTCGGCCCCCGCGGTCCCAAGGTAAGCCATCCCAGGGATGAGGATGGGGTGTCCCAGTGTCACCCAGCCTGCAGTGGTCTCCAGCTGGGCTGGGGTCCCAACCATCCCAAAATCTGCAAGAGGCTGGGGCAGGGGTGGGAATCCTTTCTGTAGCCCTCGGTGTGCCATACAGCTGGGAGGCTCCTGGCGCTCCTTGGCACCTGGGAATTCTCAGGAGAGGTTTTGCACTGATTTGATCCTAATTCGATCCTAATGGCAGCTCCCTGTCCCCCCTCGGCAGGGACCCCAGGGCTTGCAGGGCAGGCGTGGCCCCCCCGGCCCCAGGGGCTCTCAGGTGAGCGAGAGCTGTCGTGGGGTGAGTGCATCGCCCCAATTCTCTTCCAGGAGCTGCTGGGATTTGTCCCCCGAGTGCTTTGGAAGTGGACACGAAATCCTTGCCCTTGGGGGTCCTTGTGGGGGAGGGGGGGGTGGGAAGGGCTGTGTCCCCTGGGCTCAGGTGATGCCTTTGAATATTTCTAGTTTTTTTCCTCTTAATGCACCTGTAACTTGCTGCAGTTCTGTGCTTCTCACAAAGTGCCAAAATCCTCTGTCCCAGCACCTTTGGCCAAACAAGGCTCTCTGAACACAGATCCAAGGACATATTCATTGCCTTGGGGCCTGAAAATATGTGAACAGCTGTGAGCTGGGGGAGCAGGCCTGGGGTGGTGAACATCATCACCTGAGGGTGATTGGAGAATTAAGGGCCAATGTGCTAATGAACAGAACTTGTAAAAGGTGAAGGGCTCAGGACCCAGGGTCCATTTTGGGTGTAGTCCTGTTTGCCCGAATGTACCTTGAAGGCCTCGAATAAATTTGTCCGCATTTTATGCTCCTAATTTGTTTTGGCTTCTCTTTTAGGCATCAGTTTTGGCGACCCAGATGGGACACAAAGGGTGACCCGGTGGGGATGTGGGATGTGGAG
This sequence comes from Acanthiza pusilla, assembly GCA_036630365.1. Taxonomy (NCBI): domain Eukaryota; kingdom Metazoa; phylum Chordata; class Aves; order Passeriformes; family Acanthizidae; genus Acanthiza; species Acanthiza pusilla. The sequence goes on along the minus strand of JAXCHO010000028.1, from coordinate 8,983,894 downwards.
CAGCTCCTGGGGGCTGGGGTCTCATCCCCAGGGCAGGACAGGGAGCACCACCCCTCTTCATCCAACATCTCTGCCTTTGCTTTTCCCAGGGTCCAGCAGGGATGGAGGGATGCCCTGGTCCCAAAGGAGACACGGTAAGAGCGTTTTTCTGCCTCTCTGACATCGGTGGGGATGAGGTCCAGGTTTGAGGGATTTCCTTGGAGGGACCTGAGCTGTGGGTAGAGGGGGTCCCTGTCCCTGTTTTTGGAGGGGGCAGCACTTCCAGCAGACTTCCCAAATGCCACCTGGAGGGCCCTGGTCACCCTGGGGAGGGGACATGGAGGGGCTGGGCACTCTGATATCAGCACTCTGGGACAGGGACAGCACCCAGGGCACGGCTGGAGCTGGGCCAGGGCAGCTCAGGCTGCAGATCAGGGAAAGGTTCTTCCCCAGAGGGTGCTGGGCACTGCCCAGGCTCCCCAGGGAATGGGCACAGCCCCGAGGCTGCCACAGCTCCAGGAGCGTTTGGACAGCACTGCCAGGGATGGACAGGGTGGCATTGCTGGGGTGTCTGTGCAGGGACAGGAGCTGCTCTGGGTGATCCTCTGGGTCCTTCCAGCTCAGGACAGTCTGTGATTCCAGGATTCTTCTTGCAGGGTACAGATGGTGCCCCTGGGGTGAGGGGACAGCCGGGACTGGAGGGCCCTGGGGTAAGTCCATGGGAAGGGGTGGTGGATGTGGGGTGCTCTCATCCTCCCCCTCCCAGCCCCACAAAATCCTGCAGAGAATGTCCTGCTTCCCCTGGCTTCCCACAGGGCTGATGGCGATGACAGCCACATCCCCAAATCTCCTCTGGCCCTCCTGCTCTCAGGGACCTCGATTTTTATTTTTTCCCTCTGGATTTATGAGCAGAGGTTCCCCAGCCCTGCCCATCCCTTCCCTGGGGCACCCTTTTCCCAGAGGGTTTGGGTGCTGAGCTGCCCTTCCCAAAGGGTTGGGGCAGCCTGAGCTCCCTCCTGCCTGGCCCACAGTGTCCCCTCCCCATGTCCTGGGACCCCAGCTCACAGAGCTGAACTGGGACGTGGAATGGGATGGGGGATGCAGAGTGGGATGTGGGGGGACATCCTGGAGTCTCAAGGACCTCATCCTTGTCCTGGGGGTGGCCTTGGGAGGGTTTGTGCATCTCCTGGTCCCTTTTGGGGGAGCAAACCCCACTGTGCCATCCCAGCAGCAACTCTGCAGAGCCAAACTGGTTCCACCCATTTCCCATCCCATCCCTGTGCCATGGGAGGGCTGTCACCTCCAGGAGCACATGCAGTATTCCCCTTGGTGGTCTGGTGGTTTTTAACTTGCATTTTCTCTCTCTCTGCAGGGTTTCCTCGGCCTGCCAGGTTCCAAAGGCACCCAAGGAGAGCGGGTGAGTGATGGCATCTGTGGGATCCCTGCTGGGGATGCTGGAGAGCTGGGGCAGAGCAGCCCAAAGCTGCAGCTCCGTGCTCTTCACTTGTGCTTGGACTTGATGTTTGAATCAAGCTGGAGTCATTTGGGAAGGCAGAGCTGAGCTGGGGCTCCTTTTGCTGTGAAAAGAGGAGCTTTGACACGTGGCAGTGCCCTAAGGGACGGCTCAATGTTGCGTTAGTTCACAGGCTGTGGTGCCAATGAGCAACAGGGACCCCAGGCAGGTGCAAAGGAGAGCACTTTTGTTTATCACAAAAACCCAGGGTTTTTAGCCATTAATCAGTTATGAGTTTACATAGTTTTAAGGCACAGCAAGCCCAAGCCAACCAAGCACCAAACACCACGAGGTGGACACGGAATGTCACACAGAGTCTCTCAGGTTGTCACGTCCCTCTATTCCAGCTGAACCATTCTCCCACAGTTCCTTTCTGCTTAGCCTGAGGAACAGGCCAGAGCCGTTTTGCAAGGCCTTTTCCTTCACAAAGCCTTACCTGTGGGCAACAGCTCAAGGGACGTGGGAATGCTGTGCCTGAGTTGAGGAATGCAGCAGTGAGGATGAGGCACTTGTCATCGCTGTGCTGGTGCCAGAGCCACCGTCACCAGCTGGGACTGGGGCTGGGACTGGCGCTGGGGCTGGGGCTGGGACTGGGACTGGGACTGGGACTGGCAATGGCACTGGCATGGGGACTGGGACTGGGACTGGGGCAGGGGCTGGGACTGGGACTGGGGCTGGGGCAGGGGCTGGGACTGGAGCTGGGACTGGGACTGGGACTGGGACTGGGGCTGGGACTGGGAGTGGGACTGGGGCTGGGGCTGGCAATGGCACTGGCATGGGGACTGGGATTGGGACTGGGACTGGCGCTGGGGCTGGGGCTGGGGCTGGGGCTGGGGCTGGGGCGGGACTGGCACAGAGGGCTGGGGTTGGTTTGATTTTGGGGATTGAACCCAAAAGCCCTGGAGCCTCCCCAGCACGAGGAGCAGACCCAGCAGACTCTGCTCCCAGCTCAGCAAGGCCCAGCCAGGACAGCCCTGACTGGAACAGGGCAGAACTGCCTCCATCTGCTGCCACAATCAGATCCCTGCTTGCACCAGGGATTTCTCGGTGTCACCTCCACTGCTCTGCTCTTGCAGGGCTGCCGAGGTCCGGGTGGAGCCAAGGGAGATTTGGGAGCCAAAGGAGGCAAGGTACCAATTCCTGAGCTCGTGGTGCCTCCAGCTGCTCCTTCTGTTGCTCTGATATCCTTTATCCCAGCTCTGGGTGTCTTGGTGTGGCCTCCCCAGGACCCTGTTGGGTTTTGGGAACGGTGGGGGTCAGGCATCTCCTTCTGCATTGATCCCACCACCTGATCCATCCTTTCCTGCTCCATCTCACTTTGGCTGGCCAAAAAATGTATTTCCCCATTCTGGTGCTGTGGGGGGAGGAGGGTTTGGGTGCTCAGCTGTGCCACTGGCGGGCTCTCCAGGGGAATTGCTGTCCCTGCTTTGTCACATGCTGTGTTTTGTTCCTCCAAGGGTCCACGAGGAGCACAAGGAGCGAAAGGTCCCCCAGGGACCCGGGGCCAGGGGGGCTTGCAGGGCTTCCCTGGCCCCCGAGGGGCAGCAGGGCCCCGGGGACCTGACGTAAGTGCCACTGCAGGGCTGGGGTGTCCAGGAGGGGACACAGGTGTGACCTGGGTCACAGTGTGGGGACAGCCCTGAGGGCTGCAGGCAGTGCCACGTGTGGCAGTGCTGATTTTGGGGATCTCTCCTAAGGGATCACCCCCAGCACTGCTCAGCCATGGGGAGCTTGGCCCAGAGCCCCCAACCCTGGGGCTGCAGGTGCCCCCAGCACCCAAACCGAGCTTTGCCCTGGCTGCTCCAGACCTCTCCCTCCCAAAATTCACTGCTGGCTTCACTGAGGCCACAGCAGCTCCAGGCAGAGCACTCCCAGCCCTCCCCAGCTGCCTCAGCTTTGCAGATCCCACAGAGCCCCAGCTGCAGGTCAGCTCCTTGGCAGGTTTTGGGAGCAGAGGGCTCACGGATTGCTGGTTTGTGCCCATCCCTGACTCCTGCCAGCCTCAGGGCTCATGGATTGCTGGTTTGTGCCCATCCCTGACTCCTGCCAGGCTCAGGGCTCAGGGATTGCTGGTTTGTGCCCATCCCTGACTCCTGCCAGCCTCAGGGCTCAGGGATTGCTGGTTTGTGCCCATCTCTGACTCCTGCCAGCCTCAGGGCTCATGGATTGCTGGTTTGTGCCCATCTCTGACTCCTGCCAGCCTCAGGGCTCACGGATTGCTGGTTTGTGCCCATCTCTGACTCCTGCCAGCCTCAGGGCTCAGGGATTGCTGGTTTGTGCCCATCCCTGACTCCTGCCAGGCTCAGGGCTCACGGATTGCTGGTTTGTGCCCATCCCTGACTCCTGCCAGGCTCAGGGCTCATGGATTGCTGGTTTGTGCCCATCCCTGACTCCTGCCAGGCTCTCTGCTCCTGGAGCTGGGCTGGCAGCCCTGAAGGGCCTTGGCAATGCTTTTTCCTGCAGTGAGCACTCCGAGGGAGCTGTCAGGGTGACTGAACCCACCTCCAGGTCCGTGTTTTAGCTGGGAACTGAGGCCAGGCTGGCTGCTGATCTCTAGTGATTTGCAGCTTCCCAGAAAAAGGAGGATTATTTTCCCACCGACCTTGGCAGTCTGCAGGGGATGCCCTTCCACTCCCAGGGATTTTGGGATGCCTTCCTGGATCTGCTCCTTTGCTCTTCAGGATGAATAACAAACTCTCACACCTCTCCAGGAGCTGGGCATGCAGCAGGAATCATCTCCTTGCCTTTTCCACCGTCCCAGGCAGCTGGGGCAGGCAGGATCCTTGGCACAGCATTCCTTGGAATTGCCTTTAATTTGTCCATCGGGAAAAAAAAATTCAACTGTGTTGCTTTGGGCCACACCAAACTGTTGAGATTTCTCTTTCTGCCCAATTTTTTAACCCTGGGGGATGGGGGAAGTCCCCATTCCCACCCCAAGGCTCAACTGGTCCCCCAGGCCATTTATGGATGTCACCTCTGGGCACACTCCTGGTGTTTTTCCCTGCTCCAGGCAGCAGAATGGTGACTCCTCTGGGACCAGAGGCTGTGTTTTCCAGTGCTTTCCCCCTCCCCTCTCTCCTGGCAGGGGGAAGAAGGTCAGATTGGCCCTGCAGGGCTGAACAGCAGCGAGGGACCCAAGGTCAGCACCCGTGGTTGTTGTTTCCTGTGGGCTGCCCACTTCCCTGGGGGCAAACAGGGCTGTGGGCACCCTGGCAGGGTTCCAGCAGCCAGGGACACCATCCTGGGGAGGGGCTGCACCTCCTGGCCCCCTCCCTGTGCCTGGCATCCCTGACCTGCCCTGTGACAGGGGCTGGATGAGTCCCCTCGGGTCAGGATGAGTCCCCTCGGGGCTGGAGGGCTGCGGGACACCTGCACATTTGCAGTGTTTGTGTTTCCCTTTGTGTGAATTTTAGGGATGCCAAGGAGCTGATGGCCCCAAGGGAACCCCAGGACCACGGGGAGCTCGGGTAATTAACGGGGTGCTGGAATTTGGGGCTGGATCTTGGAGCATCTTTGGCTGTGGGGGATCGAAACAACCCCGGATTGAAATATCCCTTGCCTGGCTTGGGATGTGCTGGGGCAGAGCACATCCTTCAGGCACCAGATTTTCCTCCAAATCTGCCGATATTTGTGATTCCTGATGTTTTCCAGGGCCGTGTGGGGCAGCGTGGGCTGGTTGGAGTGCCTGGACTGCCCGTGAGTGGAAGCTGTCCCACATCCCTGTGCTGCATGTGGGGCTGAGGGCTCTGGGACATGGGAACAGCATCCCGGGATGGGGCCAGATCAGAGGGTGTGACTCTGCTTGGGAATTGGTGCAGGGAAATTTGGGGACGAGCAGCTCAGGCTGTTGCACATTGCATTTTGACAAACCAACCGCCCAACCCCACAACTTCCCCCCGAACGCTGAGCACAGAAAATTCCAGGAAAGAACTTTTTAAGGAAGCTCTGTTATTCGGAGCCGTGGTTGCTGAGGGAGCTGGGAATAAATAGCTGGGGCAGGAGGAGGGAAAACCCAGCCGAGGTGTTCACGGCTTCCCTCCCACTCGGGTGTTATTTCCCTGCCCAAGGGGGGATGGAGCTGCAGGAATTGCGTGGGATGGATGAGCTCCGTGCTGAGGAACCCACGCCAGGCAGTGTCACGGCTGCTGTCCCCCCTTGTCCCCCTGGAGGGAGGCTCTGGGGCTGGAGGAGCCCTCGGGGGTCACCCTGCTGTTCTCCTGAGACAAAACTCTCCCTGCAGGGCTCGCGGGGCGTGCCGGGAGCGGAGGGCGCCGAAGGAAAGCCTGGTACACAGGTTCCCATCCTACATCTGTACTTGGCTGCGGGACAGGGGCTGGGCTGTGGGGCCAGGGGGAGCTGAGCCCAACGGGGGCACTTCCCAACCCCACGGCCGTGGGGGGAAAGAGCTTGGCTCCGTGTTGGATCTTTTCATGGCTGGGAATGGGAGAGGCTGTTCTGCCTCCTCATCCTCATCCTCATCGTCATTGTCATCGTCATTGTCATCCTCATCATCATCGTCATCCTCATCATCATCCTCATCCTCATCATCATCCTCATCCTCATCCTCATCCTCATCCTCATCCTCATTGTTGTCCTCGTCCTCTTCCTCATCCCCATCCTCGTCCTCGTCCTCTTCTTCATCCCCATCCTCATCCTCGTCCTGCAGGGTCACCCAGGGATCATGGGCAGCCCAGGCAGGAGGGGACCACCGGTGAGTAGTGCTGATTTCTGGCCTTCCATGCCTCTGCTCAGCTCTATCCCTCAGGAATGTGCCCCAGAAGCATGTCTGTGGGGTGGGATGGGGTGGAGCGAGAGCAGTGTGCTCCTCTGGGAATCCTGGGCAGTGGGATTTCCCATCCCTGGCACTGCTGTCCTCAACAGATCCAGCAGAAGGACTGGTGGGAGGTTTTCTCTTCTGTAGGATTTCATGAATTTATCTTTGCTCTGAAATTTTAAAAAATCATTAAAAATTAAAAATCTGGCACTGCCCTCGAAACAGAAACCTGCCCTGGGTCAGAGACACACTGAGTGTGCTGCCAGCACCACAGCATGCCTGGGGCACACGTGGGTGTTGTGTGTGTCCACACAGAGCTGTGGGGATTCCATCAGGAATCCAGGAGTTGGATTTTAGGGAAAAGCCCCAGTGCTGCCTTCACCAGGCTGAGCCCTTCACCTGAGATTTGGGTTGGGCTCAAACCCAGGGCAGAGTCTCTCCATCCTCCTGCTCCTGCCTTCCCTCCATGGCTCCTCTGTTGCCCTTTCCTGCAGGGATTTGCTGGTTTGCCAGGGGGCCGTGGGCATGCTGGGACTCCTGGATCCATAGTAAGGAAAAAAAAAATATTCCTCTGCATGACCTCTGTGTTTTCCTCGGTGGGGCTGGTGGGGAATATGGCACTTTCCTTGGGAATCAGGAAAGATTAAAGATAAAAGATTAAAAAGCCTCTGTGGTGGAAGTATCTGGGGCTAGGGAGGAGCAGAATCATTTCCCCAAGGAAGCAGGCTGCTCCAGGAACTGTGCAACTTCCCTAAGCCTAGCAGGTGTCCGTGGGGAATGGCAGCTCATGGAAACCCTCCATGGCTGAGTAGGAGCTGGCCCTGGGTCCTGGGAGGAGATCCCAGTGGCAGAGGGTGGCACAGGTTCATGGGGAGGGCACTGGGGCACTGCCCAGGCTCCCCAGGGAATGGGCACAGCCCCGAGGCTGCCACAGCTCCAGGAGCGTTTGGACAGCGCTGCCAGGGATGGACAGGGTGGCATTGCTGGGGTGTCTGTGCAGGGCTAGGGGTTGGATTGGGTGATCCTGGGGATCCTTCCAGCTCAGTGTTCTGGGATGGACACCTGGAGCAGCTCCTCCCTGAGAGCTCAGCCTCAGCTGGGCTTGGTGACCTTGAGAGGGGGGGTTGTCCCCTTGCCCAGTGCCAGCCCTGGGGGTTGGTGTGCAGGAGCCACCAGGACAGGCCACAACAGCCCTGTTTGTCCCCTGTGACCCTGCTGGCCCCAGGTGACCCTGGCCAGGCGCACAGGGCAGCCCTGGGGGCTCGGGGCTCATCTCCTCTCAGCCTTTGCCTCACACCTCCTCCCTAAACCATCCCCAAGGGCTCTCCAGGAAAGCCTGGACCTGATGGAGACCTGGGTTCCCTGGGCCCAAAGGTGAGAACCGGGGCTGGGGGGGCTGTGGGTGTGTTTGGGGTCTGGCTGGGGGAGTGGTGGTGGTGCACAGCCCCCAGGGGCTCTGGGCTGCCAGGGGAGAGCTGGAGGATCCCATGGACTCAGCCCCAGGGCTCATCAGATCCCATGGGATCCCTGGGGAAGGGAGGGTGCCTGACTGCATCCCCAGAGTGGGAATTTGCTAATTCCTGTGTTTTTCCTGGCAGGGGATGCCTGGGAAGCCTGGCCCGGAGGGGCCACAAGGACCTGTGGGCTCCTACGTAAGTGGTGGAGCTGCCCATGGAGTGGGGATGGCACTGGCCAGACTGGGAGGAGGCTGGCGCAGCCTCCAGCTGGGCACTCACCACCCTCCCACGGCTCCTGCCTTCCCTTCAGCCACCTTTTCCCACAAATACAGAGATGCCAGGCAGCCCTGGCTGCCTCCTAACCCCGAGCTCTCCCCAGGGCTATCCAGGAGCTGCCGGTGACCGCGGGAGGTTGGGACGCAGGGGAGACAAGGTAGGGATGGGACAGCAGCACAGCACTGGGGGGAGCCTGGCCTGTGGAAGCATTTTTGGGATGAGTTTTGAACCCAAAGGATGGGTTTGGAGGTGTCTACATGATGGAGGAGAACAGCTGGATCTGTGTCCCACATCATTGAACCATTGGCTCTCCAGCGCTTCCTCTGCCCAAACACCTCTGGATTGTTCCAAGAGTTATTTTTTGTTTGTTTTGTTGTGGTTTTTAAAGAAGTTTTTGCATTAAAACATACAGAGGAAAGGAAATCTACCTTGCCTCCTAACAGGGAGAAAGGGGAGCTCAGGGTCCACCAGGATTTCCAGGAAAAGCTGGTCCCAAGGTCAGTGCTGTTTGCTGGAAAAGCACCAGGCAAGCTGTCGGCGCTGGGCTGGGAATGGGAAAAAATGGGAAATCTTTGCCATGGGGAATTGTTGCCAATCCTGCAGCATCAAGGGGCTAAACTGGGCACACAGGGCTGTGTCCCTGATGGTGCTCTTGTCCCCCAGGCCCTGCCAGGTCCCCCTGGTCCTCGTGGTGCTCCTGGCTCCCAGGTAGGGCTCTACAGCTCCGATCCCTCTGCATGGATGTGTGGCCTGCAGTACATCCCCTGTGCTGCCTGCAGCACGGATCCACCCCAAACCCCGTTTTGGGAGCAGGCAGCACCCTGGCCCCACTCGCTGTCCTGATGCAGCACAGACCCTGCTGAGATGGTCCCAGCACACGGGGGTTTATCTGAGCAAAGCCTCACCCCCATCCCAGTCCCCTGGTCCCCCTTTCCGTGGCCACGCTGCTGAAGTTCCTTCTTTTCCAGGGCAGAACAGGTGACCCAGGTCCTCGAGGGCCCCCGGGGCTGCCTGTAAGTGCAGAGCTGCACCTTGCTGGGGTGGGCTGATGTCCCACAGGATGGAGATCAGTGCCCACTCCGGGGCATTTCCATCCCTGGGGTGGCTGTGGGGTGGGGAACACCCCAAACCCTGTGTGTGTGGGGATGAGCTCTGGAGCAGGTGGCACCTTTGGGACCCTGAGGTGACCTAGCTGGATCAGCCAAAGAGCTTCTCCTGGCTCTGCCCTCCCGGAGCTGTGTTTTGGGGGGCTTAAGGGGCTTTTTTTGTCTTGCAGGGTGTTCCTGGCACCAGAGGGCTGGATGGCATTCCCGGGAAGCCTGGCTTGGCTGGAGAAAGAGGCACTCCTGGAGCAGCCGGGGCTGCTGGCCCAGTTGGGTACCCGGTGAGTGCAGCTGGGGCTCCTCCATGGATCCTTTCAGGACAGGGATGAAGGATTTCACTGCTGCAGCACCTTTGGGGAGTCCCTGAAGCACCTGCAGGAAGGGAAGGGAAAGGGAAGCTGGGGCAGGCCTTGAGGAGCTGGATCTGGGTTCTGTTCCCTGGGCATGTGTGATGTCCCAGGACATCCCAGACCCCACCTGGGGGCTGCAAAGGCTCCTGGGCTCGGGCCAAGCCTCTCTGCTGACGTGGGGTGTTCATTCCCAGGGCAGGGAAGGTCCAAATGGACGGGAAGGTCCCTCGGGGATGAGAGGAGAGAAGGTGAGGACACAGGAGGGCTTTGGTTCCTTTTCCAGTCAGGAGCTGCCCAGAGCCTTGGGCTCTCCCCACTGACCCCCCCAGGGCTGGGGGCAGCACTGCTCCCAGTTTGGCCCCATCCTGGTGGGATCTCTGGGGGCTGCAGAGACAGAGAACCACCTCAGCTGCTTGTCCTGGTTTTGTGTCCCCTGCAGGGTGACGTGGGAGATGCCGGGGGAGCCGGAGTCCGTGGGCTGGATGGGGAGCAGGTACAGTGCCTGGGGACAGTGTTCCCACCCTGATGGGGCTGCTCCAGCCTCTCCCCTCCCTCTCCCCCACTCCAGAGCTGGAAAAGGATGGGAGGAGGCTGCTGATCCCCAAAAAACCAGAAGGTTAAAGCTGGGTCAGCGAGCTGTGCTAGGGCTGGGCTTTTCTTTCCTCCCCAGGGACCACCAGGACCGCCAGGAGCAGAGGGTCAGCCAGGGCCCAAGGGTGAGCAGGTGGGTGCTGGGGGTGATGCTAGGGGTGGTGCAGGGCTCACCCCACTCCTGCAGGGTCACACAGGCACCTGAATCCATGGGAGGTGTTGAACCACCCCCCAGCATCCTCATGACATTGCTGGGCACTGCAGGGAGGTCCCCCCAAAAAAACTGGGGAAAACTGGGGGTTTCCCCGAATGGGAAGTGATGGAGGGCAGAGCCAGGCTCAGCTGGAAGAGGCAGCCAAGAACCATCCTGCTCATCTTCATCCTGTCCAGGGAGAGGCAGGAGCCCATGGAGCTCCAGGCATCAGAGGGAGCCCTGGGGAGCCAGGGGATGATGGGCCAGAGGGGCCCCCGGGACGGCCTGGGACGCAAGGGAAGGAGGTACGTGTGGGACTGTCCCTGGGGAAATTGGGAATGGGAATGGGAATGGGAATGGGAATGGGAATGGGAAAGGGAATGGGAATGGGAATGGGAATGGGAATGGGAATGGGAATGGGAATGGGAAAGGGCTGGCTCTGGACACTGCCCATGGGATGGCTCTGCCCCACGCAGGCTGGGATGCTCCCATGGAACCTGGGGCTGATGCTGTGGGGTCCCTGTGCTGGGCAAGGCGTGCTCAGCATTTTGCCCAGGCTCACGTTTGGGGTCGTGGGGTCACAGCTGGGGTGACCTCCCGGCACAGGAGGAGAGGCCATGCCTTACCCAGCACCAAAATCCTGACCAGGGGAGGGTGGAAAAGCCCATGGAAGTCAGAGCCCAGCTCTTAACCCTCCCTGGGATGGGGCTGGGGAGCAGCTGCTGTGTCTGATGTGGGCATTTCCCCTGGGCAGGGTGACACCGGTGACATTGGAGACCCGGGCGAGCCAGGACTGCGGGGGCGGAAGGTGAGGGGTGTCCCACCTCTGTCCCTCCTTCCAGCACCTCAGGGACACCCCTGGCCTGCTCAGCCTCTGCTGCTCCATGGTGGGGACAGAGCAGCACAGGGCTGTCCCCATGGCTGAGGAGCACCTGAGCACCCCAGGGTGACACAGCTCATCTCCGTGCCAAAGCTCATTCATTGCTGTCCCTTCTCCTTCCTGTGGTGACAATTGTCTCCATCCCCGAGCAGGGCAATGCTGGCCCCAGGGGCCTTCCCGGAGTGCCTGGTCCAGGAGCTGCCACAGGGGAAATTGGAGGCAAAGGCCAGAAGGGAGAGAAGGGCCGAGAAGGTTTGCTGGCAAGTACAGCTGGGGCTGGGCTGCCTCAGCCACCCTAAGGTGGCCCCAGGGTTGGGACATGGTGAATTATTAAAATGCAGATACAGATCTAATATCGATATCCACCTGAGATGGACAGAGACTCTCTAGCTTGTTAAGGTTAGAAAGTGTGTGTTTATTTGAGCTGCAGGGAGAGCTCCCAAATGTACAGCTCCAGAGTAACAATGCAATACAGAACTTCTTTATCTATCACAATAATGCATATTTAAAATACTGATACATGTTCATAGCATAAGCGCCTCCCATTCCCTGCTTCATATAGAAATTAGCAAAAAGTCATTAAGCATGCTCAGTTCCTGCAATGGAATTGGGTCAGGGGTCTTTAATTGAGTCTGAGGGCTGCTTTGGATGAAGTAATATGAGTCTTCCTCAGTGTCACCTTCTTACTTCGCTGGCTTTTGACAATACATTTGACCCTGGAAAACTCCTAATGCTCTCTTCTATTGCTTCTAAGCAGGTTGCATCTGGGCAAAATTTGTAACTGTCTAGGCTCTCCTTTGAACCTCTTTTCTTAAGATTATTAATTGTCTATTCTAAGCACAGCTGAGAAAATATCAAATAATCAAATGGCTACTCTGCATTTAATCATTAATTTCTTTCTGAATTCTGCATCTTTTTCTATTCTAGTTAATTTTAACAGAACTAACTTTTATCTAAAATCTCTACATTTAAGTGTCTAAAAGAAAACCCTGTGTTTCAGTGGGTGCCAAGGAGAGGGCTCACCCCCCAGCGGGAAACCTTTGGCTCCAGGAGCTGCAGAAAATCCTGGGAATTGCCAAATCTCCATAATTAGGGAGGTTCATGTCTCACAGGCATGACATCAAAATTGGGTCTTGCTGGCACAAAAGGATGGTTTGGGTTTGTGGGGCAGTTTGGGGTAGTGCTGCCTCCAGCCAAATTCCAGCCCCTGCCGGGCTGGGAACACATCTCCCTCCGTGTCCCAGGGCCAGGTCGGTGTCACTGGAGCTGCAGGACCTGCTGGAGCCAGGGGATGGTTTGTAAGTCACATTGTGTCCCCTCTCCCCTTTCAACCAGGCAGGGACCTGGTGGGGGACATTTGTGTGACTGGGAGCACTGGGCAGGGCTGGGTCACCTGGGCTCCTCTGCTTTGTCCCCTGAACAGGGTGGGACAGGACTCCGAGGTCCTCCTGGGCTCGACGGTCCCGAGGGAGAGAAGGTAGGGTGGGACGATGGATTTAACCCTTCATCTCCGGGTGGATCACCCTTTCCTGGCCTATTCCCAGCCCTTCCTGGTGAGGGATGAGGGGGGGTTGGCTGCTGGAGCTCCTGGGCAGGCTGGTGACAGGGGGGACAATCTCTCTTGTCGCCTGAGAGATCCAAAGGCAGCAAGGCAGGGAGGGGTTTCCCAGGGACAGAGCTGTTTCCCCTCCTTTCCCAGGGAGATCCAGGGCCACGAGGCACGGATGGAGCTGCTGGGGCTGCAGGATTTGAGGTACTGATGGTTGGGACATTGCTGAGCTGGGAATTGCCAAAGGCTTCCCCAGTGTTCCCCATTTCCAGTACAACCCACAGGATTTACTGGCCTCTCATTGGTCGGGGGGCTCAGGAGTGAGGGGGTGGTTTTAACACCTCATATCTCAGCACTGACTCCCAGGGCCCTGAAACCGCAGACTTCCAGGACCCTAAAACCCCAAACTTCCAGGACCCTAAAACCCCAAACTTCCAGGACCCTAAAACCCCAAACTTCCAGGACCCTAAAACCCCAAATATCAGACCCTTTCCAGCAGCCAGGGATGCCTCACGGAAAATCTGTTCCTGGAATTGCATCCCTCCCACATGGTGCCTTGGCCAGCTGAGTGTGGGATGAGGGACAGGATGTACCAAGTCCCCACAGAGGTGAAGGACACGGCAGTGAGGGGCTCATTCTAAGCCCCCAGTGTCCCCACAGGGCCTGGCCGGAGATGATGGTGCAAAGGGAGACGGTGGCAAGCCCGGCCCAGTGGTGAGTACCAGCCCTGCTCCCAAACAACTCCCCCAGCACAGTGTTGGGGGCATTTTGGGATGGAGCAGCAGAATCTGGGGCTGTGAGGGTGGATGAGAAGTGAGTTCTGCCAGCCTGAGTTCAACCATGCTGAGTCACCAATTCCTTGGAATTCCCAGAGCAACAGCTCCCCAAAGGAATTTTAATAGAGCTGTAAAAAGCCAGAGTGCCAGGGCTGTTGGAGAGGTGACACCCATCTGCTGGAGCCTGCCTGAGGCAGCTCCAGGCTCAGGATTTCCCCTCTCGGAGCACATCCGTGTCCGTGGGGCTCCCGGAGCTGCCCAGTGCTCGGAACATCCCTGGGCTGGGAATTACGGGCGTGACAGAGAGCCCCAGATGTGTTCTCAGTGCCCTGAGCTCAGCTGCAGCACAAATCCCATGTGCGTCCCAGTTTTCCCACACTGCAGCGCTGTTCTGCCCAGTGCCCTTATGGAATCCCAGAATTCCAGACTGGCTTGAGTTGGAAGGGACCTCAAAGCTCATTGAATTCCACCCCCTGCCACGGGCAGGGACACCTGCCACAGAGCAGGCTGCTCCAAGCCTTCACCTTGGCTGATTTTCTGGGAGAGGCTAGGCTGTGGAATAAACTGCAGGGGCATTTGCTGTGGAATAAACTCCAGGGGAATTGGCTGTGGAATAACCTCCAGGGGAATTTGCTGTGGAATAAACTCCAGGGGAATTTGCTGTGGAATAAACTCCAGGGGAATTGGCTGTGGAATAAACTCCAAGGGAATTTGCTGTGGAATAAAGTGCAGGGGAATTGGCTGTGGAATAAAGTGCAGGGGCATTTGCTGTGGAATAAACTCCAGGGGGATTTGCAATGTAATAAACTCCAGAGGGATTTGCTGTGGAATAAACTCCAGGGGGATTTGCAAAGCTCAGAGCAGTTGCAGCCCCTCGAGGGGCGGCTGCTCGTACCCTGCTGGGGATGGGGTGCCCAGAGTGCCCATCTCTGTGCCCTGCAGGGCTCCCAGGGGGCTCAGGGGCTGGCAGGTGCCCCCGGGCTCCGGGGATACACCGGGCACGAGGGAGCCAGAGGAGTGACGGGCACCAAGGGACAGCCAGGCCGGCAGGTAATGCCTCTGTGCCCCATGGGGACAGGCAGGGGACATCCCCACAGTGGGGACATCCCTGGCACAGCTCTCCCTGGGGACAACGGCCCCAGCTCTGCCCTCCCCTGGTGCCAGCCTCGGGTTTTGTCCCCAAATAAACTCAGGGGACTCTTGGGCCTCCGGGTGAAGCTGGAGCCACCGGGCTGAGTGGCACTGAGGTGAGTGGGCTCCTCTGCCCCAATCCCTGCTCCAGCTTTTCCCAGCTCTGTGTCCCTGTGACAGCCTGCCTGGGAATTGGGTAAATAACCCAAATTTTTGGATTTGGCTTGAATTTTGCTTTCCTTCTTAGGGCCTGGTGGGTGCAAAAGGGGAGCCAGGCAAGCCGGGAAAGCCAGGACAAATGGTGAGGAGTGGCATGGAGCCATGGTGGTTCCCCCTGGAAGAGGCTGTGGGATGCTGGAATCTCCTGCATGTGGAAAAATCCCATGCAGGCACCATGCCCTGCTCCTGCTGAACCCTGCCCAGGCTGCTCCAGAGAGGGGGAAATCCCAAAGGGAAGATTCCAGCCTAGAGCATCCTCCTGTGCATGGGGCAAGGCTGGCAGGGAAGCCAGGAGGGGCACCCTTGGCACAGCACCCTCACGGAGAGGTTCCTTCTCCTCTGGAATTTTAGGGGTCTCCTGGACACGCTGGTCCTAAAGGATGGAAAGGTCGCAAAGGAGAGAAGGTACCCCCAAAATCCTCCCCTGGGGATGGCACCCAGTGGGCACAGGGCGGGCAAGTCTGAGCTGGTCAGTCCCATTGGGATCCATGGAGAGCAAACTGGGAATTGCCAAGAGGGACCTGTTTGTCCCTGCCTGGCAAACTCTGGGTGCCCTTGAGCTGCCTTGGCTGGTTTTGGGCTGAGGGGCTGGCAGATGTCCCCAGGGCTGCCTCCAGCCTGCCTCAGGTGGCCCTGGCAGGGCACAGGGGCCTCCCCAGCTCTCAGTGCCTGTCCCCAGGGTCCCCCAGGGTCCCCCAGGGCCCGGTGGGCTCTGTCCCCATCTCCATGCAGTCCTGGGATGTGGCTGAGCTCTCGGTGACCCGCATCCCCCATCTCCGCTTCCCCCAGGGTGACACGGGCCAGGAAGGGGACGAAGGGGTCCCTGGAGAGGCTGGCAGACGGGTGAGTGACACTGCTGTCCCCACGGAGGGTGGCAGGGAGCACACAGCCGCTCCTTGGAGCCCGTGCAGGCTGTGCAGGGGGGTCCCAGTTTTGTGGGGGCTCGGAATCCCCTGTGGGCACACCCTGGGGGATGAGGGTGGCTGGATTGGCTTGCAGTTACCTGTGAGTCTTTCATCCACGGCTGCCAGGGCAAGCGAGGCAAGATGGGCCAGCAGCCCCCGCGGGGACCTCGGGGACACAAGGTAGGTGTGGCTCTGTGGGGCTGCCGTGCCCCCCTGGCAGTCTGGGGGTGCTCCCACCTGCCTGAGCCCTGGGTTAGAAAAGAATAAACCGAGATAAGCGGAGGGGTCTGTGCCCCCAGACCCTCCCAGCCCAACACGGGGGTCTCCCACACCCCCAGCCCCCGAGGGCTGCTCTCCCTGCCCTGGAGCTTCACACCAGCCAGGGCTTGTCCCTTTGGCATTTCAGGGCTCCCCAGGTGACAAAGGACTGCCAGGACCCCAGGGCCCCCAGGGACCCTATGTGAGTATCAGCTGGGGGGTTTTGGGGGTTTTGGGGTGCTGGCTGCTCCCTGTCTGACCCCACTGTGGGACCCAGCTCTGCAGGGACCCATGGGAAATGGGGGGAGTTTTTAAGCGGCTCATCCATCTCCTCCTCCCAAATTACCATCCCAGGAGGGTGTGTGCTGTCAGGCAAATCCCATCATTCCCAAAATGTGGCTCTGGAGGCAAAATCTTCATTTTCAGGGATGTGGCTGATGCCAGGCAGTGTTGAGCACAGGACTGTGCCCACTTTCCCAGAGAGCTGCCATGGCTGGAGGGACTAACTGCCAAAAAACCCTCAAATATTTATTTTCATTACTAGAAATTGCTTTTTTCTCTACTTAAAATAAAGAAGTCCCAGCTTTGGCAACTACACCAAAAAAAACCTGGGGTGTTCTCAGCCAGCTGAGGTACCTCAAGTGCATTTTAATGGGGTTTGTTGAGGGATCCTCCCAAAAGCAAAAATCAAAGGAATGATGAGAAAATGCCTCCAAGTTTCTAAAACTGCCTGAAATTCTCCAAATCCTTGGCTGTGGGGAGGTCCCTCCTTGCCAGGGGGTGATGGGAGCAGCTCAGCCTCAGGGTGAGGCAGTTCCATCCTCCTCTTTTAGGGCATCCCAGGGCTGAAGGGCATCAAAGGAGACCCTGGAGCGAAAGGACACAAGGTAGGGACACGTGCCAGGTGCAGCAGGGACACTGGGCACAGGGTGCCATTGAATTTGCTGAATGTCACCATTTACTCCCCTCGTTTTGAGCCCCGCTGGCTGCCCCATCCTTCTGTGGGGTTCACCACCGTGTCCCCGGGTGCTGGGAGATGGAACCTTTCGATTTTCTCCCAAATCCAGTTCTTTTCCAGCCTGTCCATCCTCCTGGAGCTGCAATCAGCAGCAGGGAGCCTTTTCATCCCTGCTCTCAGCATTGATGCTGATGCACCATGAGCTGTGCCTCCCTTGTGCCATTCCTGATGGATCCAGCCTTGGCTGGAGAAGCTGAGCACATCCCATCCCACCCCATCTCACCCCATCCCATCCCATCCCACCCCATCCCACCCCATCCCACCCCATCCCATCCCAATCTCCCATCCCCATCCCATCCCATCCCATCCCACCCCATCCCACCCCATCCCATCCCATCCCATCCCATCCCATCCCATCCCATCCCATCCCATCCCATCCCATCCCATCCCATCCCATCCCATCCCACCCGACCCCACCCCACCCCACCCCACCCCACCCCACCCCACCCCACCCCACCCCACCCCATCCCATCCCATCCCATCCCATCCCATCCCATCCCATCCCATCCCATCCCATCCCATCCCATCCCATCCCATCCCATCCCATCCCATCCCATCCCATCCCATCCCATCCCATCCCATCCCATCCCAATCTCCCATCCCCATCCCATCCCAGCCATGCCCATCCCATCCCATCCCAGCCCAGCCCAGCCCAGCCCATCCCATCCCTCAGCCCCATGGCCATAAATAAGAGTGGCAAGCAGTCCCTGGTGATGAGGAACTGCTCAGAGCCTCCAGGAGAATGAAAGACTGGACACCAATAAAGCTTTAAATGGATTGGGAGCTCAGATAGGAGTGCAGTCTCTGCTGGGATTTGTCCCTGGCTCCACCATTTTTCAGCACACCAGGAATCTTCTTTGCTCTTCCCACGTGTTTCCTGGCAGCTCCCAAGGTTTTCCTGAAAGATATTTTAGTCTGGGATGAAATCCTTTCAGTTTGGAGCTGATCATCCCTCATGCCGCCTCTGTCCCCAGCAATCTGGGTACAATGAATTCTGTGGAATCAAAAGGATGGATGTTTCGGGGGTTTTGCTCCAGAAATTTTGCAGCCAGCCATAACCAGGAATTTCCCCAGCCACACCGGTGTCCTGGGGGTTCTGTCCTTCCCTCTGCCACCAAAGCTCTCCCTGACTCTCTCCTAGGGTGAGAAGGGCAGCAAGGGGGACCTTGGCCAGCAAGGGGATGATGGCTTCAAGGTGTGTGACAGGTTCTGCTCTTTTCCTTCCTCCCCTGGTCCCTGTCACCCTGTGTGACACCCTGCCACCTTTCCCAGGGCAAGCCAGGACCCCACGGTGTCCCTGGGAGGCCAGGACCCAAGGGAAAGCAGGTAAGGGCAGGATGGAGATGGATGTCAGAAACTCAAATGAGTATTTGGGGTGAATTTCTTATTTTCCATGTAAAATCCACCTGCGGAAGGGATTGGGGTGGAGAAGGATGCAGGGCTGGGGGATGTCCTGTGCAGTGCCCTGACTGCTCCGGTGTCCTTGCAGGGTGACACTGGCCCCCCTGGCCCTCGGGGACACCCTGGAATCCCCGGGACACCAGTGAGTCCTTCCCCATCCCGCAGGTTTGGGGTTCACTCCTGGCCCCACAGGAATGGGGCTCTGATCCCACCTGCTTCCCTCTTATACTCCTGTCCTTTCCTTCCAGGGCCTGTCTGGACCCAAAGTGAGCAGTGGGGAGCAGCTGGAGCTGGGCTCAGCCCTGCCGTGGGACCCCTCCCTCCTTCCCCCGCCCCGGGGTGCAGGGGAGCCCATGGGGGTGCAGGGGATCCATGGGGGTGCAGGGGATCCATGGGGGTGCAGGGGGATCCACGGGGGTGCAGGGGGGCCCATGGGGGTGCAGGGGATCCACGGGGGTGCAGAGGGATCCATGGGGGTGCAGGGGTGGCCATGGGGGTGCAGGGGGGCCCATAGGAGTGCAGGGGGCCCATGGGGTGCAGGGGGATCCCTGGGGGTGCAGGGGGGCCATGGGGGTGCAGGGGGGCCCGTGGGGTGCAGGGGGGCCCGTGGGGTGCAGGGGGGCCCACAGGGGTACAGGGGGGCCATGGGGTTGCAGCTCAGTGCAGCAGCCACTCCCACCTTCTTCCCTTCCCTTCCCTTCCCTTCCCTTCCCTTCCCTTCCCTTCCCTTCCCTTCCCTTCCCTTCCCTTCCCTTCCCTTCCCTTCCCTTCCCTTCCCTTCCCTTCCCTTCCCTTCCCTTCCCTTCCCTTCCCTTCCCTTCCCTTCCCTTCCCTTCCCTTCCCTTCCCTTCCCTTCCCTTCCCTTCCCTTCCCTTCCCTTCCCTTCCCTTCCCTTCCCTTCCCTTCCCTTCCCTTCCCTTCCCTTCCCTTCCCTTCCCTTCCCTTCCCTTCCCAAACCTTCCCAAACCTTCCCAAACCTTCCCTTCCCTTCCCAAACCTTCCCTTCCCAAACCTTCCCTTCCCTTCCCTTCCCAAACCTTCCCTTCCCAAACCTTCCCTTCCCAAACCTTCCCAAACCTTCCCAAACCTTCCCAAACCTTCCCTTCCCTTCCCTTCCCTTCCCTTCCCTTCCCTTCCCTTCCCTTCCCTTCCCTTCCCTTCCCAAACCTTCCCAAACCTTCCCAAACCTTCCCAAACCTTCCCAAACCTTCCCTTCCCAAACCTTCCCTTCCCAAACCTTCCCTTCCCTTCCCAAACCTTCCCTTCCCAAACCTTCCCTTCCCAAACCTTCCCTTCCCAAACCTTCCCTTCCCAAACCTTCCCAAACCTTCCCAAACCTTCCCTTCCCAAACCTTCCCAAACCTTCCCAAACCTTCCCAAACCTTCCCTTCCCAAACCTTCCCTTCCCAAACCTTCCCAAACCTTCCCAAACCTTCCCTTCCCAAACCTTCCCAAACCTTCCCTTCCCAAACCTTCCCAAACCTTCCCTTCCCAAACCTTCCCTTCCCAAACCTTCCCAAACCTTCCCAAACCTTCCCAAACCTTCCCAAACCTTCCCTTCTCCACCTCCTCCTCCGGCAGGGGCTCAGAGGCTTCCCGGGGCTGCCAGGCCCCTCAGGCACACCGGGAGTGCCGGTAAGTGCAGCCACCATTGCCCCTCAGGCCAAAATTTGGGGCCCTTGCTTCCCTAAAGTTGGCAGTGAGGCCCTGCCATGCCATGCTGCCATGCCATGGGGATGCCCAGCTGCTGGCACTGCTGGAGGAGCTGCTGGGGCAGCAGCCAGTGTCCCCAGCACTGTCATTGTCCCCCAGGGTCTGGCTGGCCCCCCTGGCCCCAGCGGCCCCACGCTGATGCTGTCCCAGGAGGAGCTGCAGGTGAGTGACCCAAGGGCTGCCAGTGCTGCTGTCCCATGTCCTTCTGAGTTCCCTGAGCACCAGCACCAAGCAGATCCAGCTAATCCCTCTCCCCCCATGCTTGTCCCTGTCCCCTGCAATGCCATCCCCTCCTCAACACCTGCTGATGCTCCTGGTGGGGGCTGCAAGGTCAGCTTGGTGAAATGCCCTCCTTTTTCTCTCAGCACCTCATCTATTCCTCCAAGCACCTGAATTACACTGTGGTCTGGGCTCTGCTGGACACCCTGAGCCGGGAGCTCCAGGCCCTGGTGGAGCATCCCAATGGCACCAAAGCCAAGCCAGCCACCACCTGCAAGGAGCTGCTACTGGCTCACCCCGGCCTGCCCGACGGTACCGGGGGACATGGGGGGGTCCCCTGGCTGTCCCCAGATCTGGACAGCTCGCAGAGCCTGTGCAGGGACAGGCACCTCTTGGCAATTCGGTGGGATTAAGGGTTTTAGGGAATGAGGTCAGCTGGGCATCGTGGGCATCCCTGGAGAGGCAGGATGGCGGCCAGGCCCCCAGCTGGGGTGGGATGGCACTGCGTGGCACCCTCCCTGTGCCACCCCTGGGTGCCAGGAGCTGCCCTCTCCTCCCTGCAGGGCAGTACTACATCGACCCCAACCAGGGCAGCCCCCAGGACGCAATGGTGGCCTTCTGCAACTTCACAGCTGGGGGGGAGACCTGCATAGCCCCCGTCCACAACCAGGTATGGGGGGGCTCTTATGGGGCAGCCTCAGCCACCTGCGACCCCTGGGGGTGCGTGGGGACAAGGGCTGGTGGGGCTGGAGAGGGACAGGGTGACCAGTCCCTCGCATGGTGACCACTGTGGGGATCAGTGAGGATCCTGGGCACAGTGCATGGCAGGGACAGTCACACACACAGGGTCTCTGCTGGCTCCTCATCCTGGTGGTGCCACTGTCCCCTGCGGGCACAGTGCGTGGCGGCGACAGGTCACACACACAGGGTCTCTGCTGGCTCCTCATCCTGGCGGTGCCACTGTCCCCTGCTGGCACAGCGTGACGTGTCCCCGCTCCCCTCAGATCCCCATCAAGGCTTGGCTGAGCACCTACAGCTCCGAGGACACCTTTGAGTGGTTCAGCACCCTGCCCGGGGGCTTCCTGGTGAGTGCCCGGCTGGAACAGCCGAGGGGACACAAAGGTGAGCTCGGGGGTCCCTGAGTGCCACCCCGAGTGCCACCCTGCTGCGGTGGGGTGTTGGTTTAGATTTCCTGGGATTTGCAGAAGCTGGCAGAGGCGAAAAGAGAAACTTTATTTACAGAAACTTCTTTATATATCCATTAATAATCTAGCAACTGTTGGTCAGCAGGGAATCCACCTCCTAAAACCATTGGGCACAGCTACACAACACCTAGTACCAAACACAGAGATTAAGAAAGTACAAAAATGCAGCTTATCTCTATTCTCCCTGAGAAAGAAGAGAAAGATTTCTAAAACAGTGCAACTACAGTGGGGCAGCACCCAGAGGGATGTGACAGCTCCTCCTGGAAGCAGTGGCAGTGCTTTAGCAGGCAGCTGACCCCTGCCGAGGCTGGCCTGGGGGAGCACAGCCCTGCTTCCCGGCTCTGTGTCCCGCTGTCCCCGCAGCTGGAATACGCGGGGGCCAGCCCGGTGCAGCTCCGCTTCCTGCGCCTGCACAGCCGCCGCGCCACCCAGCAGCTCTCCTACTCCTGCACACCGGCCCCGGAGCGGGGCCAGCCCCAGCCCGACAAGGAAATCCGCTTCCTGGCCGACTCCCGGGACCACAGCTATGCAGCCAGCCTGCACGGCTGCCTGGTAAGCCTGGAAAAGCCTCCCGACATTTGGAGAGCCCCTCGGCGTGGGTTTGGACCCCCACGGTTTGGCATAGACCTGAGGGATGAGGCTGCACGTGGAGGGATGGGGATGGAGAGCAGCCATGCCCTGGGCTCAGGGATATGGCAGGGGATGGGGTGGGCCATGGGGAGTTACCACCCTGGAAAAGCCAGGATGGGATTGGGATGGAGACTGTGGCATCAAGGATCAGCCAAAGGGGCAGGAGGTGCTCCGGGAGGAGCTCCAGACCCTCAGCTGAGGGCTTTGGTGCCACTCAGCTGTCTCTGATGGTCATTTCAGCTGGACAACGAGTCCTCCATCAGCGACACCATCTTCCAGTTCAGCACGGAGGAGCTGTGGCTGCTGCCCCTGCGGGACCTGGCTGTCTTCCACAACGGTGACGCCTCGCACCAGTTTGGTTTCACAGTCGGACCAGTTTGCTTCAGCTGAAACTGGTGCCACCCAAACCGAGCCAGCCGGTTCTGTCCCCACCCAGGAGCCACCCCATGGGGACAAGTGGAGGCTGGGGATGGCACGGGGATCCCACCCACTCCCCGGAGCTGCTGGGGCTCTCCGAGATCTGTGTTTGGAGCTGTGTTATGCCCCGGACTCCACTTCCTTCTGGAGTAGAGGAATATTGTTTACAGAAGTAATTTCTCTATAAATTATATATATATTATATATGTATATATTATATATGAGAAGGTGCTGATTTAATGACTGCTTGGGGGAGGTTCTTGTAATTATAATCGCTGGGAACTGCCTGTTAAAGAAAAGAAAAAAAAGGAGCAAAACTCCTGCCAGCTTGGGAAAAGGGGAAGGAAAGGGATTTTCTTTGCCAGGGTCAAGTGCACAAATAGTTGGAGCATTGATTCCCCAGGACTGGGCTGGGAAGGGGCCCTGGTGAGCCTGGGCAGCTCCGTGTGCTGCTGCTCCAGCACCTCTAGGCTCCAAGGGCTGCAAAGGCATGAAAATGTCAATCCCCCGCCCCATCCTGCCTCTGTTTTGGGCATCCCAACTCCCTGAGAGGGATTTTAGCAGTGTAAAGCCAGGCGCTGGAGCACTGGGTGCCTTTGTGGGCATCGGCACCTGCTGCCACTTGGGGAAACCGAGGCAGAGGAGCTCAGCAGTCTCTGTTTCCAGCGGTACTGGAGATGGCTGGAATGTGCCAGCATGGAGCTTTGAGCCACAGCTGGAAGGAAAATTCCCCTTTGGTCTGTCCTGTCTGTCTATAGGGGGGAAAAAAATCATAGAATGCTGGAATGGTTTGGGTTAAGAAGGAGCTTAGGGATCATCCCATCCCACCCCTGCCATGGCAGGGACACCTCCCACTGTCCCAGGCTGCTCCAAGCCCTGTCCAGCCTGGCCTTGGACACTGCCAGGGATCCAGGGGCAGCCACAGCTTCTCTGGGCACCTGTGCCAGGGCCTGCTCACCCTCACAGGGACAATTCCTTCCCCATATCCCATCTATGTGGGAAGCCATTCCCTGTGTCCTGTCCCTCCGTCCCTTGTCCCCAGTCCCTCTCCAGCTCTCCTGGAGCCCTTCAGGCACTGCCAGGGGCTCTGAGCTCTCCCCGCAGCCTTCTCCTCTCCACGCTGAACACCCCAAAATCCCTTCACCATTTTTAGGGTGCCAACCCCGGGTGCCGGGGGTGGGGAACCAGCAGGAAAACCCGCGGGGACTTTAATCGGGACCGGGACCGGGATGGGGGGGGAAGAGCGGATGGAGCCACCAGGGAAAGCGAAACCCCGGAGGGCGGAGGGGCCGGAGCCGCTGTCCCCAGGGATGCTGCGCCCGGAGAGGGGACAAGGGCCGCGCAGGAGATGCGGGGAGGGGACAAGGGCCGGGCAGGGGACGAACGCTGGGACCGCCCCGCCCCGCCGCACTACAGCTCCCGGGGAGCCCCGCGCGCGCGTCACCGCAGCGACAGCCCCGCGACATCACCGCGACATCACCGTGACAGCCCCGCGACAGCACAGCGACAGCAGAGCGACAGCGCAGGCTGCGACAGCGCCGGCTGCGACAGGCCGGGCCCGGGCCGGCTCCGCACCGCCACCATGCAGGTGAGCCCCGCAGGGAGCCGGGGCCGGGACGGGCACGGAGCGGCCGGGACCGGGAATCCTTCCGGGATCCCCGGGAATCCTTCCTGGGACCCCGGGAATCCCCCCGGAACCCCTGAAATCCCCCCGGAACCCCGGAATCCCCCTGGAACCCCGTGAGTCCCCATGGAACACTGTGAATCCCCGCCCGGAACCCCTTAAATCCCTCCCGGAACCCCTGAAATCCCCCCGGAACCCCTGAAATCCCCCCGGAACCCCTAAAATCCCCCCGGAACCCCTGAAATCCCCCCGGAACCCCGAGAATCCCCCGGAGCCCCGCACCTTCCTGCGGTCCAGCGCGGGTTACAGGCTGCGGCCACCCCCCGGTCCCCCCTTGCCCCGGTCCTGTCTCATCCCCAGCACCCACCGGGGCTCCTACGAGCTGAGCACAGGGTGGGCTCTCAGTCTGTCTGTGTGTCTGTGTGTCTGTCTGTCTGCTCCTCGCACCCTGTGCCACCATTTCCCCACCCCCCCTCCTGAAGCCTCCCCTGTCACCCACTGTCCCATGTCCCGCTGTCCCCTGGCCCGCGGAGGGGCTGTGCTGGGTGCTCAGGTCACCCCCGGGGCAGGTTTTGCTTTGTGCTCCCAGCTCGGGCCTGGTGTTGGGCTGTGCCATTTCCTGGCAGTGTCCCAGGCCAGGCTGGACAGGGCTTGGAGCAGCCTGGGACAGGGGGAGGTGTCCCTGCCATGGCAGGGTGTGGAACGGGGCTTTAGGGTCCCTTCCACCCAAATCATTCCGTGATTCTGTTTGATGTTTTGGACTCCCAGACCCCTCAGTTTGCTGGCAGCAGCCCCCTGAAGCAGCATTCTTGCAAGGCCTGTAGGGTGACAGTTCTGTCATTTGGGGACACCTCCCTGGTCTGCTGTGGGACAGTTCTGCAGAGTGGGGTCAGGGTCTTGCAGGAAGGCAGGTTCACCCCAGTGTGTGGGATCAGGAATCCCGGCTGGGCCGGAGCAGCAGGTTGGGGTGCAGCCTGACACTGCTCGGTGCAGGCACCACTGGTTTTTCCAAGAGTAACCCCAAAACTGCAGCAGATCCAGGCACGGAACGCACGTTGAGCACAGGATCTTTCCCAGCAGCTGTGTTGAGCACAGGATGTTTCCCAGCAGCTCTTTTCCCTCGTGTGAATTCCTGCGGAGGAGGAGCTGGGTGCAGCCTCTCCTGGGCACCTGCTCAGTCCCTGCTGCGTGGGCAGGTGGGGGAGGACAGGATCCCATCCCTCTGAACAACATCCCTGGGCACTGCCCAGGCAGCGCTGGCTCTTTCCTGTTGGAAAGAATGCAGAGATTTTTAGGATTTTGCCGTCTTGACCTTTTCCCACCGGAGAAATCTCTCTGTAGGAGAGGTGCAAGCAGCTGTTGGCCCAAGGAGCATCATTTTGGTGTCACACCCACACTGGGCACCCAAAACCATGTGGCTTTACCCCAGGCTGGGCAGCGAAGGGATCTTCTGGATCTCTGGAACAGCCTGCCGAGGGAAGTGGTGGAATCACCGTCCCTGGAATTGTTCAAAATACAGAGATGTGGCACTTGGGGACAGGGTTTAGTGGAGGCCTTGGCAGTGCTGGGTTAATGTTTGGATTTAATGACCTTAGAGGGCTTTTCCAAAGTTAATGATTCTGTGATTCTGCCCATCCCTTCAGTCCCCCATCCCTAAAACAGTCACCTGCTCCTTCCACCATGCTGGACACCTGTGGGTGAAACCTGTAAAAGAGAAATAGCTTCATTTAAAAGCTAATTATCATTAATTCGTGGCCAAAGGAGGCTTAAAAAGGTGAGCCAATGGCATGTGCTAATGTGCTTTGGGTAAGGAGGGCTGAAGGGTGTAATTGGAGCCGGGCTGTGGTGAACACCCACGGGGTATGGGATGGTATTTCTGGCTGGGGCAGGTCCTGCTGCTGTCAGTCACCTCTGCCCGTGGTGGAAAAGGCAGGAAAGAGCAGCCAAACACAGATCTGTGCAGGAGAGGGGCGGCCACGAGCTCCACAAACACTGCCGTGGGAGATTCAGCAAATGGAGGGTGAAAACCTCAACAAAATTCCACTTTTGAGCAAGACTTGGCAGCTGGGTATGAGCTCTGCAGCTGATGTTACACAAGAGCAATTCCTGCTCCTCCTGTTTCGGCAGGATGGAGGAGGAGGCTTGGGGCTTTGTAGGTCATGGCAGGTTGGACAGTGTTGGGATTGATGCTCCTGTGCCAGGGAGGCACCCCTGGACCTGGCACCCGTTGCTGGGTGGTCACACCTGTGGCTCTGGGTGCCTTGGTGGTTGAGTTTTTGGGTGTCCTGGCGGTGCAGGAGGCAGAGGGGAGCAGAGGCTCTGCCCACCAGCTTTACCTCAGGCTGTGGGTGGTGTCCCCAGCCTCCACCTGTCCCTCAGGGACCTTCCTGTCTCAAATCCAGGTGCATGAAGCCCTGGATTCATCTCTCTTTGCCACAGGGGTAAGCTCTGGCTTTTTCTCACAGCCCAGACATGCATAGGAGCTGCTGCTGGAGCTGGAATTGTCCTGCTAGAGGTCACGGGAAGAGTTTCGCCCAGGCAGCGTGACTGTGATTGTCTGTGCAAGTTCCTCTTCCCTTTTCAGGAGTGGGGAAAAAAAATTGCACCATTTGGTAAAACCCCAGATGAGCATCCTGGGGTGTGGGGTGCAGGGAGCTGCTGGCACTGTGGGCACCCATCACCCCCAGGGGGCCAGCACTGCCATTCCCTGGCCTCTCTTCCAGATGACCTTCTACTTCTCGGACACGGCTGTGCTGCTGTTTGACTTCTGGAATGTCCACAGCCCCACAGGTAAGCTACCAGCACTGGGACATCCATCCATCCATCCCTCCATCCATCATCCATCATCCATCCCTGCATCCATCCATCATCCATCCCTGCATCCATCCATCATCCATCCATCCATACATCATCCCTCCATCCATCCCTCCATCCATCCATCCATCCATCCATCATCCATCCATCCATCCATCCATCATCCATCATCCATCCATCCATCCATCCATCCATCCATCCCTCCATCCATCATCCATCATCCATCCCTGCATCCATCCCTGCATCCATCCATCCATCCATCCATCATCCATCCATCCCTCCATCCATCCACCCATCCATCCCTCCATCCATCCATCCATCCATCATCCATCATCCATCCATCCATCCATCCATCCATCCATCCATCCATCCATCCCTGTCCATCCATCCATCCATCCATCCATCCCTGTCCATCCATCCATCCATCCATCCATCCATCCATCCATCCATCCCTGTCCATCCATCCCTCCATCCATCCATCATCCATCCATCCATCCATCCCTCCCTCCCTCCATCCACCCCTCCATCCCTCTGTCCATCCCCTCACTGGGTGCAGGGCTCTGGGCAGTGGTGTGGGCTCCTCACACCCCAGGGCTCCTGGAGCAGTTTTTGGCAGGGCCTCCCTGCCCTGCTGAGCTGTGCTGTGCCCTGGGCATGGCCTGGGCAGGGGTTGACCCTCCCGAGCCCAGAGCAGCAAACAGGAGCTGTGTGAGGCACCCCTGCTCAGCCTGCCAAACCCCCAGGTCACTTGGGGTGGCTCAGCTTCCCACTTCCTTTTGCACTTTTCTTTCTGTTGTTAATTATTCTCCCAGCACCATATTTTAACTCCAGAGTTTTTTGTGGAGTAGATGCAAAACTGCGTATTTTTTTTTTCACAGCAGCTCCCTAAGGGGGAGAGGGCACAGCCTTAAGCTGAGCCAGGGGAGGTTTAGGCTGGACATTAGGAAAAAATTTTTCCCAGAAATGGTGATTGGGCATTGCAAAGGTCTGCCCGGAGAGGTGGTGGAGTCCCCATTCCTGGAGGTGTTTAGGAAAGGGATGTGTCCCTTTGTGTGGGTTGTGTCTGCTTGACCACAGTGGTGTTGGGTCAAAGGTTGGACTTGATGATCTCAAAGGTTTTTTCCAACCTCATTAATTCTGGGATTCTGTGAATTATGAAGGGGAATTGAGCTAAACACACCATTCCCTGCCATATAACAACCCTGCTGCCCAGCCCCAGTCCCAGGAGCCCTCCACTTCACCCCATGGATAGTCCAAACAGCCCATGCCAGGCCCTTCTGTGCCCCCCTCGCCCCCACAGCAGCTTTGGGTGTTTCTCCCGCAGGGATGGCGCTCTCAGTGCTGGTGATCCTGCTGCTCTCCGTGCTCTACGAGGCCGTGAAGATGGGCAAGGCGGTGCTGCTGCGGCGGGCGCTGCTGGCCCTGCCCCGCAGCCTCAGCCAGGAGGCCCTGACAGAGCCCCAGGAGGAGGCCAGCAGCCCTGCGCAGGGCAGGTACCACAGGGACCCCCAGCACCCACCTGGGGGGCTCAGGGACGGGGCCATGCGCGGAGGGGAGAAGGGCTGGGAGGAGGAGCTGTATGCTCCCAGGGAAGGAGGTGTTACAGCCTGGGGAGGTGGCTCCAGGGGCAGCCCAGCCCCTGCAGGTCCTCTGGGAGGTGCCCAGGGTGGTGTGTGAAGGCTCATGTTCCCCACCAGGTGCCATTGTGGGTGCAGGAGGGTCCTCATGGCTCAGGGATGGGCACAAGCAGCAATTCAGTCCCCACAAACCTGGCCCTGGCGGTTCCTTCCTTTGGAGCCAAGCCCTGGCTTTTTCCTCTTGTATTTAATCCCAGATCTCTTCTTGCTGCCAACCTCATTGGTTTTGGAGCAGGATTTGCCCCCAGGCTGCTGTTTGCAGCCCCCACCCCTCTCCCAGCACCCCAAACCCCTCTCTGGCAGGAGGCGATTCCAGCTGCCCCAGCCCCTCACTGATGGCGTTTCCCACCTTTTTCCCCAGGTGGTTCTGGTTCCACGTGGGCCAGACGCTGTTCCACGTGGTGCAGGTGGTGCTGGGCTACATGGTGATGCTGGCTGTCATGTCCTACAACGCCTGGATCTTCCTGGGGGCCATCACGGGCTCCACGCTGGGCTATTTCATGGTGTACCCCCTGCTCGGCCGCGGCTAGAGCCCCTGGGGTGGTGGCACACGGGTCCCACCTCCTGCTCCTCTGTCTGGAATAGCTGCTGTCACTTCTGCTGGCTCTGTCCTCGTCCCCGTGCTCCGTGGGACGCAGAACTCCAAGGACTTGCTGGGGGCCCTCGGGGCTGGCCCCGCTCTGGGGATGGGGAGCCCCATGGCCAGCACTTGCCACGCTGCCCTGGCCTCAGCTGGTGGCTGTCCCCCGGCTCTCAGGGACCTTTGTCCGGGTGGTGACAGTGGGGGGGTGCTGGGCATGTCCTCCCCACCCCTGCTTCTCGAGGAGGTTCATCCTGGCTGGAATGGGAGCGAGCTGGTGACTTGCTGGGGGAGGGGACAAGCTGGGGACAGGAACCCCTGCCCTCCTGCCCAGAGCTGCACCAAGCCCCTCTTCACACAGTGCCTTTGGGGGCAGCGGGGGGGTCCTGCCACCCCCTCCCCCCCACTCCTGCACAGCGCTTCAGGGATGGGGCCGGAGCAGCCCCTGAGCCGCCGGTGTGGCTGTGCCAGGGGGAAATACTGCTCCAGGTGCCTCTTGCTGCTTCCTCAGGACCCCCTTTTAATAAAATCATCTCAGCTCCACTCCTGGTTTGTGTCGCTGCCGGCTCAGTCAGGAATAAGGACAGTGGGGCTGGGGATGGCCAGCCCTACCCAGGGAGGTGCTTCGGGAATAAGGACAGTCTCCTCTGGCTTTAAATAAAGCTTTTTCCATTTTATTAATTATTATAAGCATATCTTTAAACATTTGTATAACTTTCTTAATAAAATATCCTGGAAGAGACAGGTTTGAAGTTCACAGAGAAAGGCACTTTGAGGGGGGCCTCCCAAGGCACTTTGGGGGTCCCCCAGAGTGGGTTAGGCCGGGCCCCCCCCTTCTGAGGCAGGAACGGTGGCACCTAAGCACAGGTGGGTGTCAGGGTGCTCCTCCCTGCTCCAGGTGTCACACCGGGGAGTCCTGCAGAACCCCACCACCCCCAGGGCTTCTGGGATGGCTGTGGGGGGGCTGCAGCAGTCCTGTCCCCCTCCCCATGGCAGGCAGAGCTGCTGGGGGGGCCAGCAAATCACAACAGATGCTAAAACCCGCAAATCTGGAGAAACCATCCATGGAAACCATCCATGAGGAGCTCTGGCGGGAAGGGCTGGGATCTCTCCACTGCACAGCAAGCTGAGCCTGGAATTATCCCAGTCCTGCCAGGCACAGCCGGGACACTGCCCAGTGCCACCTGCCCCCAGAGCTTTTACTCTGAACTAAAATAGCTGCTGGAGGACCCTGGGCTGAGGGTGGCTGGGTGCTGGTGGCTCTGGGTGCTGTGAGCCCAGCCTGGATACTGTGAGCCCAGCCTGGATATCGGGAGCCCACCCTGGATGCTCCGAGCACAGCCTGGATGCTCCAATCCCAGCCTGGGCAGCAGGAGCCCACCCTGGATGCTGTAAGCCCAGCCTGGATGCTCCGAGCCCACCCGGGGCAGCAGGAGCCCACCCTGGATGCTGTGAGCCCACCCTGGATGCTCCAAGCCCACCCTGGATGCTCTGAGTCCACCCTGGGCGGCAGGAGCCCAGCCTGCCCCAGCCGTTGCCCCCTCAGCAGTGGCTCAAGCCCCCCAGCATTGCTGCTCCTCTGCCCTGGCCCTGCTTCCATGCTGCTTTCCAGCACTCCCGCTCCCAGCGGCACTCCCGGAGCCGGCCGGGTGGGATGGCGGCGGGCAGGCTCCCAGGATTGGGGCAGGCGACAGCCCCGGGGACAGCCAGGAGCGTCCCGCACACCCACCCTCAGCAGGGCCAGTGCCAGCCCCACCGGCAGCCCCAGGCACTGGTGTGGGGGGCAGATAAAGCTCTTCAGTAAAGCATCTCTTCAGTAGAAAAGAAAATAAGGCAGAAGAAGGACAGAGCAGAGTGCAGGGGACGCCCCGTGCCGGGCTGGGGCCACCCCGAGTCCGAGCCGCTAGGGACTGTGGCCAGCCCCCCACGGCAGCGGGGTCCCCCCAGGCAGAAAGGTCTCCGTGTTCCCACCCCTCCCTCTCCCGTGGCGCTGCTCTCCATCGCCGGGGGTCCTACTCCCCCTCCCCAGCCCCAGTGCCACCGGGGCCAGTCCATGGCAGGGGGGCCGGGCTAGAACTCAGTCTGCACCCCCTCACCGCTCTCTGTGGTGCCCCTGGGCTGCGGGGGGCGGCACTCGCCTGTCTCGGTGTCACCGCGCAGGTGACACGCTGGCGACGGGCTCTGGGCTCTGGGAGATGCTGGTGTGGCATGGGACACCTCGGCCTCTGCTGGGACATCGGCTCGGGGGCTGGGCGGTGCTGCTGTGGCTCCAGGCACAGGGGACGCCGGCACGGACGATCTCGGTGTGGCTTGTGGCACCTCAGCTCCTGAAGGGACATCGGCTCCGGACACGGGAGATGCCATAATGGATGATCTTGGTGTGACGTGTGGCACCTCAGCCTCTGCTGGGACATCAGCTCTGGGCACAGGTGAGGCTGGCACCGATGACCTTGGTGTGCCCTCTGGCACCCCAGCCCCTGATGGGACATCAGCTCCGGACACGGGGGTCGCTGGCACGGATGATCTCGGTGTGGCATGTGGCAATTTGGCTCCTGAGGGGACATCAGCTCTGGGCACAGGTGGTGCTGGTGCACAGCGCTGTTCCCCAGCCCCCGACAGGACCTCAGCTCCAGGGACAGGTGACGCTGGTGTGGAATGTTGTCTCCCAGCCCCGGACGGGACGGCAACTCCAGGTTCAGGTGACGCTGGTGTGGCACTCTGTCCCCCAGCCCCTGCTGGCCCCTCGGCTGCAGGCACAGGCGGTGCCGGCGCAGCCCGGCGCGTCCCAGCTACTGATGGCACCTCGGCTGCGGGGACAGGTGACGATGCCGGAGTGCCACGCTGTGTCCCAGCCCCCGAGGGGATCTCAGCTGCAGGGACAGGCGATGCCGGCGTGGCACAGTGCACCCCGTCCCCGTCACGGGCCGGACCCGGCTGTGTGACAGCCCCTGCCAGCAGCACGCCCTCCTCCTCGGTGCCGTTCATCAGCCGCTCCTCCTCCTCACCCCCGAGGCTCTCCTGCGCCAGCGCCTCCCGAATCTCCTTCACCGCATCCAGGGGGCTCGGGGGCTCCCCGGCATGCTGCTCCTCCTGCTCCCGGGGCTCGGGGGAGCCGGGCTGCAGCAGCGCCTCGGCCGCCACCCCGTAGGGCAGGGTCCCCTCGTCGTCCTGGATGACCGACACCACCTGCTTGGCCCTGCGGCGCCGCTCGGCCGCCGGCTCGGCCTCGGGCTGCCCGCTGTACTCCTCGCTCCAGTCGATGGGCAGCCCCTCTCCCAGCAGGTGCAGGTTGGGATCGCTGTTGTGCATCACCATGCTGTCCCTGTACAGGTTGTGCTTGCGCTGCACGGCCGCCTCCTTCACGGCTGGGGACAGGGAGGGGACAGGTCAGGGGGCTGCGGGCACCGCCAGGCTGGGCCACCTCGCCCAGGCCTCCCCCGGGTGACGGCAGAGGGGGCTGGAGCTGGGCGGGGGGGGTCAGCATCCCACCCGCTGCTCAGCCCTGCGGGGGGAAGGCTGCTTGTGCAGGCCCCAGCACCCTGCACAGGGTTACCCCCTCCTTATAGGGTCCCCAGCACCCTGCACAGGGTCACTCCCTCCTTATAGGGTCCTAGCACCCTGCATAGGGTCACTCCCTCCTTATAGGGTCCCCAGCACCCTGCACAGGGTCACTCCCTCCTTATAGGGCCCCCAGCACCCTGCACAGGGTCACTCCCTCCTTATAGGGTCCCCAGCACCCTGCACAGGGTCACTCCCTCCTTATAGGGTCCTAGCACCCTGCATAGGGTCACTCTTCCCGTATAGGGCCCCCAGCACCCTGCACAGGGCAACCCCCTCCTTATAGGGTCCCCAGCACCCTGTATAGGGTCACTCCCCCCTTATAGGATCCCCAGCACCCTGCATAGGGTCACCCCACCTCGGATACCCCCCAGCACCCTGATTGGGGTCACGCACTCCTCATCCAGCCCCCAGCACCCTCCACGGGGTTACCCCTCCTCATCCAGCCCTGAGCTATTCCCCTGAATGGGATTGCCTGAATGGGATCCCCCCTCCTCCCACAGCACCCCCAGCACCCAGCACAGGGTCACCCCACCCCACACAGCCCCCATAGCCTCCATGGGGTCACCCCTCCTCACACAGCCCAGCCCCCATAGCCTCCATGGGGTCACCCCTCCTCACACAGCCCAGCCCCCATAGCCTCCATGGGGTCACCCCTCCTCACACAGCCCCCATAGCCTCCATGGGGTCACCCCTCCTCACACAGCCCCCATAGCCTCGATGGGGTCACCCCTCCTCACACAGCCCCCATAGCCTCCATGGGGTCACCCCACCCCACACAGCTCCCATAGCCTCCATGGGGTCACCCCTCCTCGCACAGGTGCCACAGGACCCTACCTTGCATGATGTCTTTCATCACCGACTGCAGCACCACCTCCTCGTAGGTGTTCTCCACCAGGATGAAGCTGGCAAAGTCCTCGAAGATCAGCTCCTGAAACTTGGCTAATTCCTGCCGGGGGGAGAGGTGGGATGGATGCTCCAGCCCCTCCATGAGGGTGGGTGGTCCTGTCCCACACCCCAGCCTTTCCCCTCTTACCCCCTTGCAGGTGGGTGCCAGCTTTTTCAGCAGGAAGGGGATGGTGATCTGCAGCAGGGCCTCCCTGAAGAACTTCTTCCTCACGGTGCTGCTGTCATAGTCGAATTTCTGCAGGAGGAGAGTGCCCTGGGTCACTGAGGGCTGTGGGCTGGCAGCCCCCTGCCCACGGGCACAAACTCCCGAGATTTGCCCCCAACCCATTGGCACAGATGTGAACAGACCCCTCTGGCCTCACATCCCCCTCTCCATCTGTGTCCCACTCTTTGAGCCTGGATAGGAGCCAGCTGCTCCACCGCTGGCTGCAGGAGGGTTTGGGGGCCAGTCTGAACCCCGGGCAGCTTTTACAGGTGTGGTCAAAGGGGGCCTGGCTCCTCCAGGTGATTTCCCACTTGGCTGCCCCCAAGAACATCCATGAAAACCCCAATACAAAGAAGCATTTTCCCAAAAAACTTTGGTTGAAATACATAACGTCAACTCCTGGTCTCTGCCCTGGTCTGCTGGCCCTGGAGCAAGGCCACCAAAGGCCACCAAAGCCCCTGAGCCACTGGCTCACCTTGAGCACCCTCTCGAGGATGCGCTGGATGGACTTGCACAGGTCGTCCTTGCCGTGCAGCTTGCCCAGCTCCTGGTGCAGCAGCGTCTCGAAGGTGTACACAGCATCGTCCATTTGCTGCGGCCAGAGGCATGCGGTCAGTGTGGGGGGCACCCAGAGGGTGGGCAGGGGGCTCTTGGTGCACAGAATCCCACAGTGGTTTGGGGTGGAAGGGACCTTAAAGATCATCTCATCCCACCCCTGCCATGGCAGGGACACCTCCCACTGTCCCAGGCTGCTCCAAGCCCTGTCCAGCCTGGCCTGGGACACTGCCAGGGATCCAGGGGCAGCCACAGCTGCTCTGGGCACCTGTGCCAGGGACTGCCCACCCTCATAGGGAACAATTCCTTCCCAATATCCAACAGACAAAGAGCCTTCACTCTGCCAAGGTCCCCAACATGCCAGCATGGCATCCACAGCCCTCACCAAGCCCAGGCCCAAGAGTGCTGGGAGAGGAGGCTGCTCAAAGCTGGTTTTGCACCTGCTCATCCTCCGACACCTCACTCCAGGTCTGGCTGGTGTAGGAGACCCCAGAATTGGGCTCCTGGCCTTGCTGGTGTCGCTGCGCTGGGGCAAAGCTGTGCTGTGATGCCCAAGCCCACAATGGGCCCCAGACCAAAGGGGCTCCATCTTCCACCCTTGGAGACAGCACAGCCATCCCAGCCTGGCTCGGACCAGCCTGGGCCCCCCAGCCCACAGTCCCAGCCCAGGAGGACAGAGGAGGACCCTGGTCCCTGTCCTACCTGTCTCATGTGGATCTGGGCCCTCTGCTTGAAGACAGATGTGCTGGAGACATCGAATCGCTGCTGCAGACCCTCCAGCTTCAGCTGGTCCATCTTCTCATAGCATGACTGCATCTTCACGGGGTGGAAGGCCAGGTGGGAGAGCTTCTCCATGTACTGGGGACAAAGCCAAGCTCAGCCTCTCCATTGCTCAGGGCAGGGACATTCCACCCCACACAGGTGGAATGTTCTCAGCCTGGCCTCCCCCAGCACTGGACTGGCTCTGTCACCCCAAAGGCAGCAAGGAGCATCGCCAGCTCTCACCTCCACCAGCTTCTCCAGGCCACCCTCGTTGACGACGTTCATGTTCATGTCCGTGACCTCCTTGAAGAACACCTCCCGCACCTCAGCGAAGCCCTGGCTTGTGGGGGTCATCAGGGCCTCCAGGATGGAGGAGATGTAGGGCTGGACGTGGTTCCGGACACAGACCTCTGCCTTGGGCAGGACAAAGGCTGGGAGAGAGCAGGGATGAGGCAGGTGAGGCTCCTCTGTCCTTGCAGCCCTTCACACCATCTCCTAAACCCACCCCAGGGAGCAGGAGCTGCTTCTGTTCCCAGGGCTGTTCAGGAGAAGGCTCCTCCTTTCATGACAGCACAGGGAATTCTTGCAGCGAGCCCCTGGCCTGCACTGAACCCATTCCTGCCCCACTGCCATGCTGGGGGGTGACTGCCCACCTTGTCCCCCACCTCCTGGGACAATGCCAGCGAGGACATGCACACCCAGGGGTGCCAGGAGCCGTGCTGCACCCCGGGAATAGCCCCCCCAGGAGCCATGGGCACGGCCCCACACCCCTGCAGGGCTGTACCTCGGATCTTGCTGGCCAGGTGCTCCTTGGAGGTGATGATCTGGTCCATGTCCGTGCGGATGGTGCTTTCCAGCTGTGGCCTCTCCTGCTCACACCTGGCCACCGCTGCATCGTACTGTGCCTTGGCCAGCTCATAGACCATCCTATAGACAGCATCTGACACCTGGGGGCACGGGGGGGTGCTCAGAGACCCCCACGCCTCCAGCTGCACCCCCAGCCACTCTCTGCAG
This sequence comes from Acanthiza pusilla, assembly GCA_036630365.1. Classification (NCBI taxonomy): domain Eukaryota; kingdom Metazoa; phylum Chordata; class Aves; order Passeriformes; family Acanthizidae; genus Acanthiza; species Acanthiza pusilla. Next base: position 8,947,679 of record JAXCHO010000028.1, on the reverse strand, counting down.
CACCAGCTGCCTGCAGGACCTGCTGAGCTATCCCCCGTGCCCTGACAGGACCTTCCCCACAGCCTGGCAGAGGTGCCCACACCAGGGACCCCCCAGCTGGGTGAGATGGAGCTCCTACAGGGCAGAAGCTGCTTCAAAGTGCTGCTGGAGGGGCAGAGAGGTGAGCACTGCCTCTGCCAGGCAGCCTGGCCCAGGCAGGGCTGGGGGTGCTGGTGGCCCAGGGATGTTGGTGGTCCAGACATGCTGCATGTCCAGAGGTGCTGCATGTCCAGGGATGCTGCAGGTCTGGAAATGCTGCAGATCTGGAGAAGTTGCAGCTCTGGAGATGCTGCAGCTCTGGAAATGCTGCAGCTCTGGAAATGCTGCAGCTCTGGAAATGCTGCAGCTCTGGAGAAGTTGCAACTCTGGAGAAGCTGCAGCTCTGGGGATGCTGCAGATCTGGAGAAGCTGCAGCTCTGGGGATGCTGGTGGTACAGGGATTCTGGTGGTCCAGGCAGGAGACCCCCCTGAAAGCTGTTCCCTGCCCTGTCCAGTCTGCCTGGGATCTCAGAGCCAACCTGCTGAGCAGGAAGGAGCCGCTCGCTGAGGCTTCGCACTCACTTTGCTGCCAAAGGCTGCGCTTTTGGGGCTGGCAGAATGGCAGGATGCAGAGCCGTCCCCCCGCCCCCCTCCCCCCCTCCCTCCCTCCCTCCCCCGGGCTTCCCAGCGACCGCAGCTAGTGGAAAAGCAGCGTTTGTGTGTTTTTCAGGCTGCTCAAGTGGCCCATTACGAGCCTGGTGGTAATTATCTATCGGGGTTTAAGGTTTTAGCAGGCCGTTCTGAAGAGCCCTCAGTGTTTCGCAAGGGTTTGGGCTGGATTTAGCCTGGGCTGCTCTAAAAATGGCTCGCTAAATTTAGCCAGGACGGGTTTCGCTGCGGGGCTGCGCTTCCTCCTGTTTGCTCCGCCGGCCCCAGGGACGCGGCGGGGCTGGGCAGGGCTGGGCAGGGCTGGGCAGGGGCACACGGGGAGCTTTAAAAAGCCGCTGTGCAGAAAGGACAGGTTCTCTGGAAGGGACCGGGAGAAGGGGCAGCACAGCCGGTGGGCACCGAGCCCGGCGGGGAGGGGAGGCAGGGTGTGCGGGCAGGGGGAGGGCAGGCGGTGCGGACCCCCCCGGGCAGCCCCAGCCCCGCACCTGGATCCAGGTCCGCTGGCGCTCCGGGGCTTTGCCCTTCAGCCGGGGGCCGATGGTGCTGCGCAGCTCGGGGAGCAGCTCCTCCATCACCAGGTTGCTCAGGACCTGCGGAGGCAGGAGGGTTTGGGGAGCCTGCTCAGCCCCCCACACCCCCCGAGGCCGGGCTGGGGGCGCAGGGCTCACCTGGGTCTCGTTGCCGCAGAGCATGTCCCAGGTGCCGTACTGCTCCTTGGACTGCCGGTACATGCGGATGGCGTCCGTGAAGGCTGGAGCCTCCACCTTGGAGTCCTCCGAGATCCCTGCGGAGGGCATGGGAAGACGAGTGAGCAGCGTGGAATGGGGAGAGAGGGGCAGCCCGGCAGCCCAGCCCGCCTTTGGGTGGTCCCCAACACCCTCGGAGCCGTGAGAGCCCCCAGGGCTGGCACCAGGATTGGGTGATCCCATCCCAAGCCACTGTCCCTGACAGGGCTGGGGGGCAGCTGTGCTTGGGGGGCTCCTGCTCTGTCCAGAGTGACCCCATCCGGAGCCAGACCGAGGGCAGGGGAGCACCCAGGAGCAGGGGCTCAGCAGGATGGGGGGCTCAGTGACCCCTAAATGCTGCATGGGGGCTCAGTGAGGCCCAAAGGCACAGCAGGATGGGGGGCCTCAGTGACCCCTAAATAGTACATGGGGGCTCAGTGAGCCCTGAAGGCACAGCAGGAGCAGGGGCACAGCAGGATGGGGGGCTCAGTGACCCCTAAATAGTTCATAGGGGCTCAGTGAGCCCCAAAGGCTCAGCAGGATGGGGGGGCTCAGTGACCCCTAAATAGTACATGGGGGCTCAGTGAGCCCCAAAGGCTCAGCAGGATGGGGGGGCTCAGTGACCCCTTATTGGTTCATGGGGGCTCAGTGACCCCTAAATGGTGCATGGGGACTCAGTGAGCCCCAAAGGCTCAGCAGGATGGGGGGCTCAGGCACCCCCAACACCACATGGCACCCAGAGAGCCCCCAGCACTGGGGGGGCTGGAGGAAGTGGGGGCCATTCGGGAGCAGCGTGGCCTGGGAGGAAGAGGAAAGGGGCCAAGAGGCATCGGGAGTGAGTCAGGGCCAGGCTGTCCCCACGTGAGTCACAGCAGCACGAGGGGGGCTCAGATGTCACCCCCACCGTGCCGCAGCACCCAGCAGGAGCAGGGGCAGGGCACTGCGAGCCTGCGGCCACATCCCGCAGGGAGGAGGGGATGGGGACAGGCAGGACTACCCCGGAGCTGTGCCGCATGTGTCACACTCGTCCCTGCCTTGTCCCAGCCTGTCCGGGCTGGGGAGGGCCCTGCCAGACAGGGAAACACCCCTGGGAGAGAATCCTCCACCCCAGCTCCCCTCCCCACGCCCTGAGGAGGGGATCAGGGTGGGATCTGAGCCAGGGTGACCCTGCTGGGAGGCTCCAGGGGATCATCCCTGCAGGGCTGACACATCCCAGACCACCCAGCAGCGCTGGGGACACGGCCAGGTGTCCAGGAGGGCCAGCCTGGGGACAGCAGATCTCTCCCAGGGCACACAGACTTTCCCTAAGGTGATTACAATTAACTCCAAGCCTAAGCAGCTTTTCCTAAGGGGCAGCTTAATAATCAGGGGAAAAACCACTGAGAAAGTCAAATCTGCAGCTTTCTCAGTGCCCGGGGGGAGCCAGAGCTGGGCTGAGCCTCCGGAGCTTGGAGCTGCTCCATCCACGGCCCCTGGGAGCTCAGATCCCCTCCCAGATGGGACAGCTGGACACCTTCTGTCCCTGCAGAGCCTGGGGCAGGATCTGCCCCCCAAGAAGCCTCCTGGATGTGCTCCCCAGGGTCACTGACCCCAGGCTGAGCCTGGGGACACCCCTGAATCTGTCCCCAGCCCTGCAGTGCGAGAACCCCCCGAGGCACTTCACAGGGCACAGTTAATGAGTTTGCTTCATTAACGAGTGGGTTAGGGACAGAGGGACAGCACACAGGGAATGGCTTCCCACTGCCAGAGGGCAGGGCTCGATGGGATATTGGGAAGGAATTGTTCCCTGTGAGGGTGGGCAGGGGCTGGGATAGAATTCCCAGAGCAGCTGTGGCTGCCCCTGGATCCCTGGAATGTCCAAGGCCAGGCTGGACAGGGCTTGGAGCAGCCTGGGACAGTGGGAGGTGTCCCTGCCATGGCAGGAGTGGCACTGGATGGGCTTTGCTGTCCCTTTTAACTCCAACCATCCTACAGCAAGGGGCAAGAGCCCTCAGGGTGGGCACTGCCCAGCCCTGGGTGACACCAGACAGGGCAAGGGACAGTCTTGGAGCAGCCAAGGGCTCCAGGGACACCAGGCTGGGCACTGTCTGTGTGAGGAAAAGAGTCCCCAGTCCTTACAGAAGAGCTGCTGTTACAAACCCAGTCTGGAAAAGGGAGGTGAAAATTCCCACACAAATCACAACCAGAGGCAGAAACAGAGCCTCTAATTTAGGAAAAAAAAAAAAAAAACAACCTTAAAGTGCTCAACAACAAAAGAGCCTTCATGGAATATGAAACAGGATCTCAGAGTTCCCAGAGAGGGGCAGGAAGAACAATCTCAGACAAATCAGGGCGGGAGGAATGCAGCAGCCCCAGCACTGAGCCCTCCTTGGCCACTGCCCTCTCCAGGAAGGCTTTTCCATCACTTGCTGGGGAGGAGAGGGAGGAGAGGATTTTCTGGCACAACCATGGCTGGCAGAGGGGGTGGTGGAGGGGCTCACACCTCCCTCTGTGCCACGGCACCCAGCAGGTGGGAGGGGGAATTAAACATAAAAATTGGGGTTTGTTGGCAGGGGATCGATTCCTTTTTTATCCAGAGCTCTCAGTTGTGGGTCCAGTCAGCACAGGGGTCCTGTGGTGCTGAGCAGCACCCAGAAATGATGGCAGAATCCCGGGGGATGAGGGGTCATGTTCAGCCCAGTGAGCTCAGCCAGCCCCAGCACAGCAGGAAAAGGAACAGAGCAAAGTTTCCAGGGCATGATTTAATCCAACATGGGAGGATGGAGGCCCTCAGTGAAACTCAGGCTCCAGATCCCACTCTGTTACAGCAGCTCTGAGGTGAAACTGAGACCCCCCAGAGCTCCAGGAGTGAAAGAAGCATTTAGCAAACGGGCAGCATCCAAAATGCTCACAAAACACCCGATTCTGAGCAGGTTTCAGCCCTGGCACCGCCTTCCCCAGGAAATTTCTCACCATCCCAGGCACGGTCGGGACCTGGGACTCAGCCCAGGAGTGGCCAGGCCACAGCCAAGCAGGAAAATCGTGTTTTCCTGCCAGAGTATCACTGACGTGGGAGGCAGGTCCTGCCTCCACCCCGGCTGCACAGCCCTGCACCCCCTGCCCACAGCCCTGGCGGCCCTCGGGGGGGATTTGGGGTTTGATGGCTTAAATTCACAAATATTTTCTACCTCAGGGTGGGAAATAGGCATCAGGGCAGCTCTGGAGCCAGGCTCTGTGCTGATTGCTGCAAGTGCTTTTTCCCTGAGCAGGGATCCGCATGGGCAGAGGATGGAGCTGGGCACAGGGATGCTCCAGGGAGCAGGAGGTGGTGCTGGCATTGATGAGATGCTCAGTCACGGAATCCCAGACTGGGCTGGGGTGGAAGGGACCCTAAAATCATCCTGTTCCACCCCTGTCATGGGCAGGGACACCTCCCACTGTCCCAGGCTGCTCCAAGCCCTGTCCAGCCTGGCCTTGGACACTGCCAGGGATCCAGGGGCAGCCACAGCTTCTCTGGGCACCTGTGCCAGGGCCTGCCCACCCTCACAGGAAACAATTCCTTCCCAATATCCCATCTAACCCTACATCTGTCAGCTTGAAGCCATTCCCTGTGTCCTGTCCCTCCATCCCTTGTCCCCAGTCCCTCTCCAGCTCTCCTGGAGCCCTTCAGGCCCTGCAAAAGTCTCCCCAGATCCTTCCCTTCTCCAAAGTTGCTCAACAACTCCCACCCAACTCCTTCTCATGCCCTCCAGACCATCACATTTACCCAAAAACCCCAACCTGGCCACCGTAGGGTCCCTCTGTGGAGCAGGAGGACGCTGATGTCCCCCTGGGTGTCCCCAAATGTCACTCACCGTTGTTGCAGTGCCGCACGCAGTCCTGGAACACCGCCCGCCACTTCTCCTGCTCCTTGCCCGTCATCACGCAGAAATAGAAGTGCCGCGCGTAGGGGTGCCACAGGATCAGCGGGAAATCCGTGGGGCACTTCAGGATGGGGGAGTGCCCCGATTTGGGGGTCACACCTGCGGGAAAGGACGGGTGGTTTAAAGAGGAGATGGGGCCGGACAGGGATGGGGAAGCTGCAGGGTTTGGGGTGGCAGCAGGGACACATAGACCCCTGAGCTTCCTGCTGTGTTGGCTGGGAGTTGTCCCCAAAAAAACCCCAAAAAACACAAAACATTTTTCCTCATGGAAAACACTTTCCTCATTTTTCCTCATTTTTCCTCATTTCTCCTCATGGAGCCTCATTTTTCCAAAAAGGAAATCAGCAGGGAAATTGGCAAGTGAAATTGAAAATTATTAATATTCATGTGGTTCTCACAGAGCCATGGACACATTTTCTTTCCTTCCCTGGTGGCTGTGGCAGGACCTGAGCAGCAGAAACTCCACACCCCACAGTGTGCATGGGGCTGTTCTCCCTCCCTACAGCCCCACGAACCAAAACCAAACCCTTTTCCAAAGGTGCCCACGGATACTACATCGAGATAAAAAATCCCTTCCTGAAGGTCTTCAAGGATGCTACATCCCAAAAAAAAACATTTGTGAAGGTTTTCAAGGATGCTACATCCCAAAAAATCCCTTCCTGAAGGTCTTCAAGGATGCTACATCCCCAAAAAATCCCTTTGTGAAGGTCTTCAAGGATGCTACATCCCCAAAAAATCCCTTCCTGAAGGTCTTCAAGGATGCTACATGCCCAAAAAATCCCTCCTTGAAGGTCTTCAAGGATGCTACATCCCCAAAAAATCCCTTCTTGAAGGTCTTCAAGGATGCTACGCCCCAAACCCACCTTTTCCATAAGATCCTCAGGGATTTTACACCCCAAAATTACCCTTTCCAGAAGGTCCCAGGGATGCTACACCCAAACCTGCCCCTTCCAGAAGTTCTTTAAGGATGCTACACCCCGAACTCACCTTTCCGAAAGGTCCTCAGGGATGGTACACCCTAAAAAGATTCCTTCCTGAAGATCTATGCCCCAAACCCACCTTTTCCAGAGGGCCCTCGGAGATTCTACACCCTAAAATGACCCTTTGTAGAGGTCCCCATGGATGCTACACCCCAAACCTACACCTTCTAGAAGTTCTTCAAGGATGCTACACCCCAAACCACCTTTTCCAGAAGGTCCCCAGGGATGCTACACCCCAAATTCACCTTTTGCAGAAGGTCCCTAGCGATGCTATATCCCAAACCCAGCTTTTCCAGAAGATCCCCATGGATGCTACACCCCAAACCACCTTTTCCAGGAGGTCCCCAGGGACACTGCACCCCTTCTTCTGAAGGCGCTCAGGGATCACACCCCCCAAACCCACCCAGAAGTCCCCAGGGGCTGCCCAGCTCAGCAGGACCCTCACCAGGCAGGCTGTTGTTGACCAGCTCCAGGTACTGCTCCACGGAGGTGAGGATCTTGTAGCCAGCACTGTTGATCAGCACCCGGGGCGGCAGCTCCCGCTCGTAGGCCTGGGCAGGGAAAATGGTCATGGATGGGGTGTCCTGTGGGATTTGTCCCTGGTTTTGTGTCAGATGGTCAGGATGGAGACAAGAGATCTCTGAAGTTTGGTCTTAGAGCATGAGGTTTATTGTGAAAGGGCGTGGGTGTAGGGGACCTGCCAGGAGCTGCCAGACACAGCTCAGAGCAGGGCAGAGAGGTGAGAGAGAGAGAGAAGTACAGAACACAGAATACAGAATAGAAGGAAAGAATGAAAGTACCATGGTTGCAGTTTACAATAAATCATCTTCTGTGCTGAATATTCTAATTTTCATTAACCAATCTAGAACAAGCTACAAATCCTACAACATTTACACACAGCCTACGAGAGTCATTGCATTACCATACAGCGTTATACTTTAAACTCTAAAAACTGCTTTCTGGACCCTCTGCTCTGGCCCTTGGACCTGCCTGCAAGCAGAGGGGATTGTTTAATCAAAAGGGGATTACCTTCAGTGGCCATACCATTGTTTTCCAGTTGTTCAGTCACTGGGGTTTGGTATCTCAAAGCTTGTCTTCATTTCAATCTCGTTTATAGTTTCCATATTCTCAGCATCTTTTGCCAGCTAATCATATTTTTAAGGCTTTCCTATTTCATCCTCCCCAGCAGTGTCCCACTGGGGAGTGACCCCACTGGAGGTGGGCGGAAGGGGACTGTCCTCACCAGTTTGTTCTCGTAGAGCACCAGCCCGTAGTTGTGTGGCACCACGCAGAAGCGGTTCCTCCACTTCTTGTTCTCCTCGATGTACTGGAAGATGTTGCCCGAGTAGATGACGTGGTCCTCCAGAGGGACCTGAGGAAACAGGCCCAGGGGATCAGGCAGGGGCCAGCTCTGTGCTGGGGAGCTCAGCTGGGGTGTTTGGGGGGTGTTTCTGCTCGAGGGCCATGCTGAGGGTCTCCCCCAGAGAATGAAGCCATTCCCTGTGTCCTGTCCCTCCATCCCTTGTCCCAAGTCCCTCTCCAGCTCTCCTGGAGCCCTTCAGGCACTGCGAATGTCTCCCCAGATCCTTACCTTCTCCAGCGTCGCTCAACAGCTCCCAACAGACTTCTCCTCATGCCCTCCAAACCATCCCCTCGACCCAAAAACCTCAGCCTGGCCACTGCAGGGTCCCTCTGTGGAGCAGGACACTGATCTATGCCTCAAACCCACCAGAGGGCCCTCGGGGATTCCACACCCTAAAATTACCCTTTCCAGAAGGTCCCCGTGGATGCTACACCTCAAACCTTACCCTTCCAGAAGTTCTTCAAGGATGCTACACCCCAAATTCACCTTTTCCAGAAGGTGCTCATGGGTGCTACACCCCAAATTCACCTTTTCCAGATGGTTCCCATGGATGCTACACCCCAAACCTTCCCCTTCCAGAAGTTCTTCAAGGATGCTACACCCCAAACCACCTTTTCCAGAAGGTTCCCATGGATGCTACACCCTAAATTCACCTTTTCCAGAAGGTTCCCATGGATGCTACACTCCAAACCCACCTTTTCCAGAAGGTTCCCATGGATGCTACGCCCCAAGTTCACCTTTTCCAGAAGGTTCCCATGGATGCTACACCCCAAGTTCACCTTTTCCAGAAGGTCCCCATGGATGCTACACCCCAAATTCACCTTTTCCAGAAGGTCCCCATGGGTGCTACACCCCAAACCCACCTTTTCCAGAAGGTTCCCATGGATGCTACACCCCAATGCTAACAACGTTGCAAATTTCAGTGCCTGAATTGGTGCCTCTGGGTGATGCTTTGAGGAGCCCCACGTGCACAGCACTAGAAAAGGCCAGAGGGGTGGCTCATCCAGCATGTGGGGTCACCTCTGGTAACACCTCTGCCCTTGTCGCCTCTGTTCTGGGACACGCATGGAGCTCAGCAGAGCAACTCCAGCCTAAAATGACCCTTTCCAGAAGGTCCCCAGGGATGCTACACCTCAAATTCATCTTTTCCAGAAGGTTTCCAGTGATGCTGCACCCCAAACCCACCTATTCCAGAAGGTTCCCAGGGGTGCTACCCCCCAAAATCACCCACTTCAGCTCTGGCATCACCTTCCCCAAGGCCCCGAGGGGAAGGCTGGAGCAGAGTCCCCTAGCAGCAATTCCCAGCCCCAGGCACTGCCATTTCCCTGGCTTGGGGTGGGGGGAGGATGTGTGGCACTGCTGGTGGTGGCCACCAGCCAGGAGGTCCTACCAGAGGCAGGAACCAAGCCCTGGCCAGCAGGGCCTCCAGAGGGGACAGGGAAGAGGAAAAGGAAGAAGCCACCCCACAGAACCCAACACCTGATGATGCTCAAACATTCTGGGCTTCATGGAGGACCAGTGACAGCTTTTTTAAACTAGGGGAGATTTTGAGTGGATTTTGGGAAGGAATTGTTCCCTGGGAGGGTGGGCAGGCCCTGGCACAGGTGCCCAGAGAAGCTCTGGCTGCCCCTGGATCCCTGGCAGTGTCCAAGGCCAGGCTGGACAGGGCTTGGAGCAGCCTGGGACAGTGGGAGGTGTCCCTGCCATGGCAGGGGTGGATGGGATGAGCTTTGGGGTCCCTTCCAACCCAAACCATTCCATGATTCCATGATAGGATTCTAACAGGCCAAGCCCCCTGTGCCCCCCCAGCTATGCAGCCCCTCCCCAGCTCTCCAGCACCTTTGGCCAGCAGCGTTAACACCATCCCAGGCACAGCCTGCCTGAGGCAGCCAAGAATTTGTCCCAGGAATTTTTATGATCCCAGCAACATAAACAAGAGCTGAGAGCTCTCGTGAGGGCTGGAGTGTGTGGCAGCTGCCCCTGCTGCCGTGGCCACCCACCCTCCACCATGGTGGCCACCAGGAGGGACCAGCCAGGGCTCTGATCCCACCCTGCCCCAGCAGCAGGACACTTCTGGAGGAGCTTTTCCCACTCCTCTCCCTTCTCTGCCCTTCTGCTGGGGCACAGGAACCTCGCTGCCTGCCCCAAGCCCTGAGCACACACCTCCTTGGGCTGGGGGAGGTCTGGCAGCAGCTTGGCTGCTCCTCCCTGCTTCCCAAAGCCTTTGGAAGAGGGAAAGGAAAGCCCAAAGCGAGCCCTGCAGGGCTGGGGGACAGCAGGAGGAGTGAGAATCCAAAGCCCAAGGCCACCAGCAGGGATGGGGACAGAAAGGAGGTGCCAGCCCGGGGAGTCCCCACCAGTGACCCATCCGAGGGGAATGAGCCCTCCTAAAGTGGCCCAGAAATCTCTGCCCGGGGCAGGCAGAGCCAACCAGACCTGCTGCCGATGGAATAACCTCCAGGCTGAGCCCTGACATGGCTCTGGGGACCCTGCAGGGCCACCAGCGCCCTGGGAGCCCCAGCACAGCCATGGCGTGAGGCACCGAGGGGACACCTCCCAGCACCAGCAAATATTTGGGACAGGCAGGTGTGTGCCAAACCGTGGGGCTGGGCAGGGAGGGGCTGGGGAGCCCCTGGGCTGTCCCAGTCCCTGTCACAGGCCGGGGAACGATGGCACAGAGGGTGCCGGGGGTGGTTTCTCAGGAGCTCTGGATTGCTGGCGAGGCCAAGGGCAGAGCTATTTATTCCATGTTCTCATTGCTGCTGTATCTTGCTGGTGTTCAGGTGCCTGAATCATCCCTCACACCCCATTCCTGCTGTCCCCTCTGCCCAGCAGGGCCACCAGCCCCTGCTGTCACTGCTCTGAGCCCCACAGAGGGCACCAAAAAAGGAGAATAAATAACTAACATTTAAAAATCCCACGTGCCACATCCCAGCTGAAGCCAGGCAGGATGACATCGTCCACCTTCCTGCCACCCACACCTTTTGGGGCATGTTTAGGGGGCCCAGGGATGCTCATCCCTCACAGATGTGCTGTCTGGAGTGGCACTGCTGTGTCCCTGAAGGGCTGGGCAGCACACAGGACATGTCCCAGTGGCACTGCTGTGTCCCTGAAGGGCTGGGCAGTGGGTGGGACATGTCCCAGTGGCACTGCTGTGTCCCTGAAGGGCTGGGCAGTGGGTGGGACATGTCCCAGTGGCACTGCTGTGTCCCTGAAGGGCTGGGCAGCACACAGGACATGTCCCAGTGGCACTGCTGTGTCCCTGAAGGGCTGGGCAGTGGATGGGACATGTCCCAGTGGCACTGCTGTGTCCCTGAAGGGCTGGGCAGCACACAGGACACTGAGCAGGAGGAATGTCCTGTTTCCACCCGGGGTTTTTCCAAGCCTTGCAGTGTCCCTGACCTCCTGGCCTCGCTGCTGTCCCTCAGACATTCCTGGGCTGCTTGGAGCTTTCAGATGAAGCAACCAACCTGGGGATGGAGGCACCTCCCGGGGGGGCCAAGGCATCCGAGGAACCCAAGGGTGCTGAGGACACCAGGAACCTCCACTCCTTTATTTTTACTACCCCACCCAGCGCCCGGGCAGGCCCTCGAGGAGATGGGGCATGTCCTGGTGCCTGGGCAAGGTGTCACCTTCATGGGTGGGTCAGGGACATGACCGCTGGGAGTGCCCAAGGCCTGAGGCTGAGCTTGAGGAGGCATTTCCTAGATCTTTTACCAGAGCCACCCCTTAAAGCCCCAGACAAAAGCAGAAGCCTGTGGCCATGTGCAATCACATCTCTTCCTGCTTTCCAGGACAGCAGCTTCAATCTGGCCAGGGAGGAGCCCAAGAAAGCCACCCCAGGGTGAACCCCAAGGAAGCCACCCCAGGGTGAACCCCAAGGAAGCCATCCCAGGGTGAACCCCAAGGAAGCCACCCCAGGGTGAACCCCAAGGAAGCCACCCCAGGGTGAACCCCAAGGAAGCCATCCCAGGGTGAACCCCAAGGAAGCCACCCCAGGGTGAACCCCAAGGAAGCCATCCCAGGGTGAACCCCAAGGAAGCCACCCCAGGGTGAACCCCAAGGAAGCCACCCCAGGGTGAACCCCAAGGAAGTCACGCCAGGGTGAGCCCCAAGAAAGCCACACCAGGGTGAACCCCAAGGAAGCCACACCAGCATGGACCCCAAGAAAGCCACCCCAGGGAGGTCCCCAAGCCATGGCAGCCTGAGAGCAGCCCCACCTGAGGTGCATCTGGCTTTGGGGGAGGGAGGGAGGGAGGGAGGGAGGGAGGGAGGGGAAGGTTTCCCCCAGAAGTCAGAGCCACAAATCCCATCCCAAGGAAGACCTTTAGCCAGGCAGGAGGCACGTGGCTGCTGGAGATCAGACTCAGAGCCACCTCTGGGGTCAGGGACACCTGCCAGGGGTTTCCTGCTCCTCCCTGGCAATTTGCCCAGGTGGGAGCATCACTCGCACCCAGGGGCAGGAGGGCACAGCCTGGCACATCTGCTCAGGGCTTTCCAGGGCACTGAGGGGTCCCTGAGGGGTCCCTGAGCTCCTGCCAGCCCTGGCATTGAGCACAGCCACCCAAACGAACATCATCCCAGGGAGCCTCATGTGCTGCACGAACACCCCAGGGATGGGCTGGAGCAGGAACGCAGGGCCACATTCCACCCAGCAGGGTGGGGACAGGGACAGGGGACATTCCTGGGACAGAGCTCTTACCTTTCGGTGGAGCAGCTGGGCCTGCGGGCCCCCGGCGCCCTCGATCTCATAGCGGACACTGTTGAAGAGAGCGACCCCAAACTGCTCCTTGTAGCAGCGGCAGAACTCCCCCAGCACCTTCCCCGTCTTCTCTGCAATGGGACAGGAGAGTCACATCAGGCACGAGCTGGGTTTGGGGTCTGCAAACCCCCAGAACCCACCCAGACCTCCCCTATTGCCCTCCTGCCTGCTGGAACAGCTTTGGTGCAGGACCATGGCAGAACTCGCTGCCTTCTGCCCTCCCTGTCCAGCCCAGGGCCTGATTCGGGCTCAGGATGATCTCTTTTTTTGGCCTTTCATATTAATTTCATGGATTCCTCTCCCCGGCAGGAAATTCCTGACATTGAGCTGATTCCGGCGGTGCCGAGGCTTCCTGTGCCTTGTGCAGCTCCTGGCCCTGCTCTGAGCAGGGCCTGCTCAGCCTCAGCTGGCTGAGATTGGGGGGATCCCCATTCCCCAGCCCCAACATCCCCTCTGACCCCGCTGTGCCCCCAGAAGGCTCATCCCACCCGAGGGCTCCAGGCCCTGCAGCTGGTGATGCGGCACGGTCAGGATTAGGGTCAGGAATGGGGGAAAGGACAGCCTGGACCCTCCCAGGTGGGGCAGGGACCCCAAACCCCAGAACAGGATGAGTCGGAGGTGCTGGGAGAGCTGCCGGACATCCCCTGCACCCTACAGTGGAGGAGATCCCCTCCATCCCATAAACAGCCCCTCGATGCACGGGGTGGGGCACACTGCAAAGCCTCCCCTCGGCAGCAGGGATGGGGCTTGGCCAGCCCTGGGGCACCCCCACCCACCCAGCTCAGACCCCACGTGGGCATCTCACACCAAACCCCACCCCAAAGCATCCCCAGGCTGGAGAAACAACTCCCCCGGAGCTGCTTTTGGCACAAGAGGCCTCGACTTTGAACTCCACTGTCAACTTTGCCCCAGAGCCTGTGAAAAATGAAGAATTTGAGTCTCCTCCAACAATTTCTGACAGCTCGGGCTCCGCCAGAGCGCTGGCGATGGGCGCGGGGAGGATGGATCCTGGCTCTGCATCCCGGGGCTGGAGCCAGCACGATGCTGGGGGCACGAACCCAGACTAAACAGCCCCCAGTGCCAGCCTGGCAGCAGCCAAAATCCCCAGCAGGAGCCAAAATCTCCAGCAGCAGCCAGCCTGGAGCTGTGCCGGCAGCCAAGGCAGCACAAGGAGCAGCTTTGCTGCAAGGCGCTGCAAATCCCCTCGGGATGAGCGGCTCCAGAGGGGAATGCTGCCTGAGGAGGGACAAACCCATCCCTGAGGAGGGACAAACCCATCCCTGAGGTGGGACAAACCCATCCCTGAGGTGGGACAAACCCATCCCTGAGGTGGGACAAACCCATCCCTGAGGTGGGACAAACCCATTCCTGAGGAGGGATAAACCATCCCTGAGGAGATGCCAGCACTGCCAGCAAACTGCAGACTGGCACTGCTGTGCCAGGGTGAAACCCCTGGAAATGTCACCAATTTTGAGATGGCCCAGCTCATCCCAGCGCAGCAATTTGGATTTTGGCCTTTCCCGGTGTCCACGCAGCACCTCTGTTGCAATTCCCGTCTCCCAAGCTGTGTGATTTTGGCCAGGGCTCCGGGCAGCCATGCAGACAGCTGAGATTTAAAAGGACGTTTTGAGGTTTCATTTCCTTTCAGTCCATGGGAAAAAAGGAGCCCCCGGTCCCCGGGCAGGCGAGACGGCTTAGTCACTCATTCTTCCCTGATTAACAGCAGGGCCAATTAGGAGGGTTTAAGTCAATGGAAAAGCAAAAGTCAATTATTTGCAGAGGTTGGAACAGGACTCGCAGTCAAACATGCGAGGTGACTAAATGTCCCCAGGCTCAGCGGGACTCAGGGGTGTGCGGGGGGCCAGGGGTGCTCCCTGCCTGGTAGCCCTGGTGGCAATCCCAGGGAAGCCAGAGGGACATGGAGCTCTGGGGGTCAGGAGGTGACACAGGATGAGTGTGAGGGGCGGTACAGCATGAGCATAGGGTGGGGAGCCCATGCTGACGATGCCCTGGTGATGTCCTGACCACTCACATCTGGAACACCCTTGCAGGGCTGATGTGTCACACTCAGGAACTGCCTCAGCCACCCACAGGCTCCTTCCCCGGGCTGAGCAAAGCCTCCCAGGAGCGCTGGGGCTGTGGACAGCATTCCCTGGGTGCACTGGGGAGCACTGGGGGCTGTGGAGAGTGTTCCCTGGCTGCACCAGGGAGCGCTGGGAGCTACAGGAGCATTCCCTGCTCCAGCTCCACGACCAAAGTGGCTGTCCCTCCGTGAGCAGCTTTGACTGCACATCCAGCCAAGAGCTGGGGGGGTCTGGGGACAGGGGACACATCCCCCTCGACTGTCACCTGTCCTCAGACCCCTCACCTGAGCCCCTCTGCCATGGCTATGGAGGGAAGGGACTCCCACATCCCACCCCACCCTGGGTGTGTGCTCAGACACCCACAAATGTTTTGGCAAACACGGGGGGACCTCCCAGGTGCCCCCTGCCACCCACTGCCAGCGCTTTCCCAATGCCGGTGCTTGCTCTGGCACCCTCCCCCCGCCACCCCCAGCTCCTGTCACACCCAGCCGGGGTGGCACAGGCTCTGGCACGTCCCACTGGCTCCTGGCAGGGGGAAGCCACCGCGGCGTTCCAAGAGCAGCGCCAGCACCAACGCCTGGCTCGGCAGGATCCCTGTGCCAGCACCTCTGGTCACAGAGCTCCTCTGTCCCCAGCCCTGGCTCCCCTCCTGCCTCTCCGTGACTCAGCCACACGTGGTGGCTCCAGGAGGAGGGAGATAGAGTGGCTCTGCAGCCGGGAGGGCACAGGGAGGGCTCCGAGCGGGGCTGGGTACGGGGCTGGGAGCAAGGACAGGGTTCAGCCAGCCCACAGCAGCTCCCAGCCATCCCTGCCAGCCCCCAGGGACCCCCACGCCCTGCTGGCATCATGTGCTGCGGGCACAGGTGGCCCCGAGAGGACACAGGGACGGAGCAGGGCGGCACAGGTGTGTCCCGGTCTGGGGTGACCCCTGAGGAGCGCAGAGCCCGAGGCTCCTGTGGGTGACACCAGCGGCACAGGAGGCTCCTGTCCTGCCCATGCCCCGAGCGGCCGTGCCACCGCAGCTGTCACCGAGCCCGAGGCAGGGCCACGGCCAGGGCACAGCCGGTGACCCAGGGCAGGCACAGCCCTCGCGTGCTCACAGGTCACAGCCCGGCCAGAGCAGCCCTGGCTGGGTCCTGCTCCCTGTGAGCCAGGGCGGGAGGTGGATTTTGCCTTCAGGATTCCAAAGGAGAACTGTCCAAGCTGGTCCAGCAGCCTGGGCTGGCTGAGTCCTGCCCTTGGGAGCATCTCCAGCACTGCAATCAGCCCCACACAGGCAATCACGGAATGCTCTGGGGTGGGAGGGAGCTTAAAGATCATCCCATTCCAACCAACTTCCACTGCCCCAGGCTGCTCCAAGCCCTGTCCAGCCTGGCCTTGGACACTGCCAGGGATCCAGGGGCAGCCACAGCTCCTCTGGGAACCAGTGCCAGGGTCTGCCCACCCTCACAGGGAACAATTCCTTCCCAAGATCCCATCTAATCCTACATCTGTCAGCTTAAAGCCATTCCCTGTGTCCTGTCCCTCCATCCCTTGTCCCCAGTCCCTCTCCAGCTCTCCTGGAGCCCTTTAGGCCCTGCCAGGGGCTCTGAGCTCTCCCTGGAGCCTTCTCCTCTCCAGATGAGCACCCCCAGCCCTCCCAGCTCCAGAGCAGAGGGGCTCCAGCTCTGGAGCAGCTCCATGGCCTCCTCTGGATTCACTCCAACACAGGCACATCCTGAGACAGCAGCCAGCTCTGATCCCAACCTCCCGTAAGAGCCAGCCCCAGCTCTGAGAGGTGAGGGAAATAAATCCATGAGCTGCAGCTCTAATCCAGAGCCCTGATCTGCCTGAGCCCAGCCTGGGCAGCCTGACCTTGCTCTTCCCTCAGCTGCTGGATGTGCAGCTTGCTTCCCCACGGTGGGAAGAGCAGGGCTCCAGGAGCCTCATCCCACATTCCCAGGCTTATGGAGAGCCCTTCCAGCCCCAGTGAGTGTCCGGAGCTCGTTTTCCTCACTGCCCTTGAGATCATGTGAACACAGGAGTGCTGCTGCAAATAGCCCAGGCGTGGGCAGCCCGGTCAGCAGATCCAGCCGCAGGGAGGTCGGTCCTGCACAGGTTTGCTCCAAAATTTCCTTCTCCTTCCTCACCCTCCTCACTTTCTCAGTGTCCTCTCAACACATCCATGACCTGTGGGGGTCTCAGGAGACCCTGCATGGCCGTGGGATGACAGAGCCTGACGGGGACAGGGATGTGGCTCAGCCCAGGAGTGTCCCCAGGGCTCAGCCAGCAGGCAGCTGATCCCAAAGGCAGTGAGGACCAGAGCTCTGGGCTGAGGGGCTCAGGGTGCAGCAGCACAGCAGCCACACACAGACACATGCACAGCCATCATCAGGGAATCATGGAATGGTTCGGGTTGGAAGGGTCATCCAGTGCCACCCCTGCCATGGCAGGGACACCTCCCACTGTCCCAGGCTGCTCCAAGCCCCAATGTCCAGCCTGGCCTGGGACACTGCCAGGGATCCAGGGGCAGCCACAGCTTCTCTGGGCACCTGTGCCAGGACCTGCCCACCCTCCCAGGGAACAGTTTCTTCCATATACCTCACCTAATGTTCCCTCTTTCAGTCTGACACCATTCCCCCTCATCCTGCCACTACAATTCCTGACTAAAGTCCCTCTCTGGCTTCCTCGTGGCCCCTTCAGACCCTGGAAGGAGCTGTGAGGTCTCCACAGGACCTTCTCTTCTCCAACACGCACACCCACACATGTGCTCACACCCCCTCGGAGGGGCTGGAGGCAGCAGCTTCCCACTGGGAACAGTCATCCACATCTCCTCCAAGCCCACATCCCGTTTGGCACCCGCAGCCCCCACGTGTCCACTGCCCTTTCCATCTGTCCAGGGGGTGAGGGACCTTCGGAGCCCCTGCCCTCCCCAGGAGCCCCTGGGGTGACGCAGAATCACGGAGTCACGGATTGGTTTGGGGTGAGCGGGAGCTCAAAGCTCATCCCATCCCACCCCCTGCCCCAGGCGGGGACACCTCCCACCCCACCAGGAGTGCAGTGACAGCAGGAGCTGAGCAGGGTGCCCAAACCCCCGTGGATGCCACAGGGATGCCTCACCCCGGGCAGGGAATTTTCCTCTCGGTCTAGAAAAAATGAAGAAAAACAAAAAGGACAAACCAGCCCATTGAAGCAGAACCCCAGGGCTAGGGGGGCCATGTCCCCACGCTCCTGACGAGCCCTGGCCTGGCTCCTTTCCCAGCCCTGCGGGACAGCCAGGCTCAGGCCAGCTCCCCCAGCCCCATGCAGTGTCCCCTGGCCAGGGGTGATGGCTCAGAGGTGTTTGTAGGGAGCAGACACAGCGGGGCCACGTCCTCACGTCCCTTTGGTGTGTGTCCCTGCCCTGTGACAGTCCCTGTGTGCCATGCTGGTGCTGGCCCGTGGCACGGTGGGACAGGTGACCCGCGGGCAGCGAGTGCTGGCCTGGCCAGTTTGCCCAGGTGCTGGGGGAGGGGTTAATCACTAATTGAGCCAGTAAATGATTAGTGAGCGGGGGCGGGCTGCTAGGGGGGCACAGGCTCCCAGCAGCCCCAGGCCCAGTGGCACTGATAGGAACAAACCCCACAGTGGTGATGACAGGGACATCCATGGGCTGGTAGGGACATAGTGGCAGACAGTGGTGGCTCTTCCAGCAAGGGAAACCAAGGACAAAGCCACTGCAGGGAGGCTGATGCCACTGCTGTCCCCAGGCCATCCCTCTCAGTGGGGCCGCTCCAGCCATCCCTGTCCACCAGCCAGGCACACCCAGGGGGTGTTCCCACTGTCCCTCGGGCATCCTCCCATGTCCCAAATCCTGGCACTGTGTGGACAGCGTGTGTGGGCATCCCCCCGAGGGCACAGCACGGCGAGGATGGTGGGCACAGGGTGCCATGGATGCGTTTTCCAGCACCCTAGGGCACCCCACGAGCCCTGAGCAGCACCCAGACATGAGGACTCATCCCAGGTTCACCCCAGCAGGAATCTGGGAAAGGCAGAGTGACAGCAGGAGCTGGTTCCAGGCAGGCTGAGCACCAGCAGTGCGGTGACAGCCAGCATAAGGGACAGTGCCACTGTGGATGGCGCACAGCAATCCTGCAGAGCCAACGGGTGCACCCAAAGGGTTAAAGCCCAGCCCGCAGTTCAGGGTTTCGGGAATTTGAATGTGAGCTCATTTCCACCCAGAAACAAACTCCTTCATATGGGCCTGACTCAGCCCGGGGAGCATCCAGAGGAGATGCCAGCGCTGGGGGAGGCTGGGCACCAGTTCCTCACCCAGGACACTGTGACAGGGAAGGGGCTGGAGGAGCTTTTGTTCCTGATAACAGCAAAACTCGAGGGCTGACCCAGCAGCTCTCCGCATTTCCCCCTCTCATACAAACCGGGAGAGGCTGGCACAGGCAAAGCAAAGTGGGGAGAGCAGAACCTGGGAGAGTTTGCCCTCTGACCTCCCTGCACCCAAACGCACCCTTCACACAAACCCACCCAAACCCTTCCCAGGGTGCTCCTGCTGTCAGGGCTGGGACTGAGCTTGACTGGAACAAGCCAGGAGCAGAGGCTGCTCTGATGCCAGGCACCACGGGTCTGGCAGGACAGGGGCACTGCCTGGCTGCAGCATTACCCCAAAATCCATCGGGAGTATTTTCAGAACTGAAAATATCCCCCGAAAGCAGCTCAGAAGGCCGCTGGGGGTGGGAAGGGAACACGCCATGCCTCCCCGGGCTCGGGAGCAGCCGCTGCCCTGTGACTCAGCCGCGCTGGGAAGGGTGGGCAGGCCGGGGCTGAGCGCAGGAAGGGATGAGGCAGCGGAGCCTCGCCGGAGAAACCAGCCGGGGCCGGGCCTGAACCGGTTCATCCTCTCTCGGTGCCTTCGCCGGGCCGGGCTCTGCCCCCGCATGAGTCAGAAGCGCCCGTGGTGCCAGCTCGGGGCTGGGGCACCCGCCGGGGACACGGCTCTCCGAAAGGTGTCCCCGTCCCCAGCGCCCCGCCGTGTCCCCCCGGCCAGCCGGGACCCCGGGGGTGCTGCCAGGGCTGTGTGCCCACCCTGGAGCGCCCAGCCCGGCTGCCAGCACCTCGCCCCGGGCGCACAATACCGCTGCCCTCCCAGCCTGCCGGAGCACAGCAGCGCTCCCGTGGCCCCGCGAGGCTCCGGAGCCAACCACGGCATCCGCGGGGCTGAAAGTGAAGCAGCACATTCAGCAGCAGCTCCTCAGCCTCTGAACAGCCGAAAAGCCCTGAAAAAACTCAGGAAAAACCTGCTCCCAGCCAAGCCTGGACACCTTCACCCACCCTGCTGCTCCCCAGCCCCAGTGCCGAGCCGGACTCGGCCCCCTGCTCCAGCCCCTGGCCGCGGCTCGGGGTCACATCCAGCGCAGCAGGACAGGGATTAGTGGCCGGCTACGTGCCGGCGGGTGCTTTCCCGTGGCGTGGATGCCGGTGTCCCGCTGCTCCCTGGGAACAGCGCTGCGCGGGGCTGCTGCGTGCGAGGAATGTGCTGTGAAGAACAAACAGCAGCGGCTCCGGGCTGGACTGACACGCCTGCCCTGAACCGCCCTGCCCGGACAGCCTCCTCCTTCCCCAGCCGCCCTGCAGGACCCCCTTTTCCCTTGGAGCAGCCCAGCCTGTGGGGCAATGCTCAAAGCCATGGGGTGCAGGTGCCCGCAGGGTTAAAGCCACCCCAGCCCAGAGTGGCAGCGGGCACAGGGACCAAAAGCCACCAGCAGAGGTGACTGCACTCCCAGGACTGTCCGGATGTGTCCCACGGACGGGCAGGTGTTTGTGGGGAGATGGAGCATCCCTGTGGGGGGCTTGGCTCAAGATGGACACCAACCCCAATCCCTCAGCTGGACCAGGAGCCACTGCCCTCACCCTGGCTGTGGCCACATCACCCCGCCGCATGTCCCTTGTCCCCTGGGTGCCACCAGCACCCGGCTAGGGTGGAGAAGAGCTGCCACCCCTCTGGTTGTCCCCGCAGCAGGGTGGGACCCAGCACCAGCCCTGCCCAGATAAGGTCCGGCTCATCCCCCAGCACCGGCCGGGCAGCATTGCATCTCTCGGGATGGCGCAATGCCTGCCGAGCCGGGGTGTGCACAGGCATCCACATCCTCCAGCCCCTGCCAGCTGCGGGACAGGGAGCTGAGGTCCCCACGGCACGGGGGACACATCAAACTTGGCCATCTCCTGTGCTGGGGGCAGCTGGGGGTGGGCGGTCCCTGCTCAGGGATGTCCCAGCAGTCACTTGCCTTGCGCCCCCAGGGAGAGGAGCTGAACCTGGCACGCTGTCCCTGTGCCCAGCTGGGCAGCGCCAGCGGGAAACCCAATCCAGCCCCACGGGAGGAGACCAAACAAAGATTTTTATGTGCATCTGAAAAAACAACCCAGCCAGGAGGTATTTGAAGAAAACAGCCCTGAGCCTTTCCTGGAGCTTGGGCTGGAGCTCCCTCCCCTGCTGCTGGGGGTTGTCCTGTGTCCAGCTCCTCCACACCCATCCCACAGGATGCTTTCCCACCACTTTGGGGTCTGGTAGCTGCCTCACCCCAGCTTTGGGCACATCCCTTCATGAAGGAAAACCTCCCAAGGGGCTGAGCAGAGAGACAGAGGAAGCCAGGACAAGTGTCCTGTGGCCCCGGAGCCACCAGCACAGCAGGAGATGGGAGAGCTCCTGCCCCAGGTCCTCTGCCACCTCCAGGGCAGAGTTCCATGCGCCCTGCTGCGTGTGAATGCCTCATCCAGGAGCTCCCCTAGTGAAGGGGTCTGAGTTCCCAAGAGGAGCTCCCCAGAGACATCCCTGCCAGGGCAGGGCAGGAGGGGACAAAGAAGGGCAGGAGGGCATGGCAAAGGGCAGGAAGGCACGGAGAAGGGCCCTGTGCTCTACCAGTCAGAGCTGGGACCTGTGTCAAATGTCGCTGCTCTTTCCCTTTGAAAAGGGGGAAAAGGTGGAGTTTTATTCCTTCCTCCCCCGCCGGTCCAAGAGACTGGGAGGAAGCAATGAGCTGCTGTGCTCTGCCCCCTCGTCCCCTGCTGGCCCCAGCGCTGGGCTCTCCATGGAGCCACTGCAGGCATGGCCTGGCATGGGGCAAGGCTCCAAGGCCAGCCAGGTGCTGGGGAGGGGGCACAGCTCCAGCTTGGGGACCTCAGCGCCGGGCACCGGATGGGCTCAGGATGAGGTGACACCACAAACTGGGTGGTGGGAGCAGAGCCAGGTCCTGCAGGGGCAGAGCAGGTCCTGGAGAGCTGATCCACACCTGCCTTCACACCTTGCCCCACCAAGTGCCCGTGGATGAGCATTCCTGGATCCCTCCAGCCCTTCTTCCTGCGGGAAAGCTTGGACACATGGGAGCCTGCCCAGGATGGAGCTGGCAGGGGCTGTGCCAGGGGCACTGAGCCCCTCTGAGCTCTGAGCCAGGCTCTGTAGGAATTTGGGGGCAGGAGGGAGGCAAAGGCTTGAGAAATCCCAGCCCATGGCCAGGTGCTTCCCTTGCTGTGTCCCTGCAATGGCTTTCAGGTGTCTGATCCTGCTGGGGGTGACCTGCTCCGGAGGTGCTTTTCTCTCCCCGGGCTGGCCCAAGGAGAGCTCTGAGCCTCCATCCTGGCTCAATCCCTCCTGCCCCAGCCCTGCTGCTCCCGGGCAGAGCCGGGATCCCCTCCGTGCGTGCCCCAGCTCGCTCCAGCCGAGGCCTCTGGCTAAACTCTGGCTGGGGGAGGCAGGGAAAGCCCTCCCCGAGGGAAGGCAGGCTCTGCCCCGGGGCTGAGCACGGGCACGGCCGGGAGGGCTCCCATGGCTTGCCCATGTGGGAAGGCCACCAGAACAATGTCCCCTGCCCCGACACGCTGGCTCGGAGCGAGCCCCGTGCCCCGACACGACGGCTGCAGGTAAAGCCCCAGCTTGCCAGAACCAGCCCTTGCCGCTGGCAGGGAGCCCTGACATGCCAGGGGAGTTATTTATTTCACGATGAAAGACACACACTTCGTTGGGAGAAACCACTCCGCGGCTGCAGCGCCGAGCCCTCGGAGCCTCCCTGCACGGCTGCCCCGGGGCAGGGTGAGGGTTTCAGCCTCAAGACCAACCTCAGAGCCCGGCAGCCTCCACCTCCCACGCCGGCTGGAGCTGAGCTGCGGCAAAGGCTGGGAAATGAGTGTCACGCTTAGGGAAGCCACAGCGAACCTGCTCCCGCTGCCAGCAGGCTCCATCCCTGTGGCACACCACAGCCAGGTGCCTCCTGGCGTTTGCCGGGCACCTCTGGAGCCCTGCAGCCCATCCCATCGGCATCCGGCCTCCTGCCGGGTGGCATCAGTGATATGGGGACACGAGGCTCGCTGGAGCAGGCAGGCTGCAGGTCCGGCCCCAGGGATGAGACTCGGTGTCACCTCCGCCACCTCCGCGTGGGCTGGTGCCTGTGGAAGTCCTAGCCCGAAATTAGCAGCTGCTTCACTCCGTAATTAACGGGCTGGCGACTCCCCGGAGATGCCAGAGCAAGGTGTGAGCTCCCAGGGACCCTCCCTGCGCTGCCACCCACCCCCACATCCCTCTGGCCACGGAGACATCTGGCAGCTCCTGCAGCATCCCTGGGCTCTCCCGCTCACCACGTGCCCGGGGTGGCACCCAGAAACTCCTGCTGCAGCCCTGGGCTCAGGACCAGCAGCTCCGTGGGGCAGAGCCAGCTCCTGGCAGCCACACTTCACCTCATCCCCAGGAGAAGGGCTCCGTGGGGATGGGATGCACGAGGGAAGGAGTTATTCCAGCATGAGGGAAGAACTTCATCCAGCCCCATGCTGAGAGCACCCATTGCCCTGGGCAGGAGAGGACACTGTGCAGAAGTCCAGGGCATCCAGTGACATCCTGGCTTTCCCGGGACACCCCATCCCTGCCACCCTCATGTTCCCAGGGCATGGCACCCGAGCTGGGCATCCTTGCACAAGGAGGATGAGGCAGGCCCTGCTCCAGCCCACAGAGCAGGTTGGAAGCAACTCCCAACCCACATCTGGGAGGAAGAGGAGGAGGAGGAGGGCAGCCGAAGGGTGTTGACAAACAAACTGGATTACTCAGGCAGGAAGATGTCCAAACCAGGGTGGCAGGAGGAAGCACTGGCCATAGAGACCCTGGAGAACGGAATTCAGGAACTGCAGGGAGCTCTGCCAGCAGCTGTAGGTCACTCCTGGCTGCCCTGACAGCCCCAGCGTCCCCAGTGCAGGCACAGAGCTGACCTCATGCCTGCCTGGAGCGCTCCAGCCCCACCAGAACCACTGGTGGGAGGAAGGACCCCGGTCCTGAGCCACCAACACCCAGGTCACGCGCGTGTGGCTCGTGATTTCTGGGACATGTTGGCATGGGCCTCACAGCCACCATCACACGGGCCGGGACAGGGCATGGGACCTTCACAGCCTGGACACTGTGGGCATGGCAGGGCTTTTCCCACCTCCCTCCTGCCTTTAACCCATCCCCAGGATGAGCACAGGTCTGGCCCAGGCTCTCCCCTGCTGCTCTAAGGGGCTGCAGCCTCAGGAATCACTGCCAAGCACAGAACGCTCCTGTCCCTCCAGCAACCAGGGGTCATGGCAGCCTGGGCAGCAAATCCAAACGCCCTAGAGTTGGGAGGACAACTGGGAAAAGCTGCTTGGAGAAGGGTTGATCCCTCCTGGGGCAGCAGCAGCGAACAGGCTGAGCTAGGCAGGAAAACCCAGAGTTTTCCCCGCCACGTTGCTTTGCATGCCTGACAGCAAGTCGTGCCTTGCCTGTTGGGTTGCAGCCCTTCCCAGCTCCGGGGGCTCCTCACCCAGCCACGAGCCCTGGCGGGAGCACAGAGGTGCTCCAGGAGCCCAGTTTGCCCCAGTCTGTCCCAGGGAGGTGTCCCAGTTCAGGTGTGTGTCCCCCCTACTCACCCCAAAGCTTCAGAGCTGCAGCACAGGACATGTCCCAGCCCGATTCCCATAATTCTATTCCACAGGAATCTTTTTTCCTCATGAAATCTTTTTCCCATGGAAACTTTTTCCCAAGAAAAGCCATCTGCAGTCCCCAAGCATGGGTTAAAACCCACCCTGGGATAACAGCTCGGTCCCTGCCAGGGTGCAACCATCCAGCCTGGCCTTGCAAACACCCAATCCCTGACCCAGCAGAGACAGATTCCTGCACAGGAAACCCAGCCAGGCTTTTCCTTGTTATTCTTCAGGATTAGGATCACAGGGGCTTGCACAGGGAGCTTTCTCTGCACAGACAACCAGCAAGTCAAAGGGAAATTCGGGATGTGCTTTGGATCCAAACACGCCACGGGCAGCCCCGAGCCGGTGCAGCCTCGCAGATCAGCCAGCCTGAGCTTTAACTAATGCAAGCTGAAAACCCCAGAGCGAGTTCCAAGCTCTCCTTCAAAGCTCAGAAACCTGCTGGCGTCCTGCTGAGCCGCATACCACGTAAGCATTCCTGCCAGGATGGGGCCTGGCAGGGCGGATGGGCTGCACCGCGAGACACCGCGTCCCTGTGCCAGCCCCACGGCAGCTCCGGCGCTGCTCCGCCGGCAGCGGCTTTTCCCCCGGAGCCCTCGGGGACAAAAGGACTTCAGAGCCACTCCCGCGGCTTTATGGCCGAGACGGAGGAGTGACACGGCGGAGTCACCTCCAAAACATCGGCGCTCCCCAGCCCTTGAGCTGCCGGCGGGCCGCACAAGGTCCAGCACGAAGCCACCCTCGGCCGTGACATCCGCCCAGGTGCGGCTCCGCCGGGTGCGGGGGAGGCTGCACCCCCCGGGACGAGGCTTTGCCAGCCTGGGGAGCTGAAACCAAAGCTGGGGCACGAAAGGGCTCGGAGGTCATGTCCTGCCCGCTCAGCAGCCCCAGGGAGCCAAGCGCCCGCATCACGAGTGACGCAAAGTGGCTTGGGGGGGCCAGCACCGCGACGGCGGGGTGACCCCACTTACAAGGGTCAGGAGAGTCACCGCGGGCCCCAATTAGCAGCCCTGGCCCCCCCAGCCGCGGCTTCACACAATCCGTGCCTGTGCAGAGCCCTACCCCGCGTTCCGTGATTCCCAGGCAGCTCTGGCCAGACATCCTGTGCCAGGGGCGAGGCGCTGCCGCCCCGGGACAGACGGGCTCTCAATGGCCACATTGTCACCCTTCCCCGTCCCACGGCGCTGGCGGGGGCATTGCTGTGTCCTGCCTGTGCCGGGACAGGCTGGAGGCACCCGGGGGTGCTGCCAGTGCTTCCCTCCGCCCCAGAACCCTTCAGGGGGGTTTCCCTAAGGATCTGCCAGCACTGGAAAGAGGGATGAGACTCATCTGGCAGCCAGCCCCGGCAGTCCCCGTGCTGACAGCGGTGTCCCTGCGCTGGACCCGGCTTCCAGCATCCTCCGGAGCCCAGCTCCCCTCTCCCCACCCGGCAGCCGGGGGGTCCCCGAGCCCACAAAGCCACACAAACACCCCCGGCACAGCCCACCCTTTCATTTGGGAGCACCTCGGGTACCCCACCCGAGCACCCCTAGCAAAACCACGGGGAAACCAGAAATTAAAAAGTTTAAAGAGCGAGAGAGACGAAGAGCAGGCGCGGGGGTCCCGGGAACACTGAACGGGGGGGTTCTGAAGGAGGGATGGGGAGATCCCGATCTCGCCGGGGATGAGGGGGGCGGGGGGCGCGCCGGGGGCTCACCCGCGATGTGCTGGCGGCGACCCTCGTCCAGGTGCGTGGAGACCACATCTCCCATGGCGAGCGGAGCCGGGCCGGGCCGGGCGGCGGGAGGAGCGGCAGGAGGAGGAGGGAAGAGGGAGGAGGAGGAGAAGGAGGAGGAGGAGGAGGAAGGCAGCGCTCGGGGCGGCCCGGCAGCGCGGCGCCCCACGGCCCCCCCCCGGCCACTCCTCCCGCACCGCCCCGCGTCCCGCCCGCCGCCCCCGGCCACCGGGAGAGGCTGCGAGTGTCCCCCCGCCGGGCAATTAGCCAGGCTAATTGCTGGCGGGGGGGATGGGCAGGACGGAGAAGGGGGCCGTGCCCGGTGTCCCCCCGCAGTCCCGCGGGACACGCTGCGCTCCGCCGGGAAAACCGGCTCGGTGCTGCTCCCGTGCCGGCAGTGCAGCACCCGGGCTCTCTCCTACCTGCGCCCACACCCCGGAGCCGCCAACCTTGACCTTGGCTCCGGCGGTGCCAAACGGGAGAGCGGGCGTGGAGCCGGCAGGCAGCGGGCACGGCCAGGGGCCCCTCGCCCTGCCCAGCCCCTGGGAGAACGGGATGGGAAAGCTCGGGTTGATTTAAACCCTGCCCCAGCCCCAGATTTTGGAGCAGGAGCTGTCCCGGGATGAGGGCTGGCATCTCCCGGGTCACTGAGCATCACCAGGGCACACTCAGAGAGGGACACGAGAACCGGGAATGTGCCACCGATGCAGCAAAGTCTCCTCGGACACAGCCGGGGAGGAAGCAGCTGGAGCTGCGGAGCTGGAGGAAGCGCTGGAAAAGCTCCTCCTTCCTCCTGCTGCCGCTGCAGCTCCTTTCCCAAGAGCAACAGGCGGAAACAGCCCTCGCAGGATCCTCCGGCGCTGCCTGGGCACGATCCGCGGGGAGGAAAGGCCTCGCCGGCCTCATTCCCAGAGCCTGGGCACAGCCAGCAGCGCGGGGTGTGACCGAGGGAGGAAGAGGAGGAGGAGAAGGAAGGAGGACGTGGTGGCGTGAGCAGAAAGTTCAGGCTGTTCCCAGCTGCAGGGCGGCTCCGGGAGTCGCTGCCGAGGTGGATGCGAGCCTTGGGATCGCATCTCTGGATGCCTCCAGACCTCTGGAAGTTTGGGCTGGGCTGGGCAAAGCTCGGCTCGGCTCGGCTCGGCTCGGCTCGGTGCGGGGCAGGCAGCGTGGAAAGGGCTCCAGGACTGTGCCGGGAGGCTTTTCCTGGGCTGGCCTTGTTTACCCGGAGCGGTGGGAGGGAGGCTTGGAGGTGGCCGGGCTGGGAGCGAGGCATCCTGTTTATCGTCCCGAAATAGCTGCCCTTGGCCGCCGCGGGGCTGGGGAGGGGGCGGCAGGATGCGCACACCCTCCCGCCTGCTGCCACCAGCCCTGCCCTGCAGCGCTGCCACCGCCCCGGGGGACACCGGCGGGTCCTGCCCCCTCGCCGTGCCAGGGGGGTGCCACCCTGGAGCCAAAAATCCTCCTTTTTGGGCAGGGATGCAGGGAGGGATGCAGGTGCCAAGCCGAGCTCTGCCGAAGCCGAGCACTCAAAAAACACCAGGACATCAACTGGCACCCAGGTGCCACCCAGGTGCCACCTGCATTTGTCCCAGCGCCTTCAGGACTGCCAGGCTCTCTCCTGGGAATGCCCAGGGTGCATTGGCCTTCTCCATCTCACCACTATTCTCACCCCTCTGGCTCATTTCGATGGGAAAATAATTCCAAAGCTGGAATATTCCCCTTTTTCCCCCTGTGATGCCCCATAAGAAGGCTTTACCCTCAGCAGAGGACTTGTTTGCATTTTGTTTGCCTGGTCAAAATGCTGTTGATATCAAGAGATTCTCATGGGGAATTTATTTGCAGCGAAATCTCATTTCCAATAGAAAATTATTCCACTGGAGGCTTTTAAACACTTTCCCCAGTGCTAATCCCTGAGGAGTCTGGCTGTGAATTAATTGGAAATTCTATCTTAGTGGGGTGATGGTATTTAAGAGGCAATGCAAATTCATCCACCCCCTTCAAATTGAAAAGAAATGGGAATTTCTATCCATGTAAATAACTTCATTATTAGAAACCAAGCTTCATCCCTTTCAAAAAAAAGCAATGTATGGAATATGATTTAGGCAGTGCACACACAGTCCTGCTGAATAAAGCAAGTAAGTGGTTTAAAAGCCTTATTTTTGAAAAACTAACCCACTTAAGCACAGGAGCACTGAGTCATCACCCGACTTTCGCCAACTGGTGTTTCTTAAGCAAAAAAATTAAAACCTGAATTAAGAGGTAAAAAACAGACAGCATTGATATTGTTGATTTGCAAACAGGAAGGGATATTTGTGGCACACAGAAATAGCGTGTCAACAGAGCCTGGAGGCTGTCCCACAGACACAGAGGCTCTTTTGGGGCTCCAAAAACGTCCTGAAGCTGGGCACGATGTCCTGGCACTGTCAGACAGTGCCACGTGGTGACACAGCACTGAGTTTTGGCACGCACTGGGTGGTGGCAGAGACAGGCTCAGCTGCTAAAGCTCCGGAAAGTAGAGAAGTTGTCTGAAGGGTTTGATTGTGACTGGAGACATTGGGAAACTCAGAACTCAGCAGGTGAGCACATTTTGGTTTATTCCCACGTGGCCACGTGGAGAGGGGATTGTCCCCAGCGTGCTCCTAGTCAGGGTTTCCTCCATCCCTGGCACCCTGATGGATGCCTGAGGAGGATGGGGATGGGTGTGGGGATGGGCATGGGGACAGGAATGGGGTCGGGAATGGGGACAGGAATGGGGACAGGAATGGTTTGTCCCTCTCAAGCTGGAGTTGCTGGGAGCCCAGCCTGGCCCTGCTCAAGCACTGAGCCCATCCTGCTGTGGACAAGGGTGCAGGCACAGCCCCCCACTGCTCTCCTGCCTCCCCTCCTGGCTCCATCCTTCCCGAGGATGTCCTTAAATCCATCCCCCCTTGCAGGCTCAACTCCCAGCTCCCTGCTCTCCTCCCCACATCCCCCTGCAAAAGCTCCAGTAACGCCACTGGATTGGGGAAAACAAATCACCACTTCCAGCAGCACGAGTGGTGCTCAAATGGTTTGTCACACCCTGTCCCACACCTGTCCCACACGTTGGAGCTCCGAGGGACCGGGCACAAACAGAGGGAGATGCGCCCCTCCCATCAGAGGCTGTGCAGCGTTGGAGTTGTACAGAATTGCTGCCTGATAAAGTCTAATCAGCTCAGCTAATTACATCTCACTGAACATATGGAAATAATGCTTATCTGCCTGGAGCTGCCCAAATTATCTATCCCAGCTTGGAAATGTAGGATTTCCCTCTGAATGCAGCCGAGGAGAATACACACGCTCGTGGTTTCAGGCAGCTCTTGGGATGGGGAGATGGCAGCAGAGAGATGAGATAGTCCCCAAATAATTAAAGCCTTCAATGCCTGGGGATGGTGCGGTGGCCCATCATGATGAGCAAAGTATTCCACACCTGTCCTTTTCCCTCCCAGGACTTCTTCTGGATGACCCTGTGCCACAATCCATGGCCCTGAAGAAATATTGAAAAAAAAAAAAAAAAGAAAAAAAGATTATTTGGGATATTTTTTATGCTCACAGCAGTCAGACCAAGCCTGACAGGGGCTGTGTGCTCAGCTCCCTGCCCTCCTGCTCCCTCAGCTGATCCATCCCTCTGGATTTGGTGCCTGTGGGGAGGATCATCCCACCTTGTTCCCACTGGATTTTCCATGAAGTCATTCCCACAGTGTAAAACCTGACCTCTGAGCAGCAGAGGTGGTGGATGCACCTGCAGAGCGCCCAGAACAGGCTGTTCCCAATCACTCACCACCTCCAGAATCCTGCTGAATCCCTGCAGCCACTAAACATTGCAGGATAAAGCTTCCAGCCCAGTAAATGTTTATTTCCCTCTCACCAACACGAGGAGCAATCAGTGGAGTTTTCCTTCCACTCTCAGTGACCCTGGGACACGGATCTATTTCCACCTCAGTCAGATCACCGGGAAACCCGATCGCCGTGGGGGAAGAGCCCAGGAGGGTTTGAGGGCAGGAGGTGCAGCCGAGGGGAGGTCGAGGTGTCCCTCGCAGCTGGGCTCAGGTCCCCATCCACAGGGTGGGGGTGGCCACTTACAGACCCAGCTGGGGTCACCTCTAGAGCCCTGGAGGTGTCTGGGATGTGTCCTTGTTGAGGGACCCGCTGTGCCCCGGGGTCTGAGGCAGCCCAGGCCGGGCAGGAGGGACAACACCCGGCACAGAAGTGGGTGAAGGTGCCCTGCTGTGCCGGGGGCTGCTCACCTTCCCCAGAACTGCTCTTGGTGCAATTAACAGCGGCATAATTGCAGCAATCAAACTTTCCACTGCTGATAAAGGCGAGGGCAGCTGTGCCCAGCCCCTCGAGCGGCGATGCCGTGCCCGTGGGCTGCTGCACCCTCTGTCCCGCTGCTGACTCCAGCGCTGCGCTCCCGATAACAGGGTGATTAAGCAGTGCTGAATCAGGCCTGCCTCGACCGGCTTCTGCTGAATCAGGGCTGCACTCCATCAGCTCCAGCCCCGGCTCCAGCCCGGGCACAGAGCTCTGAGCAGGATCCATCAGCTCCAGCCCGGGCACGGAGCTCTGAACAAAATCCACCAGCTCCAGCCCCGGCTCCAGCCCGGGCACAGAGCTCTGAGCAGGATCCATCAGCTCCAGCCCGGGCACAGAGCTCTGAGCAGGATCCGTCAGCTCCAGCCCGGGCACAGAGCTCTGAGCAGGATCCATCAGCTCCAGCCCGGGCACGGAGCTCTGAACAAAATCCATCAGCTCCAGCCCGGGCACGGAGCTCTGAACAAAATCCATCAGCTCCAGCCCGGGCACGGAGCTCTGAGCAGGATCCATCAGCTCCAGCCCCGGCTCCAGCCCGGGCACGGAGCTCTGAGCAAAATCCATCAGCTCCAGCCCGGGCACGGAGCTCTGAGCGAGATCAATCAGCTCCAACCCCAGCTCCAGCCCGGGCACGGAGCTCTGAACAAAATCCATCAGCTCCAGTCCTGGCTCCAGCCCGGGCACGGAGCTCTGAACAAAATCCATCAGCTCCAGTCCTGGCTCCAGCCCGGGCACGGAGCTCTGAGCAGGATCCACTAGCTCCAGCCCCGGCTCCAGCCCGGGCACGGAGCTCTGAGCAGGATCCACCAGCTCCAGCCCCGGCTCCAGCCCGGGCATGGAGCTCTGAGCAGGATCCATCAGCTCCAGCCCCGGCTCCAGCCCGGGCACGGAGCTCTGAGCAGGATCCATCAGATCCAGCCCCAGTTCCAGCCCGGGGAAGGAGCTTTGAGCAGACGGATGACATTGGCTGAGGGGCAGCTGGGGATCCTCAGAACGCCCCAAGCCGGTGCCACGGGGCTGCGGCAGGCAGCACAGGGGACAGGGGGTGTCACCCCACCCTCACCCCCATAGGTCAGCACCCACCCGCCCCCAGCGCCCCGGGACAGGGTGGGGCCGGCGGGGCCCGGGAGCGCAGCCCGCGGAGCGGAGGGCACGGAGGAAGAGGAGGCTCCTGCGGACCATCATTCCCCTCTGCTGGCCAGCGCTGGGATAGCTGGTGGCCGCCAGCCAGGCGTTGGCAGGGAGCCGGGATCGGCTCGGTGCAGCCTGCGGAGGGTGCGACAGACTGGCGACATTGGCACCGGCGTGGCACGGGGCGTGGGGAGCGGGCACCAGCGTGGGCACCGGGGGGAGCGCAGGGAATGGGCACGGGGACAGGCACCGGCATGGCGTGGGACATGGGAACAGGCACCGGCATGGCATAGGACATGGGACACGGGACATGGGACATGGGGACAGGTACAGGCATGGAATGGGACATGGGAGCAGGCACTGGCATTGGCATGGGACATGGGGCATGGGACATGGAGACAGGCACTGGCATGGCATGGGACATGGGATACGGGGACAGGCACCAGCATGGCATGGGACATGGGACATGGGACATGGGACATGGGGACAGGCATTGGCATGGCATGGCATGGCATTGGACATGGGACATGGGGACAGGCACCGGTATGGCATGGGACATGGGACATGGGGACAGGCACTGGCACAGGCATGGCAGCCTGGGCACCAGATGAGCACAGAGTACGGACATGGGCACCGGCGTGGCATGGATGTGGCCCTGGCTCTGCTCCTTGCTGTGGGGTATTGGGAAAAGTGGTTTTCTGACCTGTGGGTTCTGCCCCACTTCCAATCCCTGGGCAGGGCACACATCGTGCCAGGGCTGGTGCTGGGTCACTGCTCTGGCATTTGTACCAGGGAAAGGGAAAAATTCCATCTTGGAGCAATGATGAACAGTTGCAAACAACGGGAAAACCCAAAGCATCAAAGCTGGGGCCTGCCTGCACACAGAGCAGTGTCTGCTCAGCCAGCAGCCCTCACTGCCTCCAGCAAAAACACTGGGCTCTTGGAGATGATTAACCCCGAGCAGCTGTGCCCCAGGCAGCTCGTGGGGACAAAAACAGCGGGTGACACCGTGCCCTGGCTGTCCCTGCAGCCACCTTCCCCCGGGGCACGTTCCCAGCCGCAGGGCCAGGCATTTAGCAGTCAGATTGCCCCTGCCTGCACTCGGGGTGAGGCGCAAATGCCCTCCACATGCCACATCCCCGGCCATGGATGCATTCCCCAGGGGATGCTGGATATGCTCACACTCTCTCATAGTGCCCTCAAATCCCAAAAGCTCCAGGGGAGCTCCCAGGGAATGAGCAGCAGATCAGCAGGAGTGAGTGCCAGTGTTTCCCTCTTCAGCCCCAGGGCTCAGAAGGTTGTGGAGCACCCCCATTTCTGCCAGTTAAACACATTTCCAGCATCTTAACAGTTTTCAACTGAATTTCTGGGGTTGAAAAAGTCCAGAGCGAGGCCTCCTGGCCTAAACCCCTTAGGAGAGGAGCAGGAAGGAGGGATCAGGATGTGGCCCCAAGGCTGCTGGGGGAAGCAGCTCCTACATCAACTTCCCCTTGGTACTACAGACATCCTTAAAATTGTCTTTCAGGAAAACCAGCCTGAACCAGCTGACCCCAAGCCCAGTCCCTTCTCCGGATTCCCACCTCCCTCTGTTATTTCCCAGGGTTCAATCCCCATACCAGCAGCTGCTGCTCACAGCAGAGGGCCTGGGTGCCAGACCTGGCCATCCCAGTTTCCATGATTTGGACCAAAACAGCACAGGAAGGAGTGAAGGGAGCAGGCACCACCTCTCTCAATCCGCTCCGACATTCCTTCCGAGCACTATGTGGAAAGGGGGATGAGGAAGAGCAGTTCCCTTTCCCTGTCTGGCTGTGCTGGGGGTGTCCAGCCCCAGCTCCTCACCCACATCTCCCTGAGCAGGGAAAGGTTTCTGGGGACCCCAAAGATTCTGTGACCCACAGTCCCTGCTTGGAGCACCCACCATCCTGAGGCATTTTGCCCCCCAGCAAACGCCCTGGAGTGGGAACCAGCCTCCCAGCCCCATCCAGCCCGAGGCCAGCAGGGTCCTGGCTGTCAGGGTGGGGGCTGCACATATTTGAGCTGTGCTGGCAGGAAGGCAATGCAGAGCCTCATTCCCACCAGCCCATTCTTCACCCACCATGGGGATGATTGTCCCATCCCTGCCCTCCCAGTTTTCCCCTCCAAAGCCCCAGTCCCCAGCTGGGCACCCTCCCCAGGCACCCTGTTGGTTCCCAATTTTCCCAAAGAAACAAGTGCCACTCTTTCTTTATATTTTCTTCCAGATGTGATGGGTGCAAGAGAACCATGGGGCTGCTGGGGAGCCAAGTGTCCCCAAGGGCAGGAGGGGCACCTTGGGGACCCCCTGCAGCTGGGTCCAGCTCCCCTGCATCTCCGCACACATGCTGGGGCTTTTCCTACAGACAGGCGATGCTCAGCCTCCCTGGGAAGATTGACAGGGAGATGGAGGAGCAATATAAATACCTCGCTCCTAAATGGCCTGCTGGTATTTATAGCCTGCGCTTGGCACCGAGTCCAGTGCCTCTGACAAACTCAACTCCGGATTATTTTTAAGGAAGCATTGAGGAGAGCAGGTTTTTTAGCAAAGGATTGGGGCTCACGGCTGCCTGACCTGGGGCTGCTGGAGCTGGGATGGAGCACAGGCCTTTTTGTCACCTGCTGTCCCTCCAGGCGCTCCTTTGCTGTCCTGTGTCCCCAGGCACTGAGTGACAGGGTGAACCTCCATACGGCCAGACATATACATAAATATAAATCTATCCATATGCATTCACCTGCAGGCACAGCCTGTCTCTGGATCGCTGCCATTTGCTCTGGCTCTGAGCTAGCACAGAGCAAATGGGAAATTTCCCACTTCCTTTCCCATTTTCCCCCCTTCACCCCATCACACGCTGCACAGGCTTGGAAGGAGGAGCACAGAAGCACCCAAATTCCCTGGGCATGGCCCTGGGAGACAGCCACAGTGTCTGGCAGCCCTGGCACCCAGCCTGAAGGGAAAGCTCAGCAGGTGCCGTGCTGTGTGCGGGGTGAACACACACCCTTTGCCCCCAGATTTACAGCCCCGGCCGTGCCCATCGTGCCTGCAGGGTCACTGATCTCCTCTGTGTGTGAATGTGTGTGTGAGAAGATATTTCACTGGAAATAATCCTGATCCACCCCAGGGACCCCTCGACTGCAGCCCTAGGGGTGGGAAGGGCAGGGTCCCTCCAGCCCCACCATGGCAGGGGGGAGCAAAGCAAGGTGCTTTGCTTTGGCAGAGCCCTGGGGCGGGGGGCAGGGGGGATGCCAGGTGCGTCTGGGTGGGTGATGCCGGCTGCGTCTGGGTGGGTGATGCCGGGTGCGGGTGGGTGATGCTGGGTGCGGGTGGGTGATGCTGGGTGCGGGGGTGATTTCGGATGCGGGGGGATGCTGGGGGTGTGCCGTGTTAATTCCGGCTGTGGGGGCGTGCCGGGTGTGTGTCTGTGGGTGATTCCGATTGCGGGGGTTCCGTCTATGTGTCTGTGGCTGATGCCGTGCGCGGGGGGTTCTGTGTGCGTGTCTATGCGTGATCCCGATTGGGGGGGGGTACCCTGTGTGTGTCCGCGCGTAATTCCAGTTGCGGGGGTGTCCGTGTGTGTCCGTGTCCGTGTGTGTCCCCGTGTCCGTGTGTGTGTGTCCCCGTGTCCGTGTGTGTCCGTGTCCGTGTGTGTCCCCGTGTCCGCGTGTGTCCCCGTGTCCGTGTGTCCCCATGTCCATCTATTTGTCCCCGTGTCCGTGTGTGTCCCTGTGTCTATGTGTGTGTCCCCGTGTCCGTCTATTTGTCCCCGTGTCCGTGTGTGTCCCCGTGTCCGTGTGTGTGTGTCCCCGTGTCCGTCTATTTGTCCCCGTGTCCGTGTGTCCCCGTGTCCGTGTGCGTGTCCCCGTGTCCGTGTCCCCGTGTCCGTGTCCCCGTGTCCGTGGCGATGCCGCGCGGGTGTCGCCGCTGCAGTCCCGGCTCCCGCCTGCCAGGGGGCGCTGGCCGCGGGCGCTGCGCTGCGGCGCGGGGCGGGGCCAGCCATGGGCGTGGCCGGGGCGTGGCCGGTGACGCAGCGCCGCAAGCCCCGCCCCCGGTCAGCTGAGCGCGCCCCCCCCGCCCCCCGATCCCCCCCTCGTCCTCCTCCCTCTTCCCTCCGCCCTCCGCATCTCTGCGCCGCCACCCGCAGCCTCGCCCGGCCGTGTGCGCCTGTGGGTGCCCCCCCTAAACCCCCCCAGCCGCTGCGCCCCCCCGGAGCGGCGACATGGCCCCCATCGGACTCAAGGCTGTGGTGGGAGAGAGTGAGTTCCGCGCCCCCCCGCGGGGTTTGGGGGTGGGGGGCAGCGCGGTGCAGCCGCGGGGGCGGGGGGTCGGAGCGGCCGGGCTGCCCCGGCCGGGGCTGGGGGGGATGCTGCGGATGCGCAATACGGACCCCGGGGGGAGCGGGGGGGCGCGGCGACACGGGACACCCCCGTGGGGACACGCTGGCGTTGTGGGCTGGGGGGGTCGGGGGTGCTGTCACCTTCCGGGGTTTGTTTGTTTAATTTTTGCGCTTGTTGGGGGTTTTCTGCAGTGCTGGCGAGGGGGAGGGGGATTGGTGACGGGGCGATGGTGGAAAAGCGCGGGGGGGGGACAGGGAAGCCGGAGACGCTCGAGCCCCCCTCGTTTTTATCCCACCCCGACCTCCGTGGCCCCCAGTCCCCCAAAGGGCCGAGGGGCCGCCCCCCACGGGAGGCTGACCCCGGTGGGGGGGCACAGAGGGGTGCAGACCCCCCCAAACCCTCCCCCAGCGCAGTGCCAGGCCGGGCCCTCCCGCTTTGTCTGCAGCAAATCCCGCTCAAACGCTGATTTTTATTGCACTATTATTATTACTATTCCTTTTATTATTATTATTGTTATTTTCCCGGATGTGCCTTCGCTCCCCCAGGCCGGGGTGTCCGCGGGTGTCCCCCCCTCCCCGGGCATCCCTTGCCCGCGGGGGTCCCGCTCCCCCGCGCTATTCCCGGCCGGGAATATTCCCGGGAGCCGCGGGCGGGGGCACGGCACCCTCGTCCCCGGCTCCGCTTCCTCCTTCCCGGCTGTTGCAAGGCGATATTTTCCCGGGGGGGGAAACGAAGGGGGGGCGTTTCTCCAAGACACCCGAGGCTGGACGAGGAAGGAGGGGGCGCTCCTTTCCCCGGGGGCGAGATTGAGGCGAAAAAAACTCCGCAATATTTAAAAAAAAATAAAAAATAACGAGAAAATGAAAGGGCAGGAACCGGTGGGAACTTCCCCCCGCAGCCATGAGCCTTCCTCCTCCTCCTCCTCCTCCTCCCCGCCTCTCGCAGGGTTTATTTCCGTGGCAGCGTGGCCGGCCGCGGCCGGATCTCGGTGTTTTTTGGGTTTTTTTAATGGTTTTTGGGGTGTTTCTGGCATGCCATCCGTGCCCGTGGCCATCCCCCCGCCCTCCCGCGCCCGCTGCAGATGGCGCGGCCGGGGCTGGTGGTGTGATCGGGTGGGTGGTGATGGCGAGGGGGGGACAACGGGGGGATTCCCATGGATTGATGGCCCTGCCGCCTTCCCACCGCCACCTGCCGCGGGGACGGGGGGCTGCGCCATCCCCCCTCCCCTGCGACAGGGAGAGAGCCCCAAATGGACGGGGAAAGGCAGGGAAATGTCCCGGTGTTTGTGCTGCAGGATCGGCGCTGGGGAGGGAGGGGGGATCGGCTCCGGTGCCCTGCTGGGGTTTATTTGGGGGGGGCTGGTCCCGGAGTGGGGACAGGGGCTGCCCCCAGCCCGGTGGGATGCAGGGAAGGGGGGGATGGACCCGCCGCCCACGCACCCCCTGGCAGGGCCAGAGAGGGGACAGGGACCAGCGCCACTGCGTGTCCCTTATTTTCATTCATTGTCTCTGCGCCGGAATAGGCTGGGAGAGAGCTCAGACACACACACAGACACGCAGAGGTTCAAGGCAGCAGCAGGGAAATCTGACTCAATCCTCCCCTTCAGGGTTTAGTGACAAACTGCTCCGTTCTTCCCTGAAAAACATCATTCCAGACTGAAAATGATAATTTGGAGCCGGGCAGCAGCGCCGGAGCGGGGCTGGCAGGGAAGCGTGGGTGGCTGCAAGGGGGGAGCAGGGTTTGTGCAGGCAGAATGCTGCAGAGGAGCGAGGGGTGGCACCCTGGGGGAGCACCCTGGGGTCCAGCGCTCCCTCCCCGCAGGGATCGGGGCGCTCCTCGTGCTGTCACAGGAATCTCCTGGGCTTGGTGCATCCTGCCTGCCTCGGGGGGCTGTTTCCAGGCAGAGCTGCCCCCCAGAGTTGGGAGCAGGGTCCCCAGTCCCCCCTGTCCCTGGGCCCCGGTGCGGCTGGCACGAGATTCCCCTGGCTGCGCCAGCCTGCCCTGGGGCTGGCACTCCCTGGAGGTTTTCCTGCAGGAGATGTTTGCTCCTGAGGAGCAAGAGGGCCGAGGCTGGGGCTGACCCCGAGGCAGGACACGGCTGGGGAGGATGTCCTTCCCTCCTTGTCTGGGAGGGAAGGAAGGATGGGGAGGATGCTGCCGCGTTGCCATGGCTTGCTCCGCCAGCCCCCCCTCCTGAGCTGCATTCTGCCCTGGCTTCCCTCCAGACCCGGATTATTCCTCTGACCAGCTGGTGCCATAACAAGACGGGGTTTGGAGGCCTCTGAAGAGCTGGGAGGCGGTGGGCAGGGGGTGAGGTGGGCAAAGGCTGCAGGAGGAGAAGGGCAGAAGTGGATTGTCCCCTCCAGAGCCGTGGGGTGTGTGCTGAGGTTGTCCCTGCACCTTCCTGAGGTATCCAGTGGTGGTGGCTGCATCCTCCTGGACTTGCTGTCATCCGAACAGGATTGGAGCTGGGTGTGTTTGTCCCCAGAGGTGATGCCTGAGGTCCTCCTGCTGTGTC
Organism: Acanthiza pusilla; assembly: GCA_036630365.1. Classification (NCBI taxonomy): domain Eukaryota; kingdom Metazoa; phylum Chordata; class Aves; order Passeriformes; family Acanthizidae; genus Acanthiza; species Acanthiza pusilla. The sequence continues at coordinate 8,909,183 of JAXCHO010000028.1, read as the reverse complement.
CTGTTTTCCCTCAGTGTCCTCTCCCACAGAACCCCACTGGAGAAGTGGCCCCTGTGCCCTGGTGCTGGTTGGAGCAATGTCACCCAAGTGAGGCAGCTCTGAGGAAACCCGTCCCCAAAATTTCACCTGACCCCCAGCTGCACAGTCGTCCCTCCCATCCACTCATGGCCCAGGGCTCCTTGGATCTCTCAGCTTGCCCCGAGTTTCCCCTGCCCAGCCCAGCTGTGGCTCTCCTGCAGCAGCCTGCAGTGAGGAGGAGGAGGCTGGTTTTACTTCACTGAACTGTCAGCAGTGAGGAGAGACAGGCCCTGCTGCAGGGGTGACACCTGTGCAGTGCCTGCCACCACGCTGGGCCGGTGCGGGACGCGGAGCTGGAGCATATGGAGGTGATTCCAGCTGGATCCAACCACCCCTGGAGCCCTTCACCCTCCCCAAAGGCTTCTCTCACTCCTGTTGCTGCCATGGGCAGATGGGAGAAGCGGAGGAGCCCTGGGATAAGGAAGCACCTTGCAGAGACAGCAAGAAAACACCTTTCCCCCAGGCCACCAGGTGATCCTCCCACCCACGGAGCAGCCTGACCTGCACAGCCTCCCCCAGAGCTGCCCTGTGCCCTCTACTCCTGCCAGGGCCGTGCCCAGGAGCCCCACGGCCAAACCCTGCCTGGACGAGGTCTGGCAGCACCCACGGACAGCACCCACTGCCCAGTGTCACTCCGCGTCCCCAGCTGGGCCTCTCCAGGGCCACCCCTGCCTCGTGGTGACTCAGGGACTCAGGCTCGGGTTGTGCTGCACCTGCAGGGACAGGGAGGAGGCAGGGACAGGGCTGGGGCTGCTGCCAGCCCTGGGGCACAGCCTGGGGACCTGCTGGCACCTGACTCACCCCAGCTGTTTGGGGCACCTTGCAGCTGCCACCACCCTCCCTGGGGGCACTGGGCGCCTTGGAGGGTCAGGTGCTGCCTTGGAGGATGTTCTGAGCCCATCTCAGTGCCCAGGGGACACGGCTTGAGTGCCGCTCCATGCCAGGCAGAGAGGAAGAGGCGGCAATGAAGGGCACAGGGACCATTGGAGGGGTGCACAGGGTACAGCTGTGACCTCAGCCTGCTGCAGGAGTGGGTGGGTGAGGAGCAGAAGGTCTCTGCACCTTGTCCCCACTGTGGATGGGAGCAGACCCTTTGGTGCCACCAGCCTGGCATGGGGACAGGAATGGGCAAAGCCTCTGCTGGGGCCTGCTCTGTCACCAGGCTCTGTCTCACCTCCGGTGTCAGCTCGAAAAGCTCGAGAAAAAAGAGTTGCAGAATTCAGTGTTCGCCATCCCAGGCGGTGCAGAGCAATTTCAGTCTCCAAACCACAGTCTGCCCCAGGGGCTGAGAAACTCTTGCCCATATGGAAGGTGACCAAGAGTGACAAACCTCAGTGTGGCAGGTCTGCATCCACCCACTGGTGTCTGCACGTGCAAGAAGGTTAAAAAAGCCACCAATGGAGAGGATTTAGACTTTCCCTCTCAAAAAGAAAAGAAAAAGTGAGGTCTGGGTCTAATTCCTCTGCACCTCTTGGAGAAAATGTCCCAGGAGAGGTTTCTTCCTTCTGCCCACAAAATCAACACCTTTCAAAGGAGAATCATCGTTGTCACATGGCTTTTGGTCGCACGCTGAGGAGCAGATGCTGCTCCCTCCAACTCACAGAGCGGGGAGGGAGCTTGGCTCTGGAGAGTGCAAAAATAGAGCAGGGCTGAAGGTGCTTCAATTTGTGGGCTTCTACCTCCCCCGGGGTGGGAGAGAACCTGGGAGTGTGCCCACAGGGACACAGGAATGTGCCCACACCTGCTGGCACCTGTGCTAGAGGGTCCTGAGTGGAGCCCATCAGGTGGTCTGACCTTGGAGCACTAAGGGAGCAGCAAGGAGCACTCAGAGCTGGAGCAGCTCAGCCACACATCAGCCACCCTCCAGCCTGTCCCTGGTGTCCCCGTGGGCACAGGGCACCAGCCCAGCCTGGATTCCCATCAAAGAACCACGGTTTGTTGGTGTTTTGCTCCATTTTGGTTCAAGACAAAGAAGAAGCAGCACAGGAAGGCATGGCCGCACGTGTAGGAGAGCATGAGCTGTCACCACCCATCAGGGACACTGTGACACCCTGCAGGACAGCTCTGGGCTCCCCTCAGCGCTGAAGCACCTCCGACATTGGCCACCGCACCAGCACCACAGCCAGGTGCAGCAGCTGGAAACACCTGGAGCGAGAGGACGAGTGTTAGTGAGGGGTGGTGCCTTCAGTGGGGACCTGAAGGTCTGTGGGTCATTGGTTCCGCTGGAACAGGGAAACTCTGCTCAGCTCCCAGATCCTTGTGCAGACCCAAGGAAACTGTCAGGAGTTAGCACAGAATATCCTCAGCTGGAAGGAAGCCACGAGGATCATCCAGTCCAGCTCTTGGCCGTGCATGGGACACCCCAAAAATCCCACCCTGTGCCTGATCCTGCAGTGAAAACTGGATTTCGTGGATTTCCCTCTGTTTTTCCAGGGCACTCAGAGGTTCATAGGTGTGATCACGCATTTCATTTCCCTTTTTCACTTCTGGCCATGTTACTCAACTTCTGCAGAGGTCAAGGCCTCCAGGTCTGCATCCTTCTCCTCCTCCCTAGGCTGTGCAGCTTCCCCAAGGCTTTGGCCAGCAGGGATAAATATGATAAATATGGCCATCCTTCATGAGAGCACTGCAAACACGAAAAGGAGGAATTAAACACAGGTTACTGCGATTACTGGGGCTAATCCCTGGATTCCTGCGTGAGGAATGTGTCCTCCACAAAGGCTGAGGTCTTCCAGGTGGGCATAATCGAGTGGGAAAAATGGACTTGGGCTGCTGAAGGGGAGGTGTTTGAGACTCGTTTGGGTTATGGGCACAGCGCTCTCACATCACCCCAGGATGGTTCTTAGCCAAGCTGGGCTTTGCCTCCTCTCAGCGAAGTTTTTTCCACGTGCAGGGTGTGGTTGGTGGCCATGGAGGGCCATTCCTGCCACCCTCTGCTCCACGGTGCCTGTTTTATTTGGGATGTTTGGAGGTGGGGACGTGCTCCACTCCGTCCAGCCATGGTGGGATCACTGGAACATTCACACTGGCTTGAGCAATTAGCTAATGAACCAGCACAAAAGCAGTTGCCAGGCCAACCCAAAGCCAAACGTGTCCGTCTGGGAGATGCAGCCTGACAGCTTTTTAGGAGAAGTGGGACTCCAGCAAACCTTGCCGTGGATTTCTGTGATCCGGCTCTGCCCGGGATTTGGGATCCTGAAACGCAGGATGTGTGAGGAGAGTGCAAAGCTCATGGTTGGGACCAATTCCTGACCATCCCTAAAGCATCTTCCTGTGCCACATCAGGCCACCTCTGAGCTCCCAGCACGTGGCAGTGAAGGAGCGTTTGTGAGCAGCAGGAATTTGGGCTCATTGCTCCAGGAGGGAAGGGCTGGGGTCAGCCCTACAGCTGGAGTGTCCCCAGGTGGGGTGGTGGCCAGGACAGCGTTTACCACTCCCACTGGAGAGCTCAGGGCTGCTCATCAGCTTCCAGGATAGTGGGCTTGGGGAACCCCAAAATGGATCCATCTCTTGGGGCATCCCAAGATGGGTCCATCTCCTGGGGACACACAGCTTTGCTGGCGTGGGCACTGCTGATGGCAGGGGTGATCCCTCTTTCCCCAGGTCCGGCTGGACACGTGGGGCTGGTGCTGTGTCCATGCCCAAGGCAGGGCTGGGGAAAGGCTGGGGTATAAATAACGTGGGATAAGCCTCTTGGAGGGATGGATGGGCTCACGTCCTACTAGGCCAGCGTGTCACCTGCTTGGAAATGATGCAGGGGGTCATGCCCATGCCGTGTGTCACCCTGAGAATGAGCCTGGCTGCAGGCGGTGGGCTGGATCTCCAACCTGTCACCTGTGTGGTGGCACTTGGAGGCCATGCTGCTCCGGAAGTTCTCCATCCCTGCCCTGTCTGTGGGCTCTGCTGCTGGAGCAGGATCCAGGGCTGTCTGTGTTCCCTGTTCTTGGGAGAAGTTGCAATTCAGATTCTTGCAGCCTGAAGGAAAGAGCTGTGACATGGTAGGTCCAGGCAAGCCAAGTGTTGAGGCACTGGATAAGATGCTCGTATGGATTTTTTTTTCCCCTGAAACCTGGTTTTATCTCCAAGATGAAAAGCTTGACTGTGAGCGTCACCAGCTGGTGTTAGATCCCAAAAACTCTGGCTGCATGTTTGAGGACATGGACAGCAACATCTGGCCTGCTGATGTGGAATGGCAGAGCACCACTTCTGGGAGGGGACCGGGCACAAGCTGAGGACCTCAGGATCTCCCATGTTCCCTGGGAGTCCATACCACTCTTCCCTAGCCTGGGAGTTGAATGGCTGCTGCAGGGACACCCCGGAGGGGAAGTTCGTGGCCATGTGTCCCCAAATGTGACACCAATCCCCAGCTTCTGCTCGAGGCTGTGCCCTTTGGCAGGACACTGGAGCTCTTCGGAGGATGTTCTGTGGATGTGCCTCTTTTTGTGACCTGCCTGGGCTCTGAGCTAGCTCTGGCAGCCTGTGAAAGAGCCAAAATTTGGAGGCAGATCTGCCCCATGGTCAGGGCAGGAGAGCACATGGATGTAGGGAATGGTTGTGCCTGGGGATGAGAGGATGGACCCCAACCCCACAGAGCTCAGAGCAGTCCCCTCTGAGGAGCCGAGTTCCTGCTCTGGGAGCCCCATCCTGGATCCCGGCTCAGGCTGGGGGATGTGACAGCACTTTTTGCAGCTAGGCAGATGCTCCCCACCTCGAGCATCCTCATCCAGCCCAACCCATCCCCGTGCAGAAGGGACACAGCGTTCCCACAAAGCCACTACGTCCCCTGCAGCGGCAGCCACAGCGAGGACACGCTCGGGGGGGGGTGCTGAGGCAGCAATTTGGGAGCCCTTTCTGGGCTCTCATGCCCTTGGGCCCCCTTTCCTCATGAGAGCACCATCCAGTTGGCACCTTCCCCTGGGGCACAGGATGCTCTTCCCAGCCTCCTTCCTCCCTTCCTTCCTCCCGGCTCCGGGGCACAGCTGGATTTTCATTGCAGGGGCAGGAATTCTTCCTGGCTGCTGCTTCTTCCCAACCCCTTCCATGGTGCACCACCGCGGGCCTTGTGCTTTACTGGGATGGAACTTGTGGGGTGGGATGGACCTTGTGGGGTAGGATGGACCTTGTGGGTTGGGATGGACCTTGTGGGGTAGGATGGACCTTGTGGGTTGGGATGGACCTTGTGGGGTAGGATGGACCTTGTGGGTTGGGATGGAGCCTGTGGGGCGGGAGGGAGCCTGTGGGGTAGGATGGACTTTGTGGGGCGGGATGGAGCCTGTGGGGCGGGAGGGAGCCTGTGGGGGGGGATGGCCCTTGTGGGGCAGGATGGAGCCTGTGGGGTAGGATGGCACCTGTGGGGCGGGATGGAGCTCATGGAGCGGGATGCAGCCTGTGGGGTGGGATGGAGCCTGTGGGGCAGGATGGAGCCTATGGGGTGGGATGGAGCCTGTGGGGCAGGATGGAGCCTGTGGGGCAGGATGGCACCTGTGGGGTGGGAGGGAGGCTGTGGGTTGGGATGCAGCCTGTGGGGTGCCCTGTAAACAGCGCTGTTGTTGCTGGATCCTGGTCTGGGGCAGGAGCCAAATGTGAGTAATGAAGGAAGAGGAGGATGCGCTGGCATGGCTCCGTGCCGGCTGTGCTCCAGAGTCAGGGAAGGAGCAGGGAGCAGGGCTGGGCTCCCCGGGCAGCCCTCAGTGCAGCTCCTGCCCGCAGTGGACAGTTCCTGCCTCACTGGTTTGCTGTGGGGCTGGTGGATGCAGGTGGGCAGCACACACGGGCACGGGCAGCAGCTTTGCCTGTCCTGCAGTGTCCAGTTCAGCTGTCCAGTTGCCCTCCATCCCCTCTTTCCCAGTCCTGCGCCCCTTTTCCGATGGAGAGGCCAAAGGATGTGACCATGGGCAGGCAGGACCCCGAGTGCAGGGCCAGTGTCCTTCTGGGGCAGGGTGAGCTGGGAAAGCAGAGGGATGTGCAGTGGGAGCAATGGCATTTCGGAATGGCTTTGTTCTCCTGGTTTTGCAGCAGGACAGACAGGCAGTGACACTCCGAGGCTCCTGTTTTATCCCTGCTGGCACCAGTGCCAGCTCTGGACCCTGCTGGGCTTTGCCACAACACCCACAGGGAAGGGTCCCACGGCTGAGGCTGGCAGGGTGACACCCTCACACCTCTGTTTTCTGATTTAGAAACATTTCTTAACTGGCTTTTCATTGGGCATTTCCATCCCTGCCCCTGGGACCAGGAGCTCAGGGCAGAGCCCTGCAGGGGTGAAATCCAGGGAGAAATGCTGTGTGAGGACATGGCACAGACTCTGTCTCAGCTCTGCAAGGGACAGTGGCTCACACACCAGGGTCAGAGGGGACCTGCGGGATTTGGGGTCACCTTTCTGCCCCAAAAGTGATGTTTAGACAACACTGGCAGGAGAGAAAGACTTGACCCCCCCTTCCTGCAACCCAATCCCAAAGGTGACATCTCTGTCCCACTGCCAGCTTCTCATGTCCCTGATCCTGCCTCTCACAGGGGGTCTGTGCCTGGGCATTTGGGGTGGGGTGGTCCCGGGGTGCAGGGGGACCCGGGGTGCTCTCCTGCCTGGTTGCATAAGCCCAGCAGCCACGGGAGGTGAAATGGGATTGTGAGGGATTACAAGGAACAGGCTCAGGCCGCTTGATTCTTGTTTCTAAAAGGAGCTCTTAAGCCGCTGTTGTTTTCCCTGCACTTTGGATTAGGGCTTAGACTCGTGGGGTGGCCCCCAGGCTCCCCAAAGGGACCCCCAGGCTCCCCAAAGGGACCCCCATGCTCCCCACCCCACAGCCTGGGGTCTGTCTGTGAGTGCCAAGCATGCGAGATAAACAGGGCTGGGGGGTGACCACCCCTCCCTGGGCACCCCACAACCACCCCCATCCCTTCCCTGCTCCCCAGTTAAGGCACGGGGTGAGTGGGGTCACCATGGCCCTACATGTGGGTGGGGGTTTGGTGCCCCCAGTGCAGCCCCCGCTGCTGCCAGCAGGCCTGGGGTGCTGTAGGAGGGAAATGGGGTGCTCACCCTTGCCCACATCCCCTTTCTTCCAGAGATTATGCACGATGTGATCCGGAAAGTGAAGAAGAAGGGGGAATGGAAGGTGAGCACCAAACCCGGGGGGCCAGGAGGGGAGGAGGAGGAGGAGGGGGAGGAAGCAGGGAAGGGTGGGGAAGGGCAGGTCCTGCTGTGCCCCCAGCCCAGGGTGCTGACAGGGCGTTCCCCTGCCCGCAGGTGCTGGTGGTGGACCAGCTGAGCATGCGCATGCTCTCGTCCTGCTGCAAGATGACCGACATCATGACGGAGGGCATCACCAGTGAGTACCCCTCCTGCCTCCCCATTCCCCGTGGGAATGGCCACATCTCCCTCTGCACCAGGGCACCTGCAAAGGCACCTCTGGGCTGGCACCAGGCAGTTGGCACAGCCCCCACCCAGCCCTATCCCACTTGGGACGGGGCCACACCACCTCCCATTGCCCATGGACGGCTCCTGGTGCCAGGCTGGAGCTCCCCAGGTCCCTCCTTGCCTGCTGGGGCCGGAGCAGCCAGAACACCTTGTCTCCTGGCAGTGCCTCAGTTGGAGGAGGAGACCGGGTGTTGGTTTTTATCAGCCTGATAATTAAATATTATTTCATGCAACACTTGGAAAGGAGAAGGAAACCCCAGGCTGGGTACTGGGAGATGTTGGGGATATTTGGGGGTTGTTGGGTACAGCCAGAGCTTCACCCCCAGCAGGAGGATGAACCCAGGGAATGGCAGCACAGGGGCACAGACAGACCCATGGCCCCTGAGACGTGCCCAGGTGCTGCAGTAGGGACCACGGGGCTGGGATGGGGTGGGCAGGGGTGCCCCAGCTCCTGGCTGGGCAGGGATGAGCAGCTGGGGATATTTTGGACACGGAGGGGTTGGCCTGGCTGGTTCTGGGCTGCCATGGGACATCCCAACAGCCATGGGGTATCCAAGAACCCTAAATACCCACTCCCCTCCCTGCCATGATCCCTGTTTCCCCCCAAGTTGTGGAAGACATCAACAAGCGCCGGGAGCCGCTGCCCAGCCTGGAGGCCGTGTACCTCATCACCCCCTCCGAGAAGGTGAGTGCAGGGTGGGACACAGGGACACTGCCTGGGGTGCTGCTGGCATGGACAGCTGTGCCCAGGGGAGCATCCTGCCTCCAGGCACGCCAGGGGGCTGCCAGGGCCATGGCATGGAGGGGCAGAGCGTGCCCTGGGCCAGGAGGGAGGCCCTCAGTGCCATTGTGCCCTGCCCAGCTGCTCCTTCTCTCTTCCAGTCCATCCACTCCCTCATCAATGACTTCAAGGATCCCCCCACCTCCAAGTACAGAGCTGCCCACGTCTTCTTCACAGACTGTGAGTACTGCAGGGGAGGGAGAGGCACCGAAACGGTGCGGGCAAGCAGGGATGGATTTGGGATGAGGGATGGAGAGATGCTGAGCACCACCCTCCTCCTCCTCCTGCTCCCCTCGCAGCCTGTCCTGACGCCCTGTTCAACGAGCTGGTGAAATCCCGCGCCGCCAAGGTCATCAAAACCCTGACGGAGATCAACATCGCCTTCCTCCCTTCCGAGTCCCAGGTGAGGCCGGGCTGGGGACAGCGAGCTCTAGGAGGTGGCACAGCCAGCTCCAGGGGGTGGCACAGCCAGGAATGCTCCAGGTGCCCCTGCAGCCCGTCAGGGTTGGGGTAGCAGCCTCACAGCCCCAGCTGGCTCCTCAGCTCTTCCTCCCTGTCTGCTTAGATTACTTCCCGGGCTGATCCCGTGGGGGATTTAGCGGGTGCTGTGCCCTGGCTCCGTGCCCACAGCTGCTGGCCAGCTCTGCCACCAGCACAGCCACCAGCCACGGGCACCAGGCAGCTGGCCTCGTGCCATCTGCCCCTGCTGGGGACAGAGGGACCAGGGGAACAGGCAGTGCCAGACCTGCTTGGTGCTGTTAACTCTTCAGTCCTCAGCGTTTCTAGGGAGTGACCTCTTGGCACCCAAGTGCAGCCAAATTGGCTACTGGTTTTCACTGGGGGCACAGCTGGGGTGTTCCTGCTTTGTCCCCAGGTCTCTGTTTCCCTGCCTGGGAGCAGGTGACTGCTGAGGGCAGGGGTCCCCTGCCTCCCCTGCTCAGCTGGGGGTACACATGGACAGGGACCATGGAGCTGGAGTTCCCAGAGCCCTTCAGGGCCCAGAGCTGGGAAGTCTGAGGGATGCCCTGAGCATCAGTGAGCTCCAGCTGCCTGTCCCAGGCTGGGCTGGATCCATCCAGGGGTGGATCTGGTTCCCAAAGCCAGCTGGGGTAGGGCTGCCCTCCTGCAGACATCCCCCCTGACCTCCCTCCCGCTGCACCCCCAGGTTTACTCCCTGGATTCTGCCGACTCCTTCCAAAGCTTTTACAGCCCCCACAAGGCCCAGATGAAGAACCCAATCCTGGAGCGCCTGGCAGAGCAGATTGCCACGCTCTGTGCCACCCTGAAGGAGTACCCGGCCGTGCGGTACCGCGGGTAAGGCCAGCGTGGGGCGTGGGTGAGGCTGTGCTGTGCCCGGTGCTGCTCAGGGGTGGGGATGGGTGGGGATGGGTGGCAGGGACAGACGTCCCTGCTCGGGGTTAACAGGCTCAGAATCGGTGCTCTGCAGAGGTGGGGGGGTTTTGACCCTAAAATCTGAGTGGCACCAAGGCAAAGTGGAGCTGGGCAGGGAGAGGTGGGAATGGGCACCAAAACCTGCTCAGGCCCCTCCTCTCCCACGAGCCAAGGGTGTTGCATGGGGAACCCAACATCTCCTCCCCATGCCGTGTCCTGTGGGGCTGAGCTCTCCCCTGCCTCCCCAGGGACTACAAGGACAATGCCATGCTGGCACAGCTCATCCAGGACAAGCTGGACGCCTACAAGGCCGATGACCCCACCATGGGCGAGGTGAGTGGGCAGCCCTGGGGAGGGTGTGGGGGTGATGCTTCCCTCCTGAATCCTGCTCCAGCTCTGCCCTGTGGCACTCACAGACCCCAAGTGGGGACCCCAAAACACCCCCCGAGCACCTGTGGGGCTGAGGGAGCCCCAGGCTGGTGCTGATGGCTCTGCTGTGTCCGCAGGGTCCGGACAAGGCTCGCTCGCAGCTCCTCATCCTGGACCGTGGCTTTGACCCTGCGTCCCCCGTGCTGCACGAGCTGACCTTCCAGGCCATGAGCTACGACCTGCTGCCCATCGAGAACGATGTCTACAAGTGAGTGCAGGGCTGCCATCGCCACCCCCTTGGGACACCCCCGAGGGCAGGCCTAGAGCAGGGGCTGGGAGCTCAGCATCCCTCTGTCCATCACACGTCATCTTCCCTGCAGTGTGGCAGGATTGGGACAAAAAGGGCTTTTCCAGCCTTCAGCCCTTGGCCCCTTCCCAACATTTAGTAGTTGAAAAGGTGTAGAATGGTGTTGAAGAATGTAGAACAATCATGGGATATTTGTGTCATGATGGTAGAGAAGGTTCCAGGATTGCCTGCAGTTTGTTCTTTTGTTCTGCGTTGTGATAATGTTATTTGTTGTTGAAAAATGGCTTGAAGATGACATGCTAGAGGCTCTGCTTTTGCAGCCTCTGCCACCACAGAATACAGACTAGGCATTGTGTGAGCAAAACCTTGAGGTTCCCAACCTTAAATGGGATTACCTTAAATGGGACTACCTTAAATGGTGAACATTTATACCGCATCAATTTGTAGATTTGGTGTGGGAAACTTTTTTTTCCTTTTTTCCGTTTAATTTAGTTGCTCTTTCAGTTTTTTGTAGTTGTAAGTGAAGAAATTGTATGTTGAACATGGATTTTAATGGAGGCAAGAGTTCAATCCCAGCTGAAATCATTTTGCTACTGGCACAGCCATGAAGAGCCCCCCATGTCCCCAAGGCCAGGCAGTGAGGGGACTGCGTGTCCCCTGAGCCCATCCCCACGCTGCCATCCCCCCCCCTTCCCAGGTACGAGACGAGCGGCATCGGCGAGGCGCGGATCAAGGAGGTCCTCCTGGACGAGGATGACGACCTGTGGGTCACCCTGCGCCACAAGCACATCGCCGAGGTGTCCCAGTGAGTGGCCCTGGGGTTTGCTGGCTGGCTGGGACATTGGCACTGCCACCCGCCCTGCCGGGAGGGTCCCCTCCTCCCCACTCACAGCTCTGCCCTCCTCCTCTCCCCAGGGAGGTGACCCGGTCCCTGAAGGAGTTCTCTTCCAGCAAGAGGATGAACACGGGTGACAAGGTGACCTGACTGCGTCCACCGAGCTGGGGACAGGCTCAGGCACAGGCTGGCGCTTGCTGGGGTCTCCTGAGGGCATCTTTGCCAAGGGAAAAGGGTGCTCAGTCCCCTGGCAGGGGGAGATGGCTGTGGGGTGCCAGCCTGACAGCTGGGAATGGAAAATGGGGTGCTCTGGGAGTATTAATGGGGTATTTTAATAGGATTTTAATGGGGTATTTTAATAGGATTTTAGGTGCACAGAACACATTGAGATGCACACCCACCATATAGCGCGTATACAATTATATGGATTTTGCAAATTAGCATATCTGTCTAGAATTCTTGAATAGGAAACTTGATAAATTAAGTAATGTTTCTCTATTTTAAAGAAACTTTCCCCACGTGAGGCTAGAGCCCAGTTTACAAAATATGTTTTAGAGAGGAGGTTTCAACTAAGGTTAAAACCTTGAGTTTTGAGATAGTATAGGGCTTTTTGGCTTTTTACTGTGAATGTTTGGGTTTTCTCCTTTGCAGAACTTCAAAACTAAGCTGGAATATCAGATTATAAAAATTGCAAGCATGTAGCTAAGACTACAAAGAATGTATAAAGGATACAGAGAATATATAAAAGGGTGTATAAAAGACAAAAACTCTCAGGTATCAGTGGCAGTGAGGGCACCTTGGTGGAAATAGAGTGTGCAAGTGGCCAGGAGCTGAAAGGACCATCCAGGCACACGGGGATCCCCCAGGAAGATCCTCAGGGGATTTCTCCCCACTGTCCCCCAATCTGCAGAGTGCTCACCCCTCCCTGCCTCTCAGCTGCAGTGGAGGAGAGCTGGCAGGGACACATCAGGTGTCACCAAACCCCCATGGGAGGCTCGTGTGGGGACAGAGTCCTTGTCAGGACCATCCCCTGTCTGCTCGTGGCCCCCAGGTCCCTGTGGGTGAGTGACCCTGTCCCCTTCCCTCGCAGACCACCATGAGGGACCTGTCCCAGATGCTGAAGAAGATGCCCCAGTACCAGAAGGAGCTCAGCAAGGTATGAGGAGGGGACATTGCGTGTGCAGTGACCGAGCCCACCCGGGAACAGGAGGTGGCAGCCTCCCGAGAGGGTCCCTGGCCACAGATGGTGGCCCAGGGAGCTTTGGCTGCTGCCAGCCCTGCAGAGGTGACCACTCTTGTGTCCCCAGTACTCCACCCACCTGCACCTGGCTGAGGACTGCATGAAGCACTACCAGGGCACTGTGGACAAGCTCTGCCGAGTGGAGCAGGTACCAAACAGCTCCCCCAGCCCCACATCCCCACAGGGACATTCCTCAGCCCCACATCCCCACGGGGACATCCCCCATCCCCACATCCCCATGGGGACATCCCCCAGCCCCACATCCCCATGGGGACATCCCCCATCCCCACATCCCCACAGGGACATCCCCCATCCCCACATCCCCACGGGGACATCCCCCATCCCCACATCCCCACAGGGACATCCCCCAGCCCCACATCCCCATGGGGACATCCCCCAGCCCCACATCCCCACGGGGACATCCCCCAGCCCCACATCCCCATGGGGACATCCCCCAGCCCCACATCCCCATGGGGACAACCCCAAGCCCCATATTCCCATGGGGACAACCTACAGCTCCACCCTGCCAGGATGGAGGGGTGACGAGCACGTGTCCTTCCAGGACCTGGCCATGGGCACCGATGCTGAAGGCGAGAAGATCAAGGACCCCATGAGGGCCATTGTCCCCATCCTGCTGGATGGCAACGTCAGCACCTACGACAAGATCCGCATCATCCTGCTCTACATCTTCCTGAAGAACGGTGAGCAGGGCTGGGGCAGGCACATCCAGGTTTGGGCAGGATGATGGGGATGGCAAAACCCAGCCCTGCCTCCCTGCCCGGGCTGGGTGTCCCAAGGTGGCAGCAGAGCGGCTGTGTCCCCTCGGGGAGCCATTCCTGAGGAGAACACCATGTCCCCATTGCATTCCCAGGAATCACTGAGGAGAACCTGAACAAGCTGATCCAGCACGCCCAGATCCCGGCGGAGGACAGCGAGATCATCACCAACATGGCCCACCTCGGGGTGCCCATCATCACAGATGTGAGTATCCTCCTGCTCCCTGCCCCTCTTTGGCAGCCCTGTGCCCCCCCGGGGCTGTCCCTTGTCCCCCCATGTCTCAGGGTGTCCCTGTGCTCTCTGTGCCCAGTCCACGCTGCGCCGCCGGAGCAAGCCGGAGCGCAAGGAGCGCATCAGCGAGCAGACCTACCAGCTGTCCCGGTGGACCCCGGTGATCAAGGACATCATGGAGGTGAGCCACCAAGGGCAGGGCTGGGGGACAGAGCAGGGGATTCCAGAGCCACCCAGGAGAGCTGGATGCTTCCAGCCCGAGCCCTGACACCTCTCTGGGCACGTGTCCCCCAGGCTGCTCCCTGCCTGGGATTGCAGCACGGCTGGGATGCTCTGGGAGGCTTTCCTGGCCCCAGGTGGGGTGGCCAGAATTACAGAATATGCTAAGTTAGAAAGGACCCAGAGGATCACCCAGTGCAGCCCCAGCCCTGCACAGACACCCCAACAATGCCACCCTGTCCATCCCTGGCAGCGCTGTCCAAACGCTCCTGGAGCTGTGGCAGCCTCGGGGCTGTGCCCATTCCCTGGGGAGCCTGGGCAGTGCCCAGCACCCTCTGGGGGAAGAACCTTTCCCTGATCTCCAGCCTAACTCTCCCCTGACAGCTCCAGACATTCCCTCAGGCTCTGTCCCTGTCACCACCGAGCAAAGATCAGTGTCTGCCCCTTCTCTTTCCCTCATGGAGAAGTTGTAGCTGCAGTGAGCTCTCCCCTCAGTCTCTTGTTTCCCAGCCCAAGCCAGGCTTGCACAGCGTCCCAGCAATACCAGTGCAGTACCAAACTGGCTGGTTTGGTTTGTGCCACCATGGCCACCTGGGCTGGGTGGCCTCGTCACAGCATTGCCCATGTGCCAGCTCTGTACAGCTGTGCCTGCACCCTCAGGAGCTGCTCCATGAGCTCTGTGCTTGGGTAGCCCTGGGCAGAGCCAGGAAGTTTTTCCAGGCATTCCTTTCCTCCTGACCCATTCTCTTCCTCCCATCCCGTGGATGGCAGAGGTCCCCTGGGCTCCCCCCAGAGCCAGGGGATCCCAGGCTCCAAAACTGCTGCCCGACATGGCCATTCCACCTGCTCAGACAGACTCTGGAGCCACAGTTTGGGGCAGGGGATGTTAGTGCACCTCAGTGCTGTCTCTACCCTCGGACAAGCAGAGCCGCAGCTCTCTCAGTTCCCAAAAGCACAGAGCTCCTGTTTTCCTTTGTCACACCCGTCCCAGGGTGGCTTCACCCCCAGGACACCCCTCTAGTTCATCCCCAGGACCAGAGTGGCGTGCCCAGGGCAGCAGCACCTCCCCAAGGTGTCCCAGGTGGCACTGCTGAAGCAGCTGTGGGTCCCTCACCCTGGAGGGCGATCCCAGGGGTGACACCTCCAGCTCAGCTCCTGCTCCTGAGCTCCTTGGGAGGGGAATCCAGAGGGGCTGTGGGGCTGGGGGCTGTGCGTGGCTCCTCGCTGACCCCGTGGCTCTCTGCCCTCAGGACGCCATCGATGACAAGCTGGACACCAAGCACTACCCATACATCTCCACCCGCTCCTCCGCCTCCTTCAGCACCACTGCCGTCAGGTGCGTGTCCCCTGCTCCCTGTCCCCTCACTGGGGTCAGTCACATCCGTCCCACACCAGTCCTGGGTATCCAGCAGCAGCTCTGGGAGCTGCTCTGAGGGCATTCAGCATCCTGTGCCTCAGTTTCCCCTCAGGCACTCCCTTGAGGCACCCCAGGTCTCCATTTCGCTTTAGGCATCCCAGTCCTCATTTTCCCTCTAGACATCCTGTGCCTCTGTTTCCCTTTAGGAATCCCCTGTCTCAGTTTCCCTTCAGGCACCCTGTATCTCCACTTTTCTTTAGGCATCCTGTGCTCCAGTTTCCCTACAGATAACCTGGGCCTCCGTTTCCCTTTAGGAATCCCATGCCTTCATTTCTCTTCAGGCATCCTGTGCCTCAGTTTTCCCTTCAGGCACTCTGTCTTGGTTTCCCTTCAGGTGCCCCATGCCTCAGTTTCCCTTCAGACATCCTGTGCCTCAGTTTCCTTTTAGGAATCCCTTGCCTCAGACGCCTTGTATCTGTTTGTCTTTAGTCATCCTGTGCTCCAGTACTCCTGCAGCTATCCTGTGCTTCCATTTCC
The DNA here is from genome assembly GCA_036630365.1 of Acanthiza pusilla. Taxonomy (NCBI): domain Eukaryota; kingdom Metazoa; phylum Chordata; class Aves; order Passeriformes; family Acanthizidae; genus Acanthiza; species Acanthiza pusilla. The sequence goes on along the minus strand of JAXCHO010000028.1, from coordinate 8,893,649 downwards.
CTGTAGGAATCCCATGTCTTGGTTTCCCTTTAGACACCCTGTGCCTCAGCTTCCCTCCAGGCATCCTGTGCCTCTGTTTTCCTTTAGGAATCCCATGCCTCAGTTTCCCTTTAGGAACACTAGTCCTCATTTTCTCTTTAGGAATCCCATTCCTCATTTTCCCTTTAGGAATCCCATTCCTCATGTTCCCTTTGAGAATCCCATTCCTCATTTTCTCTTTGGGAATCCCATTCTTCATTTTCTCTTTGGGAATCCCATTCTTCATTTTCTCTTTAGGAATCCTGTGCCTCAGTTTCCCTTTAGGAATCCCGTTCCTCATTTTCCCTTTAGGAATCCCATTCCTCATTTTCCCTTTAGGAATTCCATTCCTCATTTTCCTTTTAGGAATCCCATTCCTCATTTTCCCTTTAGGAGTCCCATTCCTCATTTTCCTTTTAGGAATCCCATGCCCAAGTTTCCCTTTAGGAATCCCATTCCTCATTTTTCCTTTAGGAGTCCCATTCCTCATTTTCCCTCAGTTCCCCTCAGACCCCCCCCGTGCCTCAGTTCCCCTCAGACCCCCCGTGCCTCAGTTTCCCTCAGACCCCCCGTGCCTCAGTTTCCCTCCCTGTAGCAGCGAGCAGCACTCGTGGCTGGAGAGCTGCCCCTGACCCGCTGTAGCAGCAGTGTCTCTGTGGTTTAATCAAGCAGCAATGTCTCTGTGGTTTAATCAAGCCGTGGTGCCTCGTGCCCATCCTTCACCCTCCTCTCCCTCTCCTCAGTGCCCGCTACGGCCACTGGCACAAGAACAAGGCCCCCGGCGAGTACCGGAGCGGCCCCCGCCTCATCATCTTCATCCTGGGCGGGGTGAGCATGAACGAGATGCGCTGCGCCTACGAGGTGACACAAGCCAGCGGCAAGTGGGAGGTGCTAATAGGTGAGTGCTGGCCCCGGGGCTGGCCCCTCCCGCTGGCTGCTCATCCCACGCTCCATCCGCAAATTCCTGGCTCCAGAGCACTGCGGGAGCTGGAACTCTGCGGAAAGGTTTTCTCCGGACATCTCTTGTCACCCGTGTGTCCCCATCCTTCCCCATCTGGGTTGCATCACTCCAAACATCCTCATTTTTGCTTCCATTTTCTCATCTCCCCTGGCTGGTTTTGTCCGAGGAGGGCTGGGTGAGAGGGGAGGAGGTTCAGCAGCTCGGATTGCTCCTGTTGCATCGTTTTTGGGGTCATTACAGGAAGGAAAAAGCCAAATAAAGAGGGGTGCAGTTTTCCGGTGGCACAGGACGTGCAGCAGGACATGCTCAGGGTCAGCTCCCATCTCTGCTCCCAGAGGAGCCGTGAGTCAGGCAGAGCGGACACTGAAGCTCTGCCAGGTGTTAGCAAAGAGCTCTTAGCTCAAACTCCTCTGGGAAGCACAGCTTGGATCCACACCTCGTAGGGCACAGGCAGGCGCCCTCCTGTCTCACTGCTCCCTGGATTCCTGCCCTGGATGGAGCCTGTCCCGGCATCTCCCCTGCTCCTGAGGAACAACATCCCCATCTCCACCCCTCCTGCCACCCCCGGCTGTGTCCCTGTCACCGGACACCCATCCCAGCTCCATCCCTCGCCCATCTCATCCCCTGCATGCGCCTGCCGTGCTCCAGGCTTCACTCCTTCCTCTTCCTCCCGCCGAAAGCAGCTGGTGGTGGCGTGGGGGGGCCTCGGCGCTGCCGTCAGCCCCGCTCTGTTCTCCCGCAGGTTCTACTCACATTCTCACTCCCACCAAATTTCTCATGGACCTGAGGCACCCCGACTTCAGGGACTCCACTAGGGTATCATTTGAGGATCAGGCTCCAGCAATGGAGTGAGCCAAAGAAACCAAGTAAAGGCAGCTTACTAATGAAAAAGAAACTCTTCCTCCCCGAAGGGTTTTCTTTGATTCTTCCGGTCCTCCTTTCTTTGATTGTTATTTTGGGGTTTCTCGGGGTCTCCGATAAGAAAATGCTTGCGGTTCCTCCGAGCAGGTGGAAAAGCATCCGGCGCCGCTCCATCATCCCTCAGCCATGTCCCCTGGCCGGGCCTGGCTGGCTCCTTCATGCCATGAGTTCCTCCTCGCCAGGGCTGGAGGGGTCAGGGCCCCACAGAGGTGTCCCAGGGCTGAGCAGGGGGACAGAGCTCCCTGAGATGCTGCTCCGTGGGCAGCTGGAGCAGGGCTGGGGCAGAGGGGCAGCACTGGAGACCCCAGCACTCGTCCTGGTGCATCCCTAGGGCGCAGGGTGGGCACTGTGGTGATCCCCCAGCTCCTGGGGCTGCAATCCCACTCGGCTCAGGTTTGCTCTTGGATAGGCAGGAGCTTCCCAGCGTGGCAGAGCCCAAACCCTTGTGCTGGGGTTCGGCTGCTGCTGGTGTCACCAGTGAGTGCCACCCTGGTGTGTCCCTGCGGTGCCAGGCTGGCTGTGGGGCTGAGCTGGCGTGGGCACCGTGCTGGGGGACCCCGAGCGAGGGGCAGCAGAAGGCGAGAGCCCTTTTCCTCCTCCCCTCCCACCCGTCCCAGCCACCTCTTTGTCCCCAGGATGCTCCACGGAGGTTGGGGGACCGGGGGAAGGTCCCTCCGTGCTGGCTGTCCCTGCATCTCCCACCCTGCACCCCACCCGTGCCTTCTGCATCCCCCCCTGCAGCGACCCCAGAGCCACATCCCCCTGCACAGACACCTCCCGGCCCCTGCCTCATCCTGCCACTCCATCCCTCGCCTCCATCCCTCCTTCCCCATCCTCGTCCCGTTCTCCGTGCCCCACAGCCTCCCCCGTCCCCATAGCCTGCATTTCCTCGCAAGCATTTCCAGCGGCGCGGGGCCGGCGCCGCCAGGTAAGGGGACCCGGGACAGTGGGGACGGTGGCCAGGGCGCAGCGGGGCAGCCCCAAAGCCATCACTGATCCCCTGCCACCCCTTTCCCGCTTCTCCCGCAGGGTCCACGCACATCCTCACCCCACAGAAACTGCTGGACACGCTGAAGAAACTCAATAAAACAGAGGAAGAGAGCAGCAGTTAAAAGGAAACGCTGTCACCACTCGATGCCATCCCTGCCGGGCGCCCGGCCCCAGGTGCCACCCTGCACCCAGTGGGCCCAGCTTCTCTCTTGTTCTTGTGTTGACCCCCCTCTCCCCTCCCAGCGCCTCCCCCATCTCATTTTATCCACAGGGAGGGGATAACAGCCAAAAAAAAATAATATATATATATATAAAGAAAATGGATGCATTGTGTTTAAGAAAAAAAGGAAAAAAAAACTCTATATATTTGTAGCTGCAGCTGTGGGAAGCACCCAGGAGCTCATTGCTGAGTAACCCTCTGCCCATTGCTAGTGAATATGGTGGGGAAAATGACGGAAAAATCCATTTTTTTGGGGAATGCTCCTCTCTGGGGCCTAGTGTGGATGGGAGGATGGATGGACGGACACCCCACGCCGCTCCAGCTGCTGCTCAGGGGGCACCGGGCTGGCACCACCATCTGTCCCGTGGCTTTTGGGGGTGCTGGGTGCTCCTGCCAGATGTGCACGCCAACATCTGGCCCGGGAATTTGGGGTAGGGGTGCAGCCAGGGCGCTTCACACCGTGGCAATTCCCATGCGCAAAGGGACCAAAGCGGTCACAACTTGGAGCTGGGGCCTGGCCGCTGCTCTGCCCTGCTGCAGCCCCGCCTCCCTCTCTCTGGGAATTCCTTCCAAAAAATATATATATATATAAAATAAAGGGTTATTTTATATATATATATGTGTGTGTGATATCTCTCCATGGATACCTCTCTCCATCCATCCCCACGGAAGCTCGGGCCCCGTGCCCGGCTCCGCTCGTGTCGTCCCGTGGTGAAGCGTTTCTGAGCGTGCCGTCGCCCTGAGGCCCCCAAAAATCCCCTGGGGCCCCCCAAAAACCCTCTGGGCCCCCCAAAAACCCTCTGGGCTCTCCCCAAACCCTCTGGGGCCCCCCAAAAATCCTCTGGCCCCTCCCCAAAACCTTCTGGGCCCTCCCCAAAACCTTCTGGGCCCCCCAAAAACCCCCTGGGCCCTCCAAAAATCCTCTGGGCCCCCCAAAAACCCTTTGGGCCTTCCCCAAACCCTCTGGGGCCCCCAAAAACCTTCTGGGCCCTCCCCAAAAATCCTCTGGGGCCTCCCCAAACCCTCCAGGCCCCCCCCAAACCCTCTGGACTCTGTGTATATTAATGACTGTGTCTTGTGACGTTCTTACGAGCTTGGTGTATAGTGATTTCCCCAGACCTCTGATTTTAGTTGGGTTTTTATTTGACGCCCCTGGATTGCCCCCTGCCCTTGCCATTAGGATGCACTGCAATATTTTGGGGTCTATGGTTTTGTTCTCTTCCCCCTGAAGGCTGTGATCTCCCTTTTCCTTCCCCAAAATTGCTCTTTCTTGCCTCGTTGGTGGTTAGCCCCCCCCCTATTTCCCTTCCCTCCCTGTCTGCTCCTTGCCCATAAAGTTAAATATATATTTTTAGGGCAAAGGCTGTATCATTGCACTGATATTTGTTGGTTCCCCCTTGGTCTCCCAGCCCGTTTCTGTTCCTCCTTGGTTTAGCAATGCAAATGCTTCAGGATCTTGTATGTTGGACATTATTATTATTTTTTTTTTCTGTTACAGTTATTTATATAAAAAATAATTTATCAAAAAGGAAAACTTTAAAAAAAATAATCTAGTCTGTCTTGGAACTTGTTTACCTTGAAATTACTGGAATCTAAATGTTTGAAAGTGTTGAAGCACAAACATGTATCATCTCTGTATATCTGTTCTTCTGTACTAAAGCACTCGAGTGACTAAATAAAAGCGATCTCCATCCCTAGTGCAACTGGGGCTGTGCTGTGCTGCTCCCTCAGGGCCAGGAAAACAGGGAAAAGGCATGGGAAAATATTCCATCCAGCCCCAAGAGAGGGATCCTGGCGTGGTGATGACAAAACTCCCCCAGGAGTGGCTTTGGGAAGGCAAATCAGCACACGACTCATCCAACTGTGTTTATTTCCTTCAAAAATAGGTGATTTCTTCGTACAAAATGCCACCCCAGTGGCTCTGTTGGGTGTTAAAAAATAAGGGATAAGGGGAAAAAACAAGATTTGGTCCTGGCTACTGCATTTGGGATAGTTAACCACACTTTCCACACACTCCCATCACACCCTGGCTGGGCTGGGGGGGTCACAGCTTCCAGCTTGGGGCATGGGCATGACCAGAGGCCACCAGAGACACACAAAACCTCTTCAAAATCCCCCAAACCTTTTGAAAATCCCCCAAACCCATCCCAAAAGGGCAGCAGAGGGGCAACCTTATTCCCAGCCCCTCTGGGCTTGTGTCAGGGTCAGGCTCAGGAAGGCTCCGGACCTGAGTGCCTCACTGATCCCACCCTCCAAATGCGGGTGTTTGTACCACAGATAAATGAAAAATAAATACACTTGACACTGGCACTTCAGGTAGGTCCTACAGATAAACACAGGCTGAGGTGCTGAGGATGGAGCAGGGGTTTGGCTGGGCCCATCCCAGGAAAAGCTGCTCTGACCACATCATTTAACCTAAAAAATAGGCATTAACTCATTAAAAACACAGCTGGGAGGGACGGGGGCTCTGCAGACCCCACATCTGCTTTGGTCTCACCAGGTGATGTTTCCTCTCCCAGCCCAAATCCCCTGGGAATCCCAGGGGGAAAACCTCAACTCCTTCATTTTATTTTCTGCCTGGATGATGCTGTGGGTGGCCACATCCAGGGATGACCAGAAAAACCCCACAAATGCCCTAAGGGTTGTGCTGGAAATGCAAATCAGAATATTTATATATATGTATCTATAGAAAGATATATCTACAGGAGTAGATAAAGATCTGTATGTACACAGATCTATATATATCTGTCTCTCTGGATATAGATCTATAACTAAATATAGATATGTCTATATCTAGATATATCCATTTATAGACACATATATATCACACACACACATTACAGATCATCAATCAACACTCAAAAGAGTGATTTCGCTGCTTACTACCTAAAAAATTCACATAAAAATCACAAAAAAAAAAAGTTTCCCCAGGGAGGATCCTGCTGGGTTCAAGTCCAAGGGCAGAGGGCACAGAGGAGGCTGGGAGAGGGGTGCAATAGGAATCCCAGGGATTTCTGCCCTCACAGGCACAGAGGTAAACAGCTGCCAAGGGGGGCTCGACCCGTGCGGGACACACACGAGGTCAGAGCGTCCCCAGAAGTGCTCGGGTCGGGTTGGCCACTGCCTTGGGGGGACACGGGGCCACCCCGTTGGTGCTACAGCATTGTGCCCACACCTTGCCCCCTCCTGCAGCTTGGGGGGTCCCGAAAATGGACAGAGAGGTGGGCAAACCATGCAGGAGCTGCAGGGCGAGCGGGAAGGGAGTGGGAGCCAGGGCAGGGAGGTGCCTCCAGCCCCGGTGCCTCCAGATTTGGCAGGGATGCTGAGGGGGCCATCCTCCTCCTGCCGCTGGTGGCAGGGGGGTTTGGAGGGACCCTCAGAAGAGGCAGGAGCCGCGCAGACCCCGCGGCCGGCCCAGCTCTGCGGCCAGAGCCCGGCTCATGCGGCTGGTGGTCAGCCTCACGCTCTGGGCAGCCTCCACGGCCCGGCTCAGCGACCAGTTCAGCTCCTCCAGCTCCTCCAGGTCCAGGCTCAGGCAGCGGTGGTGGCCCCGGGGCCGCGGGGGACGCTCTGCCCGCTGGGCTCCCGCGGTGACACCGACGGGGACCCCGGCCAGGGCTGGGGCTGAGGTAGGAACTGCTGGGGAGCAGTAGCTGCGGAGGAGGAGGGACACGGGCTCGGTGCTGCTCAGCGGCTGCGCCCCCGCTCTGCCTTATTTTCATCCTCTTCCCCATCTCCTCCAGCCCCAGCCCCCAGCACTGCCCCCCAAACGCAGACCCCTCTCCCAAGGGTTGGTGGCCGTGTCACCCCATTCCCACGGGCAGTTCCACCCCTCCAAAATCCCATTCCCAGTCCCTGGGGTGGGGACTGCCCCTCCCGGCTCCCCCCGCACCCCTGGGAGCTGCTGACCCCCCCTGAGCCCCCTCCCTGCCCCAGGGCATCCTTACAGCACGGAGGGCACGTAAGGCACGAGGGGGACGGGCGCCAGGCAGACGGTGGCAGTGGTGGCAGCAGGGGTGGCTGCCAGGTACCAAATTCCGGGCTGCTCCGGCTGCTCGGCTCTAACGGGGGGGGCTGGGGGACAGGTGACACCAGGGCCATGCTCTGCTGTGGGGAGGAAGGTGGTTAGATGTCCCCAGGGGGGTTAGATGTCCCCAGGGGTGCGACTGGAGTGGCAGCCCCAGGTGACATCATCCCCTGTGCCACACTGGGCAGCCACTGCTGTGTGGGGACAGCTGTCCCTTCAGTGACAGTCAGTGGCTGTCACTTCAGTCCCCAAGAAGTGTCGGGGGATGAGGCTGTCCCCTGTCCCCCCAGCCCAGCCCCCAGGCAGGGATGAGCTGTGCCAGGCACGTGTCACCCGTGTCACCCACCGTGTGTGGCTCTGTCCCTGCTGCCCGGCGCGGGGGCACCCACGGGCGCCTGGCAAGTGGGGCAGGATGTCCTCCTCGGGGTGCTGTGCTGGGGCTGCCGGGGGGCATCACCACCCCCAAATCCAGCTGTGGGGAGAGGATATTGGGAATGTCTCGAGCAGAGCCAGAGAGGGATTTTTTGGAAGAGCTGAGTGGTTTGGGGGGGACTGATGGGAGGGGGGGAGGGTCTGCAGGGTCTGCAAAGGTGGGACAGGGCTGGGGACAGATGACACTGCTCCCAGCGACAACAGGAATCCCAGGGATTTCTGCCCACACAGGCACAGAGGTGAGCAGAGCTGCCAAGGGGGGATTACACGAGGTCACAGTGTCCCCAGAGCCACTCAGGCTGGTACCCTCGGGGGACAGTGAGGGGAGCAGGGACAGCCTCAGGCCATGAGGAATGGGTTTGTCTGCCCTCTCCCTAAGCCTCTCCAGGTAATTAATTAAAGTCATTAGCAGCTCTGTTAGGGGTGGTGGAGAAGACCGGAAGGGGCTGAGGCCACTCACCCGATGACATCCTGCCCCTGTGACATCGGGGACAGCCCGGGGTGCCCGGCTGCTCTCGGGGTGCCGGGGTGGCACGTGGTGTCCCCGCCTGGTACCGTGTCCCTGCCAAAACCCAGCGTGAGCACGGCCCGGGTCCCCAAGGCGAGGGTGGCCGCCCTCAGCCCCCACCAGCCACCAGCAGCACCCACCTGTGTACTGTCCCCGAAATGTCACCGCCCCCGAGGGGGTCCCCAGGTGCTTCCTCAGGGGAGGGGGCGCCCGGGGCCCGGCGGGTGCGGGCTCTGACTCGGAGGCTGCGGCGGAGGACAGGGACGCGGGGTGGGACCTGCTGGGGCCGAGCTCCACACCTGCAGGACCCGCCCGGGGCTGAGCACTCGGGGTCCAATGGGACCACCAGGACCTGGTCCCCACGGTGCTGCAGCCCCAGAACATCCTGCTCCGTTTGGGGAGGGGGTGAGGTGCGCGGGGAAGAGCGTGTCCCCTCTGTCCCCACCCCGGTGGGGTCCCACTCACCGAGCTCCAGCTCTGGCCTGTCCCGTGGCAGCGATGCTGACCTCTCCCTCCTCGTGGCTGTGACCCCAGGGGCCACCCTGCCCCGCGCCGGGGGGCTCGGCTCCCTGCGGAGGGGACACAGATGCTGTCACCACCCACAACCCTCACTCTCCCCTCCACCCACCAGGCTGGCAGTCCCCCGAGCCAAACTTCTCCCTGGTCACAGCAGAGGTGGGGACAGGCTGAGACTGGGGCTGTCCCCACGCTGTCCCCACACCCCCAGGTCCCTCCTGCCACCTACCCGGAGGGTGCTCCGTCCTGCGGGGACGCTGGTCCGCTGGCCCCCGACTGCCTCCTGGCCGGGGTGACACCACGGGGAGAGGCTTTTCCCTCGGGGTAGCTGCGGGAGCGGCGCAGGCTCTCCTCCAGCCGCCGCCGCAGCCGCCACACCTCGTCCTGCAGCGCCCGGATGGCCTGGCTGCCCGGGGACACATGGCATCGTGAGCGGGGACCGTGGCAGCAGGGACTCCCACACTGCTAGGTGTCCTGGGGGGATCAGCCCCGGCCCCACAGGTCCCCCCAACCCCAGCAGAACCAAGCCAGGGGCTGGGCTGGGCTGGGATGCAGTCTCAGCCACCCCAGGGGTGCCTTTTGGGGGGTCCCTGTGTCGCCCAGGGGGTTTGGCCTGGGTTGGGGCAGGGGGGACACAGACACTCACTCGCGCTCCAGGCGGGAGCCCAGCAGGTCACCCGGAGCCGGGTCGAGGGACGGCAGGTCGGGGGACAGCAGGGTGGGGGATGGCGTTTCGGGGGATGGCAGGGGGCTGGTTGGGCTCCTGGCCATGGCTGGGGGGTGGCCACCATCACTGGCACAGCTCCTGCCTCCCTCCGAGTCCGTGTGGGCTGGGGAGGGACGGGAGCAGAGATCAGGACACGGCCCCAGGAGGCCTGGGGACCCCATAAACCACAGCCTCTTACCCCCATGGGGCCAGGGCCCCACCGATCTCTCTCAGAGCCCTGTGAACTCACCGCTGTCACCGTCGGGGTCCGGCCCTGCCTCGCTGCCCGCGCTCTCTGCCCAGCTCTGGGAGGGGCTGCTGGGGCGCGGCTGCGGCCCCCCCGGGCCCCCCTGCCCCCTCGGGGGGTAGATGCTCATCAGTGCTGCCTCGGAGGGAAGGGGGGTCATCTCTCTCTTCCGTGGTGCATGCAGGGTGCCGGGGATGGGGATGGGGATGGAAGGTCCCAGCGAGCCCGGAGTCCTGGGGAAGGGACAGGTGCTGCGGGCAGTGCCCATGGCTCATCCCTGGCCGTGGGCACCCCGTACATCTCCAACGCCCCCAGCACCCCCTCCCTGCTCCCCACATCCCCGGTGCCTCTCCCGCCATCCCTGCCCCTCCTCAATGCCCCGAATCCCGCGGACAGAGCCGCATTCCCGAGGGCAGGACCGCGGGGCATACCCTGTGCCGGGGGGATGGTGCTCGGGGGTGTGCACGGGCGGTGACACCCTGCTGGCCTCCGAGCCCACGAAGCCGCTGTCGGTCTCTGGGGACACGATGCGCTGCTCCTGCAGAGGCACGGGGTGAGCAGGGTCAGTGCCCAGCGCCCCAGCACCTGCTGAGGGACCTGGCAGTGCCAGGGGACTCACCTTGCGGGGCCCGTGCTGGGTGGCAGCGCTGCCTGTGCCACTGCTGCGGCGGGACAGGGGCATCCGGGGTGGCCCAGGCACACCCAGGGGGGGCTTGGTAGCTGCTGGTGGCTCCTCAGCACTGTCAGGGGATGGGTGGCCCCGCGTCTCCTCCAGGGCTGGGGGTCCTCTGGGGGGAAGCGTCGCTGCTCTTCTCTCCGGGAGGTGCCTGTGGGGACGGGATGGAGCAGGAATGATGGGGCAGAGCAACCCCAAACGTGGGGAAATGTCCTGGTGCAGCTCTCCCATGGAGGCTCTGGGATAAAACTGGAGACCTAATGTGAAATTCCTGCTCACCCCTGCCCGGGAACTCGACCTCCCACAGCACTTACAAGGCCAAGGTCTCGAGGGTGGCCCCCTCCTCGAATGACCGTGTCCTGCAGGGGACCTTGCTGAGGCCACCATCCCCTGCTGCGGGTGCATCCACCTCCTCGTGGGAGCCGCTCTCCGCCAGGCTCAGCTGCTCCAGGCTCAGCGACTCCGGCAAGGACTTGAAGTGCTTGTACCTGGGGGACCCGCGGGCAGGAGCAGGTGGGTGTGGGGACGTGCTCCGTGCCCATGTCCCCCCTGCCAGGGCACTCACTGCTCCAGCAGGTCCCCGAAATCCTCCTCCACCTGGCGCTGCTTGTGCCAGAGGGGCCAGGGCAGCCCCCCTGCCACCCCCTCGCTGCCCCCCGCTGTCCCCCGGGGACCCTCCACCAGCGCAGGGCTCTGCTGGGCAAGCAAAAGGGGTGAGAGAGGCAATCCCCCACAACGGCGGCGGGGTGGGGAACCTCTGCACCCCCAGCTCACCTCGGGGCGCGGAGAGTGGGCAGCCGGCGGTGGGGATGGGGCTGGGGGGCAGCGGGGCTGCGGGGGGGGCTGAGGGAGGGGCTGCCGCCTGCCCCCCGGCTCCAGCCGCTCCTTCAGCCCCTCCAGGCGCAGCCCCAGGCGGTAAATCTCCCCTTCCACCGCCCTGCAAGACAGCAGCCGTCAGTGCGGGCGCGGGGACAGCGACCCCCGGGGCTCTGCGGGGGCTCTGGGGAGGGGGTGGCTGTCCGGGGGTCGAGCACGCACCGGTCAGGATCAAAGCTCTCCGCAGCCCCCGGGAGCTGCTGGCGGCCCCGCAGGTATTCCCGCTCCAGGGCATCCTGCGCGTCCTTCAGCATCCTCATCCTCTGCGGCACAAGGGTGCGGGGTCCGAGCCTGCCCGCTGGGCACCGGGCACGGCCAGCCACGCTGGTCCTGCCGCCCCCCGGGCCGGGGGTCCGGGGAGGGGCTGACGCACCTGGAGCTGTTCCGAGGGTGTGGGGGTCCCCGCACGCATCCAGCTTTCGAAGGATTCCACCTGACCGGGATCGCACGGGCTGAGCCTGGCTCTCCTGCAGAGCCCCCTCTGCAGCTCCCCCCAGACCCCCACAGCACTTCACCTCCCCACAGCTCCCTCCTGCAGCACCTCCCCCAACCCTCCGATCCAGACCCCGCCCCGTTTCCCCCATCACCCTCCCAACACTTCCCTCTCCGCAGCCCCCCGACCTACCCCCGTAGTGCCTCTCCCAGGGTTCCCAGAACTCCCCCCAAATCCCCCCTCTGCAGCCCCCCAGCCCCCTTCCCCACAGACCCCACCAGCACTGTCCCCAAGAGCCCTCCTCTGTGCAGGCCCCTTCCCGCAGCCCCCCAAGTCCTACTCCACAGCCCCCCGGTCCTTACCTGCGCCTGCAGCCTGCGGCTCTGCCCCGCCAGCGCCCGGGTCAGCCGGGGGCCCGGGGAACAGCAGCAGGGCCCGGGGCAGGTGGGGCAGCCCCCTCGGGGCTCAGGGGGAGACTGAGGCTGGGGTGAACCCCCCCGCTCTGACGGTGCCAGGGCTGCAGCTGCGAGATAACACGGGGACAAGTGACACCGCAGCACGGGTGACCCCAGCGTGGGGAAGGGGCTGTGGGTGGGCACCCCCCAGAAATGGAGCTGCGCGGGGGACACGGATCAGCACACCTGCACCTGGCGAGGTCGGGGCCGGGGCCGGGGCCGGGGCCGTGGCCATGCCGAGAGCCGCTGTCCGTGCCTGCGGGATGCTCAGGGTCATCACTCGGCAGCCGGTGCCCACGGTGCCCACGGCGAGGCTGCGGCTGGGCTGCGGCGGGTCGGAGAACAGGCTCACCTGGGCAGGGAGAGCGGGTTCGGGCACCCAGCCTGCACCCCGGCACACCCACCGTGCCCCCAGGGTACCCTGGAGCACCCCGTGGGCACGGCAGGTGGGTGGGGTGAAGGTGGGGACACGCGTGCGGGGGTCGGTTGGCACAGCCCTGCCTCAGTTTCCCCACCCACGCGGTGGCGCAGGACGGGAGGTGGCAGGGGTGACACGGGGACACGCTTCCGCCCGTGGCCCTGCCATCTCAGAAACGTGCCCCGCCATTCTGGGGACAATCCGGCCCAGTCACCGCCCTGGTAGAGAGGGGACCCCGCCAGGCGAGGGGGGCACGGTGGTCCCCAGCCTGCCGTGGGCTCTCCGGTGGCCTCAACCCCTCTCAGTGGGCTGGGCTTGCTCAACCGCAGCTCCCCGGGAGGAGGAAGAGGAGGAGGCCGGGGGAGGAAGACACAGTGAGGAATCTCAGGGAGGGGGGAGCAGAGTGGGGGGGGCCTCCCCCAGCCATGCTGACCCCCACCCACCCTGGCGCCCAGGCGCAGCTGGTCGATGGTGTTCTCAGCCTCGGCGTACTTGGTCAGCAGCTTGTGGTAGTCGTCCTGCGGGGAGGGGACAGTGGGTGACAGCACCCGGCACGGGGGGTGCCCGAGGGGTGGGTGGTGCGGGGGGGAGGCAGCCCTGCGTAGGGACGACAGAGCTGCGGGGGTCCCATGGGTGGGGTGCAGGTCTGGCCCCCGTTTATCTGCATGGGGAGAGCGCCCTTCTCATCCCAAAGGACAGGAGAGCATCCCAAGGGACAAGTATCCCGAGGGTGACAAGCTCCGGGGGGCTGACCGGCATCCCGGGGAACACGAGCATCCTGCCCCCAGCCCGAGCGCTGCCCTCATCCCTGCCTGCTCCTTCCCTCCTCACAGCTACGTGGAGGGCCGGGGAGGGGAGAGCAGCACCAAACCCCCATGGGGGTCCCAGAGACACTCCCATTTCCCCGGCACCCCTTGCTCCCCCCACCCTGGAGACCCTCCCAGTACGCCCTCCCGGCTGAACTGGGGGGCGTTACCTGCAGCTGCTGCACCAGTGCGGTCGCTTGTCTGGGGGACCTGAACTCCTGCGGCAGCCCGGCCGTGCTGGGGGGCTGCGGGGAGACCCCCTCCCCGCTGCTCAGCAGCACCTCCCGGACGATTTCTGCCGGGGATTTGAAGCCGATGGGGCCGCCGGGGCCGCGGGGGCGGGCGGGCAGCACCCGGCCCCGGGGAGGACGGTAGCTCTGGTCGAACTTCACCCGCGCCTCCACCTTGGACAGGTCGGGCAGGGGGTGGTTGAGCCGCCCTCGGCCGTACTGGGTGCCATCGGTGCCCGTTCCCGAGGCATCCCTGGTCCCCTTGCCACCCGTTCGCCTCCGGGGGCTCAGGGACCGCGACTGCCGGGCGGGTTTGGGGGGCAGCATCGCGGGCGCCGCTTTCTTGGGCACTCGGGATCTGTCGTGCTCTCGGGGTGCCGGGGCATTCCCGGGGTCCTGGGGCTGCCCGGGGGGGGCCAAGCCAGCCGTGCCGGGGGCTGGCAGCCCTGGGCCGGCTGTCTGCGGCTCGGGGACAGGCTCGGGGCTGGGGTCGTGGGCGGAGAGGTGCAGAGGGAGGCTCCGTCTCGGGGTCCACTCCTGCCCGTGCCCCCCGATGGTGTCCCCGGCCGTGCCCCAGCCTCGGTGCTGGCGGGACGGGGTGGCAGGGCCAGGGCTGGTGTCCGACAGCCCTGAAGTGTCCCCCCCGTCCGTGCTGCAGCCCCGGGGCTGGCACAGAGCCCGGCCGTCCCGCAGCGCCTCGGGGCTGCCGCTGGAGCCCGAGCCCCAGCGGCCCTCGGAGGAGAGCTCGGGGTAGGGCTCCCCATCGCTCTCCGCCCCCCAGGGCCCCTCGTCCCCCCCGAAGCTGCCCCGCTCCTCGTCCAGCTCCTGCCGCGGGTGCCAGCGACCCTCCTCTGCGGGGGACCCCTCCTCCAGCTCCTCACTGTCACCTGCAAAACACCGGCACCGCGTCGCTGTCCCCGCTCCCCTCGCAGCCCCCTCGGCTCCAGCAGCTCCCGGGACACCTGGGACCACCCCCTTTCGGGCAGGACGGAGGGCACCACTCACCCCACGGGGGGCTCCTGGCATCCTCCCCCAGGCCGATGACCCCATCCTCGTCCATCCGCCTTTCAAAGTCGTCGTCTTCTTCCTCCTCCTCCTCCTCCTCGCCCTGCCAGCGCGTCAGCTCTGTTTGTGTCCGGCGCAGCCATGGTGCCGGGCTGGCCATGGCCGCGGGCGCGCCGGCCCCGTCACTTGTGTCGCTTCATGGCCCGGCGGCGGTGGCGGCGGGCTGGGGACCTCCTTGTCGCGAATGTAGGTCACAGCATCGCCGCCGCGTCCTGGGGGGGCCGGGCAGAGGGAGGGATGCTCAGCGGGACATGGTGGGCTCTGGTTGAGGTGTCTCCCCCGCGCTGGGGGGATTTTCCCTGTCTCCCAAATCCCGGGGACAAGAGCCACCCCCGATGATGGAGGCGACACTCCCCCACCCTCCATCCCACCGTGGAGCTGGAGCTCCCCATCGCTCACAGTCGTGACGGCCCTGAGCTCCTCGTGGGGAAGGAGCCCTCCAGGGCCACCCCAAAAGCTTTGTACCGCAGCAGGGAACACCCAGCCCACGCTGGCACCCTGTGGATGTCACCCCAGCTGGGCAGCCACACCCTGGGGACCGCCAGAGGTGCTGGGGGAGGCAGGAACACCCCAAGACCCCTCTGGGTGTGGGGGGCTGACAGCGAGAGGCTCACAGCAGAGACCTGGCACACTCATCCCACTGCTGACCCCAAAGCAGGAGCTCTCCCTCACCCCCTCCCAGGGTTTCCAGCAGCTGAGAAACGCCGGATGCCGGAACCCCAACTGTGGGGTGTGGCAAGAAAGGCCACGGGGTTTTCCCACCAACGTCCCCTCTGCTGGATTTGAGCCCCACAAGCCCGAATTTCGGCCTGGGGGGCCAAACCAGGCACAACCAGCCCCGTGTAGGGGACACTCACCCTGTACCAGCATCCCCAGAGCATCCCCATCACCATGCTCCCATCGTGGGTCCTTCTGAGCACCCCTTTTTGTGCCTGTGGGGCAGCTGAGCCTTTGCAGAAGGAGGAAATGATGTTTCCTGCAAGTTTGCAGGTGGCCACAAATGTTTTAACCCCATCTGGCCCTGCGCAGTGAGGGCTGAACCCTCACCCCGCAGCATTTCCCATCAAAACCTTCATTTTTTTAATCCAGTTTGGAGCAAAACGCTGTAGGAAGACAGGAGAAGGAGATCCCTGGGACAATCAGCATCTGGTCCAAAAGATATCAGGATGAGGATCTTCCAAGAGACCCAAAATTAAGCCTTAAGGCCCCAAAATTCAGCCAGGTGAAATCTGGGGAGAAATTGGGGAAATTTGGGGAAATTTCCAAGGCTGGGGTCCACCTTGCCCCCACCCCGGGATGCTGCTCACAGTCCCAGGGATGCTGTGGCCGTACCCAGGCACTGGGGCCTGTCTTGGCACATTTGCAGGCAGGCAATTAACCCAGCTTGTTACCGTGTAATTAATGGCATGCAGAGGACAGCCTGACAAGCTAATGAAACCGCAGCGCCATCCCTGGGGTGGCTGCTCTTAGCCAGAGGCTGCTGTGGTGATTTTGGGGTGCTGTGGTGACTTTGGGGTGCTGCTGGCTCAGGGATGGTGGTGAGGAGGAGTAAACCTATCCATGGCACCCACATGCTCTAGGAAAAGTCCTCTAATCCACTCCCAAGCCTCAGATCTCCAAATTTTGGGTTTCTGTGAGGTTTTGGGGGTT
The DNA here is from genome assembly GCA_036630365.1 of Acanthiza pusilla. NCBI lineage: Eukaryota > Metazoa > Chordata > Aves > Passeriformes > Acanthizidae > Acanthiza > Acanthiza pusilla. The sequence continues at coordinate 8,877,494 of JAXCHO010000028.1, read as the reverse complement.
ATTTTCCAGCGCCACCTGGGATCAAAGGCGTCATCCTTGCACCAGCCTCGCTCCCAGCCCTGCCTGCATCCTCGGGGCATTCCAGGCAGGAGCAAACCCCAAAGCATCCCTTAGGGTCTGGCAAACCTCCTGGGTGGGGTTTGCATGAGGTTTTCCCCCACACAACAACTGGGTAACTCCATTCTCCACACCCGGAGATGCTCCACAGCTTCTCCTGCCACCAGGAAGGATGGGGCTGCCCATGGGATGTTTTGGGCTCTAAGCTAATGAATCTAATGAGGGATTTTGGCTTTAGCTCCTCCCTGAGCTCGGATGTTTTCAGCCCCAAATCCTTACTCACATCCCAGAGATCCCAACCAGCCTCGAGCCCTGCAGGATCCCAGAGCGATGAGGAACCCCAAACACCCCCAGGGTCCCCAGAGGGAGAGTGGGGGGTGAAAGGAGCCTGTAGGTCCTGTTATCTTAGGATAAAGAGGTTAAAACATTCCCTGCCCATTCCTGATCGTTCTATAACCCTGCCCTGAGCAAGATTTTGCATCTCTTGAAGGAGGCCGTGCCTGACCCACACACCACAGGCTGTCACCCCATTTCTGAGCAGCAGTCCCCACAGGCACTGCCCACAGCAGCCGCAGTCTGCAGGATCCACTTCCAAATCCACCACATTTATTGCTTTCCCAGAAAGTCCCTCCGCTGATGGCCATGGTGGCAAGCGCAAAAAATCTTGCATTTTTTCCCTTCTCTAAGTCAGTTTCTCACTGTTATGGGAGCACAGAAAAGCTTGGAAAATGATGTGGCTCCGTGCTCAGGAGCCACAAAGCAAACGCAAACAATCCCAAATGTGTGCATAAAGATATCCATATATTTTAATTTTCCCCTTTGAAAGGCAGGATTTTTTCAATGGGGCAACTGAAAAGAGAGCTAAAAGGAAATTTAAAAGCCTCAGCTAGAAATCTCTGAACCCTGCCCTGCCCCAGCCCCTCTCCTGCCCTACAAATGTTGGCTCAGGGAGGGAGGGATGCTCCCAGCAGTGATGAGTGCTGCCAGCTCTCTGCCTGTCCCTGCCCTCCACTCCAATCCCCTGACCCTTCCCAGAGGCAGCGATCCCATCCCTCTCCCGCTCCCTGCCCCGTGGGGCACACGGAGGTGCGAGGCTGAGCCCGCCCAGCTCGTTACACGTGTGAGGCAGGGAACCAGCAGCGATCGGGGCCATCGCGGCTCCTGGGTTTATCAGAGGTGACAGCGGAGGAGACAGGAGCATCCTCCGCCCCAGGGCTCGCTCGGTGACAGGCAAGGGGGGGGACAGGACTGCTGTCACTCTGCCTTCACCGCCCTGTCAGCCCCGGGCAGAGCAGGCAGGGTGGGGGGGGCTCTAAACCCCACACCTCCATCCCCGCATTCCCTGAGGGATGGGGAATAACCCTCCTTCCCTGTGTCCCAAAAATCACCCGCCTGGATATGACCCCCCCCCCCCCGTGCCTGTCTGGGATGCAGGGGGGTTTAAACGCCGTCCCAGGGGAGGGATGGATATTTTGCATCTCTTTTAGGGAGGTTTGAAGGAGGCCAGAATGGCCTCAGGCTGAGACTTGGCAAGGGGTGTCTGCGCTCCAGGAGGGAGGAATTCCTGGTGTATAAACCCTTTTTTAAAGCCCACAGAGCCCCGTTTTCATAAGCATGAAAGAAGGCAGAGAAGCGGAAACGCTGCGTTCTTAGTTTGCATTATTTCCTACTAGAACAAGGGAGGGACCATCACAGCGAGGAAGAGCCTGACAAACCTCCCTCATCCTCTGAAAGCACACGCCTGTTACCCTAAAGCCCACGTGTCACCCCAAAGCCCACGTGTCACCCCAATTCCAGCGGCTGGAGAGGCCAGGACCCCCCCAGCTCCCCCATGCTGGTACATCCCCATGGAGAGGCACCAAAACGCCGCGGAAATGTCATTTCTCCATCACTTGCACCGAAACAAAACCCCCCGGCAGGACGGGGAGCTCGTGTATCTGCATTCCCACCTCCTCCCCGGGCACACGGACCCTCCCGTCCTCCCCGGGGACACCCTGCCCGGGCTGAACCCCACCACACCTGCGGAGCCGGGGGCGGATGGCCATAATGCCCGGGAAGGACAGCCTTAATCCCCGTCTGGAGAGCGCTGCCGCTGTCCCCGCGGCACAGCCGGCGGCACCGAGATCCCTGCTTAGCGCAGGGCAGCGAGAGGCGGCGGGGACACGGCAGGGAGGGCCGCTGGCCGGGGAGGCTGTGGTGGGGTGAAGCAGACACAGCTTCTCTGGGAATCTGTGCCAGGGCCTCGCCCCCTTACAGGGAAGGATTCCCCCCCGGTATCCCACCTACCCCTGCTCTTTGTCAGTTTGAAGCCATTCCCTGTGTCCTGCCCCTCCATCCCTTGTCCCCAGCCCCTCTCCAGCTCTCCCAGAGCCCTCTAGGCTCTGGAAGGGCTCTGAGCTCTCCCTGGAGCCTTCTTTTCCCCAGGCTGAACAGCCCCAGCCCTCCCAGCCTGTACGAACACTGCTGTGCTCTCCGGCAGCCCTTGAACTTTAGGAACTGATTTAAGCCGTGCCCGGAAGGTACCAAAAGCTGCTGCCGAGCACGGGACACCCACGACACCCTCCGGCGCCCACCGGCTGCCAGGGACACGGCTGCCCTTTAAATAAAACACGGAACTGAGGCTGAACTGAAGCCTTGGCCACTTCCTCGGAGGAGCCGCCGGCAGCCGCCCGGCCCCGAGCCGCGGAGCCTCCGCCGAGCCCCGGCCGCGCCTCCGAGCCGCCTCCGCAGCCCCTGACGAAACTCTCCCGCAATCCTCCGGCCCCGGCGGGGAGGAGGCACCGCCAGGAGAAAAGTTATGACAAGTTTCCTCGGGGCCACGAAGGCTGCGATGGCGTGGGGAGGACACGCCTCGGCCAGGAGCGGCGTGTCCCGCATCCTCCCGCAGTGTCCCGCATCCTCCCGCCGGGTCCCATCTCCTCGGCCGCAGGGACCCCGCCGGGGCTGGGGGTTCCCCCGCTCCGCCCCAGGACCCCAAGCAGCTCCCGGCTGCGGGCCAGCCCTGCCCGAGCCGGGCTCAGCAGAGCCGGGGGCGCTGGATGCGGCCCCGGGATGGGGCCCGAGGGCTGTGCCTCCAGCTGTGCCTCCAGCTGTGCCTCCGGCGCCGCCCCGAGGGCCTTCTCCCTCTTTCCAGCTGCAGCAGGCGGCTTGCAGGGAGCAGCCGAGCCATTCCCGGCCCCCCTGGGCACAGCTGGGGCACTTCTGGCCCGAGGGCACCGCTGGATGGGCGCCCCCCGCCCCGCGAGCGCCCCGCGCTGCCCACCTGTAGAGAGAGCCCGGCCGGCGCTTCCTCGGCCGGCTCTGGGCGGCCCCGGTCCTGATCGCGGTCCCAGTCCCAGTTCTGATCCCGATCGCGATCCGATCCCGGTCCCGATCCCGCCCCGGCCCGGCCCCGCCGGACAAAAGCGCGGCCCGCGGCGCCAGGGGGCGTGGCCTCCCCTCATTAGCATTGCCGCCGCGCTCCGCCAATCCGCGCCCGCCGCTGCGCGGGGTGGGCAAGGTCGTTACCATAAACCCCGCCCACCCCTGTATTTGCATAGCTCGCCGCTAACGGCCAATCAGAGACGCCCAGCTCCGTTCATTAGCATAATTTATGCGGCGCGGGCACCCCCTGGCGGGGCGCTGTCCGTTCTCGGGATCCCATGGGATGGGATGGGATACAGGGATGTGATACAGGGATGGGATGGGATGGGATGGGATGGGATGGGATGGGATGGGATGGGATGGGATGGGATGGGATGGGATACAGGGATGGGATACAGGGATGGGATACAGGGATGGGATACAGGGATGGGATGGGATGGGATGGGATACAGGGATGGGATACAGGGATGGGATACAGGGATGGGATACAGGGATGGGATGGGATGGGATACAGGGATGGGATGGGATGGGATGGGATGGGATGGGATGGGATGGGATGGGATGGGATGGGATGGGATACAGGGATGGGATGGGATGGGATACAGGGATGGGATGGGATGGGATGGGATGGGATACAGGGATGGGATGGGATGGGATGGGATGGGATGGGATGGGATGGGATGGGATGGGATGGGATGGGATGGGATGGGATGGGATGGGACGGGACAGAGCATCCCCTCCCAGCCCACCACCATCACACTCCTGCCCTGCCGGTCCTGAGGAGCCCCAGAGACACTCCTACCCCTTCCAATGCCTGGGGATCCTTGGCAGGGACTGGGATGAGAATGGGGAAGGGATGAGGTAGGAATGAGCAGTGGATGCAATGGGAAAGAATGAGATGGGGATGAGATGGGGATTGGACTGAGGATAGGATGGGATGGGATGGAATGAGATGGGATGGAATGGGATGGGGATGGGATTGGGATGGCATGGGGCTGACACAGAGCATCCCTCCAGCCCACCACCACCACCACTGCACTCCCACCTGCCCTGCCTGCCCTGGGAAGCTCCTAGGATATTAGGGAGAATATCCTGGCACTCCATTCCTTCCTACCCCCTCCCAGCCCCAGAGCACCCCCCAAGCACAGCCTTTTTTCTACCCTGATAGATTTATTGAAAAATTAAAAGCACAAGCTCTGTATATATAAATACGATGACACTGCCAGCGATTTACAAGGCCTCCGGTTGCTCTCTCTGCATCCCCACCCGTGGCCGGTGCCACCCACCTGGGGACGAGCACCCAAGGGAGCAGCGACCCCCCGAAAATCCCTCCAGCCTGAGCCACGGGCCCACCTTGCTCTGTGTGTGGCACTCAAATGACAGCGGGGACACCCAGCCTCTGCCGCCCTCCTGCCCCGCTCCCAGCCTGGCCAAGGGGGAGAGGTTGTTCCCTACCCCAGAGAGGACAGGGATGGAGACTTTAGGGATGTGCACCGATTTCTGCCCGCTCTCAGCCTGCCCTACCCAGGCAGCGAGCCTGCAGCGGGCACGGGGACATTTGGGGACAAGCCGGGGGTGTCTGCGCGTGCGGGGGGCGCGGCGGGCGAGGGCTCTGCGCGGTGCTGGGACGCTGCCGTCACACCTCGGCGCCGTCCTTCATCCCCATCCGAGTGCTCCCCGGCCACCGAACCAAGGCTGCCGGAAACCCCCGCTCCTAAAGGGCCACGTTGAATTCTGTGACCAAGAAATCGATGTAGTCCTTTTCCTTCAGCTTAAAGGCCTCAGCGATGATGCGGGCGGCTTCCCGGTGCTCTTTCCCTCGGAGCCCCGTGCCGTTCACCTCCAAAATGACGTGTCCCACCTTCAGCTTCCCGCAGTTGTGTGCTGAACCCCCCCGCTGCAGAGAGAGAGGTGGTCAGCTCATGTTGTCACCCACCCCCGGGTCAACCAGAGGGGAAAAAAAATGGGAAATATTTCACGTCCAAAATGACGGATGTGAAATATTTCACTTTTTGGAGAGAGGGGATGAATTTGGCTTCCCTCCTGTTTGCTCCTGGAGCGTGACATCAGCTGGGATGGCCAAGAATAACCCAGGCACAGTCAGCTCTGCTTTTTTTTGCTGTAAATAACTTGAATTTTGCCCCAAGCAAACAGCAAACAGGGAGACAGCTCCAGAGGGCTCAGTTCCCTGGCTCTCATCTACCATTCCTCCTCCCCAATCCTCTGTCTGGGAGTTTCCAGACATCTGGAGACAGCAGCCAAGCTTTCAGGGCTGCCCTGATCCCCTCTGAGATGTCTGGAGCAAAGAGCTGGCTCTCCCAGGAGGTGTGTCCTGGGATGGGATCATCCATGGGGCATGGAGGATGCCTGGGGAGGTGCAGGGCTGTGGGGGGAACACACCTCCAAAATCCCCCTGGCCATGGCTCAGGGGCTTTCCCCAGCCTGTGTGGGGAGGAGAGGGATGGGATGTGCACGGAGCTGCTGTCGCAGGCTGCCCTACCTGGATGGTGACGATGCGGGGCAGCGGCTGCCGCGTGTTCGCTCCGCCCTCGATGGCGATGCCCAGCGTGGGAGCGCTCTTGGACACGCGGATCAGACATGACGTGGGCTCCAGCAGCCCTGGCTGTGGGCACAGATGGCAGCACTGCTGAGGGAGCCTGGGCACCATGTGCCAGCTGTGCCCCCTCAGCCAGGGCCCCACAGCAGGCAGGGACACTCTGGCTGCCACCACAGAGGGACAGACACAGCCTGCAGCTGCTTTCCGACTCCTGACATCCAAAATCCCAACGCTGGGCAGGTCTGGAAGGGTTTGGGGAGGAGCAGAGCAGCTCTCTGCCTGCCTGCCTGTATCCTTCAGCCTCATCACCATCAGAAACCCTCTAATTTATGTCTGATTCCTGTTGCTACCTTCCCTTTTGGGCAACAGGTGACTTCAATCCTGTGGCCTGTGGATGTCCCTTCAGAGCCAGGAACCCTCCCATGCCCCAGGGAGCTGCCTGCTGGAGCTGGGAGGGATGTGATTTACCCAGGATGGGGTGGATCAGCCCTGCAGTGCCCCTCCCAGCCACTCCTGACCCCTTTCCCCACAGCTCAGCCCCCCAGAGCTGGCAGGGCTCATTACAGAGGATAAATATCCCAGCCAAGCACGGCCGAGTGGCTGCTGCCTGCGGGCAGAGGGAATGGGACGGGCTGCCCAAGGCGGTGGGGCACAGCCCCGGGTGCCCCCTCCCGCACAGAGCAGCACCCCAGGCCCCCCTCACCGGCTTGGAGGCCCCTTCTGCCGCCCCCTCGCTCCTCGTGGCCTCCTTGAGGCTCCGGCTTTTCCCGGGGCCCAGCTGCCGGCTCTTGTCCTTGCCGCTCGTCTCGACCTCCCCGATGTCCACCCCGCTGTCCTCGCTGAGGGTCTGCCCGCTGTCCGACAGCTGGGAGAGCGTGGAGGCTGGGGAGAGACGTGGCGTTAGCGGGTGGGCAGCGCCAGGGCCGGGGCCGGGCATGGCTGGGTGCCCATGGGCCACGGAGCGAGGGCAGCTCCCGCTCCCAGGGCTGGGCAGCTTCCCTGGGATGCACACCGGGGCTGCACAGCAAGGCTCCCAAGCAGAATTATGGAACCATTTAGGCTGGGAAAGTCCTCTGAGATTGAGTCCAACCATTCCCCCAGTGCTGCCATGGCCACCACTAAGCCATGTCCCCAAGTGTTACGCCCACAAGGCTTTTAAATCCCCGACCCCACCACTGCCCTGGGCACCCTGTGTCGATGCCTGAGCACTCTTTCAGTGAAGATATTTTCCCTAATATCCAACCTGAACCTCTCCTGGCACAGCCTGAGGCTGGTTTTGGGGTTTTCTCTTGTCCTGTCATTTGTTCCCTGGGACAAGAGATCGACCCCAACCTCACTGCACCCTCCTGTCAGAGGAGCAGAGCGATGCACAGGGAGCACCACGGGACAAGTGGCCTCCCTCTGGTCCGGGATCCAACCCAGATCCCAAGCTGGGACGGAGGGCGAGAGTGATGAATTCTGGGATCTTGCTAGCAGCCAGTTTATCCAACCCCTGCTCCACAAAAGGCTCTGGAAGGAGACAGGGACGACGCCAAGAAAAGAGGTGCTGCCGTGTAAGAGCTTTCTGCCCTTCGAGGGCGGAGATTCCATGGAGATGGGGAATCCACCCGGCGGAGGGTGAAGATTCCATGGAGATCGGGAATCCACCCGGCGGAGGGTGAGGATTCCATGGAGATCGGGAATCCACCCGGCGGAGGGTGAGGATTCCATGGAGATCGGGAATCCACCCGGCGGAGGGTGAGGATTCCATGGAGATCGGGAATCCACCCGGCGGAGGGTGAGGATTCCATGGAGATCGGGAATCCACCCGGCGGAGGGTGAAGATTCCATGGAGATCGGGAATCCACCCGGCGGAGGGTGAGGATTCCATGGAGATCGGGAATCCACCCGGCGGAGGGTGAGGATTCCATGGAGATCGGGAATCCACCCGGCGGAGGGTGAGGATTCCATGGAGATCGGGAATCCACCCGGCCGAGCTGCGTTCCCGGCGCGGCCCCGCGAGCCGCCGGCTCCGAGCGCCTGCAGTGACGGCACCGCGCCACACGAGGGCGACATTGCCACTCGTGTCGGGCCCCCAGCGCGGGGGGGGACGGGGAATGCTCCGGGACCCCCTGGATCTCCCCTGAATGTCCCTGGGTCTCCCCTGGATCCCGCCTGGAACCCCCTGGATACCCCTGGAACACCCTGGATCCCTCTGGATCCCACATGGAACACACTGGATACCCCTTGGATCCCCCCAGAACCCCCTGGATCCCTCTGGATCTCTCTGGATCCCCCTGGAACACCCTTCTCTCTCCATCTCCGGGGGACCCGTGGGGTCCTGCACCCTGGTCCCTCACCTTCACTTCTTCTTCCTGGGATAAACATGACTCCTGAGCTGAGTGTGGGCACAATTAGTCCTTTTTTCCCCCAAAATAGAGAGTTAATGGGAAAATACCACTATTATTTCTTTTTTCCTGTCCTTGAGGTCACAGAATGGTCTGGGTTGGAAGGGAGCTTAAAGCTCATCCAGTGCCACCCCTGCCATGGCAGGGACACTTCCCACTGTCCCAGGCTGCTCCAAGCCCTGTCCAGCCTGGCCTTGGACACTGCCAGGGATCCAGGGGCAGCCACAGCTTCTCTGGGCACCTGTGCAGGGCCTGCCCACCCTACCAGGGAACATTTCCTTGCCAATATCCCATCTGTCCCTGCTCTCTGGCAGAGGGAAGCCATTCCCTGTGTCCTGTCCCTCCACCCCTTGTCCCCAGTCCCTCTCCAGCTCTCCTGGAGCTCCTTTAGGCCCTGGCAGGGGCTCTGAGCTCTCCCTGGAGCCTTCCCTTTCCCAGGCTGGACACCCCCAGCTCTCCCAGCCTGGCTCCATAAGGGAGATGCTCCAACGTGTGGATCATGAGATCCACCGTGAGACCTGAAACCTTGAGATCTGCTTCCTGTCCCGTTCCCCTCTCTCGGAACACCCCAGGCATGGCTTTTCCCAGCTGCTAAGGTGACACCCACCTCTGGCCTGGGGCAGGGGCCTCACTTCGTTGACGTCGGGCTCGCTGTTGGGCTGGTGCACCTCCACCATGATGAAATGCTGGTTGGCCACGGCCTGGGGGCTGCCCTTGTCCGGGGGAGGGGGCGCCGGGTGCGGGGGCGGGGGAGGAGGGGACGGGGACGGGGGGCTCTGCAGCCCCTCGGGGGATGGGCTCTTCAACCTGGTGGGGGACTGGACCCTGGGGAAGGGCCCGATGGGGTGCTGGCTGACCAGTGAGAGCTGGGCGTCCACCTGCCTGCGGGAGCCGGGCAGGGCCGGCGAGATGGTGGCGTAGATGGCGCTGGGGGCGGAATCCTCAGTGGAGGTGGAGGCCGTGGAGGTGACGCTGACCGTGTCCTTCTCGGGGGGGTTGGGAGGGGGAGAGGGGTTTCGGGGGGCCACGAAGAAAAGGCCAGACTGGGAGGACTCGGAGGAGGGGCGCTTGGGCTTGTCCTTCGCTGGGATCCGGTGCTGGGCAGAGGAGGGGTCCAAGGTCTGGGGGGCTGACGGAGGAGGAGGAGGGGGAGGCTTGAAGTTGGGTGGCTCATCTGGGAAGGAGGAGAGATCATCCTGCCAAAGCAAGAACAGTTTTCAGGACACTGTGCCCACGTTCAGTGTCAGCTCATCTCCATCTTTTCCCACTGACCACAGCTAGAGGAGCTGCTTGTTATAGGAACACCTTTCTGACCTGCCATGGCTCTAGAAACACCTTCCTGACCTTCTGGCAATAAGAATATATCTAGTATATGAGCATAATTACAGAACAAACCACCCAGCCTCTGCCTCGGTTTGCTCTGCTCCTATCCAGCCAGAACCCTTCTCCTAAACCCCTCTGATCCCTGCGTTCAGTGGCACCTCTGGGGAGTTGATGGAGCAGAGATGCTGAAGCTGAGGCACAGCTCAGCACCCCCAGTTTGCCTCCTGCTCCCCCCAGCTCCGTGCAGGGCCTTACCAGGGACACGTCTGGCAGGGTGTTGATGCTGCTCTGGTGGCAGTCCCCAGCTCCCTCCAGTTCTGACGTGTTCTGAGAGGGCAGAGAAGGAAGAGAAAGCCATGGCACAGCAGCAGGAGCAGCCAGCACAGTGCTGGGGTGACAGGAACAGGCAGAGGGATGCAGGTTATGCCCCAAAGCACTCCCCATGCAAGGCCAGTCCCACACAAAGGTTTTGGATTCATTGGAGGTTTTCTGGAAGCTCTCACTGGGAGCAAAGCAGTTTTGTAGGGATACAGGCTCTCCCAAACCAAGGAATGTGCTCAGAGCATGCTGTGGACCTGAAATGCAGGGGGGAGCTCCTCTAGACCCAAATCAGCTCCTCCCACTGAATTTGGAAGGAGGGGAAAAACCAGCTCTGAGGGCTGCAGGTTCAATTTTTAATTTTCAAGAGAAAGTTTAAAACTCTCCTCCCCTGCAAGCCAGAGCAGCGCGTCTGAGATGCAAAAAGCTGCTGCCACTGCTTTCCCTTTATGAGTCAAAAATGTCACCAGGAAAAGCCACACCAGTTTAGAGGATCTCCCAGCTGCAGAAATGCAGAAGGGCTGTGGGAATCTGTCAGTTGGATGGGCCTGGGGAGAGAGGCCATGGGTGCAGCCAAGCAGAGCAAACAGACACCTGGCTAAGGCTGGGGTGGCACAATGGGGGGCACAGCGGAGCTGAGGGAATCCTCTGCCAGGGGGGACATCCCCAGCTCCCCCGGTGCCCCCACCAGGGCAAAGCCAGACTCAGCCCCCCTCCTGCTCTGGAGAGGCTGCTCAGGAAGGCTGCACTCGGCTCCTGTCACGCTGGCAGGGCTGTTCGGGTGGGGCAGGGCACAGTTTGTGTTTAAGTGCCTGTTATTTATTGCAGGGTAAACAGCTGATTAGCTGAAATGCTGCTGCATCTGCATCTCCCCCAGCTGCTGGAGGCTGCTGCTGTGCCTGTAAGATGCTCGCGTCCCAAAATAGACACGGGAGACAATTAAGACCATTAGAGTAGCAGCAAAAACATTGATGCAAAGTGCTTTTATCCCGGTGGCTTCTGAAAGAGCCCTGGAGAATGAGAACACAAAGAAACAGCTTGTGCAGGGAGTGATGGGGAAAGGCTTCGCTGGGAAACCTTCCCCTGGCTAAGGGAGGTTTAATCATCAATTAGTGCAACAACAGGGCAGGTGGATTTTAAGAGAGAATCACGGAATTCTGGAATGGTTTGGGTGGGAAGAGACCTTAAAGATCATCTCATTCCACCCCCTGCCATGGGCAGGGACACCTCCCACTGTCCCAGGCTGCTCCAAGCCCTGTCCAGCCTGGCCTTGGACACTTCAGGGATCCAGGGGCAGCCACAGCTTCTCTGGAGAATGTAACTGGGAGCAGCCAAACTGCCAGAGTTATGTCATGACTAAAATGGGAAAATTCTGTCTGATGCCCCCTAAAACCTGCCAGGGCATTTCCCCCAGCCCTGTGCCCATCACAGGCCGTGTCCCAGCTTGGCCTCGCAGCAAGGACCTGTCCTGAGCTGTGCCTCCTCTGCAGACTCTGGGTGGGCACAGCAGCTGCCCCTGTGCCCCCTGACCCCCCTGCCAGCTCTGCTCTCCCCAGCCAGGGGCTCTGATGCTGCTCCTCCTCCTCAGGGCTCCTCTGGCTGAGCAGGAGATTTGCCTTTCTCCAGGCTGGGTTCTTCGGGGGCAAAAGCAATTAAACAGCGATTGCTCTGGGCCATAAAACTCGATGGCTTTTAAGCACAGCACATTTGCTTTCAGGAATTGGCTATTTCGAAGCTGTGCCTTCCTGGATTTCCCTGGAAAGACCCATGGAAGCCACTGCCCTGAAAAATGAGTCTCTATTGAGGAGGCTGCTCCATTCTGCTGACTCCCTACTCCTTTGCCCCATTGATTTTCCAGCTCCTCACAGAAACTGGGGCCAGGTGAGGCCCCTGCAGCCTCCACAGAGCAGCTGGGGAACGTTTGTCCTTATCCTACAGAGAGTCCCCAGCAGGAGTGATGGAGCTGCAGAGCATCTTTCAGACAGGCAGACACTTTTCATTTGCAGATTAAAGGGTGGAGAAACTGCCACCTCCCCAGGGAACACAACCCAACCTTTAATTAACCTCTCAGCTCCAAATCAGTCCCTTAATTTCCAGTTACTGCTAACGAGAGCTTCGAGAGCTTCGCAGAGCTACTCAGCCTGGGTCCTGCGGGGTTTAAATGCTGAACTGCTGCAGCAGCCTGGGGATAAGCCTGGCTTTGCTCCTCTATTCCCCTCCATCCCCACTCTGGATTGCAGCCACAGGGCTGGAGGAGCCCCAGGCCCCTGCTCCAGGTTTTAGGGGCTCTGAGGGTGCAGTGACCCCCACGCAATGGCTTCACTCTGTCCCTATCCTCACCCTCTAAAAGGATCATTCCCAGCATGTGGGGACCGTCCCCGTGGGATAGCCCAGGGAGCTGGGAAGAAGAAAAACCAAACCAACAGGGACATCAATTCCTTCATGCCATCCCTGAGGGCTGGGCAGGAGCAGGGACAAAGGGAATGCTGTGTTTGGAGGCAATCAGGAATTGCCACTGCTCTGGCCAGGCATGCTGCAGCTGATTGTTGCAGCCTGCAGCTGATCCCTGCCCTGCAGGACTCACGGTGAGCATTTCCAGGAGGGGCTGGTGGCACTCAGTGCCTGAGCATCTGTGGCTGCCACCATCAAACACAGCATTGTCCCATTCAGAGCATCCTGCAAGCATTCCTTAAAAAAATCATTCATCCCATGGCAGTGATGCTGAATGATTTTTGCCTTTTTTCTTTTATACATTTGTAGCCTTCCCAGGACTTTTCCCTGCCCTTTCCCCAGCTGGAGAGACCAAAGCCATTGCAGAGCTCCAAGCCTGGGGGGCACAAGGCTCCTCTGCTGTCTTGGCTCTTCCTGGGATCCAAGGCTGAGAGCAAAACCTTCAAGATACTTTGTCATCGACAAGTCCAACCAGTGCCAAGGCTGGGGGGGCTCCAGAGAAGGGGCTTGACCTGGGGGAATTGCATCACCACTTCTCCTAATTGGTGCTTTGCAGAGACCTTGTGGTGTTTCACCACTTGACGGGGCCTATAAAAAAGATGGGGACAGATTTTTGAACAGGGCTTGTTGTGATAACACAAAGGGGGAATGGTTTTAAACTAAAAGAGGGTCAGTTTAGATGATCTAGAAGCAAGGTGTGTTTGATAACAAGAGTGGGGAGGCCCTGGCACAGGTGCCCAGAGAAGCTGTGGCTGCCCCTGGATCCCTGGCAGTGTCCAAGGCCAGGCTGGATGGGGCTCTGAGCTCAGATATCCCTCCTCACTGCAGGGGGTTGGATTAGACTGGCCTTTGAAGGCTCCTTCAAGCCAAACCATTCCATGATTCTATGATATTCAGCCAGGGTGCCCACACAGCCAGCCAGCAGAGGCAGGGAGGGCAGTGCGGGGTCTGCCAAGCTCCAACACTGCTGGTCCTTCCCAAACCCCATCCCAGAGGTGTCCTGGCACTCGGGTACCAGCCTGGTGTGGTCTGAGCTGTGCCTTGTGTGCAGTGCAGCACCAAGGGCTGGGCAAGGGGCTGTCCTCAGCAGAGATGGGTGACACGAGGTGGCCGTGCCCGTGGAGGAGCCGCAGCCCTGCCTGGCCAGCCAATCCCTCCCTGCCCACACACACTGAGCAAGCACGGCACCCCTACCTCCATCAGGTCTATGAGCCACAGGAGTCGCTCCTGGGGATGTGCCCGGGGGAGAGCAGAGGAAAACAAGCACAAAAGCGAAAAGGTAACGTCAGGGAGCAAATCCCGGCCCGGCGCTGCCCTCCTCACCCAAACCCACCCTGCAGGACCCACTGCCAGCTGCACCCAGGGCTGCAGGGGAGGGCTGGAGGGAGCCCCTCCGGCCAGAGGTGCTGGGGAGGGACAGCGGCAGGGGCTGAGGGCAGAGGGAGCAGTTTGGGAGCCCTGTCCCTCATCTCTCTCTCCTGCTATCCTGCCATGAGCTGGTGCTCCTTGCTTGGCAGCTGTTTGAGCAGGAGTGGGCACAGCCATCCCCAGTGCCAGCATTCCCAACCCCGGGCAGAGCCGGGAGCAGGGTGTGCCCTCACACCCACGGGAGAGGTGCCACACAGCCAGGGAGGCCCTGCAGTGCCACCGAGGGACATGTGCTCCTGAAGGAACCCGTGCCCACTCCTCTCTCTGTGCCACACCACCACCCTGGTGTCCCTCCCCGAGCTCTGGGCTCCTGTGCCAGCTGGGGCTGGGTCACTGCTCACACACCAGCCCAGGCAGCCACACCTGGCATGTGTCGTGGGGCTGGAGGCACAGCATGGCACACCTGGAGCACGTGGCACAGCCCCAGCCACAGGGACAGCATGAGAGCAGGGTGTCACGCTCAGCACACAGCCCTGGCAGGCCTGTGCCAGCCCTCAGGAGAATTTTCCCAGCAGCTCCTTGGAGAGAAGAGCAAAACTCACTTTGTTTGTGCCGATGGAGAAAGGACCACACCAAAATCCCTCCCGGGCAGAGCAGGTGCCTTTCCCATGGGCACTTGTGGAGCCAACAGGACAAAGGCACAGCTCTGATGCTCTGCCACTCTCCCAGGCCTCTTGCAGGGCAGGCAGAGCCCCAGGAAAGCTCCCTCCTCTCTGCCCCAGGGGCTGTGCTGGGTGGACCCTCCGCAGCCCCATCCCAGCACCGGGGGCTGCTTTCCTTGCTGCACAGCCAGCACAGAGCCCATTGTTCCTCCTCCTTTCCACGCAGGGTTTAATTTCCAAGGTTACTAATGCATTTATGATGAAAGGCACTTTATGGCAAGGAAATTAATTTGGGGGCTGTGTGCCTGCACAGTCTGAGGTGATTACACTAACTTAATTAGACGGTGCGTGCGACAGGGGCCTGGCAGAGACGTGGGAGTGCTGCTGCTGCTGCTGGGTGCTGGAGAGTGGGCTGGGAATGGGGTGCAGCTGCCTGGCCACTGGGGCTGCCACTGGGACGGGGAGCAGGCAGGCAGCATCTTCAGGGAGGTGATTTAAAAGCTGGGGACCAGCAGCAGGCATGGCACAGCAGCGGTGCCCTGCTGGGATTTCTGTGTGGATGCAGCTCCAGCAGATCCCTGGAAGCAAGGCAGGCTCCATCCTCAGTGGGATGAAGGGACACGCAGCCCTCATGCAGGGGACAGCAGAGTCTGTAGCACAGAGATACCCAGCAATGCCATGGCATCACCTACAAATCACCCAGCCATGTGGAAAAATAAAAGCTTTGGGGGAATTTGTAGTTGCATTGTTTTGGAATCTTTCTGTTCTTTCTCGGGGAGGGTGGAGATGGGTTGCATTCTTTTACTTTCTTAATCTCTGTGTTTGGTATTAGGTGTTATTTGGTTGTGACCAATGGTTTTAGGAGGTGGATTCTTTGCTGACCAATGGTTGCTGGGTTATTGATGGATGTATAAAGAGGCTTCTTGTGGATAAAGTTCCCTTTTTGCCATCTTGGTTCATCTGCCTGAATTCTCTCAGCCAGCCTCTGCAATCCTCGGGGACTCTAAAGCCACAGGAATTAACGGGGGAAGCTGGCCAGACAGGGCTCCCTGTGGGGTGAAATGCCTTTCCAGCGCTCCAGGGAGAGCAGTTTGCTGTAGGATGCCAGGAGGAGGTGCTGAGGGAACAGATCAGGCAGCAGGGACCTACCCGGGCTGAGCTGACGGTGGTGGCAGTGAAGTGGCTGCTGGAGGACGAGACGGTGTCGCTGTAGGACATCATGGAGTAGGAGTCGGTGCTGGGCCCCGCCGGCTGCCGCGCCTTCATGGACTCGATCTCCCTCTTCAGCACCAGGTTGTCGAAGCGGTCAAGGTCTTGTGGGGAGATCACCCCCCGCACCTCGGACAGCAGCGAGAACTGGCCAGGCACACACACAGACAGGTTGGAGCACAAACACATTCCCGGGAAGGGGAAGGCCTCCCTCCCGCCATGTCCAGCAGTGGCAATGGGATGTAGTGGCAGATAATGCAGGAGGTTTGGTCCTAAATGTCACCAGAAGCTCCTCTGCCACTGAACACCAGCCTGTGTCCCCAGAATGGAAACGGGGAAGGGTGTCCAGAGAAGCTGTGGCTGCCCCTGGATCCCTGGAAATGTCCAAGGCCAGGCTGGACAGGGCTTGGAGCAGCCTGGGACAGTGGGAGGTGTCCCTGCCCATGGCAGGGGATGGAATTGGATCATTTTAAGGTCCCTTCCCACCCAAACCAGCTTGGGTTCTGTGATGATTCTATGATAATGTGGATTTGGCTTCTGTGCCCTCTCCCTTTCCCTGAACAGATCCCCTTGGAGGCACCAGGCACTGTGACAATGCCCACACTGTGACAGAGACTCTGCTCAGCCCCCCAGGCCCCAGAAGCTGTCCCTGTCCCTCACCTTGGCCTGAGTGTTGAGCAGCTCAAAGAGGGCCATGACCAGCGCATCCACGGAGATGTTGCCCTCCTTGTACTCGTCCAGGTAGTAGCCCATGGTGGCACGCTCCTGTTCGTTGAGCAGGTGCCGCGCCTGCTCCTCCAGCATGACACGGGTCTGGTTCACCATGGTGCTCAGGGTCACCTGCGAGCCCGCCAGCCCCCGGTAGAACACGGGCTGCGGGGACAGGGGACAGGCTTGGGGCTGGCAGTGGGAAGGAGGGCAAAGCTCTGGGAGTGCACCCTGCTCTGGGCTCTGCCCTTCAGCTCAGTGTGCCTCGTGTCACACACTGCCTGTGGGACAGCTGGGAAACTGTGCTGCAGGGAGGATTTGGGGAATGACTGCAGGGAGGTACCCCCAAGAATTCATCAGCCTTTCAGTGTCACCACTTGTTTGGGAAAATTCAGGATCAGGATCAGAATCAGGATCCCAACTCTGCTCTGGGACAGGGACAGCGCCCAGGGCACGGCTGGAGCTGGGCCAGGGCAGGTCAGGCTGGAGATCAGGGAAAGGTTCTTCCCCAGAGGGTGCTGGCACTGCCCAGGCTCCCCAGGGAATGGGCACAGCCCCGAGGCTGCCACAGCTCCAGGAGCGTTTGGACAGCGCTGCCAGGGATGGACAGGGTGGCATTGTTGGGGTGTCTGTGCAGGGACAGGGACTGCTCTGGGTGATCCTCTGGGTCCTTCCAGCTCAGGACATTCTGTGATTTTCTGAGTTCATGCAGCACCAGTTGAAAACCAAAACAGCTTCTCAGCCCTTTTCAGCAAATGCAGATGCTGTGCCCCAAGCAGGCAGTGAGTTAATCCCAGGCTGTGCTCCTCCCTGGCAGAGCTGGTGGCACTGGGGCCACGGGAGACATGCCAGCTCCCCATCCTGTGGAAAAGGCACATTTGCCCCCACTGCCAGCTTGAAGCAGACCCTGGTGAAGAAAGAGCCACTGGCAACCAAAGGAGCCCCAGGGAGAGACAAGCCTGGCTGTAGATAAAAGACTTTTTTCCTTTGAGAGGGATTTCTGAGGGGAGGTCCTTGCCGTTCCCGCCCAGGCAGTGTTGGCACATGGCTGTGGAGCCAGACAAGACCCTGACTATCCCAGAGACAGAGGAGCTGAGGCTGGGGAACATGTTTTGCCAGCAAAGAGTACAAAGCTGTTATCAGTGAGAGCCACCTGTGAAACCTCCCTGCTTAATTTCCATTTAAAAGCAATGTGCTCTGAAAGAGGTGTGGGGAGAAGCTGCTGGCACAGAGCTGCAGGCACAGCACAGCACGGGGCGAGTCCCTGTGCCTGGGGAGCTGGAGAGGGCTGGGGAAGATCCCAGAGGCTGTCAGGGCCCAGAGACAGCCACCCTGTGGGAGGAATCGTGGTCACCTCGGCAGGGTGGGGGTGGAGGTCCCCAAAATCCTTGCCCATTGAAGTGATCACTGCCAGGCCAGGAGGCTCCAGATGTGCTGCAGATGTGACACAGGAGAGGGGACACACCCTCTGTGGGAACACAGCTGCCGACATGGGGTGGGGAGGAGCAAGGCCCATTACAACCCTCCCCAAAACAGCACCCCTGCTATAGCCAGGAGCACAGATCACTCCCTCCCTCCCATGGAAAATAAAACACAAAAAGCAGAGATGTTTTTCCCAGGGAAGGTCTGCGATGTCTTACCCTGGCTGCCACCTCCATGGCATGGTCACCCACTGCCCTGCAAGGAGGGAGAAGGTCAGTTAGCATTGCCACCTGGCACCTTCTCTCCTCTCTGGGCCAAAAAGCCAAAAGCCTCTGGCCTGAGAGAAGGGGAAGGGACAGCACAATGTTGTCCAGACCTGCTCCACCCTACAAGTCAGGAGCTTCCCTGACACAGGAGCCAGACCCCAGCACTGCGTGCTCCATGGACAGACTGTCCCCACCCACCTGGGGGACTGCGAGCACCCTCAGGGGCTCTGAGCTGACAGAACCCCCCAAAAACCCTGCCCAGGCACCTACCCCACCGAGCTGAGCACGGTCTCCCCGAGCTGGGAGCTGGTGATCCAGCGCGTCTCGTCCACCGTGGTGCGGGCGTGGGGCAGGCGCCCGATGTCCTTCACCGTCATGATGAGGTGCCGCGAGGACTTGAGCAGCTTGACGGCCTCGTCGTGGGGGATGCTCAGGAAGCTCCGGCCGTTCACCTCCAGGATCTGGTCTCCCACCTGTGGGGTCGGGATGGAGTGAGCCTGGCGAGGCCCCAGGGATTTCCCGGGGGGAATGACACCTTCCTCTCCCAGCGGGGAGGAGCTGCCCAGGGTGACCCAGCACTGTAGTTGCACTGTTTTAAAATCTTTCTCTTCTTTCTCATGGAGAATAGAGATAAGTTGAATTCTTGTGCTTTCTAATCTCTTTGTTTTGGTACTGGACACTTCAGTATTGTAACCAATCGTTACAGGGGGTGGAAAAACTATTGACCAATAATTATCAGACTATTAATGGATCTACAAAGAAGTTCTTGTAAATAAAGTTTCTCTTTTCGCCATCCTGTGAGCTGCCTGCCTGACTTCCCTGCAAGCTTCTGCGAATCTCCACAAATATCAGAAAATCAGAGCAACACAGCACCAAACTGGGGACACGGCCATCGGAGGGAGCGGGGGACACGCTGTTGGATGGGGAGAGAACCCTGGAGCTGGCAGCGAGTGAGGAGCAGTCTGGAGGAGCCTGCTCAGGATCCCAGCTCAGACCAGGCTGCCCTGCCTCCTCCATCAACCAGACCAACCCCAAAGCACATGGAGGCCTCCAGCCCAGTCCCTGCTGCTGCTCTCTGGAGGGCCCAAACCTCAGATCTCCACATGCAGCAGGGAGGGGCTCACCACAGCCTCCAGCACTGCAAACTGCAGCATCTGGCACAGCTGCATTCCATTTCTCCTCCTGCTTCCTCCCCAGCTGCTCTTAAGAGATTCCATCTTGCTGGAACCTTCCCTGGCACAGGCCTTGTTTGAGACTCAGCACCCACGTGGTGTCTCACCCTTCATCCCAAATCCTCCTCCTCTGTGCTTCCAAAGCATCCAGGGCTGCTCCTCCTCACTCCCATATCACAATTTGTCCTAATTCTGATAAAACACCTTTTCCTTATCTTTGCCTAACCACGGGCCTCAGCTCAGCTCTACCAAAACACTTTTCTTCTCTGCCTGCCCAGCAAGGACACACAGGGAGAAAAAAGTTCCAGAGGAGTGAAACAAAAATGCTCAGTGGCAGCTGAAGGTGCCTGTGGAAGGACAGATGGAAGAGATTAGTCCTGTTAAATTTAGAGAGGAGATAATGGGGGGAGGGGGGGGGTGGATGGAGCTGTACGAAATAATGCTGCCAATAATGAGGAGGCAAGAAGGGCTCCTGGTTGCCCTTCCCTCTGCTCAAAGGACACTCAGAGAGGCTGGAAGGATGATCTGAGTGGCACTGAGGGGCAGAAAGGAGCTGGAGCAAGAGCATCATGGCATCATTTGGGTTGGAAAAGGCCTTTAGGATCATGGAGTCCACATGCAGCAGAGCTCAGCTCCATGTTCAGCTCCATCCAGGGACCCTGGGTGGATTTACCTCATTCTTCACCAGAAAATACAATGGTTTGTGTTGGAAGTGACCTCAAAGATGCCAGGAATGGGAAGGGAGGGAGCCCTTGGGAAGGCAACCTTCCCAACCATCAGGCTCCACAAGCATCTCGGGTTCCCTTTGAGCTCTGTCAGCTTTAAATCCACTGTCAGAAAATTGCTGACTGCTCACGTAACAGGGGAGGAAAATTACGCAAGTGCCTAAATTACCAAGAGAAACACCCGCTCAGGTGCAATCAATATCATCCCCTGGGTCTTTCTGATCCGTCAGGCAATTCCCTGGAGTGGATTTTGCTGCTAAAACAAGGAGCACCGGGTTCACTGCAGCACCAAAACAATAAAAATCCAAATTTGATTAGGCAGTTTTATTGTAATTATGAATCTTTAATAGTTTTCCATACCAGGGATTAAACTTTCATGATTTTTTTGATTCAGGACAGTTACACAGGTTTAATAATCTTTAATTTCTCCTTTTAAGAGTGAACCAGGAGGAGCCTCCTTGTCACATCAGGGAAACCAGAGGCGCCCTGGACTAGTTATTTCCTCTCTCTAGACCTGAAGGGATCCAAAGAAAGCTGGAGAGGGACTTTGGATAAGGACCTGGAGTGACAGCACACAAGGAATGGCTCCAAACTGCCAGAGCGCAGGGTTAGGTGGGATTTGGGGAAGGAATTCTTCCCTGTGAGGGTGGGCAGGCCCTGGCACAGGTGCCCAGAGACGCTGTGGCTGCTCTGGATCCCTGGAGTGTCCAAGGCCAGGCTGGACAGGGCTTGGAGCAGCCTCGGACAGTGGGAGGTGTGGATGAGATGATCTTTAAGGTCCCTTCCAACCCAAATCCTTCTGTGATTCTGTGTCTGTCCTTCACCACAGCCTCAACATTCACACCATGCTCTCCATGTCCCTCTGGTCCCTGTGCTCTGTCACAGTGCCCAGGACACAGCCACCTCTCCCAGAAGAACATTCCCACCAGGTGAGAACAACTGGCCCCAAAATACCTGGATGAGGCTGAATCCCTCGTGCAGGGGGGAAAACACCTTGGAAAAATAACTGCTGGTGAAGGGCAGGTGAGGGAATCACTGGACAGCCCAAATGTCTCCAAATCAGCTCACAGACTCCTATTAGAGCTGGCAAGGATTTTTTGCTAATTAACATAGATAATAATTACATCTTTTTTCTCCCCAAAGTCAAGGACAAGTGGGGAAATAACAAAAAAATTGCAGAGATGCAAAAGAGCCATCTACTAAAAACAAAAGCTGACCCTGGAAAATGATTTGCTGTATTCACAGCTCCAGAATAAAATACACAGGCACAGAATAAAATAAGTAGTAATAAGACATTTAAAAAAAAAAGTTATAATAAAACACAGGAAAATTATTGCCCTGGAAATTTCAGGAACTGCTTTTCAGTTGTGCTCAGCTAATGGTGGGTGGATACCCAGGACGCGCTGAATGCTTGAACACTTCTGAAAATGGGGATTATTCTCATTTCCTAGGGAAAAAATGTAGCCTGAAATGCAGGGGCTGAACACGACACACAAAAGGTGACAGACCATGACAAGGAGAGAGCTTGGAAATAACAGCCCAGTGACAGCTTTGCCTCTTTTTCCTTCTGGAGAGAGTGGGAAAGGGGAGGGGCAGTCAAGAGAAACTTAATGGGCTTCAGACAGGGATTCTGAGCACCTAAAGTCTCTTAAAAATAATCAAAACTGGCTCTGGGAGAAATTCAATCACACAGACAGAAAAATAGGCGAGAGGTTTTAAATGTGATTTGATGTTAAATGACACCAAATTGAGCTGGGAATGACAGGGCCAAGGGGGTGCCAAGCGGTTTGGCACTGGCACCCGTCCTGTTTAATGCCACTAAAGTGCCAGGACAGAGGCTAAATGACACTGGAGATACCACTACAGCAGAAGGAGCCTCTTTCCACCATAAATAATTATCAAAAGCTTAAGAAATTTTCAAAAAATTTAAAAAATGGGTAGGAAAATGTATGAATCGATTTGGAATTGAGCAAATTAAGGAAGATTAATTGAGATATAAGGAAGTGCTCGGCTTCTCCAGGAGGGACGCAGGGCAGGGCAGATGATCCATGTCCAACAGAGGCTGTTGGAAGGATCCAGGATGGATTTGGGAGCAAGACAGGGAATGAGGAGTGCCAAGTGCTGTCCGAAATAGGTCCTTTACCCAAACACTTTGCAGTCCAGAGAGGAAGAACAAAGCAGGCACAGGAGAGAAGAGGCTCTCGGGGGTGGCAGTGCTTGTGGCACTGCTGGGGCAGCTTTTGGGTGGCTCTCAGGAGAGAAGCTTTCTGTCCCCATCATGGTGACACCATGGGAAGGACCAGGAGGAGCTTTACATCTTGAGTACCATGAACCTCCTCAGTGACTTTCTTACTCTGCAGCTCATTCCCAGCTCTGAGGGGGCCACAAGGCTTTTCCTTCATCTTCTCTTTTTCAGGATTTTTGTCCAGCCCCAAAACTCAGGGCAGCTTTGGGATGAGGGGCTTGAGGGCACCCCCAGAAGTTTGCAGGTGACACCAGGTCATGTCCAGGGAAGGGAACAGAGTTGGGAAGGGTCTGGAGCCCCAGGAGAGGCTGAGGGAGCTGGGAAAGGGCTCAGCCTGGAGAAAAGGAGGCTCAGGGGAACCTTGTGGCTCTGCACAGCTCCTGACAGGAGGGGACAGCCGGGGGGGTTGGGCTGTGCTCCAGGGAACAGGGACAGGAGGAGAGGGAACGGCCTCAGGCTGGGCCAGGGGAGGCTCAGGGTGGACATCAGGAAAAATAAGGAAAACATTGTCCAGCACAGCTGCCCAGGGCAGTGGTGATGTCCCCACCCCTGGAGGGATTTAAAACACATGTGGATGTGGCACTTGGGGACATGGGTCAGTGGTGACCTTGGCAGTGCTGGAGGAATGGTTGGACACAATGATTTTGGAGATCTTCTCCAGCTGAAATTCCTCTTTGTTCTATGACAGCCACTGCTGATGTAAAATCATTCACCTCTCCCTATTTACAGTCTCCTTTTCCCTCTCCTCTCATATCTGGATAAATATGGATCGTGGCAGCCCTTTTCACCCCAGCCCTCGTTCTGGGAACTCAATATTGAGTTGTTTGCTCAAAGCAAGCTCCCTGAAATCTGCTATTTCTGATTTAAAGGTCAAGGAGAGAAAACAAAAAAACGGCTTAAGAAGGTAAAAAAAAAAAATCCTGACAAAATACAGCACCGGGAAAAATGAACAAGGAAGAAATGAGGGCCAGGAACAGCATCAGGAGCTGAGCTCGCGCACGGCACCGCTGGGAACGTCACGAAGGAGGCAGGAAGGACAGAGCTGAAAGCAAACAAGGCTGACTCACCTCCCTCCCCAGCAGCCCTCCACTCACCCCCACTCCTTCACTCCCCAACCTCCTCCGAGGCAGCGGATTTAAAATGTGCCCCAAGAACACATTGTCAGAAGTTTCATGAATGAATAAACATCAAGAAGGCCAAGGCCAAGGCTATGAATATTTAGTTATTGACTGACTGCAGAGATCCTGTTTTCTGCTGGAATTGTGCCCTGGGAGGGAGCAGAACAGCAGCAGGGCAGGAGCTCCTCTGGGATCCACATCCCAGGACCATGGGCCCTGCTGCTGGTGCAGACAGAAAAATCAGCTTCTCTGGAAGAGAAATTTCCTTGGTTTTCCCTGGCTTTCAATCCCTTTTGTTGGTCCTTCGATCAGCATTTAAGTGAAGTGTAAAATACTAATCATTTATTTTAGTTATTATTTAAACAGTCCAACATTCTGATTTGATGCCATGGGTACAAGGAGATAAAAATGAAATGTCTGGCAAAATTACAGACTGGTTTGGGATGGGAGAGATCTTAAAGCTCATCCCATCCCACCCCTGCCATGGCAGGGACACCTTCCACTGTCCCAGGCAGCTCCAAGCCCTGTCCAGCCTGGCCTGGGACACTGCCAGGGATCCAGGGGCAGCCACAGCTTCTCTGGGCACCTGTGCCAGGGCCTGCCCACCCTCACAGGGAAGGATTTCTGCCTCATATTTCATCTAAACATCACCTCAGAATGAGCTCAATTCTAGTAACAAATTCAGTGAAAGCAAACCCCACAGAAGGATTCACTCCTGGGAAGTCAGCAGGAACCTTCCCATCAGCCCAGCAAGGTTGTGTTGAGCCCACAATGAGCAAACCCACAATTTTTCCATTTTAAAGAGCAACAAATTACCTGGAAATCACATTTACCCACCAGTTCTTGCTTCCTTGTGGCATCACATCCCTTCCACCGCCACCTGGAGCAGCAATCTACACCCAACCATGTCTAACAGCAGGACATAAAAGCCCTTTTTTCCCTCCAAACCTCCAGGCAGCTCTAAATTTACAGCCCGTAGCATACACAAATCACGGTGGGAAGTGCCTGTGAGGATCTGAAATCACACCAAGCCTGACACTCAGCACAGCAGGAGCCTGCTGGACACACAAATCAGTGACTGGAGAGCAGAGCAGTGAGGGGGAGATCTCCAGAATCACCAAGCAGAGGCTCAGGTGTGCAAACAGCCACGGTGGTGGCACCTGGGGTGACAGGGACAGGGACAGGGATGGCAGCTGAGTGTGGCTGTTTCCTGGTATTCCAAGCAGGCATGGGATGAGATCTGGAGGGATTAAGCTGGGTGTTCTCTGTTGGGACTGCCCCTGTGACATCAGCCCTGCTGAGCTCACTGGCGAGGGGACAGAAGAGAAAGAAAACACCAATTTTCCTTGTGCAGCAAAAGCAGGGATTTGGAGCAGCATGGAATCAAACAGGAAAAAAACAAAGAAAACAATGCAGCTTCTTTTCTCTTCTGTATTTAACCTTTCAGGCTTCTGGTGTTGAGGAGACGGACCCTGACTGGCACAGGGGACAAGCACGCTGGCGTCAGCAAGGTCACCCGGGCAGCTCCAGCCAGACCCTGCCTTTCCAGCTCTGTCAAGCAGAAACAAACTGTCCTGTGCCTCTTAACATTCCTGCCTTGAAATCCTGGTGTCCCAGAGCACTGTCCCTGCTGCCTCTGGCTGATGAAGCCACTGAAATCCCTGGGACACAGCTGGGGACCCAGCCAGGGCTGTGGGCAGAGTGCCACCCCAGAGGTGCCCACCTAAGGGGCCGCAGGGAGCTTCCAGCAGAGCTGCTGCTGCCTGAAAAACGCTGTGCCACCCCTCCAGGATGCTCCTACAGCTCCCTGTCCCATGGCCCAGGACCTCCTCATGGCACAGGGTCCATTTCCCTGCTTAGGACCAGACAGATTAAAACTGGGATCGATCCAAAGCTCCAAGTGCAGCACTTTTATTCTGTGACAAGAAGAGAAACAGGAGCCTGCAGTGCTCAGGACAGTTCAGCAGTGGCTGCTTTGCCCCTAAAAGTCTCCTGGGCCTCCAAGGGAACCCTGGTGACCTCAGTGCCACAACGATTTGAGGGACAGGATCATAGCTGTCCCAGCCCTCTCCACCAGACTGTCCCCAGTTTGTGCTTAAGATTTAAGTGACTTTATGGGACCGCTGGAGCAAAGCTGGGGGCTTAGCCCTGAACAGCCCAGGGGTGAGTGATGGAGAAGTCAAACAATCATTTAGGCTGGAAAACACCTTTAGGATCAAGAAATGTCTCACTGCACAAACAGAGAGGGGATCAGAGCAGATCCTCCCTCATCTTAGCAGCCCAGCACCAGCCCAGGAGACTGGGAGAACATTTGAGAGTTTAACATCTGTGGCTTCAAAGTCCCCAAGGGCTGTAGAGGCTGGCTGAGAGAATTCAGGCAGATGAACTAAGATGGCGAAAAGGGAAAGTTTATTTCCAAGAAAGGTCTTTTATATCCATTCATATTCTAGCAACTATTGGTCAGCAGAGAATCCACCTCCCAAAACCATTGGTCACAACTAAATAACACCTAATACCAAACACAGAGATTAAGAAAGTAAAAGAATGCAGTTTATCTCCACTCTCTGTGAGAAAGAACAGAAAGGTTCTAAAACAGTGCAACCACAAACATCCATCAGGTCTTAACTGACACAAGGAATAGGGGAAGAAGCGACCCTCAGAAATGAGATTGCACTGGGGGAAGCAGTGATTGGATGTCATTGCAGGGAATTGGGTCATTTAGAGGGAAAAAACCAGAAAAGAAACCGTGCCTGAAATGAAATGATCCAGCCTGAGGAGTCTGATGTCAAACGTGTCGCATTCATGAGTGGCACAGAGATAATCCAACTGCTCCCTTTCCAACTGATTTCACTGGTGAACACAGACAGTTTTAACCCCAAATGTCCCTTCCAGGATCAGCTGTGATCCCAGCATGTCCTGAGAGCTGGTGAAGGTTGGAGGAGCTCGGAGTGATGAGTGAGGTGCAGGATCTCCCTTTCGAAGAGCCTTGCAGCCAACTCTGAGCTCTGCAGCCTCAGAAGGGCCCAGGCAGACCCCAGAGCATCCCTCAGGAGCCTGCTGGAGGGTGGGCTGAGCTACGTGTTCCCAGGGAACCGAGCCAGCCTGCTGAGGGATCTGCCCTGCTCTAACCTGGGGCCTAAAGCAGAGCTTCCTCAAACAGAGGCCAGCCAAAGTTAGGAGAATAAAAAGCAGATTGATTTAGTAAAGGCCTACAGGTGCATTCAGGGCAGACAGAGCCTACTCCAGAGGCTACACCCAAAATGGACAGCGAGTCATGAGTTTTTCACATTTTATAAGTTCTGTCCATTAACACATGGGGCCTCAATTCTCCAATTACACCTTCAGGTGATGATGTCAACCACCCCAAGCCTGCTCCCCCCAATTCACTGTTGGTTCCATATTTTGGGGCTCTGAGGCAGCAAAGTGTCCTTGGATTTTCCAACTGAGAGCAATTGCTTCATCTAAAATGCTGGGAACAGAGGTTTTTAGCACTTTATGAAGCCTAGAACTACACACCACAGCTACAGATCCATGAAAAATGGAAGCTAAAAATCCTTGAGGCATCACCCCGAGGGTGATCCTCCTGCTGGTTCTGCAGGTTAACACACAATCCCTGGAACTGCCAGCGCTGCAGGAGGAGCCAGCACAGCCCTGCTGAGAGCTGCCTCTACAACTGCCCTGCAGGCAGGCTGGGAGCACCCTGGGCATGGACCTGGCTCCAAAAGGAATGCCTTTGGATGCAGGGAGAGGGCACAGGACCAGGATCTTTAATGGAAAATTCTTCCCTGCCAGCTCAGGGAGCTGAGAGGGACCTTCTGATGAGGAGATTGTGGGAGCCAGGCATGGCTAGTCTGGAGAAGAGAGGATGAGAGGGGATCTCATCAATCCACACAAATATCCCCAAGGGGTGTCAGAGGATGGTGCCAGAGGCTTTTCAGTGACAGGACAGGAGCAGTGGCCATAAATTAAACCACAAGAAGTGCCACCTCAACACGAGGAAGAAATTCTTTCTGGATTAGTCTGGAGAAGCAAAAACTGAGAGGGGAGCTCATCAGTCCATACAAATATCTCCAAGTGGTGTCAGAGTATGGCTCCAGAGGCCTTTCAGTGACAGGACAGGAGCAGTGGCCATAAATTAAAACACAAGAACTACACCTCAATATGAGGAAGAAATTCTTTCCATGGAGGGCAGCAGAGCCCTGAACAGGTGCCCAGGGATGGTGAGGAGTCTCCCTCCTGGAGACATCCCAACCCCACCTGGACATGTCCCCTCGCAGCCAGCCCCTCTGGGATCACTCTCACCTTCAAGCCAGTGCTCTCTGCCTCGGAGCCTTTGTCCACACCCGTGATGTAGATGCCCAGGGAATACTCTGCCCCTCCTCGGATCATGAGGCCCAGGGACTTCCCTTCATTCAGGACCAGATTCACCTGCAGAGGAATAGGAAGAGACGTTCAGGTGGTGTCCAGGTGCTGCCAAAAAGAGGTGGGACACAGCCATGGGGAACAGCAGGAGGAAAATCCAGCTCTGGAGGACTGAGAGGGTTCAGCTTCGTGAGGGGCAGCACATATGGGCTGATTTCAGCTATAAATCAGCTGATCTACAGCAGTTTCCCACTCTCTCCTTTTACAGGTGCATCCCTGGGATGGAGACTGTGTCGAGAGCAACCCCAAAAACCCCACAGGCACCAATGGGGTTGATGCCTAAAGCAGGGCTTACCTGAAACAGAGACCAGACAAAGTCAGGAGAATAAAAATTAGATTAATTTATTAAAGGCCTTTAGGTACATCTAGGGCACACAGAGCCTACTCGTGAGGCTACACCCAAAATGGACAACAGGTCACGAGTTCTTCACATTATATAAGTTCTATCCATTAACATATTGAGCCTTAATCCTCCAATGACACCTTCAGGTGATGATGTCAACCACCCAAAGCCTGTTCCCCCCAATTCACTGTTGGTTCCATATTTTGGGGCTCTGAGGCAGCGAAGTGTCCTTGGATTTTCCAACTGAGAGCAATTGCTTTGTCTAAAACGCTGTGAGCAGAGGTTTTTAGCACTTCCTATGGAGCCCAGAGCTGCACACCAAAGCTACAGATCCATGGAAAATAGAAACTAAAAATCCTTAAGGCATCAGGGTGGTGCCAGCCAGCACTGGCTGCAAATTCCCCCTCTGGCATCCCTGCCCTGTGCCAACAGAGCCATGATCCTCCTCCATCAGCCTGGGAATGAGCCCAGCTCCAGCCCCTGCCCTTCCCTGGGCACTGCTGCCCCTGCAGGGCCACCCCAGGCACAGTCATGGCACTGGGGGCTCCTCCTCCCCTCCACGTGCCTGATTTTCCTCGATTAACAACACCAGGACAAATTTCCATCCACGCAGCACACACTGCAGAAGACATCTCAGATTCTCCACAACCTGACAGGCAGCACCTGGACAGGCACTCTCCCCACCAAATGCTGATTTGCTAACCCAGCTTCCATCTGCCTTCCTCCAGCCTCTCCTCCTCACAAGGCCTGACACTCTTTGGGTGTTGAGGGGAGGATTTGGAGTGCATGAGCAAGCCTGTGCTCAGCTCCCTTGAGGACTCTCAATTTAAAATGGCCTTTGTTCACTCGCTGCATGGCACATTAGAAATTAATAGGTTGTTTTTCTGCTTTGGTCCCAAGTTTTAAGTCACTTCTGGAGAAAAGCAGACAGCAGGAATAAAAACAAATGAGAAAAGCCAAAATGTGTTTCACGCTGATAGAAACAAGCAGAAACAGGCTGTTTGTAAAGGGCTTTTATATTTAAACACCTTCGCTGCAGTCAAACCAAAATCTTTCACATTTACCTGAATGGAAAAATAATTCCCAGCTTCAAGTCAGTAATTAATCCATCTTTCTAGAGGACACAGCATCACAGAGGGAATTCAGGCCAGTCTGAGAGTGGCTGGCATTGAAAACCCATTTTCTGTCTTGGTGATAGAAACACAGATCAGCAGCAGGACACGAATCTACCCAAGGCTCCACAGTTTGGATTTACTGAAATGGATGCAAAGCTGGAATGAGAACTGTAAGGCATCAACGACCTGTACCAGCATCCTTCCCTGAAAATCCTGATGTTCCCTGGGTTTCCTCTCCCTCCTTTAAAGTGCAGAAAGTGCTGGAAACAATTTTAGCATTGAAGGATTATAAGGGAATTATAGAGACCTTCACGCTTCAGGCTGGAGAGACGAGCTGGGCATTGGACCCACCCAAAGGAGCAGCTGCCTGTCAAATCCAAGGGCAGTTTGGTTTTCTCTTCACGTGGAAACCTCGCTCTGGACCACAGAACACTTTGCTGAGTGTTTTTACAAATTGGGAAAATATTCAGCTTTTCTGAAGTGCTGTTATCTCACAATCTGCCTAATGGCATTTGGGATTTCCCTGCTGTAAATTTTTCACCCCACCGTGGCTGCACCTCTGAAATATTCCCCAGTGTTGGGAAAAATACAAATAGGAGAAATGCAGCACGGTGCTTGGAATTACAGATCAGGTCAGAACAGTGCAGGAATGACACAATTCCCTCTCTAAGCCCCTGAATAACATTTTTACAAGCTGGGGTTAGCAGCAGGAGGGACAGACATTTCCATTTCCCTTTAACACTATCCTGGTAAGCCGAGAAGTTGCTCCCCCCACGTAGGGAGAGCATCAGATGGAGTAAGAGATATTCCTCTCCCTGTGCAGCTGAGGTGCTGCCACGTGAGCTGCTGTGCTCACCCTGCACGGGGCAAACTGCACTTTCAGAGGCAGGAAAATGATGGAAACAGACAGCCTGGAGCCCTCAAACCCAGCAAACCAGAGCTGTGTGGGAAAACCTCAGCACTCCTGAAAAATACATCGCTGCTGGCAGCCCAGAGAGCTGGGTTGCTGAGGGCTTAATTGCATTTCTTAATCAGCTAATAGCTACAGCTCCCTGAACAAATCCTGCCGGGAATAGCCTGGCAGGGGCCAGGGAAACAAGCACGGGAGCATCCAGCCCATGGACAGAGCCAGGATTTCGGGAATAGCTGGGAAAGGGAGGGAGTGCTGGCAGGCAGGGCTCGGCTGGGTCAGGCTGGGAGGAGGGAAGGAGGAATGGAGGGTAAGCTCATTGCTGGTGTTGCCTTTTTCAGCCTAGAAATGAAACTCGACATCATTTTAGTCTAGGAGGTAATAGAAAAGTGGATCTTTCTTGGAGCTCCAGGGGCACTTCTGGAAGAATAGCCACAAAGGCCCAGCCTCACAGGGGTGAGTACAGTTGGGTTAGATTTTAGGAAATTAGCAGAATTGATAAAAAGCACCAATTAGGACAAGTGGTGATGCAATTCCCCCCAGGTCAAGCCCCTTCTCTGGAGCCCCCACCCTCAGCACTGGTTGGACTTGCTGATGGCAATTTGTCTGGAAGGTTTTGCTCTCAGCCTTGGTTCCCAGGAAGAGCCAAGACAGCAGAGGAGCCTTGTGCTCCCCAGGCTTGGAGCTCTGCAATGGCTTTGGTCTCTCCATGTGGGGAAAGGGCAGGGAAAAGTCCTGGGAAGGCTACAAATACAAAAAATAAAAAAGGCAAAAATCACTCTGGCGTCACTGGGATGAAGCAAAGGCTGAGCCGCTCCATGGAAAGAGCTTAGGGACCACAGGGGACAATGTGCACACTCCTCCCCAAGGGGCTCTGTCTCCAGAGACGGGCACAGCACAGAGGTGGTGGCCCTGCCACGCTGGGTGTCCCAGGCACAGCATTGTCACACTGCTGCCACCGTGGGAGCCACCCCCACACAGCTCTGGGGTGGCACTGACCCACGAGCACAGCTGTGCTGTCATGGGAAGGAGCCACACCTGTGACCACACCGATGTCCCCAGAGGTTCCAGGGGACAGGGATGATCCAGGGCTACTCTGGGAACAGACCCTCAACACAGAATTCCCTGGGCCAAGCCCTTCTGTTTGGGCTTTCCCACCCAGGTTTGTACACAGTGATTGGCACTCCAGGGCCAAGGCTTGGCCCAAAAGTGGGAATTTGGTTCCATTTCCACTTTGTGCTCCCTCCCTCCTCCCTGGCTGAAGCTCTCTCAGGGTGAGAAGCTGCAACACACCTCAGGGAGAGCTGGGATCACACCAAGCTCCTAAATCCAGCCTGTCCTGACCCCATCCTAAGGCAGGCAGCACACAGGGGCAGCTGTGCTGTGGGGGAAACTGAGGGCATCACAGAGTAACAGAATGGTCTGCACTGGAAGGGAACTTAAAACTCATCCGGTGCCACCCCTGCCATGGCAGGGACAGCTCCCACTGTCCCAGGCTGCTCCAAGCCCTGTCCAGCCTGGCCTGGGACACTGCCAGGGATCCAGGGGCAGCCACAGCTTCTCTGGGTACCTGTGCCAGGGCCTGCTCACCCTCTCAGGGAACAATTCCTTCCCAATATCCAATCTAATTCCACCATCCTTCAGCTTAAAGCCATCCCCGCTTGTCCTGTCCCTCCACCCCTTGTCCCCAGTCCCTCTCCAGCTCTCCTGGAGCCCTTTAGGTCCTGGAGGCTCAGGAATATCCCGACAAGGTCACCCCCACACCTTGCCAGGCGTTCCCAGGCTCACCACAGCACCATCACTGCCCTGTCCCCACCTCCTGCCCTGTGCCATTCCCAGGCTGTGCCCAGCCCCTGCGACTCCTGCCTGCACCACACAGAAACATTTGGAAGTTCAAGGTCACAGCTTTAATTTCTGTTTCAACACTGAAACATCTGCCATCTCCTTTAGCAGGAAATAAAGGGAAAAAAAAATGCCATCATCAGTGAGGCATTTGCTCCGAGCTGATTCCTGCACAGGACTTCTTCTGCCTGGGTTTATGGAATTACCTGTTGACAGATTCAATTCTGCCATTAGGAAAAGGCGTTTCAGACACAAATTAGCCTGCCCCAGTAGGACTCAGCACACAGCTGTGTGGCTGAGGAGGTTCCAGCCACGCTGACAGCTATTTCCAGGCCATTAGTGCTGCCACACAACACAAACAACAGCCAGGGAGCTCGCAGGGCTCATCCTCCTCCTGCTTCCCAAGGAAACCCCACCGTTTGTGTCTAGACATCCTGCGAACAGCGAGGGTGGGGAGGCAGAGCTGGCTCAGGGGCCATGAGCTGAGTCCTGAGAGCAGCTGGGGGTGACATCAGAGCTGTCCCAGTGCCACCCCCCGCCCCTGAGGCCATGCCAGCACTTGGGCTGCCACCTCCGAGGGTGTTCAGTGCCCAGCACTGGGGACAGGGAGCAGCTCCCAGGGCTGAGGGGTGACACCCAGAGCACAGGGACAGTGTTCAAACCAAGTCCCCTGCCCCTCCCAAGCCTCAGCCCAGCTCCTGTTGAGCCCAACCCTTCCTCCCCCCTGGGCAGAGCTCGGCTCATGCAGCAATTGGGAAAAAGCACTTTGGGGTGTTTTTCTGCTTCAAGTGCCCAAAACAACAACCACATGGAAGTGCTGCCCCTCAGGGGATGACCCAAAGGATATTTTGGGGTAAGTCTGCTGCGACAGAGCTACAGAATGCTACAGAATTCCATTTTCCTGACTCCTGGAAACATCCTAGACCAGGACAAGCTGATACAGCTGAAGATGCCCCAGCTGATTAGATGGGCTTGAAAGGTCCCTTCAACCCAAATCATTCCCTGCCTGTCACCCCCAGGGGCCTGGGGCACCAGTGGCTCACATCCCATATTCCAGCAGCACAGGGAACTCCAACACCCCCCACTAGCCTGGATAGACTCAAAGCTGTAAACAAAATCAAACCCCAGCAAGGTCAGAGCGAGCAAACAGTGAGAGATGTGGGGAGCCAGATCATTCACACTGAAAATGTCATTACAAACCCACAGAAAGAAATCCTGCCTTCCCTCCCTGCATCTCTTATCCTTCATGCTCAAGTGGTCACCAGCAGTGTCCCAAACATTCAAGCCATGCAATATTAGCACAGATATTTTCTTTCTTTTTTTTTTTTAAACAATATTTACAGCTGCTTTTGGCTACAGAGCTGCCTGAAGATGAGGGGATGTTCACACTCTCTTTATTATGTTTTCCTTCTTCTGCTGCACCAAGAGCTGGAAGGAAGCAGCAGCTCCCCTGGCAATAAGCACATTAGGGCACAATTCAGCTGATGGAATGGTGTTTCTCAGAGAACTCGAAACACAGCACTGGCAGAGTGTTGTGCACACTTCATCTTCCTCCCAGCTCAGCAGCACCTCCGAGTTTTCGCTGTCTGAGGGCTCCCAAAGTGCTTTTAATGAAATAAGCTGTTGATCCCAGAAGTCCATCAATGACAATTCCAGCACAAATGGCCCTTGCTGCTGCTGTGACAAATCCCGAGGACTTTCAGCCTGGAGAGACAATAAAAATCCAAGTGCTCTGAAGCAGAAGGTGAGCATGGGGAGCAGGTCCCAGCTTTCCAGGGACATCCTGGGATGGGGCTGGGGGCTGTCACCTGCTGCTGTGCCTGTCCTGGCTCCAGGAACATTTCCCCAAAGCTTTGCACAAATTCAAACCTTTCACACTTCCTGATCTGTTCCTCCCCCTGTGGGGCAGCTGGGCACAGGGCTCTGATGGAAGCCTGGATTCACTGATTACAACCACAGGGAAGGCTGCCCTTACTGCAGGAAAATATGAGATTTGGAAAATACGAGATTTGGAAAACACGAGATTCGGAAAATATGAGATTTGGATAACACGAGATTCGGAAAATACGAGATTTGAAAAAGACGAGATTTAGAAAATACAAGATTTGGAAAACACGAGATTTGGAAAACACGAGATTCAGAAAATATGAGATTTGGAAAATACGAGATTTGGAAAACACGAGATTTGGAAAACAGGAGATTCAGAAAATATGAGATTTGGAAAACACGAGATTTGGAAAATACGAGATTTGGAAAAGACAAGATTTGGAAAATATGGCTCCTGCCACACACAGCACGGCCATGGAAAACAAGATCTGTAACACCTTGCACAGCCACAGGCTGGAGCTGCCAGCAGCTCCTTCAGCCCAGCATTCCCTTCATTCTCACATCCCTTGCCTGTGCCATCACTCATGGTAAGTCAGGTCTGCTCTGAAAACCTGGCCCAGATCTCACCCAGAACAGCCTCTGGCCTGAGCTCAGGGCTCTGCCTGGGGGAGGATGGGGAAAGCCAAGCTGCCAGCCCACCAGGGATCCCCAAATCCACACCGTGGCTCTTCCACAGCTGGAAGGGAAGGGATCCCAGTGCCCACAGGCACAAGGGGACATTGCCACAGGGCAGGAACGCTGCCTTTGGAGCTGAAGCACTGCCCAAAGCCACCTGAGGTCAGCCAGAGGCCAAGCACCCTGTTCCACTGTTGGGGAGGATGAAATAGGAAAGCACTATAAATATGATTAGCTGGCAAAAGATGCTGAGAATATGGAAACTATAAACGAGATTGAAATGAAGACAAGCTTTGAGATACCAAACCCCAGTGACTGAACAACTGAAAACAATGGTATGGCCACTGAAGGTAATCCCCTTTGGATTAAACAATTCCCTCTGCTTGCAGACAGGTCCAAGGGTCAGAGCAGACCCTACCAACTTGGCAGAGGGTCCAAAAAGCAGTTTTTAGAGTTTAAAATATAACGTTGTATGGTAATGCAATGACTCTCATAGGCTGTGTGTAAATGTTGTAGGATTTGTAGCTTGTTCTAGATTGGTTAGTGAAAATTAGAATATTCAGCACAGAAGATGATTTATTGTATTGTAAACAGCAACCACGGGATTCCATATTCTGTACTTCTCTCTCTCTCTCTCACCTCTCTGCCCTGCTCTGAGCTGTGTCTGGCAGCTCCTGGCAGGTCTCCTACCCCCACACTTTTTTTACAATAAACCTCATGCTCTAAGACCAAACTTCCGAAGTCTCTGATCTCCATCCCGACTGTCTAAAGCAAACCACACCTACACCTCAGATGGCCAAATCCTACATTCCACACCTCCATCCCACGGGGATGATCCCACAGATCTCAGGATGGATCAGTTACACCAGCACACACCTCACCACGGTGGTTTCCATTCCAAGCCTTTGGATAACAAATCCTTCTGCCTCCACATAATCAACTCGTTAAACTCAGTGACGAACCCATCCTTCCAGGCAGCCAGACAGGAATATTTCTATTGCCTGAAGATGCCTCCAGCCTTGATTTTAACCTTGGAAAAGCTGGAAATATCCCTTAGACTCCAGTGGTGCTGCAGTCATGCTGAGCTGCAGCAATGGATTCACATCACTCCAGCCTCCTGCTGCAGGCTGGAGCTGCTCTGCTGTGTTTTCCCAAACCCTGCCTGTTTGAAAGCATTTGCAGATTCATTCCAGGACATTCAGATTGATTAGAAGTAGGAGAGAGTGGGGAAAAAAGAAAAGAACCAACTAATTCTCCCCTCAGAATGTAAAACCACCCACGAATCAAACAGGCCTTGGTATCTGTCAATTCTGGTTGACTGGGCTGAATTAACCAGGGATGTGTTCCATTTATTTGCATTTTTGTGAACAGAATAACCCCATTTTCAGCATAATTATATATCTGCAGCCACTTAGAAATCAACACATGCAAATAGAAAGAGAGAAAACGGGAGGCAGGTGGTTCCCCTGTTCTGGGACACGTTTTCACCCCCCATGGTGCTCAGTAATTCAGGATCCAGCCCAGCCATGCCCTGCAGCCTGCGTGCAGAAAATGCCACCCAAAGAACCCTCTCCAAGCCCAGCCAGGGCAGGCTCTGCTGGCTGCCAGCAGCTCGGGTCAGGGCAATTGCTGCCACCATCAGCTGGCACAGCAGGGCATCCCTGGATGCAGAGGTGTCTGGGCACCCTTGAGCATTTCAGAGCTGCAGCATCCAGTAATTTGCTTTCTTCTGGTCTTACAGACGGGAAATCAGGAGTGGAGGTGATTGTGAAATTCATTCCAAGCCTTGTGCACTGACAGCCGTGAGCGATGTCCCTGCTGGTGTCACCAAGGAGTGGGGTCAGGAGAAGGCTGAACACTCCCTCTGCATCCCACCTCTCCATCCCACCTCTCCATCCCAGCTTTCCGTCCCAGCTCTCCATCCCATCTCTCCATCCCATCTCTCCATCCCAGCTTTCCATCCCATCACTGCAAACTTCAAATATTTCCTGCAATTTTCATGGATTCTTCCCAAGTTAACACAGAGACCTCCAGTGCCCTGTCCTGGGGTCAAAGCAGGATCTTCTCTTGGAGACTCCAGAGGAGGCACCAAGGGGATCAGAGGATGGAGCAGCTCTGCTGGGAGGGAAGGCTGCAGGAGCTGGGGGTGTTCACCTGCAGAGGAGAAGCTTTGGGGTGACCTTGCAGTGCCTGAAGGAGCTGCAGGAAAGATGGAGAGAGACTTTGGACAAGGGATGGAGGGGCAGGGCAAGGGGGAATGGCTTCAAACTGACGGAGAGTAGGTTTAGATTGGATATTGGGAAGGAATTGTTCCCTGGGAGGGTGGGCAGGCCCTGGCACAGGTGCCCAGAGAAGCTGTGGCTGCCCCTGGATCCCTGGCAGTGTCCAAGGCCAGGCTGGACAGGGCTTGGAGCAGCCTGGGACAGTGGGAGGTGTCCCTGCCATGGCAGGGGTGGCACTGGATGAGCTTTAAGGTCTTTTCCAACCCAAACCAATCTGGGACTCTCTGAGAAGGCAAAGTGCCACCTGAGTGTGTGGAGCAGCACCAAGGAACGCAAGGACAAGCTCAGATTTCGGAAGAGCCACTCCAGCAAAGGCTGCTCCAGGGCGAGCAGGAGCACCCCCAGGGCCAGCAGATCTCCCCAGGGCTCTGCAAGGGCCCAGGGCCACTTGTTCAGCCACAGGATTGTGAGCATTCCATGTCCACAGCCTGCAAGGACTGAGGAATGATGTGCACAGACACAAGTGCTCTGCTGCTCTGCCAAGGTGACACCGAGGGGCGGGAGGACACCAGCCAGCAGCGCCTGCTTTCCTCTTCTCCTCAAAATAAAAATAACAGGCCCTTCTCCCTTGTGGCCCACATGAATATTTCATCAGCAAACTGCCTCATCCTCAATTAGATTTTTCTCTCCCTCTGGCTGGGATGGGAAGCTCACAGACCCTTCCACAGCGTTTCCAGGAGCTGAGGACATTTTGGGTACAGACAGAGCGATGTCAGGATGAAAGGATGGCAACAGTCAGGGCTCCAAGCAATTCCGTGTCTTTGGGGAGCCAGGGCTTACTCCTAGGGCAGTGCTGTGATATTCCATGGGTGGCAATAAGGAAACACCACATCCTGTTTGTACCCATCTGTCCCTCCAGCTGTGCCTCACTGCAGGGCCACCTGAGCTCTGGGACTCTGCAGTGACACTTCTGGAGGTGTGCCTGGCCATGGGAGTGTGAGGGAGAGGAGACATTAAATCCCCAGGATCAGATATTGCAGCTCGAGCACCCTGTGCTGGCTTCCCTTACACCAAGGTCTGTTCCAAGGAGGGCAGCTCCCAGCAAGAGAGCAGGGCTGGAAATTCGATGTGCTGATGGTTTGCTTCTGTCAGACGCCCAGGATTCAGGCCCAGCACTGCCACACTCCCCTGGGGTCACTACTGAAGCCATTCCCTTCCCTGCTTCTCTTTCCCTTTCACACAGACCCCTCCTGGCCTAGGCTGCCTCCCCATAAATGGAAATGGAAAATCATCTGGTTTATTTTAGAGCATTTTTGGAAGAGAAAAATTGGAGGGTTATTTTTTTTTACTCAGACAAAACTGCCAAGAGGCCCAAGAAAGCCTCACAGAAACACCTGAGGAAAGATGTGAAATGCAGGAGGAAGGGCAGGAAGGCACTCTGAGATCCAGCCCTGCACAGCCACAAGGGACACAGCTTAGAAGAGACCTTAAAGATCATCCCATCCCACCCCTGCCAGGGCAAGGACACCTCCCACTGTCCCAGGCTGCTCCAAGCCCTGTCCAGCCTGGCCTTGGCCATTTCAGAGATCCAGGGGCAGCCAAAGCTGCTCTGCCCACTCTCCCAGGGAACAATTCCTTCCTTAGTATCCAATCTAAGCCTACTATCTGATAGTTTGAAGCCATTCCCTGTGTCCTGTCCCTCCATCCCTTGTCCCCAGTCCCTCTCCAGCTCTCCTGGAGCCCTTCAGGCACTGGAAGGGCTCTGAGGTCTCCCCACAGCTTTCCTTTCTCCAGGCTGGACATGGATGTCAGTCCCTCGATGTCCAGCCAATCAACCTCCTGCTGTGAAAAGCCTTAAGAGCCACTTCTGCTTTGGTGGCTGCTCCTGGCAGGTCCCTCCCTGCCAGCCCAGGCTGCACCTGCACAATTCCTTCCCTCCAGCCCAGCTTCTCCCTGTGCCAAACAGCACCAAAGCCAACCCATCCCATCCCACAGGACTCCTCAGGGCAGGCAGAAGGAGAAAACCAGGATCCTGAAGGAGAAAACCAGGATCCCGAAGGAGAAAACCAGGATCCTAAAGGAGAAAACCAGGATCCCAAAGGAGAAAACCAGGATCCCAAAGGAGAAAACCAGGATCCCAAAGGAGAAAACCAGGATCCCAAAGGAGAAAACCAGGATCCCAAAGGAGAGATGGGCCATCCCAATGGAGACTTGTAGTTGCACTGTTTTAGGAATCTTTCTGTTCTTTCTCAGAGAGAATAAAGATAAGCTACATTCTTTCACTTTCTTAATCTCTGTGTTTGGTATTAGGTGTTATTTAGCTGTGACCAATGGTTTTAGGAGGTGGATTCTTTGCTGACCAATAGTTGCTAAGTTATCAATGGATATATAAAGAGGTTTCTTGTAAATAAAGCTCTCCTTTCACCATCTTGGTTCGTCTGCCTGAATTCTCTGCCAGCTCCTGCAATCCTTGAGAAATCTAAAGCCATAGAGACTCACACAGATGACAAGCACAGGGGAGACAAGGAGGGTTGGGACTGCACGGGAAGAGGTCCCCAGCGTCCCCTCACTCACCTTTTTCTCGTCGCCCTCCTGCAGGAGCTGGAGGTGGCTCCTCTTCTCGCTGTCCCTGCGCAGGGAGCTGTTCTGGTGGTGGGGCAGCCCCGTGGGGGGGGACACGCTGCGGCCCTGGGGGTCCACCCAGGTGTAGATGTGGTTGGTGACATAGCCCCCCGGGATGCGCCCCACCGAGTGCACCGACAGGTTCAGCTTCTTGCAGCCCTTCAGCACCTGCAAGGCAAGCCAAGGACGAGGGTTAATGGCCACAGGGCCACCTGGACTGCAGGGGGACACGGATTTGCTCTTTCTTGAGGATCAAAGGTCTGCAGCTCCTCTGCAGCCACCAAATGAGAAATAGAAAGCTGGGGGGAAAAGCTGGGATTTTTCTGTTCTCTCCTGGCTGCAACAGAGTTAAGGCAAAGCTGCTGCTGCTGAGAAAACACAGAAAAAACCCTTCCCATGAGGCAGGGAAAGAGCAGAGTGAAGAGGTGAGGTGAGCAGAGGATGGGCTGACCCTAGGACTGAGCAGCTTTGGAGAGGAGTCAGAGCAGGACAGGGAACAGAGCTGGAGGGGGCAGCACTCATCCTTGGCCAAAGTCCCTCTCCAGCTCCCTTGGAGCCCCTTCAGGCACTGGAAAGTGCTCCAAGGTCTCCCTGGAGCCTTCTCCTCTGCAGGCTGAGCATGGATGTCAGCCTCTCAATGTTTGCTGGCAGCAAACAACAACCACGGTGGGAAAGCCTTAGCTCAGCCCCAGCTCTGTCCCCACAACTCCAAACCCTGCCATTGGAACAGCTCCTGATGCCTTCAGGGAACATTGACAGCACTCGCAGAAATTCAGCCATTTAGTTACCAGCTGCCTCCCCAGCACAAGCAGTCAATTAATGAGTGCAATAATTACTAAATATACACATACACTTCAACCAGCATGCACAGAGATGACCTCGGGGCCCAGAGGAGGTGATTTGCCATCGCTCTGCTGCCCCTCCAGCTTCCACTGTCAGAAGCTGACACAGGAAACTTCAATTAACACATAGGAGTTGTCCCTGGGGACAGCTCTAAGTGCTGATCCCTCCAGAGGCCTCGGGAAGATCAGCACTGCAGATCTGCTCTCAGAAAGGAGGTGTTTGGGGTTTTTTTCTCATATATACATCATTCTGACGTGTTGCTCCTGAAGGTCTCCTGTCCCCACTGAGCAGAGAAGCTGCTGAGCAAAGCTGTGGCTGGGAAGAACCAAAGCCAGCAGCTCCTCAGGAAAGGGTCAAACTGTCAGGAGTCCTGGGCTGGCTGGATCCCAGCCCTGCCCTGGCAGCACTCCCTGCCAGAGCCACAGAGAATCCAGCTCAAACCCCAGCTCAGCATCTCCATCACACAGCCATCACCTTGGCTGAGAACTTGTCACATGCTCCCAAGGTCACCGTGTCCCGGAGGGCTGGCACCAGGACTGGGAAACCAAGAGCCCCAGCAGGACACCCGCAGAGCACTGCATCCCCTGGGCTGCTCCAGTCCCTCAGAGGGGATCTCCTCCCTCCCTGCAGGCACACGGAGCCCAGCTGGGCTGGCAGAGGTGCTCACCACCCTCCATCATGCCCTGGGATGATGGAGCAAGCTCTGAGCCCTCTGCCCACCCCAGGGCACCGCTCTCCCATGGGCACTGTGGCCTTGCCAGGCTTCAGGGCACAGAGAGCTGCCCCAGGCAGAGCTGCTGCCCAGCCAGGCTCGGCATGGGCTGAACTCTGTGGTGCTCACGGAGCTGGGGTGGCAGGGACACTTCTCAGAGCTACCGGGGCAGGGTGACCCCTGTGAAATGGGATACAGGACCCCTGCAATGATCTCTGTTCATCCAAACTGGAGCCATCTCCACAGAACCTCTTTGGAGTCTGCACGGCATCGCTGTGTCCCTGTGCCAGGCACTGCTGGGGCCACACCTCAGGTGCTGTGTGCACTTCGGGCATCTCAGCTCAGAAGAACCGCAGCGTGTCCAGGGAAGGGAATGGGGCTGGGAAGGGTCCCTCTGGATCCCTCTGGAGCCCCAGGAGGGGCTGAGGGAGCTGGGAAAGAGCTCAGCCTGGAGAAAAGGAGGCTCAGGGGGACTTTGTGGCTCTGCTCAGCTCCTGACAGGAGGGGACAGCCGGGGGGGTCAGGCTGTGCTCCAGGGAACAGGGACAGGAGGAGAGGGAACAGCCTCAGGCTGGGCCAGGGGAGGCTCAGGGTGGACAGCAGCAGGAATTTCCCCATGGAAAGGGTGGGCAGGCCTTGGCAGGGCTGCCCAGGGAGGTTTGGAGTGCCCATCCCTGGAAGGATTTAAGGAAAGACTGAACGTGGCACAGGGATCCCTTCCCTCCCTTCCT
Organism: Acanthiza pusilla; assembly: GCA_036630365.1. Taxonomy (NCBI): domain Eukaryota; kingdom Metazoa; phylum Chordata; class Aves; order Passeriformes; family Acanthizidae; genus Acanthiza; species Acanthiza pusilla. Next base: position 8,835,879 of record JAXCHO010000028.1, on the reverse strand, counting down.
CAGAGAATCTCTCCCGAAAGGAGAGGAGAAAGCAGCCAAGAAAACCCTGTGGGGTTCGTCCCACACAGGGGAGACATGAGGCACAGCAGAAGGGAGCAGACCCCGGCAGGGGCTCCACTGTGTGACACTGTGCAGTGTCACAGCCTGCCCCAGCACAGGGCAGAGGTGCCTGATGGAGCCTGGCACAGACATTTAGCCTCAGCCAAATGTCATCCCCGGCAGGGCAGGGACAGCGGCAGAGCTGCTCTCTGCAGGCACAGCGAGGCTGGCAGGGATGAGAGGCCAGAGATTTACAAGGGAATTTTTATGTCCCCCTGCGTGTCCCTTGACAGGGCCACCAGGGGCACGATCTGAGGCCGCAGGGAGATGTTTTATGCATGAAGGTGACAGCAGAGAGCCGAGGGGAGGGAGCAGCTGCACAGCTGGAGGCAGCAGGATCAGCCAGGGCTCCCTGGCAGCCTCCATCCGAGAGGGGACACGGGAGGGGACAGAGCTGGCAGTGCCCACCAGGACACTGCTGGCGACAGTGTCTCCCAGAGAGGCAGAGCTGCAGCACGCTGGGGACACTCTGGGGAGTCCTTTATACATTTACTGAGGTGTCTCAAGCAGCTTCCTGCCCAGCACAGAGTTTCCTTCCCAAAAACCCCCACTGCTCATGCCCAGGGCACGATGGAAGAGGAGCCCATCAGAGACCTTTCCTGCCCTTAGGAGCCCTTCAGGACACCCTTTTGCACCTGATCACCTGGGGATCTCCACCTTTTGGAGACCTTTGGGGTGGTCACAGGTGGGGGAGGACAGTCACACCCACAAAAACTTTTAAGGGACTTTCAGAGGGACTTTTCACAAGGCCATGTGGTGATAGGACAGGAAAGAATGGCTCCTTGCTGAAGGATGGCAGAATTAGATGGGATATTGGGACGAAACTCTTCGTGTGAGAGGCACAAACAGTTTCCCCAGTCCAGTGACAACTAAAGTCAGTTCTGCTCAAACATCTGAGCTGCCAGGAAGTTTTTGCTCATCAGGCACCAGCTCTTTAAACTGCAGCTGCCACGGCTGGGAGAGGAGATGAGAGGGAAGCACTTTTCCCTCGTTTTCCCTGGGATAACAGCACGGCGTGTGCTCACGCTGAAGCCCAGCAGGCACGGGGACAGGACCTGGCACAGATGACAGAACCTTTGTGCATCCTCACGCTGAACCAGAGCTGAACAGAGCGCTTGGCAGCAGGAGCTGCAGAGTGATGAGGCACCAGGTGAGCCAAGGGGGAGAGGCTTCCCCCTGCCCCCAGAGTGGGACAGAACCCACAGAACCCACAGCAGTGCTGTGCTGAGCTCCAGCAGAGCAGAGCTCCCATCCATGGCCCTGCACAAGCTGAAATGCTGCACTTCCCCTCTGCTGGTCCTTCCTCCCCGCTGGCTTCACCAAGGCCAGACCTCATCCCAATGGGGACTCCAAACCTCCCCGGGCAGCCCTGCCAAGGCCTGACCACCCTTTCCATGGAGAAATTCCTGCTGCTGTCCACCCTGAGCCTCCCCTGGCCCAGCCTGAGGCTGTTCCCTCTCCTCCTGTCCCTGTTCCCTGCGAGCACAGCCCAACCCCCCTTGGCTGTCCCCTCCTGTCAGGAGCTGAGCAGAGCCACAGGGTCCCCCTGAGCCTCCTTTTCTCCAGGCTGAGCCCTTTCCCAGCTCCCTGAGCCACCCCTGGGGCTCCAGCCCTTGCCCAGCTCCATTCCCCTTCCGTGGACATGCTCCAGCCCTCAATGTCTCTCACACTGAAGAGCCCAAACTGGACACAGCACCTGAGGTGTGGCCCCAGCAGTGCCCAGCACAGGGGACATTCACACAGGACAAGCTCTGGATGGGAATTCCACAAGGGAGAACTTCTTCCTCCCAGCCACATCCTGTCCTGTGTGCAGTGACTGCAGAGAGAGCCCCACAAAGCCACGGCAGAACTCATCCTGCAAGGTTTTTGGGAAATCACATAATCTCCTGGGCACACTGAACCTCACCCAGCCACCGTTAAACAAAAAATTCCACCTCCTTAACCTCCTCTGCAGGATCAGACAGCGCAGGCTGCACCTCCACCTCCTTTCTCCAGCCATTCCAGGGATTTGCTGTGTGCTGTTCAGTGCTGCTGGGTTTTGCTCCAGCCTCAGCCGAGATTTGGCTCTGCCCCATCTCTGAAGTGTTTGAGGACCATGGGGTGGAAGGTTTAGGGCTGGCACCACAGTGTGAGAGCACACCTGCCAGCAGCCAAGCTCAGAGAAATCATTTATTTGAACCTGGGAATTAGTGCCAAAACCTTTAGCAGAGAAACAGTCACCAAGTGGCCAGAAATGTCACCAGAAGCTGCAGGTGCCAGAGAGAGGGGCGGATTGATTCCACCAGGCCCCTGATCCCCTAACAACACTCCATTTAATTACCTGTCAAGCCCCCTGAGAGGGAAGTGGATCGTTTAAACTGATCAAAAAGGGAAACACACATCTCACGTGCCACAATTACCTTTTAAAAAACCCCATAAAACCCAAACAACTCCCAGTACATCATGTTCTGTTGGGGAGGATGAAATAGGAAAGCCTTATAAATATGATTACCTGGCAAAAGATGCTGAGAATATGGAAACTGTAAGCGAGATTGAAATGAAGACAAGCTTTGAGATACCAAACCCCAGTGACTGAACAACTGGAAAACAATGATATGGCCACTGAAGGTAATCCTCCTTTGATTAAACAATCTCCTCTGCTTGCAGACGGGTCCAAGGGTCACAGCAGACCCTACCAGCTTGGCAGAGGGTCCAAAAAGCAGTTTTTAGAGTTTAAAATATAACGTTGTATGGTAATGCAATGACTCTCATAGGCTGTGTGTAAATGTTGTAGGATTTGTAGTTTGTTCTAGATTGGTTAGTGAAAATTAGAATATTCAGCACAGAAGATGATTTATTGTATTGTAAACAGCAACCACGGGATTCTATCATTATTCTATCTTCCTTCTTCTTTCTTCTCTCTCTCTTACCTCTCTGACCTGCTCTGAGCTGCATCTGGCAGCTCCTAGCAGATCCCCTTCACAATAAACCTGACTTCAGAGATCTCTCATCTCCATCCCGACTGTCCGAAACAAAACCACTGACAAAATCCTACAATGTTCTTTCCTAGGATCCAGCCTGGCATCTGCCACCCTTCTGAAACCCTGCCAGTCTCACATCTTCACCATTTCCCCCCTCACTTTCCCATTCCTCAGCAGTCCTGAAAGCCTGTGTAAAAGCATCTTCAGAACACGCCCAGAAGGAGCCCAGATGTCAGAAATCAATGGTTATTAATCGCCAGGATCCTCCTGGCAGCCTGCCCGACCCTGACCCAGCCCCCTCATTTACCTTCCCGCTAAGGAAAGCAGCAATGGGCTCCCATGGAGTGGGCAGATCCCAGCTGGATACTGGGAGCGTGAACTGTGAGCCATCCTCCCTCTCTCCACAGCCTCGAGCTGCATTTTCTTCCGGCAGGAACAGCCTCACCAGAGCTGCTTTGGCTCTGGGGTAATGGGCACTGGATAATGGGCACGGGATAATGGGTGTGGGATAATGGGCATCGCTCTGCTGGCGAGCTCCAAAGGTCAGTGCAGAGGTTATCAATCACTGCAACACCAGGAATTTGGCTGCAAGTCCTAAAAAAGTAAGGCACGGGTTTGGAATAAAGCTGCAAAGAAGAAGGAAATGCTGAGGTACCACAGGAGGGAGGCAGAGGGAGCTTTTACAGCACATTCCGGCACTGTGCAGGCAGAAGTTTGTTCTGCCACTGTTTCCTGCTCCATCCTGGACACAGGGGCTCGGGGGGGTTAGGCTCGTGGGATCAGACAGGCTGAGCAAAACAATCCTACTGGAACTGGGAATGAGCAGCTCCTGGGGCTGCTGGGAGGGGAAGGCAGGGACAGGAGCACAGGAGCTGTTACAGGGAGAGGGACTGAGCCACATCAGCTAAAAGGTTCCTCTGCCAAGACAGGGCAGCAGGCAGAGGCACTTCCTGCCCGGAAATTTTGCTCCAGGGATCAGCTGCACGCAGGATGGATAAAAGGGTATTGAAGCTCCTGGTTAAGGCCAAATTTGCCAGGTAAAGCAGGGAGAGACTGTCCCTGCCCCAGAGTGCAGCTGGAAATAAGAAATTTTGGATCAAGTGCTGCTCAGAGAAGCTGTGGCTTCCCCTGGACCCCTGGAAGTGCCCAAGGCCAGGCTGGATGAGGTCTGCAGCACCCTGGGATAGCGGAAGGTGTCCCTGCCTGTGGAACTGGATGAGCTTTAAGGTCCCTCCCAACCCAAACCAGGGTGGGATTCCATGATTTTAAGTGCATTCCGTGATTTTAAGTGCATTCCATGATTTTAAGTGCATTCCGTGATTTTCAGTGCATCCCATCCCACGCTGCCTGCCAAAGCCCAGGGAGCTGGCTCTGAGCAGAGGATCCGGGAGCCTGGAATGCTCTGCCGTGGGCAAACAGGGAATGGAGAGAACTGGACCGAGGAAAAGGTGACCCAGAGGCAGGTGGGGAGAGCAGGGGGCACAGGGAGGGCTGGGGGGCTCCAGAGGGAGGGACAGCACGGCCCAGGGGGTGCAGGCTGTGCCAGGGCCTCCCTGCAGGGACACAAATGGGAATTGCAGGAGGCACAGTCCAACCTCTCGCGCTCTGCCAAGGCAAAGGTGACAGCAGTTGGGCTTTCAAGTAGTGGCACTTATGCAAATCAATGCAGATCGATGCATAATTATGGTGATTGCACACATTTAGCCCCAAGGCAGCAGGAAGCCCACGTTCCTTTCACCTGGAAAGGTCAAGTGAAATCTTAGCTCCAACACCTTCTCCCCAAGCCCTCCGAGGGCTGACACCTCCCCATCTGCACTCTGCAGCCTCCCACCCCTCCAAGCTGCTCCCTGCCCAGTGCAGCCCTCAGGCAAGCCCAGGATAATTAGAAAAAGAGCACAAAACTCCATGTAATTGTGGAAACAAACCCAAACCAAAGCTGTTTGGGTGCTTTCAGGGTACGGGGGAGGCATGAGGGAAATGGAAATCAAAGCACTGCCTCCTCCTTCCTCAGGTCTTCTCCTGCTGCTCCACACCGAGCAATGCTGGAAGGTGTGATGTGAAGCACCACCAAGGCCAGATTGTCTAAACAAGATTAGCTCCTTGGTGGAAAAATTTAGGAAGAATCAATGTGGGGGAAGTGAGGAGGACTCTGGATTGACACCGAGGACATCCAGGCAGAGCCTGCACAGAGCAGAGCCCCTCCAGCAGCACCTCCCACCCCAAGGGCTCTGGGGCAATTCCTGAGCCCAGCAAGAAGCACTTGCAGGGCCAGAGCTCCTCCAGGGCTCTGCTTCACCTGGATTTGCCAAACACTTGGTGCTCCTGACAGGGAGAACTCTCAGAGCATCCAGTCAAAAGAACCCAAGGCAAACCACATCAGCAGATGCTTTGTCACTTTAACTGAGGGCATTTAGAGCTGAATAATTCTCCGTGGCATTGAGGAAAGTGTCAAGAAAATCCATTGTCTTCCCTGAGGACACAGGAACTGGGTAAAGGATATTTTAATTCACCACTTCTGACGCTTGTGTTTTCTTCCAATGGGCACTAGAAGGAAATAAGCTTTTATCCTTCAGGTTATCTTATCAATTTCTCTGCTGAGGCAAAACTGTTTCTTTCCAAGGAGCTCACTAAATAACACGGATGCTGCAAGAACTCCAGGATGGCCTGACAATGCTAACCCTGATGAACAAGGCAGTCCTGGTGCCAAGTCCTATCATCCTTGCATTATGAGGAGAGACTAAAACCCTCATTCCGATCTTTTGCATCAGTATAATGTCATTTGATTTCATTAGGACTGATTGTGATTTGCTGGTGAAATGAAGGGAAGCAGATGACTCAATAACTTGCCCACTGAGGGAAATCAGTGGCACAGGCAACTCCTAACCCAGGTGGGACAGCTGAACCCACATTCCCACAGCCCCTGGCTGGGTGTGCAGGGTCACCCCACCCCAAGCCACACCAGGTGTTAATTAATTACTTAATTAGGGAGCTCAGATGAGCTCACAGTGACGGTGGAGCAGCACCTCAGCCCTGGGGGCAGCTCCAGGGGAGGTTCAGTGCTCGAACCTGCCCCACCACAGCTCCAGCTGTGGAACCAGGAGCATCCCTGCCCTGCCACTGCCACGAGCCCTCCCCCGTAAGGAGCAGCAGAAGTCATTCCAAACGCAGATTTCTCCAAGTTCAAGGCCATTTCCCCTCCCTCTTTTTCCTAGAGGGAGATCCTGGTGCCTTCACACTTTCCACCCTCTCCCTCCAAGCCCAGCTGACTGCAGGAGGTGAAATGGAAATGGTCTGCAGGAGAGAAGGGCAGAGCAGGAGCCCCCAGCACAGCACAGCGCTTGCCTTTTAAGCTGTGAGTGCTTTTCTGAGTGCAGTTCTTGGGGCTTTTTGTTTCTGAGCAGACGCAGAGATGAAGGCAGAGATTACCACTCTAACTATTGGGGTAGATGCTAGTCACATCCTCCTTCTCCATGCTCCAGCTCCCCGAGCTCCCTTGGGAAGGGGAGAAGTTTCAAGCCTCTTTCTTTAGTGCCTTCTAAAAATACAGAGGCGGCGATAAGCACGCGGCAGTTAAAGGAACACGGCTGATATCTGCACACAATCAGGGATCAATGGATTGCCTTCGCTCCTCAGTCATCCCAGCATGGCTGTGGCTCATCATCCACAGCTCCAAGGACCTGGAAGGGTCAGAACCCAACCCAGCCAAGCTGCGTTCATTCCTCCGAGCCATGCCCACGGTGCAGTGCTGATTAAATAAGCGGTGTCAGGTCACGATAATCAATTAATTGAGCTTCATGAGAAACAATGAAATGAAATTTGCTTTATTGTAAGCTGTCTGCAAAGGAAAATGGCTCTAAATATGGTTCTGAGGCTCAGGGCTGCACATCTCTTCTGTCATTTCTCAGAGGTCTTTTAGCAATCCCACACCTGAGGCCCTTTCTGTCTCTTTTGAAATATTACGGCCTCTGAAGAGATCGCCTTGTTTGCCAGCATGAAAAACCACAGTGAGAGGACATAAAAGGAATTTTAATCTCCTTTTAATTATTTTTAAATGCCCACTTGACACTTCCATCGGAGCAGGAGATGGAAAGGCTGGAGGGAGTGAAAAGCTCTGCTTGAACAGAGGGTGGAGGTGGCTGGGGGTGAGATCTGCCTCTGTCACAGGCTGGGCATGAGCAGGGATGGGATCTCTCTCCATCCTGGGCTGGGGATGGATGAGAAGGGATGGGATGGGATCTCTCTCCATTCTGGGCTGGGGATGAGCAGGGATGGGATCTCTCTCCATCCCAGGCTGGGCATGAGCAGGGATGGGATCTCTCTCCAGCCCAGGCTGGGCATGAGCAGGGATGGGATCTCTCTCCAGCCCAGGCTGGGGATGAGCAGGGATGGGATCTCTCTCCATCCCGGGCTGGGGATGAGCAGGGATGGGATCTCTCTCCATCCCAGGCTGGGGATGAGCAGGGATGGGATGGGATCTCGCTCCATCCCAGGCTGGGGTTGTGCTGTGATCCCTCTCTGATGCAATCCCTTCCATCCCAGGTCAGGGAGGTGATGAGATGCCCCTGGACGTGATCCCCCTCCCTTCAGGCAGGGCTGTGACATGGACACACAGGACAGGCTGGCAGTGCCACATCCTGGACCCCTGTGCCTTGTCAGCCTCAGCTCTGCCTCATCCCAAGCTTTCCCCAAACCCCTCCACGCTCCCCAGCCTCTCCTCACAGCTAAAAAGCCCAAGACAGGGAACCCAAACTATCCCAATTCCTTCAGAATAAACTCAATTCTGGCCCAGTGACAGCAAAGCCATCACAGATTGACACCAAGACCAAAGACTCAAATTCCCCAAGCCCAGCACATACAAATTAGTGGAGTTTGGGTGATTTTGGTCGAGGTGATCCAGATTTGCCTAGCTGTCAGCAGGAACAGCAGGGCCAATGGTGTCAGTGCAGCTCTTTAAGGCTGGTGTAGCTCATTAAGCCAAATCCTAAATCAGGAATGATCCATCTTTCCACTTTCTCCCGTCCCCTCCCTCCCTAAACGTCCTTTTATTCAAAGGACACAAAAATGCACTGCAAAGCAACAAAAGTAAGGGGTAGGGGGGAAAGGGAGCGTGAATTTAATGCCATCCCCAGAGTACTGGAAAAACACTTCCCTGGGTAATGTTTTGATGGTCTAAAGGCACAAGCACCTTAATTTTAAACCCTCTGGATAAAATATGATAATTTATCAATACAAACGTCCACCACAACTGCTAAAATATAGCAGTTATACTATTTATAGAGTAAAATAAACATAAATATAGTGTATAGACACAGTATAATGTCCAAAATAACAAGGCTGATAAAAGCCAAGTGAGCTCTAAAATTATGGCAGACAACACAAACTTCTCCACTTACCCCATAATTCAAATGCTGGTGATCTTTTGCTAAAGTGCACTCTTGAATGCTGCAATGATGGAGCTGTAATTGTAATGGAGTCATTTAATTTGGATTTGGATGAAACAGCCGAGCGCTGAGCAGACAAGGCATAAAACTCCCGTGCTCACATAAAGGTTAAGAAGCCGGTCATTAAGGGAATTGATTTGGAGTGCTGAGGTAATCTGGGGTTGAAGTCAGAACGCCACTTTTTATCTAATTTACACTAAAACATCTGCAAACACCGCGCTGCTCACAGGGCAGCACTCAGCTCCGAGCTGGGACATCACACAGGTCACTGTGTTTTCTCTGCTCGGTGCTGTGGCAGCTCTCACCTGCTGCTGGGATTTCGCGTGGGGAACATCACCGAAAATGCCAGGAGTGAACAGAAATTGCTGCTATCCCACTGGCAGCACCTCTCTGCTCTGAGAGAGAAGGGATAAAAGCAGCGGGGCTGCTCCTGCATGGCCACGCACACGCGGTAAGGCAACAGAGCTACCACGGCTTGTAAAAGGAACTGTGGGAATGCTCATCCGAGGCTGCACAAACAAATCCAGACATTGCATTTATGCCCTGCTCTGCCCGAGCAGCTGCCTCGCTGCCACAGCCCCAGCCGGGCACCCCGAGCACCCTGACAGGCACAGAGTGGATCTGCGGCTCGGGAAGTTTGTCACGCTCAGCCCGGGGAGCGCGATGTGCCCGGGAGCCTCCCGAGCCCTGCGCTCACCCCAGAAGGAGCTCTGACGAGTCCTGTCAGCACAGCACGTTGTGCTGTGATGGATGGCAGGGCTGCCCTGGCCAGACAGCTCCTGGCTGCAGGACAGCGCGAGGGGAGGGCAGCAGGAGCCGGAGCGGCGCTGAACGCGCAGGGACCGGAGCTGAGCTCTGATCAGACACGCTCTGACTGAGGGAGCTCAGCACAGCCCCTCGGAAGCAGCAGGCAGAGTCTGAGATCAGCTACACAGCCACAGGGCTGCGCTAACAAAGTCTCTCTCCTCAGCTTTCTCTCTATTTGATCCTGAATGCAGCGTATGCACGAATTCCAGGGCCAAACCCAGCTCTGGTTCGTCACAGAATCACAGAATAGTCTGAGCTGGAAGGCAGCGCAAGGATCGTTGAGTCCAACCTTTAACTGAACAGCCACTGAAGGGAACAAACCCCCAGTTCTGGGGTTATTCCAATCCCCAGTCCTGGGGTTGTTCAAATCCCCAATCCTGGGGTTATTCAAACCCCCAATCTTGGGGTTATTCAAACCCCCAATCCTGGGGTTATTCAAACCCCCAATCCTGGGGTTATTCAAACCCCCAATCCTGGGGTTATTCAAACCCCCAATCCTGGGGTTATTCAAACCCCCAATCCTGGGGTTATTCAAACCCCCAATCCTGGGGTTATGAGCCCCACGCTCTGACCAACTGAGCTGATGTTCCTCTCCCCACTGACCCACCCCAGGGCAGCCCAAGAGGCACCAGTGAGGAGGGCAGGACACAGCGAGGTCTGCTCTGCTCTGAAGGACACCAGACCACGGCCAGAGGCCTTTGCAGAGCTGTCAATGCACCCAGCCTGAGCCTCAGATCCCTGGCTTGAGGGGAAGCACAGAGCATGGGATCAAGCCACCCATCGCCACCTCTTGTCCCTGGAGCTGACACTCTGACTGACACCCAAAACATTAGGCTGAGGTATTTGTACCTTAAACCTTCAAATGCTGCCCCTGAGCATCACTGTACATGATTTGCTCTTCATTTCCCCTTCCGAAATGCAGCATCTGAGGCCAAATTAACACTTGCATCATTTTAGAATCTCCAAAGGATTTATTAGAGCTGTACTGTAAATCACTCTGCGACTCTTCCCAAGCAAAATGTTTCCACCACCACAATGTGGCTCATAAAAACCCTTCCCAGATGTAACCCAGGAGGTCAAGAAGGTTCCAGCACAGGGTGAGTGATGAATTTGTTGTTGAAAGAAGTTCAGTTCACAAGGAGACAATTTCTAAGCTGCTTTTTCCTATCAGGATCATATTAACAAAATATAGCTCTTGGCAAGCCACATGCTCCAGGAATTATTTCTGTGCAGGAAGCACTTAGTTTCACTCAAAATTAATAATGTCTAAAAGGCATCAATTACATTCTATTAGAGAAGAAACAGAAAGTGATGTGAATTACCCAGCAGAGTGGGATGAATTGGAGATGAAGTCATGGAGCAGAGCAGAGCATTCCTGACACCTGGTTCCTCTCCATCCCAATGCCACAACCAAAATATGGGGGATTTGCAATCTCCAAGGCACAAAATTGCAGAGTAACAACTGAAAGCTTACACTGTTGTTGTCCCATCATTAGGAACAAGAAAAAACAATTCCTACAAATCTTTCCTCTGATCTCAAGATTACCAGGGACTCATTTCCAGCCTGGAAGTCGTGCCCTTGCCCGGGGCACTGATTTAAAGCCGGGGCAGGGAACACACAGGTCGGCAGGGAAGAACTGTTCAAAGCTGTGCAAGATGAATGCGCTGTCAGAGGAACGCTCCACATGGAACAGGCTCCCAACAGAACCACTTAAGCTTATTACGGAAAAATTAAAGCACAAACAGCTGGAGAACAGCCTTGTCATGCCACATCCCAGCTCTCCACACGCTGCCTACAAATTGCTGCTCTAAAAGTCGATTCTCCAGCTCGATAGGTTTGTGCCTCGGGAGCGCTCCGAGTGGAGCCCACCAGCCACAAGATCAGCTCTGAGAAAGGTTTGGGTCACTCAGACATGGATTTGCCTCAAAACACCGAGTTTCAGGTGAAAATCCCCCAGTTTATGGAGTTCTCCCCCCACATTAAAGCTTTTGTCGATGGCCCCCATGCTGTTGTGGGCCACAACAGGTCTCCAGGGCATATGGAGCTGTTCTGGGAGAGCGGGAGCCCTCAGTTGTGTAATTGTTTTTCTCCCCCTGGAACATTCAGAGGGGGATCGTGCCCGTGCTCCAGCTCCGGGCAGGATGCAGCCCCCAGGGGGCTGTTCTGCTTCTCCGTGCCTCAGTTTCCCCATCTCTGCGAGGAGAAACCCGCTAGAGCGGCTGGAGTACATCCCTTCAAACCCGGCTCCCGCTCGGTTCCCCGAGCTTCCCAAGCGGCAAGCGAGCCACGAGCAGCACCGCCGCGTTTCAGAGACGCGACAAAAGAGCAGGACGAGCCTGCCGTGCCCAGAGCCACCCCGGCAGCTCGGTCCCAGCCGGGCCAGCAGCGGGCACCGCTATTCCCACCGCAAACTTTCCGCCCGGGCTCCGCGCACGGCTGGTCCCGCACGGTGTCGCCGGCGCGATGCAAGCCCTGCCGGCTGCGCTCCGCCGAGGGCTGCGGGATCCCAGCGCCGCGTCCCGGAGAGCGGCACCGGAGGGCTCCGCTCCCAGCGGCTGATGGGGATGGAGCAGCGCACGGAGCCGGGGAGGGATGAGGCAGGACGGGGCGCACGGGGACAAGTCCCAGGGAGGGAAGGGAGGAACGGGGGAACACGGAGAGGCACCGGAGAGGCAGGGCGGGACGGGGCGCGCAGCGGAGCCCGGGACAAGGCGCGATGGAGCGAACATCAAGCGGAGCCCGGTGCGGAGCAGCCTTACCTTGACCGCCTCGGCGTGGGTCACTCTGTCCAGGGACTTGCCGTTGACCCCCAGGATCTGATCGCCGACGCGCAGCCCCTCCCGCTCGGCCAGCGAGCCCGGTTCCACCAGCGACACGTAGATGCCCACGCCGTGCTCGGCGCCGCCGCGGATGCTGAAGCCCAGACCCTCGTGGGCTTTGCTCCGGCGCAGCGTCACCTGCCGCAGCTCGCCCGGGACCACCGGCGGCGGGGCGGGGGGCGGCGGGGGGCGGCCGGGTGGCGGCAGGTAGGGCCCCTCGGCCGTGTACTGGTCGAAGAGGAGCTGGTCGGAGCGCGGCAGGACGAGGCGCAGCAGCGGCAGCAGCTGCCGGCGGCGGGGCCCGTCGAGCAGGGCGCGCAGGGAGCGCACCAGGTCGCAGACGTTGCGGCGGCCGTGGTAGGCGTTGAGGCAGAGGATGAAGCGCTCCCGCTCCGCCTCGCTCAGCAGCGCCGTGAGCGCCTGGTGCAGCCGCCGCACGTTGGCGGACAGCGGCCGCGGAGCCGGCCCCGCCGCCGAGCCCAGCGAGCCCGACGAGGAGGAGGAGGAGTGCACGGACACGCCGTCCAGCTCCGCGCTCATCGCCGCGGCACCGGCACGGCGCCGGGGGATGGAGCGGCGGGAGCGCGCCGGGCGGGAGCGGAGCCGAGCGGGGCCGGAGCGGAGCCGGGCAGAGCAGAGCCGCAGCCCCCGGGGCAGCAGCGATGCCGGGCGGCCCCGCCGCCCCTGCACCTGTCCGTGCGCTCGGCGGCTCCCCAGGAAGTGACGCGGCCGCCGTTGCCGGGAGACAGGTTATACAGAGCGGCCGGCGGCGGCACCGGACCCCCCGCCCGCCCGCCCCGCCCCGCCCCGCCCCCGCGGGACCCGCAATTAGCGCGCCGCTCATCAGCGCTCATCAGCGCTGCCCTGCCCCGGCCGAGCCGTGCCCGCGGCTGGGAGCGCAGCGGGATGCAAAGTCCTGCCGCTCCTGCTCAGCCCTCCCGGGATGGAGCGCTCTCCCAGCGCGTCCATCCCGCCCTGCAGCTTCCTCAGCTTCCCGCCGGCCCAGCATGGCGAGGACACTTGGGATGGAGGACACACGGCAGAGGACACTCGGGAGGGATCGCTTTACACCTGAGAACAGCGTGCCCCGGCACACAGAGCCGTTACCTGACCCGCGGGGCTGTTTTTCCATTGCCCGGCGTGCCAGGTGTGGGTTTGCTGTTACCTCACAGTGCTGCTCGGTGTAACTGCTGAGTTGTGGTGCTGGGGATGCACCCGTGCAGCCCAGCACCTCAGCACAGGCTTTGTTTTCATCACACCTAAGGATTCAGGCACATTTCTAACTGACAGGGTTGAAGGGATTTATGATTGGGGGAACAGTTTTTAAAAGGAGAGATTTAGATTAGATTTTTGGAAGAAATTGTTCCTAAGAACTGAATGAGGGTGAGGAGGCCCTGGCACAGGTGCCCAGAGAAGCTGTGGCTGCCCCTGGATCCCTGGCAGTGTCCAAGGCCAGGCTGACATGGCTTGGAGCAGCCTGGGACAGTGGAAGGTGTCCCTGCCATGGCTGGGGTGGAATGGGATGATCTGTAAGGTCCCTTCCAACCCAGACCATTCCGTGATGTTGGGCTTGGAGTTCACCCCAAACTCACAATTAACCCCTCCTTGTTTAGCAACCACAGCCACCACAGAGAAGCCCTTCCTGTGAGGGATCCTGGCGACCAAGATGCTGTCAGGGCAAACCTGGGTAGGTGGGATTCAGGGAAGCACATTCCCACCTGGAATGTTGCTGCACACCTAACCAGCCTCTTCTCTGCCTCCACACCCATAACCTGTGACCTCAGACCCAAAGGAGAAGCATTAGGATGGGGAATGGGCACAAAAATCCAGGGACTGCTTTTCTGGTTGCTGGATGAATTATTTCTCACTACGTGAGGTTTTAGTTTCTTTTATGTCTCTGGAGCACTGAGCAAAGACCATTTTCCATCTCAGTCATTTGAAATCTTTCTGTCTTTGTTGAAGTGCCTTCCATCTGCTACAGTAGAGGAGGATTAAACCTAATTCATCAGATGCATCTTGATAGCAGTGGAATTCATTTTGTTCATGGATATGATGGAAGAGCTTAAACAGCTGCATTACAAGTAGCTTTATGTATTAAAGCTTTGTTGGAGCTCTCAATGCCTTGTTTAAAACAAAACTAAACAAAGCAGATTGCTAATTGAAATTCGCGTTCGAACTGTGAGTGATAAATAAGCAGATGGAACAGTCAACATTACTGGAAAGAAAAGGGACAATATAGGACAGAGAAGCAAGTAAAAACAAAAATACGCCTACATCAGCCAAACAAAGTGAGAGAAGGGCAAACAAGGTATTGCAAGTCTTTGAATTGCACTCAAACACGATGTTAGTGCTCAGACTCCTCTATTTAAAGCACTGCTGTTCCCACCAGCACAGTGTCTGAGCTCCTCCAGCCTTTTTTAATCCTACGTGAAGACTCCAAATGTGTGAACAGGAGCAGATGCAGTGAGAGCTGCCCCTGCTCTGCACTACCTCCAGGCTGGAGCTCCATCCATAGCTTCCCTCTCCAGCAGGGCATGGCAATGCCCAACCAGGCCACCACTGCTGTTCGATGACCAAAGCTGCCCAGTGGTGGCACCTGGTTCCTGATCTTTTGACCACTGCTCCAGGAACGATCACAAAGCCAATTTCCCAGTCCCAGGACAGCTCCAATCCAATGCTGCCCAGCAGAAACACACACAGCATCCACAGGAGTGGCTGCATTTGGGAATAATTCTGTTTTCTTGCTGCCACATCCTTGGGATGCCCCTGCTGCCATGGGACAGCTCTGAGCCTTCCCTTTGGATGTGATGCCTGTTTCAGTTTCTCCTCAGAGAAGTTTTACATTTAGATTGTTCACACATTGCAAGTTAGATCTTAACCACACGCTCCAGACAGGGCTCCCACTGCTTTTCCTTTGGAGAAGAAAGGGATTGAGGTCTTCTAACAGAACCTCAGCTTTGAAGTGAATCTGAGAGATTTCTGGGAGCTTTATCCTTTCCACTGCTGTAAACACTAAAGCCTATGGCAGGAGGTTGGAATGAGATGCTCTTTAAGGACCTCCCAACCCAAACTATTGGTGGTGGAGTCGCCATCCCTGGAGGTGTCCAGGGATGGCCTGGATGTGGCACTCAGTGCTCTGGGCTGGGTGACAAGGTGGGGATCGGTCAAAAGTAGGACTCAGTGATCCTGGGGGTCTTTTCCAACCTCAATGATTCTGTGATTCTGTGATGATTTGGAAAGGGAGCTCTGCCAGGGGGGAGTTGGCAGCAAGTGCTCAGGGTGGAAGATCAATGGCAGGTATGAACAGCATCACCTGCAAACATCCTCTGGAGCCAAGATTAGTCAACACTGAGAGTCTACAACAAGTCCTGGGACAACTCCTGCCTGATCTGGACCAGACAGAACCTGGCAATGGAACCGCAGCACCCACTCACAGCGGAGAGCTCCAGAGCAGTTGGGCACTGCTCAATTCCCAAACAGCCTCTCAGCTCCACCACCTGCCTTGCACAGAGTGCCTCAAGGCCAGCAAGAGCTCCAAAGGTGTTATTCATGTGAGTTTTTGAAATCATCCTTGCAGCACGAAATAATCCCATGCGTTTGCTAAGTGCCACCTGAATAAATTGCCTAACCTTTCCGCTTTAATCCACTGTAATCACTTTCCAGAGGCACTCTTTGAAAAGTGAGCTCCGTGTTTCCAGAGCAGCTGTGCTCCTAATTAAAAGGCACTGTAGCAAGAAGCCAACAAAACCTAATTCTGCTTGGAAATGCCTTGCTGCAGTTGGAGGACTGAGGTGAACTGTGAGGAGGGCCAGGGAGGAAGCAGCAGCTGCCCGTGCTGCTTAAGAGAGTATTAGGAGAGGGCTGGCACTGGGGCTGCCTCTTGGCTAAATCCCTGTTTAGCAGATTGGCTCCCAATCCTCTGTCCCTGGCCGGCTGGGCTGGTTTGCACAGCTTGGACATGTGCAGGAATCAGCTGAGTGCTGCAGTTGAGTGCTCACAGAAGGAGCCAGCGCAGGGAGAAAAGCATCCAGAGGGATTTCCAGCAGAGTTCCTGGGTGTCTTGGCTTCCAGCACTGCTCCTCCTGCAGCAAAGCTGGATCCAGCACAGCTCAGGCACAAGTTCCCCATGGTGCAGGGAGCAGGCTCATGCTTCATCTCTTCAACTCCAGATCTAACAGGCAGAAGTTGGATTTGAAGGAAAGCCGTAGGAGCTGTGAGAATTCATCATTTCAAGGGAGATTTTTTAAGCTCTGCATTATGAGCATAAACCACTCGCAGCAGGAATGTTTCCAATGAATGGAGGTTGCTGTGCTTAATCAGACCGAGTTCAGTTTGACACATCCCAGCTGGGGCAGATCCTCAAGGGCAGGGTCCTAGCAGGCAGAGGGGGTAGGAAACTCTGACACTCCTTAAATCCTTCTATATCTGTATATCTACAAATCTCCTGCTGCTCAGTGCCACCCTCAGACTGTACCTGAGCACAGGCAGCCCAAACCAGCCTCATTTGAGTGGGGATTGGGTGGTTTCCATCGTGCAAGAGAATATCAAAGATGAGAATTTTAGCTCCAAACCACTGAGACACTGCTTCCATGGGGTGGACACCATAGGATTGGAGTTTATCATTTAGGTAGTCTGGATTAAAAACTGAATAATATCAAACAGCAATAGTTTCACCTGTATTCCCAGCAATATTTTGATTTCAAGCCATAGGAATGCTGTACCACTTATTAAAGCCCTAAGTCAAAGCAGTTCACATTAAACCAAACCTACATTTGCTCCATTTTCTGATGAAAAAGGGAGCAGAAGTTTCTCCTGATTTGCCTGCAGTGATCTCTCCACTGTGCCAACACCACTGAGTGTAACCCTGCATCGCAGAGCCAGATGATTTAAGAGCTGCAATCCTCCTCCCCTCTCCGGCAATTTCTTGCACTTATGCACTCTCCAGTCCTGCTTGAAATGCCTGAAAGAAAAAGCCACTTGCGTCATCAGTTTTTTTTTTTTCTTTTAATGCCCAGCACAAATCATGGCTAAGTCACGACGTGGGCCTGGGTGTCACGGACAGGCAGAGCTGACACTGGCAGAGGACCAGGGCAGTGCCTGCTCACTGATTTGGGCACCTTGGCTGTTAAATTTGGTGGTTAAGGACACAGAGCCTGTTCCTGAGGGCTGAGTGTCCTTGGATGGGAGAGGTGAAGTTTAGTGAACCTGATTAGTGAAGGTGTCCCTGCCCATGGCAGGGCTGGAGCTGGATGAGCTTTAAGGTCCCTTCCAAGCCAAACCATTCTGTGACTCCATGATTCTGTGGATTCCATGATTCTGTGGATTCCATGATTCTGTGATTCCATGATTCTAAGGCCATTCTATGACTTTATGACTGTGGAGCTGTGGCATAGGGAGCACATGCAGAAGAAGGCAGCCTCAGGGGTGTCAGTGACTTTCTCCACAGGACTGGGTTTATTGACACTGTAAAATTGTCCAGCAAGTCCAGTATTCCCACCCAGATGAGCTGGATGGCTGAGGCCTGGCTGGATTTGCAGGGGGAGCTGCAGGATGGAAGGAAGAGCTCAGACTCTTCATCCTCAGTGCTGCCTTAATGCATGATTTGGGGTTGACCTTGTGCTCAAAGGGATGCCCCAGTGCAAACTGATGCCTCCAACCATGATTCTCGTCCTGCTGGGACATCACTGCCCCAGCCCAGCCTCCACCCTTCAGGCAGGGACTGCATCGTGCTGGGGTCTGCACACCAGAGCCTTGGCTTCTCTTGGAGTGCAGCACATCCCACACAGGCTGAGATATTTTACTGATAGAACTGTGGAATGGTTTGGGTTGATCTTAAAGTTTATCTTGTTCCAAACCCTGCCATGGGCAGGGACACCTCCCACTGTTCCAGGCTGCTCCAGGCCCTGTCCAGCCTGGCCTTGGACACTGCCAGGGATCCAGGGGCAGCCACAGCTTCTCTGGGCACCCTGTATCTCCTCACAGGAGAGAATTCCTTCCCAATATCCCATCCATCCCTTCCCTCTGGCAGTGGGAAGCCATTCCCTGTGTCCTGTCCCTCCATCCCTTGTCCCCAGTCCCTCTCCAGCTCTCCTGGAGCCCTTCAGGCCCTGCCAGGGGCTCTGAGCTCTCCCTGGAGCCTTCTCCTCTCCAGGTGAGCACCCCCAGCTCTCCCAGCTCCAGAGCAGAGGGGCTCCAGCCCTCAGAGCACCTTCCAGTCTCCTTTAGACTCACTCCAGCAGCTCCACATCCTTTTGATGCTGGGGACTGGCTGGGGAGTACCAAATGAATTTGGGGGCAGTGCAGCTCCTTTCTGAAGAGCTCTGTTAATATATCCAACAATTTCACACCAGACCTGAGCACTGCAGAGCTCATTTGCACAAGTTCAGCTTCCCAGCAGGTGGGAAAATCAGGGGCTGCACTCACACTGGGAATTGACAAACTCACACAGAGCTAATCTAATTGGAAGGTATTTATCTCATTTGAAAACATTTATCTCATTCAAATACATTTATCAGTCTGCTGCTTGGGGAAGCCTGTCAGTCTGGCAGGATTTATGGGCCAGGTTCCCAAGCACTTCTGCAGTGGTGGAAGTGACTGCAGTGGTACAAACTATCCCTGCAGGTTTGCATCAGGAGCACAACTCAGCCCTGCCAGCAGGAGAACTCAGCTTCAAAGTCCAATTGTGCAGGTTTGGGGGAACAAACTGCAGGGCAGAAAAGGGGTTACTCCTTACAGCTCCTCACTGAGACTCTCCCCTCCCCTGTGCATCTATCTAGAGACTGTCCGTGTCCCAGGGGGTGGTGCAACACCAAAAATTCGCCAGGGAGCAGCTCATTCCTGGAATGCTGCCAGAGAACCAGGAAATTCTCCCATCCTCAGTTCCCCACCCCAGCTTTGCACTGCTGGGGGTTTTGCTCCCTGGGAAATTCTCCCATCCTCAATTCCCCACCCCAGCTTTGCACTGCTGGGAGTTTTGCTCCCTGGGAAATTCTCCCATCCCCAATTCCCCACCCCAGCTTTGCACTGCTGGGGGTTTTGCTCCCTGGGAAATTCTCCCATCCTCAATTCCCCACCCCAGCTTTGCACTGCTGGGGGTTTTGCTCCCCATTCAACCTTTGCCACACAAACACAGGACTGAGGTCTTTGCCAGCCTGGAACTTCCCTGTGAGTATCTCTCCTGGTGAGGATGATTTACACCGAGATTCCCCCACTTACTCAGAGGATAATTGGGCTGCAGGGTCACACTCCTCATCCAAAGCATCACTCTCATCTCCTCCAGCCTGCAAACCCATCCCTGCCAGGCTGGGGAGGGATGCAGAGCCCTGGGCTCTGTTATTACAACACCGCAGGAAGAAAATCAAAAGAAAAGAAAAGGTTAATGAGGTACTAATCATTATAGATTTGTAGTATATAATGCAATAAATACCCACTGCCATCGATTAAATGTAGTGGGGCAAAGACATCTAATCCATCATATGGGCCATTTGATTTTTCAAAATTAATTTCCTACCACCAGGGAGAGGCTGGGAGATGCCAGAGGCCCAATCTCCTGCCCAAGGAGCTCGGCTGGCAGAGCAGCAAAGCCTCCATCCCTCCCAGCATCCATCGCACTGTGGCCAGCCCTGACTTTCTGATGGGTCTCCATCAGGCTCCACTGAAAACTCCACAGTGAGGAACTGGGAACATGGAGAGATAGGAAAAATAGCCAGGACAAGCTTGAATCATGGGTCCTTTCTCTGCAGGTTTTTATTTGTTGGCTTCCAGCCCAACCCTGTGGTTTTCTTGAAGAAATGAGGCTTTTGGGAGAACAAATATTAGTTTTAGGGGGGGAAGAAAAAAAAAAAAAGGAGAGAAAAACTGTTCTGAATGCTTAAAGTTCTCCTAAAGTGACAAATGGCCAAGAGAAAACAGATCAAAAAACACTCTCAGAGATGCCATCACAATTCTGAGACTCGCCAGAAGACAGGAAAAAGCGCTCGGAATTCTCTAAGGGAGACAAAAGTGATCAAAGCCAGCTCCAGCCAGGTGTAGGCGATGGGCAAAGCCTGAGTAACTCCAGAGCAGCGGGCAGGCAGAGTGGCTGCGCTGGCAGCAGAGGATGAGACTAATTAGGGCTGCGATGCTCTGCCTCGCACGCGCTAATGCCCGTGGATAGATCGCTAATGCTCTCAATTCATGCTCATTAGCAGCGGCAGCAAAGACAAGA
Organism: Acanthiza pusilla; assembly: GCA_036630365.1. Classification (NCBI taxonomy): domain Eukaryota; kingdom Metazoa; phylum Chordata; class Aves; order Passeriformes; family Acanthizidae; genus Acanthiza; species Acanthiza pusilla. Next base: position 8,815,546 of record JAXCHO010000028.1, on the reverse strand, counting down.
CAAGCGTGTTATGTCATCGTTTAAATCCTGTCACATTTCCCCAATGACTCTGATTACATTTTTAAATATTCATTCTCCTCCCCCGAGGCAGGATTGCCTTGCCCTGGAAGCTCCAGATCCCCGAGATTTGCTCCGAGCAAAGCTCTAGCGCACGGACTGAGCAAAGAGGAATCCCCTGGTAGAAACATCCAAGGCATCAGCTCATGCTCCTCTAATTTTCCACGTGATTTTACACCTCGGCCTAGAGTTAAACGGAGTATTTTCCAGTCACCTCTGCACGAGGAGGGATTTTGGGGCTGTGTATGAGCAGCCACTCTCCAGTTCAATAGGCACAAAACACCTTCGCAGCACGAGGAGTCAATGGTTCTTGTAAGTCAACTGGCAGGAGTGAAAAGAATAAATATTTACAGACACCTCCTGCCCTGCTCTGTGCCAGCTGTGTTTATAGCAGCTCTCGGAGGCTGGGTTCAGCCTGCTGCCCCCGCTGCCCTGCTGGGGATGGGTGGGGTGGGTTGGAAGGGCTGCAGCTCCTTCCACAGGGACTCTGAGCAGGGAATAGCCAGGAACGCCCAGCAGGGAGAGCAGCAGGGGTGGGAGGGTGGGAGAGGTGTGAAATCAGCCCTCGTGCCTTGAAAGGGCAGGGCACAAACAGAGACTGTCCAAGGGAAGGGAACACCTCCTCCTGCGTTCAGCACAGGCTGCATCAGGCCATTCACTCTTCCCTGTAACAAATTATTTCCACAATCATTTCGCAGATGCCCCAGAGGGAGGAATCCTGTCCAGAGGCTGCCCAGAGCACCTGTGCCATCCCTCAGCCACAGACTCAACCCCACAGCCCATGCCACACCATGCCATGCCACGCCACGCCATCCCCTCCCCTCCCCTCCCCATCCCCATCCCCATCCCCTCCCCATCCCCATCCCCATCCCATCCCATCCCATCCCATCCCATCCCATCCCATCCCATCCCATCCCATCCCATCCCATCCCATCCCATCCCATCCCATCCCATCCCATCCCATCCCATCCCATCCCATCCCATCCCATCCCATCCCATCCCATCCCATCCCATCCCATCCCATCCCATCCCATCCCATCCCATCCCATCCCATCCCATCCCATCCCATCCCATCCCATCCCATCCCATCCCATCCCATCCCATCCCATCCCATCCCATCCCATCCCATCCCATCCCATCCCATCCCATCCCATCCCATCCCATCCCATCCCATCCCATCCCATCCCATCCCATCCCATCCCATCCCATCCCATCCCATCCCATCCCATCCCATCCCATCCCATCCCATCCCATCCCATCCCATCCCATCCCATCCCATCCCATCCCATCCCATCCCATCCCATCCCATCCCATCCCATCCCATCCCATCCCATCCCATCCCATCCCATCCCATCCCATCCCATCCCATCCCATCCCATCCCATCCCATCCCATCCCATCCCATCCCATCCCATCCCATCCCATCCCATCCCATCCCATCCCATCCCATCCCATCCCATCCCTGCTTGGTTTCCCAGCTGGGCTGTGGGATAGCTGTTGGTGCAGGATCTTTCTCCCAGCCTCACTTGGGGACTGCAGGCAGCACCAGCAGGCCCTTGGGGAGGTTTTTACTGCAGAATCTCCTGGGAAAGGGCTGAATTGCTTTTGTTCCAGCGCCTGAGGATTCCAGACCTTGCATATCAAAGCAGGGAGAGGAAGAAATTACAGAAATAACTGGCTGGACTCAGATGTGCATTAAGAGGAAGGGTTTACACTAGATGGCACCTGATCTCATCACTTTAGGTGCAGAAGGGAAAGCCAGCAGGGTTATTGTCGGGAATGATGTTATTCCTTCCCGGGGAGCTGCCTTGGGTCCCTCCCGATCTCCCAGCGATGCAGGCGGAGCAGCTCACCCTGCAAGCAGCACTGCCGTGAATGTTAAACACCCTCCGCACAGCCCCGCTGGGAATCTCTTTCCAGGTGCTGGAGTTCCCTGGGAAAGGAATAAGGGAGTGTCTTTACAAACAAACTGCTGGTAAGATGAGGCCCACACTGAGAGATAGGAGAAACAATGGGAATGATTTCTATAGGAATTTCACTGACTGACTTGCCCAATACTGTGTTAATAAACTACAGGAACAGAGACGTAAGAAAAAGAAGAAAAGGGGGTGTGTATTGAGAGTGTCTGCATTAGGGGAGATGTATAGTACGAGTGTCTACGTTTAGGTGAAATGTATATTTCTAAGGTCTGCATTAGGTGTTCCGGGAAGTCTGTACCTCTCGAGTGCCTCAGCCTATGGGGAAAGGGAGAGGAAACTGCGGCTGGGAAATTAGGATAGAAAGAAACTGTGTCCTCTAGCAATCTGAGAGACCCCATGGGAAATGCCCATGAGCTCTCCCTTTATTCATGAATAAAGTTACAGGACTCCTCTGTCTCCTTTTTGGACATAAACCTCTGGTGCTTGTGGATTATTTTTTCCTGACACCCGCTTTGCTCAGCCCAAGCTGCTTCCAGAGCCACTTCCAAAGGCTGAAAGATGCCCAGCCTGTTTGCAGCTTTCCCTCACTGGAAGGACAGCCTCGCTCCATGGAAGCAAAGGGAGTAAGAAGGGCTCTGTCCCTCAGGGACTTAGCTCAGTGCTAAGAGGCAGCAAAGCTGCTGCAGGGCCATGACGTGGATAATCCAGCAGATCCCAGCCAGCCTCCCTGAGCTCAGCACAGCCACTTGGGCACGTGGGGACACCCCAGCTCTGCCAAAGGGCTGCCACAGGGACACCAGAGCTCAAGGCTGCTCCCTGCGAGGACATGGGAAGTGCTGAAGGCACAAAATGAGTGGCCACGGCTTTGGCAGCACACAGAGGAGGAAGGGTTTGCAGGAACCACTGCCCCCCACCCACATCCACACACACACATGGATTCATTCAGGGATTTGCTTTGGGAAAAGAGGGAAATGCTGCCAGCTGGGAAGAAGAGGGGCTGAGCCTCAGGCTTGCTCCTGGTGCTGCACATCCTTTCTCCTGCTGCCATCAGGAGCCCAACACACCAGAGGTGAGAGCTGCCTCAGTGTACAGGCACAGTTAGTGGCCATTCCTCAATTGCCAGGATTACCATCCTGGATCTAGGCTGGATGGATCAGGCTTGGAGCAACCTGGTTTAGTTCAACTCCTAGCAGGTGGAGCAAGATGGTTTTTAAGGTCCCTTCCAACCCAAAGCAGTTTGTGATTGTACAGCCTGAGCCAGAGCTGCCCATCCCATCCAGTTTGTGCCCCTAAATACCACCAGTGAGATTCCATTAAATAAAAGCTGGGGAATAAATAAAATCTAAGCGGTGAGTGAGGAAATGATTCCTCCACAGAGGCAGAGCCAGCAACAGGTCTCAGCCGTCACCTGGATTATTCTGCCTCCTCTCGGACCCTCCCTGGCTTGGGGAAGGGATTTGTTCTCCTGGTGGCTCTGCAGCACCTCCCTGTGTCACAAGGCTCAGAGTAAGGTCACAGTCGTGCTGCTCTGAAGACATTTGCAGGGAAATTACTCTGCCTCTCCCAAGCACAGACACTCACTGCTTCAGCAGGAGGCGGTGAGCAGATTACATGAGACAATTTAGTAGCTGACATTAAAAACACCTCATTTAGCCTGGAATAAAAATATCTTCAGTCAGCCTACACTGTATTAAGAGAACTGAATTCATAGTATTCATTCTGTTGAGCAGCTGCTCACCTGGGCAGCTGAATGAAGGCTCCAAGTAAACATCTCGCTGTCACCATGTCCCTGCTGGAAAGCAGGAATGGCAGGAGACACTGCTGGAGTAAAAGGATTCTCCTGTGGCCCAAACCTCCCTCTCTGCTACAACAGATTCAATTTGCCAGCTTTCCTGCAGGAACTGCTTTTTACCTTCTCCCTGGTGTGGGCCAAGACCTCCAGCTAAGAGAGCAGAGATGAATTTTGCTGCATCTCAAGCAGCTGCTGCTCTATTTGGTTGAATGCTGTGCTGAGCAGAGCCACAGCTACAGAGAGTGAGTTAATAATATCCTGAATGAGACACGCTGCAGGGAGAGGAGATGGAATGGGATGCAGGGAGGAGGGATACTTTAAACACTGGTTTATCTGACAAATTCTGCAGTTACACATCCTCTACTCTGCTTTCCAGCAGACAGAGGAAAACAATTTTTATGTGGCATAAGCAGAGGAGAAGCAAATTAACTCTTACCCCCAGTGCAAGGCTCAGCTGCTGAGGTGCCACCTCTGTAACCCTTGGGGACATTCATAATAAAGGAATTACAAAAAAAGGGGAAAATATATATCCTTGTCCAACCCCATTTCTGGGGCAGCAGGTGCTCTGAGGTGTTTGGGATTCACTCAAACACCAGTCCAGGAGAATCTGCCCTCAGCAGCTCCAAGTTCCTGACTTTCAGCAGCAGAACCCAGAGCTCTTTGTGCACAATGGTGTTACCACTCCTGCTCTCCCAGCTCCCCCCAAAAAAGCACCACTGGCAATGCCCAGAGTGGCTTTAATTTGTGATTCTCCATTTCAGTGCTTCTTTTTCTGTTATCCAGAGCTGAAGAATCAGAATTTGCCATTCCTCCCTGCCACAGAGGCTGCCAGCAGTTCAAGGTGCTGGTGCTCCCTGTACCTGCCCAGGTAGAGAGGATTCCCTGGAGGTGCACAGGTCAGCTCTCTGCTCCCCCTACATCATCAGCACAGCACTTTGCAGAGAAAAACAATCCAATCCAAGGCCCTGTGGCACCCTGGTCCTTTGGATCCCTCCCAGCGGTGCCCTGGTCTCTCCAGACTCTTTGGGTACCCAGCTCGTGGCTGGTGATGCTCCAGTTCCCACCCTATCTCTGAACCTGGTCCTGTTCCACAAGGATTTGTTCTGAGCTGACACTTTATGGGTCAGGCACTCCTGAAAGTGAGGGCAGAGGGACTTCCAGCCATGGGGAATTACAGGACAAACTCACCTGGTGTAAATCACAACAGCACCTTTAGCTGTGACAGAGCTGCCTGATTTAAAATCTCAGGATCTCCTGAGTTGGGACTCCCAAGGATTATCCAGTGCAGCTCCTGCCCCTGTACAGGACACCCCCAACAGTCCCACCCTGTGCCTGAGAGCATCGTTCAAACACTCCTTGAACACCAGCTGATGCTCTGGCTCGAGGACCAAATCCCAAAGGAATCCCACAGGGCAACTCCAAAGGCTGGATAGCGCTTGGAGCATGGAACCAAGTTCTGCCTGTCCATGGGCTGCAGGAAACGCTGATGAACCAGAGGAGACATCACTGTCCTTCTGGATTTGCTCCCCAGAGCTGTCAGGGAAGTCAGAAGGCATTTGGCAAGTGCAGCTGAAGATCAGACTCACAATAAGGATGTCTGGGCTTGTTTCCCAGCTTTGAGACTGACACACTTTGCGAGCTCAGTCAGTTGCCCTTCCTCCCCAGGCCGGATTTCTCCCCACGCCGCAGCTTCCCGAGTCATTTTGTACCTGCACAAAGCACTAACCCAGCCAGAACATTTTGCTCGCTGCCATGGGTGTCACATTTAACAGTGAGAGGGGAGTGCTATCAGCATCACTTAATGAGGCTTTTCTGCTTTGCATAAAAACTTGGCGATGAGCTGGGCAGGATGATAAAGGAGGAGGAGAGCTGCCAGCTGCCAGGCAGGAGAGACAGACAGCTCCTGACACCCTCCTTCCCCTGGACACAGACAGGAGGGGCTGGGAAGGCACCCAGGCTGCTGTTTTGGGATCTGTGTTCACATCCCCTCAGGCTTCCCCCAGCCCCAAGGGGCTGTGTTAATCCTTGATTCCTGCCTGTCCCAGATCCCAGCGTTCTCCCGCTGCTTTGAAAAGTTATTACTCTCTGTTATTGCCCCCTACAAACCTCCAGCTCTTCCAGCCCACACAGCCCAAGGCAGGTGCAGCTAAATTCTCCTCCCTGAGCTCTGCCAGGAGAACCTGGCTCCTGCCTTCCCTTCTCACACCCTCCAGCCCACCCTTCTCCCATCACCAATAAACACTCCCAGGATTTCAAGTTTTCCTTATCCAAGTTCCTTCTTACATTCTTCTGTGGGGGCAGATGCAGCTGGATGGCCCCTGCTCCATTGCTTGATGGAAGTGGTTCTTTGCCCTTTTCCCCTTTGCTCCCTCAGCTCAGAAAGGCTCTCAGAGCTGCAGAGGAACCTCAGGTTGGGTCAGCCCCATCTGCAGCTCATTCTGTCCCCAAAGGGGACACCAAAAGGTAGAGTCCCCAGTGCCACCTCAGCTTCCCAGCCCTCCTGCTGTCTCCTTGCACTGTCCACAGCCTTGCTGGCCCAGGATGTGCCTTTCCTTCCCTGGAAAAGGGAGACTTTAGGCTCCTCTGCACTGGTTTTAAACAACTTTCCAGTGACAGGACATTTGCTGAGTTTTGGCACCAAAACCTGTTAAAATTAATTTAGTTCCAGTTTAAATGAATTTGTCTCTCAGTGGTCAGTGCTGTGGCTGAGGCTGCAGATTTGGTTGCACTGCACAGGCTGTTCCTGCAGCTCCAGGAGCTATTCTCCCTGCAGGATGAGCCTTGTTCCACAGCATTTTAGCAGAGTTTGGTAGGAGACACTGCCTAGTGTTTGATCTTGGAAGCTTTCCCCCCCGGTACAAACCAGAGCATTTAAGTGGTAAATTAGGTGCATTTGGGATATAGATAAAAATGGAGAGTGATAGGCCAGGGGGCTGTTAGCACTGTTAACCTTGGAAATTCTGAATTACCCTTTAGGCAGGGGACTTGGCAGGGATTTTTACAAGAAATGCTAGAAAAAGAAGGGTTTTTCTCACATGGGTGACTATACAGCCTGCAGCAAATTGTAAAGGAGTTTTTTTTTTCAAACACCACTGAACTTCCTTTGGCTTTGTAAGAACCAAATGATTTCCCTGATTTGGGTCACAGGGACACATCCCCAAAACAAGGATTGTCTGTAGTGCTGCACATTTAACTCTCAGCCTGCTACACCAAAGATCTGTTCTCCCCAAGCACCAGACTCTGATCACCTCTTTCTCCTGAAGGCACAGACAGAAAAACCCAATTTTTAATAGGCTGAGTGCTTGCTGTTGCTATAAACAGCAGCACACGACAGACAGGAGCTCAAGTCTAAGTGTCACTTCAGGACACTGCAAAAATCCCCAGCACTGGGGAGTTGTGGCACCAGAACAGCAACTGAGACCTTTTATTTGATAAATAGCTTTAGAACAACTTCGGGAGAGAAAACACTTAAAGCCCAGATTTCAGTGGAAAATAACATAAAAGCCAATGTGGCTAATGATCTGATAAGGAGCATGCAAGGCTAATTTAGGACTTCTTTAAGTAGGATGCTTGATTAGGCAGCAGAAAGGCATTAAATCATGTAGGTGTTCCTTGGGAAAAGCAGCTGGAATGAGGCTGTGGTGGGAAAGTTTGAGTGAAGTTGGAGAAAACCAAGAGAACAGAGCTGATCTTTTGAGAGAAGAGGTGGCAGCAGTCACTGACACTGCCGATTGCAAGGAATACAGACAGCACCAGTACCAAAGCCATCTGCACACCCTACCCTTTTGCCAGGGTCATTTAGGAGTTATTAAACAAAATCAGTCCTTTAGGGAACTCCATCCCTGAGCTCCACCTGGTTGCCCTGGGCAGCCCCACCTGGGGTGTCACCCCTGGCTCTCAGCTGAGGGCTCAGGAGATGAATTTCAGCTCAGCCCTTGGCTTAGGTTGTGCTGTATCATGTGTGGGTTTGTACCTTGGGTTCCTGACTGGTTTCCGGGGAACCTGGCTGGGAATTAAAGGATTTCTGATCATCCTAGAGCTCCTTTCCTTCTCACACAGGTTCTGTGCTCTCCTTGGTGCTGTGCTCTCCTTGGTACTGCCCTTTGTTCCCTTCTCACCCTCCTTGAAACAACAACTCCTTTTTGCTGCTCCCAAAAGAGCTGGAGCAGGAATCTCACACCCTGAGGAGCTGTGATGCTGTGCCCAGGGTCATGTACACCATGTGATACAGCACAAAAAAGGCTGAGGAGCGATTACTGATAAGTTGTGTTGTCACATCCCTGCTCTGGAGGCTGGGCAGTCACAGCAGCAGTCTCTGGAGGAGAAGAGGCAAGTTAAAAAGGGCACGGAAATGAGGTGCCAGCAGCCAGGTGACATTCTGAAGAGGAAACTCTTGACCTCTGATTTAGATGAGGTGCTGCCCGAGCTGTTGGGTGACATTTTTGCTTTTCTGTGCAGGCACCTGAAGCCAGGGGCTGTCTCCCCTCTTGTTTCTCGAGGCAACATGTTTTCTGTGAGGTGTGGGGCTTGGCTTTTCCTGCTCTGCTCTTTGCCCGTGGCTGATGGGGCTGATGCACCCCCACCGCTCCCCTCTGTGGTCACGGGATGGTGACAAAGCCCTCCCCCAGCAGCCTTTGCACTTGTTTGATGCTGTTTGAGCAGTTTGGGGTCCTCCTTTTCAATAGCCAACAGCTGATGAATAACCTGATGTTTTCACACGTGATTATAATCCTTACAGTCTCGATCAATAAACACAATAAGCTTGAACAGCCTGGTGTTGTGAGCTCTTTAAAATCATATCCTCTATTAGAGACAGCAATCGATGGTGCTTATTCCAGTTTAGCAGTGATTATGGTTACTGCAAAAAGCCACCTGCAACCCAAAGTGGGGACTGTAACTTCCTCCTGGCGTACAGCACACCTGTCCTGCTCTATAAATATTAGTTTTTAATTAAAGTGGATAAAATGCTTTTGGAAAACGCGATGTGCTTGTTTAAATACCAACCATCAGTCATGGCAAAGGGGTTTAAACAGGGAAGTTTGGTTTTTTTGCAGTGAAATGTGTATCTGGTGTCTCACTTAGCTGGGTGCAATCCATCCAGAGTGTCAGCTCCAAATTCCATGTGCTCTCTGAATTAGAGGGAGAGGAGGAAATGGATGTTCTGTGTGTATATATAATCTATAAATATGAAATGTTCAGGCTTGATAACAAACATCTCTATTGAAATGGTGGAAATCACCCAGAAAGCAAACACAGCTGGGAGCTAAACCCCAGCACACTGACGTGAGGAACACCTGGGAGCTTGAGCTGGCCATTAGGGAAGAAAATTCCAGGTGTGGATGTGGCAGATAAGTGCATACCTGCTGCTTTGGATCTTATCTGCTGGAGCATTGGAGATAGACAAGCTGAATTCCTCTTGAGCAAAATCTCAGGATTTATAAAATAATCCCAATAAACCAGAAGTGGAGAGGGGATTTTACCCATCACAAATGTGTTTTTCTGTATGACAAGAGTAAAACCAAGTTTCCTGGAGGGATGGACAGGGTTTCTGTGGTAGGAACAAGCAGAACTTGTCCCATCCCCATTGCCAGGCAGGTTGGAATGGAGCTGGAGTTTGGGCACTGCCAGAGTCCTACCCAGGAGCAGAATGAGATGGCAAAGAGAAACTCCACATGGATTTTCCCCCCTTTTTATTGCAAATTCACTGTATTTTATTTTGTGGTGGGTAGAACAACCAAGGCAGCGAGGCAGGAGCTGTGCTGCTGGTGCTGCTCTGAAGGGACTTGTTTGGGCTGCTCCAAGAGGTGGGTCATGGGATCAGTGTGGGTTGGATATGGGTTTTCTTTTAGACACTTAAATGTAGAGATTTTAGATAAAAGTTAGTTCTGTTGAAATCAGATACAGGGAGACAGGATGGGATATTGATGGGCTCTTCCCATGGCAAGAATTCAAGGCTCCTGCAGCACTCAGGGCACACTTTGACCTTGCTCTGTGCTCTGCAGTGAAGGACTGGCAGCGTGGGGCTGATTTCCAGCCAGGCTGAGTTACCTGGGGAAGCAGCAGCTTGTCCATTGTTATCCAAAGGCTGCTGCTCCCCAGAGCACTGAGCACTGGGGGATGTGTGGATCAGCTCTGTGTTCTGTGCACCCCAGGAATGGGAAGGGGAGCAGAGGGGAATCTTGCCTCTCTGGGAGCACTGCTGGAAGAGGTGTGAGCTCTCCCACCTGCATCCCAGATTTCCAAGCCCTGACTCCACCACCACTGCAATGTGTGCCAGGCTTTGGGACACCCAATGTGCCAATCCCTCTCTGGATTCCTCCTGGCCCAGAAATGGCTCTAGAAAAGGCTCCTTCTGGGCGGTCAGGGGAGCCTTGCTGCAGTTCCCAATAAATCTCCAAGCCCAGTGGGTGTTTTGGCTCTGATGCCAGTATTAGTCCAGGTCAGCAGATTCTGTGGCACCAGCTGGCCCAATCCCTGGGTGTCTCAATGATCTCCTTGACTTGGATCTAATTTTTGTCACTGGCTGTAAATAATCCCCAAATTAAAGCAGTGAGCTGTGGCCCAGTGATTTGAATTGGATGGATGGACTTGTTTTGACTTATTAATGGCAGCAGTTGGCACTTCTTGTCCCATCTGTCCCTGGGAAGGCTCCTGCTCAATCCTCAGCCTCGGTACAAGGAGCACGGAGCAGCTGTGATGTAATTCCTCAAGCACTGGAGAGCCAGAGGGCTGGGAAGGGTCGGTGATCTGCTGATTCCCACTGCAGATCAGAGTTGATGGAAGGAAAGGGGACCTTCTGAGCTGCAGAAATACCTGAGCACCTGCCTGTAACTGAACTACACTTGAGAGCACCCAAGAAACATCTGGAAGTGAAAATCTGGTGTGCTCCAAGTCCTGCTGGTGCCTTCCTGCCTGTGGATGGGGACTGGGCGCAGCAGAGGACTCCAATTCCAAATCAAATGGCTCTTTTTCTGCTGCTGTGCCTGTAGAATATTTTAAAATTGTCCCCTGAAATGTTCCTGGATGTTATAAATAGCCTGCTTCAGAGGCTGAGAGGCACATCCTTTTCCCCTCTCAGCCTTGCTCCTCTCCACCTCCAGGGATGTGGATTTGGCATGGCAATGCCCCAGCTGATGGTCAAGGGATAATTCACCTCGCTGGGGGTGAGCAGGGCCCTCCCGGGGCTCACTCAGTGTTTCCTGTCTGGATCAGGAGTCGTGAGCAGATGACTCACAGTCCACGTGCAGGAGTTATTCACTTGTGCCTCCAAGGAAACGAGAGTTTCCAGCTGTGGATTATGTGGAGCGGATCTGGGTATCTTTAATGCCCTTCAAACATCGTAGCTCTGCTGGATCCCTGTTCCTGTGGGGGGAAGGCAGCTGGATCCAGCAGGGCTGAGCCTTTACCAACAGCCCTTCTGCATTGCAAGGGTTGTGTACAGAAATCCGCATGAGCAAATCCTGGGAGCTCAGGGCTGTGGGATGCAGGGGGAGCACACCATCTCTCAGCTGGATCTTGTAGGATCTGGATTGCTTGATGTTGAAGTAGCCACACTCCTTCCCACGTCCTTCATGCCCAGAGCAGCTACATCTTGTCCTGGCTCCAGGCCCTGCAAAGTCATTCCCAAAGTCTTCTGGAAAGCCCTGGTCAGAGGTGGGGAGGGGGAGCAAAAGAAGTCACATTACTTGTGGCCTTATTTTAGAGCTGTAAAATCCAGAAGCCTTCCCCTCCTTTGCCTTCTGCATTCCCAAAATCCCACCAGTTTAATCATATTTTGGTTGGCTTTTTCCTGGGTATTGCTCCGTGCTGGGGGTTGTTACAATCCTGTAGACAAACTCACGGCTTTGCAATGCAAAAAACCCCCGGGCTACCTGCATGTGTGAGATGATTTATTGTTCTTGATAATCAATTTGTTACTGCGGCTGTTTCAGGTTAATCCCGCTATTAATATCCCGAAACCACTGAAGTGCAATCCCATTACACAGAGCCCAAACTCTGCTGCTGTGCCCCTGCCTGCGGCACAGTCAGGCAGATCATTGCAGCCTCTGCTCCAGCAGCTCTGCAACTCGGTGACCAAATGGCCCTGGGCTGCTTTGGTGGTGGCCACCAACTGCTGGGGAGCTCATCCTGCCAGCACGAGGCTCGATGCCGGGCGGAGCATGAAGCTGCTGGATGAGGGAGTGGAAAAATGGATTGATTTTATTTTTCCCTGCAGCTGAGAGCTGTCTGGCAAATCACATTGGAAATCAAGCGAGATGGAGCAGGGGTTTGATCTGGGGAGGGGAGAGCAGTGAGAGAACGAGGGGGTAATTCAGGCAAACTGGGTGGACTTTATTCTGCAATGAGCTTTGTCATTAAGAGTCCAAACTGGGTGTGCAGTGTGGCCAAAGCAGAGCGGCAGCCTTTGGGGTGATTTTGATAAAATCAAGATCATGGGAGGTTGTGCTGGTTGTGGGTTTATTTTTGGCTTTTTCCCGTAGCCCCATAGGACTGGATGGGGACAGTGAGCACAAGGATGTAGAGCTTGGATTTTTAAAGGCATTTAAGCTAAATATAGAAATTGGTTATTAAGATTTTTCCATCAATGTTGTAAACAAATTAGTTCCACTAGGTAGCTATCTGCATGCCTAGGTGCTTATGTACCTCTGAAAAACCTTCCTGAAGGAGCTATTCCTTGTCTGGCTTCAGGCTCCAAACTCTGCTGAGCTGGGAGTGAGGGAAGTTCACCTTCCTGGGGTAATTCCGAGCGTTTGGTTGAACTTGTGCAGCAAAGGGTCTATCGCTCCACTGCCTTTGTGGAGAAAAACCTGCTTCATTTAGCAGGCAGGAGCCCTGGAGCTGAGCGATGTGGGCAGTCCCACGAGGAAGCTGCACATCAGCAGCTCTTGTTCTACATCTCCTCAGGCCCCAGAGGCCACAGGGATATTTGCTGGAGCTCCAGACATTGTCACTTGGATGCTTCCCGGCATCACTTTTGTTTGAACAAGTGTTGGAGAAGCATCCCCCAGCACCAACAGCTCCTTCCCCCGTGGCCTAGAAATTCATCAGCTGCTCCAGGCTGCTTGGCATCACTGCTGCAGTGTTTTGTTATTGTCACACATTTCCATTTCTCCCGAGCTTATGATAAGCATCCAAATTAAACCGCAGCCTCAGACGTTTCTGATATTTCCAGGCAATATTGATAATGAGGCTTGTGCTGTGGTGTGTCATTTACTCAAACAGCTCCGAGCACCAAACAATCTACGTACCCAGGGACTGTATCATCCATCATTGGAAGTCAGCAGTGCCTGTACCACGTGCACAGTGACATTACTCAGTGGTTTGGGGCAGAGAAAGTGGAATTGAGAAGCCAAAAGATCTTTTCTGGTAGGCAAAATGGGATTTTCTGTGTGTTTCTTGTTCTTGCAGAAGCTGGTGAAGAACTGGCAGTGCCTTCAGAACCCAAAACTTTGGTGCTGTCCATTATAGAAAATGCTATTTATTACTGTATTTATTACTGTACTCCAGGACCTGCTTTGTTTTGCTGTCAGATCCAAAAATCCTGGTCCAGACAGTCTGTGGTGAGTCCATGACGGCCCTCACAGGGTGTTCCCTGATGGAGGAATCCCAATGGATGGGACACACGGATGCCCCATGGGGAACACTCAGTCTCGTGTCCATTAATCTTCCCAGACACGTCCTTTGCAAAGGACACTTGACCTCTGATTGAGGAGAGATGCCAGGAGATGTCAAGGAAACAGGAACGGAGATTTCCTTTGGTAGACAAGGAATTAATAAGGTCTGCTGACATTTCATCACAACAGAAGAATATATAAACAGAGCTTCCAAGCCGTTCTTATGAAAGATCCTGATTTATATGAAACGGAGCCTGGTGGGGGATGTGAGCCACTGGCACGGCCAAGCCTCACCCCAAAGCAGCTCCCTTATCCTGAAGGAAGATAACAGGGGCTGACATAGAAATATGGCTTCTTAAACTGCTTTTAAAAAAATCAATTCTTACAATATCAATGTAAGTCCATTCTGGTGTAATTCCATCACTGCAATCAGGTTACTCTGGGCTTTAAATCGTCCTTGATCACAGAGCAACTCCAAATGATAAATGGAGCTTTCTTTCTCGTTTTGGGATATTTGGGCCAAATTCTTGGCGCAGGTCAGGTACAGGCAAGTGGTACTGAGTTGTGCACTTCAGGGTTTAATTGATTTCTCTGTGTAAATTCTACTGCTATGCTGCACTTTGATTTCTAAGCCTCTGTTTATAAATTGAAAAACCCCTCCAAAATATGAATGCTAATTAATAATGATTCATTGATCATCTTTTAACAATCAACCAATGATCTTTTATCAACATCCAGCAGCTGCACCATCTCAATGCCTTTCTGTTCCTGAATTAAACCTCAGAAAAGAGAGCAGCTCCGTTCCCAGGGGTGAACACAAAACCTCTTGAATTCTTGAACCTCAGACAATTGCCCAGCATAACAGTTTAACTTGTGGAATGGAGAATAATAACGAATCCAATTGAAAGTGCAAGGGAATTTAGAAAGGAAAAATGTAATTACCTGCTCTGGAAAGAAGCCAGACACTGTTTAAAATCTTGTTCTTTCCAAATATGTCTGGGAATCCTTAATGATGGCAGGATCATGAGACATGGCACATGTTGCCTGGGTTTAGAAGCTAAAAGAAAAGCAAAAACAAACTGTATTTTTTTTTTCCTTGATTCTAGAAATATCTGCTGGTATTTCAGGAACCTGTGTGACACATGCTTGGAGTTGTGACCCAGTATGGAACAAAAGCAGAGAGAGGAGAGATGCAGCTCCAAAATGAAAATAAGTATTTAAAGCTTGCAAGAAAATAAAGAAGCTTTTGGAAAAAGAACAAAAATTAATTAAGAGATGTGTTTAATTTAAATTTCATCATTGTGATCTGTGGAAGCAGCTAAAAAATGCTTCCATTTATTTATTTGAACAATTTGTTTTCCCATCCTAGAGAGCAGGACCAGCCCCAGTCTCCTATACATATCCTTTCTTCAGTCTCCTTTGAATGTGAGGGGCACGAAATGTAGGATTAGTCAAGTTTATCATCCTCAGATGTCTTTTGCCCAGTGCTGGACAAATAAAAGAATGCCAATATCAGTGTCAGCAATAGCTGCCTCCTCTAACAGCGAGTGACAAGTTCCATGAATCTGGGGAATAAAAGCCAAGCTCAGAAGTACTCCTGATGCTAATTAAATATCAACCCATTGCTGGTAGAATCCAAGCTGTTCCAGCAGCTCTTATTTATACCTGTGCAAGTCTGAGGATTGGAAATGATGGGTTTGGATTTGTTTTTGTTTTTGCAACCAGCAAAAAGTGATTTTTTTCCAAATATTAAGTGAATGGGGAAGTTGTTTAAACAGCTTTTGGATTCACATGTGTTTCATGTGACACACACCACGAGGTTTCAATTAGCTTTTGGGCAATTGTAAACTAGAAAGCGACACAACCAAGCAAAAGATTGTTTTAAATATAAACTGTTATTGTGTCATTTGCTAACTGTCAAAACAAAATTGCCAAAAACTCATCACATGTTTTTTAAGCAACACAGAGCTGAAATTCAGAGGGATTTTTGTCTGAAAGTTTAGTGTGATCATAGCCAAAGTATTTCTGGGGGCAGAAAAGGGCAGTGTTGTCATTATCACCTTACAGACAGAAGCTGTGAGTCTGAAAAGCACCATCACCCAGGAGAAAAACAACACCCTGGTGCTGGCTATGACTTCAGGGCAGAGCCAGACCCCTTTGGACCTTTGCTCCAAAGCCTCTTTGATCCCTGACATCCCTTCAGAGCATCCTGCTCTGGGGTCATCTCTGGGTTCAGCTGAAGTGATTTAATTAACAGGGAACGCTCCTGAAAAAATGGGAGCAGCTAATGAGCACAGTGGGTTTCTAGGTGGGAACGGGGCTGAGGGACATCATCTGAGGGCCGTGGGAGCCAGTGGGAGAGTTTAATGCTTTTGTGGCTTTGGTCTGAGGTGAGAGGTGGGCAGGGGCTCCTGGGGCTTGGGGTCAGATGAGAGGAGCCTATTTCTGGGTTGTTACTGCTGTAAAGGAGCCTGGATTTGATTCCCAGCTGAATCCACCAGTTTTTTTGGCTGTGGTATCTTTTGGAATAGAGACAGCACTTCAGGCAGGGCTGGAACTGTACAAGGTCCCTTCCAACCCAAACCATTCTATGATTTTCTGTCCTTCCTGTGCTCCCTGACAGCACCTGAGCTGTGTCCCCTTGGCTGGAGCTGCCCCCTCTGTGACAGATGATGTAGGACCAAATTCCCTGGGTTTCCTTTCTGCCAGCACAGCCAGGCTGTGAGGCCACAGCTCTTCCTTTTGCTCCCAGTGGCTCCCAGTGCCTCACCCCAGCATCCCAGCCTTGCTTCAAACCTCTCAGTTAGGGTCCGAGCTCTTCTCCCCATCTTTCCTTTTACCTTTTACTGGAGCAAATATGCCCCTGAATGGATGGGCACGCTGAGCCCATTTAGTTAATCGCTGGGCCCAGCTGAAGGTCACCCTGAAAACACTCATAATTCCTACTCAGCACTATAAATATGCATTTGATTCATTGTCTCCTGTCCCTTCCATCACGGGGGATGGAGGAGGCGGACCGGCAGCCCCCCCGCCTCTCCCGGCAGCGATGAGTCACTGTCCTGGCGCTGACGCTTCATCAGAGCGATATTATTTGACAATAATTGTAATTTATGCTCCAAAAGTGTTCAGGGGAGCTGCGTTCAGGGCTTTAAATGGCTCCTGGGACGTGATGGGAGAGGGTTGGGCAGGATGGGGTGAAGTGCGGGAGTATTAGGGGGACACTTGGCTGTCCTGGGAACCCCTGGAAAAGATGGTCCAGGATGATTGTAAAGTCCTGGGGGGTGACAGGTGATTGTAAAGCTAGGGGTGACACTCCCATCCCAGCACTGGGGAGGAGATGCCATAGCCCGGGAGGGACTGGTGCATCCCTGGTGCTCGTGTTACCGCTCATCCTGGGGCTGCCGCATTTCCAGTGATTAGAAACCACGAAAGAAACAAAAATAAACGTCATCATCGCCTTCCTGAAGGGCTTTAACCGGATTTTGCGGCAGGGGGCACAGACAGGGTTCACGGACGGGGCACAGCGCCCTGGGAACGGGAACCGGCCAGGGGCTCCCCTCACAAACCACGGGGGCGGGGCCTGGGGGGTGTGGTCAGGCCATGAGGGCATGGCCAAACGGGCCGGAGCGTATCAGAGGCGATGGGGGCGCGGATGTGGGCGGGGCCAAGCTTCGGTGGGTGGAGTGTGGGCGGAGCTTAGCCCGCGCGAGCAGCTCCGTCAATAGGAGAGGCGTGGCCGAGGGCGTGGCTTGCGTGGTGTGGGCGTGGCCTGCGTGACGCAGTGACGCTGCCGCGGCCCGGCCGGACGGAGCGGCCACCATGGCGAGCCAGTCGCAGGGCATCCAGCAGCTGCTGCAGGCCGAGAAACGCGCCGCGGAGAAGGTGGCCGAGGCCCGCAAGAGTGAGTACGGCACGGCCCGGCTCTGCCAGGCTCCGCCGCGGCGGGTGAGGTAACGGAGGTGCCGGCCTGGCAAGGCCCAGCCCGGTGTGGCCTATCCCGGCAGGGCCGCCTCGGGCCTTACGGCCCGGCCCTGAGGGCGGTGGGGCAGAGGGGATGCTCGGGGCGCGGTGGGGATGGGGGGCCCGCGGGGGAGCAGTGTGTTGTTAAACCTCTGCACAGGTCGGAGCCGCACCGGCACTGTCCTGCCAGGGCCCGGTGCAGGGCTCTGGAGCTCGGGGGCTCCAGGCTCTCTGCAGGACACCCCCGCCAGCACCCCTGCCATCGCTTGGGGCATGTCTGTGCTTATCTTTGTCCTTCCTGCCTTTAGCTTCTTTTTTCCTGATGAAAACTGTGTGTTTCCATATCGGTGATTATAGAGCTATTCCTTATGGACCCAAGTTAGCTTTCTTGTTAAGCAAGAGAAATTCTGGTTGCAGTGATCCCAAAGTTAGTAAGTCTTTCCTGCTTCAGACAAATACATGTATATATGTCTATATATTTATATAATTGCCCTGGCTTGCATTTCAGTGATCCCCTGACAATGTAGCAAGAGGCAGATTTTAGCACTTCATTGCAGTGATGATAATCTTAGAGGGGAGACTGTGGTGGGAAGTCCAGGAGGGGAAGTTGAGGCAGTGGCCATTTCAGTGCTTGGTTTCACAGTTGGGTTGGGGCAAAGCTAAGATTTAATGCTCTTTCTGCTGGGTTTTTTTTTTTTTTTGGCGTCTCACAGAGAGACTGCATGCTCATGTGGGCTAGGGCAATCCCAGACATGGGAACAGACTAGGAGAAGTCATTGGGACAAACCCTGCAGACAAGAACTTGGGGGTTCTGGTGGGTGAGGGGCTGGACAATGAGCCTGCAGTGCATTTGCAGCCCAGAGGGCCAAACACATCCTGGGCTGCATCAAAAGCAGCCTGGGCAGCAGTGCAGGGGGGATTGTGCCCCTCTGTCCCTCAGGTGAGACCCCACCTGCAGAGCTGCCCCAGCCCTGGGCCAGCACAGCAAGGAGCTGGAGCTGCTGCAGAGAGTCCAGAGGAGCTCCAGGATGAGCAGAGGATGGAGCAGCTCTGCTGGGAGGGAAGGCTGCGAGAGCTGGGGGTGTTCACCTGGAGAGGAGAAGCTTTGGTGTGACCTTAGAGCTCCTGCCAGTGCCTTAAAGAAGCTTGTGCAAAGGAGGGTGAGGGACTTTTTTATATGGGCAGAAAGTGATAGGACAAGAGGCGGTGGTTTTAAACTTCCAGAGGGCAGGGATAGATGGGATATTGGAAAGAAACTCTCCCGTGTGAGGATGGGGAGGCCCTGGCACAGATTCCCGGGGAAGCTTGGCTGCCCCTGGATCCCTGGAAGTGTCCAAGGCCAGGCTGAACGGGGCTTGGAGCAACCTAGGATGGTGGAAGGTGTCCCTGCCCATGGCAGGGGCTGGAATGAGATTATCTTTTAGGTTCTTTCCAGCCCAAACCAGTCTGGGATTTATTCTCTGAATAAAGCCAGACCTGAATAATGCCTGATGCATCCACATGCCCTGAGAAATTTCCCATTGCTTCGTGGTGGAATCTCACAGCTTGGTGACCTTGGCCATGGTTTGGTGGGGCCCTTCTGGGACCAGCAACCTCTGGGAGGCTGATGCTTCCTGCAGAAGGGGCAAACACTGTTGTGATGGTTGTGCATGAGGAAAACAAGCTCTCAGTGCTTTCTCTTTCTTTCCTTCCCTTGGTTTGTCCTTGGGGAGCAGGGAAGAACCGGAGGCTGAAGCAGGCCAAGGAGGAAGCCCAGGCCGAGATTGAGCAGTACCGCCTGCAGCGTGAGAAGGAGTTCAAGGCCAAGGAGGCAGCGGTTGGTTTTCTCCATCATTCTCTTATTTCTGGCCTCTTTGCCTTCTGCTGGGGCTTCCTTGCCCTGGCAGCACCCTCAGGGTGGAGCGAGTTGCAGCAGGAGCACTTCCCTAATGCCTTCCTGTGAGGCACAGCCACGTGTCCCAGAAAAACCCATGGAAGCGTGGTGCATCTCAGCTGGCAAGGAAACAGCTTAATAAGCTCCTGGGAGCCCTGAGGGGTGACAGCCTCACAAACCTGCTGTGTGTAGCAGTGTCTGAAAAGAGATTGAGCTCATTGCTCCTGTCACAGGCTCATTTCCATGATGCTGACATGGCAGAGGCACTTGACATGTCCCTGGTCATCAGAAGGGGAGGCAGAGGCTTTTATAAAGATTCTCCAAGGGTAGAAGGAATGGGATGATGTGAAATGTGCTTAAACTGACTCCTGGGTGTTACTTTTCTTGCACTCTGTAATACAGTTGTGCCCAGGGATTCCAGTACAGCAGGACCTTTATTTTGGGCAGTCTTTAGAAGCTCATGCTCTAAACTGGTGGATAATGAATAAATGCTCCCATGGCAGGGAGCTGGCACAAGATGATCTTTAAGGTCCCTTCCAACCCAAACCATTTGATGATTCTGTGAAAGAGGGTAAAAGGCAGGGGCTGAGGATGAAATACTTGGACAAATTTAGGGCAAAATCCGAGCCAAAAATCCATCAGTACTTTTCCTTTTTTACATGAACATTAACCTTTCCTCAGAAATGGCTGAGATGCCCTGAGATGATCCAGAATAACAAAATACAGAGCTTGATGTGGTGATTTCCCTTTCCTTTGCTGTTTGCAGGCCCTTGGCTCCCATGGCAGTTGCACCACTGAAGTTGAGAAGGAGACTCAGGAAAAGATGAGCGTAATCCAGCAGAACTTCCAGAAGAACCGGGAGGTGGTGATGTCCCAGCTGCTGTCCCTGGTGTGTGACATCAAACCCGAGATCCATGTGAATTATCGCATCAATGGCTAGTGCTGGGAGGAGGGGGAGTGTCCTGGGAGTGCTGGGAGTAAAGTCTGAGCTTCAGGTGGAATGTACAGCTCTTAGCCATACCTTTCCTGTCCTCCTTGTACATGTGTTAAGTTATTTCAGTGAGCTCTTGGAGTTCTTAAGTCTCTTCTGACACGATTCAGAGCTTATTCAAACATGAAGTGGCCACGTGTCAGATCTGTGCTGTTATTAAATAAATATTGCAGTTGGCACAGGAATACTCCCTTTTTATGGTGATAGTATTCAATGAGAGGCTTCCCTCTGCAAAGTAGAAAAGGGAGAGATGCTGGCCTGTGTCAGTAATTGTAAAACCTGTGTACCTGTGTTCTTGTTGACCCAACTGCATTTTTCAGTGTGTTGTTAAACCTCTGCACAGGGTTTACACCCTGTAAGAAGAACTCTCTGGCTGTACAAGTTCTGGCTGATCATTTTCAGGTGCTTGAGTTTCTCTGTATTGAATCCTCTGTATATTCTGCTGTTAGCTTGAGGTACGAGTCTGCCACTGTGACACCTGAAAGTAAAAACACTTCACTCCAAAGCCTCTGCTCAGTCTGGTTCTTCCTGCTAACTCGTTTTGGGAATGCTGGCAGGTCTCACTGGGCACCTTGGGAGTCAGGACTCTTCAGAGTGACCATCAAGTATTGATAAAACAAAGTTTAAGAGAGACAGCCAATATCTGAAGGTCACAGCAGGTAAGTTAAAACCCATTACAGAGCTCCTCCTCTTGGCTCCAGTCTGATGCTTTACCTGCCAGATCATTCTGAAAACCTTCAGGAACAAATGTTCTTGTGACCATTAGGAGAAATAAAATGGTGCCAGTTCATTGGAATAGTTTGATAGCCAGGTGCTGCACAGTAATTACCCTTCCTTGGGTCCAGTGCTGGTCACTGCGTGTTTGTGCCAAGGTCATCCTGAATCCTGCAGCATCCTGTGCCTGGGAACAGTGGGAAAGAAGACTTTTGGGGTTGTTTGCATCACTTTTTAGCTCTTTAATCAAAAATACACACAAATACATCAAGGGGTTTCATGTTTGAGTGGTTTCTTCCTCTTACCAGCAGAATATTAAATGCAGAATATTAATTTGCTTTTTTTGTTGAGTTCAAATTCAAGCTTTTTGTGGAAAAGGGACTTCAGCATGTCCCTGATTTGACCCAAGAACAGTTTGGGATCTTTTCAAGGAACCTCACTGATGCTGTTCTGTTCCTCAAACAACATCTTGATTTCCCCAGCCCCTCAGTGAGGCATTGCAAAGCCTCTTGGAGCTCTGGAGCTGTGACTGGGAGGGAATAAAGCAGGATGGATGTGGATGTGAATCCTGCAGGCACTGAAGGAGCAGACAGCTGCAGAGTCTCCTCTTACAATATTTTATGGTAGTACACTGTACTCCTGCAAAGATCTCTTCAGGAATTCAAGTTATTAAATGGGTTATAAAATTGAAACAAAAGCTTCTTGCAAAGTCAAATGTGCCAGGCTGGGGGAAAAGCCAGGTGGGTACAAGCAGAACAGGATCAAAGCAGTTTTAATCCGTGTGCTGTTATGGCCTCATAAAAGATTGCAGCCATGCTAATTCTGCTCTGTCCTTTGGAGATGAAACATTTCTCCCTGTTGAGAGCAGGTGCTCAGGCTCCAGCAGGACACTCCTTAAAGCCCTCCTTGCTCCAGGCTGTAATTAGCAATTTCATTCCCTTAGTTATCGGTGATGGACTCAGACTCTGTCCAGAATAAAATGAAGTGCGTGCCCCACTTTCTCATGTTGGTTCATAAGTTTCCTTTGGTTAATGAGGACTTTTATCCTTTAGAACAGTCAGAGGCAGGAGAAAAAGGAGAAAAAAGATCCTGATTATTTCTTTTTGGCAAATGTGCTGTGAAGATGCTCCCTTTAGAAAACGCAGAAGTGTTAATGTGTTACAAGAATAATAATTTTCTGCAATACTTCCCTGAAACTTAACTGTTGAGAATGACTCCAACGTTGCACTGAAGGAAGCATTTCCAATTAGTGCTCTCCAGGAAGGCTGGCTTTGTTTGTTTGTGCAGAGATTTTATTTTCAGTTGAGATTCTTTCATCTTGCCCTGTGATGCTGTCTGTGCCTAAGCCAGGCTGTGCCACGGAAGTGCTCTGCAGGGAACAGTCCTGACACAGCTATGGAGTGGCACATGCTGCTTCTTGCCACTGAAATCTGATTTTTAAAGCATTTTGCATCAAGTTTGAGGAGTAAGAGTGAAGCCCACGCGAGCTTTTAGAACAAATCTGTATCTGAATTCTTTCTGCTGCTCCTCTGCCCAGAGAAGCTGTGGCTGCCCCTGAATCCCTGGCAGTGTCCAAGGCCAGGCTGGACAGGGCTTGGAGCAGCCTGGGACAGTGGGAGGTGTCCCTGCCCATGGCGGGGGTGGCACTGGGTGAGCTTTAAGGTCCCTTCCCACCCAAAGTCTGTGAGTCTGTGACAATCGCTCATGACTGAGCCACAGCCTGGTCGTGTGCCACAGACAGAGGAGAAGCTGTTTTGGGCACACACACCATCGTGTGATTCCCTTGATTTGGGCTCCCATCCCTGGGAACACCTCCTGGCTCCTGCTCCTGGGGGCAGTTTGGGCACTATGATGTGAGAGAGTGTCCGAAGGAGGGGCCCAGGGATGGGGAAGGGTCTGGAGGGGCCATGAGGAGCAGCTGAGGGCACTGGGATTGCTCAGCTGGAGCAGAGTGAGGGCAGAGCTCCCCAGGGGCTGCAGCTCCTCCCGAGGGACAGCTCCGATCTCTGCTCTGGGACAGGGACAGCACCCAGGGCACAGCTGGAGCTGTGTCAGGGCAGCTCAGGCTGGAGATCAGGAAAGGTTCTTCCCCCAGAGGGTGCTGGGCACTGCCCAGGCTCCCCAGGGAATGGGCACGGCCCCGAGGCTGCCACAGCTCCAGGAGCGTTTGGACAGCACTGCCAGGGATGGACAGGGTGGCATTGTTGGGGTGTCTGTGCAGGGACAGGGGCTGCACTGGGTGATCCTCTGGGTCCTTCCAGCTCAGGATATTCTCTGATCTCATCATCCTATGAAAGAGAAGAGGGAAATCACCTCTAACCCTTTATGTGGAGTCCAGAGAGCTTTCATTAGGAGGCAGCAATTGTGGCTGGCAGTGCTGTAGCAGGAGCTGTCCTGGCAGCTTGCTCTGGGCAGTTCCCCAAGGAGGAGAGAGGACTCAACATTCTCCTGCTGCTGGAGGTCAGGGAGCCATTCCCCTTTGTGCCTGAGCTGCCAGGCTGGCTCTGCTGGATGGTGACACCAGGGAATAGTTCCAGGGTGCAAGTCCACATTTGGCAACCTTCAATTCCTCTTTTGTGAGGTTACCACACAGTTCCTGATGAACTTTAGTAAAGTTGGAGCTGTTTTAATGCCAGATACAACCCCACTGAGCTGCTGGCAGTCCCTCTATGCCTTTTCTGCCATCCCCAGCTTTGGGCTCCTGCTGTTTTCTGCCATCCTGTAGCCCAGCTGACCTCAGATCAGGTGGAATTTGGGAACCCTACAGAAAATCCAGCAGTTCCTGGCCCGTGAGGCAGTTCCTGGGAGGTGTGAGCAGCAGGATGGGGGATCCCAGGTGCTGTCCTGCTGTTATGGGGTGGGACCAGCTTCTGCAGTGTCCCCTGTGTAAAAAACGTGTAAAAATAATGCAGCTTCTCTCCCTTCTTTCTGCCTGCATTAAACCTGCTCTGTTTTCCCTCTTTGCCTCTATTTTCCTCCTTCTGGAATCTCTTTCCCTTTTATCTCTCCACTAGTTCTTGCATTAATGCATAATGGGAGAGACAAGCCAAGAACCTGCTGATCCCAGCTGAGGTTTGGGCTTTAAAGTCTTAACAGAAAAAACTATCAAGAACCCTCTAGATCAATGTTCTGCTGGAAAAGTTTTCCCAAACTAATCCAAGGAAGGAGCACAGTGTAATCTTTCTTTGAGGTTGAAAGGAGAAAGTGCTAATTTCATGCAGAAAAGATTGTATCTTGGACTGGCATAGGAGTAGAAAATAAATTGGTATTAAATTACATTCGTCTGCCTCAAAATAATCTAATAAAGCATCTTCTGGATCAATAGCTGAATCATTATCCCAGGCACATAGCGAGCTTTCCTTCTTTAAATTTGAGATTCAAGAAAAGAGGTTTTTGCATTACCATAGTAAAAAGAATAATACTTTAAGTCTTCATGGGAAAAAGGCAGAAGTAGGAAAAAAAGATAAGAAGCACACTTGGAGCCTTAAGCAAGTGTCATTCTTCATTTGAAACTTGTAATATATGAGTAGTGTGAAATAAATTTTTATATTTAATGACTGTCAATCTGTCAGCTTTGCTGACAAAAAAACCCAACGATGCAGAATCTGAAAGGACTTTGTGTGCAGGAAGGGAGGAGAAGGGCAAGACAAGGCTTTCAACAACTTTGTTCTCCTAATTAAGGCTCAGTAGGGAAAAAAATAGGAAAAAGATGGCACAGTTCTCCCCTGAAAATGCAGTTTCATCAAAAGAAAATGAGATGTGCCAGTGTTGGCTGCAGTGTGCACAGTCCAAACAAGGCTGACGTGGGGAGAAACTGCAGACTGTGGCCAAAGAAAAGCTGGAATCACAGGGGTGTGGATTCCAAACACTGCAGAAGAGTTCAGTTTATCAAAGCAGGTAGTAAATACACAGAGAACGTGGTCAGAATAGGCAAAACCAGACTACATGTGTACATCTCAGTATTTAAAGCAGTGAGATTTCAAATAAGTACTGAAGAGTGACCTCAGCAATGACATTAAGGACATGAAGGAGGGCGAGGTTATTCCTGAGGCCAAGAGGGCTTGGTGGGCACTGTGACCCTGGGACAGTCCTCAAGCTTCTCCTGTCTTCAAACAGCACATTTATTTCTTTTTCTCTGGAATCAGGTTCCCTGTAATATATTCATTAATGCAGCAGGTGGAACAGGGAGTACAATATAAGTCCAGGGCACCAAGCTGGGAAGAGATACAAACAGTACAGAGCACTGAATCACAATTCCAAATGATCTTGATAAGTGGGAGAAATGATCTGAAACCAATAGCCTGAGACTCCCTGTGGGGAAGAGTAACTGAGAAAGGTGAAATCAAATACAGAAACTCCGAGCAGTCCATAACCAGCTGCACAGGAATTTGGGAAAACAGGGGGGGAACTCCCCCAGAGGCAGCAAATGTTGTGGGAAAGGAGAGGGTAAGGCCAGGCTGGATGGGGTTTGGAGCAGCCTGGGCTGGGGAAGGTTTCCTGCTGATGGAAGGATGGAATGAGATGAGCTTTAAGGCCTTTCCAACCAAACCATTGTGGGACTGCAGCTCTGCTGAGCCCGACACTCCTCTCAAAGGAGCAGGAGTTTTGTGCTGGAGATGATGCCAAGCCCAGCCCATTCAGCACCTCTGGCCAAGCAGAGGGTGCAGGGGGTGTGCTGCAGCTCATTCTCCACCTTGCTTTCAAGCTGATTGTCCCACAGGGATGTGCCCGGGGCATTTTCCTGTGGAGAGCTGACAGTGCTCTTGGCTTCTCGTGTTCCCTGTCGGCATCTCTGCGTGGGTGAGGAGCAAACAAAGCCAAAGCTTTTGATGAGGAGCGTTTGCAATAGAGCCCAAAGCTTCCCATGACCCTGTCTTGGGTGGGGATTGGAGCTGGGCCTTGAGCTGGGCAGATTCATGGGATTTTTCCTGTACCTGGATGGTGTTGCCAGTTTGCAGAGTAACAAATCCCATGAGGGTGAGTGGCTTTGGGGCTGTTCCTGTTGCCTGTGGAGCCACGTGATGGGATGAGCCCAGAGCTCAGCAATGCCTGTGCAGGCAGGGTGCAGAACCCATCCCTGCACGAGAGTGGCCTTTGCTCCAGGAAGTGCACACAGACACTGCAAGGAGCTCATTTCCCCATTTCATTCAACCATTCACCGCTGGATTTGCGTTGGTCCAACCCTCCATGGATCCTGCAGCTTTTGGTGAGCTCAGACCACAATTCCCAGGCTGAGGAGTTTTGTTTTCACGGTGTCTCTGAGCATTGTCTCTGCATGACAGCAAACAACTTCTCCAGCACGTGCAGCTGCTCTGGGGGTCCATCTGTGCCTCCTGCTTTTTTTCTGGAGCTGCTGGAGGGGAAACCTGCTCCATATCAGCACAACCTCCTTTTTGGGGAGGGCTACAGTTCCTGCCCTGCCTGTTAGCCCTGCTCCTGTGTGCTTTTTGTGGCTTTTTGATAACTAGAGAGCGACCTCTTGTCAGCCTTGAGATCTCCGTTTGCCTCTTCTGATGTCTCCAGCCCTGTCAGGTGTTTGCCTTTGACTGAAACACTCCAAGCAGCTGATGTGGTGCAACTGTGGGATTTGTACTTCCCAAATCCTGCCTGGCTGATCCAAGAGGAGGAGGAGGAGGAGGGGGGGGCGGAAGAGAGAGGAGAGCCTCCTGTCTGAGCCACTGCAGCTCCTCACATTCCTCAGGCTCCAGCTCTGGACCCCCACCCAGCCCAAGGTGAGGGAACTCCGGAGGGAGGAGGACCATCTCCTCCTGTGGCTGTGCCTTCGGTGTGGGAACACCTTTGAGGAACTGCAGAGGGTTAAAAACCACATTTCTGAACTCAGCCCGGGGGAAGAGTCACATGCACCAGGGAGATTTTGCAAGTCGGTGCGTGCAGCGAGGGGAAGGAGAGGGAGGCAGGGGCACTCTGCTGCTGGGGGAGCTGTGCCTGGTTAATCCAGGAGGCACAGGGGACAGAGGGACCTTGCCCAGCCCAGGCTGGCACCTTCCTGCCTGCTGGTGGCACGGTGTGGCACCTGAGCAGTGCGCAGGGGGACAGTGGCACAGGAAGGACAGGCAGGAGGAGGAGGAGGAGGAGGGAGCTGAGCTGCATTCCCAGCACCACGAGGGAGCTGGAGCAGGTAAGGCTCTGCTGGCTGCGCTGGCAATGAGGCAGAAGGACCTGCTGGGTATTTCTCCTGTTTTAATGAGGGCATGGAGGTGTCCAAATGAGAAGGTCCACAGCCTGAAGGAGGTGAATGCACCGGGGGATGGTGGCAGTGCATAAAGAAAAAGAAGAAATGTAGAGAACACAGAGCCTGGGAGCACAGCAGAGGAGAGGCTGCTCCTCGAGGTAGCTCAGGAGGCATCAGAGGAAGGTTTGGGGGACACCCAAATCCCAAAATGGGCAGGTCTGCAGGGAAAGGCGACAGAGCCAAACCATACTGCACTGAGAGGTGAAAGCAAACTGCTTTGGCTGAGGAGCTCCCAGCACTGGGGAAGGTTGTGCCCTGAGCTGCCCTGGCCTGCTGCACCTTCACTGTCACCTCCAGGGGACTATCCTCCAGAGACCCCAGATTCTCCTCAGCTGAGGCAGAGAGCCTTGATTCATCTCTAAATGGATGTGCCAGCAGCAGCAACAGGGTGCTTGGTTTTAATCAGTTTTTTCTTTAGGTTCTAATTAGTTTTTTCTTTGGTTTTCTCTGTTTTTTCACTCTTTGCTTCTGTCTTCTGTGGGCCTGTCTGTGTGGATTTTACACTCCCTCCTGTTTGATGGCAAAGGCAGGAAACGAGTGAGAAAATTCAGTCTGAATGCACCTTTTGGTGCTGAGATGTGCCCTGAGATCCTCACGGGAGAGCTGTGCCCAGGGGAACCTCTCCTCACCTGTGGGGGTGAGGAACAGGGGCTGTGCCCATCCTGTGTGCACACACACACTGCTCACCCCTTGTACAGTGCTCTAAGTGGGAGTTTTTAGCCCTTTTATAGTTCTTTTTCTTTGATCAGAAGTAGTTCTCATGTTGTTTCTCTTGCCTCCATTTCCTTTCTGACATTCTTCAGCCAGGGTCTGTCCTGGCTTTGTGCAAGGGGGTAAATAGAGGAACAACCATCAGAAAAAAAACAGAAAAAAGGTCATAAGAACCCCAATCCTCTTTGGAAGGAGAGTGGGTGAGATCCATGAGGGACCATCCCACCAGGAGACCTGTCTGAGGAGCACCAGGCTCCTGTCTGAGCAGAGGTTCAACAGCAAATGGTGGTTTTGGAAAGCTGGAGTGGCAGATAATTGAAAAGTAAACTCCAGAGTCTTCCAGGCATTTAACAGCCACCCCCAGGTGCTGGCAGGAGGTTGGAGCGCTCTGACAGCAGGGAAATAAACACCTGGAAAAGGCTGGGAATGGTGCCTGTGTGAGAACCTCCTGAGGAGAGGAGAGGGGAAAGGAAAAGAGAGGGGAAAGGAAAAGAGAGGAGAGGGGAAAGGAGAGCAGAGGAGAGATGAAGGGAAAATAGAGGAGAGGGGAAAGGAAAAGAGAGAGGAAAGGAGGAGAAAGTGGAAAGGAAAATAGAGGAGAGGAGAGGAGAGGAGAGGAGAAAGGAAAAGAGAAGAGAGGGGAAAATTAGAGGAGAGGGAAGGGGAAAGGAGAAAAGAGGGGAAAGGAAAAGAGAGATGAAAGGAAAATAGAGGAGATGGGAAAGGAAAACAGAGAAGAGGGGAAAGGAAAAGAGAGATGAAAGGAAAAAGAGGGGAAAGGAAAGCAGAGGAGAGATGAAAGGAAAAGAGAGGAGAGAGGAAAGGAAAACAGAGACCCTCAAAGGCTTTGCTGCTGCTGGGTCAAGTCCTGCTTGACTCTGCCTTCAGCAGATGCATTTTTCCTCATCTGCCCTAATTCCTTCCTGTGGTGGGGATTTATCCCCATGTCACTGATCAGCAGTGTCACTTCCAGGGAGGGACATTTACAGCAGCTCCAGGTTCTTCTGAAGGTGACAGCGAAGAGGCTTGGCAAGGAGAAATCCTGCCTGTTCCTTGCTAATTGCTTCCAAAATGTGAAGGCTGAAGGACGTCAGGATAATTTAAGGAATAGTTAAGGAGAATTTTTCCACCTCTTAACAAAAACCAAATGTGAAAAGTCAGTCTGTATTGTGCTCCCACTGGCCAACACCAGGTGCTGACATCCCCAAGGAGCACAGTCACCACTGTTATCCTTTATTTGCTGCAGGATTTGGGATTTTCTTTTTCTCTTTTCAGGGCTTGAAAATGCCTAGTGGCTCATGGCAAGCAGGATCCTGAGGAAGGCAGCAGTGGGAGTGCAAGTGAGGCTTTCACAATCTGCTCCCCACTCGGCTGCAGTGGGACTGCTTGGTGCTCCCCAGCAGGGAAATGCTGAATTAGAGACAGAAATGCTGAATTTCTGACCAGACAACACAGAACCCCTCAGGAAGAGGCACCTTCAGCATGGCCCAGAAAAGCCAAAGTGGTGGAACTGAGAAAAATGGGTCTTCCCTCGTG
The DNA here is from genome assembly GCA_036630365.1 of Acanthiza pusilla. NCBI lineage: Eukaryota > Metazoa > Chordata > Aves > Passeriformes > Acanthizidae > Acanthiza > Acanthiza pusilla. Next base: position 8,786,127 of record JAXCHO010000028.1, on the reverse strand, counting down.
TACTGCAAGAGGGATTTCAAGGAGGGAGCCCTGCAGTGGGTCACAGGTAAGGGAGCAGCTTGTTGGTAAGGGGAGAGGCAGATCTGAGCTCAGCGTCCTTAAAATAACCACTGACAGATTTTATCAAAGATGCTCTTTAACAGCATCTCACTTGTGAAAGGAGCAAAACATTGTGGATGTTTCAGCATTTTGGGATGGAGATGCTTTGATTTTTTTTTTAAAAATTTTTTTTTGCAATGCCCGATATGCTGGAATGAATGAATCAACCTTTTGAAAAGCAGCACCCTGCAAGTCCTCTCTTCTTGGCCTTCAAAGTCAAAAAATATTTGGGAAATTTGACCTGTACAGGGGGCAGCAGGGCAGGGGGGATTGTGCCCCCTCAGGTGAGACCCCACCTGCAGAGCTGCCCCAGCCCTGGGCCAGCACAGGAAGGAGCTGGAGCTGCTGCAGAGAGTCCAGAGGAGGCTCCAGGATGAGCAGAGGATGGAGCAGCTCTGCTGGGAGGGAAGGCTGCGAGAGCTGGGGGTGTTCATCTGCAGAGGAGAAGCTTTGGGGTGACTGAATAGTGACCTTGCAGTGCCTGAAGGAGCTGCAGGAAAGATGGAGAGAGACAATTTGCAAGGGTGAAAAGGATAGGACAGTGATAGAGCAAGGGGGAATGGCTTCCCACTGCCAGAGAGCAGGGTTGGATGAGATATTGGGGAGGAATTGTTCCCTGTGAGGGTGGGCAGGCCCTGGCACAGGTGCCCAGAGAAGCTGTGGCTGCCCCTGGATCCCTGGCAGTGTCCAAGGCCAGGCTGGACAGGGCTTGGAGCAACCTTCACTGCCACCCCAGGACCCTCCAGCAGGGCCCTCTTTTTGCACAAAGCGTCCCCAGGAGCAGCCCTGGACCCCTGGCTGACCTTGGAGCTGCAAAAAGGAAGGAGAGCAGAGTGAAATCTTTCCATGCAATGGGATCTCAGCTGAAGCAGCCTCTTCCCCAGAGCCAGGCTCTCCTCTTGCTGCAGCACAGCTTGTGTAAGCTCTAGGTGGGTGCCAGATGGGCTGCCTGGAGATCACAGCTCTCCTGGGCTCCTCAAATCTAGGACAGGCTGTCCTCACACTTTTTAGGCTCCTGACTTGTGTCTCTAGATTGCATCTCTGATCCTGGCCCGAGCTGACACTGGGAAGGGCTTGAGCAGAGCCATGCTCCAGGAATGCTGCTGGAGAGGGGAACTGGCTGCTGCACGATCTGTGGGCTGCTCCACGACTGCCCTGCCACACTCCCAGGCAATGGGATTACTGCAAGGCACTCTAATTAATTGCTCAAGTTGGTTTTTGTGGTGGGTGGGCAATGGGGCTCCTACCTTAGGATTTTAGCTTCTATATTTTTCATGTATCTGTAATTTTTAGTGTATGACTCTAGGCTCCATACAGGGTGCTAAGATTCTGTTCTCTCATTTTTAGACAAAACGATTCCTAAATTCAAACCTCAAGCACACCTCACTGTCTCAGGCCCCAAGATATGTAAAAAACAGTGAACTGGGGGAGCAAACCTGGAGTAATTGACTTCATTACCTGAAGCTGTAATTGGAGGATTAAAGCTCAATATGCAAATGGACAGAACTGATAAAGTATGAAAAACCTGTGACCCACTGTCCATTTTGGGTGTAGCCCTGGGTGAGCTGTGCCTGCCCTGAATGCACCTGAAGGCCTTCAATAAACAGAACTGCTTTTTATTCTCTTAACCTTGCCTAGCCTCTGCTCTAGGTTAAGCCCACCCAGGCATCAGGGGGTCTCTAACAGAGCCTTGGCACACCCAGCACCTTGATCCCATTGTCCTCCCAGTCAGGGAGGTGAGGCAGAACACTGTTTGCTGCAGATCAGAGCATGGTGTTAGCTCTCATTATCTCTGCTGCTTACTGCTGGCATGTTTTGGGGTTCCCTCCCCTTCTGCAGTTTGTTTCCTTACAGGGGGCTCAGGCTGCTTCCAGAGCTCCTCAGCCACATCCAGGGAGGGATTCTGGGATTTCAAACACAGCAGGGCGGTTTGTGCTCTCAGCATGCGCTCACAGGTGCTCCTTAGCTGTAGAAATCTTGTGCCTGTTGGATGGCCTCTGCGGTGTGTGGATGAGGTTTGGACAGAGACAGAGATCTCTGGAGTTTAGTCTTAGAGCATGAGATTTATTGTGATAAAAAGCGTGGGGGTAAGAGCCTGCCAGGAGATGCAAGACACAGCTCAGAGCAGGTGAGAGAGAGAGAGAGAGAAGTACAGGATACAGGAATATGGGAATAAAGGGAATAAAGGGAATAAAGGGGTAAGGGTTAAGGGTACCGTGGTCACTGCTTACAATACAATAAATCATGTTCTGTGCTGAATATTCTAATTTTCACTAACCAATCTAGAACAAGATACAAATTCTATAGCATTTATATACAGCCTATGACAGTCATTGCATTACCATATGACATTACATTTTAAACCCCTTAAAAACTGCTTTTTGGACCTTATGCTAAGTTGGTAGGGTCTGCTCTGACCCTTGGACCTGCAGGCAGGCAGGGGCTACTGTCTAATCAACGAGGGGTATTGTTCTGTCAGAGAGAGTGGTGAACCTTCAGTGGCCATACCATTGTTTTCCCAGTTGTTCAGTAACTGAGGTTTGATATCTCAAAGCTTGTCTTTGTTTCAATCTCGCTTGTAATTTCTATATTTTCAGCATCTTTTTCCAGGTAATAATTTCTCTAAGATTTTCCTATTTCTTCCTCCCCAACACTTAGCTGTGGGATAACCCCCCCAGTTCTGTGCTCACACTCCTCTGGGCTCTTGCAGAACCCCCCCAGGGCCGGGTGCTGCTGGTGCTCAGCATGGACAACACCTGCCCCACCTCCTCCTTCGACATGGACCTTTGTGCCCAGAGACTGCAGTCCCTCGGGGTCCAGGTGAGCTCCCCCGGCAGTTCATTCCAGCTGCACTTGCAGAATTTGCATTTACACCCACGTCCACATGGCTTTGGGGTTTTTTTTGGTTTGAGTGTCGCTTGTTTCAGTCCAACTTCAGTCTATTCCCCCGGGGCTGGAAGTCAACTGGGATGAACTTGGCTTAAACCTCTGTGAAGAAACTCTTTGAGGATAGGTTGGAGTGGATTTTGCTTGAAATTCAATCTGATAGGGCAGAGCATCCCTGGGACATCTGTCTTGTCATGTCCTTTGTCATAAAAAGGCATTTTTATCTATCCTGACTTTCTCTGCCCTTCCCAGGCAGATTTTACTCATTGCAAACGAGGCAGGAACACAAGATTTTGGTCTGTGACAGCTCTGTGGATGGGATTGGAGATGCTCCCTGTGGGAGTGAGCTCTGGGACACAGATTTGGGGTTTGATCTGTGACAGCTCTCTGGATGGGATTGGAGACACTCCCTGTGGGAAGGGGCTCTGGGACAAAAATTTGGGGTTTGATCTGTGGCAGTTCTGTGGATGGGATTGGAGATGCTGTAGGAGTGAGCTCTGGGACACAGATTTGGGGTTTTGGTCTGCAATTCTGTGGATGGGATTGGAGACACTCCCTATGGGAAGGCGTTCTGGGACACAGATTTGGGTTTTGGTCTGGGGCAGCTCTGTGGATGGGATTGGAGATGCTCCCTGTGGGAAGGGAGCTCTGGGACACAGATTTGGTGTTGCAGAGGTTTGCCCAGCCTGGTTCTGGTAGGAATTGGAGCCCAAGCTGAGGGTGGCTGTGGTTTTGTGTTTCTCCTGGGCAGGTGCCAGGGGATCGGTGGAGAAGGCTGATCCAGGATGGGCTCCTGCAGCCCGAAGTCAGGCGGTACCTGTTCTACAGCTCCCGGGGCTTCCAGATAGCCATGGCCGTGGTGAGGGCTCCAGGCTCCCCAGCCTGGCCAGGGCTGTGCTCTGGGCTTCTCGTGCCCAGGGAGGGAGGGGGTTCGGCTGGGGAGCAAATCCTGGGTTTAACTCATCCCTGCTGGGTTCCCGAGTGTCTCGGATTAGAGAAAATTTTCCTAGGTGGAAAGTGTTCTGAATAAAACACCTCCCCCACAGCAAAAACTTCCAGCACCCCTTCCCCCACAACAACAGAATATCTCAGCTGAAAGTGGGATAAGAACTGTTTAATTAACAGACCACGCAGTGGAAGAGGAAAGAGAAGAAAGGGTCATTAAACCTTTAGTGTCCTTTTCCTCAGGTGTAGCTTCCCCTTTCTGGAGTCCCCGGAGGGGTCAGGTGGAGTTTCTCCGGTGGCTCCCTGGACGATTCTCGTCTGCTGTCCTCTGGGGCTCCTCAGGTTCTCAGATGAGAAAACAAGTCGAAGAAAAAAGGTCCAAAAATGATGAAAAAACAATCCCAGGAAAACACAAAACAAACAAACAAAAAAAACCCCAAAAACCCCAGCAGCAGCCACACCGGTAGCAGCAGCAACCAGCAGCAGCAACTGACTGAAGGAAGAAAAAAAAACAGTGTCCCTTCCTTCTCACTCCCCCGTAGAACAGCCGGGGGAGAGTTTCAAACCATCCCGCCCTGGCAGAGCTTCTCTCAGCTGCAGGACACAGTTAAAGCTGCAGGACCATATTTCTGGTCAAACATACAAACGACAGGGAATACAAAATATCATTTACACCACCCCAGGACACTGAGGCAATCCCAGCTCACGGATTTCTGAGGATGGAGAGCAAGGCCCATTCTCCAGCCCCCATTCTCTACCCACCAGGCTGTCCATGGGTGAGCAGCACATGCTGAGGTAGTGATACCTACAACAGACTTGGGTTATAATTTGATTTTAAAAATATGAAGATATTCTGGTCCTGATGCTAATTTCAACCAATGATTCGGTACAACTTTGGTCTTCTTTGTCTTCTTCTGGTGAAAGTAACTTAACTTAAAATCAAATTATAACCCAACACACTTGGGTTATGCTTTGATTTTAAAAATCTGAAGATATTTGGTCCTGATGCTAATTTAGACCAATGAATCAGTAAAATTTTGGTCTTGTTTGTCTTTTTTGGTGGAAGAAACTCCTTCAGAGACCCAGCCATGAGCATCTGCTGTGAGTCTGGTGCTTTGCAGTGTGCTGAGGGTGGGATCAAATCCAAATCCTTGTTTTAGTTCCCTTTTTTTTTCCACATAGCCATCACACAAATCTTCTCCTTTCTCTACTATTGTAGGAATTGGTGCTCAGTTTTTCAGGGGTTTGGTGCCTGTTCAGTGCCCACAAATTGTGCCATTATGAGATGATCCTGTGCCACTTTGTGGTGTCCATGTCACACCTGCTCCTAGGCAATCTCCTGCCCAAATCCATGCTCTGTGAAGCCAAGGAATTCAGTTGTCCCTGACTTTAACACAGTCCTTGAGCCCTGTGTCAGTGCCCACAGGTTGAGCGTTACTGTAATGGAGTGGTCTCTGCACCACCTTGACACAGGAGCCTTCTAAATCCAGGGACTGTGAGAATTATTATCAATATGCCTCAGTGAGTGCATTTCTTATCTAAATGGAAGAACTTGGTTGAAATCCTTCCTAGGGATGAATCATCATTAATAATTCACTCTTTGTCTTTGGTGAGTGGTGATTTTTTAAAATAAACTAGGGCTCGCTCACTCCTTCCAGTCCTTTCTTTCCTCTATTTATTATTGGAAAGAACTGTCCTTTCTCACCCTCTGAAAATCTTGTGGGACTTAATTTATAAAGGAGAAGGGACTGTTATTTTCTTCTTCCCATGACTTTTTTCACTTTCATGGGTTTGTGACTCTCACCAGCCCCTCTATTTTTTTGCAGGTTTTCTACATCTCTCTCTGGACAAACCTTTACTCCACACTCCAGCTGTGCTCCCTGGGACACCACTGGGGGACAGGAGTGCTGGTGACACTGGTGGCCATGGCTCTCACCGTGCTGGTGATCCTGGTCATTGATCGGCACCAGAGGAAGGTGAGAGGAGGCTCCTGGCGGGTGGGAGTGTGGATTCCCTCCTCCCAGGAACCAGATCATTCCCTGATTGCAGCAAAAAATCCAATTATCCAGGGAGGAAGGAGTATTTGTACAGCACTCGGGGACCAGGCTGAGGCAAGGGATGTTCTACAGCCAAGGTGACAACCCAGCCATGCCCACATTCTGCTCATCTCACTATTTTCCTTTCAGAAATTTGGGATAATCCAGCTGCAGTTTGTATCCATAGGCTGATCTGACTTTTGCTGCAGAGGGTGTTGTTTTTCCTTGCTATTTTCCTTGCTGTTTTTCCTCTTTTACAGCTAAATGTGAACACAGATGTGAGGCTGGCAGCTGTCAATGAAATCTTTATCAAACACAACCTAATCCTGGGGATTACAGATGTCCTGGATGGGCCACACAGCATCCTAAAAGTATCCTTTCTCCTCAGGATTATTCAGGTCCCTCCTGGATAAATATCTCCTGGTGTGCAGGTATTTATTGAGGGTGGAATTCCTAGAATCTGGTTTGTCTCCCATGGGATGGCATGAGGAATTGGGAGGAATTGGGTATTTTTATTTCTCCTGTAAATTGGGATTGAGATATGCCCAAAGGTTATTGGAAATAATGAGTCTAAAGGATTGAAATGGGATTCCCTCGGGCAAATAATTATTCCTGAAAGTCTTTTATACTTATGTGACAGTGATGGTTCATACTACAGACAGAGTGACAAAAATGTGCCTATGGAAAAAAAAAACCAAAACCAAAAACCAAACCCAAAATCCTAAAAGAACCGACAGGGAGAAACGCAGAGTGTCCCCCAAAATCTCCACCTTGGAAAAAAACAGAATCCCCATCCCTGGGCTCATCTGATGCTTTTCAGAAATGCTTTTTCTGGACTAGAATGGATTTAGGGGAATGAAGAGAGTTTTAAAACTCCATGAAGGTATTAAAGGAAGGTGAGAGAGAGGCAGTGAGAGGCTTGAAATACAAATGGAGAGTGGGTGAAGCACAGGGGCAGGGAAGGGGACAGGGAACACTGCAGGAGGGCAAAGTCCTTCAGCATGAGGAGGAAACACTTTTAAATCTGAATTCCACATTTATTCAGACCAGCACAGTCCATTAGAGGACTAACCCAAGGAGCCTTCACCTTTACCTACCTGTCCCAAAACTGCCTGAGAGCAGCAAATAACCCAGGGATTTACAATTGCTCTGCCTGCTCCAATTTTACCCTCTGGCTGACACTTTCCCTGGATCCCTGTGCTGCTGGCAGGGGCAGGAGGTGCTCAAGGACAGAGCTCGGGGGCTGGCAGGACTCACATCCTTGGAATGAGTTGGAGGACTCTTCCCAACAGAATCCTCAGAGCAGAACCAAGTGTGGCCAATTCGGTAAAAAATAAATGGAGTGAGTCCCTAGAAACAAAGGCAAGGCAGCAGGAAGGGGTTCAGAGGAGCTCAGTCCCCTGTGCCTCACAGTTTATTTAACATAAATCACTGAGATGAGTGATGGGCAATGAGACAGGGCTAGCCCAGGCTGCAGGAAGGGGTTCAGGGGAGCTCAGTCCCTGTTCCATGCAGTTTATTTAGTGTAAATCACTGAGATGAGCGATGGGCAATGGGGCAGGGCTAGCCCAGGAGGAGAGGGAGCAGGCCTGGCTGCCCTCTGGGCAGTGCCCCTTCCCTGCTGCCCTTCTTCTCTTCCCCATCATCTTTTAGTTCTGTCTTAATCCAGACCCTCAAGGCTTAAATCTGCCCCTGGGCTGTGTTATTTGGGTCCTGGCTGTCCTGAACACCTCTGCTCCCTGCGAGCCCCATCTCTCCATCCCCACGGAGCATGGGGCTGGGAGGGGAAACACGAGAGATTCCATCCTCAACCTGCCCTTCCAGCTGTGGTTTGTGCACTTCAGCCTCGAGCACTGCCTGCAGACCCTGGCAGCCCTCCTCGCTCACCTGCAGGGGACACAGCAGGTAAGGGGCAGTGGGGACAGCCTGGGGACATGGGCAGGGTCAGCCCCAAGCCCCGGAGCTGCTAGGATGGAGGGGGACAAGGACAGAGGAGTGTCAGTGCCCTGCTGAGGTGGCCCTGTGTGCACTGGGAGCTGGGCAGACTGGGAGGTGAATAAAGTGCCTCTGCCCGTGCCCAGTTCAGCAGGAGTTTGTCCAGACCCCGTGGAATGTGTGTGTCTGCATAATTAACTGCGCAGCTTTAATGATGGAAAGTTATCAGGAATCAAAGGGAAAACTTGGAAGCACATAGCACATCTTGAAACAGCTGACACCTTGAGCTGTCCTCCTGCAGCACATGGGATGGCCTGGGGGAGCAGGAAATGTTTTATTGAGTTAATGATATAACAATTTTGTCCTCTTGGCCTTCAGAAAATGTTTTGCTCTCTCTGGGTGTATAAATATCCACTGAGCTGTCTCTCTGGGATGAGAGGTGAGAGCCCTTCAAAAATGTCCAGGCTGCTCCTCTCCCTGGAAGCTGCAGCTCAGGGATGGGCAGCGATTCCCTGATTCCCACAGGGGCTAACAGAATTCAGTTTTTTAAAGGCAGGATTCTCCATGCCAGGCTGTGGGATGGACCCCCAGCTCCAAATGCTGGGCATGGTTTTTGGGATGGGAAATCCCAGGAGTGAAAAATGGGCAGGAGGAAATTGTGCCTTTTAAAGTCTGCCCTCAGGACACCACTGCTGCTTGGGGTGGGAAATCCCAGGAGTTCAACCCTGCAGGAGGAAACTGTGTCCTGTAAAGGCTTTCCTCAGGACACCACTGCTTCCTGGGGTGAGAAATCCCAGGAGTTAAACACTGCAGGAGGAAATTGTGCCTTTTAAACTCTGTCCTCAGGACATCCCGATGCCTGGGCTGGGAAATCCCAGGAGTTCAACCCCGCAGGAGGAAATCACACCCTTTAAAGGCTCTGCTCAGGACACCACTGCTGCCTGCCTCTGAGAGCCCCAAAATCCCCTTCTCTTGCAGGCAGGCCTGAGGCACAGCCTGGACCAGCTCCGTGTCGTGATGGATGTGGCAGCTCAGCCCGAGCTGGGGGTGGAGGAGGAGGCTCCCTGTGAGGAGTCCCCTCTTTTATCCGGCGGGGTGACCCCAAACAGAGATCCTGTGACCTGCAATGAGCTCCTGCGCCTCATCCCCGAGGGCCCACCCGAGGTAAGGAGGAATATCCCCCTGCCAGATCATCCCAGCAGGCACCAGCCATGGGGAACACCTCCTTTTTCTCCAGCAGAAGCACCTGGAAGTCCCCACACACCTTCTCCAGCCCTGATGCTGCTGAGCAGTCAAAGCTGCCTGAGCAGCTGGGGCTCAATCCTTGAGGAATTAATGGATTTGGCTTTTCCTTGCTGGTCCCAAGGGTCCTGTTTGGAAGAAACCTCTCCCCGGGGACCTGGTGCCCCTGCCCAGGCTGGGGCTGAGCCATGGATGTGCCCAGCCTTTGGAAAGTGCCTTCAAAGGCTTGTGCCACACTGAGCAACAAATGTGTCCTGATTCCCGCTCAGCAAGGAGCTCCCAAAGGGAGGATTTGGATCTATTTCACAGTTTTCCTGTCACTGTCACTGAGTGAAATCAGTGCAGGTGACATCCCTGCAGACGGAGGCAGAACAAGCCCGAGGGGCAGGGACAGAGCGGGCAGGCCAGCAGTCATTCGGTGTCACCCCCCGTGGGGACAGTGTGCCAGCACTGCTGGCCACAAGGGGATCTGGGACAGCTATCTGTGCCATTGGCTGCTGTCCTGCTCCCGTCAGAGCCGGACAGTCCTTGGAGCAGGGAGCAGTGGTGTTGGCTGTACCCTGTGCCCTGCCCGCAGGGCTGCCTGTGTCACACAGCTCTCATTTATTCCTTGCAGGCGATGGCCCAGCAGCTCCTGGTGACCTTCGGCGGGTGCTATGTCCGGCTGCTGGTCACAGGCCGGCTCCCTCGGGGCGCTTCAGGGGCACACCTGGGGCGCAGCAGTGTCCCCTGTCCCTGCCAGTTCATCCAGAGCACTGTGCTCAGTGCCCACCGCAGCTGGGGCAGGGCCAGCTGAGCACGGGGGCTGCAGACACCGGAATGAAGCTGTGCCTGCACGCCAGGCTGGAGCAGCTGGGCAGGATGGACCAGGGGATGTAGGAGTCTAATAAAACATGCACGAAAGCTGCTCAAGAAAGACCTCCTGCCCCTCAGCTCAGTGTGGAGGAGCTGCCCTGGGGGTTAGAAACAGCCCAGGGACAGTGGGGGACTCCTTTGTGTCCAAACCCTCCTGCCACCAACCATCACCCCCTCCCACGGCCTCACACCAGCACAGGCCAGGCCATCGCTTGGGGTGGCAGCAAGAGCCCTGGGGCACTGGGAGCTTGCGTTTGGCTCTTCCCAGGGTGCAGGATGGCTCTGCTCCTTCTCCTGTTGTTTCTATCACCAGGAAGGGTGAGATGAGATCCATCTGTTCCTCCATGAGCAGCCAGAACTTCAGCAGAGAGCCCCCAACAAAGGATCCCTTTACCAGTGACCCCTCACAAAGATCCCCTTATCAGTGACCCCCCCATGATCCCCTTATCTGTGACCCCCTAAAAAAGGATCCCCTTACCCGTGAGACCCCAGCAAAGGATCCCTTTATCAGTGAGCTCCCCAACACATGATCCCCTTCTCAGTAATCCCCTAACAAAGGATCTCCTTATCTGTGAGCCCCCCCATGATCCCCCTATCTGTGACCCCTAACAAAGGATCTCCTTACCAGTGACCCCCCATGATCCCCTTATTTGTGACCCCTCCAACAAAGTATCCCTTTATCAGTGAGCCCCCAACATATGATCCCCTTATCAGTGACCCCCAACACAGGATCCCCTTATCAGTGAGCCCCCCCTGATCCCCTTATCCCCCATGCTGCCAATGCACGATCCCGAGCACTGCAATGACACCAAACCCACTCCAGCAGAAACACCACCATGCTCCTGACAAGCTGATTTTCATCCACCTTTACTTCAGGGTGAGCTGTCACAGGAGGGGGTCGGGCAGAGTCCCCCCCACATGTGTGGGGTTTGGGGTTCTGCTGTCATTGCTCTGTGACAGGGCAGGGTTTGGGGGGAGATCCTGCTGTCGTCCCTGCAGCCTCTGCTCTGGGCTGGGGGAAAGGGATTCCCACACACCTGAGCTCCAAGACTCCTCACTCCAGCTCAGGAACTGATTTTTTCTTCATGGAAACTGAATTTATACCAATGTCGCTGGGAGCACAGTTTGGCTTCACACTATAAAAATCCAATTCTCTGCTAGGATGCAATGGCTCCTGCTCTTTTCCTCGTATTCCATGGCCCACAGGCGCCAGGAACATCTGATCCACACTGGGAATCTTCTTTTTGTTCAACCAGATAGAAAATTCTGGTCATGAGAGACTGATCAGGACATTTTCTACCAATGTGCTGCTGTGCCGAGAGCAGATACAGCAGGGATTTGCTGATATTTTGCTATCCCTGGGATACAGGATTTCCAGCAAGAATCACTGGGAAGAAATCTCGTGGCCTTCATGGGAGGACCACGAGGGTTTTTATCGTCAGGACCTGCACTGGATGGGTTTGGTGTTGCTGGGAAGTGAGGCTGCTGCTTCAGGGGGTGCCGGTACCTCTGCCTTTACATCTGCAAATGCACAAGGGTGGGAGAAAAGAGGGATTAAGGATTAACCGAGGGGAAAGATCATAGAAGGGACACGGCTGGGGTGTGAACTGGTAAGGTCCTTTGAAAACCTCCTGGTGGGAAGCTGGGTAGCCTGATTGCAATTAAACAGCCAGCAATTAACTGCAGAGAGGAGCTGAAACCCTTTGCTCCAACGAGGACTGTGATTCCTCTCTCTCATAGATCCAAGTGCTTGCCCTGATCTTCCTGGAGTCTGCAAATTCCTGCAGGATGGGAGCTGCTCCTTCCTCCTGCCTCTTTCAAACACACTCAATGAGGGCATGAGTGAAGGGAGGCATCCCCTTTCCCTTCCCCATTACAGATCCAGGTGAAACCCTGGACAATTTCTATTCTTTAGAGGACCCCCCGGGGAATTCCCTCCTCTTGCACACAACACACGGGGGCGGTGGGCAGGGAATGGCCCAGCTCTCCACCTTCCCTGGAGTCTCCAGGGCCAGCTCCAAGCTCCTGGCAGAGGTGGCAGATGCCAGCCATGGCAGCTGCCCAGGAATGTGCTCCTGCCTGGGTGCAGCTCTGGGAGTGTTTGCACAGAGCCACCGGGAGGGACTCAGCCAAACCAGTGCGACCAGTATCGGCCGGGCAGGTGCCTTCCGTGCTGATCCCTCTGCCTGCTGCTCAGAGCTGAGCTCAGCCTGGCAGGGAGCTCTGACAGCTGAGATTCCTCTGCCTGCTGCTCAGAGCTGAGCTCGCCCTGGCAGGGAGCTCTGACAGCAGAGCAGAGCGGTCAGGTGATGCTGGAGCAGCTCCCGGTGAATTTTCCATGCCTAGGTTGGGGCAGCGAGAGGAGCCAGGGTGGCCCCTGCTGTACCCACTGGGCCAAATCAGGGCTGCCCAGGGGGAGCAGTGATCTGCAAAGTCATCCTGGTTCAAAATGGGCGCTTTAGATGGGCCGGAAAGGGAAGGTTGGGCAGCAAGGGCAGGGATCTCTCATTTCCAGCTGGGTCTGTGCTGATGTATTTGGTGTTTAGCAGGGACCCGAATGACACAGGGAGTCCCAGGGACACAGAGCTCTGGGGGAGCAGGTGACATGCTCTCGTCCCTCTAATCCCACCCCAGAGCGCCTCTGCCCTCCTTTCCAAAGGCTGCTGTTTGCTCCTCCCCTCTGCCCGGGGCTGCAATGACGTTTAATAACAAAACCCAGCGAGGGAAAATAAACCAGGGGAAAACAGAACTTTGGAGACTTCTCCCTGGTGCTGGGAGCACAGACAGGGAGTGTGGAGGTGCCCCCACCCCTGGCTGAGCCCTGGCCCCCCATCCCAGCAGCTTTGGGGACGAGGCGTGTGGCTGTCCCTGTCGCCACTGTCGCCACTTACCCCGGTGGTGGCATTGGGGCGCTACCTGCGCCGGGCAGGGCGGTGGCTCCCGGAGCTCCCGGATCCACAGGCTCCTCATCTTCCGGGCCACATAGAGGCAGGCTGGGGGGACAGGGCAAACGGGACAGCTTTCAGCGGTGGCAAACAGCAGCGACCCCAAAGCAGCGTCCCCAAAGCAGTGACCCCAAAGCGGCGAGCCCGGAGCGCGGCTTCCGGGACCCGCAGCGGCTAAAAACAGCACAGAGTGCGGAGGACGGGATTTACCGGGATAAACAGGATTATTTCCGTGTCTGCCTGTGTTCCATAACCCTCCAGCCCCAGCCTCCCTCCCCCCACAAGCCAAGGCCATGAAATATTCAGACTATTTGCCCTCTGAGCTCTCTCCTCACAGCAGAGCTCTCCTTACCGTGGATTATTACTCAAACCATTTTGTCGCGGGCTCGGCGGGTCTGTCCCTCGCAGCCAGCCTGCGTCTCCCTCCCTGCTCTCCTCTCTCGGCAGCTCTGCGCTGTTGACTAAGCGCTCAGCTTCCTCCCTCCCTCCCTCCCTTCCCTTCTCTTCCCTCCCTTCCCTTCTCTTCCTTCCTCCCACGGCGACGCTGCTCCCCGGTCACATGCGGGGCCGTGCCGCTGTCCCCGGGAGCGCTGCCGGGGAACGGATCCCTGCCGGGGAACGGATCCCTGCCCGGGAACGGATCCCTGCCGGGGAACGGATCCCTGCCCGGGAACGGATCCCTGCTGGGGAACGGATCCCTGCTGGGGAACGGATCCCTGCCGGGGAACGGATCCCTGCCGGGGAATGGATCCCTGCCCGGGAACGGATCCCTGCCGGGGAATGGATCCCTGCCCGGGAACGGATCCCTGCTGGGGATTGGATCCCTGCCGGGGAATGGATCCCTGCCCGGGAACGGATCCCTGCCGGGGAATGGATCCCTGCCTGGGAACGGATCCCTGCTCGGGAAGGGATCCCTGCCTGGGAAGGGATCCCTGCCGGGGAAGGGATCCCTGCTCGGGAATGGATCCCTGCCCGGGAACGGATCCCTGCTAGGGAACGGATCCCTGCCGGGGAACGGATCCCTGCTGGGGAACGGATCCCTGCTGGGGAAGGGATCCCTGCCCGGGAAGGGATCCCTGCTGGGGAACGGATCCCTGCCGGGGAATGGATCCCTGCCCGGGAACGGATCCCTGCCCGGGAATGGATCCCTGCCCGGGAACGGATCCCTGCTTGTCCCGGCAAGAGAAAGCACTCAGAGCTGGCTCAGGGCAGCTGCTCTGCTCGGGGGTTTGAGGCAGGGAAAAGGAAAGGTGGCCCCGGCTGGCTGTAGGCGCTGCTGGAGGGTTTGGGGCGTGGGAGGTGAACTTTGTGCTGTGATCCCAAGCCGGGCTGGAGAGGGTCCCTGCAGTGGGAACTGAGCTTGTGTGGGGCAGGGGTGAGGACAGGGAGCTCTCCTCTCCTTTCCTGCTGTTCTCCCAACACTGCAGGGACAGTTTTAGCATTACAGGATGGTTTGGGTGGGAAGGGACCTTAAAAATCATCCAATTCCAACCCCTCTGCCATGGGTAGGGGCACCTTCCACTATCCTTCCATCCCTCAGTCAAAGCTTCAAAACCTCATAAACCCCTGGTGTGAGGGGGGAGGTACGTGTGACATCCCTAGCAGACAAAATGTAGGCAGAGGATTGTCCTTGGTTTTTCCGTGGTCCTCACCCCATCCCACCTCCAGAGCACTGATTGAGTTTAGTCCTCACTGCAGCGAATTACTGAAAAATGCAGGTTTTGTGCATCCTTTGCCAGATCTTGCTGCTGTTTGTGCTTCTCTGTGCTCCTGAATCTCGGTCAGGTGAATTTTGAGAGCTCCTGCTTTGCTCTTTGGCCAGGGCGAGGTGCTTCCCTTCCTGTCTCCACACCAAGCACTCGCTGCTCCAGGCAGGTGGACTTTGGTGTCCATGGACTTTTGGGATTGTGTGAGGTTGGTTGGAGATGGGGTCCATGGAGTGCAGGAATTGCCTCTCTGACAGTGGAATGTCTCCAGTCAGGGACACTCCAGCCCTCTCTGGTCTGTGTCCAGGGCTGGGCACTGCCCAGGGCAGAAGATGTGCCTCCTGTGCAGGGGAAGCTCCCTGGGCTCAGTCCCTGCCGTTCCTCTGTGCCACTGCTGGGCCCCAGAGCAGAGCCTGGTCCATCCCTGACCCCTCCCTGCAGCCAGGGACACCCAGGGACACACAGGGACACCCAGGGACACACAGGGACACCCAGGGCTGAGGGCCCCTCTCAGCTGGGGCTTCTCTGGAGGCTGAGCAGCCCCAGCTCCCTCAGCCTTTCCTGGGTGTGGAGATGCTCCAGGCCCTCCTCATCCTCACAGCCTGTGCTGTCCCTGCTCCAGGAGCTCCATGTCCCTGCTGTGCCAAAGACCTCAACTGGACACAGCCCTCCAGATGTGGCCTCTGTGTAAGCCTGCAAGATCTGTAGGTGGTGCACGATCTGTAGATGATGAAAAAAAATGAAGCAAAAAGCCCTGAAACCCTGAGCACGACCCTCCAGACATCTCCCCTGAGCACCTCAACCTCCAGCCCCCGTGGACAACCCACTGTCCCAGTTCCCACAGGTCCAGGGGTGAAGATGACTGGAGGAATGAACTGCTCTTCTGAGGTTTGGCTTCCCCTGACTCCTCAGCCCGGGCGTGGGTGTTCTCCTCACTCTGTGCAGACACGTCCCTCTAGATGGTGCTAAGATAAAGAGAAAAGATGGGTGGGGAGAGGCCTGGGAGGAGAGGCTGCCCTGCTGGGCACTGCCCGAGGTCTCCTGGCTGAGGAGAACATCTCCCACTCTGTTTTCTGCCCGAGGTCTCCTGGCTGAGGAGAACATCTCCCACTCTGTTTTCTGCCCGAGGTCTCCTGGCTGAGGAGAACATCTCCCACTCCATTTTCTCCCCTCTGTGCTGCTCGTTGTGTCTGTTGGCAGCAAACACATCCCAGATTCTTCTTCCACTTCCAATTTCCCCCGCTGGTGTGTGAGACTCCACAAATCCATCGTGAGTTTGATCAGTGCATCTGCTGCTAGCCGTGCACGAGACCAGACAAGTGGGTTTTTAATGGCAAAAATCCATCTTGGCTGTTTTTTCCACTTCAACCAGTTTTTACTGAGCAGCACAACTCATCAGCCGAGTCCTCTTCTACCTCATGCATCATTAACCAGAATCTTAACCAAATGCAAGCATAGATAATGTATGATTTATTGATGTGGGCAATCAAGAGAGAATCCAGCCTGGCTGCCAGAGAACAGCAAGGACGGCTGAGGATTAGTGTGAAGTCTTTTAGATCCACAGCTGAGCAGATTTCACTTTGGAGTCCCACACGGGCAGTAAATGAGCTGTTGAAAAAGAGCTGCTTTTAGGAGAGACTTTTAAAAAAGAATAGCCCCATTAAGGTCTGGTTTTTTTCCCATTAAGTATAAAAAGGGGGAGAACAACTCTCTGAAGCTCTGAGGCAGAAGAATTGAGCTCTTCTCCCTGTGCCTTCGGCAGAGGGAGATGATTTCTTTCCCACACCTTGTTTGCACCAGGGCACATCCTGCTCTTAGGGGATATGAGAATATGGGAATATTAGTCTGTTGAGCTCATCAGTGATAGCACTAAAGCAACAACAAGAGTCTAAAAAAAATACTTAGGTTTCTCACTTGGCTATTTGATGGAAACCTTTCGTTATGGTACGGTTTCACCACCTGATTAAACCAATATCTTTTTTCACCCCAACTACTGAAAGCACAGCCCTAGTAACACTTCATAACTACAAACCAGCCTCAGGATTCATCTTTCTAAGAGAAAATGTTGGTACTATTCCATATGGGAATGGCTGCAGCAGGAATCTCCTTGGCATGAGCAGGACTGGAATTGAGGGATCTCCCTCAATGTGTGACCACACACCAACCTCTAGGTGGGTTTGGTGTCAGAATTAAGGGATCTCCAGCTGCCATCCAAATGTGTGACCACACACCAACCTCCAGGAGGGTTTTGGTGTCAAATTGGGGAATCTCCAGCTGCCATCCATGTGTGTGACCACACACCAACCTCCAGGTGGGTTTTGGTGGGTTTGGTGTTGAACTGAGGGATCTCCAGCTGCCATCCAGATGTGTAACCACTCACTAATCTCCAGGAGGGTTTTGGTGGGTTTGGTGTTGAATTGAGGGCTCTCCCACAATGTGTGACCACACACCAACCTCCAGGAGGGTTTTGGTGTTGAATTGAGGCGTCTCCAGCTGCCATCCAGATGTGTGACTGTTAGAAAATATACCAGTTTAAAATTTTGTATAGATTTAGTCAAAGGCTTTGTTTGTCTTTACCCCAAGAAAAAGGAATTTTAAGTTTCTTTCCAGGGCATTGTTTCTCTAGGTGAGGCCTGGTGAACTCAACACATCGGCAGACTGAGAGCAGCCCAAAAGGTAAAGGGCCATGAATGGAACATCAGCTCCAAACCTCACCCCTGGCTGGTTGGGGAAAAGAGAGATGAGAAAGAAGACCTAATCAGAGCGAGGGGATTCAGATCCAATGGGAAACTGAACACTGGGGGTTGCTCAACTCTGCACCAATGAACTTTGAAACAATGCATCTCTGTGGGTTTGACTGTATAAAATTTGGGGAAAATCCTGTAAAATCTGTGCATCATGGAATGATCCTCTCTGCACACCCAGGCTGTGTGTGGATGAGATGATTTCTGTGGCACACCCTGGCCAGAACAACATCCTGGCCAGATAATAAAGTAATGTCTTGACTCTCTAACATTAAAAATGTTGTTGGAGGGTTTTTGCTTTTCCTGCAGTTTTGGTGACATGACCACACACCAACCTCCAGGAGGGTTTGGTGTCAGTCCTGCTGCTGTGCCCTCAGCTCTGGCACCTCTTCCCTCACTGCCAGGCAGAGGAGTGTAACCTTTTTATGGGAGATATCTTTAATCACTCTCCCATCCAGACTGCTTGGCCTGAGCCTTGTGTGTGGTTTCTACCGAAGCAGTGGAGAAAGGTTCATTTTGCCAAGTTTCCTTTCCAAGAATGGCTCAGCTCCATTCGTGATGAACCCATAAACTGGATTAAGAGCTCAGGGACAGATTTTCTAGTATTTGAAACCCATAATCTGGGCTGGGTGCTCAGAACAGCTCAGGCCCCTTGTAAGCAGCAAATTTCAGCCCTAAGTGCTCAGCACTTTGGGGTTTGTGTCAGGCTGTTTGAGGCCAGGCTTTCTGTGGAGCAGCACCCAGAGCTCCAGGATTTTGGGGAAAGCAGGGCAGTTTTCCCAGTGCTGATGTGAAACCAGAGTTTTACCAACAAAGAGATTCCCAGCCTCTTGGTTCTACTCCAGATGTGCAAAAATCTCTGAAAAAACCTGTGGTCACGTTAATCCACGGGCTGCAAACAGCCCATCAGCCATTCAAATTCCTGCTGCCCTTGAGCACAGAACGTCACCTGAGGTTACGGAGGGACCTCATCTTCAGCCACCAGTTTGATGCCATTTCAGATCCTCTCCATGGCCTGTGGGCTCTGCACAGACCTGAATTCAACCAGAGCTGTTCCAAGGATTGCTGTGGAGTTAACTCATGGACTCACAGGTTTGGGTTGGAAGGGACCTTAAAGCTCATCCCATTCCCACCCCTGCCATGGATATCTTCTACTCTCCCAGCGTGCTCCAGCCTGGTCTTGGACACTTCCAGGGATCCAGGGGCAGCCACAGCTTCTCTGGGCACCTGTGCCAGGTACACCACCCTCACAGGGAACAATTCCTTCCTAAAATCCAACCTGGCCCTGCTCTCTGTCATTTTAAACCCATTTTCCCTTGTCCTGTCACTCTCACCTTGAACAGAATCCTGTTCAAACCCTACTCCAGCTCTCTTGGACCCCTTTAGGGAAATGCCCCAAATTTTCCCAGTTGTGTGGTGGATTTTACCCTCAGCCTTGCTACACCTGCCCTTCTCCCAGAGCTCCAGCTTAGCTCCATGGTGGCCCTTTCTTGGAACTTTGGAGGGGAGGTGGATTTAGGGATCTGGTCCAGTTCAGAATAAGTAAAATGTCCTCACAGGGCTTCCTGCAGAGGCCTGGCTTGAGGGGACAGAGGGGTCTCAGTGCCCAGGAGACTCTCGAGATGGCAGTCCATGACTATGGATGACAAGACACGGAAAAGGATTTTTTTTGAGCCAAAGCTGGCACCGTGCTTCTCCAGGTGCTTCATTCTTGGCATGGACAGGGGGAATTTCTGTTGAATCATTCCTCAGGGGGTTGTGGCTCTTGTCACTGTGATGACCTTTCTGTGCCACCAGCCCAGCCCAGCTCATCTCCCAGCCTGGATTCACTCGTGGGAAGTAGGGCATTTCTGAGTAATCCACCCCGGCACTCACAATTCCGAGGAGACGTGACGGTGACTCCAAGCCTTTTATGGCAGAATCCTCCAAAAACCATTTCCCTGTGCCTTTCCCAAAATCATTTCCCTGTGCCTTTCCCAAAATCATTTCCCTGTGCCTTTCCCAGCCCCTGGCAAGGTGACGTCCTCGCTGGGAGGGACGAGCGACACCAACGCAGCTCAGAATAGACAACCACGGCATGGAAAATGCCCAACCCAGGGAGGTTCCAGGAGCAGGGAATGATGTGGCAGAGCCCCAGGCTGAGCCAGCAGATTGCTTTGTGCCCCACACACGATGCCAGCCGGGGTTGGCACATCCCCAGAGCCGAGGCATCCCTCGGGGCACATTCCATGCCTGCTGTTTGCCAATCATTCCAATGGCATGTGAGCCATCCCCTGGCCCGGCCTCCCTGTGCCACCGTCATCCTTGGCACGGCACCTCAGCAATCTCTGGCACCCTCGGAAGGAAGAGTGTTTTGGGATGATTTGCCTGCAGAGCTCTGGGTAGAGATCCCAGTGCCCTGCAGCTCCTCTGGAAGGACAGAAATGAGGGAACAAGCAGCTTGGAGCTTCAAGGACTCGTGTGTGTGTTCTCTTCACCCTGTGCCACGTAGGGTGGCCATAAAAACCCAAACAAGTCAGGCCTGCATGGACAGCAGTGCCCAAAGCCCTGCTGAATCGGGATATTTCAGCTTCCTTCTTACCCACGCAGCCAGATGTGTGTCAGAAGGGCTTTTCTGGGGCACAGTTTGCACTGGAAAAGACAATTTGGGTGTCTCCTGCCTTTGCATCATCCCAGAGCACATGTACAGAGTGTTCTTTGGCTGTTCCTGACCATCCCTGCCCCACTTCCCTCTGGTGACCAGATCATCACTGCCCTTCCTCTGCCCCCCTCCCACTGTCTGGAGGAGATTTTGGGGTGGCTGGTAGCCCTTGGACTATTGCACCCTTTAAATACCAGATTATTCGATACAGCCAATACTTGATGCTTTTCCTAAGTAAATAAATAAAAATAAATAAATATTACACACAGCCTTTATTTTTAGTTTCTCCCTGCCTCATTGTTGGGCAGCTGGGGAAGGTGGAGCAGGGTTCTTTTTTCTCTGAAAACTGAGAGAAGAAGGGTGTCTAAGCTTTCCCCGTGTTTCCTTTTCTTCTCTTGGTTCAGATGAGTGCAGAAAATGCAGACTTTTTTTAGTGTCTCTCTTAACTCTTTCTATCTGCATCTCAGTTTGAAGCATTCAAGTTCATCACTAAATCCTTCTGGCATTAACTCTTCTATCCTCATTTCTAGGTGTTGTGTTTCTCATTCTGATTTTCTGAAAGTCTTCTTTTGCCGCTCTGCTGGTTCTTCCTAACACTTTCTATTTTTCTGAATGGGGAGGCTTTGCTGCCGAGCCTTTCTTTTCTCTCACGAGCTGCCCACTCTCCTGCTTCTCTCTGATTTCTTTCGGGTTTCAGGTTTCAGTCTGTTCACGTTATGAACAGAAACTAAAACCGGCTGTTCACATGTTCTGAAACAATTTAAAAGCCCAAATTTGCCTTCTCTCTAAAAGCTGTGGTTGTGTTTTTCGCTCGGCGTGGGCACCAGTGCAACCACACCAGTACAAACCAGTGCCCAGGCTGGATTTAGTGGGAGAGCAAAGCAGCTGGCAAGAAATTCCCTCTGGCTCGGGCCATTGTGTTTAAATCGTTATTAATTACACAAAATTGTGTTTAATTCATCCTCCTCACCTGAAACCATTGCTTTGGGATTAGTCATGTTTGGGACATGGTTAATTAGGGACTGGGGAAAGTTTAAGGTTTGAGCTGTGGTTGTTTAAGGTCTGGAGCCATGGGGAAACCTGTGCCAAAGGATTTATTAGGGGCAGGATGGACCAGGGCCATGCTTGGCTCTTGCTACCTTTAATTCAGGCAAAAAAAGGCCTCTCTTTCCTATTAAAAAGTGAATATTCCCTGGTGTACTCCTTTTTTTGGGCAGAGCTCAAGGATCAGTCCATCAGTTCCAGGGTGTGTTTCCCTTAAAGCTCTTCCTTTTGGTGGGAGATTCCTAGAAAGCCTCAGACATCATTTCTTGAAGGAGAAAATAACCCACGAGATTTCATACTCCTGGGGAGTTTTTCACTAGGTGACGTTTAGGTGAAAAATTGAAGGAGAAGTTGCAGGACCTGGTGATTTCCATTCAGATTTTGTCCTGTGCCTTGCAAAGGGAGCAAAAGGCTGGTGCTCAGCCAGGGCAGTGTTTATACCCCTGCTGGAGCCAGAAATAAATGTGATTAACTCCAGGGGAACTACATCAGCTTGCACCACTGCTGCTGTGCTCCGTCAGCCTCGGGAGCAAATTAAATCAGAACAGTGGCTGCTAACTTCGGTGGGGCTGAGGGTTTTAAGGCAGGCCAGGGATTTAGCTGTTAATATTAATGGAACATTTATAGAGAAATGTCTCTGGGCTGCTTTACAAATCAGCCCGGGGTGGCTGCAGGCCAAGCTGTTGGCTGCACACACCTGAGGTGACTTTTCCTCGTGCTGGTTTGAAGTCTCTGGCATCAGCAGCCCCGAGTTTAATGCGGTTAGCCTGGATTTACAGCGTTGTAAGTGGGGCTGAAATCAAGTTTGCTGTGCCTATTAGAGGGTGAAATTGATGTCTTTGCAAAGAGCCCAGCCAGGCAGAACTCCTGCGATGCCGAAATCTCAGCGTGGGGTTTGAGAATTCTGAAAGGATTTGCTGTGGGGCTCGTGGTGTGGGTTGGGAAGGATGGAAAATCCCAAAGGCCTCCAGAGCCCTCCAGGACAAATGGATTTCATCAGCCTCAGCACAGGCAGGGCAAGGTCCCAGAACCCCAGAACAGTCTGAGGTGGAAGGGATCTCCCGAGCAGACTGGAGTGAGGGAATGCAGGGGTGAGATCTTCTCAGGAGTCACCCCTGGAAGGGACAGGTGACATCTCCTCACCCCTGGGGAATGCCCAAGCCAGTGTAGGACCCAGTGGTGTTGGGGAGGAAGAAATAGGAAAGTCTTACAGAAATTATTACCTGGCGAAAGATGCTGAAAATATAGAAATTACAAGCGAGATTGAAATGAAGACAAGCTTTGAGATATCAAACCCCAGTTACTGAATAAACTGAAAAACAATGGTATGGCCACTGAAGGTAATCTCTCTGTTTGATTAAACAATGGCCTTCCTTGACAAGGACAATAGCCCTTGCCTGCCTGCAGGTCCAAGGGTCAGAGTAGACTTTACTAACTTAGGATAAGGTAAAAAAAGCAGTTTTTAGGGGCTTAAAATATAACGCCATATGGTAATACAAGGATGCTCATAGGCTGTATGTAAATGCTATAGAATGTGGATCTTGTTCTAGATTGGTTAGTGAAAATTAGAATATTCAGCACAGAACATGATTTATTGTATTGAAGGTGAGAACCACGGGATTCTGTATTCTGTATTCTGTATTTTGTATTCTGTATTCTGTATTCTGTATTTTGTATTCTGTATTCTGTATTCTGTATTCTGTATTCTGTATTCTGTATTCTGTATTCTGTATTCCACTTTCCCAATTCCTGTACCTCTCTCTCTCTCACCTGCTCTGAGCTGTGTCTTGCATCTCCTGGCAGGCTCTTACCCCCACGCTTTTTATCACAATAAACCTCACGCTCTAAGACTAAACTCCAGAGATCTCTGTCTCTGTCCAAACCTCATCCACACACCGCAGAGGCCATCCAACAGGCACAAGATTTCTACACAGTGGGACCTTCCTGCCATCCCCAGGGAGCCAGGCAGCCTCCTGAGCAGCCATCCCTGCTCAGCAGTGCTCCCTGTGCCCCTTCCCTGGGGCCAGGCCAGCTCTGAGGGATGTGATGAACTGCCTGGGATGTTTCCCGAGCAGGAGCAGCCCTTGGGTGCCCAGGGGAGGGCAGGAGGAGCCAGCTCTGCTCCAGGCCCTGCTCTCCCTGTGCTCCTCAGCTCTCATTTTCCATCTCCTGCTCAGCCAAGGTGTTTTTCTCCCATTTCAGGGACTGCTCTTTGTGCTGTTTGGGCAAAGCAAACCCAGAGGAAGCTGCTGGGATAAATCCCACAGCACATCCCAGATCCCTCAGCTCCTCCAGGGCACGTGGCACTGCCCTGGGGCATGGAACCTGCAGCAGGATCCAAAATACTGGAATTCTGGGGATTTTGGGGTGCTGCTGCTGCTCCCTGTGCAGCCCAGCCACCCTCCCCATGCCCTGAGTGGTGCCAGGGACAAGAGTGAGGCAGGATTTGGGTGGGACATGGAAAGAGAGCTCAGCTGGGAGTTAAATGCCTGAGGGGCTTGGGCTGGTGTAAGTTTTTTCTAAAGAGAGATCTCAAAAATTATTAATTTCAGTTTTCTAACTTAGATGGCAAAGATGCATCGATTCCAGGAAAATGTTATTTCCTCCTCGGTATAAATCTAAATAAAAAATCCCCTAAAAAGGCAATTAATCATCTCCTTCTCAACTTTGGATTATTGAATAGTCACATATTACAAATTATGGTCTCATCTGATCACCCTGGATGTTCAAACCCATTACTGTAAGAGCCTCACAGAAATAACCCCAGCCAGCTCCTATTTCCCTTTGGCCACTGTATGTTCTGATTCTTCTTTTGTAAGAACCCTTAAAAAATTTAAAAAAAAATAAATTGAGAAATGGGGTAAAAAAAAATGACAGAATACCAGGGAGATTAAACATTGTCCTGATGAATTTTGCCAGCACTGTATTTTCCTGGTTTGGAATTCATTTCCTCTGATGAGCTGGGAGATAGGGAGGTTTATAAATTAGCATCCATCCATATTTCTGTTGGCAAATGCTCTGTCCCTAATCCATTCCAGCAGCTCGGTGGTGTCACATCCGTTGGCACTACAGCTCCTGGAGAACATGGAAAATCTGTTTGGTGGTAAAAAATGCTGCTGCTGCTGGGGAGAGCAGACTGCTGGGGCTGCAGGGCTTGGGCTGAGCTGGGCATTATCCCAGGTTTTCCCTGGGACTGGGAGCCAGTCCTTCTCAAAACCCTTCTTGTGTTTTAGGGCTCTGAATCCCCCCACAAAGCATTGAAGGCAAAGATCCCCTTTTGGAAACTATTTTTAGCTCTTAACTTTATTATGATTTATTATGAACTTTTATCCATTTATTGTTAACTCTTTTTAACCAGAATTCTCTGTGCATCCCCTTCCCTGACACTGACTGTGCTGGGCTGGGTGATTCCGGTTGGACACAGGATGAGGGAGGGGCTGCTCCTTGGGAAATAATAATAAACTAATAAAGAAATAATTATTAAAGAAATAATTATTAAAGAAATAATTATTAAAGAAATGATAATAACAAATAATTTGTCCAGAAGAAGCAAAACCAATCCAGCTGTGGACACTCTGCTCTGAATGGATCAGAGCCAATCCCACAGCTCAGACCTCTGAAAAACAGCAGAGCAAGAGGAAGTGACCTAAAGTGAGCCAGGAGCTGCTGTTGGATACAAAGCCACCCCAAAGGCCTTTTTGGGGCAGGGGTAGCTCTGGGGAAGGTTTGGTACTGGTGAGGGCTGCTCCAGATGTGCTGGCAGCTTCCCAGATGTGCCCTGTGGAGCAGCTGGTTCGGAGGGTGCTGCTGGCTGCAGGGACCCCTGGGGAGGTTTCTCCTCGGCTGCCAGCTGGCAGCTCCTCTGCTCAGTGTGCTTGGGAAAAGGGAAACAAATCCTCTGAGCAGCCCCTGGTGTGGGAATGGCCAGGCTTTTGGGGAAATGCTGCAATTTGGTGATTCTCTTGTAGCCGCTGGCCTGACATTTGAATGTGTATTGTGTCATATATGTTGTGAGGAAAGGCTGGGAGAGCTGGGGGTGCTCACCTGGAGAGGAGAAGGCTCCAGGGAGAGCTCAGAGCTCCTGGCAGGGCCTGAAGGGCTCCAGGAGAGCTGGAGAGGGACTGGGGACAAGGGATGGAGGGACAGGACACAGGGAGTGGCTTCCCACTGCCAGAGGGCAGGGATGGATGGGATATTGGGAAGGAATTGTTCCCTGGGAGGGTGGGCAGGCCCTGGCACAGGTGCCCAGAGAAGCTGTGGCTGCCCCTGGATCCCTGGCAGTGCCCAAGGCCAGGCTGGACAGGGCTTGGAGCAGCCTGGGACAGTGGGAGGTGTCCCTGCCATGGCAGGGGTGGGATGGGATGAGCTTTAGCATCCCTTCCAACCCAAACCACTCCAGGATTCTAGCATCATATTTGTATAGAATTACATGCTACATTTTTTATATAATACATAAAACATTACATATTTTCTTCCCCATGCTTGGCAATAGCTTTTGGGTTTTATTTCCTCCCACCATCCTTTTCCCTGTGCATCCCTGGCCAGGGAAGGCACCACATTTCAGCACCCAGAGGTGCTCATCCCCTCTCTTTGGGGAACCAAAGCAGCTTCCAGCAGCAGCAGAGCAGATTTTGCTGTAAGCACCATCAGTGGGTGCCAGACTGTGTGTGGGATGAGCTTCCAAGCCTTTTTTTGTCCCGGGTAAGACATTTTTTCCTTACAAACAGGTGACCTCATCCCGGCTGTTGTGAGCAGGGCCAAGGGGGTCACATTCCTGGTGACGTTTGGCTCCTTCCTCTCTTGTCCAGCAGCCAGGAGCAAGGACTGCAGAGATAACTGTGACCAGGCCTGGATTAATTCCTATTTATATCCCACACCCAGCACGGGGCTGGAGTGGAAATGGAGCTGCAGTGAATAAAACAAGAGATTTAAAAATAGCCCGGGTTACCGGATCTGAGCTGGAGCAGCACATTCAAGGGCTTTACGTTTCCAGATAAGCACCTTGCTGCTCAAACAGCTGCTGCCACTTGGCAGTCCTGGAAATGAGGGTTATTTATGGGGTGGAAAAGCAAACCAGCCCGGTTTGGTACAGCTCTTGAGCTTTAGTGGGAATTCCCAGTGTAACAATG
Source organism: Acanthiza pusilla (assembly GCA_036630365.1). NCBI lineage: Eukaryota > Metazoa > Chordata > Aves > Passeriformes > Acanthizidae > Acanthiza > Acanthiza pusilla. The sequence continues at coordinate 8,759,920 of JAXCHO010000028.1, read as the reverse complement.
GAGCTGGGGAAAGGGCTGAAGGGAAAACACTGAGCTTGGGAAGGGAGCTAGGGGTCCTGGGCATTGGGCACTTGGATGTGGGGCAGCAGTGCCCTGGAGCCAGGAGGGACATCCTTGTCCTGGGGACAGCAGGGACAGCAGCACTGGCAGGGGAAGGCTGGGATTGTCCTGCTCTGCTCTGGGGCAGTTTGGGTGCCTCAATTAAAGAAAGCCCTAAAGCTGTTCCAGAGTGTCCAAAGGAGGGACCCAGGGATGGGGAAGGGTCTGGAGGGGCCATGGGGAGCAGCTGAGGGCACTGGGGTTGCTCAGCTGGAGCAGAGTGAGGGCAGAGCTCCCCAGGGGCTGCAGCTCCTCCCGAGGGACAGCTCCGATCTCTGCTCTGGGACAGGGACAGCACCCAGGGCACGGCTGGAGCTGGGCCAGGGCAGCTCAGGCTGGAGATCAGGGAAAGGTTCTTCCCCAGAGGGTGCTGGGCACTGCCCAGGCTCCCCAGGGAATGGGCACAGCCCTGAGGCTGCCACAGCTCCAGGAGCGTTTGGACAGCGCTGCCAGGGATGGACAGGGTGGCATTGTTGGGTGTCTGTGCAGGGACAGGGCTGCTCTGGATGATCCTCTGGGTCCTTCCAGCTCAGGACATTCCATGCTCAGCTCTATCAGCAGAGTGCCTGCCCTGCAGCACACATGAGGCACAGACCTTTCCACCTACCAAGGGCAAAGCCATCCTTTGGAACATTTTTACAAAGGGATGGATGACTGGAAAAGCCATGTCCCCCTGACTTCCCTGGTGCTCTCAGTGACACACACGTGCTGTGAAAGGTCTGCTGTGCAGTCACTGCTCAAAGAGAGGAGCCACACACTCAGCCACGGTGACACTGTGTTATCTGTGCTGCAGCCCCTCTCCTGTAGGAAATGGGTGATAAGGGCATCCCTGTGTCAGGAGAAATTAATGCACAAGCACCAGAGGTTTATGTCCAAAAAGGAGACAGAGGAGTCCTGTAACTTTATTCATGAATAAAGGGAGAGCTCATGGGCATTTCCCATGGGATCTCTCAAACTGCTAGAGGACGCAGCCTCTTTTTATCCTAATTTCCCAGCCACGTGTTCCTCTCTCTTTCCCCATTGGCTGAGGTACTCGAGAGGTACAGGCTTCCCGGAACGCCTAATGCAGACAAAAGTAATATACATCCCTCCTAATGCAAACACCCTCAATACAAACCCCCCCTTTCTTCGTTTTCTTATGTCTCTGTCCCTGTAGTTTATTACCACAGTCTTGGGTGAGTCAATCAGTGGAATTCCTGTGGAAATCCTTCCCATTGTTTCTTCTATCTCTCAGTATTGGCCTTACCTTACCAGCAGCTTGTTTGTAAAGACACTCCTTTATTCCTTTCACCTGCGTGTGTGCAGCCCAGCCCGAGAGGGATCTGTGACAGCCTGGTCACAGCGCTGCCCCAGCCCTGCCCCATGTGTCACACAGATCAGGATGTGCTGATAAAGCTGCTCTGGCCCGAAGGGAAAAGCCCTTCCCCGTGCAGAGCTCCAGGGCTTGTGTGGAGGAGTTGGGGCTGCAGAAAATCCTGGAACCATCCGAAAATCACAGAATGACCCATCTCTGCGAGTGTCCAAGGCCAGGCTGGATGGGGCTGTAGTGGAGGGTGTCCCTGCAGGGGGGTGGGATGAGATGTATTTTAAGGTCCCTTCCAACCCCCCAAAAAGTGTAAGTACAAAAGGAGGATGGCTTTTTGTTAAATACTGCTTCTGGGATGGACTGCAAGCATGGAAAAGCTTTTTGCCCGGAGGGTGTGCCACATCTCCAGACCTTCAGGAGATGGTTCTGATGGAGGGTGTGCTGCATTTCCAGGCCTTGAGGAGATGGCCCTGATGGGGGCCCTGGTCCTGCTTGGGCTGATCACCTTCCCATTTGCACAGCCTTGAGCTCTTCAGATTGACAAGAGACAGGACTGCAGCCTCACGCACCTGATGGTGACAATCCCAGTGAGCTGTGGGGAGCGTGGGCAGCCCTGCTCCCACCCCAGGAGGGCTGGAGGGGTCCCTGTGCCCTGCCAGCAAGCACAAATCCTACCCTGGGAGGACTCGCCACGTGTGAATTGCCCAAGTGATAAAACCATGTCAGTTCCAGCTGAGGGCAAAGCCAGGGCGCCAGGCAAAGCCTGACGTGGTTTGTGCTCACAGGGGAAGTTGGTGATGAAAGCAGGAGCTCAGGCCTGGCCCACAGTGACCTGCAGGATTTTAGACCATTTGTGCTTCCCCACAGCAGCTTTGCAGTGCTTTCTGGGGGTTTAAGTGGGTCCTGCTTGATATGGCAGCATTTGGGGATGGGAAAAAGCCCAAAATAGGAAGGGCAACTCTGTTGTTTCTCAAAACTTACAGTGGATGCAGAACAATAAAGGTAAATGGATGAACAAATTTGGGGATGGGAAAAAGCCCAAAACAGGAAGGGCAGCTCTGGAGTTTCCCAAAACTTACAATGGATGCAGAACAATAAAGGTAAATGGATGAACAAATTTTCCTGGGTGGAATTACCAGGGTTAAAAATCAGGGTTAAGAGCTCTAGCCAAGCTCATCTGGATGAATGATCCTGCACCTCAGCATGTCAGACAAGTCACATTCACACCTCTGTGTAATTATCCCAGCAGGAGAGTTATTTATGAACGTGATTAGCATAATTGATCTGCTGCTGGATAGAGCTGTCAGGTACCACAGCACACAGGTGTGATTTGTATCTGAGGTCATGAATTGTTGTGTATTCACCTTTCGGGTGTCTCATGTGCAAACAGACACCTCTGGCTCGTGTCAGAGCAGGTCAAGGGTTGGAGAACCTGAGCCAGCACTCACAGCCAAACAAAAAACTCTCTCAAGTCTCTTGGGGTGAGTCCAAATCTCGGCAAAATTAGGAGAATATTGTGGCTGATGAGGTGAACTGGCAGGAGCATCCTGATCAGCCCTTCCTGCCTTGCTGTGTGGGAAAAAGGGAAGAGAGCACAGGGTTTCTGTGGCTGCTGTGGGGTTTGAGGGGACAGATTTGGTGCAGGTCCCTCCCTGCAAGAGATGTTTCAGGAAAATCGAGGTTCAAGGCAGGTTTGGTCTGTTCGGTGCAGGCTGGTGGGATGTGATGGGATATCAGTGCCAGAGGGGGATGGCATGGAGTAGGGACGGAGCTGAAATACAGTTGAAACCTCTCTGGAACAGATTTTGTAAACTGGGCTCTAGCCTCATCTGGGAGGGATTCTTTAGAGCAGAGAGACGTTACTTCATTTTTTAAGCTTTTATTGGGAGATCCTAGACCGATCTGATAATTTGCAAGGTATATAAAAACTGCATACACGTTATACAGGGTGTGCATTTCAGCGTGTTCCACCTTGACAAATTGTGTGCCATAAAATCCTATTAAAATACCGAGGTGAAAACCCCTTTAATCATGTCTGCCTCATAATTCTAAGACCAGCAGTAAGGCTAAGATATTGCTCAATCCTGTGTCCCCAGGTGGCTGCTGTGCCCTTTGGCAGGAAGGTGATGACAACACAGCCGCAGAGGTGCCTCGGAGAGAGAAGGAGAGAGCAGAGGAACCAGCAGGAGGGACACAGTGACTAAGTGTCTGCCTGAGTCAGCAGGCAGTCACTTCGGGAGCCCGGCTGTGAAAAGCCCTTTCTCATGTGGTTGTGACAAGCTCACTGTGGGTGCTGGGAAGCGCTCCCGACCTCAGCACAAGCACCGTGCCGTGTTTGTTGAATTTCCCTTCCACCCAATGCTGTGTTTCCTGATTGAGCTCTGTCCCCTGTACCTGTTCTCTGTGAACTTGGAACCGAGAGAGCCCAGCGAGAGCGGGGGGACTTTTACCAGCACCGCAAACTGCGGATGACGCTTCAAGTTGTCGTTATTTGCTTTTTCTTCAGCCCCAAATATGTTTGTATATGTGTGTCTGACTGAATGGAAAGATGGGGTGGATTTTTTTTTTGTTGCTTAACATTTCCATGCATTTTCTGAGGTGATTTAAGCGGTGGCTGCTGAAGTCATTTGCGGTAACTGAGTGAGAGGAGTCAAGGTCAGAAACTCAAGGTCCCAACTCTGTTGTTTTGGATGCAGAAATTAAATGTCCTTGAGCTTTATTTTTTTTTTTTATCCTCCCCGGCTCAGAACTGTTTAGAAAATGGAGCAGAAGTTGGAGAAACTTCAGGATCTGGACATCAATCTAACCTTCTGCACTCTTCTCTTTCGCAGAGATCTGCACATCCTGTCCCAAGGGAATGCACAGCTCCACACCCTCCCTGTCACAGACACCGTAAGATATTGGAAAACCTTTTTATTCATCCGAGGTACGAAATATAATTACTGTTGCTAGACATCGCAAGGGCTTTAAATTCTCAGTTCTCATGAAATCTCTGTAGTGGGAGCTGAGCCTTATCTCCTTCCCGCCTGTGCCAGCACAGCCCACGGAGCCTTGTTCCCGTTTAGCAGAGGGAATTCGCCTGTCACTTCATTGCCTCAGCTCTCCCCTTCCTGTCACACCGTGCAGAGCAAGAACCTCACACTGAAATGCTCATTAGAGAGTGAAAATCCAATCGTGTTTAGCCACAGTCCTCTTGTCTGATCTAAACTCACGGCACAAAGTCTGCACCCAAAACAGACAGCGGGGGAAGCTCAGGCTGCTGGTGCTGCTCTCATTTCTGAGCTTGGCTGTGCCTTTGGGACCAGAATAACCATTAAACCTCCTGGCTGAAGCTCCAACAGCAGAATTTTGGTGGTTTCACCTTATTTTAAAAGCAGAAGGAAAGCAGGTGCCAGCTCCAAGCCAGGTAAGATTTAGCCTGAAATTCTGAACAGCAGCAGGTTCTGCTCTGTTGGAAACTGTCCACAGCCGATGTCTTGTGCTCACATCAGACATTTCCATGGCCCCAGGAATGGAAATGGAGCTGTCTGGAACCTCCAGGAATGCTGCCAGACCCACAGGGGATTGCCTGAGCCACCGCCTCAGCTGGCCCTGGGCAGATCCAGGCTGACACGGAAAGGTGGGAAAGGCAGACCCAAACCTTCTCCTCTTGCTGAGCCATCCCTCGCCTGGCAGGAGGGGAGAGGTTTGTGTCCAAAGCAGGCTGGAGCGGTGCCGTGCAGGGAGAGGTTTTTCTCCTTTGCAGTGCTCAGAGATGTCTCTGTGAGCGTGGCAGTGGCTGGGGAGGAGCCTGGGGATGCCAAACGATGCTGAATGGGACTTTTCCATGGGAGCAGCTTCTCCTGCAGGCAGCAAGAGCACGAGGGCTCCGGAAGGGCTGTTTGGAAGTGACTCTGCCAGGTTTTGTGTCTGAGTGCGGCCCTCTGGCATCCCTTGGATGCACAGACACATCCTCGGAGGATGGGTGTGGCTTTAGAGTCCCCGAGGGTCACAGAGGCTGGCTGAGAGAATTCAGGCAGACGAACCAAGATGGCGAAAAGGAGAGTTTATTTACAAGAAGTCTCTTTATATATCCATTAATATTCTAGCAACTCTTGGTCAGTAAAGAATCCACCTCCTAAAACCATTGGTCACAACCAAATAACACCTAATACCAAACACAGAGATTAGGAAAGTAAAAGAATGCAGTTTATCTCTATTCTCTCTGAGAAGGAACAGAAAGATTCTAAAACAGTGCAACCACAGATGGGAGGCAGCGTGGGGGGAGCTGGGGAGCTCACAGGGTACTCCCAAGGCAGAGCCACATCCTGTGCCTTTCCATCCACAAACAGTTCCTCAGAGGCTCTTGGGACTCGCTGGTTTCTAAACCCTCGAGCTGGGCCCTGGTCGCTTCTCCCCTCACACCAGGGACACAGCCACCTCTCAGCACAGCACAGACTCCCTCAGGAGGCACCCTAGGTCATTCTGTGGCTTCTGCCACGTCCCCAGCTGCTGTGGGGGACAGCCAGCCCTGCCCTGTGCTGCTCGGCTCCTGTTCCCAGCAGAGCTCAGGACTCACTGAGCTGATGTCTCCTTCCTGTTGCTGTCTGTGGAGCTACAACTTCCTCGTGAGGGAAAGAGGAGGGGCAGACACTGATGTGTGACACTGACAAGTGACAGCAGCCAGGGCACAGCTGGAGCTGGGCCAGGGCAGCTCAGGCTGGAGATCAGGGAAAGGTTCTTCCCCAGAGGGTGCTGGGCACTGCCCAGGCTCCCCAGGGAATGGGCACGGCCCCGAGGCTGCCACAGCTCCAGGAGCGTTTGGACAGCGCTGCCAGGGATGGACAGGGTGGCATTGTTGGGGTGTCTGTGCAGGGACAGGGGCTGCTCTGGGTGACCCTCTGGGTCCCTCCAGCTCAGGATATTCTGTAATTCTGTGCCCTCCTACAACAAAATGTCCCCATGCTCTGGGCTTTGCCTCTCCCCTGAGCTCAGCTGGGGGATGCTGCAGGGATGGGCATTCAGGTGCAAAAAAATGTCCCTGGAATGGAGAAACCCCTGGAAAAAGAGTGTCCAGCCAGAAGCCCAGTGCTGTGTCCCATATTCCTGTCTCCTGGGATGGTCAGGGATGCCATGAACACCCCTGGCTGTGTCACAGCTGCAGGTGTAACCCTGCTGGGGTAGAAGCACAGGCAATTTGTCCATCACGTTGATCAATGCTCCTTCTCACCCTTGATGAAATAACAAATTGTCTTCCCCACACTTCACGGGACTTCCAGGAAAAATGCATCATCTCCAAGCAAAAAAAAACCCAAATTAGATGCCAATTTTGTAAAAGATGAGGAAGAGCAAGGCTGTAGGAGCTTCAAAGCCTGGACCTTGCAGCAGTGGGACTGAGCTGGGTCTTGCCCCAGTTCCCTCCAGCTAAAAGCTGCCTCGCAGGCCCCTTAGTGTTGGTGCTGAGCAGGAGGAGGTGAGGTGGATTTTGGGGAGCTGCTGGCGGTGAGGAGCCCAGGGGAGCAGCTCTGGGCTGCCTCACTCACTCTGGTTTCCGTTTCCCTGCTCTGGCTGTGACTGGAAGTTGCACAGCTGACAAACACCATGGTAAAGGCTCATCCTCACCCCCATGAGCTCCGCTGAGACGAGTGTGGTTGCAGCAGAAATGAGCCTGGCACAAAGGGTTTATTTTATTTTTAGCCTGACTGGAAAGGGAAAGAATAGAGATTTGGTAATTGAGCAATTTCCGGGCTCGTTTTGCAAACTCCAGAAGATTCTGGTGCTCAGGTAAATACTCAAAGTGCTCAGAGCTTTGCGCCTCTGTCATTTCCCATCGCCTCTGCTGACCTTTAGCCACAGCAAACAGAGCTGGAAGGACGAGGGTTTGGGATTGGAGGGGCTGGGATGGAAAGAACCAATTTCCTGCAGTCCCTCCACCCCTTGGCTGCTTCATCCTTGCTGGGGATGCAGGGACACCCCGGACTGGGGACGTGATGGGCACTCAGGAGTGGCAGGTGTGAAGCGCCAGCTGTAAAAACCCTCATGGTCCCGCTGTGGGCAGCACCGATTGGAGCCCTCACAGGGAGCATGAGGCTGTGGCTTGGCAGTAAAGCTGACACACCAAGAAATCATCTCCCCAGCCACGTCAGAGCCAGGAAACTCTGAGAGAGAGAAATGTCCTTTCCATGACGAGATTTAGCTGCTGCTCACTCTGCTCAGAGCTCTCCTCATCCAAGTGGCTGTGCAAATATCCCTGAGGGAGGTGGAGTTTGGGAGCAGAGCTGTCCCGAGGCTGTGGGTATTGAAATGTCCCTGGGAGGTTTTTTGCAGACAGCAACCAGGCTGCTCTGGGGCTTGGGAATGTGTGAGGGAGTGTTTGCTGCCTTGCTGAATATCCCTGACTGCTTTTGCTGGGATGGCCCAGCTGGTACCACCCAGCAGGATGCGAGGGGAAAAAGCCCATCCCAATAAATCCCAAAAGTTTGTTAGTTCTGTCTCATTGTTTCTGCTTGCTGGGTGCTTTGTCTCTCTAGAATATTTGGAAATACATCTTCCAGTTTTCTTCTGAAGGAAAGAACCTCTTCACACAGTTTCACTGGAGAGCGCACACTTGGCTGTGCCCTAGCTGCAAAACAGGAGGGGAGTTTCCTAAAAATGTGCTTTTCCACACAAAATAACGCCAAGGGAATATTTTGGGAGGCACACCGGTGTCCTTGCCATGCATAGAAACAACAACATGGAATAGCTTGAGCTGCACAAACTCCACGTGCCCTGCCAGACAGGGAAACACCAATTTCCTGTGCTGGGATCTGTGGATTCTGGCAGCTCCTGCAGGCTGGAAATGCTTTACAAATATTAGCACAAGGAACAGTTCCGCTGCAGCTTTCTGATGTGCTTTAGCCATTTCTCGGGGGAGAAAACACTTGCTCACCCAGCCATCCCCACCACATGAAGAACAAGCCCCAGACAGGTTTGCAGGTGAGTTATTAACCCCACAGGGAAAATTAAACCTGATTTTAGCACTCTGCCCATCTGCCATGGCTGGCTCCGGCAGGCAGGGAGTGCAGAACACTCTAAGCAGTGGAAATGCTGCAGAGCTTGGGTTTCACTCTCTTTTGCACAGGTGCATTTCTTCCAAAGATGTTTGCAGCCTCAGTGAGGCACAGGAAGAAGTTGAAGCAGCCCAATTGCCACAAACCCACCTGTGAAATGGGGGCAGAGAGATCCCAAAGCCTCCCAAAGCTCCCACAAAAACCAGGGTGACAGCCAATTCTTTCACTTTTAAGTGTCTGGCTGTGTCAGCTTGAACAAAACCCAGGTGGTGAAGCAGATTTTCCCAGGGAGAGACTCACCTGAGTCAGCATTTAAGGTGTTCAGTGTCCGCAGGCTGGACTTGGCACCCCAAATTCTGGCTTCCTTTTACACTTTTACTGTTTAAAATGCACTGCAAACCACATTGGTTTGATTATTTAAGCACAAAGGTGTTTTTTTTTTTCCCACCAGGGAACTGGACAGCTGGGCAAATAATGGATTTTTTTTTTAACAAAAGCATTTTTGAGGTAGTTATGTGTTACGTGCATGCCCACCTCTCTGGGAACATAATGCTATTGCTAGGATTGGCAAGATTAAAGATTCCATTTGTGGTAAAATATGGAAGTTTTAATCAGCAAGAACAAGCATTTACTCCCACAGCATTAGGCGCCAATTAGCTGAGGTTATTCTCTTTGATGACATTTCCTATTCATTTTATATCATAAACAAATATGAAATCAAAAGCTGAATTCCCCAGAGGTCATTCAAGGAAACAATTTTCCATGAATGGCTGGCAAGGAGCACTGGGGTTTTCCTTCCCTTGGCACGTCCCTGCACAGGAACATACCTGGCGTGTTTGCAGAGTGAAAATTCAGGAATATTTCACCTGAACACCTCCCTCATGCCTGCACACATCTCCTCAGCAGTCTGCAATGTGGATGGGATGGGTCCATGCATTTCCTGGCATTTCAGGAATGAAAGGAAATATTTCCAGGACCGCATCTGATTTTCTTCTTTTGTTCCCAGGCATCCCCAGCGCTTTTTCTGGAGGAAATCCAAGCTGGCTCATGGCCCATCTGTCCCAGGTGGATAAGGAGCAGCCTTTGATCTGAGATCTCCTCTCACAGGAGGTTCAGCAGACGGGGAGGTTGGAGAGCTCCTGTTCCTGTTGGAAACAGCCAGGAAGAGCCATGGAAGGGAATTTTGGGACTGGCCCAGGGCTGAGCTGCATCCCTTCATCCCACATGAGCCCAGTGCAAAGCACTAGGAGAATGAGAGCCCCAGGAGCCACCACGGGGGTGTTAATTGGTGTCCAGATTCATTAGTTTAGAGGAGATGGACCTGAAGAGCTTTGCCTTGGGAAGGAACATCCCCTCAGTGTCCCTGGGGATGACCCCATGGCAGTCCTGCCTGTCCAGAGGGTTTCTCTCAGGAGCTGGTGCTGCCTTCTCATGGTGCCCCCCTTGGCACATCCTCTGATGCCTTAGGATTTTAGCTTCTGTATTTTTGGTGTATCTGTAATTTTAATGTTTAACTCTGGACTCCATTCCAGGGTGCTGAGCTGCTGTTCTCTCATTTTTACACAAAACAATTCCTCTCTAAGCCCTAACTCAAGCACACCTCACTGTCTCAGGCCCCAAGGTATGTAAACAACAGTGAATTGGGGGAGCAAACCTGGAGTCATTGACTTCATTACCTGAAGCTGTAATTGGGGAATTAAAGCTCGATATGCAAATGGACAGAACTTATAAAGCATGAAAAACCTGTGACCCACTGTCCATTTTGGGTGCAGCCCTGGGTGGGCTGTGACTGCCCTGAATGCACCTGAAGGCCTTCAATAAACAGAACTGCTTTTTATTCTCTTTCCTTTGTCTATCCTCTGCTCTAGGTAAGCCCCTCAAGGCATCTCTTCCTGAATGTGAGTTTGTTTTAATTAGTCCCATTCATTAAGCAGCCCCCCCAGCCACCCTTACAGGTGTAAATGTGTGAGGCTATGAACTCTCAGTGGTCCTAGATAGCTGCAATTTTTCAGCAGAGTCAGCTCCACACGGCCCTGTTTTTATGGCTTGCTTGGGTTTGACTAATTTACTTGAGGTTTGACTAAATTTACGGAAATTAAGCAACTAAGAGTGATTAAATTCCAAGAGTGAACATCCCCACTGGGTGTTTTGTGAGCACTTTGCAGTGACTGACAACCAGTGCCCCTTGCCTGCTCCCTCCTTCCATGGGGAGAATGGGAAAAGCCTGAGGATTTGTGTCCTTCCTTGTGCCTTCACCAAGTCTGGAAAATTGTATTGCTTTTGCTGCAGCCTTTTCTCTTTCTGTGGGAATGCAAAAAATGATGGAGAATTATGGAAACTGCAGCATCCTGGCAAGGAGGTTTCTGTCAGACTGGAAAGTTCTTTGCATTAGCAGTTAATTCACTCTTACATTATATTCAGAGCCCAAGATCATAGTGATGGCCCCTGGCTGATGGTGCTGGTGCTAATTACAACTGGACAAGATATTCTTATGAATAGCTTATCCACTGAAATTTCAAATTTAGGGCAAGCAGAACAATCTGTCAAATTCTGCATGGCTTCTCTTTTCATTTTTATTTTATTGAAGCCAGGGTGGTGCATTTCAACATTTTTCAGTATGAAATGTTTCAATGTTACATTTCAAAATGAGGCCCCAGTGTTAAATTTAGATACCTTTTGATTAAAAAAGGAAAAGAAAAAAGTTTAATCTCCATGAGAATATTTAATTTGACACCACGACCTTCCCCTGCCAATTTTCTACTCAGTGTTTAGGAAGGAAAAAAGTTCCTAATGGGCTTGACCTTAATTTTACAACAGCTGGAAAACAGACATTTAATCAGTGAGTGACAAATGCAGTTGTTTCCCACTGCTACCATATAATGGTGCAAATCCAGAGGTTTCTTGTGGGTTTTTATAATTCTGGCTGAACAGGGGAAGGAGGGGACCCTGGCACAGTCTGGGCAGTGACAGTGGCCCCAGCTCCTGCTGCCGTCAGGGATGGGAGGGCAGGAGCTGTTTTTGGAGCAGGTGGAGTGGATCCAGCCTGGATCCAATGTCCTGCCTCACAGGGAAACAGGGAAGAGCAAATGTTCCTCTGTTCCTTGGTCTGGGGAGCCTCAGGAGAGGCTGCAGGAGAATTTATCCTGCCCAAATGATGGTTTTTGGGGACAGCACATCCCTGTTCTCACCAGCAGCACATTGCCCCATGCCCAGCTCACAGCTCTTGTTGGAGTTGAAAGGAATGAGAGGGAGATGTCTTTACAAACAAACTGAGCCCTGCAGGTAGATAAGGCCAGGCACTGATAGGGGAAAGAAGCAATGGGAGGAACCCTAAATTCCATAGGAATTTCCATTAATTGACACAGACTGTTACTCACCCAAGGCTGTGTTAGATCCCTGGACTTAGAGAAAAAGAACAGAGACACAAAGAAAACAAGGTGGAGGGGAATCTACATTAGAAAGAGCTCTGTATTAGGCGATTTGGGGAGTCTGTACCTCTTGAGTACCTCAGCCAATGGGGAAAGAGAGAGGGAAACGTGGCTGGGAAATTAGGGTAAAAAGAGGCTGCGTCCTCTAGCAATCTGAGAGACCCCATGGGAAATGCCCATGAGCTCTCCCTTTATTTGAATAAAGCTACAGGACTCCTCTGTCTCCTTTTTGGACATAAACTTCTGGTGCTTGTGGATTAATTTTCCTGACAGAGTTTAACCCTGATACCCTCTGGTTCATCGCAAGATGGGATAAATGAGGCCTGGGTGCCACGGGACAGGTTTTCACTTGGTGTGAATTGGCAAAACTCCCAGGAAGAGCAGCAAAAAACATCCAGGGGGGAAGAGAAGAGAGCAGGGGAATCACACGGAGGAGTGATGGGCTGATGTGCCAGAGGGGTGAGAGCTGAAGTCATCTCCTGTGCTGGATGCACACACTTAGGGAAGAACCAGGATTGCACAGCTTGGCTGGATTTGCTTGTCCAAGGGGCAGGAATGTCTCTGAGTCTGGGCTCTCACTGCTGCTGGGCTGGGCCCTGGCCCTGCAGCTTTTAGGGACAGGCCCAGCCCCTGCACCTTGCTGACCCTAACAGGGGCTGTCTCTCAAACCATGGCAGCTGCTTCGATTATCTCAGTCCCTCTGCAGGTGCCTGAGGTGGGGCTGACCCCAGAATTCCAATAAAGCCTTCCCTTGAACAGCAATCCCCCTCGCTTCCTCCCCTTTCTCTTCATTTCTCCTACAGCCCTATGGATTTTCACTTCCATCCTTCCCAATGCCCAAATCCACCTTCCCTTGCACAACTCTGGTTTCCCAATTCCTATCAATATTAATGGCTTTGGGCTCCTTTTTCTCAGGCCTGGAACTTTGCTTTTACCAAACAAAATCTATCTTCGTCAGAAATATTGACATCAGGAGCTTCATCCAGGCGTCTCCTATAATTATTTTTCCCTTTTTGCTCAGTGGCAGGCTTAGCAAAACTCAGTCCACTCCAGTGCTGAGATCAATGGCAAAGCTTTATTTTCATTTTTTTTTTTTTTTTTAATAACTAAAATATTGCAGCCAATTTATGAGCTGAGCATCAGGAGCAGAGGAAGGAGTTGCAGCAGCCCCAGTTTTTCTTTGGCTACCTGAGTTGTTTCTGAGGTGTTAAATCAGGGAAGAGATGGAAAAAAGGAAAGCACCAACTGTGGGGGACAGGCCCCATGCTGAGCTGGGAATTTGGCTGGAGCATCACAAATGTCTGGGAAGAGGAAAGGAGGGATAAAGGGCTCCAGGATTTATAGGGTCCAGAGCGGGATAGATAAAGGATGCCAGGATTTCTATGGTCCAGAGAAAAAGGGATGGATAAAAAGCTCCAGGATTTATAAGATCCAGAGAGGGAGGGATATAAAAGACTCCAGGATTTATATGATCGATCCAGAGAGGCTTAGATAAAGGGCTCCAGGATTTATATGGTCCAGAGAAAAAGGGATATAAAAGGTTCCAGGATTTATATGGTCCAGAGAAGGAGGGATATAAAAGACTCCAGGATTTATATGATCCAGAGAGGGAGTAAATAAAAGGGTCCAGGATTTATATGGTCAGAGATGGAGGGATAGACAAAGCGCTCCAGGATTTACATGATCCAGACAGGGAAGGACAGATTAAAGCACTCCAGGGTTTATATGGTCAGAGACAGAGGGACAGATAGAGATCTCCAGGATTTATATGGTCCAGAGAAAGAGGCACAGATAGAGGGCTCTGGGATTTATATAGTCAAGACAGGAAGGGATTGGTAAAAGGGCTCCAGGATTTACAGGGTGCAGAGAGGGAGCAGATAAAGGGCTCCAGGATTTACAGGGTGCAGAGAGGGAGCAGATAAAGGGCTCCAGGATTTACAGGGTGCAGAGAGGGAGCAGATAAAGGGCTCCAGGATTTACAGGGTGCAGAGAGGGAGCAGATAAGGGGCTCCAGGATTTACAGGGTGCAGAGAGGGAGCAGATAAAGGGCTCCAGGATTTATATGGTCCAGAGTACCTCACTGTGGCTCTCCCTGCAGTGTTTGCCTGGAAACCACAGAGGTCCTTCCAAGAGGGACCCTGTGCTGTCACCTGCCCAAAGTGTGATTAATTAAGCAACACCCACTAACATTCCCAACATTCCAGAGCCCAGCTGGAAAGCCACTGCCTGAAAATGCCTGACCCAAGATGGTTTTTTTCAGCCTTTTCCTGGCAGATCCACCTTCCTGGCAGCTCCTCCTGGGTCAGACCAACACTGCTGTAACCTCCAGCCTGTCCTACTAACTCAGGAAGTCATTTCCCATTTAAAAAGATTACTTCATTCAAGTTTCTTTAGTCTGCAGAACATCCAGCTCCATCAGCTTCCTGAGCCCTCGAGCTGATGGGAGGCTGATTGCATCCCCTGCTGAGCTTCTCCCTCTGCAGTGCCTCCTTTGCTGTGGGTGATGTTATAGGTTAGAGACAAAAGCCAGGCCAATTAAAATAATTTGATTTATTGAGCAAGCTACAGCAAGCAAAAACAGTGCTGGGCGACCTGGGAGTCTCCGCTCCGCCAACGGTTCGCGCCCGCCCCTGCTAATATCTCTGGTTTTTATACCTTTCTTGTTCCAGTACACGTGTATCTTCCGAGAGTACTCTGCGTCGGCGCGGGCTGTTGCTAGGAGGTCTTTTCTGCCTTCTGGTGGTCGTGAGGCTGAAGGCTGTAGTCTTCCTCGGGGGGGCTCATCTCTGGGGGGCTCATACATTGCTTACTTCACTGGTTATAGGTCATCTTGACCTTACTCCATTATTTGTTCCCTCTGTTCTTGCTTAGACACCTGTTTTTCCTGGCTTTGCTTAGCTTTTTGTTAGACAAGACTTGTGAGCTTCCTGACCCAGTGTTAACTATTTATTCCCTGGCTTAAGCAAGATTTGATTAACAAACACACACGGTTATTTATCACAGGTGATGGCGAGGGCACCACATTTCCCACATTTCCATCACGTGTTGGACCAGTCCAGTAAAACTCAGCTCAATCCTGGCCGGACTAACCCTCCTTGGCTGCAAACTCTCCCAGCTGAGCTGTTCTCCTCCCCCCGAGGAGCAGGGCACTTACAGGAAGGGTGGCTGTGGCTCAGCTTCACCTCCGTTTGCTCTCTGTGGCATTTCTGTGTTTGCCAAGCTCCTGCTCTCTGCAGGTTCCCCTTTCTGTGCCCTCTGCCTGGCAGTGCAGTTGGAAAAGAGCAGTTCCCCTGCAGGGGTTTTGCAACCCTGCTCCTTCCAGCTGTTCCTTCCTGTGCACAGGGACAAGTGACAAGGTGACAGCACTGGCCCTGAGCGTGGCTGGCACCCGTCCTTGTCAGGGAGCCTTTACTCACTCTGCAGCTCTCACCCACAAACCATTCCAGGCTGCAGGGAATTGCTGTGGCAGGATGGACAAATGGTGGGACAGGTGGGGCTTCAGAGGGTTCAGAGCAGTGGAACTCCCAAAAATGATGGTGACAGCCAGGGACAAGCGTGGCTGGACAGTGTGTGAGGGTCCAGCCCAAAGAGAGCTGATTGATGTGGAGAACAAGGGGAACAAAGCATCCCTGTCGTGTCCTGATGAGCCTGTGACAAGGCAGTGCCACTGTCACTGCCTCACTCTGTGCTGCCTGAGCAGGGCTGGGAAATGTGTGCCCACGGCAATCTGCGGGTCTGGTCCAGTATCAGTTACTGTAGAGGCCTTGTGTTTGCTAAACACTCCATTTCCCAGCTGGAGATGCGTTCCTAGCACGGCTGGGGCTGCCTGGATCTGCCACACATCCAAAACTTCAGGAGGCTTCTGAATCACTTGGTGTGGCCCTTCCAAGGCCATGATGTCACCATGCTGGCAATGAATCACACCAAAGGCTGGGGACCTTTCCATGGGGAGCAAAGCGAGAGCCACGGGCAGCTGTGGCAGGCTGGAGCAATTCCTCCTCTGGGAGCAATTCCTCCTCTTCGTGCTCCAGGGTGTGCTGAGAGGTGGATTCCAGGCTGGGATCCCTTGTTCTGAGGGAGAACAGGCTGTGGCCAGTCCTGCATCACCCACCACGCCTCTTGCCAGATGTGAGGGCAGCAGCCCAGAGCATGCCCAGCTCCTGGCACAGCCCCTGTTCCTGCTTCCTCCTTCAGCTGGGATGAAAGGTTAAGGAGCAGCTGGGCTGTGTTGTAATCTCGTTACAGTAATGGCCCCTCCACAAGATTTATCACTCCCGTCGTGCTGTGCTTCCTCCTTTCCCGGGGTTCTGCAGGAACAGCTCTGTTGTGTCTGGATGCTCTGTCTGGAACAGACAAAATTAGACATTTATTACTCAGAGCCACTCTGGCAGCTGGGTCCCCATCAAAGCCTCCCCACCCCAGCTCTAAAGGCAGCCCATGGCCAGAAGGATTGAGGGGAGAGCAGATATGAACAGCAGATTAGAATCTGGATCTGCATCCCAGATTCCCAGCTGTCCAAATTCCCTGTGCCAGGAGCACAGCTGGATCTCCCAGTATTGTGTTCCTGGGATACCTGAGACACCAATGGCTCACCTTCTGTTCTTCTGCCACCAACTGCTGACTCAAAAGGTCAGAGACAACACAGTTCTTTGGAGTGAAAGGCAAAGATAATGTGACTTTTGTTGGGAAGTGCTGGTTCCTTAAATATTTACTGGGAGCTCCTTGATGGTGTTCCCTTGGAGCATCCCCAGGTGGGCAGCTCAGGAGCCTGGGCTTTGCTGGCTTTGGAAGGCACAGCTGAGGTTGGGAAAGCCACCCTTGGGAAAGGAGCAGCTCCTGGGGACTCCAGAGAGCAGCAGGCACGTGGCCGTGGTGATGCCTTGAGGGCTTACCTAAAGCAGAGGCTAGGCAAAGTTAAGACAATAAAAAGCAGTTCTATTTATTGAAGGCCTTCAGGTGCATTCAGGGCAGGCACAGCTCACCCAGGGCTGCACCCAAAATGGACAGTGGGTCACAGGTTTTTCATACTTCATAAGTTCTGTCCATTTGCATATTGAGCTTTAATCCTCCAATTACAGCTTCAGGTGATGAAGTCAATTACTCCAGGTTTGCTCCCCCAATTCACTGTTGTTTACATATCTTGGGGCCTGAGACAGTGAGGTGTGCTTGAGGTTTGAGCTTAGAGAGGAATTGTTTATTCTAAAAATGAGAGGACAGGAGTTTAGCTCCTTATATGGAGCCCAGAGTCATACACTAAAAGGAATTACAGGATTACAGACACATGAAAAATATAGAAGCTAAAATCCTAAGGCATCAATGGTGCCTGGAAACACTGGGATCTGTGTGGCAGTGGGTGGGTGACCATTGCTGATGGGAGCTGTGTCATGGCCCTGACGTCAGAGCAGAGGGAAAGGTTTGGAGGTTCAGGGGTGAGGTGGGGCTGAAGAGCTCAGTTCTGCTGAAAGATCTGCACGAGTCACTCGGGGACTCACAGCTTGGAGAGCTCCTTGGTCTCCCCTGTCCTTTCCCCATGGATTATTCACTTTTTGGAGCAAAGCGCCTCCGTGGTGCTTGTGCAATTGGGGCTGCCTGGGGCTGAGGAGTCACACTCAGCCAAGCCTTCCCATCCCACACAGCAGTCTGTGGAGGGGTTATTCCAGAGAGAGTCCACCCTGTCTGTGATCACTGTGGTTTGGAACACAACGATTTTGCATCCTCTCAGTGCCTTTGTATTTCTGCATCACCTTCAGTGATTCCATGTGGCAACAAACCGAGGGTGCCACCCTGAAAAGCACAATTTCTTCATCACAGAAGGAACAAAACACGTCATTTCTGACTTGCATCATGTGAAAATAATTTAAATAGCACACTAGAAAGCGACCTCATTTCAAATGTGTAATTTTCCTTCCAATCTTTCCCTGCTTTTCCTGTTTGAGGAGCTCCAAATATTTGTCTCTGCACATTTGCTTTATCACTCATTGCTTAAGGCAGGCTAATCTGCTTCCCACCCCACTTCCCTAAACAAGTCTGTCTGCTTCCTTGTGGGCAAGAAACTCAGATTTTCCATGAGCTTTCTCCTGCAGCCTCAGCCCTGGGGATGTAAATCCCAGCTTGGTCTGCAAGGCATGTGGAAATTACCCCATAGGATGTGGATGTCACCGAGGGCAAGGCAGCTTTGGGATTACAACATCAGCTCTGGTGCTGATGCAGCTTCTCTGGGCACCCCTTGAGTCTCTCTCCTCCCTGGACCTGTCCCCTTCCCTCCGTGGGTTCTGGGAAGGGGAATCTGCTTCCTCTCAGCCCAAACTCACATATCCCTCCTCCCTTCCTCCATTTCTCTGCTGGGGAAGAGCCCCTGGGCTGCCTCTGCTTTGGGGATTCCCAGCACTGCTGATCTCACGCCCAAATTCCTCCCAGAAGGAGCTGTTTACAAAGGGGACCCACAGGAAGTGTTGGTAAAGGTTTCTTTTGGCATCTCTTGGCATTTGTGAGGCATTTAGAGAGCAAGATCTGAGTGGAGCTTGGCTTCCTTTTTACTCCAGGACTGAAACAGGAACATCTGTCGTAATGCCAGAAGAACAGATACGAGACAGAGGTCTGGTTATTTAGTGCTGCTTTTCATTTAATGATGGAAAAGTCCCCTGAGGAGGGCGAGAAATGTGAATTTTCACTCTTCAGCTAAAGCAGAAGTGAGCTGGAGCCCTTATCCAGCACAGGGAGGAACAGGGAATGGAGTCCAGGGGTTCTGTGCCTGCTCCATCCCGGGCTGGGTGCTGGACCCCTCTGGAGTGAATTTCATTTACTGCACACAGGATTTTCCTCCTTAAAGAAAACCCACTGGCTATGTGCAGATATCAGCAGGAAAAGCAAATTCATTTGAGATTCTCCAGGAGGATGGAGTTAATAATTGCAGGATTTATAGATTCACAGAATCATGGACTGGTTTGGGTTGGAAGTGACCTCAAAGTTCATCTCATCCCACCCCTGCCATGGCAGGGACACCTCCCACTGCCCCAGGCTGCTCCAAGCCCTGTCCAGCCTGGCCTTGGACACTGCCAGGGATCCAGGGACAGCCACAGCTTCTCTGGGAATTCTATCCCAGGGCCTCAGCACCCTCCCAGCCAGGAATTCCTTCCCAATATCCCATCTAGCCCTCCTCTGTTTCAGTTTGAACCCACTCCCCCTTGTCTTATGACTGCAGTTCCTGATGAGTAACAAACGCTGAACAAAGAAATCAATATTAAATCAACACTTAATCCACTGCATTTTCAAAACTGAATAACTTTTTAAGAGAGCAGAGAATTGTTCCAGTTCTTCCATCTGCCATTGGAAGTCCTTCCCCCTTTAAAAGCGCAGTGCAGGTCTTTGGTGATGTGAGAACAATTAAAGCTGTGTATTTTAATTGCTCATTTGTTGAGGTCCATCCTCATTGTAGGATATTTTAAATCTCTGCAATGCAGATGATCAGCTCTATGAAAATAAAATCTGCCTCTGGTGCTGAGTTTAAAACCAAATGTGTCCCACAGAGTATCAGATGTTAGAGCACAGGTAGAGATCCTCTGCTCCCATAACTGACATTGATTTTTTTTGTTATTACATGTGTGAAAAATGTCTGTTGTGGGTGATCAAGTTAAAGATACCACAAAACCCCTCAGTTTGGGGTTGGAAAGCTGCATTTCCTGATGTTCTGAGCCTGAAGGTGACTCGGGCAGGGCTCTGCTGGAATCCTTTTTACTGCCCATGGCAGGGCCTTGTGCAGTCAGGAATTCATGGAAATCCTGATGAGACCATCAGCGTTGCTGAAATTTCTTTCAGGGCCTGATACTCTTAAAGAAAAGTCTTCATTACTTCATGATGAGCTTTATTCGTGTTGTCCTAAAGAAGGACACAAGGAATTTTCCACACTCCTTGGAAACATATTCAGGTTCATCAAGAGTTCCTTTAGCCCATCTCCCTCTCTAAATTTCAGTAAAGAACTTCAAGTCCCTGCAGGTAAAATAAAGACTAAATCCTTTGCCTCAGTGTTGATAGAGGTTTCATTATCCGCAGCTTTATATAATTTCAGCTGGAAGTGATTCAAGCTGTTGCCTCATGAATAATTGCAGCAATGCCAGGGCCAGACCAAGCCAAGAAAATCCTTATTTCATTCAGCTAATGCTGGGGATGAATAGACACAAACTTGTTTGGAGAAATTCTTACTTGTACAAGGCAGCTTTAAAATTTCCAACCACTCTTGGAAATTAAAAATGCCACCAGAAAGAGTTTTCTCCATGGTAGATCCTCATTCAGGCTGTGGATGTGAGCAGAACCTTGGGTTTTTTTATTTCAAATTTATTTCTCACCTTTAATTCCTGTTCACAGCTGCTCTGGATCTGATTCCAGCTGTGCAGTTGTTGTCCCCTGACCCTGAAGGACAAGTCCCAGGTGTTTTATTTCAGTGCCACTGAAATAAAGATTTACATGGGAATTTAAGTAGCTGCAAGAAGGTGTTGGGAACATCCAGCTCGTGTAAGGCTGAGGCAGAAATTAGTGAGCAAAGTTACGTCCAGCTGCTCAACCATCCTGATTTCTTTAACAGAACTTATGTTTAGGTCTGGATTTCTTCTAGAGCTCCATTCCTGGTCTGATTCTGCTCAGAAAAGTAAGTTTTTTGGCTCAGAAAAGTGAGGGTTTTTGGCAATCTCTTGCTTAAGGCCAGGTGGCTCCATGCATTCCCTATTTCATTATTCCTCCCTTCTGTTGGATTGTGTTTCCCTCTTTTTTTGCACCGTGCTAGGATGCAAGTAAAACCCCAATTTTGCATCAGAAGAAAACAGGTGAATTTATAGTGAATTTATACCCTTTTCATTGTAAATGTGTTAATTTTTAAACAATTTTTGGCCTGAGCTGCTTTGCACCTCTGAGTGCAGCTCCCGGGCAAGCACCAGGGCACTGCTGCTGCTTCAGGGGGGGTTTGTGACTGCCCTCCTTGGAAGTTCATATCCAAAACGAACAGAGAGGCCAGAAATTTGTTTTATTTAATAGGGGAGTTCTCACAAAGGGAATTTTGTGTTAAAAAAAGGAATGCAACTTCAACCAGATCTGATTTTATTGGGGTTTTTCCTCCTGGTTTTATTTTTGAAACTCTTACCCTTAAACGCTGAAGAATACTGCTGAACTCCAGGGAACGGGAGAACAAATAAAATTCGCTCTTACAGCAAAAAGGGAGCAAACCAATTTGTTCTGCTGTGCCCTGATCAGCTGTGCTGCTCGGAGGTGGCTCGGAGGTTACTCTCAACCAGTGCCAGCTGTTTTCCTCCTCTCCAGGATATTTGATTTGGCCCAGACTGGGAAAGTGAAAGTGCTGGGAGCTGAAAATCAGAAGTCTGCTCACCTGGGAGGGGATGAGTCCAGGCTTGACGAGAGGTACTGGGAAGATGACTCAAGCTGGGTCGAGTTCCCTGCTTTGGAGGAGATGGGAGAGGTGCCAGGAGCTCTCAAATCCCTGGTGCTATTCCTGAGGGATGATTAATCCTCTGTGGGACAGTGTTTGCACAGGAAGGGAGAGGCTGTGCAGCCTTTGGAGTGCAGGTGTTGTGCTCTTGTTGCATTTCAAGGTTTCTGGGTGTCATTGGGCTGAAATAATTTGTCTGTTGAGGACACAGGAGGGCCCTGGGGCAAGGTGTGCCTGGGGCTCCCGAGCTGGAGGATTTAGAGAGGGGCCATGGAAATAATTCATAAAAGATGATGAGCTCTCTGTTTCTGAAGTCACAGAGGTTGATTCTCCAGGGGAATGGAATGACTGAGGGTGGAAAAGACCTGCAAGATCACGGAGTCCAATCTGTGCCCAGTCCCCACCATGTCACCAGCCCAGAGTTAACTCAGCACCCAACCCTTGCTCACCCTCAGCCACACCAGCAGGACCTGCTGACCTCCTTCCCTCACTGCCACTGCCATGTCACAGCCTCAGGAGCCAAGGAGCTGAGAAACAACCAATCCATGGAACTCATCCATGCCAAAGCTGGGGCAGCAGAGAGCTCGTGATTTGCACATTCACTTTCCAGTGCCACTTTCCAGTGCCACTTTCCAGTCCTTCAGCTTTGAAAAGATCCCTTTTTTCTGCCTTTCTGCAGCTGCTGCTGAGCTGCCCATCCCCAGCAGGGAGGATGAGCTCCCTGAAGCTGATGCCATGGCAGAGCCGCAGTGCAAAAGGCTCCCAGAAAGAGCTGAGAGAGACAAGGGAGGGTGAGAAGTTCTGAGCAGCTTCAGGAAGCTTTATTGCCTCGGGGATGTTGCAAAATAGGAGCAGCTCTGGCCTGGAGCGTGGAGAGAGGGAATAAGGAAACCACACATGGAAACTGAGAAGCCATAAAGTTCTGTGTGCCACCTCCAGGGTTGGGGACTCCAAACCTCCCTGGGCAGCTCCTGCCAGTGCCTGACCATCCTTTCCATGAGGAAATTCCTTCTGATGTCCAACCTGAGCCTCCCCTGGCACAGCTTGAGGCTGTTTCCTCTCATCCTGTCAGCTCAGCACCTGGCAGTGCAAGCTGGGCATTTTGGAGTGAGGTGAGACTTTTGAGTCAAGAGGGGAATCAATTTATTTTCCTGGCATTTAAATTGGAAATGGAATTTAGTTTCTTATTCATGAGAACATTGGGTCACCTGCTCCCATCCAGCTTTGACAAAACATTTCAGGGAAACCCAGTCTGTTCCTGGAACTGATGGAGGAACGCAGGGAGAGAGAACCCACGAGAGATAAGAACAACCTCTGCTGATCACTTCGTAACATCGGTGAGACACGAAAGGCCATTTGTTATCGAGGAAGGCTTTTCTCCTTGTGTCACAGGCAATCACAGCTCTCCTCTCACAGGTCTTCTGGTTTGTTTTCTCACAAACTGAACTCCCCAGGCAGAAGATTCAAGTCAGTCCTTAAGTCGGGTTGCACTGACCAAGCACTCAGTTGTTTGCAAACCTTGTTGTGTGCTTTTTTTCCTCTCAGCAGGCATGGAATTGATGCCTTAGGATTTTAGCTTCTATATTTTTCATGTCTCTGTAATCCTGTAATTTTAGTGTATAACTCTGGACTCCATACAGGGAGCTAAGCTGCTGTTCTCTCATTTTTACACAAAAAAAATCCCATCTTAGATGGAAATTCAAGCACACCTCACTGTCTCAGGCCCCAAGATATGTAAACAACAGTGAATTGGGGGAGCAAACCTGGAGTAATCGACTTCATTACCTGAAGCTGTAATTGGAGGATTAAAGCTCAATATGCAAATGGACAGAACTGATAAAGTATGAAAAACCTGTGACCCACTGTCCATTTTGGGTGCAGCCCCTGGGTGAGCTGTGACTGCCCTGAATGCACCTGAAGGCCTTCAATAAACAGAACTGCTTTTTATTCTCTTAACCTTGTCCAGCCTCTGTTTAGGTAAGGCCCTAAGGATGACAAAGGAATTGGGGCTGTCCCATCCCGGCACATCCAGGGGCTCAGGGACATTGGGAGGCTCTGGCTCTGGTGTCCTCCACAGCCCCAGTCAGAGGCACAAGCACAGCGATTATTTCATGACTCAGCTTTGTTCTGGGAAGATTTCTCACCAGAAATTGGCACCCAAAGGAGGCAGCAGGGAGGGAACCCTCTCTTTGTTCCCTTTAAAGCACCGCCAGCATCCTCCTGCTTTCCTTCTAAGCACTGTCAGCTCCCAGGCAGGTTTGCATCACTCCTTCAATAGAGTTGTAAACTCTTCTCTTCTTGGAGAGCTGCTTTGGCTTCTCCTAGCAAAGAAAGCATTTGTGTTTGTTTCCTGCCCTCCTGAGGGAGAACCAGTGCTTTATGGCTTCTCAGTTTCCATGTGTGGTTTCCTTATTCCCTCTCTCCACGCTCCAGGCCAGAGCTGCTCCTATTTTGCAACATCCCCGAGGCAATAAAGCTTCCTGAAGCTGCTCAGAACTTCTCACCCTCCCTTGTCTCTCTCAGCTCTTCCTGGGAGCCTTTTGCACTGCGGCTCTGCCATGGCATCAGCTTCAGGGAGCTCATCCTCCCTGCTGGGGATGGGCAGCTCAGCAGCAGCTGCAGAAAGGCAGAAAAAAGGGATCTTCTCAAAGCTGGAGAATGGGAAAGTGGCACTGGAAAGTGGCACTGGAAAGTGGCACTGGAAAGTGGCACTGGAAAGTGGCACTGGAAAGCGAACGTGCAAATCAGGAGCTCTCTGCTGCCCCAGCTTTGGCATGGATGAGTTCCATGGATTGGTTGTTTCTCAGCTCTTTGGCTCCTGAGGCTGTGCCAAGGCAGTGGCAATGAGGGCAGGAGGTCAGCAGGCCCTGCTGGTGTGGCTGAGGGTGAGCAAGGGTCGGGAGCTGAGTTCCTGGAAATCAGATGTCTCCTGAGGCGCCACAGATTGCATGTGCAGCACCTGCAGAATCTTAAATTGCGGATTTGTTTTCCAAGCTCTTAAGGGTAATCATAGAATGGGATTTTTTGTATCAGGAGGGGCCTTAAAGCTCATCCAGTGCCACCCCTGCCATGGCAGGGACACCTCCCACTGTCCCAGGCTGCTCCAAGCCCTGTCCAGCCTGGCCTTGGGCACTGCCAGGGATCCAGGGGCAGCCACAGCTTCTCTGGGCACCTGTGCCAGGGCCTGCCCACCCTCACAGGGAAGGATTTCTTTCCAATTTATAACTTAAATTTCCCCTCTTTCAGTCTGAACCCATTTCCCCTTGTCCTGTCCCTCCAGTTCCTGATGAAGAATTCCTGTCTGGCTTCCCTGGAGCCCCTCCAGATCCCAAAAGGTGCTGTGAGGTCTCCATGGACCCTTCTCCTCTCCAGGCTCAACAGCCCCCAAATCACCTCTCTGCTCTGAATTCCTCTGCTGTGCCTCCTGAGCAATCCCTGCCTGGCAAAGATCCTGTCCCCTTTGCCCTGAGTGCCCCTGGACACCGTGCTGGTGCTGCCACGGCTCAGCCCTGGCTCTGGGGTCCCTGGAGCTGCAGGGCAGGGGACACTTGCCCTTGGCAGGGCATGGGGATCCTCACCCTGAGTGCCTCACTCTTGGCTTTCACTGACACAGGAGAAAAAAGTTAATAGTAAAAAAAAGCTCCGTGTCTCCCCCGTGCTCAACGTCATGAGGCAAAAGTGTAACGTCAGGAGTTTCTGTTCAGTGAAACTCCTCTTTCCTCCCTGCTCTCTGGTGGCTCTGTCTCCTGACCCTGCAGTTCCCCTGCCCTGCTGGGCTGGCACCGTGCCTGCTGCTGCCTGGGACACACCAGTTCTGCATTTCAGCACAGTCCCGAATTTTGGCTCCTGCTGCTGCAGGACTGCCCTGGGGTGTCCTGGCTGCCTATGTCCCCATCAGTGTCCCAAGGGCTCTGCCATACCCTGTGTGTCCCTGATGGAAACCCTCGGAGGGACAGGATCTCATCTCAGGCACTGCTGATGCCTTGAGGGCTTACCTGAAGCAGAGGCTGGACTAAAATAAGAGAATAAAAAGCAGTTCTGTTTATTGAAGGCCTTCAGGTGCATTCAGGGCAGTCACAGCTCACCCAGGGCTGCACTCAAAATGGACAGTGGGTCACAGGTTTTTCATGCTTTATCAGTTCTGTCCATTTGCATATTGAGCTTTAATCCTCCAATAACAGCTTCAGGTGATGAAGTCAATTACTCCAGGTTTGTTCCCCCAATTCACTGTTGTTTGCATATCTTGGGGCCTGAGACAGTGAGGAGTGCTTGGATTTCGATCTTAGAGAGGAATAGTTTCATCTAAAAATGACAGAACAGCAGTTTAGCTCCTGTGTGGAGTCCAGGATTATACACTAAAAGGAATTACAGAGACATGAAAAATACAGAAGCTAAAATCCTAAGGCATCACTGTAAACACACCCCCTGCTCCATCTCATTGATGAGATAAGAGGAGAAGAGTAAACAGCAAAAAACCCCAAATTTCCCAGCTTTTCCCTAAGGTCCCGTTACCTCCAGCAATCTTTCCACAGAAACATCTCACTGAGCATAAAAAAAAAAACCCAAACCCTCAGCCAGGAGAAACTGAATGAGCATCATGTCCTTTGCAAGCCAAAGCCGTGTTGGAAAATACAACATGAGACAAGGGAATTATTTATGGTCCTGTCGAGGCTTTGATCCAGGGAGCGGCTCTGTTCAAAAGAACCCAAAAAAAAGGAAAAAAATGAATTTGGTGTGGGGGTCCCTGTAGGTTGGGGGACTGCTGGAGATGTTTTCTGGTAAAGGTCAAAGGAAACATTAATTCTACTGTTCAAAAAGTGGGAGGAAAAGCTCCCAACTTTACAGCCAGTGTCAATAATTTGCTGTGCTTGGAATCAATCCAGCTGTCAGTTTTTGCAGGTTTTGGCTTGGCTTGCCTCATTTTTTCTAACCACAATTCCACCCTGTGGTCTGTTTACAGCTGGGAGTTGTGGTGTTGTTTTATGCAAATCAAGCAGAAAGAAAAACAAGGAATTTTGTGGGTGACTTTCCCTTCTGCCCATTCACCTTTCCGAAGTTTTTTCTACATTTTTTTCTCCCATTTTGATGACCTAAAAGATATTCTGGGGGAAACCACCTTGTAAAATTTGGAGGTTTTTCTGGGTTTTTAATTAATTTATTTGCTTGCTGACACATTTCCCAATTCTCTCTCCTTCTCTCATTTCATATTTCATGTGTTCAAGGCTCTCAGCTGCGAATTTTGTCCTCTGACAAATAGTCTGAGTCATTTTCTGGCTTCTTGTCAGGGGCAAAAGTATGTGCAAAGCTAACAAATATTTCCTGCACGATGCAATGCCTTTGCCTTCGAGGGTTGTACTGTTCATTCCTTGTCCTTTTGGTGTGGTACCAAAATAAAAACACATTTTGAGGCTATCAAATTAATTATAAATGCAGATTTTCTTCCTCTGTGGTGTGTAAGGTGCTTCTGTGCAGTGGCTTGAAAATGTTTATTAAGAGAAAACCATTAATTAGGGCTCAGGATGGGATGCTGAACTGGAGGGTGAATAAAACCTTTTCACTTAATGCAATAATTCTGATGAATGAGAGACTGAGTTGGGTATTTTTAATGGGAATTGGGTATTTTTAATGTGAGCTTTACATTTTAGAGCAAAACCTCATTTGGAGAGAGGGAACTATTACCAGGGACGCATTTTCAGACATTGGAGAGGAAATATATTTCTTTAGAAATTACAAAAATTTTTGTTTCACCTTTTTTCCCAATGAAAAAAAAATCTTGGGTGTCTTTGTTCAGCAAATTTCTGTATTTCTGGTTTTTGTCTCACTTTAAAGTAAAGAAAATCCAACCCAAATGTCAGAAATTGCCCTGGGGTGCAAGTTCTGTTTTCGGCTGTGGTAGACCAGGACTTTAAAGCCACAAATCTCTCCATGTTCCCATCATCAAACTTGCTTAGGGAAAAACCTTTGTGAGAAATCAACCTTTCATTCCCTCCCTGCTTAAAGAGCTTCGTGTGCTCGAAGGTTAAAGGTTCCAAAGGATTTCTACCTGAGGAGTAAATACAGAAAAATTGGATTTATTTGATTTTTTTTCCTCCTGTGCTTTTCAAAGTTGGGATTGGGAGAGGAGCAGCAAACTCTAGGAGCTCCAGGTGGAGACTGCATGGGATTTTTAGGGCTGGGGAAGGATGAGGGATTCCTGCACACAGCACAGTGAGATTTTCACTCTCTGTCCATTATCAGCACATTTTCCCAAGCCTCAACCTCTGAAATGTCTGGTTTGGACTGAAACCACCCCAGAACCAGCCCCGAGCATGTCAGGGAGATTCAGAGGTGACTTCCTGGGAGAAAAAGCTGTTCTGGAGCTCTGGCTCCAGAATTCAGAGGGATCCAGTGGATTCTGCCACCAGGGATGGGGAATCCAGGATCCAGCCACAAAGGGGTCCCAAAATCTGCCCCCACACAGGTTTCCAGAGGCTTCAGTTGATCAGAAAGCTCAG
This sequence comes from Acanthiza pusilla, assembly GCA_036630365.1. Lineage (NCBI taxonomy): Eukaryota > Metazoa > Chordata > Aves > Passeriformes > Acanthizidae > Acanthiza > Acanthiza pusilla. The sequence goes on along the minus strand of JAXCHO010000028.1, from coordinate 8,732,132 downwards.
GATTTGGGTTTCTCACCAGCTCAGGAGCCCAGGAGGGTCACAGGTGCTGCCTTTGGACAGTCTGGTGCAATTGCTCACCACATGTTTGGGGCTGGATAAAGCCACCCATCTCGAAGAACCGAAAGGAAATCCCCAACAAACCCCAAACCAAACATGACAATCACAGCTTGCTCAGGGCACTGCTCTGGAAGGAGCAGCCTGAACTCAGATTCAACTTTTGGTTTTGTTTGGTGTTTGTTCTGTGGAGCAGAAGCAGCTTCAGCTCCCCGGTCCTGCCCAGTCCTTTCCCCACCCCTTTCCAGTGGCAGTGCTGGGCTCAACCTGTCCCTCCTCCTCTCATCTTCCTGTCCTGGCCCCAAAGATCACCAATAGCTCCTTAATTTTGCTTTGGGGAAGTGGCAGTGTTGGAAAGGACACATTGGGGTCCTGGGGGAGAGGTTCTGGTGATGTCTGCAGTGTTCAGTCCTTGGAATAACTTCAGGGAATCTCTCCCTCTGTCTGTCTGGGTTTAGGGGATGGACAGACACAGCCCCAAGGGTTTCATGTCCTTGGGTTTTTGGAGTGTCCTCCACATGCTTTGTTTATACAGTGGCTGAGTTAAAACTCAGACATCCTTGGGATGAATGCCTGGAGAGGTTTTATCCTTTGAAAAAAACACATTTGAGGACAAAATGGTGAGGAAGGAGCTGCTCAAGGAGAGAACTTGTATAACAAGAGAAGGCTCCAAGGAGACCTTGTTGTGGCTTTAAGGGGGATTTGTAAGAAAGATGGGGACAGATTTTGAGCGGGGCCAGGTGTGAGAGGACAAGGGGTGATGGGTTTTAGCTTTTAAACTAAAATTGCAACAATTTAGATTAGATTTTTTAAAAAATGAGTTTTTTACAATGAGGGTGGGAAGGCCCTGGCCCAGGGTGCCCAGAGCAGCTGTGGCTGCCCCTGGATCCCTGGCAGTGTCCAAGGCCAGGCTGGACAGGGCTTGGAGCAGCCTGGGACAGAGGAAGGTGTCCCTGCCCAGGGGTTGAAATGAGACGATCTTTAAGGTCCCTTCCAAACCAAACCATTCCATGTTCTATGAACCTCTGCGAGTGAACACTTGGAGAGTTTAGGCTAAAACAAGAAGGAAAATGGGAATCCTCCCCACATCCTCCCATCCCTTACAGCACAAGCAGTGCCCTGCTGAGCCAGTCCATCCCCTGCCAGCTTTTGCACGTCATTTTTACCCTGGAGGCTCAGTATCATTCTCTTCAGAGCAATATTCCCTGGATGAACCCTCTCTGTTGGTCCATTTTAACATCCTGCTGAATACGTGCAGGATTTATGGCTTAGTCAGATAATATTTGGGCAGTTTCTATTTTAAGGGAGGTCGGGCAAATAAAGCAAGATCAACAAAAAAATACTCCGGACACTTCATCCTGAAGCTTCCTACGAAAAAATAAATCAGCTGGAAGATTCAGAGCACAGTGTGAGTAAAACCCCCAGGAGACAGGAGATGAATGTAGCCGGCCACAAGCTCAGCCCTGAAGAGCAGCGATTTTCCTTCGACTCTCCCTGGCGGTGGTGGAGAAGGCAAATTCTCTTCTGGCCGTGGTGAATCAGCAGGGGCTGCTCTCCTGGGAGAGTTTATCACAGAACCATGCAATGGTTTGGGTTGGAAGGGACCTTAACACGACCTCGTTCTGACCCCTCTTTCTGAGCAAGAGCAGCCAAACACGGATTTTCCCGCTGGGTTTGGCAGGCTGCAGGAGCGAGTTCAGCTCCTCTCCTGGAGTGCACACATCGCCAAACCCTCGCTGGCCTCCAGAGCCTGACCTTTTGCCACCTGCCAGCATTTCTTGTCCCATCAGCTGGGCCTCATTAATGGGTCCAGGGGTGTGACCCTTGTAAGCCTTGAGATCATCCCCAGCTGAGCCCAGCAGGAATAAACACTCCTCGTGCTGATCAAAACCACCACGGTTCCATCAGACTGGGCATGGACAATCAGCAGCAACACCTGGAGTCTGCATTTCCCAGGTGTCAGGGGTTTGACCCTGGGCACCTACGACGTTTGAATTATTAAAATGCAGATACAGATCTAATATCGATATCCACCTGAGACAGACAGAGACTCTCTAACTTGTTAAGGTTACAAAGTGTGTGTTTATTTGAGCTGCAGGGAGAGCTCCCAAATGTACAGCTCTGAAGTAACAATGCAACACAGAACTTCTTTATCTATCACAATAATGCATATTTAAAATACTGATATACATTCATAGCATAAGCACCTCCTATTCCCCGCTTGGTATAGAAATTAACAAAAAGTCATTAAGCATGCGCAGTTCCTGCAGTGGAATTGGGTTGGGGGTCTTTAATTAAGTCTGAGGGCTGCTTTGGATGAAGTAATATGAGTCTTCCTCAGTGTCACCTTCTTACCTTTCTGGGTTTTGACAATACATCTGACCCTGGAAAACTCCCAATGCTCTCTTCTATTGCTTCTAAGCAGGTTGCATCTGGGCAAAATTTGTAACTGTCTAGGCTCTCCTTTGAACCTCTTTTCTTAAGATTATTAATTGTCTATTCTAAGCACAGCTGAGTAAATATCAAATAATCAAAGGCTACTCTGCATTTAATCATTAATTTCTTTCTAGCTGAGTTCTGCATCTTTTTCTATTCTAGTTGATTTTAACAGAACTAAATTTTATCTAAAATCTCTACATTTAAGTGTCTAAAAGAAAACCCTGTGTTTCACGTTTGCTCTCTATGTTCTCTCCTGCTGCAGCTATGCAGAGGAAAGGGGAAAAAAAACTAACAAAACCACGCTGGACTCATGAGTTGAGATAAGATCACTGATAGGCCACACTGGAGAGGGCAAAAGCAGGTGGGAAACTTAAAGTTGCAAAGTAATTTAATCCTCACGGATTTTTACCTCCTCCTCCTCTGGCTAAAAAGAAGTGCGTGCTCACATTGTTTTGATTTTTTCTTAAATATGTTCTCACAGAGGCGTAACTAACATCTCTAATTGGCCCAGGTTTGGCCAGCAGCATGTCCATCATCTTCAGAGCCATCAGAGATTGGCTCTGCTGGACATGGTGGAGAAATTTCCAGAATCTTCACACAGGACATGCAGGAGCCATCTTTGTACCCCACCCTACTCACTAGCAAAAACTGGGTCAGGCAAAACCACCACACCAGGTGAGGGGAAAACGGGATGTCATGAAATCATGTCATTATTTTCCCCAAAACGGGATGTCATGAAATGTCCCACGAAACCCACGAGGCCACCGGTGGATTGTGTGAGGTCTGGGAGGGGATTTGGGTTTCTCTGCACCGCGTGTGGGCTCTGGCAGCCTCTGGGTGACCTGCAGGAATGGGAATACTCACAGCAATGACATTTAGGGGATTCACAGGGCTTTCCTGAGCAGCCCCTGGTGTTTCTCCCCTGGCACAACAGGCTGAAGGTGATTCCCACCAGAGCTTTCTCCTCGGAAGCTCTGCCAGGGCACAGCAACCTGGGCTGGTGTCCCCTGGCTCAGTGCTGCTCCCAGGCCACCCCAGCCATGGACAGCCAGGAGGGGATGTGGATTCCCAAAAGCAAACCAAGCCACTTCGCTGCTTCCTACTAACAAATAAATAATAAACAATAAATTTATTAGAATAATGTATGATAGTAATTGCTTATCATTGCTTCTTAAAACAAATAAATGCTTCCTAAAATTCCATCTCATCACAGCCACAATCACCCCTGGGACAGAGATTTATTACTGAGAAACTGCAAGTGGGGTTTATTGACTGACTAACCACCATCAGCTCCAGCAATTTTGCAGGAACCTCTGGGGAACTGCTGGGGAAACCCTGACCCTGGGAAAGCTCATCCTCCCTGCAGGTTTTGGGATCCACACATCCCTCCACCTGCAGCCTCCCAAGTGGTGCAGGTGGCATCTGATGGCACCTTGGTGATGGCACCTTGGTGATGGCTCTCCAGAGTGAGACCATAAATCAGAGACTTTCACCCTGCATAGATGATAATAAGTCCAGGAACAAAGACAGATAACAGTAATCAAGGGCTGGATCAATAACTTTAATCCTAGAGCACAGACAGCCTGTATTAATTCAAAGTAAAACCCTCCAGATGGAGAATTTAGTGGTTAGAAACAAATTGGTTTTGAAAATGTGATTGTTTTGTTTTCCCACCCTTTCTCTAATGCAGGAGATGCAGCAGGGGTGGATTTCTCCCTCCACAGAGGAACATTGACGATGCTGTCTCCAGTTTCCCTCTGGAGAGAGCCAAGAGCAGGGGCAGGAGTGTGGGAACTGCAGGACAGCTTTCCTGAGCACCAAACACTCCCCAGCCGAGCTTTTCCAGGGACAGCACTGCTCCGAGGGTATTTGGCACCTTGCAGAGCCAGCTGGTCCCAGCCGCATCCTGGGAGCTGTCCCTGTCCCAGGGAAATATTCCATATCCTGAGAGGGAGCCCAAGGGAGAGCCCAGGCCCTGTGCCACCCCCCAGAGGACTGGGGCTGCTTTCCCTGCGTTCCCTGACCTCTGCTCCTACATCCCCCTCTGTAGATGCACTTTTTAAGAAGTTTTTCTCTTCTTTCTCATGGGGAATAGAGATAAGCTGAATTCTTGTGCTTTTCTAATCTTTGGGTGCTGGATGCTGTAGGGCTCCAGCCAATCCTCTGAGGGGGTGGAAAACTATCGACCAATAACTGTTAGACTATTAATGCATATATAAAGAAAGTTTTGTAAATAAATTTTGCCTTATTCGCCATCTTGCGTGTGCTGACTGCCTGATTACTACGAGCTACCAGCGACACCCCTCAACGGATGCTGCTGGTGGCCAGAGGGGTTGGCTGGGCAGCCAGGGGACAGCAGGGTGACAGCAGTGTCCACCCGCCCCAGGCTCTGGAGGAGGGGGAATTCCAGCCAGGCTCTGTGACCCCGGGGGCTCTCACGGTGGCCTGACCAGCAGCCCACGGCAGGGGACGGGTGACAGGTCAGGGGACAAGCGGGGGACCTTGGAAGACCTCTCCGGTTCCCTTTTCTTTCCCCACCACAAATTTCCTGTGTGACTCCAGCCAGTCATTTAATGTCCCCGAGGTTCCCCATTTGCAAAAGTGGACTTTCCCAATCTCCCAGGAATGTTAGAGGGATAAATAGACCAACGAGCCTTGAACTCTTTTGATGTAGCCTGGCTGAGGCTACAGGACCTCCCCGAGGAGGGAGGGACTGCTGGACCTTCAATCAGGACCTGCCCTGAGCAAACAGCCAGGAAATTCCCTGATTTTCTGGGAACACACCAGTTATGTCTAAGAAAAGCAGGAATATTTTGTGTGGCTGCTCAGAGCACACAGGGATGTTTGGGAGTTGTTCTCCATAACTCATTCCATTTGTCATGGATCAGACAGTGGGGTTTGGCCATATTAGAGACTGCTGCTTTAGGTCCTTGGGTAGCTGAAGGGAAGGCTGGAAAGGCACCCAAAAGGAGTAAATTCCAATGTGTTATTCAGGTAAATGTGTTTATCCCAGGTAAATATTCCTGTTGGGAGCACAGGGCTCAGGGAGAGCCTTTTGCCACCTGTGGATGGAATCAGGGGAGGGTGCAGAGGTGTCCTGGTGGCTTCTTCTTCACCTCACCCAAATCTGAGCCACCATGGAGGCAGAAAGGCAATCAAGGTGATATCTTAAGGATTTTTATCTTCTATTTGCCGTGTATCTGTACCTTTGTTGTGTAGCTCTGGGCTCCATATAAAGTGCTAAAAACCTCTGCTCACAGTGTTTTAGACAAAGCAATTCCTCTCAGTGGAAAATCCAAGGACACTTCACTGCCTCAGAGCCCCAAAATATGTAACCAACAGTGAACTGGGGGAGCAAGCTTGGGGTGGTTGACATCATCACCTGAAGGTGTAATTGGAGAATTGAGGCTCAGTATGTTAATGGGCAGAACTTATAAAATGTGAAGAACTCGTGACTCAGTGTCCATTTTGGGTGTAGCCTCTGGAGTAGGCTCTGTCTGCCCTAAATGCACCTGAAGGACTTCAATAATTTAATCTGCTTTTTTATTCTCCTGACTTTGTCTGGCCTCTGTTTCAGCCAAACCCTGTTCAGCCATCGAGGGAATTGGACCCTAAGTCTAAGGGTGTTCCAGCTCTTCTTTACCCAAGTTTTCCTAAAAACAGTGGGGCTTTGCTCAGCTACATCTTGAGAACCTACCACAAGAATAAAGTCAAATCTCTTTAAATAACTGTGGTGTCATTACTACAATTAGAGCCCCAAACCCAGGGCTGCTCACTGGGGGATGGCCTCAGGCAGTGCAGGGAGCCACACCCGAGGGCTATTGGCATCCCTGGCGGTTCCTGTGGCTCAGGATGGATCTGGACCCAAGAAGACAAACAGGTTGACTGCAAGGGAGCGAGAGAAGGTTCATGGGGGCTCTGAGCGATGCCTTTGAATATTTCTAGTTTTTTTTTCCTCTTCATGTGTCTGTAACTTGCTGCAGTTCTGTGCTTCTCACAAAGTGCTAAAATCCTCTGTTCCAGCACCTCTGGCCAAACAAGGCTCTCTGAACACAGATCCAAGGACAGATTCATTGCCTTAGGGCCCAAAAATATGTAAACAGCTGTGAGCTGGGGGAGCAGGCCTGGGGTGGTGAACATCATCACCTGAGGGTGATTGGAGAATTAAGGGCCAATGTGCTAATGGACAGAACTTGTAAAAGGTGAAGGGCTCAGGACCCAGGGTCCATTTTGGGTGTAGTCCCTGAGGGGGACTTTGCCCGAATGTACCTTGAAGGTCTCAAATAAATTTGTCCACATTTTGTACTCCTAATTTGTTTTGGCCTCTGTTTCAGGCGTCATGAGGAGGTTCCCTCCATGTGGCCCAGGCTGCTGAGTGATGAACACGGTGCTGACACAGAGCTGTCATGTTCAGAGCCTGTCCCACACTGACCCCAAGCCTCCTGTGCTCCAGGTAGGGCTCAGCCCCAGGCTCCAGGGTGATGAGCAAGTTCTCATGCACAGGCAAAGGACTGAAGGAATCTGTCACAGGAAAGTGGAGGAACAAATAATGCCAGCTTGTTTGGAGGCAGTTAATTGTGTTTAATGCTGGGGGAATAGGTGTGGATGTGCCCTTTGGAATCCTTGCAGATGGGAGAGTGGATGACCAGGACAGGAGGGAAACGAAGCAAACAGAGCTTCCTGTTCTCCTCGCTCAGCACCTTCTGCCACTGCTGCCCAAGCCCTGGCCACAGTGAATCCCTGGCCTGATATTTTGGGATGTCCCCTGAGACTTTAAGGGTCTTCACTCTTTGATGAATGGGAGAATGCTCAGGTGGCAGCACGGCTGGTGTCAGTCCTGATGCCTAAAGCAGCTCCCTGAAACAGAGGCCAAGACAAATTAGGAGTATAAAATGTGGGCAAATTTATTTGGACCCTTCAAGGTACATTCGGGCAAGCAAAGTCCCCCTCAGGGACTACACCCAAAATGGACTCTGGGTCACGAGCCCTTCACCTTTGATAAGTTCTGCCCATTAGCACATTGGCCATTAATTCTCCAATCACCCTCAGGTGATGATGTTCACCACCCCAGGCCTGCTCCCCCAGCTCACAGCTGTTTACATATTTTTGGGCCCTGAGGCAATGAATCTGTCCTTGGATCTGTGTTCAGAGAGCCTTGTTTGGCCAGAGGTGCTGGAACAGAGGATTTTAGCACTTTGTGAGAAGCACAGAACTGCAGCAAGTTACAGATACATGAAGAGTAAAAAACTAGAAATAATTAAGACATCACTCCCGGCAGGCTGACTGGAAGATACAGCAGCACTGCCTGGCACAGGCACCCAGTGCCCCTTTGGTGCCAGAGCAAGCAGCCCTGTGAGAGCCGTCTGTCCCCAGGGACGTCCCAAACAAACCTCGGTTTTGAGGGGAAAAACATTGCCCAGGGAAGATTTTTCCATTAAATCTGCTATCTCCTCACACCAACCTCTGATTTGGCCCAAGTGGTGCCTTGGGAGGTGAATCCTGAGCTGAATGTGCTGCCCACTGCCAGGGCTGCACTTGTAGCAGATTAAAATATTCTTGGAGGGTTTTTTGAAAAGTTGCTTCCTCACAAATTGGGAAAAGCTGCTGGAGGTGGAATATTGCCAGATTCTGTGTGGTGATTCCTGAGGTTGGGAAGGGCTCTCAGAGCCCCCCAGAGAGCACTGGATGTCTTTAGTGACGCTTGAGCTGAGGTTGTTAATCTCCTCATTTCCAAACTGTGTAAAAATTAACCTAAATGAATGAGCCTTGATTGGTTTCCACCAGGTCTGGCACAAGACAGGCCCTAATGTAAAACGAAGGTAAAATAATCTAATTTTTTTCATCAACTGCAAAGGAAAGATGTCTTGTGTGGGAGCAGAGGGACCTTGAGAATGCAGTTCTTTCTGCAAGGATGGTGGAGGGAGAACTGAGCAGAGATTTTCTTGAGGGGCCACAGGAAATAAATAATTAAAATTCTTTTAAAAATAATTAAATTAAAATGGCTAAAATATTTCCAAACAGGAATTATTGGTTTTATCCTACCAGCAGATGGGATAAAACCAATAATTTTATTATTTATTATGAAATAATAAATAATAATTATTATTAATTAACTATGAAATCAAGACACTGAGCTTTAGCACTCGAAGCGTTGCTTGTACCTCCTTAGAGAGAAGGGGGAGAAGTGGCCCAGCACAGAAGTGCCTGGAGTGGCCATGGAACTTTCCTGGTGTGGAAAATATGAGGAAAAATACGGAAAATGGAGGAGAAGGGAGTGCAGGTGGAGCAGGCCTGAGTGCCTTCCTCTGGGATTTTCCAGGATGAACAGGGCAGGAGGTGGAGCAGGACAATTTGCTCATCCCTTGGAGATGAGATCCACCCAGGGATGCTGTCAGACTGGGAAGAAAGGACATGGAAATTCCCTGGTGCAAATGTGAGCAATTCTCCTTTACCCAACAGTTTTCCTAAAAATTGTGGGGCTTTGCTCAGCTTGGGAACTTGCCACAAGAATAAATAAAGTCAGACCTCTTTAAATAACTGTGGTGTCATTGCTAATTCCAGCCCCAAAGTCTGATCCTGTGGAGCACCACTGAGGCCAGAAAATCCTCCCAGAGTGAGCTGTGCTTGCCAAAAAAATTGGTTTGTGATTGCACACATGGCTTTGGATGGGTGTGTACATGTCCTCTGCAAACTGGGATTGTAATTTAGGAGTCGGTGTGAGGAATAACAGATTTGCTCAACAGAGGCTGCCTAATGAATAAATAAATATTGAATTCTAGTTTATGAACAGAGGCTCAATAATCACAGAATTATTAATGTTGGAAACGATCTCCAAGATCGTCGAGTCCATCCTCCTTACCTCATCTCCTCTATTGAAGAATTATAAAGGGAAAAATTCTGAAAGGAAACCAAAGAGACAGCACCACGAGTGAGGCAGTGAGAGCCTCAGGGGCTGTGTGGTTCCAGATTTGCACACAGACACTGGAATTTTGCCCGTGCTGGAATACCTTTTCTCCTTCCTCACCAGATTATTTGGCAGCAGAGAGAACCAGCCCCACTTCTAGAACAAAAATAGTTTCATATCTCCTTGGTTTTGCTCTAGAGATTCCCCTGATTTCCATACAGCTGTCCCACTTCCTTTTCTCCCCCGGTGAAGTCATCTTGCTGAAGGGCTGGGCCACCAGCAGTGTCCCTTGGGGAGGATTTCACCTGGGCCTTGCTGGGAGAAGGGAAATGCAGTGAGCAAACCTTGATTTTGTGAGATTTCCCACATGGCAGAGGTGATGCCTTGCTGGATCTCTTCCCCTCCGTGCAGGAATGTCCCTCTGGGTCCTGCAGGGGTGAACCCACCCCTGGGGGATGAACCCATTCCTGGGGGATGAACCCACTCCTGGGGGATAAACCCATCCTGGGGGGATGAGCCCACCCTTGGGATGAACCTACCCCTGGGGGGTGAACATGAACCCATTCCTGGAGGGTGAACCCACTCCTGCGGGATGAACCCACTCCTGGGGGATGAACCTATCCCTGGGGGATGAACCCATCCCTGGGGATGAACCCATCCCTGGGGATGAACCTATCCCTGGGGATGAACCCATCCCTGGGGATGAACCCATCCCTGGGGATGAACCTATCCCTGGGGATGAACCTATCCCTGGGGATGAACCCATTACTGGGGGATGAACCTACCCCTCGGGGGGTGAACCTATCCTGGGGGATGCTGCAGTCTGGGCCGTGCCCCTGCCCCTCCTGGCAGTGTTTAATTAATGAGTTTATTCTCATCAAGTGAGGCAGGAAGGGAGGGTGTTCTGTGCCACTGCTGAAGGGGGACAGCCCCAGCCAAGTTCAGGGAAATGCTGAGCTGAAGTTTTGGGGAGCTACTGATGCCTGATTACCTAAAACAGAGGCCAGACAAAGTCAGGAGAATAAAAAACAGATTAATTTATTGAAGGCCTTTAAGGTACATTTAGGGCAGACAGAGCCTACTCAAGAGGCTACACCCAAAATGGACAGCGAGTCATAAGGTTTTCATATTTTATAAGTTCTGTCCATTAACATATTGAGCCTTAACCCTCCAATCACACCTTCAGGTGATGATGTCAACCACCCCAAGCTTGCTCCCCCAATTCACTGTTGGTTCCATATTTTGGGGCTCTGAGGCAGCAAAGTGTCCTTGGATTTCCAACTTAGAGGAACTGTTTTGTCTAAAATATGCTGGGAACAGACATTTTAGCACTCTGTATGGAGTCCAGAGTCACACACTAAAACTACAGATACACCAAAAATACAGAAGGTGCAATCCTAGGCATCACTACAAACACCTTCCCACCCAAACAGGCTCTGGTTCAGCTCTGAAATGAGGGTCAGGCTGTGATTCTGACTCTAAAACCTCTGGAATTAACTGAGAAAGGGAGATGGCTCCTGACAGAGTGAATTCATCATTGTTAAGACTCTGGAAGAAACCAGAGTAACACCCAAATTCCAGGCTGGAGCCACCCCTTTTCCTTTAGCTGACACCCATCAGCAAAATCTGTTACTGTTGAAAACAGAACTAATTTTTCCTTTTTGCCTTTTTTTTTTCTTTTTTTTTTTTTTTTTTCCCCTTTGTTTTTTGTTTTTGTTGTTTGGTTGTTTGGTTGTTTTTGGGTGCGTTGGGTTTTTTTAATATTTACAGAAATAGCAATTTATAGCATTGGTCAAATGGAGCCTATAATGAGAATTAGCAATTCGGTTAATCCCCATCAAGGCCTATTTTCTGAATCATAAATCCTGTTCTGTTCCAGTGTTCTGTAATTCTAAAGAAATCCCAAAACACAGCAAGGTTTTACTAAATAATCTTCTTATTGTTGAGTCAAAAGCAGCTGAATGGGAGATTTTCATTCAAAAGCAGGGTAATTATCTTTGGGATGCGATGTTTTCGTGGTTTTTTTTGGAGGGGATATTGTCAGTGAGACTTAGGCACCCTTAAAAATGCAGGTGAGATTCAGTTGTGTCCAGAGACTAAAAATATAAACTGCAGAATTAAAAATTAGTCAGATGAGAGAGGAACAAAATCCTCCAAAGCCCTTAAGGGCTCATGGAAAAGTCTGAACCTCACGTGAATAGGTTTTAATTTCACTGCTCCTGAAATGCCAGGATTCATAATTTTCTGTGTGTATCCTGAATGGAATTAATGGTTTCTATTAAAAAACCCCAAACCTACACATTGGAGCATTTCTAACACACAGTAAACTTTGACATGGGGAAATGTCTGTCCCTCCCAGCTGTGAATAGAGCTTATTAGAATAAAAAAACACTCAGGAATAAATATGAATCCAATCAATTTTATTTTTTCTGCTTTAAGACACAAAGTACATTTTAAAGAACTATCTATAAACTTAATTTCCCAAAGAAATAGCATCAAGTATAATCGATCTAAACTTTATACCATGAATTTCACAATTCCTCTTCCATAAAATTAAGACATCTCTATGTACAGTACCAATAAATACGCAGCAAACATTTTCAGTGCCTTTTTTCTGACGTTTTAATATAAAACTCTACAATCAGTGGCGGAACGTAAGGAGATTTGTGCAAGAATGAGAGCAGCTGGAAAGCTATTTTAGTTCATAATTCAGCAAAAAAACCCAACACTGCTGACTTATGTTGCTTAATAAACCGGGTTATGATCTCCCAAGCAATGCCTTTCATGTCTTTCCAAGGGATTTCACAACACCACTTGCAGGGAAACAGGAATTTGGAAGTTTCACTGCAAAGTTCACACTTTGGGAGAGAATTGTACCCAGCGCTGGCAGCAGGAATTATAAAGAAATGAAGAGTGGAGCTCTCATTTCCTTTGGGAATGAGAAGAATCTCGAGTTCCAGCACAGTTTCCTGTCTGGATGCTGAGCTGGAAACCACAGCCCTGCCCGGCAGCTGCAATTTTTATAGTGTTGGACCTTCCTGGGAGGGCAAATCGCTTCCGTTCAGCTCAGCTCATGCTCCATCCCCCCGGGGACAAAAGCCCTGCCAAGGGAAACCCCAGAACTGGCTGTGTTCCTTGGGATCTTCTTCCCAGCTGGGAAAAGGGGTCCTCGTGCAAGGAAAAAGCTGGGAAAGCTCAGTCCAGCTGGGGTTAGGCATCAGACCCAACAGGGAATGTTCAACTCCTGCTCTGGAGGAGGAATTTAGGATGAATTTCATGGAGGAACTCTCTGGGATGAGAGTGAGGTTGGCCCTTCCCTCAGGATTCAATCTGAGTGAGTATTGAACACCAATCCCTGGGGGAATTCTGCCCACAGAGCAGTGGGGAAGGTTCACCCACCCCACCCCAGAGCGGGACAGCAGCGGGGTTATCGTTTTTACCAAGTGCTTGGGTTATTTTTACCCAGAAAAATACCACAAAAACCCCTCTGCAGCCTGGGAGAGAAGCACCTCCATCATCCCCACCTTCCCTAGGACGTGCATCCCTGAAGTCTCGAGAGGGAGCCTGGAGATTTATGGAGAGCAGACACCTTTTTATGATTAGAGGAAGCCAAAATGCAGCACAATGCTCACATTCGTGTGCCAGTGCGTTTAGACCACAATCTCAAGTTTTTACCCTAAATGTGCAAAGCACGGAGTAAAATGGCAGTGAAATTGAATTCTGCTCTTCTCCAGCTCAAATAGAAAATAACAATAATAATAAAAAATTCTGTTTTGCTTTTGCTAAGTGTGAGGTAGATATTGGATTTAAAAAAGCCACAAACATAACGGCAAATCACACCACATGGTTTTGGTGTCGCAGGGGAAAGCAGCCTGATTGCCACTGTCTAATTAACTCCTGGCTGATCTACAGAGGCTGTTAACAAAACCTCCCAGGGGTTTGCAAGTGGATGGAAAGCAGGGGAAACAAATATCCTCCAGCAGAGCATTCCAGTGCAAACCCTCCTGGAGGCAGAGCACAGAGCCCTTCACCAGAAACCTCTTCTGGAGCAACTGAAATGTGATACTCTGAGTTCAAGCTGGGAAAACAAAATAAATTGGGGGAATATAAAATATTATGGCAAATGGGAGAATGTTTCTCAGTGCTGTTGGTGGAAAGACAGGAATTTTTCATTCTTGGCAGCAGAGGAATTGGAGATAACAGCAGCCAGGATAAGAGATAAATATCCAGGGATGCTGAAAGGGTAAGGGGGACCCAGAGCTCTGCTGCCTTCAGGCATGATTTGGACTCCCTTTTGGCCAAAATTTCCTGGTTAGGAATTTCCTGCTCAGCAAATTGGGAACATCCAATTCCCAAAATGCTGAGGTGTTTCTGTGTATGGTTTTTGCCTTATGAAGTGCAAGTGTCTCTAAATTCCCAGGGGAAAGTCTGGAGCTGAGTTCACTCTAATGAGGCACCTCTAACTCCATAAAATAATGATTATTCCCACAATAAAACTGGGTTTTTATCCATCAGCAGTACCTGGCTGCATTAGCTGGTCACTCTTAGTTGTGATTAGTGTTTTGGGAAGGGGACCAGGATGAAAATTGGCACATTCGTTAAGTTGCATTTTTATTACCATAAAACTTGGGAAAAAAATAAAGAAGCTAAGTCAGTTCTTGTAAAGATACATCTCAGTGCTGAGGCACAAGACAAAATACAAAATACAATCTCTTCTAGAAAATCCCTTACAATAGCAAAATGCTATTACCGGTGTGTAACACCCAGATCTGGGCAAAGATCCTTGACATTTTCTGATTCTTCTAAAGAATGAATTCTCTCCTCATTTCTCACCTGAAATGATGGGCCACTCAGAAGATAAATAACACAAAGGACAGGGTGCTCAGTTGTGCCATACAGGGGTGGAAAAAAAATGAGAGTCCTTCAAAATTCTGGAATATCGTGTGGAAAATTTCAAGCTAATTCCTTAATCTGTTGGGCTTGGTCTGGGACCCCTTTGGAGAGTTTGCTCATCACATCCCCTGCCCTGCCACATCCAAAATCATCTCAGCAGCAATTTTTGGACATTTGGGGGATGGTTTACACCCTCAGACACCGATCCTGCCAACAGCCGTGTGCTGAAATCACTCCTTGATTTGGGAAATTGCTCCAAATCACGCTGGAGCTGAGCATAAACACAATTAAAGCTTTCTATCCATTTTTAACCTGAGGATGCAGATTTTACTCCTCCCATCCACCAAAGAGGAGCTGTTTTTTGCGATCTCCCTTTTAAAGGAATGCTTTAAATTTTTGTACTGTGCTGAAAATTCTTTTCCCCTGGGTTTATAAAACATTAATTTGTATTTTTTATTTTACCATTTTAAAAAAAAATTTAAATCAATAAGTAATCTAGGACTAGCATTTGTTTTTCTAGCCCCGGTGTTGCTCTGTACGCAAGCTTCAAAGTTTCCTTTCCTTTTTAAATTTATTTTACATTTTGCAATGTTTTTCTCAATATTTAATAGTTTTTCCATGTTTAGATTTTTTTTTTTACTATCCCCCTCACGATCCCCCTCAGCCACATGTTCAGGGCTATGTTCAGCACAAATAAATGTTGGCAGGATTGGAGCTGTTGGTTGAAATTTCCTTCTGCATGTACATGGAGAGAAGTTAATGCTCATTTATCAATATTCACTTTGAAAGGGGAAAGGAAGTGGAAGGTAATGAACTTATTTATGAATTTGGCTTGTGCTTAGTGTTAGTTTTTTGGGGGATGAAAGGGATTAGGGAAGAAGACAATTCCTCAGATCTCAAATATTTTGAGCAGTTGTTAAAAAATAATAATAATTTGATACTTCTTCTTTCAGTGGTTTTGTTCTGAAAAGTGTTTTCGGGTTCTTTTTACTAAGAAATGGAAGGGTCAAAACCTGAAATCATATTTTTACCTTATTTAGCCCAAGTTGCCTATTTCACCCTTTTTTCTCCAGCTTCCATTTTTTTTTTCCTGATAATGGTTTTAGTTTGACCCAAAACAAAGCACATGCTCAGCTTGACCACAGACTTGAAGGTCACTGCTTCCCATGACCAGATTTCATCAGCTTCTCATTTAATTGAAAATGCTGATGCCTGTGCATTTTGACATCTCCAGAAATGCTTTACGTTTTTAATTCAACAAACACGAATTTCTGAGAATGCTCGTGTCCTTATTTAGCTTTAAAAAAAACCCAATATGAGAATCCACAGTTTAGGCTCAGTCTGTTGGAGATATTTCCCTTTAAGCTTGATTTTTGCCTCACTTAAGTGGCTTTACTCTGACTTCTGCGGAGGATTATCTGATATAAAACAGGGTCAAAATCAGCCCCTGAACACTTATTTTATGTGCTGGTCACTGTTACAGTAACATTATTAGCACTGAAAAGGGGGAAAAAAGGGGAAAAAGAGAATTTTCAGTAGGATACATGTGGGGATCAATATGCCTGCACCACTTTAAAACAAGTAATGCCACATATACTGTTTTATGTCCTATAAAGTGTGTGCTAAATGTGCTCAAAGCTGCTGTGGGTAATGGGGTGCAGAAGCTCTAACTGGACTAAAATAAATATTTTTATAGATAATGGATCAGGAGAATCACCTGGAATGGAGCTGCACCAGGCAGTTTTGCTGGTGAAATTCATCTTTAGTGTGCAGTGGACACAAATTGTGTGCTAGAAAAGGCTCATTGTTGCCAATGGGATTCCTGGAATTTCCATGGAATATCCACAAAAACAAATGTGTGTCCACGTGTGGATATCCCATAAAAAGCTCTCTGACTGAATGCCAGACGTTGCATTCCCCCCTCCTGTCCCCCAGCCCTCACAATTCCCATCTCTCAGCACACCAGCACTGGGTGATGGTGCCTTGGGATCCACTTTTCATGGAAATCTGCTGTGCAAGCCTAGGACTGCCTTGTGCCCTCAGCAGAATCAGAAAAGAGAAGCTTTCTGAATCCCTGTAATTATCCCAGAACAGACAGAATTTCCCCTCCAATCTTCTCCAAGGACAAACCAAATTCATCCGAGTTTGTACCTGGCAGAAGCTTTCCTGCCTGACTGCTGGGAATCACCTGTCTAGGAAAAAAGCTTTTAAATCTCCCTTTGTGAGACTGACCCCATTGTTTTGTGTGCTGGTCACCTAAAGTGCTCTGCATTCTCCAAAAGTCGCAGATTTTGTGTTTTGATGAGCTCAGATCCTGTTCTGGGCACACAGCTAAAGGATCAAAGGCCTCAGCGCGAGGTGTTGAGGGAACACTTCAGGAAATCTGAGCTATGGAAAGGCTCAGGGTTTCACAGGGATTCATTTTGTCTACAAGTGCCAAGAGTGTGGGATTTCACCAGATTGTGCCATGGTGGGGAGGTTTTTGAGCAGAAGAAGAGCCCTGAAAAGGAAGTGCATGACCAGAACCCTTTTCTGAGGAGTAACGAGGCTGAGGTTGTGTGTGCTGAGTGCTGAATGGATAATTGGGGAATAACCGCTCAAAAAACTAGGCTGAGCAGGTGGAGAAAATAGGAATAAGGACACAAAGATGGAAGAGATGTGGATCATAAAAGACATAAGAGGATCCTTTGACTCATTAAATCTATTTTCTCCCATCCAAAGCTATTTTGAGATGTCAGTTTTGTTTGTGCCCTGGAGAAACTGAGTGTAAAAAATGACATTTGGATAAAGAAATGTCCTTACACCAAATGGACAGGGCCAGGAAGGAGCAAGGGATCAAGAGCTGAGATGTGGATGTGGGGAAATGAAAGATGAGCCCAAGGAAGGATGGGAAGGCAAACTGGGATGAGGTTTTGATGCAGGGACTTTGTCAAGGACCCCAAATGAGCAGAGCTGTGCCAGGGGCCAACCCAGTGATGAGACTTGGGGAAAATCTGGAAGGAAGGAGGAAAAGAAAGCAGGACAAGGACCCTGGCTGCTGTGATGTGCTCAATGCTGGCTCCGGAGATAAATCAGGGAAGGACTGAGACTGTGGGATCCAGGAATTGCAGGATAGGGAAGAATGGCCAGAAAATCACTTTTTCTGAGATGATTTACCACAAAAGACCTGCGAATTTTCATGTCAGCAGAAGGTCCTTCCACCAAGACATGAAGACAGAGATCCTGGTGATTCCCACCTCCTGCTCTGCTCCTCTCCTCCCTTCCCAGTGTTCCAGGACTTTTCATTCTCAGCCCACACAGATTTCCCAGAGCCATAAAGGGTCTCCTGATGGGAAGAGGTTTCCCATGGCCAAAGCTGGCTGCAGGATCACACACGGGGCTGTCTCCACCCTAAAACCTCTGCCCAGTTCAGCTCTTCAGAGAAAGCCCTCCCATGGATTCCCCACCAAAACTAACGCGGGAATTTGGGCTCCACCACGGCTCGGAGTGGCAACATCAGCTTAGGCAGCAAAGCCTTGCTGTCATTTCTGGGCAAGAAGTGGAAAAATGGAGGAAATCCAAGGAGGTGAGGCTGGAAAGAGCTGCAGAGAGAGGAGCCTGGGGGTTGGGTGATGCTGAGACCTTGGGGCTCTTCAGAGTGTGAAGTCCAAATCCATGAGAACATGACCCAAGCCACTGCTGAGATGTGTTTGCTGCAGGAGGGGAAGGGAAAATGGGAATGAGAGAGAAAAATCTAAGGAAAAATGAGAATTGCCCTGAGAGAGAGAAAAATCTAAGGAAAAATGGGAATTGCCCTGAGAAAACAGAAAAATCTAAGGAAAAATGGGAACTTCCCTGAGAGACAGAAAAATCTAAGGAAAAATGGGAATTTCCCTGAGAAGACAGAAAAATCTAAGGAAAAATGGGAATTTTCTTGAGAGAGAGAAATATCTAAGGAAAAATGGGAATTGCCCTGAGAAGACAGAAGAATCTAAGGAAAAATTGGGAATTTTCCTGAGAGACACAAAAATCTAAGGAAAAATGGGAATTTCCCTGAGAGACAGAAAAAAATTTAAGGAAAAATGGGAATTTCCCTGAGAGACAGAAAAATCTAAGGAAATGAGTAAGTGCAGGGTGGGAATTTAAACACTCCTGAGCTCCACTCTTGGCACATGATTGTGTTTTTGGACCTTTTGACCTCACGTGGGGACAACTGGGGACCAACCTTCACCCAGGGCAGTCCTTGGGGTCAAGGGCCACCATCAGCAATGGCTGGAACACCAAGACAGGGATTTTTTAGCTGCACTTGTTTTGCATTAAATCCAGTGGAAAGCAAAATATCGCAGAGGTTTTCTCCCAAAATTTCGGTGGCTGATGTAGAAGTGTGCAAAATTTTGTTCTGTGTCTGTCTCTGCCTTGGGTTTTTTTTTCTGTTATCCTAAAGTTAGGAGCTGGAGGGGAGATTCTACTTTCATGCTAAAACAGAAAGTGTCTGTGTGTGTTTCCTAGAGCTTTTCCAGAACATTTTGAGGCTGTATATGGACTTAGAGAGCTGTAAACAAATTTTTTTTGGAAAAACCAAAAACCTCATGTTGCTTCTGCAAAGCACAAGATATAATTTTAATCTACTTTACAGGGAAGTTGGAAGGGATTAATTAAGCAGTTAATAGTTAACCTGAGCTTTATGTTAGTGCAAAGTATTGAGTAAATCTGTTCAAAAGGAAATTATGAGGAATAATTACCTTTTAGAACTGAGAATCTGAAGAAGGGTCATGCAAAACTGTACTGGAAGTGCTGGACAAATCTCAAAATCCTTTTTTTTTTTTGAATTGAGGAAATTGTACATTGAAGGTGGAATTAGTGGCAGAACCTAGCTCAATATTCAAGGTCAACATTCCTACCCACAGGTATCAAATGTTCCTCCTTAGCTTACAAAGCTTTGAAGAACTTTCAACTTTTACTTTCAAAATCACATTTTTTTTCCCCCTCCAATATGAGTTTCATTTTTATGGTCTGAATTTTTTTTGGTCTGGGGTTTTTCTTTTTGACCTTTTTGTTTTTTGGTTGGGTTTTTTTTGGTTGTGGATTTTTTTTTCTTATGTTGTTGCTTTTTTTGGGAGGGTTTTTCTGTTTGGTTTTTTTTTGGTTGGTTTTTGTTGGGTTTTTTTTGGCGGGGGGGGTTATTTCACTTCAACCTGCAGCTTCAACTTTCCCTACCCATGAAACGAAGGCTCTAGCGAGCTGCAGGGGAGCGATGGCACAGAAGAAGGAATACAGCAGAGATCTCACCCCAACATGCACCCACAAAGCCAAAATCCAACGAGTTTCCCCCCAAAACAACCCTGGAGGGATCCCCCAGCAGATCCCTACAGCAAGAAGGCCCCAAAGAACGTTTTGTGCTCCTTGGTGTAATCCACCAGCTTGATGTCACTCACGTTGACCATCAGCTTGTCCCCCACCTCCAAGGAGACCACAGCCCCCAGATAGATGGGCTGGAACCAACCACTGCTGTTCTCACTGAGGGTCTTGGTGCCCGTCAGCAGCTGGGTGGGCTCGGGGTAGCTGTCGGTGACCTTGGTGATGATCTCAGTGACAAAGCTGGCCTTGCTGCCGCTCTCCACGGGCCCTCGGAAGGTGACCTGAGCGTACACGTAGTAGTCCCCGGACACAGGAATCACCAGAGCGTTGCTGGAATAGCTCAGGTTGTTCTTGGTGAAGGCCAGGCCTCGCTTGTCTTCCCACTGCAGGATGGGCATGTGGCTCCCCACGGCGCGGGCCAGGTCCTGCCTCTTCACTGCGGGAGAGAGAGGGAGAGCAGGGAGGGTGAGATTGCTCCAGTTGGGGGTGGGACACGAGATCTCTGCTCCAAGGGATGAGGAGTTGAAATAGGAGAGCAAAATGCAGAAATGTTCCTGTTTCAGTGAGCGGAACTGGCTGCAGGACAACTATCCAGGGGTGTTTTCCAGGGTGTCCGGATCTGAGCTAGCAGAGGGAGAGAGGGAGAGGAGGGAGGGTGAGATTGCTCTGGCCAGGGATGGGGGTGGGACACGAGATCTCTGCTCCAAACAGTGGGGAGTTGAAATAGGAGAGCAAAATGCAGGAATGTTTCTGTTTCAGTGAGAAAAACTGGCTGCAGGACAATTATCCAGGGGTGTTTTCCAGAGTGTCCAGACCTGAGCTAGCAGGAGTGACAGCCAACGATGCTTTTGGAAGAACTTGACAGGGTGAACTGGGCTCCTGCTTGTGGTCAGATGTGTCCTGCCTCAAGGATCAGTCTCCTGGCACTGGGAAGTGACACAGGTGACTGTCCTTTCCCATCTCAGCCATCCCCAGAGTGACAACCTCGTCCCCAAGTGTCACCAGCATTGGGACAGTGACACACACAGACACCGTGCTTGCACCTAAGGCTTGGGGAGGGCAAGAGGAAATTCTAAACCCTCCTGTTCTGCAGTGGGGGTGGATTACAATTCTTAGAAAGACACTACTGGGCTTGCAAAATGTCCACACTGGTCACCACAATGTGTCACCAAGCATGGAGACACGTGAACTTCTCTTCCTGCCGAGCTGCTTCTGCAGGGGGTTGGGGTTTCCCTGCTCTTGTCTCGACCTTCTCTTCCTGAGTGCTCTCAAGGACATCTTTGGTATAATTGCTTTGGTTTACCAGTGGCACTGAATTTTAGCAAAAACCTACAAGACCTCAATGTGCTTCCAGAGGGGCAATTCCAAAGCAGCACTTTATATTTAAAACCATTTTTATCTCTCTCTTTTCCTTTTTGTTTTAATGTTTCTTTAACGCTTTGCTGGAATCAACCTCAACATTCCTGCAGACTTTTTCCCAACCTTGTGGTTTCAAGTCGAGCTCCAGTCCTGACCCCAGCACCAGTCTGATCCAAGCTGAGGATGCTCCCCAGGCTGCAGGGGGAAAATCAGGGAAGTGCTGCCCTGCTCCCTTCACCTCTTCTCCACCACTTGGATTTCTCATACAACAGCCAGGAGAATAAACCTCAGCCCTTGCACATTTTTCTGCAGAGGAGCAAGAGTTGTCTCTGTTGTGGAGAAAAAGCAGCAGTGGAAAGAAGAGGATAAAACCCATGAAGATTCCGTCAGGTATCAAAATGAACCTGGGAAATATGAGAAAAGACTGAGGGAATGAAGTTCCAGGAACGGAGACCCTTTTAATGAGCTTGCGTTAATGTTTAAAGCTGATTTTGATTCAGTGTTTGGGCAAGGGGTGTGTGCATGGGAAAGGTGCAGATGGAATGCAGGTAAAGGAAGGATTTGAAATTCCATTGGCAATAAGCATTAGGTTTATCCTGGGTGAAATGAGACTCAGAAAAAGGAATGTGCTCATCTCCCAGCGGCATCCATTTCCCTCCCTTTTCCAGCAATAAATAACCCATGAGGACACAGGAAGGAGTGCAATTCCTTTTATATTCTCTGAGCAGCTCAAAATAATGCCTTTTTTTTTCCAGGCTGCCTGTTAGTGCTGCTGAAGAACCAAATCTTCTCTGATCTTTTCCCAGGAGGCAAAGTGCATGAGGAGAGCATTTCTGGGAAGGGGAAGATAGGGATTGTGGCAGCAAGGAAAGCTAAATTCCAGGAGTATTTTAAGGTCATATACATATTTATAGGTTATACATACTATTATATATTTATACCTATTTTATACATATATATATATGTATATATATGTATTTATATTTATATATTTTTATACATTTATATATATTTATAGGTCATATACATATTATTATTATAGGGCCTTTGTCTGATACAGAGAGAGGGGAATAAAAAAAGGGAAAGTGCTCCTGTTCTGCCTTCATCCTCATCCGCCTCTTGGTTTAGGGACTGGTCTGAATCCTGGGAAAAGCTCAGGTAGCTTTAGATCACTCTAAGATTCACAAGAGCTTGGAGCAACACATCTCAGAGAGCAGAGGAAATCTTGTTTGAGATGGGAAGGATGAGGAAAGATCAGAATATTTTCAGAAAATGTCCTGGGCTCCTCTCCATCTCAGGAATTTTGGGGGAAACTTGAAGTGAAGCTGCCTGTGAAATATTCTTTTTTGTAGGATGACGCATTTAAAATGTCAATGACACTCAATTCCTCAATGAAATTTTATATTACTTATAAAATGTATTTTATTAGTTATAAAACATGATAAGATCTCAAATGAACTACATGAGTTCCTAACTTCTAGAATTAGTCAAGTTTCACAGCTTTAACCTCCCCTTGAGGATCAATCTCCCTCTATTGATACTCTCGATTTTCAAGTTAATTAATTTTCCCCATACTTCCAATAAGTCAGGAGAAAAAAAATGAATGTGCAAGTGCTTTTCAATACAGCACAGCTCCTTTTCTAGCAGAAGCTGTGCTTTGCATTTGTCATTTATTTATTTATTTCCTAAATTCTGGAGCTCTACTTCCTGCACATACATCTATGATGCTAATTCTTGAATTAAAACCTGCTTTTAATAAGGGATTAATTGCTCCAGTTCCTTCTATTTTCTCACACACTATAAATTTCTGGCATCCCTTACTTCTCCTGTCCCCAAATCCCTTTTGGTTCGGCCCCTTGCTGCTGCTTGTCACATTTGGGGTACATTCTGTGCTGAATTTGTGGTGTTTCTGCAATTCTTAATTGAGAATTGAGAGCCTAATCCTGAACTCTGAGTCTCAGCAAGAGATTGGAGCCTGCAGCAAAGCAAGTCCTGTGTCTGCAGGGCCTCAAGTTCATCCCTGGGAATTGAATAAAGATTATTTGGGAGCAGAAATGATGCAGGTCCTGCCAGGGGTTCTGCTACAAGGCTCATGCAGTGTGCCACAGGTGACAAGGAGGAATGGGCACAGCTCTGCATCCTGACCCCAAATCCAACCCCAAAAGTGGAGAGGGAATGATGGCACAGCAAGGAGAAGCCCCAAATAAACATTAAGGCACAGGAGAAAATGGGGATGGAGGAAAGTCTGGGAATTGGCACACCTCAAAAGGTAAAGTCATCGGGGAGGGGAGATCTTGAGGCTTGTTTGGATCAATAAAAATTCTCAGTGTGAGTTAAAAAGGCCAAGAGCAGCTGGGAAATTTATCATGAAGGAACAGACACCAAAACATGGAGTTTTTCTGCTGCTGCCAATTCAGTGGTGCATTCCCAAAGAACTCTGGCTAATTCCCATTCCTCTCACTCCTCTGCTCTGCCCTGCAGAATATTTGTGCCCAAAACCAGAAAAAGACAGAATAAAGGTGTGGAAGAGATTTCCTCCTGTTTAGGATTTGTAGTCTGCCACTTTCACTTTGAAAAGGGCACCTGAGGTGGGGGAATGTAAGAAAGATCAGGAAAATAATTATTCCTTTTACACTTTCTATGCACAAGTCATGGTTTCTGAGAAGAGAAAATCAGAAAATCAGAAAATTATTACGCACAAAGTTTAAAATTACAGGAAATATTTTCTGACTACGAGAAGCTTGGAAACTCATTGCCACTGGGTACAGCAGCAGGAATATCTCCAGGCTAAAAAGGGTCAAAGATAATCCAACGATATAGGATTCCCTGATGACTACACAGCACAGCACAGAAAGGAGAGGGAAAATTCCCTTAACTTTCCCCTTTTCTCGCTCTTTTCAATGGCCAACAGAGACTGGCCCTAATGGAATGTCAAAGAGCACGGGCACAGTCCCAGGGAGGCTGCCTGGGAATGATGAGGAAGGAGTTTTTGTAAATATGGAGGCTGAGGAAATTTGGAGAAAACTGTTGGGTGCTTCCCTGTGGCCACTGGGCTTTTGTGCAAGCCAGGGAAGTTCCCACCAGCAGGGCAGAGCTCTGGCTCTCTGACTCACTGCAGCTCTCTGCCATGGGGGACTTGGGAAAACAAAATCTCAGAGGGGCAGACCTGGTGCTCTTGCTCTTTAAAACTTGCACTTAGGCAAACTTGGATGCTGCAATCCCAACAGAGGCGGCAGGGAAATGGGAAGGAGAGCAAGGAGAATTCTGCAAAGGCAAAGATGCGATTTTGGACAAGCACAGGTCAATTCTGGGGCTCCAGAAACCAAAGGGAAAGGGATGAAGGATGTGCATCAGGAAGGACCTTGTGGATCTGGGAGAGGAAACTGTGCTGGGAAGTAAATCAGCCCTGAACTGTTGATGGATTGAACCCTGGAGGTGGATTTGGATTGAACTCTGCAGAGGATTTGTGAGAAGCATCCCAGCATTTTTCAAGTTATTACGTTGGGTGTTAGGGAAGCCTCTGCAGGAGCTACACCTTGGAGAGGAATAAATTGCCTCAGGCCAGCTGGAAAACCCTTTGGCACTCACTCCATCCACACTGGAGCCAGACAGGAACTTTCCTCTGGGAATACCTGAATTTTCCACGTGGGTGGAGCTGGCAAGGATGGGGGATGTCTCAGCACAGTGCCCTTGGTTTGGTCACAGCTTCAAGGCTGGGGTGGTGAGATGGGACCTTGGAGATGTTGGCAGAGCCTTGGAAAGGCATGGAAACCTCTTGGGAAGGCATGGAAGCCTCTTGGAAAGGCATGGAAACCTCTTGGAAAGGCATGGAAACCTCTTGGAAAGGCAGGATAACTCTTTGGAGAGACATGGGAGCCTCTTGGGAAGGCCTGGGAGCCCACCCCATGACAGGATTTTGTGACAGCACCTTCCTAACACAACAGAAAAGCTTGGAGGGTTCACCTGGCATTACCCTTCCCCTGCTTGCTCTGAAATGTGTCAGAGATTATCTCACTGAAAACCGTGGGGGATTTTATAGGAATATGGTGTGTATAGCCTGAGTCAGGCCTTGCAGAAAAATAAAGTAAAAGTGGCCTTGTTTGACCTGATTTTGCTCCAAAACTTGTAATTCTTGCCAGCTCACTGCTCCATGAGGGCTCACTTGAATAAATTCCCCTGCCTTTTTTATGGGATTCAGCAGATCACTGAGACATCAGGCACCTACTTGAGTTCAGCTGCAAGAGCTGCTTGTTCAATAAAGGAAACAGCTCAGGAAAGTGGTGACATTTCTGTCAGCTTTGTGGGCCCTTTCCTACAGACACAATGCACTCAGTCTGGTGTGGTCAACAAGGCAAAGCTGATTATTATTTTCCCCATGTTTCCTGCAACACCTGCTCCTATCAGTTCCACGTGGACCAAGGTTATTGAACCACAACATCTGCTGAGAAAACAGTTCAGTTGTGAACAAGAATTACCTGTCAGGTGAGCTCGTGGCTTCTCTGCACTGGAAAGTGTGTCCGTAACTGAGGGAAAAGGGAAAAAAAATGGTGTGAGGAGGTTTGCTGCTGTTCAGTAATAACATCCCAGAATATCCTGAGCTGGAGAGACCCATAGGATCATCTGGTCCAACCCCTGGCCCTGCACAGACACCCCAACAATGCCACCCTGTCCATCCCTGGCAGCGCTGTCCAAACGCTCCTGGAGCTGTGGCAGCCTCGGGGCCGTGCCCATTCCCTGGGGAGCCTGGGCAGTGCCCAGCACCCTCTGGGGGAAGAACCTGTTCCCAAATCAATGAAATGGGAGTGGTGATTGATGCCTGTGAGGAAATGTGTGCAGCCCTTCCATTTCTGCAGAGGTCTGAGTGGGGAATTACTTGCTGTGATCACTGACACCCCTAAGGTAATAAAATGCAAAGGGAGTGTGTCAGACCTGCTGCAGCACCAACAGAGCACATTGCGGCTGTGCCCTAAACTGCTGGAGGGCAAACAGAGGGGAAGTGTGGGCTGCATGGGCTCGCAAATCCCTGCTTCTGCTTGTTCAGGATGTTCCACTGACCCCACAGAGCTGTGGGGGAGGTGTGTGCATGCACAGCTTGCACAGCCCCGGGGTTAGCAATGCTCCCACTTTCACTCCGGCCCCAGCTATCTCCCACATCTTCCCACCTGGGTTTGCCTCTGGCTGGTCGGGCCGGCAGGGACTGGGGTGGTGAGAGCAGAGGGCAGGTGAGGAGCTGTGGGCTGGGATTGCAGCACCAGGGACACGAAGGGGCTGGGATGGGGGCAAGGATGGCAAACTCACCAGCAGCCAGGGCTCGTTGCTTCAGAGAGTGGGAGCTCCTCTCGTCTGTGACCTGCGGGTAGAGGTACAGGCAGTGAGCTCAGGGTGCCCAGTGCCCCCAGAGAGGCTCTGCTTTGACTTAACCCAGAAAAGGGAATGTACTGCAGTAAGATCAGCGAGTTCAGATGGAGCTGTGCTGCAAAAAGATGAGCCCTGACACTGCAGCACTTCCCTGCTGTTGGTTAGGAGCTGCTGGCATCTCTGAAGGGTTCCAGCGACAGCACCTGGCAGGGCTGGGGGATTTGTTAAACTCCAAGGCTGGACGAGCCCTTGGCACAACTGGGAGAGCAGTGGCCAATGTGGATCAGCCATCCCGGGCATGGGGACTCCATCCAGCACTGCTGGAGCAGCTCTGCTGCTGCCCGGAGCCCCTCCTGCCCTCGGTCCAATGTGGGGATTCTCCTAAAGGCAGGGCAGGAGCAAAGGTTCATCCACAGCACCAGCAAAGAAACCCAGGTGGATCAGCTCCACCTGCTCTTGCCCTGTCTTATTCCAGCCTCTAAGCCTGCTCCTTAGGTCTGTCTGGAATTTTGGGTGGCTTCAGAGGAGCTGAGCAGCTCTGAGAGAGCAGCTGGCAGTGGCTGAGCTCACAGCCTGCGCTGGGGGAAGGCTCATCCTTCCACATCTCTGAAATTCCATTCTGGAGCTGAACACTCCCATTTCCCTCGTGCAGGGCACGGCCCTGGGCGCTGCTGAGGCCGAGGTCCAGCAGTTCCAAGGGACACTGTGCCTGTCACATGCCTGGCCTGCCAGGGCTGCTCCTCCTGAGCCACCCAGCTATGGCCAAGGCAGCTCTAGGGGGAGGATGCTGCAGGATGCTGCCTTTGGATCTGCCTCGCTGGGCTGGGAGGAGCAGCAGCACAGCCTGGGTGCTGCTGACCCTCAGGGCTGACCCTCAGGAGTGACCCTCAGGAGTGACCCTCAGGGCTGTCAGGAACTCCCATCCCACATAAGCACACAGGGCTGGCACCACGTGGTTTATGGGCAGCCACCAAAAATACATGGAATAAACTCAAGAAGCTGCCCCTAGTCAGCTCCTAGTGAAGGATTTGAGGCACTTCGCCCAATAAAAAAGTTGGAACTCTTAGTATGTAGATGCTGAAGCTGTGTGCTGCTGGCTGTGTCTCACACAGCTTCAAGCACTGCAGGAGAAGGAGATAATAAATGATTTATATTAGCAGGGGGAAGGAGAATGTTTGTGGAAGGAGAGTCAGCCTGCCTGGGGCTGGGGACTGCTGGTTGCTTCAGTAAACCCAAAGACAGTTGGATGTTTTACTGGAAGTAAACATCCATGTGCTCCTGCAGAAAACAGTCATTTCTAAAAGAGTTGCTCCAGTGTGTTGGGAAAAAATGGAAAAGGAAAACAGCAGGGAAAATTCTCCCATTTTTTAAAAAAATTCCCTTGTCCACCTGTACACAGACGTGTGGCCCAGCCCCAGCAGCCTCCTGCTGTGCTGGAATTGCCACCTAGCAGAGATTGGTGTGAAATTCCAGTGTGGGCCTGAGGGAAAATTGGTGCTGTGCTGTCCAGGAGATTTCTGAGCCTTTCATTATGTGTAAGGACTTTCAAAGTGCAGCTTTCCGTGGTAACTAAACATGACTGCACTGATGTGACACAGTGACAGCCAGGTGACTTTGTCCTTGCCCTGGTGGGAAGCACAAGGTCAGAATTAAGGATTTCCCTCCCACTCCCCTTGCTTTCAGCCAGGTGTATTCACCTAGGAGTGTATTTACACATTATTTGTGTGTCATTTCCTACATACTTCCCGAGTGACTAATACTCGTTAGCGATCCCATTCTCTAATGATTTTATAGCCAGCTAAAAAATCAATCCCAAACCCACTTTTAAGGATTTAACTTCTGTGGAAATGTTTACATACGTGAAGCTTAACTTCTGCTGAAATTCCTTGTATAAACTTGGATGTTGCAATCCAAACAGAAGTGACAGGAAAATGGGAAGGAGAGCAAGAAGAATTCTGCTTCTTCATAGAAGACAAAAAAATGGTTTTGTTTCAACCTAAATGTACTTATTTCCTAGGAAATCCAGATGGAAACTCCAGGTGCAGGAGCTGCATTCAGGGATGCTAAAGGAGAGAGTGATGGAGCAGACAGAGCAGGGGGATAGAGCAAGGTGTGAAATTGTTCTGTTGCCTGGCAAAGGTATGGCTGTTCTTCCCTTTCCTAATTGTGCTATTTGAGAAGGGTACAAATACAAATCTCCTACAGAAAACGTTTTAGCAGCAGACAATGCTGCATAATGAGCAGGTGTCAGTAATTATTGTCCTGAATAGGCACAGATGTTGTGCCTTGATGGGGAGGGAGAACTCAGCAGCATGAGACAATAGAGAGATCCTTTACAAAATTAGTGCTTTTCTCGCTTTTCCCTTTCTTGCTCAGCTGTGATTCTGAGAAGTTCACAGCCTTGCTTCAATTTTCCCTTTGGTCACTGTGGAGAGCCCAAGCAGCCCTGAGTGAGGGTGAAAATCCCACCAGACATTTGGACAGGCAGCTCCCCTGAGCACTGCTGTGTGCAGAACTCTTCTGGATGGTTCTGCCACCAACCGTGTCCAAAAGGCCCAGTGCTTTTATATCCAGATATTGCTAAACCCAAAAAGAAGGGCTGACATCCATCAGAGAAGGGCATGGGAAGAGCAGCAGGTGCTGCAGGCAGAGGCACTGATAAGCAAAATCAGTGCCCAGCTCCTCCATCCACTCCATTTTCAGCACTGTTTTACAGGCAGGGTCTCTGCAGCTCATGTGCAATACATAAACCCAAAGTTTTCTGACTCCAGAGATGCTGCATGGCCTGGGCTGGGAAATTTTAGTAGGGACCTGGTCTGTGCTGCTAAAAACTGGCTTCAATCAGAACATTTTGGCTGGACGAAACCCGGGGATGTGCCTGCTGTGCCCACAAGGAACACTTGAATGCAGCAGCAGTGGCCAGGCAGGGATTTCACTGGTGCTGCTTTTGGAAGGGGAATCCCAGCCCCTGGGCCCAGCCAGGTGCAGTGCTCACTGCTCCTCCCCAGGCATTTCTCCTTCCCTGAGGATCAGGAAGCATTTTGAGGTTCTCCTTCCTTTATGGGCAGATCTTTGCTGGGATTTGTTTCCAGCTTTCTGGGGCAGGATCCAGGCGCAGCCGCTCAGACTTTCAGGTTCCTCCTGCTGTGCACCAGGTCCCTTCTCCACTGCCAGGTGGCACGGCACAGACGTGGCACCTAGGTGCATGTCCAAGCCTTTGGACAGGGCTTGGAATTCCTCTTCATGCTGCTTGTGGCCCTGACACGCCAAGGATGCCACGAAAAATAAACCCAAACACCAACATCTCCAGGCCAGGGGAGCTGGTGCTGCGCTGAGGCAGCCAGAGCTGCTCTCCTGCCTGCTGTGCCATTCCATTGGGAGATTTGGGAACTCAGACTGAAACTCGGCTTCCCTTTGAGGAAGGATGGACCTTCCTCTGCCAGGATACCACTTTGGCCTTAATATAGATTTCCTGCTAATAACACAGGCCATGTGTTCTGGTTTAAAGAACCCTATTTCCCCTCCTTGCTCTGGATTGAAGCACAAAAGAAAGTGATTTCCCTTTCCCACAGGAGCAGTGGAGGGAGCCTGGAAGGTGTCCAGGGAAAATCATCATCAGACTGGAATTATTCATTCAAGATGCATTGCACCATGACACAGAGAGAAAACTGGCAGCCCACACATGTTGCTGTAATGACATAACTTGCCCTGCTTTTCCCTGAACGGGACATTTCCAGGGGAAGAGGTGACTTTACATCCCTTCAGAGGCACGAGGTGACACCACGTTCACCCACACCGAGGCAGAGATGAATGAAGGACCTCACCCCGTGGGCAGGGTGCCCTGGGGACACACCCCTGTTGCACAAACCTTCCCTTCTCTTCCTTGCTCCAGGAAGGACTCGCTCAGGAATTTACTACGTCTGCTCCTCACCTGCTGAGTCCCTCCCTCCTCCCAGGACTGTCCCCAGAGCACGAGGTGACAATCGTGTGGGCTGAGTGCTGTGGGGTAACCAGAGGAGTCCTCCCGTGGGCTGCAAGGGTCAGGAGGCCAATACTCATCTGGGGCTGCCCACATGTCCCGGTGTGCCTGGGGCACCCACACCCCAAACCAGTGCCCCCGAGAGCTCTGCCACACTCGGCTGGTCCCAACAGTCCTGATTTGAGCTCTCAGTGGGGCACATGAGGATGGAGCCACTTAGCAGACTTCAAATGCAGAAGGCAATGCAAAAAGACATTTTCCCAAGAGCCCTTTATGCCCAGAAACATTCCCAGGGACTGAGCCAGCCTGAAGCTGCAGGACTGAGCTCCTGGGCTCAGTGTCTGTGTCAGGCAGACAAATCCACCCCTCCATGCTGTCCTGCTGGACACCACTGACAGCACGGTCCAAGAGCAGCAGAGTGAATGAAAAATCAGGAACAGGCAGGGCCCAGTGAGGTGCAGCTCCTCCCACGGCACCCCGGGCACCTGGCCAGCCCTGATGACTTTCCTCTTCCTCCCTGGGACTCGCAGAGGCTGTAACTCCTCTGATCACCTCATTACATCACTGTGGGAGTACTACGTGCTGCTAAATTGGGAATGCACACTGGGGTTGCAATTCCGATGGTTTATGTTGTGCTCTTCCTCTTAAAGAGCCAAGCTCACTCATAAATAAACTCTTCCCTGCTAACTCTGCCAATAGGATCATGAGCCAGGGATGTGTAAAACTGATCAAACACGTTAACATTTTATTATTCTTTCGCTCTAAGATTAGTTCAAGACTGAACTGTTCTGCTCTCATAGGACACAACCAAACCCAGAGGAGCAGCAAAGACTGCACAAGGCACCCTGTGGCTGTTACCCCAATCTCGACAGCACCCAGCTTTCCAAGCTCCCATTCAGCCTCTGCTCTGCTGTAATTTCACTGAAATTGTAAATTTGCAGTATAATTTCCCACTTCTGGAACTGCAGGCCCCCAGATCCTCTCAGAACATGCCCAAGTCCCTGAAGAAAGCCATGCTCTGGCACCTGCAGGTAGGACAGCCTGGGCTCCTCCAGCTGGGCTCGATGGCAGTGCCAGGGTCAGGGAAGCATCACAAAAGGAACTGGCAGATTTTACAGCCTGCACCGAGCTAGAACAGGTAAGACAGAGGATGCTGCACCCTGAACTCAGCATCACTCAGGCAGGACACCACAGCCTTGGGGTCACACAGGGACCAGCACGTCCCTGGGAGCCACCAACGCAGGCACAGCCAGGCTCTCACCCCCGCTAAACATCCCCGGGCTCAACGTGAGCCAGGTGAGAAACCTGCCTTCGAGGCCACTCAAAAACCAACACCCCTCTCTTGTGCCGGTCCTTGTCTCGAACTCGCTGATTAACTGCGGAATTTCGGACCTGAAGCTAAAATTCAAACCTTAATTCTATAGTACAGGGCATTCCTGCTGAATTCCCATCCGTCCACGGGAACAGGCACTCGCAGGAGGAATGGAGCAGTGTGGAAGAGGTTTGGAAGCAGCACAGCACGAGTTTGGATGGCTGGGACAAAAGTGAGTGTGGCTGCCTGGCAAGGGAGAAGAGCTGAGATAATCCCTAGGTCTAGAGAAAGTTTTAATGGGGAGTGAAAAACAGGATGGAAAATTTAGGGTAGGACTCCCTTAATTGTCTCAAATTAGATCTCTGAAGAGGTCTGCATTAATAATAATGACACACCAGAGCTGTAGCTGTCACCCCAGCGATGGGTGACTGACCCACTGACATCAGCACATCTTCCTGAAATCAGACTCCGCGAGGGGAAGCCACAGATCCAACCCAAAAGGAGGAAAATGAGCCACAGTGTCAAAAATCCGGCAGAAATCAGTGCAGAGACACTGATTTCCACCCACTAGAGGCTTTTTAAAGCATTCCCTGCAGCACAGCAATAAAAGTTTTAAAATCGCGCTCTGTCCCGCGACCGCAGTGAAAGCCAGGAACCGTTAGCAAAAAAGAACAAGCAACAATCAGATTCATCCTCGGGGGAAGGAAGAAGGAACGTCTCACAGCTCGATGTGAAATTCACGGAGAGAACACAAAGATCTCCACACACGCCCGGCTGGGAGGCAGGACGGGACCCGGGGTGCCCATCCCTTACCTGGCTGCCGCAGGAGCCGGGCGCTCGCAGGTTCCCGACCAGCAGGTAGGCGGTGGGCAGCATGAGCAGCAGCACAGCCAGCAGGCACAGCAGCACGGCACAGCGTATCCTCCTCAGATCCTGCCGGAGGTGCGCCCCGGAGCCCGGGCCCATGCAGGGAGCCGCAGCCTCCGGGCCCATCTCCACCGCCTGCTCCATGGCAGCAGCGCCGGGCTCTGCTCCGCGGGAGCCGGGCACCGCCAAGCCTCGTGTGGCGCCGGGCCTGCACGGAGACCCCCATTAAATAAGAGCTGGCCCGAGTGTGGGAAGGCACCGCCGCACACGCACTCCCTCCCTCCCTCCCTGCCGAGGAATGCACCGCCTACAATAGAAACCCGGCGCAGGAGCAGCGGGAGCACGGCGCTGCCCCGGGCCGGCTCCTGCCTCCCCACGGCTTGCTCTCCCCCCTCTCGGTGCAGGAGGAAGCCAGGAAAGTCCCGGTGGGTGGGACCAGGATAAACCCTCTTGCCGGGCTGGATAAGCTCGGCGGCTTTTCCGAACGTGAAACCGATGGGAGTGAAAGTGAGAAGCGGGG
Organism: Acanthiza pusilla; assembly: GCA_036630365.1. Lineage (NCBI taxonomy): Eukaryota > Metazoa > Chordata > Aves > Passeriformes > Acanthizidae > Acanthiza > Acanthiza pusilla. Next base: position 8,699,110 of record JAXCHO010000028.1, on the reverse strand, counting down.
GGAGAGCGGGAGGCAGGGCCCAGCTCGGCCCGGCAGTTTCTTCTTTCCCAGAGAAAGGGGAAGAGGCTTTTGGGGAAGGTGAGACAACAGGAAGCGAGTGACCCCAAAGAAGGGCTCCGGTTCTCTGAAGTGTTGCTTCATCCCCCCGTTTTAGCAGAATTCACAAGAGGCTGCGCGTTGCTCAATGTGCGCCTTTGGCACCGAACCGTCAGGGGTTAGGTCCAACACTGAATATTGGACTGTTCTGGGCTCCATCTTCTCCCAAATCATCTTAAAGAAAAATCTTAACAAAGAATTGTGCTGTCACTGGAGTGGCACTTTCCCAAGCTATTGCTGCTTGGAAAAGTGTGACTTTACTGTACTGTGCTTGGGGAAGAACAATGTCAATCGTACTTGACTGACAGCTGCTGTCCCTGATGGAGAGGGGCTGCTGCCTGTGGAGATGCTCTGGAGCTGATCAGCAGCACAGGCAGGAGGAACAAACCTGCCTGGCAGCTGATGTCCAGCTGCAAGGGACTCCTGCATCCCAGGAAAGTTCCTTGCTTGCTCCCTGCCACTGCAGCAGCCCATCCTCCACAGGGAAAATCCACTAATTTAGGAAGTGCTAGGCATGGAGATGTCTTAGACATCTATGACACAGATGTCTGAGACATTAGACTTAATTTAGACTTACTCTGATTGTTGAAATTGGATTTTTTTGTCCTCAGGAAAGTTATCATTAAGACAGAAAGTTTCTTTGATATGTATATGCACACACAATGATGTGCAGAAACTTCTGCTTTTTCCCTGGGTAGAGAAACAGGCTGGAAACTTGAACACTTGTTTAGTTAGAGAGGTTTGGTTTCCCCCACCTTCCCATGAAATACATTTCAGATTTGGCTTTTCAGAAAATAAGATCAAAGAAAGAAAACTATTTTCTCATGTCCCAGGCTATCTGTAACATTCCTTCCCCCGTAAAAAATCAGCCAGCTCTTATCACTTCTGTGACACTGCAAGAAATCTTCCTGCTGCAATAGCTGGGTTCAGCTCTTGATGCTCTGGAGAGCTGCAAGTCATGCTCTGAGCAGAACATGGATTTGGTCAGTGAGGCTGACTGAGGCTGCCAGAGCAAGGACAGGATCCCTGCCAGCAGAGCAGAGATGGAATGGAGCAGGGAAAGAGAAAGTATGAAAGGGTGAGATATAGTGAGAACCAGGATGGGTTATGGAGATGGGAAGGAGAGATGGGAAATTATAGAATCACTGGTTATGGTTATAACCATAACCATGGTTATATGACTATAACCATGGTTAAGACTGGTTATGGTTGGAAGGGACATTAAAGGTCATCCAGTGCACCTCTTCCATGGGCAGGGACACCTCCCACTGTCCCAGGCTGCTCCAAGCCCTGTCCAGCCTGGCCTTGGACACTGCCAGGGATCCAGGGGCAGTGACAGCTTCTCTGGGCACCTGTGCCAGGGCCTGCCCACCCTCACGGGGAAGAATTTCTCCCCAATATCCAATCTAAACCTACTCTCTTTCAGTTTGAAGCCATCTCCCCTTGTCCTGTCACTCCATCCCTTGTCAAAAGTCTCTCTCCATCTTTCCTGCAGCTCCTTCAGGCACTGCAAAGCCACAATTGGGTCACAATTTGGGCTCAAAGCTTCTCCTCTCCAGATGAACACCCCCAGCTCTCGCAGCCTTCCCTCCCAGCAGAGCTGCTCCATCCTCTGCTCATCCTGGAGCCTCCTCTGGACTCTCTGCAGCAGCTCCAGCTCCTTCCTGTGCTGGCCCAGGGCTGGGGCAGCTCTGCAGGTGGGGTCTCACCTGAGGGGCAGAGGGCACGATCCCTGCTGCCCACGCTGGGGCTCAGCCTGGCACTGGGGGGTTTTGGGGTCTCATACCCAGCTCCTCACCCAGCACACGTTCCCTGTAAAGCACAGTGCTGTGTGCTCCACTGCGAGCCAAACCACATCACTCCTGGGAGAGTTTAGACAAGTGACTGACTCTGTTTCCTTCCTTAATTCGCTGTTTGTTTTCACTTAGTCTGTATAACCTTGGGGACAAGGACTGCTCTCTGCTGTTACTGGATCTCATTTCAGGGTAGGTGTGGCTCCATTTATCATTAAATAAAAGAGCTCGTATTTCTGTGAAGTGCTGTGTAGAGATGTGATTTTTTTACCTTTTTTCTTTCTCTTCTCGGGTTCCAGTTGCACATTCTAGGGCACAATGCTAAAGAACTGATAATAATGCTTTGACCATGAGTGTCAAAGTTAATTCTCTGTTCACTGTGAGTGCTACAAAAAGCTTAAAATATATTCAAGGCATGGGCCTTGCCAGCAGACAGACATGGATATCTCCAGGAAACACCCAGGAGTTTATTTTTATTTCATTTGCCAAAGATTTCCAGGGGAACCAGCTCTGAGTTCAGACAGCTTGTAAGAGCTGTTATTGGCCTCAGTGGTGCCCTGCAAACCTTGGCTGGAAGGGGATGAGCAGCCAGAGCCTCGGGGAGCAGGAGCTAAGCTCTTGAGACGAGCTGGGAACAGGATCATGCTCTGCCCCTGCCTTTGAGGCCAAGCTGAGAATTTACTCTTAAGGATCCCAAAAAAAGGAGGAGAAATGTCTTTTTTCCTGTGCAGACAAGTGTTCCTGGCAGGCAGGAGCCTGGTGCTTGCCAGGAGGGGACTCTCAGCAAAGCAGCTCTTCAGCTGCCAGAAGAAACCAGCACTGGGATGCACTGGGATGCACTGGGATGCACTGGGATGTACTGGGATGTACTGGGATGTACTGGGATGTACTGGGTTGCACTGAGATGCACTGGGATGCACTGAGATGCACTGGGATGCAGTGGGATGTAGTGGGTTGTACTGGGTTGCACTGGGTTGCACTGGGATGTACTGGGATGCACTGGGATGTGCTGGGATGCACTGGGTTGCACTGGGATGCACTGGGTTGCACTGGGATGTACTGGGTTGTACTGAGATGCACTGGGATGCAGTGGGATGTACTGGGATGCACTGGGTTGCACTGGGTTGCACTGGGATGCACTGGGATGTACTGGCTGCACTGGGATGCACTGGGATGCACTGGGATGCACTGGGATGCACTGGGATGTACTGGCTGCACTGGGATGCACTGGGTTGCACTGGGTTGCACTGGGATGCACTGGGATGCACTGGGATGTACTGGATGCACTGGGTTGCACTGGGTTGCACTGGGATGCACTGGGATGCACTGGGATGCACTGGGATGCACTGGGATGCACTGGTGTTGCCTTCCAGCTGGTCTTGGAATTACGAGGCAGACACAGTTAAAGAGGTAAAAGGGTTTCACCTCGGTATTTAATAGGATTTTGGGTGCACAGCTCTTCACAGGTGGAACACACCGAGATGCACACCCTATATAAGGTGTAAACAATTATATGGACTTGCAAATTAGCATATCTGTCTAGAATTCTTTAATAAGAAACTTAATAAATGAAGTAATGTTCCCCTATTCTGAAGAACCCTCCCCTCCAAGTGAGGCTAGAGCCCAGTTTACAAAATATGTTTTAGAGAGGAGGTTTCATCCAAGGTTAAACCCTTGAGTTTTGAGAGACTATAGAGCTCTGGCCTCCTGCCGTGGATGTTTGGTCTTCCTGCTTTGCAGAACTTTAAAACTAAGCTGCAATATTAGACTACAAAAATTACAAGCATGTAGGCTAAGGGCGCAAAGAATGCATAAAGGGTATAGGAAATATTTAAAAGGGTATGTAAGAAAGAGAAGGCAAAAATAATCAGGCATCACTGGGATGCACTGGGATGTTCCCCTGGCTGCAGGACAGGGAATGGGGACCTTGAGGGACCCCCATGGTGTCATTTTTCCCATGAAGGGAGCTGGTTCATGGCAGTCAGGGCACTGGCAGGGACAATCCCGCTTGGCTCTCGGTCATGTCACATCATGCCATGTCATGCCACCCTTCACATGTCTCCTGCTGCTCCCATTTGTCCCCAGCTCCTCTCTCAGCCTGGCCTGTTGTGCAAATTCTCCTGCTCCTGTCAGACATGCCCCGGCCTGTGATCCTTGAGGAGTTTCTACTGAGAGAAATCTGCAGAGGTTACCAATCCTTCTCACTGCTGCAGCTCAGCGAGCTTTGCAGAGGGCACATGTTGTGCTGGGGAGTTCCTGTGGGGCTCAGGGATGTTTTTTGAGAGCTGAAAAAGTGAAAGGAATTAGGAATCCAAAGCAGCTTGGCACTGGGGCACGTCCCCGCTGTGCTGCTGAGTTTTCTCTGCTGTCTGAAGCGCTTTTTGTTCTCCCTGCGTGTTTGTGCCTGATGTGTCTGAGGGCATTTTGGCTGAGGACAAGCTGGATCCCATCTAGAGTGAGGAGGGAATAGTGCACAGGATGGTCTGACAGCTGTTCTTGTCTTTGGCATGGAAAATGCTCCGTGCATTGAATATTCATTCCTTGTGTACATCAGGTAATGGCTGGGCTCAGTTTTTAGAGAAGACCTTGAGGGGCTGGAGCGTGTCCAGGGAAGGGAACGGAGCTGGGAAGGGGCTGAGCCCCAGGAGAGGCTGAGGGAGCTGGGAAAAGGCTCAGCCTGGAGAAAAGGAGGCTCAGGGGGACCTGGTGGCTCTGCACAGCTCCTGACAGGAGGGGACAGCCGGGGGGGTCGGGCTGTGCTCCAGGGAACAGGGACAGGAGGAGAGGGAACAGCCTCAGGCTGGGCCAGGGGAGGCTCAGGGTGGACATCAGGAAAATTCCTTCACTGAAAGGATTGTCAAGCCCTGGCACAGCTGCCCAGGGCAGTGGCAGGTGTCACCATCCCTGGAGGGATTTAAAAGCCATGTGGATGTGGCACTTGGGGACATGGCGCAATGGTGACCTTGGCAGTGCTGGGGGAATGATTGGACTCGATCTTTTCCAAGGTCTTCTCCAAGCTAAACAATTCTAGAGTTCAATGATTTTGTGTCTGTTTGAAGTTTTAAAACTTGCGGTGAGCATGGAGGGAAAGTAATTGAGCTTTCAATGCCCATTTCACACATTTTCTAAGGGTTTTCAAAGTGGTTTTTTTTCACTGTGTGGGGAAATCTTAATGTTTTAGCTGCACCATTTTAGCTGATTCCTGAGAGACTCCCCAGAGAAATACAAAGCACATCTTGGAAGAGAACCAGTGAGTGAATTAGCTCCCCTTTATCTCATCATTTCCTTCCTGCCTGGTGTTCGGTTGGATCATCCGGAATCTCCCACCGGAGACTCTGTGTGCCAGAGGTGCAGCAGGGCTGGAGGGCAGGCAGAGGGATGAGTGGGCTCCCCTTGGCATGATCAGCTCTTGGAAGAGCCATGATGTCACCCACGCTGTGGTGGGGGTTTCTGCTGGGCATGGGCAGGCGAGGGGATGTGTCAGGTGGGACTTTTCAGGTCCCTCCTTGCCTTTGCACAACTCCCAACCCCCAATAAGCAGGACAAACCCCACTGCTGTGTGGAAACATTCCCCAATAAGCAGGACAAACCCTGCTGCTGTGTGGAAACATTCCCCAGTTAGACTGGGTTGGTCACCAGCCAGGAGTTGGGGACCAGCTCCTCCAAAGTCCCCTTGCCATGGATGACATAAGACGGGAAGGGATGGGAGGGTGTGGGATGGGTCCCCACCTCCAGCCGCCGTGTCCCTCATGTGACCTCCCACCTCCGAGCCGCTGGAACGCTCCTCCTGCCACCGCTCTTCCCTCCCACGCACACGGAGTGAGAGCTGGGCTGGGCCGTGCTCCCGAGGTGGCGGGAACTGCAGGAATGCCATGGCCCAAAGGGATCGGCTCCCGAGGTGGCAGGAGCTGGCAGGAATGCCATGTGCCCAAAGGGATCAGCTCCCGAGGTGGCAGGAATGCCATGGCCCAAGGGATCTGCTCCTGAGCTGTGAGGAATGCCATGGCCCAAGGGATCTGCTCCTGAGCTGTGAGGAATGCCATGGCCCAAGGGATCTGCTCCTGAGCTGGCAGGAATGCCATGGCCCAAAGGAATCTGCTCCTGAGCTGTGAGGAATGCCATGGCCCAAGGGATCTGCTCCTGAGCTGGCAGGAATGCCATGGCCCAAAGGAATCTGCTCCTGAGCTGTGAGGAATGCCATGGCCCAAGGGATCTGCTCCTGAGCTGGCAGGAATGCCATGGCCCAAAGGAATCTGCTCCTGAGCTGGCCCGAATGCCATGGCCCAAAGGGATCTGCTCCTGAGCTGTGAGGAATGCCATGGCCCAAGGGATCTGCTCCTGATCTGGCAGGAATGCCATGGCCCAAAGGGATCTGCTCCTGAACTGTGAGGAATGCCATGGCCCAAAGGGATCTGCTCCTGAGCTGGCAGGAATGCCATGGCCCAAGGGATCTGCTCCCAAGCTGGCCCGAATGCCATGGCCCAAGGGATACCACTCGTGTGTCCATGGCTCCAGGCCATGGCTGCGGAGGAGGCAGGGCCTGTGGGATGGCAGCTGAACCATTGCAGGGAATCCAGGAGAGCCTCCCAGGGTGAATCCTGGCCTATCCCCTCGGTGTGATGTGGGAAGAGAGAATGGCATAGACAGGCTGGAATTCCTGTATTTTCAGTGCCTGCACAGGGCACCGCTTTTGTTGGAGCTTTGCAAGGAAGTTCTGTACAGTCAGGGACCGCTTTGATGGACATTTCCCCATCCATTCCAGCTCAGAGCAGGAAGCTGGCTCAGTAAAATGCTCCCTCCATGGTCCAGGGCTTTGTTCCCCTCCTTGCTGTTGGCAGTGCCCTGGAGCCCTGGCTCTGCAGCAGCCTGCCTGCTCTACGTGCCTGGGTGTCCATCGGCAGCAAACACAGCTGGCTGCTGGCGTGGGGACACCGAGGGGTTGCTGGGGACACGTGGAACAGCATCAGGGAGACGTGGCTCTACGTGACAGACGCAAACAGAGGGAGAAAATCCGGTTATACGGCGTAGTTCCTGGGGATTCCGTAGAAAGGATCACATGGCATGGAAGAATGACTCGGTCACTACCTTGTTTTCACAAATCACAGCTGGGCACAGCTGGACTTTCCCTCTCCTTTCTCCTTCTTTGGGAGTGATGCAGCCTGGAGCTGTCCAGTGTGGGCAGTGAGGTCAGGGGATCTTGCAGCTTGCTGGCTCCAGACTCCAAATTTCCCGAGCAGGGCAGAGGTGAGAAAGCCTAAGCTCTACCTGCAGTGCTCTAATACACCAAAACTCTTGAGCTCAGTCTGCCAAGGCAGGTTTGTGAGTAATTCTTGTTTCCTTTTAAACAGAAGCCTTCAAGTTTTAGACTGCCACCGATGCTTTCACCGAAGTGAAAGCTGTAAAAACCCAGGGGGCTGAAATTGTGTTCTTTCCCTGCAGGGATGCCCCATGTTTCCCCAGACAAAGCCTGCTGCTCCCAGAGGCACCAAGCCTGCCAAAACACCCTCAGGCATGGCTGGAATGCCAAGTGGCACGGCCCTGTGCCAGCTGGGCAAAGGAGCCAGACATGAACATCACCAAGGTGCCATTCCCATGTTCCTGATCTCCCAAATGACAGGGCATGGAGCCAGGGTGCCATTCCCTTGGTCCTGATCTCCTGAACCACAGGGCATGGAGCCAGGGTGCCATTCCCTTGGTCCTGATCTCCCAAACCACAGGGCACGGAGCCAGGGTGCCATTCCCTTGGTCCTGATCCCTCAAACCACAGGGCATGGAGCCAGGGTGCCATTCCCTTGGTCCTGATCTCCCAAACCACAGGGCATGGAGCCAGGGTGCCATTCCCTTGGTCCTGATCTCCCAAATGACAGGGCATGGAGCCAGGGTGCCATTCCCTTGGTCCTGCTCCCCCAAACCTCAGAGCAGCACCATGCAGGAAGCCGTTCCCAGGAGGGAAAAATTCAGAAGCAAACCTCAGATGGTTTCAGACAAAGCTTGATGAGAAAGAGTTGTTTGCATGATGAAATGGGGATTTATGGATTTTCTTCAGTTTATCATGGAAGGTTTGTGTCAGAGCCGAACCTTTTCCACGGTATTTCTGATTTAGCTGCAGCCTCTGTCCAGGGCTGAAAAATGCAATCCCAAAGGAAAAGTTCAAATGTCAGGCTTGGCTCACTGCAGGAAGCAGAGGGTTGGCTGTGCAGGCACAGAGGGAATGACTCTGCTCAGCAGAGCTCTCTGACTAAGCTCAGGGAATATGAAATCCAGGCTGTGTGTGCTGCTGCTCTGGGGAACTGATGATTGTCTGTGGTCAAAACGAGGGCTCACACTGCTTAGCTCACTGCAGTCACACTTAAAGCAATTCCAGGTCCCAGGGCCAGGCCAAGGGCAGAGTCAGGAAAGAGAAATCTGCACAGATTTTCCTCAGGACCTCGATGTCCTTCTGTGCATGTGGAAAGAGACTGAACTTTCGCTTTTGATCTGGGAGTAATTAATGAGCTTCCGTGTGCCAACGATCTGCTGGCACTGACCTGACCCTGTTTTTCCCTTGAAATGAGCAATGGCATGGATTTATTCCTCATTTAGCCACCTCCCGCCACACTTCTGTTATCACATAATTTGCCCTTTTGTGCCATTCTTTGACAGCTTTATGGCTCTTTTTGGCAGAGGCTTTATGGATCATTTCCCATCAGGTAAATAAACAAAGACAGGGCCAGTGGCCTCCACTGGCTTTATTTCAGAGCTCTCCTTTCCAGCAGCTCACCCAGGTGAAGCGCCTGACCTCCTGTGAGTCTTGTGAAGAGTTGATCTTTCTATGAAAGTTGTTTGTGGGCATGGTGATACCAAGAAAGCACTTGTTTGGGTGGGAAGAATGTAATTAATAATTCAATTAATTATAATTAATGAAATGTAATTAATAGTTGTACAAGAAACCCCAGTGTGGTCCTGCTCTCTCTGGTTCTGGGCAGGATGCCCAGCCTTGAGCAGAGCAGAATTTTACAGCTGTGAACATCTATAGCTTGGCTCACACGGACTGAACAGCAGAACAACACAAATATAAATTTTATGGTCAGCCTTCACTGCCAGGTCTTTATGGCCACCATCACCTGAGCCAATTAAATTCATAGAAACAACGACTGGTTTGGGTTGGGAAGGACCTTAAAGATCATCCAGTCCCAGCCCCTGCCATGGGAAAGGAGGATTTCCACTACACCAGGTTGCTCCAAGCCCCATCCAACACTTCCAGAGATGGAACATCCACAACTTCCCTGGGCAACCCATTCCAGTGCCTCATCAGCCCCACAGCAAAGAACTTCTTTGTAAAAATAATGAGTTAAATAAATTAAATTAATGCCAGGATTGATTGAATTAATGCTAGGATGGGTTCTGACACACAGTAAAAATTTAAACCAGCAAGAGAGAGGGTAACGCCTCCCCCCAAGTATTTGTCCTCCCCATTTAAACAGAATTCCTTTCTGTAGGATTTTGTGGATGCTGAAAATTGTCATGGCTTCAAGCACATACTGGATATATTTGTAGAAGCGTTCTTTGTGGGGATGAAATACTCCCAATTTGTGTGTCTCAGGAAAATCGTTGGGCATGGAATTTCTGCAAGCTGAGGGAAAGTTTTGGGGAAACATTTTATAGGTTTTCCCAGTGTATCTACATCTACACCAGGCTGGGAAGATTTGGGACTTGTGGAAAAGCCCTGTTGGAGGTGTCCAGCTGCAGGTAGCAGAAAACAGGCAGTGCTGGGACATTTCTGGAAATGACTCTGTGATATTGAAGGCTTGTTGTGGCTCCAGTAGGAGGAAAGAGATGGAATTTCTGTGCCAGGTCTCGAGGCTGTGGCTGCAGAGTGGGGTGGGTGCAGCTCTGTGCCCAGCAGAGGATGGGATGGCCAGGCTCAGCCTGCTGCCCTCTGGGTCTGTATTACAGGGTCACAGTCATGGAATATTCCAAGCTGGCAGGACCCCCAGGATCACCCAGAGCAGCCCCTGTCCCTGCACAGACACCCAACAATGCCACCCTGTCCATCCCTGGCAGCGCTGTCCAAACGCTCCTGGAGCTGTGGCAGCCTCGGGGCCGTGCCCATTCCCTGGGGAGCCTGGGCAGTGCCCAGCACCCTCTGGGGAAGAACCTTTCCCTGATCTCCAGCCTGAGCTGCCCTGGCCCAGCTCCAGCCGTGCCCTGGGTGCTGTCCCTGTCCCAGAGCAGAGATCGGAGCTGTCCCTCGGGAGGAGCTGCAGCCCCTGGGGAGCTCTGCCCTCACTGCTCCAGCCTGAACAAGCTTCTCCTCCAGGCCCTTCTCTGTGTAATAATTACACATTTCCTGCTCGCAGCCTTCAGCCCACTTCATGTCCTTTCCAGAAACCTGATCCTTTGCATGTCCCAGCTGGGATGGGACAGATTGTCTCTGGTGGGCTGTGGCCGCTGTCTCGTGCGCCCGGCGTGGGAGACTCCGCTCCGTGTATCGCTCTTCCCCTCCCTCCAACACACCCTTTCTGTTGGCTGCACTTCTGAAGAAGCTGCTTGCCCACACAAAACTCTTTCTGAAATGAGGATTAAGAAATAAATGCAGTTAGCAGAGGCTAGAGAGTCAGCCTGCTGAATGTTTGGTTCTTGGGGAGCTGAGCTTCAGACCGGTGTTCTCGGAATTGTGATGTTATCACGAGAATTTCAGTGTTCCAGGTGGAAATACCACAGGGAAGTACTCCAAGACTAGTTTGCAATTTCTAAATCTCTGAAGCAAATCTATATATCAGAAACAAAGCAGGCTGGGAAAGGCACAAGGTTTGTCCATGCCAAGGTTTGTCCACGGCATTTTTTTCAGGCTGATCTTAATGTTTCAGCCTCCCTCTCTCAGAGGCTCTGCATGAAACTGAGTCATTTTAGGTATTTTCATTATTTCATGGGGATTTTACTCCTATTGACACTGAGATTACAAACCCACCACAGGTACTTTTTCGTGGAATGTGAAGCACAGAAAAACAAGTCCAGTTTGTTATTCTGGCCCTGAAAAGACGCAGGCACCGAAACCGAACAGGGTAGAGCTCCTACTGTTTACCTTGCAGTGGAATAATGGCTTACTGTTTATTGATCCCCTTCCTGTAAAAGATATCCCAATGCATTAATGGAAGCAAATATTCCATGGAAGTGGAGCCCAAATATTGCTTTGAAAAGATGGGAAACACCAGATTGTTGGGCGGACGACAAAGCACAATAAATTTCTTTGTGCTTGAAGACTTTTTGTCTCTCCCTCTTTTTCCTGGAGAGCAGTTAATAACCACAGGGAGGGTTGCCAGGCTGAGAGGAGATGCTCAGCTCTGGGGGGACAGTGACCTCTCAGGGCCAGCCTTTTGCCAGGTATGTCCATATGGATTTGCAAAGTTGTCAATATATATTTAAATTTTGAAGGATTTTGTTTCTCTTTAGCCCAACCAGCTTTAAATTGAGCCACTCTGACCCAGCTTTGACTTGAGAGCAGTTGTCAGGCAGCATTAGGGCTCTTTCCATCCATCCATCCATCCATCCATCCATCCATCCATCCATCCATCCATCCATCCATCCATCCTTCCATCCATCCATCCATCCATCCATCCATCCATCCTTCCATCCATCCATCCATCCATCCATCCATCCATCCATCCATCCATCCATCCATCCATCCTTCCATCCATCCATCCATCCATCCATCCATCCATCCATCCATCCATCCATCCATTCATCCATCCATCCACGAAGTGCTGAGCTTGAATTTTGTCCCTGGAAGTTGCAATGCATGTGTTAGTTCATCCATGATTATGTTCACTGGGATTTGGGAGGGTGGTTCAGCCCAGAAACCAATTAAAAAAGGACACTGTGCATTCTGTGAATTCTCATGAATCTCCATGGTGAGTGGACAGATGATGCTCATGGTGAGCAAAGGAAATCACAACCTCCTGCATTGTGAAAATCACAGTGAACAGGGACGGGAGGTGAGGGCACGGAAATTACAGAGAGATGGAGGAAATCATTGTCATCTTGCACAAAATGTGTTGTCGTGGCTTTGAATGCAGAAGTGACACAAATGTGAACAAAGGCTCCAGCCTTCACTTCCCTCAAGCTTTGTGGTTTTTAATGCTGAACAGAGCTGTTCAGGGATGATAAAAACACCTGTGGAAGCTGAACAGAAGTGCAGAGTCCTCTGAGTTCTACAGAAGTACCAGGAAAATCAGATGAGCTCCAGACAGCAATTATCTTGTCTGTGTGGCTTCTCCCTGTGAAGTGCTGGGTCAAAATTACTTCCCCAGGACTCTCAACATTTGGGAAATTATTGTCCAGAGAAGCTGTGGCTGCCCCTGGATCCCTGAAAGTGTCCGAGGTCCGGCTGGATGGACTTGGAGCAACCTGGGATAGTGGAAGGTGTCCCTGCCCATGGCAGGGGAATGGAACTGGATCATGTTTAAGGTCCCGTCCAACACAAACAACTCTATGATTCTGTGAAATGCAGGTATTATAGGAACAATGCCTGAGAGCTGCTTTTCTTGGACAGATCAGGCTTATTTTTCTTGAGCTGATGCCCAAAAAAAGTTGAAGAAAACTGCAACTTCCCCAAAGGAAAAAACAGTTTATTCCTGAGATGCACCACTCAGACATGAGTAAAGCTAGGAAGTTCTCCTGGTTATTTGAGGTGACATTTGTGCAGAGGGAAATCTTCCAGGACAGCTGCGTGTTTGCAGCCACATCTTGTGAAGGAATTGCTTTGAAATTCAGCATTTGATGTAAGATTTTGATTTGGGACTCATAACTGGAACTGTTTGAGGAGCTGGGATTGGTTGGAAGAGTTTATCAAGTGAATATATAAGAATGTGCCTGCATCTTCCCCTGCCTGACTGCTGACCTGGGACAACACAGAGCTGCAACCGCGGGGCACTTGTAGAGGGCTGGCCACTGAAATCCTGACCAGGGAGAAAATAACTGCACCAAACACCAGTGCAGAGTGGAAAAATGAGTAATGATAGGATGGGACCACTCCAGGGACGTGCCTGAGCCCCAGACTGTTGTGTAGAGGGACTGCATGATCCATGCCATGAGCATGGTGAGGTTCCCATCCCAAAGGAGCATGGTCAAGGTGGACAGGAGAGAGGCTTGGACTAGGAGCACATGTGGCTTTGTGGATGGGTGTGGCAGCAGGGTGAGAGCAGTGTGGGAAGAGCAGAAACGATGAGGCAGAAGTGATGAGCAGAAACTTCTTCTGAGGAAGAAACGATGACCAAATCTCATGGTCAGCCTGTGCAGAAAGACCTGGAGGAGGTTTATAATTAACTCTACACTTAGAGGGGCTGAGGTTGGAAAATGGGACTGTCACATCCCAAAAATCTGCTTGCAGAAGTTGGAAGGCACCTGGATGAAGCCTGCTGTGATACTGCCCCTGTTTTGGTGAAAGTCATGGTGGAATCAGGATGGCGTTGCAGCTTTGAGGGCACGTGGGGATGGTGCTGAGAGGAGCTGCTGGGTGTGGCTGGTGAGGCAATCCTGCCAGGCATTATTGCTCTGTCAGCTCCATGAGGACAGTGACATCAGTGAAATCCTGAGTGGGGGAGGAAGGAGACTTGTTGGGACAGCCCAGCCCGGGCTGCAGGATCTGGGTAGGAGTCTGTGCAGGCTCCCCTTCCTGGCTGCCCTCTGAGGTCAGGAGTTTGCTGCTTCTTAATTGGGCCTTTCTCAAACGCCAGGGAAGTTAATTAGTCAATTCCTGAAACTCTTCCACAGCGCTGCACTCCCTCATCTCTTCCCGTGGGATCTGTTGGCACAGCCTGAGCTGTGGGATGAGCAGCCAGCCCTGTGCATCACACCCTGCCTCGGTGGGTGAGCCCTGGCTCAGTCTGTGCCCACCCTGCAGGACACGGCAGGAGCAGGGATCGCTCCAGGATGTGCCAGTGCGGACATGCAAATGAGGAAATAGAGACATGGTGTGCTCCAGTGTGTCCATGAGCCTGGCAAAGTGATGAAACTGCCCTCACCTGCCAGTCCTGCTCTTTGGGCAGAGCCAGTGAGTCAGGGGCTGCGGGGAACAGCAGGAATGGTTTGCAGTGAACATTGGATCGTGGGTTTCCGGTGGGTGAAATCCGGAACAGCGGTGGCTCTTGAAAGGATCTCTTGACACAGGATGTGACTCTGCCTCCATCCAAATGAGTTTTTAACTACCTGATAAGGCTAATTGCAGCTAATTAAAGCTCAGGACTTTTGTGGAGCTGAATTCGCCAGAAGAGGTTATAGGTTAACCTATACAGAAATCACGCAGCAAAACTTTTTTCCCTTTTCTTTTCTTTTTTTTCTTTTCTTTTCTTTTCTTTTCTTTTCTTTTCTTTTCTTTTCTTTTCTTTTCTTTTCTTTTCTTTTCTTTTCTTTTCTTTTCTTTTCTTTTCTTTTCTTTCTTTTCTTTTCTTTTCTTTTCTTTTCTTTTCTTTTCTTTTTCTTTTCTTTCTTTCTCCTCTCTCTTTTCTCCTCTCCTCTCCTCTCCTCTCCTCTCCTCTCCTCTCCTCTCCTCTCCTCTCCTCTCCTCTCCTCTCCTCTCCTCTCCTCTCCTCTCCTCTCCTCTCCTCTCCTCTCCTCTCCTCTCCCTCTCCTCTCCTTCCCTCCTCTCCTCTCCTCTCCTCTCCTCCCTCCTCCTCTCCTCTCCTCTCCCTCCTCTCCTCTCCTCTCCTCTCCTCTCCCTCCTCTCCTCTCCTCTCCCTCTCCTCTCCTCTCCTCTCCTCTCCTTTCTTCTCTGTTTTCTCTTTTCTCCTTTCTCCCTTTCCTTTCCTTTCCTTTCCTTTCCTTTCCTTTCCTTTCCTTTCCTTTCCTTTCCTTTCCTTTCCTTTCCTTTCCTTTCCTTTCCTTTCCTTTCCTTTCCTTTCCTTTCCTTTCCTTTCCTTTCCTTTCCTTTCCTTTCCTTTCCTTTCCTTTCCTTTCCTTTCCTTTCCTTTCCTTTCCTTTCCTTTCCTTTCCTTTCCTTTCCTTTCCTTTCCTTTCCTTTCCTTTCCTTTCCTTTCCTTTCCTTTCCTTTCCTTTCCTTTCCTTTCCTTTCCTTTTTTTTAACTGGGATCAAAGAATTATTTGAAAAACAAAATTCTTTAAAAGCTTCATATTTTTTCCTGCTTGCAGCCTCTCTGGTGTGGCAAAATAAAAGGACAGCAGTTGTTATGAAAGGTGTTAGATGGGGAAAAGGCTGAGAAACAGGTTCTCAGCTTAATGGCACTGTCTGTACTTTATCACAGAATTATACCTAATCCTAGACCTAATTATACCTGTAGATCCTATCTGTGAGTGCTTCTCATTTCCCAGGTTAAACATCAGCTTTTTCCTACACCGTCATCTAACCTAATTGTTACTGACACACAGCTGTCAGGACATAATGCTTGGCAAAATGTTCTGCCTCTGGAATGTGCTCTTAGCTGATCTGGTGGGATTTGAACCCTGTAAATTAACACACTGCCAGTGACAGTGGGAAGAATTTTTATATTTTTGATTTCTTTTTTTTCTGTAGAGAATGCAGGAATGTCATGGCTAACTGCAGGTCTCTTGTGTAGAAAGGCTGTTCGCTGATACTCTCCCCCATTCAATTATTTAAGGCAAATCACTCCTGGTTTTACACCGATCAGTAAAATTCCAGCCTTGGTAATCTAAAAACAGAAGTAAGGTGAGAATGTAGGTTGGGGGAGGTAATAATTCTATTAGACAAAATATCCTGGGGATATCCTGGGGAAATAACACGACAGAAATACTTTAAGTTCCTTCTCTAATTTCCCCTTGCCACACACAACTATCCTGTAGCTCACACAGGAATCCTTTACATTCTGGCCATATTACAGCAGTGATGGGGCCTTACTCCAGCTCCAAAGCTCTCCTGCTCCTCCAGGCACAGTGTGACTTTCCCATGACAATCAATTCCCTTGGTGGGGCCAAGGTCCTCAGGTGGGAAGGGAACAGGGACAGGGAATGTTGGAGGGAAATGCTGGAATGCTGCCACGGTAAATGAAACAAAATGCAGAAGGGTTTTAGCCTCTTTTCCTCATCCACTTCTTTAAGTCTCACCACTGCCAAGGTGAAGAATGGGGACCAGGCCATTCAGAAATAGCTGGAGAATGTAAGCAAAGCAGGTTTAGGGGTCAGTTTGAACTACTGGGGAAGGTTCTGTGGTGTGAGACTCACTGAACAACGAGAGAAGGAACACAAATCACACCCTCCCTCCCTCCCTTACGCTGTCATGGATGGATCAAGCAAGAATAACGTGATTTCTAAATCTGCAGAATAATTCTGCCCTGTGTTCTCATCTCGTTGTCAGGTACAAGATGGTATTGGCTGTAGCTGAAGGACTAATGCCTGCTTCTTTGTAGTTATTATTGATTAAACTCTCCTGGAAGAGTTTAATCCTGCTGCTGGAAGATGAGTTGTAGTGGAAAGCTTTAACATCTGTCTAGTGTGTAATAAAACTCTTCCTTTTGCAGAGATGCCATGCAGGCTGCCACACCATTCCGAGAAACTTTGCCTATTATTTGAAATTGTGAAGTATAACAAGTGGGGGAAACATCCTAAATAATCTCATTTCCTTGAATAAGCAATGGTCTTAAGATAATGAGGCTGTAGAAAACCACAGGAGGGTCATCATACTGACTTCTCCAGCTTTCAGCAAAACAGTCCTGGTAAATAAAGACAAATGAATCATCTGTGTATGTTCATTTGGAGGAGATACTGCATGAAAGATGCCCTTGTGCTTCCTTTATCCTGTTCCACTGAGCCCTCGGCAGAGCAGCCTTCCCCACCTGATGGGAGGAAAAGAGTGAGATCAGATCATGAAGCTGTTCCTGCCTCCCTAACTTATTTAGAAGACTCCTCTGTTTTGGTTTTCCATTAATTTTTTGAGACACAATTTCCCTCATCTTCTCAAATTCCTCACTTCCCTGTTCCTCCCTCCTCCCTTGTTCTCTGGCTCATTCCAATGATATATTTTTACAGTGATGATTATTCTTCTAGCCTTCAATCCCAAATTCCCCATGGGATGCCTCACCACCGAGCCCTCTGGATTTTGAAGGCACTAC
Source organism: Acanthiza pusilla (assembly GCA_036630365.1). Lineage (NCBI taxonomy): Eukaryota > Metazoa > Chordata > Aves > Passeriformes > Acanthizidae > Acanthiza > Acanthiza pusilla. Next base: position 8,682,162 of record JAXCHO010000028.1, on the reverse strand, counting down.
CTCAAGTCTTGGGCATTCCAGGGGAAAATCTCCCTTGCTGAATCATCTGGAACTGATGTTTGGAATGAGTAATGGAAGGGCTTTTGGGGTCATGTGGTACCAGTGCAAGGAGAGTCACTATTGTGTTTAAAGGAAATTATGGATCCTTGGAAGAGCTTTGGGATGGCAGGTAGAAAGGCTTCTGGATTCTTTTGTTATTTTCCTCCATGCATTTCTCAAATTGGGCCGATCCAGGAGGCTGCAGCCCTGTAGTTGCACTGTTTTAGAAATCTTTCTCTTCTTTCTCAGGGAGAATAGAGATAAGCTGCATTTTTGTACTTTCTTAATCTCTGTGTTTGGTACTAGGTGTTGTATAGCTGTGACCAATGGTTTTAGGAGGTGGATTCCCTGCTGACCAACAGTTGCTAGATTATTAATGGATATATAAAGAGGTTTTTGTAAATAAAGTTCTCCTTTCGCCATCCTGGGTTCGTCTTCCTGCTGTCTCTGCCAGCTTCTGTGAATCTCGGGAAATCTAAAACCACACAGCCCCTCTGCTCTGCCCCTGCTCCCTGCATGGCCCCGCAGTGCCGAACGCTTTCCGTGGGTGCCCAGCCCTCCATGCCCCTCATCCCTCCCTCCTGGGTCCAGCCGTGCCAGCAGGCAGCAGACACAGCCAGGGTGAGCAGCTCTCGCTGCGGTGGCTCTGCTCCTGGCAGGGAGCTCATCAGGCTCCTGGAAATCACCGGCACCCCTTGCACAATCCCTGGCACGCACAGCCCGCGGGGACGTGCCAGGAGCCACCACTGGCTCAGGTGTCAGGGACAGCTGGGCAGCCACTCTGGGGGCCCAGCACAGCACTCCCAGCCTGGGGTGACCCCAGCCAGACCAACGCTGTTTTGTCCTTTTGGGGTGTCCAGTTCCCCTCCATGGTCAGTCAGGGGATCATCGTCTTTGGGAAGGGCTTTCACTCATGGCTGAGGAGCTCTGGGTGTTTGGAGTGCTTGGTGGCGATGGATTTTTATTGTCATTCCATGGAAGAGACTGTCAGGAATAATGTGAACAGCTGTCAGAGAATCACAGAATGGTTTGGGTTGGAAGGGACATTAAAAATCATCTCATCCCACCCCTGCCATGCCAAGGACACCTCCCACTGTCCCAGGCTGCTCCAAGCCCTGTCCAGCCTGGCCTGGGACACTGCCAGGGATCCAGGGGCAGCCACAGCTGCTCTGGGCACCTGTGCCAGGGCCTCCCTACCCTCACAGGGAAGGATTTCTTCTGCATATCAAACCTAAATTCCCCTTCTTTCAGTTTAAATGTCTGTTTGTCCCTGGCATCTCTGTAGCAGCATGTCCAATTGAAGGAGATCCAGGAAAATCCAGGGAGGATTACCAGAGGTGTGCAGAATGCAGGCAGCATGAGGTGGAAACACATGAAGTGTGTGGCTAAAAGATGATTACAAGGCTTCTTTGAGACCTACCACATAAAATGTCCTTGAGAGGAGGAAAAGAACAGAGAACCGATCAACAGCTTAAAAACATGCCTGAGAAAATGCTTAAAATTTTGTGTTCTGCACTGGCCAGTTGCTTTTTTTATCCAGGCTTTGAATTTATGATAGGAAAATACAGGCTGGGATTGTGGCCTTCTTATTTCCATAAGCATTAAGGCTGGAATAGACCTCCAAGATCATTGAGCCCAACCTTTGTGAAGCACTTGAGGATTTGATCAGAATTTGTCATTACTGTAATCACTACCATTAAGATTATTACTAGTATTGCTGTTGTTGTTGTTACTATTATTGTTGTTATTTTTATGAAGTGAATCCAATGGCAAACATTTTAAATACTAATAATATTTTCAGCTGTAATATCTATGTTGTTCAGATTAATCTCTGCTGTTTAGGATTGCAGCTCGAGTACAAAAATACTTTTTAAATCTTCCCACGTCACATAACACAAAAATTCTGCTCTTTACAATAATAACTGGAAGAAGAGAACCAGCTGAACTTAATGTGCAAAGAGGGTGAGATGCAAAACTTCACTCCCAGGGCACATCCATCCCTTGGCACTTCATTTTGATCCAGATCAGATCTAAACAGAATCTTCCTGATAAAAATATTTTTCCTCTGGAAAGAAATTTGGCTTGAATGAACTGGAAACTTGAGGAATGATGCTGTCCTTGTCAAGAATAAACATCCATAGTTTTCATTTCAATTATATATGATTTTCCCATTTGAACTTAATTCCAAAATAATCTAATCCATCTTTTCTCTGTTTTGGTCAAAATTAAAAAAAAAAAAAAAAATCCTGACTCTGCTGGAGTTAAATATTAGACAAATTGAGGAATTATATTCAGGAAACAATTTTCAGCTTTTCATTCTGTATTGGAAGAAGACAAAGTGAAATCTCTGAGCATGGTCCTAAGAAAGGAAATTTCAAGTATCATCTCTGTTTAGCAGTGACAAGATAAAACCTGTGACTGTCACACCATGAGACAGTTCCAGTGAGAAAAGAGCAATATTTTAGTAATAAAAATAGTATTTTTAGAGAATATGCATAAGCACATTTCTGGATTTGTCTCCTGTGTCCTGATTTCACTGTTCAGAAAGAGTTGTTGCAATGTTTTCCACTGCAGAGTCTTTGTTTGTGCACTTGTTCTTTTAGAAAAAGGATGTGCTAAAAAATAGAAGCAGAATTCTGAGCTTTCTGAGAATTCATGATAAAGTGGTGCAATCAGCAGAGCGTTCGTGAGATGAACCCAATGGCACAGTCATGTTGAGGTTGCTGTGATGTTCCTTTCCATGGACCTCAGTCCATATTTGTCACAGTTCTGTTGTTGGCTCACATTCCAAATGTTGGCTGAGGTTACCAGAGAGAGCTGAGGTGGACCCCAGTGAGCACCCAAACCTCTGATCTTCACCACTTCTCCTCTGGCCTTCCTCACCTCTTTTGGAGAAGCCTGGCAGTGACTAAATGCAGAAATACCAAAATTTGGGTCAGAGGTCAGGCTTAGGCCTTACATGTGTCAGATTTTGCCCAGCTGGACTGATGGATTGTTTTACCTTTGGATTCTTCCCCGAGTGCCATTTCCAGGTCCCCTTGACAAGCTCCAGCAGCACCAAGGCTCCTCCAGCAGGAGTTGCAGCAAGAGGAGCTGGGGACAAGCTCCTGAGCCCAGCTCTGCACTGGAGCCACCAGTGCTGTCCCCTGGCTCTGCTGGGACCCACTGGGGGTGTTTGGGGTCTGCCCCTGTGCCCCTCAGGTGAGACCCCACCTGCAGAGCTGCCCCAGCCCTGGGCCAGCACAGGAAGGAGCTGGAGCTGCTGCAGAGAGTCCAGAGGAGGCTCCAGGATGAGCAGAGGATGGAGCAGCTCTGCTGGGAGGGAAGGCTGCGAGAGCTGGGGGTGTTCACCTGGAGAGGAGAAGCTTTGGGGTGACTGAATTGTAACCTTGCAGTGCCTGAAGGAGCTGCAGGAAAGATGGAGAGAGACTTTGGACAAGGGATGGAGTGACAGGACAAGGGGAGATGGCTTCAAACAGAAAGAGAGTAGGTTTAGATTGGATCTTGGGGAGAAATTCCTCCTCGTGAGGGTGGGCAGGCCCTGGCACAGGTGCCCAGAGAAGCTGTGGCTGTCCCATCACTGGAAATATCCAAGGCCAGGTTGGATGGAGCTTGGAGCAACCTGGGAGTGGAACTTGATGACCTTTAAGGTCCCTTCCAATCCATGCCATTGTGTGACTCTCTGACTAAGAGCAAAACCGTGTCCTTTCCTGCTCACGTTCGGTGTTGTCTCCTTTCCCAGCTGGCAGCTCCGAAGGAAGCCCAGGATTTTCAAGATCTCTCGGTTGCAGTGTTGTGTTGAACAATTCCCATCTGGTCACTCCAGCCTGGAGACCATTGGAGCCTTTGGTTTGGTGCTTCGTGGCAGCTTCAGAGCCTCCTGCACCTCCTCCACACAATTTCCCTCCAGCTCTCCTCCCACATCACATGAGAGGTGGGTGATGTCTGGGCTGAATCAGAAGCTTTTGTTCATTACAAATTGTCCTGTGGTCACTTTGAACACTACAGGAAGGACACTTTGTGACAGCCACCGATTGCACATTTCCTGAGGGGCATCTTCTGGGGACAAAGCTGATGAGCACAGCATGCAAGAACTTCATCTGGCTCTTGGTGAGGAGGTGATCCATGATTAACATACAGCAGAGGATTGATTCAGTTGGAAAATGTTTAAGAAAAATTTCAATTTTATTTCTTCTTTTGGTTGAAAGGCAAGGTTCAGTTTTCTTACTTTGCTGATGGAGCAGAGCAGCCCTGTTTAATTCAGGGAGGTCTTCAGCCGTGATGGAAAAATTCCCAAGGGTGAGAGCAAAGTTCCAGAAATAGGACAAAGCTTGATATTCTTGCACTATTATTCACATTTCCAGTGAAAAATACCTGCTTCCATCTCTGGGTGTGATTTGCATGAAGATGCTGATAGAAAAACAAAACAAGTAAAATCCTGGAATCCCACGCATGTCCCCACATGGGCTGAAAATGTCATTGCTTGCCTCAACACACCTTCTGCAGAGTGTTTCCTCTCCTCCACCACGTCTGGAGGTGGCCGAGAAGGCCTCCCCCGCGCAGAGAAACTGCTCTTTAGCTCCTTGACAAGAGAGGCACCGAGGAATGACGTGGGCGGGACAGCTCCTGGGAAACCTGGAGCTGCCAGAGGAAAAAGGGATTAAAAATAAACCTTTTTTTTTTCTCCTACTTGCTTGTGCTCGAGAGGAATGCGGTGACACCATAATTATGGCGTGGTGACACCGCTCATTTGGCCCAAGGAGGGGAAAACCCCAAAATCCAGAGAAGAGGAATTCCAGCTCGTGCTCTGTGGGCAGCTGGCAGTGCTGTCGGGTTTGTGGCAATGCTGGTAAAATGGGAATGCTTGTTCCCAATCCAGTGAAATCAGTGGAAGCTGTTCTACAGCTTTTGGTAAAGATTTGACTCGAGCCTCATTGCACCAAATTGATGCCAAAAGCAGGTGTTTTCTATTTATCTTGTTGAAAGTCAGGAGAAGAGAGGCCAAAAACCCAAGGGACATGGTTAGACCTCTCCATTTGGTGAGAATGGGACTGTATTGGGAATATAGTGTCCATTTCTGGATCAGAAGAATGGAATGGAATGGACAGGAGTAGAATAGAATAGAATAGAATAGAATAGAATAGAATAGAATAGAATAGAATAGAATAGAATAGAATAGAATAGAATAGAATAGAATAGAATAGAATAGAATAATCTCAGTTGGGAAGGACCTACAAATATAATCTCATCCTACTGCCAGACTCCTTCACGGCTGACCAGATGTTAAAACGAATTCTTAATAATTGTCCAAAAGTCTCTTAAACATGGCCAGACCATTCCTCTCTAGGAATTCTGGTCCAGTGTCTGCCCACAATCTGGTTCAGCCAAAATATGTATTTATATACACACGTAACTCTTTCAGCCAAGGACTCTGATTAATTAAAGTGGATGATGTTATTAATAATAATTTAAATAGCAACTTTCTAATGTCAAGTTTCTCATGTCTCTGACATTGTGCAAAGTGAAGCAATCCTTGGTTATGCAGCCAAATTCCTGCTATTTCCTGAGCTGACTTCCTCCAGCTTTGCTTAATTGGGACAAGTGATGGGCACAACTCTTTTCCAGCACATAGCTCTGGTTTGGGATGGGTCCAGTTGTCACTGATAAAAGTTTACATAGCAGAGAAGTCACTTTTTCTGAGATTTTTTGCGGGAAATGCTTGGACACCTTTGGGGATAACAACTGCTCCCTGCCAGGGGAGAGATGGCCCCGTGCCACCGAGAGGGAACAGGGATCAGGATGAGGCAACGCTGGCCAGCAGAATAGGCAGCACTGTGGATTTTCATGTACGTCATTGTTTCATTTTACTAATTCTGAGGTGATGACCACGAGCAGAGGTGGAGGAAGCCAAAGGAAGCCTAAAGCAACTGCTGTGAGTCAGCAGGGCCAGGGGTTTGTGGAGCCCTGCCTGCACAGCTGCCTGCCAGAGCTGCAGGGAACATGCCCAGGACACAGCCAGAGCCCAGCTGAGGCTTCTCTGCCTTTGGGAGGGTGTGTGGGGCAGAGCTGCTGAGCAGCCAGGGGGACCTCCCCCTCCTTTTGGTCTCTTTTGGGTCAGGGGAGATGTTCTCCTCACAGAGCCTGAGCCACGTGGAGAGCACTCAGCCTTGCCAAGGATGGGCAGGTCCAGAGGGGCAGGAGGCTTCACCTGGCTCTGTGATGGCCACTGCACTTCCTGATGTGGGAGCCCACATGCCACACGTGGCTAGCAGCAGCCCAGGAATGAGAGTGAGGGCCTGGAGGAATCCCAGGAAACGTGGGAATGGGCTGTCATCGACAGCACGGAGGGGCTGTGGCAGAAGGGCATTTTCCAGGGCAGGGGAAGCCCAGTCCTTCCCACAGCACTTCCAGGTCTGTGGCTGCTCACAAGTCAATGGGAAAGGGATTGTGGAAAAGGCTGAGCAGTTTTTGGAAGCTTAGCAAGGCCACTAGGATTAGACAAAGCAGAAAAAACAAATGTCCAGAGCTTAAATATCCTTTTAGTTTTGCCCCTCTCCTTTTCAGTGGGTCCAGTGGGAGAACATCCCGTTGCTCAAGAACCTGGACCCAAGAGCTGTCCTGACTAATTTATTTAACTCTGTCCAGCTTTTATAAAAGCCTTTCTCCCCAAATCCAGTCTTCCCTTCCTGCCAAGAGCAAGCTAATTGTTTACTGGCTTGGCCCAAGTCCTGGAATCATTCAGCTCCCTGGCAGGATCCACTGATTTTGCAATGTCTGGTAGAGCCTGGTCAAATGTCATCTCTCAGACTAAAGAGCCCAACGTCTGTGTGTTTCAGAAGAAGACCAAGAGCAGCAGAAAGTGTGTGCAGGGCTCCTTAACATGCACAGCGCAGATTTAAGCATGAAGGAATGAAATTAAGATAGGAAATTTAATAGGACCTTGAGGTCTTACACTGACGTTAATGAAAATAACAACATAAAACAGTGACCAGTGGGGCTGCTGGTTATTGTGTCTCTGATTAAAGTGGAGATTCATCTCTATTTAATATTTCAAGCCCTCTGAGCAGGGGAGAGGCTGTTTGAGGGCACTGTGGCTGCGGTGGAAGGAGCAGGAGCTGGATGCTGTAGCTCACGGGCATGTCTAAACACATGTGAGCTGGGGATGAGCGAGACCTGCCCCGCCAGGACGTCACTGTGCTCTCAGGAGTTATGTAAGTTGTTTTGTTGGAGCCTCAGCAGGAGCCCGGGCATGAAAGGGGAGCATGGAAAATAGAAGGCAAATTGGTTTAGCTCCTGGGCTTGTGGTTTTCGCCCTGGCGCTTCTCGCTCTCCTCCCCTCTCGTTAATTGCTCTCCTTGCGCAGTTTCAGGAGAACATGCAAAGATGGGATCACAGCCTGTCCTGTCCTGGGATAAAGTCTAGGAGTGAACACATGTAATCAACCTCTTATCAGGCTGAGCAGCACTTGCTGGCTCCTGCCGACGAGACTAATTGTCAGGTCACCTCTCTCTTAGCAGGATGGCACCTGTAAAATCCAATGTTGCCACAGAGTTCTGCATTGTCTGGGATCAACCGCAGCTTCCACTTGCACAAGACTTGGCCATGGGGCTCTTCCCATCCCTGAGATGATCCGAGATTCTGGACAGATTCACGGTGTCCTGCACGGTGAGCAAGCTGCCACCAAAGCCTTGCTGTTGAATTGTGATAGGTGCTGACCACCCTGATAAAATATCTATAAAATCACTGCTCTGTGCTCTGCCTTGAGTGATTTCCTTCCATTCCTCACCACAATGATTTGCTGGATGAATCAGAGCCTGGGGTTTTTGCTGGTTTATTTGAAAACCTGCATGATCTCGTTCGTTAGATAAAGATTTGCCCCTTAACCTTTCACCTCTGATTGTCCCCCTGCCCCTGTTTGCTGGGAAAGGGCCACAGTGCTATAAGCTCTTTCCTTGAGCCACAGCAGTGGAAGGAAAAATGACAGAGGTGCCAAAGCAATTCTCTGGGTGGTGACATCCATCTCATGGGGGAAGGGAAAGGTACAATTCCAGGGGATTTCCCTGACTCACCGTGGCTTTGGGATGTCCAGGCCTGGCTGTTATGAAAATCAGGCTGGGTGACTTCGTGAGTGCCTTGCCCCAAACAAAATGTGCTGGGTTTGTGTCACAGGGCCTGGCATGCTGCTCTCCTGCCCTGGATGGGGCCCGGGCTGGGATGGCTCCACAGGGAATGTGGAGGGGAGGCTGAGGGAGTGTGGGTCTCAGAATGGCTCTTCTGGGAAACTGTGCTTGATATCTGGGAGCAGTGAAAGGAGGGGAACTTGTCCATTTTCATCCTAGAAATGAAAGTAATGAGAGTAATGTGTGTGAATAAATGTCTAGATTTCATTTCCAAGGCACAGGGCATCCAGCACTTCCAAGGGAAGTCGAGGGGAGTTGATGGTTGCTTAAGACCTGTAATTAATTTGTCTTAATATTTTCTGGAAAATAATTAGAAAAGGATTTGACTTTTCATTATGAGACAGATGATTATTTTCCAGCATAAGGTTAGATTTTTTTTGACCATTCCTTCCATCTCATTATAGTAAGTCCTAAATTCTAATACCCTATGACAAGATGAAATTATTTCAAGTAAAATGAAATATTCTGAAAATCAGAAATCATTACTACACAGCAGCATTTTGAACAGAGGAATGTACTGAAATTTCACTTTCACTCTTAGAACTGAAGACAGTAGCAGAATTAAACTTTTTCTTTGGCAAACATCTCTTTCTTTGTGGTTGCTGTACATAATCCAATATGTGATGTAGAGGAGAAATGCCTCCAAACTATTTTGAGTCTAAGATGCCATGCTGAATTGATTGTGCTTTCATGGAATTTGGAACCTAATCAGGAGCTCCGTGGGAACTGCCTTGGATCATTTTAGTCCCAATGGCTGTGTCCTGTGGGGGTGGTTCATGATTTAATCTGGATTTGTAGGGAAGGGACACCTGTCCATCCCAATCCTCTTGCTATCCATCCCAATCCTGTCCCTGGCCATCCCAATCCCATCACTATCCATCCCAATCCCGTCACTATCCATCCCAATCCTGCCACTATCCATCCCAATCCCATCACTATCCATCCCAGTCCTGCCACTATCCATCCCAATCCTGCCACTATCCATCCCAATCCCATCACTATCTATCCCAATCCCGTCACTGGCCATCCCAGTCCTGTCCCTGGCCATCCCAATCCCATCTCTATCCATCCCAATCCCATCACTATCCATCCCAATCCTGTTGCTATCCATCCCAATCCTGTCACTGTCCATCCCAATCCCATCACTATCTATCCCAATCCCGTCACTGGCCATCCCAATCCTGTCCCTGGCCATCCCAATCCTGCCACTGCCCATCCCAGTCCTGTCACTATCCATCCCAATCCCGTCACTATCCATCCCAATCCTGCCACTGTCCATCCCAATCCTGCCTCTACCCATCCCAATCACATCACTGTCCATCCTAATCCCATCACTGTCCATCCCAATCCCGTCACTATCCATCCCAATCCTGTTGCTATCCATCCCAATACTGTCACTGTCCATCCCAATCCCATCACTATCTATCCCAATCCCGTCACTGGCCATCCCAATCCTGCTTCTACCCATCCCAATCACATCACTGTCCATCCTAATCCCATCACTATCCATCCCAATCACATCACTATCCATCCCAATCCTGTCCCTGGCCATCCCAATCCTGTCCCTGGCCATCCCAGTTCTGTCCCTGTCTATCCCAGTCCTGTCCCTGCCCATCCCAATCCTGCCAGCTGGTTGCCAACACCTGGAAGGATGCCTGGAAGAGTGCAAGAACATTCCAGAAACTCCAGACAGAGAGCTGGCTTTATCCAGGGACCAGCTCAGATGGCTCCACACGAACACACCGAGCACGGGGAGCAAACAGGAGGAACCCGAGGTGGGCAGCTCCTGGGTGGGTGTGACATCGGTGGCATCACAGAGACATGGTGGGGTGGCTCCTGTGACTGGGGAGTGTGAATGGAAGGGTTTTCTTTAGGAAAGAAAGCCAGGCAGACGGGGAGGGGTGGAGCTGTCTGCGTAGGGGACAGAATGTCTGGAGCTCTGTCTGGGGAAGGGTGAGGAGCCAACCGAGAGCTTGGGGTGAAGATTGAGGAGAGGGATGTTAAAGTGGGGCTCTGCTCCAGCCCCCCAGTCAGGGGAGATCAGAACAGCCTCACGCTCACCCTGGCCCTCAAGGGGCACTTCAACCACCTCGATATCTGCTGGAGAGACAGCCTGGCAGGGCAGGAGCAATCCCAGAGCTTCCTCAGATGTGTCAGTGACACATCAGTCCTTACACAGTGACTGAGGAGCCAAGGAGAGGGGCTGTGCTCAAAGCAGGGAGGGGCTGCTGGCAATGTGCCGCCCCAAGGGAGCCTTGGCTGCAGCCACCACGAGATGGAGGAGTTGGAGATGCTCAGGGCACCCAGGAGGCCTTGAGCAACCTGGTCTAGTGGGAGAGGTCCCTTCCTGTGGCAGGGGGTCAGGACTGGGTCATCTTTAATGTCCCTTCCAACCCCTTAACACTTGGTGATTCTCTGATTTGTGGTTGAAGCACATGATCCAATATGTGATGTAGAGTTGAAATGTCTCCAAACTGTTTGAGTCTAAGCTGAACTGATTGTGCTTTCATGGAATTTGGATCCTGATCAGGAACTCTGTTGGAACTGCCTTGTATCATTCTAGTCCCAGGGGCTGCATCCCATGGAGATGATTAATACACATGCAATAGTGAAACTTGTCTTTGAAAGCTCTTTGTGCTTTCTACAAATGCATCTGTCATTGTTTCAAGCTTCTGTGATAACTTCAATCCTGTGCTTTTGAGCACGCATTTGTGATGGAGAGTTGGAGTAATGTTAGGCGTGTTTTAGGCGTGTTTTACTGTGAATTGGGGAACAAACCTCAGATAGGATATGAGCAAAGATTTTCTTGGATCACAGCTCATTTTGTGCAAGTGCTTTTGGAGGGTGGTGAGAGCAAGGGCACACCTCCAGCAGAGCTTGTGGAACTGAAGAGAGCTCAAAGTCATTGCCCTTGGCTTGCCAGAGCTTCCAGAGGATCCTGAACCCAGCTTTGCTGTCCCTTTGTTGTCTTGAGCTGTCACTGCAGGGGCTGGGACTGCCCAGGGACAGGCAGCAGGACATGGGGTGAGGTTTGGGAAAGGATGTGAGGGAAAAGTGACCCTTTAAATGAGCCAGGAGAACACCTTTCTGCAGGTGAGCCTGGCCAGCCTCTCTGTCTGCCCTGTGGCAGCATCACTGCTCCCGGGATCTTTCCTGGATGGTCCCCAGGTGTGGGATTTGTCCCACCCTGACCCTCCACGAGTGTTGTGCCACCAGCGTCCAGCTCTGGTGTAGTTGCACTGTTTTAGAAATCTTTCTCTTCTTTCTCAGGGAGAATAGAGATAAGCTGCATTCTTGTACTTTCTTAATCTCTGTGTTTGATATTAAGTGTTGTATAACTGTAACCAATGGTTTTAAGAGGTAAATTCCCTGCTAACCAATAGTTACCAGATTATTAATGGATATATAAAGAAGTTTTTGTAAATAAAGTTTCTCCTTTCACCATCTTAGGTTCATCTACCTGCTTCCTCTACCAACGTCTGCGAATCTCAGGAAATCTAAACCAACACTCTGGGACTGCCCTGTGCCACCTGAGACAAACTCTGCCTTCAGGCTGGTGTGGGCACAGCCACCCTGAGCCAATGGCAGAGCTGGGATGGTCAGGGAATGGGAATGGTCAGGGAATGGGAATGATCAGGGATGGGAATGGTCAGGAATGGGAATGGTCAGGGAATGGGAATGGTCAGGGAATGGGAATGATCAGGAATGGGAATGGTCAGGAATGGGAATGGTCAGGGAATGGGAATGGTCAGGGAATGGGAATGGTCAGGGAATGGGAATGATCAGGAATGGGAATGGTCAGGAATGGGAATGGTCAGGGAATGGGAATGGTCAAGGAATGGGAATGGTCAGGGAATGGGAATGAGCAGGGAATGGGAATGGTCAGGGATGGGAATGATCAGGAATGGGAATGGTCAGGAATGGGAATGGTCAGGGAATGGGAGTGATCAGGAATGAGCCACCCTGAGCCTGTGGCAGGGCTGGGAATGATCAGGGAAAGGGAATGATTAGGGAATGGGAATGATCAGGGAATGGGAATGATCAGGGAATGAGAATGGTCAGGGAATGGGAATGGTCAGGAAATGGGATTGATCAGGGAATGGGACTGATCAGGAATGGGAATGGTCAGGAATGGGAATGATCAGGAATGAGCCACCCTGAGCCCATGGCAGAGCTGGGGATGATCAGGGAATGGGGCTGATCAGAAATGCCATAATTTCAAGGAGTTGCTGTCCAAATCTCGGTGTGCTTCTAAGCAAGCTGTGCATTCACTCTTTCAGACAGCTCGGAAAACCCCAGGCAAAATCCACTCCGAGCTCTGGCGAGGTGACAGATCCTTCTTTTCAACTTGCAAAATTGTTTTCTTCTCTCTCCGCCTCCCACAGGAGTTTCTTGCGAGAAGAGGAAGCAGGCAGTGGTGTCCCAGTGCCCTTCCACTACAGAGTCTGTGTCTGCCTGCATTCACAAGGGTCCCAAGGGAAGGTCACAGAGTGCAGCTGGCACACAGAAAATCAGTGTAGGAGACAAATGGACTCGAGGAAATGGAAAGAGGAAGCGCTGGCTGACACCTTGCACTTCCTGCTTTTCTCTGTAGTGGAAGAAAATACCCAAGGAAAGGCCTAGCACATGTTTTCCAGGGACTCCTTTGTTTTTGAGGGAGGTGTAAGAGCCTGGTGTCAACAAGGGAGGGAGGCAGAGCTGGAAAATCAGTGTGTGAGGGAGGGTGAGCCCTCCTGACTGCCCAAAGGTGTGTTTGGAGCAGCACTGGAAGGGATGGCACAGCTCCCGTGGCACTGCTGGGCTTTTCCAGGAGAATCCAACAACGAGGGACTGTGAATTCTGAGTCTGAGCAGCTCAGGCTGGAGATCAGGGAAAGGTTCTTCGCCAGAGGGTGCTGGGCACTGCCCAGGCTCCCCAGGGAATGGGCACGGCCCCGAGGCTGCCACAGCTCCAGGAGCGTTTGGACAGCACTGCCAGGGATGGACAGGGTGGCATTGTTGGGTGTCTGTGCAGGGCTGGGGTTAGACTGATGATCCTCTGGGTCCTTCCAGCTCAGGACATTCTGTGGTTCTCTGAAAATTTCTCCTGTGTGTGGCAGGGATTTGGAGCTCCTCAGGACTCTTTTCAGACCTTTTCCCTCAAAGCCCCCAAACAAATAAGCAAAGCGAATTTTTATGCCTCTGGCACAGGGATAAAGCACTCTGGTTCTCCTGGGGGAAATCAGAGATTTTTGGACCACCAGCACTTCCAGCAGAGGAGTTTTCCTGGACCATCCCCAGCAGCAGCTCCCAGATTCCATTCTCAGCACTGAGCTCCTTGTTCAGTGTTTTTGGGATTTTCAGAAATAACCAAGGAAGCTCCAACTCTGCAGCCAAGGAGAGGGATAGTATCCAAGTATCCAAGGAGAGGGATACCCCACCAGGATGTTCCTAGGCACAGTCACATCCCTGTATTAACTACCAGGAATTTGGGCAGGGATGTTCTCTGGTGGTAACGGGGCCTGCTGGGCACAGGGATCTGGTGTAAATCTTCCCCTTCTGCCTCTGGGCAGAGCCAGATCCCCTGGATATTTTATCTTAATGCCTTGATCTTTCTGTGGTTTTGATCAGAAATTCCAACCATGCTCTTAACAACCCCTATTGATACAAGCTCCAGTGAAACTGGAACTTTTCAGAAAAAGTGAGAAAACATTGAGTCTTGGCTGAAAAACTCATGGCTTGCACTTTCTGGGACATTGGTTTTCCTCATGGGGCTGAGGCCTTTTTTGGGAAAAACAAACAAAAAGTTTTGGTTTCAGTTTCTTTCTTGTGATATTCCCTTTTGCCTTTAACATAATCTGTTCATTTTGATTTTCTGATGGGCAATTGCTAATGAAGAGTGGAGAAACAAATTTCTTTCTTCCCCTTTGGACCCTGATCTTTCTGGGAAAAAAAAAAATCAGGAATTATATGAGTTTACATATTCAGTAAGACAGGGCCCCATCAAATGGGATAAATCAGGTTGTTTGGTCTGAGTAGGTCTGAGTAGGCTCAGACTATTTTAGAATCCTGGAATATAAACAAACTGCAGCATATAAACTTCTAAAAATCATCAGGGAAGAAATTTCCTTCCTGTTAGAAGATGGGATTCCTGCTAATGGATGGGAGTGGATTTTTGTTTCCTGGATTATGTTGCAGTGACCGCTGTTCAATGCACTTATTTTGCCCATTTGATAGGATTTGGAAAGAATGGTAAAAATAGACATTTTCTAGGAAACCTTTAAGATGTATGAGTTAGGCTTAGCTGAGTTACCTCACAGCTATGCAGGGAACTCTATGACTTGGCTGCTTTTCAAACTGAGTTCTATTGTTTTCTCTTTCATCCTTGAGCTTCCTCTCTGTGTGGTTTGGCTAGAGATCCCTGAATTTACGCATTTTCCTTTGTTTTTGTGCATGGCTCGGGTAGCAACAGGAGGGAAAACTCGCAAAATGGAACCAAATCAGCTGTGTCACCTCGAGTGAGGGACGTGAGTCACTTGTGTTTGGGGGACACAGTGAGGAAAGCCAAGCAATGATGGCTCACCCCGACCTAAAGGTCATTAAATAAAGCGACCCAGAGGAGTGATTTTCCCCTTCACATTGCTGAATAATTAATTAATCTGTGGTTATTGCACCTCAGGAGGTTGGAGTTGTGAGGTTTTAACGTGATCTCGAGAGAGAGAAGAGCTGGAGTTAGAGCTCTGGGGATTTCCTGGTGGGATGAGATGGCCTTGCCCTTTTTCCTGGTGGGTTCTCCTGGTTTTGACTCGAGCAGATTTTGCTTTTCCCTGCAGTGCCTAAAGCAGCCTCACTTCATTGCTGAAAGGCTCAGCCTTCAGTGCTGCTGATGAAGTGCACCCTTGACAATAACAGCCCAATGAATCTGCTCCCATAAATCACATCCTCCCTTCATCAAGGCAAATCTCTGACTGGAAATTAAAAAAAAAGAAAAGTTTGGAATTGTACATGGCATGTTCCATATTCCTCATGGGGCAGATAAGTTAGAAAGTTTTTTTCTAATTTCTTTATCTTTTACAAGAAGGCAGTTCCTTTTTCTAATCTTCATGGCATTTAACATAGGAGGACTTGGAGAATGAGTCAGGTCTGTTGTGTTTTCTTCTGCGTAGTTACTATAGTCTTCTTTTCAGTTTTATTTAATTTTCTTTAACAAAAATCAGCTTCAGTTTTGGTGGTTTTTTTCACCTTTGTCCTGTTATCCTTTGAATGACTTTATGGAACACCCCAACAAAATGCATGCTGAAGTCCTCGTTGCTTATGGAGTTTTACACCCTTTAAATTGAAGTTATTTGGGCCTTAAAACACCCTAAATGTGTTTTCTAATGAAGGATCAGCACATAAATCCACATATAAAAATGTGACAAATTTTTCATCCCTTCAGTTTGTATTTTATTAATTTCCCTGTTTTTCTCTCATTCTGCTTCCTCCTCTCTTTGCTTCTATTTTTATGTCCCTATTTTTGCATGAAAGTGGATGGAGAAGGAAATCAATGATAAAATACGCAGATTTACGTGAAAAAAGGAGCTTCAAAAGCTCCTTCAGACCCTGAATTGGTGCTTCATTCCAAAATGTGGCTCTCCCTCTGTCAGGTCTGGACAAACCCAAGGGATAAGTGAGAATAAAAATGACCTAAACTGGCAAATCTCATTCTCTTGTGTCCATAAATCCAACAAATTGCTCAGTTTTAATTGTTTTACCTTACAAATGTGTCCTGCTTGGAGGTCTCACACTGGAGCTGTGGCTGCCTGTGGTTAGAGATTTCCTGAGATTCACAGAAGCTGGCAGAGGAAGCAGGCAGACGAACCCAAGATGGTGAAAGGAGAACTTTATTTACAAAAACCTCTTTATATATCCATTAATAATCTGGCAACTATTGGTCAGCAGGGAATCCACCTCCTAAAACCATTGGTCACAGCCACACAACACCTAGTACCAAACACAGAGATTAGGGAAGTACAAAAATGCAGCTTATCTCTATTCTCCCTGAGAAAGAAGAGAAAGATTTCTAAAACACTGCAACTACAGCTGCCCCGTCCCTGGAAGTGTCCAAGGCCCTGGGATGGTGGGAGGTGCCCATGGGATGGAGTGGAACGAGGTGACCTTTGAGGTCTTTTCCAGCCCCAGCCATGCTGAGATTCCACGATCAAAGCTGAAGGGAAAGATCGAGTGACTCATGACAAACACTGGCGATAAGCAAAGCTTTCTTACTCACGTGTTTACACAGCGCCGTGACCCTGAGCTTCTCCAGCACCTGAACTCCTGCCCTGTGACTGTTCCTGCCTAGAAACACTCCAGAACTGAGCTGCCTGTGTATCCTTAGAGCCTCTCAGTTGCTATTAAACACCTGCTGGAAGCGAGCTCTGCGCTGGAGTGTTTCCTCTGCGTCAGGGCAAAAGTATGAGCACTTCCCAGGATGGAATTCCAGAGCCTGAACGGCATTCAGCAAACTTGTTTGAATCATTTAAACTTCAAACAGACATTTGAGACTCGTGGGAGAAAACCAAAAAGCTGCCAAACACGGAGAGATGGTGCAGCTCTGAAATGAATCACAGAGCTCTGGAGAATGACAGAATCAATTAGGTGGAAAAGACCTCTGAGATCATCGAGGCCAACCCGAGCATGTAGGGACAGGGCAGAGGGGAATGGCTTGGAGCTGGCAGAGGGGAATTTAGGTTAGGTATTGGGGAGAAATTCTTCCTGTGAGGGTGGGGAGGCCCTGGCAAAGTTGCCTGGAGAAGTTGTGGCTGCCATCCTGGAATTCCATCCATTCCATTCCATTCCATTCCATTCCATTCCATTCCATTCCATTCCATTCCATTCCATTCCATTCCACTCCATTCCATTCCATTCCATCCCATCTCTGGAATATTCAAGGCCAGGTTGGACAGGGCTTGGAGAAACCTGTTCTTCTGGAAGGTGCTTCTATTTTTCCATCTCTGTTTTTGTACAAAAGTGGATGGGGAAAGGAAATCAAACATAAGGTAAAGGGAGAAAAAGGAAGGAGAGCAAGGTGAGAAGAATTGGGGAAAAAAACTCACCTGATTGAAGAGTTAAATGAGCTCTGACTGCAAGGATGTGAGGGAATGTGGCTCCAAGGCCAGGCTGGACAGGGCTTGGAGCAACCTGGGACAGGGGAGGGTGTCCCTGCCCATGGAATGGGGGGAATGGGATGACCTTTGAGGTCCCATCCAACCCAAGCCTTTCTGGGATTTTCTCACAGCTTTGTGGGAGAAGGGCAGATCCCCCTACAGCCCTCAGCAGTTGTCCAAAGGACTCTGGTCCAGCACCAGGAATTCCTTTCCCATGAGGAATACATTTGTGTTTCTCGGGCTGCAGCATTGCCTGTGCCCCTAGCTACCCTAAAAGCTGCCCTGTGATTTGTCTGAAGATAATTAACGACCTGAACCAGGGGTGATTATTCAGGAGAACACCTGTCCCCCAGTATTTAAACTGCAATATTTAACACAACACAATGGCATTTTATGGTACAATTATTTTGACATTTCATCGGTGTCTATTGCTGAAGCCCCCAGCGAACACTCTCACAACACATTTGGATTTATACATGAAAAAAATACCCTTTAAATATAAAGGCTCTGCAATACTGCTCATAATTCTGCCTGCCAGAGGCAAAAGTCCTGCTCTTTCACCACTGTGAAGCTTGAGGAGCTTGGTTGAAGCCCCTGGAATTACATTCATAGAAAGTATTTTAAAATTGCATAAAATTAGCATTTTTCAGCATTGAATTTATTCTTCCTCTAAAGCACGGGATGCAGAAATTGCTGATTTCAGATTGTTTCATAGGTGAATATTGGAATCAAAGAATGCCAGAATGGTTTGGGCTGGAAGGGACCTTAAAGGTCATCTCATTCCACCCATTCCATGGGCAGGGACACCTTCCCCTGTCCCAGGTTGCTCCAAGCCCTGTCCAGCCTGGCCTTGGAGCCACATTCCCTCACATCCTTGCAGTCAGAGCTCATTTAACTCTTCAAACAGGTGGGGTTTTTCCCCAGTTCTTCCCGCCTTGCTTGCCTTCCTTTTCCTTTTGTTTGATTTCCTTTTCCATACACTTTCACGCAAAAATAGGGACATAAAAATAGAAGCAAAGAGAAGAGGAAGCAGAATGACAGAAAAACAAGGAAATTAATAGAATACAAACTGAAGGGATGAAAAATTTGTCACATTTTTATATGTGGATTTATAAAGACACAGATTTATATGAGAAAAGGAGCTTCAAAAACAACTTCAGGTCCTGAATTGGTGCTTAATTCCAAAATGTGGCTCTCCCTCTGTCAGCTCTGGACAAACCCAAGGGATAAGTTGGAATAAAAATGACCTAAACTGGCAAATCTCATTCTTCTGTGTCCATAAATCCAACAACTTGCTCAGTTTTAATTGTTTTACCTTACAAATGTGTCCTGCTTGGAGGCCTCACACAGGCTCCAGGCACAGCCAGCACTCTCTGGGGAGTCCATAAATAATCCCTGGAAAGTGGCCATAAATTATCAATCCACACATTAAATAATCCTTTTTTGAATCTGGAACTGAGTCAGGCTGTTGGGACTGAGGTGCCTGGACAGAGGAAAGCCTCACTCAGCAGCTGAGCTGCCTTTTCCAGGTAGCTATTTTGGGTGCCCTGACTCACCTGGAGCTTCCTGTTTGGCTCTGAGAGGGAATGAGGGAGCCTAAATTTAGCTGCTGTTGACATGAAGGGAATGGGACAGCAGGGAAAACTGATGGTGTCACTGCTGGGGTGCAGCACCCCTGACCTGCAGCAGAGTGCTGAGCGTGGAGAAGGCTCTGCCCCATGGAAATGGCAGAATCTGGGGCTCAGGAATTTGCCTCTCCTTGGAAGGTGAATTTCTCCTTGGAAGATGAATTTCTGACTGCATTTCAAAAGCTTTCCTCTCCTTGGAAGGTGAATTTCTCCTTGGAAGATGAATTTCTGACTGGGTTTCAAAACCTTTCCTTTCCTTGGGAGGTGAATTTTTGACCAGGGTTTCAGAACCTTTCCTCTCCATCTAAGGTGAATTTCTCCTTGGAAGATGAATTTCTCCTTGGAAGATGAATTTGTGACCGGGTTTCAGAACCTTTCCTCTCCTTGAAAGGTGAATTTATCCTTGGAAGATGAATTTCTGACTGCATTTCAAAAGCTTTCCTCTCCTTGGAAGGTGAATTTCTCCTTGGAAGATGAATTTCTGACTGGGGTTTCAGAACCTTTCCTCTCCTTGGAAGATGAATTTCTGACCAGGTTTCAGAAGTTTTCCTCTCCTTGGAAGGTGAATTTCTCCTTGGAAGGTGAATATCTCCTTGGAAGGTGCATTTCTGACCGTGTTTCAAAACCTTTCCTCTCCTTGGAAGGCAAATTTCTCCTTGGAAGATGAATTTCTGACTGGGGTTTCAAAACCTTTCCTCTCCATGGAAGATGAATTTTTCTTTGGAAGATGAATTTCTGACTGGGTTTCAGACTCTTTCCTCTCCTTGGAAGATGAATTTCTCCTTGGAAGATGAATTTCAGACCATGCTGTGCTGTTCTTGGTGCTCCGCCATCCTCCATCCCAAATCTTGCAGCTCCTCAGCAATGAAAAGGAGCACTGGGAATTTAAACTGTGGGGGATTCCAGATCTGACTGCAGCGTGTGCTCTTCCAAAACATTTTCCCAAGACCCTATGTCCTTCCATTCCTTGAAATCGAGCTGATTAAAACCATTAAAGGCTGAGGCTGGAGGAGGTTTTGAGGTCACTAGGTGCAGCTCCTGCTGCCTCAAGTGTTGCTCATCAGAATTTGCATTTTTTCCGTTCATTCTCTTTCCAGAACCTGCCTTTGCTTCGAGGTTTTCTCTTGCTCTTCACACCAAACACAATTTTTATCACTTCCACTCTTTAAAGACCTATCAGTAAGGCCCCCAAAAGAAAAGTTCCCTATGTATTTTGCTTTTTAGGTTGGTTATTTGTGTTGAGTAGTCCCTTTCTTCAGTAGAGGGTGCTTGAAAACAGTGGAGCTGCTTTGAATTTTTCTATCTAGTAACATTATGAATAACAATTCTAATTATTTAAGAGCATGAGCAATTAGCCAAGGATTTTGCAGAGTGCTGCTTGCTCTCCCAAAGGATGTGGATGGATCAGAGGAATGCAGAGTCAGGCAGTGGCTGTGCAGGAGGTCAGTGCCCTATTGATCCAAGTAGGATCTTTAAATAGAATTTTTTAGGCTGCCTGGTTAGCCCTTGGCACAGGAAGGGATTTCTCTCTCAGTGACGGTGATATTTTCCCCTCGCGCTGAACAAAAACTGAAACGAACCCAGAAGTGAATGTGAAAGTCCCTCCGTGAACAACGAATCTGTGTCAGATAAGCCGTGGCCTAATTTTCAGAGCTGAGCTTTGAGGAGTTTGGGCTGGGGCCAATTTCATGGGAGGTGTCACCGAGCCTTGTGAAATCTGATTGCACTCGTGGTTTCAAAGTCCTCACAGCCTCAGCAAAGCTCTGATGCAGCTCTGTAATCTCTGATATTAAACCTGATCAGATTTTGGGCTGCTGCCCGCCGGCTGAGCTGCGATGGAAATGTGTTACATCAGCTTGACTGCCATTGAAGTCGCTGTTCAAATCTTCCATGGCAATTAACAGCAGCCAGAATTAAGCCAATAATAGGCGTTTCTTTTCTTTATCAATCAAGATTATGGATAACTCCTCGAGATGCCCCATGGCCAAGCAGAGAGCAGATTAAGAGTGCAGCTTTATCAGTGTCCGGGAAGGGCCAAAAGCCCTGCCAGAGCAGCTCTGTGGGGCTGCTGCTGCTCGCTGTGCTGTCCCACACAGCACAGAAAACCCCACATTTGCCACATCTGAGGACGAGAGGAGGAATTTGCACAATTTCTCCATGACTTCAGTGCTTTTAGGATCCCTCCCCTCCCCTGTGGTGGGGAGGCAGAGCAAGGTCTGGTTCCTCACAAGATGCTCCAGGACCCTCCTGCTTCAATCAGGGCTCTTCCTCCTGCTCCTGGTGCTGCTGAAGTCACACATCCTCGTGGGGAGGACCTGCCTGGATATTTGTTTAAATACAGCACTGTTGTCATAAATTACCTGCTTCAAAAAACTTGGGGAAAAGAAAAAAAAAAGGAAGGAAAAGGGATGAAAATGAAGCGACTTGGAGCCTGCCTGGCTCAGGGCCTTGCTCCAGTGAAAGCTATTTAACATTTTTAGAACTGATGGGAAAATTGTCCACTATTAATGGGCTCTCTTTCTGGCTATAATTTATTCTTATTTCTCAGAGGCAATGGGGTAGAGGCCAGATTTCTTTACCCAGAGGTATTAAAAAGCCTGGGGCTGAGCAGCTTAGCACTGCTTTGTCAGGATTTTCTCCATCTGGCAAAATAATAGAATAAAATCACCCTGTGCAGGGAGAGCTGCTTTATTTTTTAAAGAATGCCCTTTCTCTTTTGATTTAAAGCCTTAAGGGAGAGGAGGAGTGGTGGGATGTGTGAGGAAATACATATTTTCATTCACTGTCTGCTTCTATATTCAGGAGCTATGATTCCCCACTGCCAGGCTCCCTTAAACTTCTCTGGAAATTGGTTGTGTGTATCAAAGTGGAGGCAAATAGAAGTTAAAAACCCTATTTGGAGACAGGAGAGATTTATAGGGCCCAGAGGGGTGAAGAGATCCCAGTGGAGGTTCCAGAGTCATAGGCAGGGTCAGCTGACTCTTATAAAAATAAATTTCTCCTTGCTAAGGGAAAAAGAAAGAAAACTAAATCACATGTTTTGGTTTTTTTGTTTTTTTTTTTTGTTTGTTTTTTTGGTTTTTTTTTTGTTTGTTTTTTTTTTTTTTTGTTTTTTTTTTTTTATTTTTATTTTTGATTTAGTTTTTTTTCTTTTTTTTCCCCCCTTGAGTCATGAACAGCAGAAGGAATTTTTCCTTGCATCAATGTTTATCAAAACAGAAATTGGGTACCTCTAGCAGTGAATCATATCAGCTGCTGCTGACCTTTGGAAAGTGCTCTGTGTGTTTTGGAGTCACCTGGTTGACGAGACAAAATCTCATTATTATGCACTATCAGTTTCTGGTGATGTAAAACAAGAAAGAAATCGCTGCTCTGAGGAATACTTGGAGTGAGCTCACACAAACTGAGCTACACCAGGCACCAGCATCCACTGAGCTCGGGTGATGAGCCACTGGTTTCTGCAGCCAGAAACTCAATCTGTGACTAAATGTTTTCTGTGGAGAGTTTGCCAAGCTGCAGTCATAGAAAAGTGTCAGTTGTGCAAGGGGAAAAACTCCAGCAATGGTGAAAATGGGCCCTAGTAGGATCTCAGAGATGGAGGAAAGGGGAAGGACTGAACTGGGATGAGCTTTGGGAATGCTTTGGTCTCTTCCCTCCCCACACTGAGAGAATGAAATCTCAAATAAATGCCTGTGTTACTGCAGTTCATGGAGTAGGAGGGCCTGGGATTCCTCTTCTATCCTGCATTACCCAAAGGAAGCCAAAAAGCTCAAATCCCACCCATCCTCTGGCCTGCCCAAACATCACAGCTCCCAGCGGAGGCCCAGTCTGAAACTGCCTTTGGGAAAGGCTGGAGCAAAGCCTGGACTTTGGGAAGGTCTGGAATTGTGCTGGTGTTGGAGGAAGATTCCCAGCCCAGTGTGGTCTGTGTCACACAGGGACAGCCAAACTGCCAGGGAAATGCACCCAAATTAACTTTGCTGTTTGCCAGATTTGCAACTCCATTGCTGTCTTAATATTTCATAGGAAAAGGTCTGGGGACCCCAGGGGAGAACAGAGGCTGAGCACTCTGCTTAGACAAAGTCTCTGTCCCGAAGAGCTTTATATTTAAATAGAAAAGATGGATAAATAGTGACAAGGAAGACACTTGAAGTAAATGGCATCAAGTCCATAGCAGAATGCAGCACAGAAATATCCTGGAAATCCCATATCTCCTCTGTCCTGTCCCAGAGTTTCAGCTTCCAGCTCAGGAGTCAATAATTTCATCATTTTTGCTGTTGTCCTACGAATCTACTCCAGAGCTGTCGTCGTGTGCCCGTGGTAAAGAAAAGCCTTGACTACAAGCTTTGCCTGTTGGTTTCTTGGAAAGACCAGGTTAAAACACTACTCCATAAAATAGAGTTTAACAGATTTCCCCATGTCCTGAGCGCAGGCACCATGCCAGCACTTTATGACCCTAAAATTCTCCATATTATGGATTTTTCCTGTGATCTGGGTGTGGTTTAATCTGTGTTTGCACAGATTGTTTTGAGGAACCCTCGGTGGGTCTGTGGGTTCTGTGCTGGATGATCCAACAATCCCACCCGGAGCTGAGTCAGGGGTCCTGCCAGCTGTGGGGCTTGCAGTTTTCTTTTCTGGGACACTCATGAAGTTCCTTGTTCACCTTAGGGATGAGGTTAGATGGGAAATTGAAACCAAGGTGGTGCCTAGTGAAAGCAGGCTGGTGTTCAGAGAAAGAGTCCGGGCAGCAGCGGGAGCTCAGGATGCTGCTCACATCCCATCGCTGTACCTCAAAACCCCGAGAACGTTTTCATTGGGAAGGGAAACCTCATTCAGGAGCTCGGGATGGTTCAGAGTCACTGATATTCGATCCTCCACGCTCAGGTGTGTCAAGTGCAGGTGCAGCAAAGTCTTAAAAGTCTTATCCTGGCACGTGTCCTCCGCACACAGCGTGGACAGCGCCTGCCTGTCCACCTTGCCGTTCACCAGGAGCTCGATCTTGAGGTCGATGGGGCTCTTGGAGCAGTTGGGAAAGTGAAAGTTCAAGTGGCAGAAGATCAGGTAGATGCCTTGCTGGCTGACCACCAGCTCGTGGCTCCCGCACTGCATGGCCTCACAAATGCCCTTCTGCACCAGGCTCAGCCTGGAGCTGTTGGCTGTGCTGGACACTGGGAAGGAAAGCAAAGGAGGTTAATTCTGAGCTCCAGGGACTGAAATTCAGCGCTGGGAGAATCCCAGCAGTGTTTCCTGGTAAAAGGAGAGACCTGCTCAGTGGTTTCCTGCAGGAAACTCCAAGAAAAAGCACGGCTGGAAGTTCACATGTGGAAGTGGGGCGTTAAAAATTCTCCCAGCCCTCAGGAAACACAGACAGAGAAATGCATCAATGTTCATCTCCATGATTTCCCCACTTGGCATTTGAAGGGAATCCATGGAGATGTGCATTTCTCTGTGCATATGCAGAAGGTGAATCTCTATTTCCTTTTATTATTATCAAGTTAAAAAAGGTTTATAGGACCAGACAGGGGCTTGCCAACCACATTCAGGAGAGCTAAGGAATTTTTTTCCCATAAAATGCCCGTTTGGTCAAAAAAGCGATTTGCCACTGCACCCAGTGTGAATGACAGGAGCAGCTCTTCAGACAGCTCTGGCATCTCCCTTTCCCAACCCTTTCCCCCCACCCTGGACTACCCACTGACCTCTCATGTAGGCAGAAGCTCCATTGGCTGGGACACGCTGTAGGAGTCTCAAATAGTCTTCATAGGTGTTCCCTGAGGAAAACAACAGATTAACTGATCGCTCCTGAGCATTGCTATTTGATTTTTTTGGTACTGTAAAATGCAGTGGTACCCCACTTGCAGCATGTAGGAGCTGGTTCTCAGTCCTTGGCTGATAATATCTGATCTGCACAGGGAATTCAGAGCAGTGTCACTGAAATGGAAAATCTGTAACAGCCTAAAGCTGTGGTGGATTGCAGCTCTCAGCCAAGAAAAATTAAATTCTTTATCCTGCTTCTTAAAAATATGGGGGATGGTTTTAAACTAAACGAGGGCCCTGGCACAGGTGCCCAGAGAAGCTGTGGCTGTCCCTGGATCCCTGGCAGTGTCCAAGGCCAGGCTGGACAGGGCTTGGAGCAGCCTGGGACAGTGGGAGGTGTCCCTGCTCATGGCAGGGGTGGGATGAGATGAGATTTAAGGTCCCTTCCAACCCAAAGCAGTCTGGAATGCTGTGATTCTATGAAATAGAAATTATGGACAGATTAGCTTAATTTAACCAAATTATTTTTATGGTGCAATTACAGAAGCTTTTAAACATTTAAGTGGAACGTAGTTCTGAAAATGGCTCTTTGGGTGCTTTTGGGATATCACTCTGTTCCTTCTGGGTTAAAATGTGGATTTCACCAGGACTTTAGGTCATTCATAGAATCCTAGAGTGGTTTGGGTTGGAAGGGACCTTAAAGCTTATCCAATCCCACGCCCTGCCATGGCAGGGACACCTCCCACTGTCCCAGGCTGCTCCAAGCCCTGTCCAGCCTGGCCTTGGACATTCCAGGGATCCAGGGGCAGCCACAGCTTCTCTGGGCACCAGGGACCGAGAGCTGTGGCAGGAGGAGCCGAGCCGTGCCCGCTCCTGCCCCGCGGCTCCTGCACGGCCCAGGGCACGGCCCGGCCCCCGCCAGCCCCGCGGGGCCATGCCAGGGCAGCCGTGTCCCGGGAATGCCCCAAACCCACAGCGCCGGGACCGGGAAGTGCCGGCAATGCCCCCGAGCCGAGCGGGGACAGCTCCGTCCCACGGGACACGGGAACTGCTCCATCCCACGGGAGCTGCTCCATCCCACGGGATACGGGAATCACTCCATCCCACGCGAGGCTGGGACGGCTCCATCCCACGAAATGCGGGGACTGTTCTCTCCCAGCGCCGCGGGGACGGCTCCAATCCACGGGATGAGAGATATGTTCCCTCCCACGGGACACGGGAACTGCTCCATCCCACGGGAGCTGCTCCATCCCACGGGATACGGGAATCGCTCCATCCCACGCGAGGCTGGGACGGCTCCATCCCACGGGACGAGAGATATGTTCCCTCCCACGGCCGCGGGGACAGCTCCATCCCACGGGACACGGGAACAGCTCCGTCCCACGGGACACGGGAACGGCTCCGTCCCACGGCCGCGGACACGGCTCCATCCCACGGCCGTGCCCGGCACTGCAGCGGTCGCATCCCGGCGCCGCGTCCCGGTGTCCCGTCCCCTGCGTCCCAGCATCGCATCCCTGTGACCCAGCTCCTGCATCCCAGACCCTGCTTCCCGCTTCTTCCTCTTGCACTTCACCTCCTTTTCATCCACACTCGCTCCTTCCATCTCCTCTCCATGAGTTTTTCCTCCTCTCACCCTGCTGGATGTTCAGTTAATGGCACTGAGGGTCCATCCCTGGCAGTGTCCAAGGCCAGGCTGGACAGGGCTTGGAGCAGCCTGGGATAGTGGGAGGTGTCCCTGCCCATGCAGGGGGCTGGAAGGAGATGAGATTTAAGGTCCCTTCACACCCAGACCAGTCTAGGATTCAGTCTATGATTCAGTGATTATTCTTTATTCTGCATAGCCCAAGTCTGTACTGCCCCCTGAGCCCTCAGGTGAATGGATGCACAGACAAAATATGGATTCAGGAAACCAGTGCACATCCCAGTGCTGCAGCCTGACAGGTGAATGGTTATTTCTCCTTGCATTTGCTCTCCTCTCCATCTCCTGGCCCTGCTGTGGCTGTGGAACTGCATAGGAGCTCAGATGGCAAATTGGGAATTTTCTGTGTTTCCTTCCATAGCTGAACACCAAGAATAAAGCAGGAAGGAGTTTCACTAAAGCCTTATCAAATTATACTCCCTCACCCAGGGTACACGTTGAAACGTTGAAATTTTCCTGTGACTCAGTTTACAAATCTGATTTCACAATCCTCAACCCTACAAGGGTCTCTGAAGGACAAACACAAAACTGAGTACTACTACTAAACCTTGGCATCAGATGTTGTGTGTCAGGATCCTTGCGTGTCCTGCTCTGAGCAGGTGTGGCCTCGGCTCCAGTGCTGGGGCAGTTTTGGGTGCCTCAATAAGGAAAGGATCTAAAGTTGTGAGAGGGTGTCCGAAGGAGGGACCCAGGGATGGGGAAGGGTCTGGAGGGGCCATGAGGAGCAGCTGAGGGCACTGGGATTGCTCAGCTGGAGCAGAGTGAGGGCAGAGCTCCCCAGGGGCTGCAGCTCCTCCCGAGGGACAGCTCCGATCTCTGCTCTGGGACAGGGACAGCACCCAGGGCATGGCTGGAGCTGGGCCAGGGCAGCTCAGGCTGGAGATCAGGGAAAGGTTCTTCCCCAGAGGGTGCTGGGCACTGCCCAGGCTCCCCAGGGAATGGGCACGGCCCCGAGGCTGCCACAGCTCCAGGAGCGTTTGGACAGCGCTGCCAGGGATGGACAGGGTGGCATTGTTGGGTGTCTGTGCAGGGACAGGGCTGCACTGGGTGATCCTCTGGGTCATCCCCAATTCAGGATGTTCTGTGATTCTGTGATTCTAACAAGAACTCTATTTACATGCAGAGTGGGATAAGGATCTTAAGTTTCATAGGATTCCTGAAGCTGGGGGTAACGATAAGAGATTGAAATCTCCATACTTGCTGTAACTGCATGACCTGATTTCCAAGGGGATCCTGATAAGGGGATGGATAAATCAGGGAGAAGCTTATCCCATACACAAGTTCCCTTGGCTGGAGGGGTGTTGGTGTGTATTACACCCTCTGCACTCCCCACTGGAGACAGGGGCTGTGGATATCTTGGGAAAAATTGCAATATTTCTCTGATTTCAATAGTTTAAAGACTTTTGGGGAGAGCAGGAGCTCACTGCGCTCCAAGAATGAGTAAATCATGTACCAAAGTCCCTTCACCATTCTGGAAATCCCCAAAGAAAAACCAAAGCCTGCTCTCCTGGTGTTAGTCATGTCAATATAGCATTTTAGTGAGGGCACAGGCACTGCTGAGATGTGGAGATACGGCATAGGATAGGTGAAAACCCTTCTGGCCCTTATTTCAAACTAAAGCTGTTACGGTGATAAAAGGCTCTGGTGACACAATTAGCCCCCTGAGTCCACTCACACTCCGTGTGTCCTGCACGAAGGGAGAGATTATTTACAGAAACCCAGTGGCATTTAGGGGTTTACCCTCCAGAAAATCCCCTGCTGCAGCAGCAGCCTTTGGGAACTGCAGTGCTGCATCCTCTGCTGGGCCAGCACAGCGCTGAGTCTGCCGAAAAGAGCCCCGACCTGCCCTGAGCTGGGCAGCCCAGAGCTGCTCAGGGTGTCCATGGCATCTCTGAAAGTGTCCCCTTGCTGACCTGGCTGCACTTTGCATTTCCAGAGCTGTGCTCTGCATTTACTGGTGTCAGCAAGTTTGGTGTGCCTGCGTCTAAACTGTTTATTTGGTGACATCAGCTGCATTACTCAGAAGGCAAATCATGGAAAAAAATTGTTTTAGACAGACAGCTCTGGTTCTCGCTCTGCTGAGGCAGCTTAGAACTGTTTTCTCCTTGTATTTCTCACATTAATTCTTTTATCTGAAACATTTTAACTCCAGCCATGAGGGGCTGAATTTACCAGGGCTTCAGGAGTGATCGATGGATGTGCTGCCATCCCCTAATTGGCTTTGCACGAGTCACGGTGTAAATCAGAGGTAATCCCTCTGCAATCAATGGGATTAGATGAGCTTAAAAATACTGAGAGAAGGAGGAGAAACAAAGCTACATTTGGGGCTAAGGACCAAGGACACCACACTGCTTTCATTGTGGGGCAGAGGTGCTGCTGATCTGCTTCAAGGAAAGCTGCTGATAAGGGAGGGGTCCCAGAGGGACCTAAAGAAGATATCAGGTGATAATTTGTTTTAGTCTTTTTGACCCCTTTTACCACAGGATGGGCATCTGGAGGGCCCCAAGGAAAAGAGCCTGACTGTTTCCAGGGGTTTAATGCAACTTTTCCCCATTGAGCCAAAGGGGCTGGGACATGGGGCTGGGAAATGGGGCTGGGACATGGGGCTGGGAAATTGGGCTGGGAAATGGGGCTGGGACATGGGGCTGGGAAATGGGGCTGGGAAATGGGGCTGGGACATGGGGCTGGGAAATGGGGCTGGGAAATTGGGCTGGGAAGTGGGACCCAGAGGAGCTGCAGCCTCGCTGAACCCCCAGGATTTCCCTTCGGTGCAAAATGAAGCCCTGAGGTTCCCTGGGAGCTGCACCTTGTCCAGGCAGGAGGAACCCAAGGTCTCTGGGACATGAGGGCAGGTGGGTGCTGCCAGACAGGTCCCGGAGGAGCTGCCTGTGCCTGGGCAAGCTCTCCCTGCTGTCTGCCTCAGTTTCCCCACTCTGGGATGGCAGCAGCAGCACAGAGCGCTGACAGCACAGCTGCAGGTGGCTCTGTCACATGGAAGGTGCTCCTGCCCAGCCATGGAAAGCCCCTCGGGTGGGGCTCCTGAGGCTTGTCCTGGGCCCAGCCATCCCTTGGTGACATTTCGCTGCCGGGGGGTGGCATCAGCCCCGGCTGAGGGCACGGTGTGGGCAGGCACAGGAGCAGGGCAAAACCCTGAATTATTTTATGGAGTAAAGAAGTGAAAGCAGGCAACAAACAGCTTTTGATTCCTCTGGAAGCCCTGTGGATTGAAGTACTTATGGAATTAGCCCAAGGACTGTCACTCTGCTCTGAAGGGCACTGCACTCAGCTGTCAACTCTACCTCCTTCCAAAAACAGAAATTAAAGAAATATCCTTTTTCCCCCAAATTCAGGAGGAATCTCTTCTGGATTCCTCACTGCACACCTGAATGCTGCAAAACCTGTCGCGTTTTAGGTCAAAGCTCTTCAAATCTCTGCCTTCCTGTCAGTGTAGCATAGGTCACATAATGTCAGGAGCTATTCATATGTGTGTATATAGATATACACATATATATTCATCTGTAGCTCATGTTTTAAGAATTGGAGAGAGGGAAGATCCAACATTCAGCATTTTGAGCAATACCAATCACCTCATCTCTAATTAACAAAGCCACCAGCCCCAGATATGACTCAGTGGGATGTGTGCAGTGCAGTTTCCCCCGGATGCTGGCCTGGAGGAGGCCTCTGCACCCTCTTTAGCATCTGCAAGCCCAGGCAGATTTGCCCAATTTTTGCCCAAATTGGGCAAACTTTTGGCCAATTGCCCGAAAGTTTTCAAACTGAGAAGTTTGGATTTTTCAAACTGAAATTTTTCAAACAACTCCTTTGCTCTGACCTCCAGGGGCACACAGAGCTCAGGCAGTGTCACATTCCTGCACACAGACACCTCCCTGGGCTGAGGCTGAGAAGGGAAAAACCTTTATGGTCTGAGGGTGAAATACATTTTTCTGAAGAGCCCTGTGTCCTCAGATTCATGTCTGATGCCCTGCAATGTCATCACAGAATCCTAGAGTCACTGAGGTCAGAAAAGACCTCCCAGACTGTCAAATCCATCCTGTGCCCAATCCCCACCTTGTCCCCAGCCCGGAGCACTGAGTGCCACCTCCAGGCCTTCCTCGGACCCCTCCAGGGATGGGCACTCCAAACCTCCCTCATTAGCTCCTTCCAATGCCTGAGCACCTTTTCCACGGGGAAATTCCTGCTGCTGTCCACCCTGAGCCTCCCCTGGCCCAGCCTGAGGCTGTTCCCTCTCCTCCTGTCCCTGTTCCCTGGAGCACAGCCCAACCCCCCCAGCTGTCCCCTCCTGTCAGGAGCTGTGCAGAGCCACAAGGTTACCCTGAGCCTCCTTTTCTCCAGGCTGAGCCCTTTCCCAGCTCCCTCAGCCCCTCCTCATAATGTTGGGATAATTCCATGCTGGAAAAGTACTGATTTACTTGTAGAGGGCCAAAGTGCCCTCTGAGATATTTCTGCAAATCTGAAAAGGCTTCTTGGCTCATTGCCTTCAGTCTGATTTACTCCATGGTGGCAAGTTTGTGACTGTCACCTGTGTTATATTAATTTATCAGAGTCAGATTTTTATTTGGAAACCTATTTCCCATTGAAACTGTGAGTGAGGTGCTGGATTTCTTTTCCTAGTCTGTCCAGTGCCAGAGAAAAATACCTATAAATAATATCTGTGTGTGAATTTGTATTTAGAGGTTTTTTTCCTTTTGTAAATGAGAAGAGATTTTGGTACCAAATCTTTGCAGTTCAAATATCAAGAAAAGCCATCAGCCCAGGATTGCACAATTCCCAGGGAAATGAGGCTCGGCGAGGCCAGCAAGGAGATGATGAAGGCTGCACCTTTCCAGAGTCTGTAGGTCATAAATTTCTCTGTGAGTTCATTTGCCCTCTAAGAAATGAGCATAACACCCCTGTGATCCATACTAATTCATGATTTGTTATTTGTGAAAAGGGGATGAGCTTCTACAGAGAAATGTTTCCACAGAAAGAACATCACCCAAACATTGAGTTGATGATGGATTTAATTCCTCCCCTGTTGCTCAGGTGCTGCAGGGACAGTGGCACAGAGGATTTGAGGAGACTGATCCCATTTTTCACACAAACCTTTCATGAGCTGACACTGCATGGCTCTCAGCCTGTGGGTTCCTGCAGCCCATCCATTGGGGCCTGACAGCTGAGTCAGGGCTGGAAACCTCCCACAAATCTGCTTTAGTGCCCACTGGTGTTTAGCTAACAACAGAACATCATCTCATTGGAGATTCAAATGGAATCATTGCATTTTCCTGCTTTAATAAGGCACAATGAATTCAGTGTTGTGGCTGGGCCTGGGCTGCTGCCCGTTGGCATCTCAGTGAGTGAGCCCAGCTGGTCCCAGCACAGAATTGTGTCACAGGATCGTGGAGTGTTTGGATTGGGAGGGACCTTAAAGCTCATCCGTGGGCAGGGACACCGCCCACCATCCCAGGCTGCTCCGAGCCCCATCCAGCCTGGCCTTGGGCACTGCCAGGGCTGGAGCTGTGCCCCAGGAGCATCTCTGGGATGGTGGCACTGACTCAGGGCTGGAGGCAGGCTCAGCACCCAGCTGCCAGCTGGGCAATGCTGGTTTGTTGCTCCTTTGCCCATTTAACCCTGGTTCATGGGTACTAAACACATCCAATTTACCCCTGGGCTACCTGAGAGACACACACAGATCCAAATTCAAACCCCACAGTCCCCATCCTGCAGTGTTTCTCCTGCTCCTGTCTCTGGGTGGGACCCTGTTGTGGTTGCCACAAGACCCAGTTTGGTTGCCAGCAGGCAGCAGCTGACAGAGCTCCTTGGGAGGGCCCTCAGTCAATTACCCACTGGGGTATATTTAATTATTAATTAGCCTTGGTTTATGCATTTTGAGAGGAAAATAAAAGGCCCTGGCGTTTTGCTCACACTTGAATGCTCTATTAGCCTCCAACAGAGATGGATGGGCAGTGAGGGTGGGCTGGGAGAGCATTTAAACCCACCAAAAACAGCTTTCAGCTGCTCTTCCTGCCTTGGGGTCTCACTGTCAGTCCCCCTTTTGTCTTTCACTAATGGCATCATCTCAGATTTAGCAGCAGAATTTGGAAATTCAGAGCAAGAGGATGCCTGGGATTGATATGGACCCAAAGACTAAAATGTTCTGCTGATGGAACAGCATCCAGGCCATTCCTGGCGAGAGCACATTGCTCCTACCTGGCACCTGCCAGCTGCTGGTGAGGAAAAAATCCAATTGGCACAGGTTGCTTGAGTTGAAATTATATATATATTTATATATATACGTGTGTGTATATATACATATATTTTTTTTTTTAAAAAAAAATATGTATGTATATATATGTGTATATATATATGTGTATATATGTGTGTATTTATATTTATATGTCTATTTATAGGTCTGTTTATATGTCCATTTATATTTATATTTATATTTATATTTTTGTATTTATGAATTATCCATATGAATTATATATAGATAGATATAAAAATGTGGTTTATATCTTGTTGATATATATGGTTTATGTATGGTAGATATGTGTGTGTATATATATATAATTTTCTTTCATATAAATATAAATATAAATATAAATATAAATATAAATATAAATATAAATATAAATATAAATATAAATACAAATACAAATATAAATGTGAACATTAACATAAGCATAAGCATAACTATACATATACATATACATATACATATACATATACATATACATACTCATATACATATACATATACATACTCATATACATATACATGTATTTCCAGACCAGTGACATCTCTCTGCCTGCCCTGGGAATGTCCCTACCCCTTGTGCTTTGCTCTGAAAAATGCTGACCTACAGACACAACCTCTCTGGCTCCTCCTCTGTGGATCACAAGGCTCCACACCTTCAGATCCTGCACATTTCTGAGTCTCTTCAGATAGAAAATAAAGCACGAAAAGGCTTGAGAAAGGCTTCAGAAGATGTAAGGGGACAGAGTAAAAGCAGTGTGTGTGCTTAGGATGCCATAGGCAGAGCCTAAGGGGAAAGAAAAGCCCTCCAGGTTACAGGAATTTTAAAACCTAAAAAAATGATGGTCAGGCAAGATGAGAAGCTCTCAGGAAGGACACAGTGGAACGCAGGGACAACTCTGGGAGCTGTGGCTATGAAACAAACCCTGTATGGGAGAGTTAGGGGTGCAAAAGTTCTCCAAAACAGAGTGTGGCCCAAATGCTGCAAAAACACAGCTGCAGAAAAGGGTGTTGTGGGATTGGGACTCTCCAGAACCTGGGCTTCTGTTGCTTGGAATCCTGGAATCACAGACTGTCCTGAGCTGGAAGGACCCAGAGGATCATCAATCCAGCTCCTGTCCCTGCACAGACACCCAACCATGCCACCCTGTCCATCCCTGGCAGCGCTGTCCAAACGCTCCTGGAGCTGTGGCAGCCTCGGGGCCGTGCCCATTCCCTGGGGAGCCTGGGCAGTGCCCAGCACCCTCTGGGGAAGAACCTTTCCCTGATCTCCAGCCTGAGCTGCCCTGGCCCAGCTCCAGCCATTCCCTGGGTGCTGTCCCTGTCCCAGAGCAGAGATCGGAGCTGTCCCTCGGGAGGAGCTGCAGCCCCTGGGGAGCTCTGCCCTCACTCTGCCCCAGCTGAGCAATCCCAGTGCCCTCCAGTCTCCCATTCTGCCCCAGTTCCAGATGAACACTGGGATTCATTTTCCCATCTCTAGTGGGAGGCAATGGCATCTCCTGCCCCCTGGGGCTGGGTATGGACTTGTCTCTGCCAGGAGTCAAATATTGCTGCTGAGAGCCCTGGGAGGCAATGGCAGTGACATGAGCAGTGCTCCTGATTTATGTTAACGAAAAGCAGAATTTGGATAAATTGTCTCTGTTAGATTTTCCCATCTGAGGCTCCCTGTGCTCACACTGCCTGTTTTAATTCCTTGCTCTGTGCCTTTTGCTGCTGTTTTCCACTTGTCCCTTCTTGACCCACCAGTTCCCTTCTCCCTTTTCCCCACAAACCAGGAGTTGTTTTGGGATATGTGGAACACATTTTCACCCCTCCCTTGTGAGGAGGAGGACTTTACACATATTTGCAAGAGCCAGCAATTAAAATGAGACCTTAAAAGTCAGAATGATGTTCACATCATCTGGCAAAAAGCTCTTTTGCAATGACACCCCAGGGCACATTCAGAAATATTTGTTATTTCCTCAGCCATGCACTGGCTCCTGGATGTACTGAGTAATTTGAAAGCCTCTTTCTTATTATTATTTTCATTTTTTTCCCCACTACTTTGGCTCTTCACCAAGATGAGTCTTTACGGGAAATGTTAAGATGTGCACAATTGGCCTATTTGCGACCCTGGGCAATATTTGCATTGCAGATCTCACAAATTGCATGTTTTGTGTAGGGTTCTTACCTGTCCTGATGGGTTTTTTGATGCCCTCCACGGCAGGATCAGCTGCCTGGAAGAGAACAGAGAGAAGGGATGGTTATTCTGGGAACCGGGCATATCCATTTCATGTGCAACCCTGCTTCAAAAGTGGATCTGAAGTGTTTAATTTTTTTTCTAACACAGAAAATTGACGTTTCTGACACAGCCAGATTCTCTCGGTGCAGTAACAAATTTCTGTGGGTTCTGTTGGGGCTGTTCCAGAAGGACAAGTCCTAAAAATCCCACTCTGTGCCTTGCAAAGCTTGGAGAGCTTTGGGACAGAGTGGGACTGGGCATCCTTGAAAGACAATGTTTGCCCCTGGGAAAGAGAATTAAAGCTGTAGAACCCCAAAAAACATTGTCCTGCCTCACCTCCTCCTCTACTTCACCCTGAGATGTAAACCCAAAGGTCAAAATGACACAGGGAATTGTCAACATGACGAATTTCCAGGGGTGAAATGCAGCAGGATTCCTCTGATCCCAGCTTTCTGCCTCTCAACCACATAGCCCCGAGTCACTGACAGCTCAGAAATGTCCAACAGTGCCCTCAGAAATGTCCAACAGTGCCCTGGAGGAGCACAGAGTTCTCCCAGCTCTGTGTCACATCCCTTCACTCCCACACTGGGTGATCCCACAGGGATTTCAGGGTCGGGGATGGGTTTTGCTCAAAGCTGACCCAGCTCCTCTCACCTGGGTACAAATTACCTGAGCTAATTGTGCAGGTTAATCACGCCAGGCCCAGCTCAGCACATTAGGGTGGAGTTGGAAGGGATCCATTAGGATCATCAGACCCTTCTCTCTGCTCCTTTTTCACCTAAAACTAAACCATGGGACTGAAAACCTCTAACAGGTGCTCCTTGAGCCCTGCCAGACTCAGTTCCCTGAGGAGCCTGTCCTGTGGCCTGCCAGGATGCCCAGGAACAGGAATTTGGGAAGCTCTACCAGCTTGAACAGAACATCTGATATCTCCTGGGAGAAAGGAGGCAGTCCTGTGGTGAGAAACAGCTTCACCCATGGTGGTGTTCCAGCATAAATATCTAATTTCTGTGTGTAAATTGGATAAAGGGACGGTGTGGGGAGAAGAAAGGTGGGTGGATAGTGAGAGAAGGCATGTTGGCTCTGTTTGTGATAATTAATGTTCTAATCTTAAATGTTTAGGAATATTTTTAATTCGATTTTGGCCTCACATGACCACGTTTCCAGCCATGCTGAAGTGTAGAGCTACATCTGTTCTCAACAAAAAATGGTTGTCCTTTGGCCTAACGGCAAATGCTGTGTCCTGGGATGAGACTGAAGGTCCCTCCCAAGCCAAACCATTCTGGGATTCTGTGAAGTGTTTTTCTACCTCTGGGCAGTCCAAGGAAATGCTACTTCAAACCATCATGGGCTCAGGGTAACAGGGCCAGGGCTCTCCAAGAGCATCTCCAGAGATGGTGGAGCTGCTCCCAGGTGGACTGGGCAGTGAAGGGTTAATGGTGAGACTCACTGATTTTGGGGCTCTTTTCCAATTTCAGTGATTCTCCGATTCTGCAGGAATTTGGAGATCTGCAGTTCGTTCCTTATCTCTCCCCACACTGTGCAAGGTGGGACAGAGTCACCTGCTGAGGCAATATTTCTCCAGGTGCCCTCCCTGAGCTGCGCAGGAAGCTGCTGGGGCAGCAGCAGAACGGGAACCCCGAGATCTAATTTGAAAAAAAAAAAATAGATCTTTCCAAGCTTTTTGTCGCCAACACGACATCCTTGCTTGGGAAATTTCGTGGATCTTGTAATCAAATGTGAGACTGAGAAGAGTTTGGGCTGAAAACACTCCTGGGAATCTCTGCCAGGATTTCTCAGCCCCTTCCTTTGCCCTGTTCTCACACTCAGGACACAGGGAATTGTTGCTGTTCAATGCAATATCTGAGCATTTCTGCTCTCTGGGGAGAATTAAAGATATTTTAGGTGACCAAAAAAGGATGCTCTGCCCCCAGTGAGACGACACTCAGTGAAATCAGACAGCCAGGGAGGTGTTTGCCTTGATGGGGGCTCAGAGCCTGCTCTGCACTCAGGGCAACAAAACCAAATGAAAATGGACTGAAGGAGTTGTGTTCTCACCTGGGAAGGCTCCCAGCGAGTCAAAGCAGCATATAGCAATGCAATTTATTTTAGTGCCAGTTGAGTGGATACTGAAATAAACCTTTAGAACTTCCTTTGAAATATTACTGGCATTATTTCTTTCCAACAGCGGGAATATCACATGTAATGCTGTCATTTGGAATGCAGAGGCACACAGGAGGAGCCCAAACAGATTAAATTCTACAGCGCCAGCTCAGAAAGAATTCACAACAATGAATTTCACCCTGTCTGGAGTGATCTGGGGGCTGATGATGAAGGGTCTCAGTCTTTACTCAGCAAGAAGAATAATTCGAGGTTGCTTTATGAGAGAAAATGATAACCAGGTGTCAGTGAAAGTGATTTATTTCTTCTTTCCCTTAATCATTTTACAAGAAATTTTCTCAAGCTGAGACAGTATATAGGCTCATTCTAAATTCCTGTGTCATAATGGTGAATATTCATTGAACCAGACACCTCTGAGGTGAGATGAGGGTGGGCAGGCCCTGGCACAGGTGCCCAGAGAAGCTGTGGCTGCCCCTGGATCCCTGGCAGTGTCCAAGGCCAGGCTGGACAGGGCTTGGAGCAGCCTGGGACAGTGGGAGGTGTCCCTGCCATGGCAGGGGTGGGATGACATTTAAGGTCCCTCCCAACACAAACCATTCTGGGATTCTGTGAAGTGTTTTTCTACATCTAGACTGCTCCAGGAAATGCTCCCCAAGCCCTGATGGGCTCAGGGCAACGAGGCAGGGCTCTCCAAGAGCATCTCCACACGGCAGCGCCCTGGCGAAGAGCTCTTTGGTCCCCTCATTCCAAAGAAAATTCTTCAATTTAAAAAGAAGCCCCAAGGCTCTCCTCTGTTCCTACTCAGCCTCAAACCATCTGGAGTTCAGGAGGAATTTCTCCATGGGAAGGGTGGGCAGGCATTGGAAGGCCCAGGGAGGTTTGGAGTGCCCATCCCTGGAGGTGGCACTCAGAGCCTGGGCTGGGGACAAGGTGGGATCGGTCACAGCTTGGACTCCATGGCCTGGGAGGGCTTTTCCAGCCTCAGTGATTCTGGGATTTATTCCATGCCCCAGCTCTGGGGAGGAAGGGAGGGGTGGCACTCTGGGGAGGTGACCCTGAGGTGCTGAGAGGCCAAGGCTGGAGCTGGACAGGAGAGGCCCAAAAAGGAGAGCACTGTCCCCTAATGCTAACGAGCCTCACAGGAAACAGAGCCCTGTGGAAAATCAGTTTTTCTGTCCTGACAAAAGCTGTTAAAGTGGCACCTCCAGCCAGCAGGTGACTGTCACAGCACAGAGCACCCACAAGATCTGGACCAGGGAAGTTTTCTCCTAAAGTGCCTCAGTGGATTTCCTGTAGTGCTCACTGAGTGGGAAATCTGCTTTTGGGGCAATTTT
The DNA here is from genome assembly GCA_036630365.1 of Acanthiza pusilla. Classification (NCBI taxonomy): domain Eukaryota; kingdom Metazoa; phylum Chordata; class Aves; order Passeriformes; family Acanthizidae; genus Acanthiza; species Acanthiza pusilla. Next base: position 8,643,810 of record JAXCHO010000028.1, on the reverse strand, counting down.
CAGTGTTTTATTTTCTCTTTTACATTTTATTTTATTTTCCTTTCTGTCAGGGTTGCCACCAGAGGGGGCCAACAGGCCCCGATTGGGGCACCCAGGGCCAAAATGTGTTTTAAGGAGACATAAAACGCCAATAAATCATACAGGATCCTGCTGGGTGCTGTAGGAGTGATTCACAAATCCACTGCTAAAGGTTTTTAACAGCCTTGAGGTTTTTAACAGCTCAGCAAATAGAAAAACCTGCACTGACCTTTAGTATTTGCCACATTGGTGATAAAAAGGTTTTCCCACACAATTCAGAGCTTCAGTGTAACCCTGACTGTGGACTCTGGACACTCACACAGGATTTGTTAATGGGGTAGTCCAGCTGTCTGATGAACCTTCCTGTTCATGAGATTTGGGAGGCTCTGTGTGCCTTAAAATGACATTTTCCAGCCCTTCCTGTCCCATTCCCTGTCGCTGGTTTCCCATCTCTCTCTCTCCACCTAAATATCTACAGAGATGTGTATTTACACACACATCCAGCAGCAGGGGATGCAGAGGCAGGAGGGTGGAGGGTTTAACACACTTATGAACAGCGTTGAAAGAAAAATGAATGCTCCAGACCACCTTGCAGGGACTATGCTTACCCCAGAGGAAAATAAAGTCCCTTGTGACAGATCCACAATGGCCTGAAGCCAAGTGGTTCTGCAGATGGAGCTGAAGAAATGAACATTGCAAATACCTCCAGAAAATCAGAGTTTAGCTCCAAAAATAACCCTTCCCATAGCCCTAACGTGCTGTGCCACCCTTCTCGAAAACAAGGCGTAAAGGAAATTTCCTAGGGTGCTGGAAAGTGGGGACGTGTGACAATGTCTGTCCGAGGCGCTGCAGGATTCAGAGAAGCAGCTTTGAATCATAGTTGCCTTTTTCATTTGGCCTTTCATGCTGCGTTTCCCTTCTTTGGAGCACGCAGGCTGTGGGTGTTGGAAATGCCTCTTTCTGCACACTTTGATTTTCCTTTTCCAGTCTGCCTTCCTTCATCTGAAATGAGGCGATGATGAATTCATCAAAAGGGACACAAGCAGCCAATTTTCAGCCTGTGATGGGGTTGGGGACAGTGTCACCACAAGCCTCCTCTTAATGCCTTTGGGACCCTGCGTTGTCCCTGTGACCCTCACACACCTCTTGGAACAGAGGAAATAAAAGTTTCTCTCTCAGCTCAGCATTAGGAGGGCGTGATGAACTCAGGGAGCAGTCACACGATCCAGCTGACAACATCTGGAGGGAAAACCTGCTTATCCAAGGAGGTGATCACATGAAATGTTGGTCCTCTTGTCACAGTAAGAAAGGAAATAATGAAACCGACTGATGATGCGCTAATCCCTACTCAACTCAACATCCATGGGTTTCCAAGGATTCCCCAGTCCCTAGAGCAGCAGGACTCAGTGTCCACAGGACTCCAAGGATTCCCCAGGCCCTAGAGCAGCAGGACTCAGTGTCCACAGGACTCCAAGGATTCCCCAGGCCCTAGAGCAGCAGGACTCAGTGTCCACAGGACTCCAAGGATTCCCCAGGCCCCGGCAGTCAGTGCTGGAGATGCTCAGCCCAGCCACAGCTGTGATTCCCAAAGGATTCTGTCCCCAGCCTTACTCTGGCAGTGCTGCCAAGAGCTGAAGTGTTTTTGGAGCTGGTCTGGAGTTTTCTCCAGGACTTGTCCCACAATCCAGCTCTTGTTCTCTGGAGTTTTCTGTGGGACCTGTCCCACAAATCCAGCTCTTGTTCTCTGCTCTGGGAATTCAGGACCAGTCACGGATGGGGGATGACTGTTCTGCTTCTGAGTTCCCTGAGAGCAAAACACAGTCTGTGCTTTTACTGCCCAATTCTCCTCAGAATGTAAAATTGCTGCTTGATTTTATTTGTTCCTCACACCCCTCAGCTTATTTCCTCCTTCAGCCAAGCTCGTTTTCAAAGCAGCTGCAATGGTGTCATTACTTTTTAAGTCAAAACCTTGGCTCTTTCAATAATCTTGTTCCTCTGGCAACTCCTGTAACTGCTTCATCCTGATGGAGAAGTGATTTAATGCTTGCTCCGTAATAACTACAAATGAAAGCCTCATTATACAGCAAAGCTGTGGCAAGGCTGTAATTACCCAGACTGTTATTTTAAAGATCTCCCTTGATATCCCACAATTTCTCACTTAAAAAGCCCCATGTCTCATGTTCACTGCCCTCAAAGGGCTTCTCTTTGGGAGAACACTGATTACAGGTAAATGATTCCTCTCTGCTGCAGCTTGAAGGAGTATCAGTCAAGCCTTCCTGGTTTAATTCCTTGGTAATGTGCATACACAGATACGCAAATTGCACAGAGTAAATTTAGGAAGAGAAAATATTGAGTCAAAGGGTGACATTTTGTTTTCCATGGCCAGGTCCTCCAGCAGCCCTGCTGGAGCTTTCCCTCTCTGAATGTTAGTGGAGGTACCTCAGCACTTTGATTTTTGCAGTAAGATTTCAAAGCCTAAAAAACTTCTAACGTGGCATTTTACCCTGGTAAAGCTGATGGCAGTGCTCCTGTACAGTTAGAAATTCACTTTTTATCCCCACAACCATCTGTGTCTCTGTTCTGGCTGCCACTGGTTCTCCATTCAACCCCAGATCCATTCAAGAGCAATCCTCTCTTTGAAGACGTTAAAAATGCCTGCAGGCAGAGGGAGAATTGGGTTTTGTGTGACCTTGTCTACTGAGATGCTTTCTCCAGCTCTGGCTGTGTATTAGCACTCCCACCCAAGAGCAGGACAGGCAGGACAGGGAGCAGGAGGGCATTCCTTGGTCCCCAGCACTGCTCTGGGTGCTCAGGACAGCACCACAGGTGTCACACAGAGCTGGGACATGGCCCCTGCTGGAACCCATCACTATTTCAGAGCACCAGACCAGACCAAACCATCTCAAACTGTGGTTGCTCTCCAAAGAATCAACAGGAGTCACACATCAAACCAGGCTGGTTTGCACCTTGGGTCAGGAGCTTCCTATTTCCACTTACAGAGTAGGAATTGTGTGCCAAGAATAAATGTTGTCCATGGAGAAAGGTCCTCTTTTCCTGAAGTTCTTTTCTCTCACTCTGTGTTTCATCTTTCCCCTGGTTTGTGTGGATGTGTTTATAAGAGAGGTGGGAACCGTTCTTCTGGCCACAGAATGGGAAAAGGAAGGGAAAAGAGAAGGAAAAGAGAAGGAAAAGAGAAGAAAAGAGAAAAGAAGAGAAAAGAAGAGAAAAGAAAAGAAAAGAAGAGAAAAGAAGAGAAAAGAAGAGAAAAGAAAAGAAAAGAAAAGAAAAGAAAAGAAAAGAAAAGAAAAGAAAAGAAAAGAAAAGAAAAGAAAAGAAAAGAAAAGAAAAGAAAAGAAAAGAAAAGAAAAGAAAAGAAAAGAAAAGAAAAAAGAATCAATGCCTTACCGTCCTCTGGGCGACCAGGACCATGATGGTGGCCAAGGCAAAGACGAGCAGCGCACCCAGGATGGCGATGATGAAATACAAACACACTTTGTTAGTGGCCCCAAGCCTCCTGGAAACAGAGTCTTCATTCACATCCATGGCTGATTCATGCGAGTCCTTCAGCTGAGAAACTGTTTGCTCCTGTGCCTGGCACATTCTTATATAGCCCTCGAGGCACCGCTCTGGGTCTCCCCTCGCTCGGGTTCAAGTTGCAGCCCATCTCTGCTCCTGGCAGGATTTTCCCCCTTCATCCTGGCTCATGTGATCTGGAAAAAAAACTTCATCACTTGCTGTAGAAAGCAAGAGGGCCCCGGGGGCGTGAGGCAGGAGGCAGCTGTGAGCAGGGGAAGGAGCTTCATGTTCTCGCTCAGGATTTCTGCGCCGAGCTCCTGCGCCGCAGCCGAGGTTTCTGATGTCAGAAGGTGAGCAGACACCAAGGTCCCCCGCCCTGCTGCTGGCTCGCTGTGAAATGGGCACATATGCAAATTCTCTTTCATTTTATACTCGCTGCAGCTGCTGTTGGGCTCAGGGAGTCGCCCCGAGCTCTGCCTTCCTGTTGTGCACAGAAAGCTCTTCTGCTTCCCAGCGCCGAGCGACCTCTGGAGCTGTGGCCACCAAAAGGTGACTTTTGGGCAGCTCGGCTGTGCCCTGGGGTGCCCCGAGCACAGCAGCACCTGCCAGGGGAGGGAGGGAGGAGATGGAGCTGCTGCAGCCCCACCTGCAGCCCTGGCCAAAGTTTGGGGCACCAAACCCTGAGGGTGTGCCCAGGGCAGGACAAGCAAGGTGGTGATAATGGACTGCTGAGGACATCTGAGGTCACTGCGTTTGTCCAGGCTGGAGCAGAGAAGGCTGAGGAAGGGACTTTAGGGCAATCCTCACCTTCCTCACAACAGACAGGACAGGAGCTGCTGATCCCCTCCCTGGGGACCAGGACAGCACAGGAGGACAGGGGACAACGGAGCTGGATCAGGCTGGACATCAGGGAAAGGCTCTTCCCTCCGAGGGTGGTTGGTCACTGGAACAGGCTCCCTGCAGCACTGACCCTGCCCGAGGGTCAAGGAGCATCTGGAGGATCCTCTCAGTCCTATGATTTTGTTTTAGGCAGTCCTGGGAGGAGCAGGGAGTTGGACTCAATCCTTTTTGATCCCTTCCAACCCAAGATATTCTATGATTCTATGACTGCTCTTGCCTGTAGACGTCTGGGTGAGATTTTCATTGAAGAATTTCATTGAAATGTGTCAGAAACACGTTTTTGATGCAGGATGCAAGTTCCAGGCAGAAAGAAAGCAGTGACACTGAAGTAGCTGAAGGCAGAGGTTGGGATGCACCCACAGGGGATGTCTGTAATCCCAGGATTATTTGCAGTCAGGGAATTCCTGCTCACTTCTCTCCTGTCCTAGCCTGGGACTGTCCCCCTGGCTTTGCACAGAACTCAAATGTGGTTTGTTTATCTGGAGGCATTCCTGTCCTATGGCAGTGTTAAAGGACCTGCCTGTTTTCTGTGGGATGACCCCTGGCTTTCTGGCCAGCCCAGCTCGAGACAATTGAATATTTTCTGTGGGATGACCCCTGGCTTTCTGGCCAGCCCAGCTCACGACAATTGAATGTTGCCAAAAATGTTCCCAGCTGGATGTGTGTCCCCTTTGGAATAACATCCATGCAAGACAGTTCACCTCTGTAACAGAATCAAAATTCCTTTTGTTATTTGTCTCAGCTATTCCTGATCTCATAATGCAAGGACAGCAAAGAGGATCCTATCCATGGCCCATCCAGCTCAGCACCTTGCCTTCAGCAGTGAGCAGCAAGAAATTCCTTGGGAAGGATATCAGAGCAGAGAGAACAGCTATTTATGAGTGCAGTTCTCCAGTTTCCTCTGATTTGGGCTTGTGGCCTCCCAGATAAAAGGTAGAACTTTTCAATTTTAATCCAATTGTTCTTTACGCCCCTGACATTTTATTATCATTACCACTATCTTTAATAAAATCACTGGAGCACAACACTACAAAGGCTTCTATAGATTTGCAAAGTAGTGTTTTTCAGAGCATCCCTTATCACCATGGGAACAGGCACAACCTGTTTTTACCAGAGACAAAGCAATGAGAAAATGGTCTCGTTTGGTCCAGGCCTCGTGGCTGAGGTGAATCCTCAACTTTTGGGTCCTTCTTGGTGGATGCAAAACTTCAGGACAGCCACGAACAGCAGAGGTTCTTGTTCTGGATATTAATCTTGATTATAAGGGAGAGATTTACACAGCCTTGCCTGGGAAATTCATCTGACCCCTTAAAGCAAATCCACCCTTTGGGAAGCAGCAGGTGGAGATCCCCTGCCAACGTCACAGCTCAATGTCACCTTCCTCAACAATGGGGCAGCTCTGAAATGCAGGAAAATCCCAATTCCCAAGGCTTTGCAGTGACTCTAGAACAGGCAGTTCTAGACTGAGCAGATCCATTTCCCACGGAGGTGGATGATATTCCAGAGGATGATGATGGTGGTGATGGTGGTGGTGGTGGTCATGGGGTAGTTTGGAGGATGTCACCTCGTGTGTGGTGTCATGAGGAGAGCCCAGATCTCAGTGAGCTCATTGGCTGTTAAATTCACACCTGGATGTGCAGGTCAGCTCTCCAAACGCTGAAACACCTGTGCTAAACTTAGGTAACAATAACCAGCTGGTGGTGGTGGCTGCAAAAGGAGAGATCAGTGATGGCTGTGAAGGAAAGTGGGATAAATTTGTGTAAACAAGTGCAGTCTAGATTAAACTGGGCCTGCTGCTTTCCAAGGTAAATCTGATCAGCCCATGAGCACAGCACTGCAAGCCCCCAGGGGGAGCTGGAAATACTGGAATCTGCTGGAAAGCTCCTGTGAAAACAGAATCCCAGAATGGTTTGGGTTGGGGACCTTAAGAGACCCTTGGGGAAGGGACCTTAAAGCCCATCCAGTGCCACCCCTGCCATGGCAGGGACACTTCCCACTGCCCCAGGCTGCTCCAAGCCCTGTCCAACCTGAACACTTCCAGGGATAAAAGAAAATAATGCATTAATTGCAAAGCTGGAAGAAGTGGAATAATTAATATAGTTTAAATTTAAAAAAAGAAAAAAAAAAAGAAGAGTTATTTAGAATGAGATTTTCAGGCAGGTCTAGAGATTTCAAATCACTGATTTGGTTGAGGCACCCCTCATTAAATAGGTGTTTTGGGGTGGTCTGGCTGTCTATTCTGGCTTGGAGGTGATGATGTTCTTTCAACCATCACAACATCACTGCAAACCTTTCACACTCTCACCTGCCTGGCTATGCTGATTCCCAGAGCACGGTTCACTGTTTCATGCCTTCTGCCCAATGTTGCACCAATTTTCCCCAGCTCTGGTTCAAGAGGTTAAATAGCAGGTGCTCGCCCCAAATTTGCGTCGGCACGAGCTGTGTCCTCGGCAGCCAAGAGCTTTGCATAAAAGGGCAGGGAGCGAGAAAACAACTGAACCACAAAACCAACAGCTCTAATTATTTCTTGGTAGATATTACAAGTGACTGCCTTTGGCAGAAAAAATACAAAATATCCCAGCCTGTTGTTAGTACTCAGTGTTCTACTCCTCGGCTGGAAGGAAATGAACTCACTGAGAGATGAGAACGCATCCATGTGGTCGCTGGAAATTCACCCTTGACTGAAGCTGTGAAAACTGAAACCTTTATCAAAGCCATGAATGCCCAATTTTTGAGAGATGTGTGGGTATCCAGCTGCCACTGAAATCCAGGGGGTGAAGAGTGTAGGTGCCTTTAGAAGTTTCTGGGTTTATATATGAACTGTGCCCATTTCTTGTCAAATCCATCACCCATGTTTACATCCATGTCGTTCACTCCCACATCATCTTGGATCTAAGATCCAAGAGGGCTCAGAGAAGATGCACCATAATGAATATTTTATTACCCTGAGCGATTCCTGCCATCATCCTAACTGGGCGTCATTGACAGTGAAGATGCTCTCAGGCTTCTTGTGGAATCAGAGAATTACAGAGGGGTTTGGGGTGGAAGAGACCTTAAAGATCTTCTCATTCCAACCCTGCCAGGGCACAGGGACACCTTCCACTGTCCCAGGTTGTTCTGAGCTCCATCCAGCCCAGAATGAGATGATTTTCAAGGTCCTCTATCCTCAGTGAGAGACTCCAACCCGTGCAGGGTTCTCCAGCTCCCTCGGAGCTGCAGATTGCACACACATGAAGGTGCGAGCACATGTGGAGATCACTTGATATGGAAATGCAAAATCAGTAAATTGGGGTGGCTGCAAACAGCCTCAGCACTCCGAGATGAATCACTGTTTGTTGGGGCTTTGTTTCCTCCCGTGAATCACTCCCGTGTTGTGCCGTGGGGTTCTGTTCATCCTCCACGTCTCAGCCCTTGGCCAAGGGTGAAAACCTCATTTGGGTTTATTTTTTAACTGTATTTATTAGAATCTCTGTCCATTCCCGTGGTCCTAAGCAAAGCTGACTGCTGACTGAAGGAAATGTCACTCCCATATCTCGTTCCCAGCACTGCTGTGATGACACCTTTGGCTGTCACCACAAAATACTTTTTTGAGGGAGCTGCTGCCTATCTCCCATCTCTCATCCCAGCCTCCTGCTCCTGCAGCCTCTTGGAGGCTTTCCAACCTTCTTTTCTCATTTTGTTTCTCAAATTAGATCACTGGATAAAAATAGACATCAGACAGGAGGAAAATGAGGGGGAAAAGGAAAGGTTAAAGCTGCTGCTGTGCAGTATTATCTCCTTGGGAAGCTACAGAAGGTTTGTTCATGCTGTGCTGCTGCCTCCCCTGCTCAAAAGAATCATATCACTCTGTCTTGTAAGAATATGGAAAATCAGGTCTATTAAATTAGCTGAAAATTGGTTATAGGGGAAAAAAGCCACCTCTTGATGCTGCAGTGGACATGCATCATCCATCTCCTTTGGAGTGCAGGTAGGAAGCAGAGGCATTAGGAGAGATAATAAAATGCAATAATAAAACAATACAAAAGGAACAGTTCTAAAATGCAATAACTTCCACAGATTTGTCAGAGGAAGCCTCTGGGAGTTTGTCTGCCGAAACACACCCTGAGTTCTTCCCATGGGGCATCCCCCAAACAGGGGAGATGGAAACCTGTGGTGCCTTTCAGCAGCACTTGAGAGAGTCAGTCCAAGGGGAAAAACTCATTTTTTGGTATGAAACCCCTCGGTATTCTGCTTAATGATCAGAAAAATTAATGCATTAATTGCAAAGCTGGAAGAAATGGAATAGTTAATATAGTCTAAATTTTAAAAAAAATAGGCAGAGTTATTTAGAACGAGATTTTCAGGCACATCTAGAGATTTCAAATCGCTGAAATTCCAGTTACTCTGCTACAGAGCACCAGAAGGACATCCATTTCCCACAAGGTTCTCATAATTTCTTGAAGCCAGGCTATTTCTGTGTGATTCCAGAAGCATAATGTAAAAGTGAGCCACCCAGAAGTAATTCAGACTCTCTTGCATACTCTGGGGTCTAATTAATAAAATAAAAAAAAAAAAAAAAAGAAGAAAAAAAAAAGAATAAAAAAGAGAGGATTTTATCAGTTTCAAGTTCATTAAGAGAGAGAAAAAGGACATTTCCACTTGCTGGTGTGAATGTGGTTCCTAAAGTCTCTGGATACACCTGGAAATCTTGGCCTGAGAGAATCCATGGCGTGGGTTTGGGTCAGTGGGAGGAATTTCTATATTTCTGTATTAATGCATGGATTTGGGGAGCAGGAAGAAATAACCATGAGCACTAAAACCCCAGGAAATGAAGGGACAGCTCCTGTTTGATTGTGCTGATGTTGGGTGAGGTCTGCAGAGAACACCCCAGGGCCTTGTGTGGGGTGAGGGGCACTGAGCCTGGCACCAGCTGTGCCCAGGGCTGGCACAGAGAGGCAGCAGCACCACAGAGTGATCTTACCCTCAACATCTGCAGGAGAACAGAATTTGGGTCAGAAAGGACCCTGTAGATCAGAGAGTTTGACATCTTGTTTGGGAAAGGGCACAGAGGTGATCCCAAACCCCTGGAAAATGCTTAGGATAGGCAGGGTCTGGAGTGGTTCAGCTGCAATAATCAGAATATTCCCCTGTGTGAGGATGAAAATTCTACCAACTGGCCATGGGAAGAAGTGGAATTGTAACTAAATTTGGTCAGTCTGTTTTAGAGCAAAAGCCAATTTGCGTTCCCTCTGTATAACTATTGAAAGCTTTTGATAGAGAGATGAGAGATCTGAGGTCAGATTGAAAATAACCAAACTTTCACAGGAATCACATAATCTCTGGTTAGACCTCACTAGGAGAGCAGAATTACCTCACAACTGCATTCACCTGGCAGTTTTAGGTACCCAGATTAGGAACAAAAACCCCACAAAAGCTGGAGTTCAACATTTGACAGCTCCTCCATCTCCCTGTGTTTTATAAACAGCGTTCACACACCAAACCCTGCTGGGCAATAACCTGAGAACCACTGAAAAATCAAAGTTTCACTAGCTTGAAATGCAGTCCTTACATCATGGGAAGTGCAGAATTGTGGGGTGAAAGTCTATTTATAATTCTGGCAGGTTGAAAGGCTTTGTTAGTTCAACTTTCTCAAAATAAGAAAGCTCTATCACTCTCCTTCTCAGGGGAGAAATGGTGAAGTTGTTTATTTTTTTCCATCCCTGTAGGGCAAATAAGGAAAGATCTTGCAAAATTCCCACTTTAGAGTGCCTCAGGTGCCAGGGCTGCCTTCTGTCACTCAGCCTGGGATGGATTTATCCTTACAGCACCTGCTGGGCTGGGACAGTGTTGGTGTTCCTCCCTGTTAAAGATGGATGTGGAGCTCCAGAAGGTGAAAGTGCCTCTGTACAGCCTCAGGGGTTAAATAGAGCTGTGCCCTCCAGCCTGGGAAACCACAAAAACTCCCTGAAGCAGTCCCCAAGGCTCTGCAAAGTTGGTGGAAGTGGCTCAGGAGCGTGGGCACAAACAGAAAAGCTGCAAGGAGGGACAGAGTGCTCAGCCAAAATCTCCCCAAAAATTGATGTTAAAAGGAAGAAATACGAGCTGTCTCCTCAGGGGGACAGGAGCTTTCTGTCCAGATATGAAAGTGGTAAAAGTCTTAAGAATGACACAAGAATGTTGTTCCAAAACGCCTTAAAAAGGATGGAAGTCACCTAGAGTGGCATTAATGGTGATGGGCACAAAAACTTGGGAAAAAAACCATCTGGAAGCTGCTGGGAGCTTTTGGATTTGAGCTTGTGCCTGGGACACCTTCGAGCATTAGGGCATCACCACTGTGCATTTACATAGGGCAGGGAAACTGTGTAAATCACAGGAGAATGAGAAAGGAAAACCAAAATATTCAGCCTTGAGTGACAGTCCTTGTTTGTCCCCACGAAGGTAATTGTCAGGTAAAATCCTGCATCTGCCAGCATTTTCTCTGGAATGGTTAGCCTGAAAATATCCAGAGCCTTTTCAGAGCTGTGTTTCTTACCCTCAAGAAGGCACACCCACTCTGGATCCTGCTTGGTTTGCCCTCTGTGGGATTAAGGTTGGCATTTCTTTCTTTGATTCCAGCCGTGCATACAAAACTCTGTGCTTTCCCATTGATATGCACATCATTTCTACTTCAGCTTCTCTCGAATTAATGCAACCCCGGAATCTTTGCAATGTCACTCTCGATTTACAAAGGCTGGAAAACTGAATCCTGCCCATTCTTGAATTCTGCCCCCCTCTTATTCCTTTCTTTGATGCCTTTGTGTAAATGTCTTGGGACTTCTTGGGCAGGTTTTGCTGGTGGGAAAGCAAGATTTTCCCCTGTGAGAAGGGCTGGGCTCTGAGATGTCTGAAGGACATTCAAGAGAACCCATCAACACGAGCCACTATGACAAAGAGAAAAGGTTTTTCTGGCAAAACTACTTTTCCATACTTTTTCCCTAGATTTTTCCATCCTGGAGGCCTGCCAGCCTCCATGGGGTCACAGAAGGGTTAAGGTTGGAAAGGATCCTAAAGATCCCTGTATAATGTGTATGCAATTTTATGGACATTGCAAATTAGCGTATCTCCCTAAAATTCCCAATAAGAAACTTAATAAATGAAGCAATTTGTCCCCCTATTCTAATTGCCTCCCCCTAAATGAGGCTAGAGCCCAATTTACAAAATATGTTCCAGAGAAAAGGCTCCAACCAAGGTTGAAGCCTTGTGTTTTTGATAGCATAGATCTCTTTGGCCTCTTACTGCAAATGTTTGGTCTTTCTGCTCTGCAGAACCCCAAACTAAGCTAAACATCAGACTACAAAAATGACAAGTGTGTAGGCTAGGGGTGCAAGGGTGGATAAAGGGTACAAAAATAGGAAAGGAGTATAAAAAATGTATAAAAAGAAAAGGCAAAAATCATCAGGCATCACCAGAGGAAGGAATGCCACAAGGGGAGGTTCAGCCATGCCTTCAGAGGTGCCACCACGAGCTCAGCAGCATTTGGGGACCTGTGTGTTCCCAGAGCAAAGTGACAATTCCCAAGGAGTCCAAGCTTTCCCTGTGGGGTCCAGGAGCTGTGCTTTGCTGAGTCAGCAGCAAACACCTCCCAGAGCAGCCCAAGGTGATGCTGAACTCAGCGAGCAGACCTGACCTGCGGTTTCATGCAAATCCTTTTTCCTTCTTTTAGTCTGCGTGGGTTTCGTGCCCCCTAAATTTCGCTCTCAGTTTCAGGTGTGAATGAATTCAACACCTTTAGGTGAAATTCAGCTAAAAGAAACTCCCCAGTTCGGACTGCTTTCAGTACAAACCTAAGCAAAACCACAGAATTGCTCATGGTTTCCAGACTGAACCATAGAGTTCACCTTGTTTTTTGGAGTTTCATGATGAAATTTTCATGGAGTCTGAAAAAGAATAAGACACAAAACTTTGAAGTGTGACCTGTCCACTTCTGCTGAAACATAGGGTTTTCTTTTAGACACTTATATGTAGAGATTTTAGATAAAAGTTAATTCTGTTAAAATCAACCAGAATAGAAAAAGATGCAGAACTTAGTTAGAAAGAAATTAATGATTAAATGCAGAGTAGCCTTTTGATTATTTGATATTTTCTCAGCTGTGCTTAGAATAGACAATTAATAATTTTAAGAAAAGAGGTTCAAAGGAGAGCCTAGACAGTTAAAACTTTGCCCAGATGCAGCCTACTTAGAAGCAATAGAAGAGAGCCTTGGGAGTTTTCCAGGGTCAGATGTATTGTCAAAAACCAGAAAGGTAAGAAGGTGACACTGAGGAAGACTCATATTACTTCATCCAAAGCAGCCCTCAGACTCAAATTAATGACCACCGACTCAATTCCATTGCAGGAACTGAGCATGCTTAATGACTTTTTACTAATTTCCATCCAAAGCAGGGAATGGGAGGTGCTTATGCTAAATATGCATTATTGTGATAGATAAATAAGTTCTCTGTTGCATTGTTACTCTGGAGCTGTACATTTGGGAGCTATCCCTGCAGCTCAAATAAACATTCACTTTCTAACCTTAACAAGTTAGAGAGTCTCTGTCTGTCTCAGGTGGATATCGATATTAGATCTATAGCTGCATTTTAATAATTCACTGCCTGCTGGGAATAGAATGGTTGGCAATGGAAATATTTGCTGCACAGAGACGTTTCTGTGTTCCCCAGTTGGTTTTAAGTGAAAATAGATTGATTTATTTGCCCTCCTCGGCTCCTGAGCTTTGGGCTTGGTTTAGGCCCTTGCTTTGGTCTTAGCATGGTTTCATTTCATGCCTGGAAGACAAAAAAATCATGGATTCTTTGTCATGGTGGGAGATCAGTGCAGGCATGGCATAGCCAGGTCTGTATCTTCTGTATCCCAGGTTTAAAGAGATTTAGAAAATGATAAAATTCGGGTGGTTTTCTCTTTTATTGATTATTAGGGGTTTCTTACAGTAGAGATTAAAACTTGGATCATTTCTAAGTCAGGGAAGCCATCAAGCTCAGGGTAACTCAGGGTATCACACTCCTGTGAGTGTGGTGCTCACGAAACGTCTTGAAATAATCCATTTTGCTTAATTCCTTAGAAATGACCTTATTGAGCACAGCTGAACCAGGAAACTCAACTAGACTGGAAGATTTCATTTTAAAAGACAGCCAGCTTTCAGCTCAGAGACTTCCAGTCAGGATAGACCTGCCATTTCTTCCAGAGAATCACAACAATATTAAACTACCTGCAGTCTCACGTATTTGCTTCTCTTTTTTGTTGCATTGACAGAGCCAGAGAGAAAAGAAGAAAACCTTGTGGATAATTTTTCCTCAGTCATTAACTCTCATTTCCACTGGTCAAAATTTTCTTTCCCTTAACCTATGTTCACAAGGATCCAGGTTCAGATTTCCTTCTTTCCCCAGCTGGAATAAATAAATAAATAAATGAATAAATAAATGAATTAATACATGAATGAATGAATGAATGAATGAATAAATAAATAAATAAATAAGCCAAATTTCTCAGCTTTCTCTCAATAAAGAGAAAACCTGTACCTGATTTTCCCTGCTCGATGGAGAGTGTGACTTCTCAAAACACAGAGGAAGGGAAAAATGCAGCTTCAAACAGTGTTTTGAATGAATGAAATGAAAACACAGCGAAGAATTGAAAGTTTGAGGCACCCACTCAAATGCAAAAAATATCCCCTTTCTCTGTGGCCACTGCTAAATGTAACGAGGCAGTTTCAGGATGTGTCTGATACATTGGTTTGGTTGGGTTTTAACTATTTTCTAGAGGAGGTTGGTAAAACCCAGACTGGAAGGAAACCTGATTTCACATCTGGGCTCTGCCCAGGGCTGTGTCCCTGCCATGTCCCACCCTGGTGGCTCTGGGAGAAAGGAGCATGGCACAACCTCCTTTGGAAATGGGAGGAGGTATTGTCCCTTTAGAGGAGATATTCAGGATTTTGCCTCGAGTTCCTTAGGCCAGAAGCCCAAGCGAGGGAAGCAGTGCAAGGAAAGCCACCGAGATGTGCTCTGCTCTTCTGTGTTTGGAAATCCATCATATGCTTGCCATTCACGAAGATGTTGAACCCAGCTCTGAGCCCCTGATAATGGGAAAATCTCTGTGCCTAAATCCAGGAGTTTTCACCCTGCAGCTCAAATTGTGTTACAGGAAAGATCTCCTTGGTTTTTACAATTTTACAGACAGGAAAACTCAGGCAAAGGATTGAGAAGTGACTGATGGAGCAGAGACACCCCAAAAACTTTACCAGATGAATTGGGCATGTGAGATCCATGGAGCTGCAGTGGGATTTTCCCCTGAATTCCAATAGGTTCATTGGCCAGAGAAAAAATCCACAAGCAGTTGTGACAGGAGGTTGTCCCTGTTGTCCCAGCTGAGCCTGAGCTGGGCAAGGCAAGGAATGAGGGGGGGATGTGGTGAAGATCATGAGGAGGTGGTGGTGTAGGTTGTGAGAGAAGATGAAGCAGCTTCGACACGAGCAAACTTCAAGTTTGGAATTTCAAAAAGTCGACTCGACATTTCTGCTGTGGCAGATAAACATCTCTTTTATGGCTGGGAATCATCCTTTTTCTGTTTATAAATAGAAAAAAAAACAACAAGTCGCCTCATGTTATTTCCTCTGGGGCTTTTTGGGGGTGGATATTTGTGGGTGGTAAACAGCCCACAGAGAAGTTGTTGTGATTATTAATCGATATGAGGCAGGGGAGGGCAGGGGCTGGAGCTGAGATGAGCCAGGCTTGGGCTCACCACAACCCAAATATAGGTGAGGGAGGGACAGCCCAGCCCAACTGCCGCTCTGTGTTATGATTTATATCCCTACCAGCATTTTGCTTGCCAAAAGACAATTTAGGCAGAGGCACACATGATGCTGGTGATTTTTGTCTTTTCTTTTTATACCTTTTTAATATATTTTTATACTCTTTCCCTTCCCTGGTACCCTCTATACACACTCCTTGTATCTTGCACAAACACTCCTTGTACTTTAGCCCTACATGTTTATAACTTTTGCAGTCTGATATTTAGCTTAGTTTGGGGTCTTGTAAAGTGAAGAAGACCAAACATTCATATTCTCTCAGAACTAGAGGCTCCAACCTTGGACAGAGCCTTCTCTCTGGAACATATTTTTGTAAACGAGGCTGTTATCTCATTTGGGGCGGAGGGGCTCATTAGAATAGGGGATGATTACTTCATTTATTAAGTGTCCTATCGGGGGGGTTTAAGTAGATAAGCTAATTTTGTGAGGTCCATAAAAATCCAGTACGCGTTGTACGGGGCTTGGTTCTGGCTCGTCGCTCACTCCTTGGTGTGTTTTCTGCCTTTGACGAGTCTGGGCACCTCGGATCCTATTAAACCAAGGTAAATTCCCTTTTCCCTCTACTGCTGTGTCTGCTTCATATTTTTCCTAGCTGATAAGGCATCACACAGACCTGAAAGCCTAAAAACTAGAAATGAGACATAAAGGCTTTGACAAGCAGCTGGGCAGGGTGAGCAGAGCACCTCAGGAAGGGCTTTAGCCTTGGTGTTGGCTTTGGGGAGAGAAAAGGGAAAGCCTTTCTGCACTCCCAGGTGAGCTCTGACCTTGGGGACAGTCCCAGCGAGTGACAGCTGCTGAGTCTGGGCCAGCAGGATCAGCCAAGATAGCCCAACCCCTGTGGGTGATTTGGGATGTGCTGGGGTACATCTGGCCAGGCTTTAGGGTGACCCTCAGGGCAGCCCAAGCATCAGGTGTGAAACAACTTGGAGCTTCTCAGGTGCCCAGAGCAGCTCTGGCTGCCCCTGGATCCCTGGCAGTGTCCAAGGCCAGTCTGGACAGGGCTTGGAGCAGCCTGGGACAGTGGGAGGTGTCCCTGCCATGGCAGGGGTGGCACTGGATGAGCTTTAAGGTCTTTCCAACCCAAACCATTCTGGGATTCTATGAAATATTGCAGTGGATTCCCCTCCTCTCTGAAATGCCATTTCACTGAAAGCAAAACCGAATTTTGGAAAGATGATCATTCTGATAAAACTTTTCAAAAATTAAAAAAAAAGCCCCTTATATTTTAATAAGCTTGAAAGACACAACTTCAGCATTTTGGGAATGGAATGATTTAATTTTTCTTTAAAAATGACGTTTTGTTTTGGAACTCTCCACTTATTATTTTATTTATTGAATGTATTTATTCAGTTTGAAACTGTGGGAAAAATTAAGCCTTTTGATCTATGTTTGCTACATTTTAGTGGTGGAAAAAGGGACTTTTTCCATTGAGATACATTTCTATTTTTTTTTTTGCAAATAGAATTTATTCTTAAGCTTCCTCATTACAAACAAAACATGACAGCTAATTAATTCCTGACGAAATATTTGCCTCAGTGGTGGTTTTCCGGTGATAGCAAACTGTCAGCACTTCTATTCAGCAATTCAGGGAGCCTTCCGTGACTGCCAATCCAGTGGATTTCATAACACTTTGGAAAAGGCTCCGTTTGCTTTGTTTCCTGGAGAAACAAAGAATTCCTCAGAGCGGCAAGGGCTGGTGGTGATGCACAGCAGGGGCAGGGAGCAGCAGGCAGAAAAAACAGGTGAACATAGGAAGAGGTGGAGAAGGAAGGAGTTGTAGGGATAGGTGAGGGATTAGGTGGCTAAAAAATTAAATTTGTGGGTCCAAGGGAATGGGAAGGATGTTGTCATGAAGGTTTCACGGGAGCTGGGCACAAGAAGAGGTGCCCATCCTTGTGGGGCACTGGCACAGGGGACGGAGCCAGGCAGAGCAGCAAACACTGGTGGCTACACTGAATTTCTTTGGGAATTACTTTGGGCACCATTTTTCTGATTGAGCCAGCAGTTGGGCCAGGGATTCTTCATGCAGAAGGATTTTCTATAGGCAGCCTTTGGGGCTTTTTTGTCTCTATCCTTCTAATGCCAAAATCTAAATATTTTGCCTGGGAAGGGAAGGTTTGGGAAGGTTTGGGAAGGTTTGGGAAGGGAAGGTTTGGGAAGGTTTGGGAAGGGAAGGTTTGGGAAGGGAAGGTTTGGGAAGGGAAGGTTTGGGAAGGTTTGGGAAGGGAAGGTTTGGGAAGGGAAGGTTTGGGTAGGGAAGGTTTGGGAAGGTTTGGGAAGGTTTGGGAAGGTTTGGGAAGGAAAGGAAAGGGAAAGGGAAGGAAAGGGAAGGAAAGGGAAGGAAAGGGAAGGAAAGGGAAGGAAAGGGAAGGAAAGGGAAGGAAAGGGAAGGAAAGGGAAGGAAAGGGAAGGAAAGGGAAGGAAAGGGAAGGAAAGGAAAGGAAAGGAAAGGAAAGGAAAGGAAAGGAAAGGAAAGGAAAGGAAAGGAAAGGAAAGGAAAGGAAAGGAAAGGAAAGGAAAGGAAAGGAAAGGAAAGGAAAGGAAAGGAAAGGAAAGGAAAGGAAAGGAAAGGAAAGGAAAGGAAAGGAAAGGAAAGGAAAGGAAAATGACAGTGCACATTGGGGACCTACAAGTCAGAGCAAATCCCAGTCATCAGCAGAGTCTGATAAGCATAACCCCGGTGAGTAGTTCACTGGGTGCAGCCATTAAATGGCAATTAATCTGTTTGATTAATTGAGAGGTAGAGGAGGAGGTGCCCCAAGAGCTCAGGTTACCACAGGATACAGTCCTAGACGGCTGCACAGCCCACAGCCTGAGCTTTCAACACTCCCACGGAGGAATTTGTTGTGATAGCCATCTCGTGAGCAAAGAACTGCCAGCCATGAAATGCTGGGGCTCCAAAACTGGGAGAAAATGGTTCAGTGACTCATCAATTCATTGGAAAAGGCACTTTCAGGTTGACCAAGCCTGCTCATGAATTTGAGTCGGGTTTTGCTGAATGGTTGAGGTGAAACCTCAGGTTTAGGGAGTGCTGAATCACCAGAATCAGACAAGATAAAGTGGTGGTTTAGATCCAAGATTACTTGCTTGGTTTGCCAAAACCTGAGACAGATGATGGAGGTATTTTTCCTCATCCATTACCAGGCTGATTGAGTTATGGATGGATGCCATAATAACAGATGTAATCTCCCCCTCTGAGTAATTCAGAGCACAGATTTGAGCAATCTTCCTCCATCTTCCAGAAATCATTGCTGCGATGCACAAATGAGAATACCATAAACTGAATGAAAGCACAGGGAAATACCTGATAATAATTCCATGAAAACTGCAAGCTAAAATTCCCTCCCTGGGACTCACAGAATGAGTACCTGTCAGAGGAGTCTGTGAATTCAACCACTGAGGGCCTGGACTGAATGGAGATCAACAACCCTTTCAATATTAGTTGGGTAAAGACGAAACTCTCTCTTATTTTAAAGTTAATCTTCATTTTTATGTCAGGGGCAGCAATAAGCACAGAAAGGTGTGTTCCATACATGCAATAAAACCATTCTGCAGCCAGCAGGGGCAGATTGTCCAGAGCCACTTCACCATTGGAATCACAGAAAGGTTTGGGAGGGACCTTGAAGGTCATCTTGTTCCACCCCCTGCCATGGGCAGGGCCACTTTCCACTGTGCCAGGGTGCTCAGAGCTCTGTCCAGCCTGGCCTTGGACACTGCCAGGGTCACCAGCTGCTGTCCTTGGTCCCTGCAATGAGCCAGAGCACTGTGCTGGGCCAGCCCAATCACCCCTCCAGCCCAGTGCACCATCAGCAATAATTAAGTACAGGATTTGGGAGGGAGGAAAAGCTACAGCTAAAACACAGCAGGCATTCACCTGAGTGAGCTCGTCTCTGAGTCCAGCTGCACCCTGTGACAATGATATCTGTCATTTAATTGTGCAGTGTAGAAAAGAAGTGTTCTTTTCCCTTACTTTAAATGCTGGAGGGTTTGTTTTGCTGCTGTGCTCCTTAGGTTTGTTGGATCATGGCCTGGATTCACCTCTGGCTCGCTGCCTCCACTCAGTCAAGATTTAATAGGGATCTTTCGTACCACTTCATTTTGAAATCAAGAGAGAGAAACAGAACTTTTCCAAAGGGGATTGTCCAGTTTACTTTATGCATCTGCTTCAGCAGGGCATGGCTCGTGTCCTGTCCCTCTGCAGAGACTCTGAGAGCTCCATCCCTGCAACACTGCAATGTCTGGCTGTGCAGGGCAGCAGCTGCCAGAAGTCTCAGACAATGGGAAAGAAGAAGGAAAACCAAAAGCAAGGTGTGGTTTTGCTATGAGCCCTGCAGGGCTGCCACACCTGGAGGGCTGTGACCCCTGTGAGAGAGCGAGCAGGAGGGATCGTGTGCCCGAGTTTTATCTTGGAGCAAAAGGCATTAAAAGTGATCACAGGGGAAGGGGAAGGTGTCTCTGCTGCTTTCTGGGAGGAGGCAGCACAGCAGCTGCAGGACCCTGACCCAAGGGGACCCAGAGCTGAGCCCCATCCCCTGCCAGGAGGGATGCAGCCCTTCCGAGGCCAGCCCGGCAGGGAAGCACTGAGCAGCTCTGCTTGGCGTTGAGAGCTTTATCTGACAGCAGAAAGCACCAAAATTATGAAGAAAAACTGAAATGAAGCACTATTTGCTCGTTAAAAGAGCTGAGGCAGCTTTTTAGGTTTGTTTTCATTTCAGCGGCTGCCAGGTCATTTTTAATTTTGATGTGTGTTAGTTCTCCCATCCCTCCAGATGCAGGCACAGTGAGAACACACCTCAGGCTGCCTGACAGATTTCTGGTGTGGTTTTGTAAGGTTTCCTGAGAATCAGAGGACATTTCTTGTTTTGCAGCTTCACAGAAACCCACAAGTGCCGAGTGCTTTGGTGCTCTAACAAACAGGTCAGTGAGGTGAGAGGTTACCCAGGGGCACAAATTTGGGCTCTGCCCTGGGCACTTTGTCTCCTGGGCCCTGGCACAAAGCCACACTGAGGCTCCTGGTGGCCCCTGAGGGATTGGGATGTGCCAATGAGGTTCTGGAGCTGCAAGGAGAATGTGGTTTATCTTTACCAGCACCTGTGGCAAATTCATCTCAGAGCCTCCCACAGGGCACCCTGTGCTGTGTACACAGTGATGCACAGAGAGCAGGAGGAGGGAGTTGGTTGTGTCAGATGTTCCCCTGGAGCTGGCGATTTTAGTTTTGAAAAGAAAAAAAAAAAAATTAATGTACTTTCTGTTGTTTTTTTTAATTGTTTTTCTTTTTTCTTTCACAGAGGACATTTGGTGGAAATTATTACACCAGAGGCAAGCAGGCTCTGTCTGTGTGCTGAGCTCTCCCTATCCCTGTGCCTCGAGATGAGGATGTGAAGGAATGGGGATGGCAGTGTGTCTTGGATTAGAGACAAATCTCCTAGGTGGAAAGCACTCCGAACAGGTGCCTCCCCCACAGCAAAGGCTTCTGGCACCCCTTCCCCCCCCCCAACAACAGAATATCTCAGCCTAAAGTGGAAAGAGCTGTTTAATTAACAGACCACACAGTGGAAGGGGAAAGGGGAAAAGGAGTCATTAAACCTGAATAAACAGCTGATGAACTTTAGTGTCCTTTTCCTCAGGTGTAGCTTCCCTTTCCGGGGTCCCCAGAGGGGTCGGGTGGAGTTGCTCCAGTGGCTCCCTGGACAATTCTCGTCCGCTGTCCTCCAGGGCTCCTCAGGTTCTTGGATGAGAAAGCAAGTCGAAGAAAAGGGTCCAAAAATGATGAAAAAAACAATCCCAGGGGGAAAAAACCCCAGAAAAACAAAAAAACAAAACAAAACAAAACAAAACAAAACAAAAAACAAAAAAAACCCAAAAAACAACCAACCAAAATAGCCAGGAAAAAGTTTCAAACCATCCCGCACTGGCAGAGCTTTCTCCCAGCTGCGGGACACAGTTAAAGCTACAGGACCATATTTCTGCTCATGTATACAAATGATAGGGAATACAAAATATCATTATGCTACCCCAGGACACAGTGGAGGGAGGAAGGGGATGATGCTTTTGGCCCTGGCAGTGATTTTCTCTGTGTATTGAACTGTCTCTGTACTCGGGTTTTGACACAGGTAAAATGGAATTTCACAAGATTTGGTGTGTTTCTGGGGTTCCAATAGGAAGTAATTTTCAGCAAATTTCTCTGTGAGAAGAAAAATTCAATGGAAAAAGAGGAAGGATGAGGAACATTTATTTTGCCTTCCTTCCCATGCCCATGTGGACAACACCAGGCATACAAGCAAAGATTTAAAGAAAGCCTTTTTCCATACAGAAAACCCTCTTCCCTACATGGGAGAGAGCAAGAAAAAAGCAAAATAGGAGAAACCAATGGCACCGGGTGATCAATGAACCAAGCCATCTGTCTTGCCCCAACCACAGCATCACATCATGGGTTTTCACTTTCTCCCAAACAGCCTCATCCTGAGGGCCAGGCTGCTTCGAGCTGATGGTTCTGTGCCTCGGAGGGACCAGGCTCTCACCAGGGAAGGCACTTCTGGAGAATTTCTGGTATTTCTCTTTCTTGATAGGTGGTAGGAAGCTCTGGAACACTATAGTCTCTTGTACTAGAACATCTGAAACCTCTCTTGAAAGGATGAAGATGTGAAAAAATCATTTTGTGACTCTTACAGGGACTAAGTCTGTAGCCTTCAACTTAGCAAAAGATAAATAATACCAGTGCCATTTATTGCTGTCCCCTCACTAGAGCAATGTAAGCAGTGAAATGAGAGCTGCCAGATGGGAAAAGTGGCCAAAAATGAGCTGATTTTGACAACAGCTTTACTTATCCTGCTGTTTGAAGCCAGATAAACCTCAGAATAAAGTGCTGAGTACCTTCAGCCTCACTGGAACTCAAAGGGGAGGTCCTGCAGCTAATATTGAAGAAAGAACCCTTAAATCTCACTTTGGCCAAGCGGAAATGAAGGCTCCCAGAACAGCAGGTGTGGTCACAGGGGCTGAATGAGAGCCTTTGAACCAGTGTGGGCCTCCTGCACAGGCTGGGAGCTTTAAAGCTGTTCAGTTTGAAATCATCAAAAAAGGGAAGAGTAAAAGAATCATAGAAACACAGAATGGTTTGGGTTGGAAGGACCTCAAAGCTCAATCCCATCCCACCCCTGCCATGGCAGGGACACCTCCTTGCTCCAAGCCCTGTCCAGCCTGGCCTTGGACACTGGCAGGGATCCAGGGGCAGCCACAGCTTCTCTGGGCACCTGTGCCAGGGCCTGCCCACCCTCCCAGGGAACAATTCTTTCCCAATATCCAACCTAAATTTCCCATCTTTCAGTCTGAACCCATTCTTCCTTGTCCTGTCCCTCCAGTTCCCTTTGAAGAGTCTCTCTCTGGCTTCCAGGTGCTGCGAGGTCTCCACTCAGCCTTCCCTTCTCCAGGCTGAAAAGCCCAAACTTTCCCACCCTGTCTCCACAGGGGAGGAGCTCCATTCCCTTTACCAGCTTCGTGGCCTCCTCTGGTTTTTCTCCAAGTCCACAAGGGAACTTGAAGGGTTTGGTGCCAAGGCCGCACCGTGGCTTCCTGTGGCTCAAAGGATGTTTGCAGCAACTCCAGTGAAATAAACTGTGGCAATTTGAGGGCAGGAATTCTTTTTCCAGTGAGGTCCAGTGGTCAGCTCACCCACAAACACAGCCTTTGGGGCCATGGTGCCAGATCACAGCACAGCCCTGCTGCGGTGCAAAGCTTTCATTAGAAATAGATGGGCGGGTGGATTTTTTTTTTAACTTTGAGAGTGTTTGTTTTCTGTGCTTTAATTTTTTCCAGGAAGAGATAACAGAATCTCAGAACTGATGCGCTCCCAACTCTTAAATGCTGGCACTGCTTATTAGCTGCTTGCTCAGTGGAGAATATTCTTCCTTATATAGGTCTTTCAGAAAGTAGGTCAGGGGATTAACGTGAGTACCGGGTGCTAAAAATCCTCTTTGACAGCCTGCCTTCCTTTATTATTTTCTCACTCTGCCCACTGCAGATGCCAACACCTGCCAGCTCCTCTGTTGTTTTCTCCTGGGCTCAGCAGGATGACCACAGAAGCTTTCTCCAATTGGATCCCACAAACACTCTGGGTCTGTTGGTTTTTCTGGCGTGTTTGACCCCTGACATCACTGGGCTTTGAAGAGGAGAGGTTGTTTTACAAAGAAACATGTCAGTGCCACACCAGCCCAGGCATTGGGGTGACTTGTAGTAGAAAAACACCTGGGCAGAGCTGGCCTGGGCAGAGATGGCCTGGGCAGAGCAGTCAGGATCTTCTCCTGCCTTCTCTGGAGGGGCTGTTCCCAGAAAAGGGCAATGGCCCCAGTGCCAGGCAGGGTGTGAGGGGCTCCCATCAGCCCCATCTTCTCATGGGAAGTGCTTCTAGGAAGCTCTGCAGGGTGAATAACTAACTGCACTAATCATCAAAGCCTTCTGTGAAATGTCTGCACTCCCCGCCATGGCCTCGGCTCGGCGGCTGCTGGTGATCTGCTCGGGTTTGTGCTGATGAGACATTTCCTGGGCTGCTTACAGGAGATGCAGAGCAGCTCTCTGGGACATCCCAGAGTCACACCATGGCCTGGGTTAGAAAGGACCTTAAAGCTCATCCCACCCCTGCCATGGCAGGGACACCTCCCACTGTCCCAGGCTGCTCCAAGCCCTGTCCAGCCTGGCCTGGGACACTGCCAGGGATCCAGGGGCAGCCACAGCTTCTCTGGGCACCTGTGCCAGGGCCTGCCCACCCTCACAGGGAGGGATTTCTCCCTATTATCAAAGATAAATTTAATCTCTACCGGCTTAAAGCCATTTCCCTTTGTTCCCTCACTACATGCTCTTGTAACCAGTCTCTCTCCTATATATATATATATATATATATATATACAAATAATATATATATATATATATACAAATATAAATATATATATACCCACACATATCCACATAATCAGATCTCCAATAAAAGATCTAAACCCTATCTTTGGAAACCCATTTGTTTGAAATGTAAATGATTTATATTGTCATATATATTTTTATATCTTCTTAACCTGATTCCTTGTCTGTGTGCACATCTACACCATCTCAGGAGATGTCTGAGAGGGGCCCTCAGCCCTGGCTGTTCCTGGGTGTCCCTGGGTGTCCCTGGCTGCAGGGAGGGGTCAGGGATGGACCAGGCTCTGCTCTGGGGCCCAGCAATGGCACAGAGGAATGGCAGGGACTGAGCCCAGGGAGCTCCCCCTGCACAGGAGACACAATTTCTGCCCTGGGCAGTGCCCAGCCCTGGACACAGACCAGGGAGGGCTGGAGTGTCCCTTCTGGGGATGTTCCAAAATCATCTGTGCCAGGTGCTCTGGGATGGCTGTGCCTGATCAGGGAGGTGGCACCAGATGACCTTCTGTGGTCCCCTCCAGCCTGTCCCATCCTGGCATTCCGTGGTTCTGCGATTCTGTGAAACAACACAAACTGAGATTCTCAGTGAGGGCTCTCAAATCTCCACACAGCCACTCAACACGGTGAGTTTGTGCAGAAATGCCAAGTGCAGAACGGACCCCAAAAACCTGCTGTAGCTGCAGAACCTGGACAATCTGAGCACCTGGGAGGGAGCAAAGCAAAGGTCCTGGCTTTGCAGCAGGTCATCAGCCTTGAATGAAAAACAGAGCAGCTGAGGTTTCTTTGGCCAGCAACAAATGCAAAGCTCAGAGCTTTTTTTGCTACAGAAACACTGAAGTCTCCCCATGTGTTGTCTGCTTTGCAGTTGGAATAAAAGTCTCTTGCCAGGCACTGCACTGATGCCTGAGGGGCTTACCTAAAGCAGAGGCTGGACTAAGTAAAGAGAATAAAAAGCAGTTCTGTTTTTTGAAGGCCTTCAGGTGCATTCAGGGCAGGCACAGCTCACCCAGGGCTACACCCAAAATGGACAGTGGGCCACAGGTTTTTCATACTTTATCAGTTCTGTCCATTTGCATATTGAGCTTTAATCCTCCAATTACAGCTTCAGGTAATGAAGTCAATTACTCCAGGTTTGCTCCCCCAATTCACTGTTGTTTACATATCTTGGGGCCTGAGACAGTGAGGTGTGCTTGGATTTCAATCTTAGAGAGGAATTGTTTTGTCTTAACAACAAGGAACAGGAGCTTATACACAAAAGACATAGAAGGTAAAATCCTAAGGCATCAACATCCTCCTGCTATTCCCTCACCAGATCCATGAGCTAGCAATGTTTACACACAGTTCCCCCCTCTCTTGTGAGCCCTTGCCCTTGAGTGTGGCCAGGATTTGCTTCCCTGCTCTGTTCCAGCTCCAGACAGCCCAGCCCTGGCAGCTGCCTCTGCGTTTGCTGCCGTTGTGATGGAGCTGAGGGAAAATCCTCATTTTTCCTGCAGAGGAAAAGTTGCTCTCCTGTCCCAGGGGTGCTGTGTGTCCCCAGTTTTGCTGCACTGCCACATTCCCTGGGTACCCACAGGGGTACCCTCGTCAGGTGTTGTTTATTCAGTGCTCAGCTCAATGGAAGAAAACAGATTTTTCCAGCAGCCTGTGTGTCACAAAACCTCCCAAATCAATGCTCTGCTGAGGTGGGAAGTTTGTTAAGAATTGCCAAACTGCAGCAAGGAGAGAAGCTCTGAGGGCACAGATTGCTGAAAATTTTCTGTGGGAGATGCAGAACTTTCCAGGTAGGAGCACTAAAGCTGGGAGTACATGATTACTGTTCTTTTATTTTAATTTTGTTCACCGCCTGCTTGGGCCTGAGGACACGACACAAGCTCTGATCTGGGCTGAATCCCTCCCAGGACACAGACACTCTTTAAATCTCTTTCCCTTTCCTCTTTTCTTTTCTTTTCTTTTCTTTTCTTTTCTTTTCTTTTCTTTTCTTTTCTTTTCTTTTCTTTTCTTTTCTTTTCTTTTCTTTTCTTTTCTTTTCTTTTCTTTTCTTTTCTTTTCTTTTCTTTTCTTTTCTTTTCTTTTCTTTTCTCTTCTCTTCTTTTCTCTTCTCTTCTCTTTTCTTTTCTCTTTTCTTTTCTTTTCTTTTCTTTTCTTTTCTTTTCTTTTCTTTTCTTTTCTTTTCTTTTCTTTTCTTTTCTTTTCTTTTCTTTTCTTTTCTTTTCTTTTCTTTTCTTTTCTTTTCTTTTCTTTTCTTTTCTTTTCTTCTTTTCTTTTTCAGCACAGTCATCAGTGAATAAACAGATTTCTACAGGAACCAGAGAACTCCTACTCACAATCACACCTTAACAAGAACGATCACTGTGCTTTTCTCACACCCTAAAATGGAGTGCAAGGGGGGATCCATCCCGATATTTGGGAGTGCTGGTGATCACTGTTTGCCTCAGTGTGGGGCTGAGGGTCAGAGCAGCCCCAGGCAGTGCCCTGAGCTCAGCCCCTGCTGCCACCTGAAACCTCAGTGGTTTCCTCTCGCTTTCTAAGCTGCAGGAAATGCTGACATTTCTGCTGAGGTGGCAGCACTGCAGGGCCTCTGTACTGCTTATGCTCCCAGCCTGAAAATCACTCTATTTTTATATTTTTGTATCTATTTCTATTTATTTTTATACCTATATGTGGATGTTTGAGAGCAAACACAGACATGGAGAGTTTTTACATGTATATACACACAGCTCTGCATCCATATATCCATATATCCATATATCCATATATCTGTATACCCATATATCCATATATCCATATACCCATATATCCATATACCCATATATCTGTGTATCTGTATACCCATATATCCATATATCCATATATCCATATATCCATGTATCTGTATATCCATATATCTGTATATCCATATACCCATAATCCATATATCCATATGTCCATATATCCATATATCCATATACCCATATATCCATATATCCATATATCCATGTATCTGTATATCCATATATCTGTATATCCATATACCCATAATCCATATATCCATATGTCCATATATCCATATATCCATATACCCATATACCCATATATCCATATATCTGTATACCCATATATCCATATACCCATATATCCATATACCCATATATCCATATGCCCATATATCCATATATCCATATATCCATATATCCATGTATCCATATATCCATATATCCATATATACATATATCTATATATCCCCCTGGTGATAGAATTGCTCAGGGACACTGAAATATTTCTGGTTGAGAGACCTTTCCCCCTTTCAGTGAGAAGATTCAAAGCAGTGACTGGAGCTGGGAGTACTTGCAAAGCCTTGTGGAAAGCCAAGAGCAGAATCTGTGTAACTGAGGTTGGGATTTATTCACACAGAGAGCTTTAGAGGAGACTCCTTAGGGCTGGTGTGAGACTGCCAAAACACCTGTCGGGACTTTTTATTATGAAAAAAATGCAATTAATTTGACTGCTGTGCCAGTGCTGCAGTGGGAGGGGTAATTTCCAGGCAGTCTGGTTACTATAAAACAGAGGATGCGCATGGATTACATGAAAACAAATAAAAATTATCATCTCAAGGGTCCAGACTTTTGCAATTTCAGAGATCTTGAATGGGGACTTTTGCTCTAAAAAACCCCCCAAAACCTTATCCTTATCCTTTTACTATTTATTTTCTAGGGAAAAGTCAAATGGTTCAGGATATAAGGCAACTTAGAATATGATATACTTTTTATTTTTGTTTTCAATTTCTCTCAGCCATTTACACTTCTTTGGCTGGCCATAATGGAGTTGAAACACTCAAAATTGTCCTTTAAAACCTTTTTTAAGGGAAGGTATGGTGGTTTTTTTTTTTTTGTTTTTTTTTTTTTTTTTGTTTTTTTTTTTTTTGCTGAGTACCTTCTTTGCAAGCAGCATCCTATTTACACGAAAGCCTAGAATATCTTGTTAATAAAAAAGTCCCAGCTCTCCTCAAAGCTGTGACTTTTGCAATTGGTGTGATGACAAAGTGGAAATTATCTCTCAGACTAAATCTGAATGCTTGTGCTCTCTAGTGACACAGCCAGGCATTTTTTCTTTCACTTGGACAAAACCCAGCCTTTTTCACATTATTTCTCCTCTCACTTTCACAGAATCACAGAAACAGAAGGACAAGGCACAAAGTAAAGTAAAAGTAAAGATGCAGAGGAAGGGCAGGGAGGAAATGAGCTGTAGTTTCAGTTTAAGCAGGGGACCAAATTTCAGGTTAGACGTTGTTTTTAACCCTTTCGTTTTTAACCCTTTCTTCAGCTCTAAACCAGGAGGATGCCTCTGGCAAAAGGAGCCACAAAAATGGGAGTGAAAGGGATTATCTGCACTGAAACCTCTGTGTGTTGGATTTCCCCCCCAATCTCTCTATCTGTGTCGGTGTCTTTCTCTTTTTCCTCTTTGCAGCACAGAATTTACAGTAAAAACACAGGAAGCTGAATGATTTCCTCTGAGGAAAGTACCTGACAAAGAGGTGAAGGAGCAGAACCACCAGACCCTTTGAGCCCATCCCTGCCCATTTTAGTGATGCTTTTAGGCAGGTCCTGCCTTGGAAGAGACACCTTTGGAGTGGTTTTTGCCAGGTCAGGCAGGCTGGGACAGGAATTTTGTATTTTTCCCTGTGGCCATCCCAGAAAAGGGAGTCCTGAATTTGTGGAGAACAGCAGCAAATCGTGATTTGTGAATAACAGCAGATATTTATCCCAGAAAAGGGAGCCCTGAATTTGTGGAGAACAGCAGCAAATGGTGAATTGTGAATAACAGCAGCTGTTTATCAGTGATGCTGCACCTCGTACACCAAAAACCCAACTAACCACAGTCACTCTGCCCACAGAGGCTTTGGAGAGTCCTCTGTGCATCCAGGGAATGTGAGGCTGCCAGGATGGCCCTGGGGAGGTACAAAGAGTGTTTAGGCACATTTTTAGCTGCTGTTCCAAACCTGTCCCTTCTCCCCAGGCTGCTGAGAAGCCAAGCTGGGAAATCCAAACATCAGCACTAAGGAGTGAGGCGTGGGCCCCCTCCATTGCAGGACCCCTTGGAAAACCTCAGCCCAGATTTTTGCAATTTCAGAGGTCTTGAAAGGGGACTTTTGCCCTAAAAAAACCCCAAGACCTTATCCTGACTTTCAGCTGAAAGGGCACAAGTGAGTAACTCTGCAGATACCATCTCACACAGACCATGAGCTCCCCACACTTCACGAGTGACTAAAGCTGAAGTGGATTTTTCAGCTGAGTTGGCCCAAATGTGGGAGTGGAAGGGCTCCAGAGATGGCAGAGCTAGCTACAACATCAACCTTTTTATTTTGCAATACTTCCCCTGTCCAATAACTCCTACCCCCTCCAGGAAACTTTCCTTTAACTTATCTGTGAAATGCCTGTGTGTGATTGTGCTCCACTTGGGATCTCATTTCCACTGCAAAATGTGCCAGACCTGATTCATTTTGCAGCAGGGCCATGACTGATACGAGGCCGGATAGAGACTCATTCTCAGCCCTTGGAAATTCCTCACCAAGTCAAGTGAAAACCTCACTGCGATCATCAGGTTGGGTTTCTACTCCTAAAGGTTTTGGGATGGAGCCAGGGACAGCTTGTGAACAGGCCAGGGTGACCCAGAAAGGCAGAGCGGTTCTTACATCATCTTTTATTCTGGTTTTGGTTTTCTGGTTTTCGCTTTTTTTTTCTTTTTTGTTCTGAGAATTGTCCTTCCCTCTCACCTACACCAACTCCTTCACCTCCAGCCTGAAGTGCTGATTAAGATGTGTGTTTTTACAGGGCCCTCCAAGAATAAAGATCACCCGAGCAGCTCTGGCTGAGCTTTGCTCGCAGCCTCCTGCTGACAAACCACACCTTGTTTATCAGGACCAACATATGTTGTGCTCACACGGAGCTGCTGCAGCTCTGCAGGCTGAGATTTCTGGGGAAATCACCCAGAAAAAGGTGGATGAACAAAGCTGAGCAGACGTTTTTCAGAGAAAATGCCAAGGCAGAGCTAAACAGGGAGATCCCCACCTGGGTCTCCAGACCTGCTGCGGGGTCCATATCTTCTTTTTCTTCATTTCACATTATTTTTTCCCCATTTCCCATTAAATACATCTTATAATTTTGTCAAATCCCTGTATTTGTAACTCTCTGTGAAGAATTCCACTGTGCCTTGAGCTCCTGATGGAGAGCAGAGAAGCAGCAGCAGCCAGCCCAGCTCCATCTCAGCAATCCCAGCTCTGTTCCAGGGCCCTGGGTCACCTTGGCCACATCCCTGGAAGGCAGAAGGAAGGAGTGGCAAGGTACCTGTGAGGCTGATGCCACCACCTTGCCATTTTCTGGGATCAAGCTGCTGTTTATTGATGACACATAAAGATTTCTGTTGAGTTTTCCTTTCTAATCAAGGTCTGGTAGAGAATGTTCAGTGGGTTAAGCACAAAGAGTGCTAAGAAGGAAGAGAATGAGAAAAAGAAAAGAACAGCAACCAAAAAAAAAAAAAAAAAAAAAACAAACAAAAAAAAAAAAAACCCAAAAAACCAAAAAAACAAAACCCAAAAAAAACCCCTACTGGTCCTGCAGAATTTTACAGCCCTCAGAAATAATGTGGCAGCTGCAAGAAGGTTTTTCAAGACTGCAGTTTCAGATTCAGATAGTGCAGACTGAGACCAGTGAGTAGCAGGGGCAGCCACTGGATCACTCTGTACTCAATTTCTTGTTTTTCATGCTCTCTAACCCTCAGTTATGCTCAGCTGCTCTTAAAGCAAACCAAGTCAAACTCGTGATTTTGAATGAAGTGACATCCTTGTGCAGGAAAGATGGGAAATTTGTGTTTTCTGTCACAAATCATTGGGCTGCTTATTCACTACTGCAGCCTCAGGCAAGGTTCCCAGGTTTTGTGGTTACATTTAGCCCAGCAATGAGTGGGATCTGTTCCCTTGACTGGAATTGCACCAGGAGAGGAGGTGAGGAGCTGCACCCAGGGGTGCTGCAGCAGATGAGGGTGCTCCAGCTGAGCTGCCATCACCATCACCCTGACAGATGGAGGAACTGGAGCTATCTGACATCTCCACATCGCCCTGGGGTGCTCCAGTCACTCGCTCAGGGTGGTTGCACACTCATGCCTGGAGTCAGAAAAAAGCACCTCACTTAGGAGTCCAAGTCTCACAAAAGCCAGAGGTTTAATAACTTAAAAGCTGCCATCAGCTTTGGCCTCACTGCCCCAAATTATCCATCCAGCTGACTTTTGCCCACCTGGCCTGAAGCTTTCACCTCACTCAAACTTAACTAAGAAATCCAAGCCTGAGGTTGTGCTCAGAGTGTAGTTAAGCTTAGGACAGTGACATTGGAAAAGAAGTTTCCATCCACTTGTCTCAAAAATACCTTATAGATACAGCCCTAACCCCATAAATCCCTCGCAAGCCCCCAAATATCTCCTTCAGTGCCTTTGGGACCTTAAATCTGGCTGGGGAAATATTTTTGAAGCCCTTCCTCTCCTGCCCCCTTGAGGCTCCCAGGCTGCTTCATCACGCTAAGGATGAACACCAGCACCGAGCCTTGGCAGGTTTACGAACAGATTCCAAAACCGAGGGTGTTTTAAAGCTATTCTCACGAGTTACAAACAGGAAAACAGGGAGAGAAAAGCCAGAGGGTGAGTTTCCCTTCCAGGAGCCCGTGGTGGAGCTGCTGGTAGCAAGTCAAGCTGGTGTCAGCCCTGAAGGGAGTTCTGGCATGTCTGACTCCGAGGGTTTGCCAGCTTCCCTCTCACTGGGCTGATCGTGGAGAATACCGAGCAGGGCATCTGTCAGTGAGTAATTACAGGAAATATCATCTTCCCTTCGTGCACAGGGTTGGAGTCTCGTCTGGGGCGAGGCACAAACCTGAGCCTGTCTCCAGCAGCTCCGCGGAGCTGCCAAGGGAAATGACACCAGAGCCAGAGCCAGGCAGCGCTGGGACGTTCCTAGAAATGAGGAAATCGTTCCATAAATGTCACTTCTTCCCCTGGATGTCTGCAAACAGACTGCAAGGGCTTTCCAGTGCCCAAAAACATGGATTTGGTGCCATTTCCTAATAGCTTGGAAGGCAGGTGGAGAGTGGAGCACATTTTTTCATTACTGGATTTGTTCTCTTGTATGCTGCTTATCATTTACTGTGATAAACATCAAGGAAAGGTTATTAATTACAGAGAATTAATTTAATATAGTGCTGCCAGTGCTCTGGAGGGTCGAAGGAGTTTTGGGTTCCCTGTGCAACACAAACAATGCTCAGGAGTGTGACTTCAGCCTGGAGGGAGGGAAGAAACATTTGCAGAATGTTTGCAAAATGCAACCTAGAAGTAGGGCAGAGAGACTGGATTAAAACAGGAGATCTTTTATTGTCTTGAACTGCAGAGTGTGATACAGAGGAACTACATGGATTTTCATTCATATTAAAAAAAAAAGAGAGAGCCCTTTATTTACACAAGTGTTCAAAGCTGCCCACGGGTACCTAACAACAGCTCTGGGTTCTCTTTGTTTTTCCTTTGTTAGTTATTCCACCTAGATGGAGCAAGCATTCGTCAGTAACACTTAGAAAAACATGGAAGAAGCTTTTGGGTAGGAAAAAGAAAAATTATGTTCTAAAAGAACCCAAATCCTCACGGGCATTTCACTGTAACAAACCCACCAGAATAATTACAACCAGTCACTGACAAAAGGAACAGTTTTCAGTAGGGGCTCAGCAGCCTAATAATTCTCAGCCTGTCTTTAATTTCCCTATCTAAGTAGATATATCCTGGACATGCACAAACTCCACATGGATGAAAAAAAAAAGGTAGAAATTTATTTAAAAGTAATTGTGCTTTTATTTATAAAAAAAAAAAATTTACAATCAGACACTGTCCTGCTGTGTTTCCAAAAGCATGGTTCTCTTAAAAATGACAAAATGTAGCTTATTATTATTATCATTATTATTATTATTATTTTGTCTTTATATTAATAATATTAATCTTATGCTTAAGTTTAAAAACATACTGCTTTCCCTTCTAATTTTCTCCTTCTCTGTGGTACTTGATATATATTAAAAAAAAGGCATTTAAACCACCAATTATTCTCACTTATAACTAATAATAATAATAATAATAATAATAATAATAATGATAATTAATCTTACACATTTCTGTGTGTTTAAAATATGGCTGGTTCTAAAACAAACTACCAATGTACAAAGCTGTTCTCCCTCCCCTCCCCTGGGCCACCCAAGAGATCGTCAGACGTCGGAAGAACTTTATCCCAGACGCTTTCTGGCAGAAATTATTTTTTTAAAAAATCAATAAAACAACACAGGACCCTTGAGCTCGTTGTCTTTGGTGTGGAGGAGGTTCCTGGCGGGCAGCTGGAGCTGCCCTGCTGGAAACACTGGGATGTTTAAGGCTTCTTTGTTCGGAATGCTGCCAAGCCTCTGTGGGGCCTCGGGTCACCGATGCTTTGCTCCAGACCCAGCTCCTCACTCCCCCAGGCCAGCCGTGCCAGAGGGTCTCCCCACACCCCCCTCTCCATCCCCTCCCGGCCCCGTCCCGCAGCCCCCCGGGCTCTACGCTCGCTTCCGCCGCCCCTCCAGGTTCCGGAAGCTCGAGGGTCTCAGCTTCATCTCTGCGAACTCGATGGAGTACTCGTGGCCCTTCCAGTGGAACCAGTTGACACCCTGGGAAAGCACAGGAGAGGGGTGGGGGGAGACACTGTCACTTTGCTGTCACTCATTGAGACTGAGAGGGTTTCTGATTTGGGCACAGAGGCACAGCAAAGTGCTCTGGGAGAGCTTTGGGAAGGACAGAGGCTCTGGAATGTCCAACCTGTACGAACCCACCCATGTGAGGTCACAGAATCATGGAATCACAGAATGGTTTGGGTTGGAAGAGACCTTAAAGCTCATCCAGTGCCACCCCTGCCATGGGCAGGGACACCTCCCACTGTCCCAGGCTGCTCCAAGCCCTGTCCAGCCTGGCCTTGGACACTGCCAGGGATCCAGGGGCAGCCACAGCTTCTCTGGGAATCTGTGCCAGGGCCTGCCCACCCTCTCTGCAAAGAATTTCTTCCCAATGTCCCATATAAACCCATTCTCTGTCAGTTTGAAGCCATTCCCCCTTGTCCTGTCCCTCCATCCCTTGTCAAAAGTCTCTCTCCATCTTTCCTGCAGCTCCTTCAGGCACTGCAAGGCCACAATTGGGTCACAATTTGGGGTCAAAGCTTCTCCTCTCCAGGTGAACACCCCCAGCTCTCGCAGCCTTCCCTCCCAGCAGAGCTGCTCCATCCTCTGCTCATCCTGGAGCCTCCTCTGGACTCTCTGCAGCAGCTCCAGCTCCTTCCTGTGCTGGCCCAGGCTGGGGCAGCTCTGCAGGTGGGGTCTCACCTGAGGGGCAGAGGGGCACAATCCCCCCTGCCCTGCTGCCCACGCTGGGCTCAGCCCAGGGCAGGAGGGGCTCAGGGCTGGGGCAGGTGCAGCTCTCACCCCCAGCACCCCCAGCTCCTTCTCTGGGGCTGCTCATCCCCAGCCTGCATTGATCCCAGGGACTGCCCTGACCCACGTGCAGCTCCTAGAGATTGGTCTCCTTAACCCTCTGGCCCCCAGAGCTGCCTGACTCTCATGGCAGGAAGAACATTTTTGTTTGGCATGCTGAAAACAGTAATTATTCCCTGCACACCCTGGATATTCCCTCAGAAAATCAAAGCCAACAATACTTCAGCTGATGTTAAATTCCTGTTTTGTGAGCAGCTCCCGTGTATTTCCCTATGACTGTGGAGAGTGGGAGGAGTAGATGCTCTGATTTTTGCCTGGCTGAACCCATAGGAAAACCCATAATTGCAATTCTCCTTCCTCTCACACATCACAGAAGCCTTCAGAGGCCAAGCTCACCTGACTGTGGCTGTTGTCACCATATCTGCCCATCAGGTTGACTCGGTGACAGTTCTTGTACCAGAAGGCTCCCTTGTAGGACAGAGCACAGTTGGTGATGGCAGAATCGTTGTCCTTGTCAAAGGTGGAGAAGGACCTTCCATTGTGGTAGGTCATGGAGTCACCTGGATGGGGGGGACAAAAGAAAGGGCAAGGTCAGGGCTTTGCCTGATTTAGATCTCATGGCAGTGCCCACCCTGCAGGAAATGTCTGGACTGTGCCATGCCATGTCTGTGTCTAAATTTCTAAAAATTGACTTCTTTTACTACAGAAGGAAACATGCAATTTTTTTGTTGGTGCGGGCAGGTAACAATATTTTTCTGGGTGGTCTCTAACCCCCAGTACATTAAATGTTTTTTTTCATGCAGCTCAATTTCTGCATTTTTTTGCTGAATGCTGGATTTTGGCCCTGCACAGTGTGGACAAACCAAGTCCAAAGAGATGTTCACAAGGAGGGAATCAAGGCCAAAGGAGACCTACATGGATTAAATCCTACTTGTGGTATCACCTACTACTTACTACTCTGCACCAGAACATTTCCCTTAAATCACAGAATCATTTGATTTAGGTGGGGAGGGAACTTAAGGGTCATTTTGTCCCACCCCTGCCATGGCAGGGACACCTTCACTGTCCCAGGTGCTCCAAGCCCTGTCCAGCCTGGCCTTGGACACTGCCAGGGATCCAGGGGCAGCCACAGCTTCTCTGGGCACCTGTGCCAGGGCCTCACCACCCTCCCAGGGTAGGATTTATTCCCAAAATCCCATCTAAATTAAATAGAGATTAATTCTGCTGCTGCATTTCCTTCATATCTCTGCAGCTGGGGTTAAAGTCCCTGTGCTGGTCACAGGGCAGAGCTCACAGCCACATCTCTGCTCTGCTTTGTGCACCCAGCACTGTGAAATTATCTCCTTTTAAGACATGTTGTTCAACTGGATTTATCTCTTAATCCCCTGGAGCCCTGAAGAGGACTCAACAAGGGCTGCAGGGTTTGCCCCAGTATGATTACAAAAGGCAGATGATTTGTTCAGCAAAATTATAAATCACATTACAGCAGGACTTTGCTGCAAATTCTACTGACAAGAAAAGAGGCTGTGCCAGGCTATTATTAGCTGTATAAATGACAGCCAGGATTGGCCAAATGAGATATATTGTGGTTTAACACACTTGTTCCAATCCTGCCATAAGCAGGCCGTAAAATATGGCACCAAAACGTCTGGAGGATTTAAAATGGAGACATAAACCACATTGATATATTTGATTTTCAAACACCTCACACGGGAGCGGCGCCTGCTGATCTGCAACATCCACATGCTTACCTTGAGTCAACGGGGAGGAAATTAGAAGGTAAAATTAGAGGTAAATAGAAGGATAAAAAGCAGAATTTTGCTCTCACCTGCTGTGCCGCTGTAGCCATCCACCCGCAGGCGGTACCTGCTCTTGGCGTCGCCCACGCTGAAGCGGTCGTACACGGCGTAGGCTGTGTCCCCCTTGTCCCCCAGGTCCACCCGCAGCTCGTACAGGCCCTGAGAAGTGATTTTGTGCAGGTTCTCCAGACCTGTGGGCACAAAGGAATCCCGTGGTTGTTTCTGTGCCATCCCACGTCCCATAAATGGGGTTGTTGCAGTGGGGCAGGACACCAGCGCTGCTGAGGACACTGATGCATTAATAATTTCTAGTTTCTTACTCTTCCTGTATCTGTAACTTGGTGTAGTTCTGTGCTTCTTACAAAGTGCTAAAAACCTCTGTTCCCAGCACCCTGAGCCAAAACAAGTCCCTCTGAATAGAAATCCAAGGACATTTGTTGCCCTAGGGCCCAAAAATATGTAAACAACAGTGAGCTGGGGGAGCAGGCTTGGGGTGGTGAACATCATCACCTGAAGGTGAGACTGGAGAATTAAGGGCCAATGTGCTAATGGACAGAACTTGTAAAAGGTGAAGGGCTCGTGACCCAGGGTCCATTTTGGGTGAAGTCCCCGAGGGGACTTTGCTTGCCTGAATGTACCTTGAAGGCCTTGAATAAATTTGTCTACTTTTTATACTCCTAGTTTTGTCTAGTACTCTGTGTTTCAGGTAGCTGCTTTAGGCATCAAGCCAGATCAGCTGGAGGGTGCTGATTTTGCTGATTTTTTTCGTACAAAATCAAATAAATAAACCCAAGCTGGCTGGGAGAGCTCTTCCCTTCAACTCACAGCAGCAGCTTGGGGAGGGCAACCAAAGTTGTGCTGTGTAATCATCATCTTTCATTTACAACCAAAAAAAAAGCAGTGCAACCATTGAAAATGTAGAGTTTTTACTTCTATTTTACCAAAATGTGGGTTTATTATTTCTGTTTTCCCTGCTTTTCCTCTCTGAATCACAAGGGTTTGTTGCTGGGGGTTTCCCAGGAGGACAGGAATAAGAATTTACTTCCCAGGCTACCTCTGCCTTCTCCCAGAGCCCCACTGAGCATCGGGTGGGGACATTTGGTGACATCAGAATGAGATCCTTGAACTCCAGCTGGGCCTGGCCATTTCAGTCTCCCTCACAGAGGGTGTCCCTGGCTCCTTTTCTCCTCTTCCCCTTTACAAATATTGCCAACTAAATGGAGGTTTCCTGGACTTTTGGGCTGTGTTTGTGTTTTCTTTCCAAAAAGACAAATTCTTAGTACTTACCTATCCAGAACTCATCCTTAGGATCTCCAAACCCTGCCACGTATGTCTTCCAGTTCCTGTAGAAATCTTCCTTTCCATTCTGACGCCTCAGGAACACCTAAAAGCAAGAAATGTTATGGCCACACTGCCCTGCTCAGAGGGAATGAGTTTTTACAGACACAGAGCTCAGCGTTGCTCCTGCCCTGCCTTCACCCCTCCAGCAGAGTCCCTCTGCAATGACTGAGTTGTACCCAAGCTGTTGGATGCTCCATGAATTTTTTAAGTCTCTGATTTCTCTTTTGGGTTCCCAAAATCCTTGGGATAATGTGACCTTTCAGTTGCTCTCTTTGCCTTTTTAAGCCCTTCTTGCAGTTGTGGATTTCTCAGGATTTCTCCATCCCCTTGCCTCCTAGCCAAGCATTCCTCCAGCTCCTCCTTCCTTTTCCCCGAGTCCCTGTGGCATGTTCAGGTTTGGGGACGGCAGTGTGGAGAGCTGGCATTTTACTGCCATTGCTTTTGGGTGGGATGTGTCCCTTGTGTCCCAGCCTGGGCAGCTGGGCTGGCCACTGCACCCCATGGCTACTGAAAAAAACTTCCCCTGGCCTGTGTTTGTAGCTCCTTCACTTTGTCCATGGAGAGGGATCAGGGCATTCCCTACATGCCAAAACCCCTGGTGTGACCCATCCTTTGAGGACACTTCTCTCTTCTCCAACTACAGAGAGAGCTGGCAACCCTGCTCTAGGCACCAGAGTGCTCTAGCCAGGCTAAAACTCCCCAAAATTCCCCATAACTCTGCCCTGCTCTACAAACAGCCCTGGGAGGGGTGCCAGGGATGAGCAGGGTGGGATGTGCTGGCCCTGTCCCCATACTCACGATCCAGCCGCCGCCGTCCTCGCCCATGTCACAGAACACCTGCAGGGGCTGAGCCTTGTCCCCGTTCAGGTAAATGGTGTAGAGCCCCGAGGTGGCTTCTCCGTTCAGCAGGGCCTGCGAGCAGTCCTTGGGGTAGGGGTAGAGGAGCCCAGCTGCACACACGAGAAAGAGAAAGCACTCCTGAGGAAATCAGCAGCGACAAGGAATGTGTTGGGTGCAGATGATCCAAGAAAATCCCTCAAGGGTCGGGTACAGATCCTGGGAATGAGTCTGTAATTGCATTCTGCATACAGAACATTCCCAGGATCCAGCAGAAGATGGGAATCCTTCTTTTGAATGTGCTCTTTCACATCTACACCTCTGGGAGTGCTGGGAGTGCCTGACTCCCTGCTAGGATTGAAGACTCAGATCCATGAGCTGTGTTACAGCAAATTCTGGGGAAACACAAATCTGCCAACCTCTGACCATGTGGCAGAGAAGGGACAGCACAGCCGATTCCAATGCTTTACAACTCTTTCCAGGAAGAAATTTTTCCTGTTATCTAATCTAAACCTCCCCTGGTGTGACTTAAGGCCATGCAGGTTCCCATCAGCTTTGGGATTTGGAGAAAAGTGACCCTACAGGAAGTTCCTTCAGTGTTTTCCTGTCACTAAATAGACACAATGTATTTTTAGAGTTAAGGCCAGGCTTCAGCACCTGCCTGAATGAGTCTGACACTGTTCACATGGCTGAAGGTGCCCTGGTCAGTCCCTTCTCATGGTCAGTCTGCCAAACATCACCTAAATGCATGCAGATTTAATTCTTCTCCTATTTCTGGATGAGTTTTGGGGCCTGTTGGTGGAGCTCACCCTGCTCTGCACAAGCAGTGACTGAGCAGAGGTGGGGCTGGGTGACTTCTGGGAGTCCTTGGGCTGGAGCAGCAGGAGGGGGAATGGCAATGACTGAAGGTCCTGCTGGGGCTGAAAGGCTGGAAACTGTGAAAAGTGAGACAAATGACAGGCAGAGTGTCACAGCTAATACCGAACAACTCTTTTTTTCAATGGCAGCTGTGAAGTGACCTTCAGAGAAGGCAATTTATCCTTGCACTCAGCTGCGGAGCTGTCCTGTTAGGGCTGGAGCAGACGTGCAGAGGGACTTTGAGACAGTCCATCTCAGAGAGAGGAAAAAACCTGCCCAGAAATTCACCTCCTCACTCATCTGTGTGGGCATTTGTGCTTTGCTTCATTTCAGCTCCAAACTCTGATTTGTTTTCACAGCTCGCTGGGATCGATACAGGGGGAAATCAAGGTGTCAGCTGGACTTTGAAGAATTCCTGTTGATAGTTCACGTGGGAAAGGCAGGATGTTTCACCAGAAAAAGGACTGTGAGGGGATATTGGAATGGATATATTGGATACGTATATGGATATTGGAATATATATTGGCTATATATATATTGGAATATATATTGGAAATATTGGATATATATATGGATATTGGAATAGATATTAGAAAATATATTGGATATATTGGATATATATATGGATATTGGAATTTATATTGGATATATATTTTGGAATAGATATTGGATATATTGGAAATATACATGGATATTGGAATTTCACCCTGCCAAGGCAGAACACACAACAGCTCTGGGAGAACAGAGACTTAGCACCAACACTACAAGCGGATTACAATCTCCTGTGAGGTCTGTGTGTCCTCATTGCAGAGCTCAGCTCTGGCCTGACAGCAGTAATTTTGATTATTCTGGTTGTGTTTTCATGTCCTTACTTGTGGTGAGGATGGTCTGGATGGTTTTGCTCCTCAGGGCCCCACTCAGAGCCTGCAGTTTCACCGTGTACTGCGTGGAGGGGCTCAGCTCTGTCAGGCTGTAGGAAGTTGTCTCAGGGGTTAGGATGACTTCCTATGGAGAAAAGAAATAATGCAGGGAAATCTCAGAGAAATAAAGCATAATG
Source organism: Acanthiza pusilla (assembly GCA_036630365.1). Lineage (NCBI taxonomy): Eukaryota > Metazoa > Chordata > Aves > Passeriformes > Acanthizidae > Acanthiza > Acanthiza pusilla. The sequence continues at coordinate 8,603,262 of JAXCHO010000028.1, read as the reverse complement.
ATCAAAATCGTTGGATATTTTATTCTGTCACATCATTTTTTGTTGTAATTATTTATGCTACTTTTAATCATCTAGATTAATTAATATAAAACTCTTCCTCTAAGATTTTTACCAAGCTGATCTTTAAAAATTCAATAAAAGCTGCTTGGAAATGAGTGTTTACCATCATAATGTACAAGCTGTGAGTTTTAAAAGCAAGGCAGCCTAATGCTTCCATGCCCTGAAAGTACAGATTGTGAATTTCATAAAAAACTAGGAAGAATCATCCTTTAAGACAAGGAAATTTTACACTCCAGGCTTCAAAAGGCTGTTTTGCTGTGACATTAAAAGACTGATTTTCAGTGTGCTTAGGGAATTTACCTTCCTGAAAATCAGAACCCTCTCTGATGTGCCAGGCTGGGCATCCAAAATTGTCTTTTATTGCTGGGATTCCCTTGATTGATATTTAAGCATTAATGTGATCTAATTATGTAGGAACAGAATAAAATTCTAGGAGAATAAGAGGCACTTCCAAAGGCAGCTCATCCTGCCTCAGACACCCTTTTGCTCAGGGATTCTGAGTTTAGGAAAGGGAATCATATTCTTTGGGGGGTGTGAGTTTATTCCGTAATCCAGGTTTGGAATGAAGGGAAATATTTGAAGGAATGAATGGCAAAATTCAGCCTGGAATGGAGCTTCTGTTTCAGAGTACAATGTCAGAAAGTCCTTAAACAGGTTGGAAATGCATTTGTGCTCAGTCTAGCACTGAAAGAGGCAATTTCTGTTTTTAAATTAATTACTTAAATGAAGGAACATTTATTATGCTGCACTGCTGGGCACTTCAGGGTGTGCTGAATCTCTGCTGCCCAGACTGGAGGCACAGCCCCTCTGCTTTGGTTACCTTGACTCTGCCATCGATGGATTCATAGATCAGGAGATACTCAGTGACAGGAGCACGGGGAGGCCTCCAGTTTATCACTGCTGCTTCTGACTGAACCTCGGTGGCACTTAAATCTCTTGGAGCATCCAATCCTGCAGGAGACACCAGAGCAATTACAATCCCATCCATTCAAAGTTAATTACACAGCTTATCTTGTGGGCCATATATTAAAACAGGCCAGGAAAACAAACCTTTTCTCCAGAGAAATTTGAAATAAAAAACCACTTCAACCTAAATTTTGTGGTTAAAAATTAATTTTCCCATTGGTAGCTTAAAATAAAGGTGTTAACTTTATCTGAGTTAAAACATTGGCTTGTTCCAGGCACTTTAGTTTATGAGCAGTTGCACTGAAATGTCTTTGGAGACAAAATTGTGCATTTCATTATTTCTCACAAGAAGACAGATTGGCGTTTATATATTCCCAAGAAATAAAACTTTGGTTCCAATGATGCTTTTTTAGAATAAGAAAACTTTTTAGAATAGGAAAACTTCACAGAATAGGAAAACTTTTCCTACTTGGTCAGGCTCCAAGCTCCAGCTTCCCTTCCCCAGTGTGATTAGAACACAGGATTGGTGTGGCTCAGCTCTTGGCTCTCTAATTAAGGCCTTGGGACAAACCAAGGCAGGAAAATGAGAAACATCCGTGATTTCATTGATGCTCATGGAAAGCCATGAGTGTGAAACCAACTGGGCACCTTCAGCAGCCAGCACCAGCCCCCACAGGAGGAGAGGGAGGAGGAGGAGAAGGAGGAGGAGGAGAAGGAGAACAGAAGAAGGAGAAGAAGAATAAGAGGGAGAAGGAGAAGAAGAACAACAGAAGAAGAAGGAGGAGAAGAACAGAAGAAGGAGAAGGAGGAGAAGGAGAGAAAGAAGACAAAGAAGAAGAAGGAGAAGGAGAAGGAGGAGAAGGAGAAGAAGAAGAAGAGGGAGAAGGAGAAGGAGAAGGAGAACAGAAGAAGGAGAAGGAGAAGAAGGAGAAGAAGACGAAGAAGAAGACGAAGAAGAAGAAGACGAAGAAGAAGAAGACGAAGAAGAAGAAGAAGAAGAAGAAGAAGAAGAAGAAGAAGAAGACGAAGACGAAGACGAAGAAGAAGAAGAAGAAGAAGAAGAAGAAGAAGAAGACGAAGAAGAAGAAGAAGAAATCCTGCTCCACCTTTGTGTGAGAATCTGCAGAACTGCTGACATAAATCCACCTCTGATCAGTCACACTGGGCTCCCACCAGAGACAAGTTGATGCAAACATTATCAAAATTCAGGTTTCCAATAAAAAAAGCACCAGGGGACACAGAGCAGGTGTGGCACCTGTGGTGAAGTGTGTGGAGAGGGTCTCGCTCCTCTGCGTGTCCTTCAGCGCGTGGATGTTCAGTGTGTACTCCGTGGCAGGCTGGAGACCCTTCAGGTCATACTCCACAGTGTTCCCTGACACCATCTGAGTCACTTCTGGCTCTGAGAAGAAAACACAGATAAAAAAATCAGCATCATCAGATACATCATGATGTGCTCAACCCCATGCTCCACTCGCTGAGTTATTTTATTCCTGGTTGGTGCAAGTGCAAAGTAATAAAATCCTGGATTCCTGTGTCTGTGCTGAGCTACACCAGAGCCCTTTCTCTAAAAGTGTGAGCTCTCTCTAGTGTTCACAGGAATTATGACACCACCTATGCTTCCTGGGAATCAGCTCATGGCTGAACTGAGAGTGCTGAATTAAAATGATCATTTTTTAAATGCTTCCAGCAAGGCCTCTCCTTCAATAACAGCCCCGAGGCTGCCCGAGCTCCGGGAGCATTTGGGCAGCACTCTCAAGGTGGGATTGTTGGGGTGTCTGTGCAGGGCCAGGGGCTGCAATTGATGATCCTTGTGGGTCTCTCCAGCTTGAGATACTCTGTGATTCCGTGATTTTCCTGGAGTTACAATGAGCACCTCTTGAGAGCTTTAACCCTTCATCTCCCTGACCCATTCCCACCTCTCCTCACCTCGCTCGGAGGAGTAGGACACCACGTAGTTATCCACAGCAGCAATCGCTGGCTGCCACGTCGCCAGAGCCTCGGAATCAGTGATGTTCACCACCACCAGGCCTGAGGGACTGTCCAGAGCTGGGAAAAAAACAGATTGAAGGAATTTGACAAACACTCTCAGCTCTGTGCTGTGCTCTGCTGTAAATCCATGATAGAAAATGCCCCAAACTCAGTGAAGCTTTTATGACTCCCTTTGGAATTGTGGAGTTCTGCTGGAAAGACGTCAGTGCCTATGAAGAGACCCCAAAAGCCTCCACTGGAAAGGGAGGTCAGTGCTGGAAGAGATGAAAGTCTGGGAACAGAGAGAACTAACCACGTTCTCAGCTCACTCTTGGTACCATCAATCCCAACAGCTCTGTCAGAGCTGACATATTTCTCTCAACACCCTCAAATCTGGGCTGGTTTTTGGAGCAAACTCCGGAGACAGAGCTGGGAAAATAACCAAAGTGACGGCAGCTGATGGCCACTGTGACCTTCCAGCAGCTTGTTTCAAATGTACCAATCCCACAGCCAGCCAGGCATCCAAAATCCTCACATGTCCTGCCCTGCCTCCTCACAGGACTCTATTTTTCACACAGGTTTATGTTCTCCCTGAATTAAGATGGATCTGTGCCTCCAGAATGGCTGGAATGAGCTATAAATCTCCTGTCATTATCCAATACTCAGTCTTGTCCCCTGCCTCAGCTCTCTGGATGTTTGTTAGCCCCCTCAAAAAGAAGACAAGGAAGGGCCCCAAAAGAATACAAGGCAGGAGCAGAGTGGACCTTCATTTAAAGATTGAAAGAAAAAAACAGAAGACAGAATATTGAGGAAAAATATTGAGAGAATATTGAAGAAAAAATCAGGAGAGAGAATGTTTTTAGGCTTAGAGCAGTCTGGAACCTGGGAGATGTGGAGCCCACAACAGAAACTGGTCTGAACTGCTCAGCTGAGCTGACCCTTTGCTCTCTCACCTCAAAAATCGAATTAATTGAAAAAAACCCCCAAAAACCAGCAAAAGCAAACTTCTGAGTTTTTTTCTGATGAATTGGAACTGTAAATACATGAATTGTTTCTGTCTCACAAGTTTGTTTAGCACTTAGCAAATGAGAACCTGACCAAACTTACAAGTTCTATCCTCCTCTTAAAATGCAATGACTTAAAGGAATGGGCAAAAAGCTTCCTCCAGTTTGTGTGGGCAGCAAAAATGGGATCTCAGCGTGTCTGCAGCTGCAGATGATCCATTGGAAAAGCTGCTCTTCCCCCTTCCTGCATTACCTGTTTTCAGGATGCCAGAGACAGGCTCGCTTTCCTCAAAGCCCTTCACGGAGATGATGCTGACGTTGTAGTCCACCCCTGGCACTAACTTCACCAGCTTGGTCCTTGTCTTGCTCCCATCGACTGTGACAACATTTGGAGTACCTGGGAGGAGGCCAAATGCCCAGGGATGAGTGACACAATGCTCCAGGGAATGCTTGAATGGTGTTTTTCAAGTTAAAGACATTGCGGTCACCTTGGATGTGCTTCTACAGCAGGAGAATTATTTTCCCCACCGACGTAAAATATTGCTGCCATGACACCTTAGTTCAAGCAATTGGTTTGTATTCAGTAAGAAAAAATTTAGCATTTTTAGTGGAAGGTATCCCTGCCCATAGCAGGGGTTAGAATGAGATGAGCTTTAAGGTCCCTTCCAACCCAAAACCATTCTGTGATTTCTGTTCAGAAAAATGTAACTTCTGTTCAGAAAAAAAAAAAAAATTCATAAACAAGACATAATCAGAAAACACAGCATTCTGTACATGGAAGTTCAAACAGCTCGAGGACAGGACTTGCAGTTTAGATCTGCCTTGTTTGTGGTGAGAGCTGGAAAATTCTCCTTTACCAACCCCATTTAGCATAAAGATATATTATGTGTTGTTTTAAAAGTGCTCTGTGTGTGGCTGAGGACTTAGCGCCCATCTTTGCTCCAAATCCTGGGTTTATTCCAGGAAAGCACTTAGACAAGTGCCTGACTTCATGACTGGATTCCTTTTCTTCTGTGGGACCACTGGATATTTAAAACTGCACTTGTGCTTCCAGGCTCTATTGTCTACAGGCCTAAATCATTGCTTGTCTCAGTCAACAGCAGGACTTTTTTTAGTCCTGATGTCTTTACAGTTTGTTCTTTAGCTGTTTCCCTTCAGAGATGTCCCTAAATTAGGTTAAAAATCTGTTGAAGTACAGGAAGTTGAACACTAAACCAGAATGAGACAACTTTGGGGAGCGGTGAGTAAACCACTGCCTTGAAAAATTATTATAACCATGGATTATGATCATTATTTCCAAGGGCCGTCTTTTCTAATGTGTTTAGCTGAAAATAATGAGACTGTTTGGAAACTTGTCCTTGCTGAGGAGGCTTAGAGAGAGACTTGCTAGGAGTACAACCATTCCAACCTCCACCTCTGAGCCCTGGATGTGGACAGAGGTTGGCTACACACCCAAACTCCTGAAGAATAAAGGTGATCTGTGTAAGATCCCCTGGGAGATGCCCTGAAAGGAAGGAGGGCAGCCCAGCAAACCCTTCATGCTCTCCCTGCCCCCCTGCCCCTCCTCACCTCCTGTGACAGGCACGTAGGAGATCCGGAAGCTTTCCACGCGGGATCGAGGAGGGCTCCAGCTGACCGTGGCAGCATTTTCCGTGATGTCAGAGAAAGAAATTCCCTTGGGAGAGCCGACGGCTGTCAGGGGAGAACAGAGAACACACCGCAGAGGATGCAAAGGTGAATCATTGGTTTATCAGTCCTTAGGGATGGAACTCTGATTTGTTTTATCCCTCTGCCCAAGAGCTGGTGCTGTCAATTTTCTGCTCTGAGCAACACTAACACAGGGGCACCAACCTGAGTTTATTACAGCAAGAACCTGTTTGGCCTAAAATTCCTTTTTTTTCAGGACCATTCCAGTAGTGCAAAGGTTAAAAATACCCAACATGTGTCTACATATAGAAGTGACAGAGATTTCAGTGCTACAGAAAAGCAGGGAGAAACATGTACAGAAATGCCATTCTACTACTGAGATACTGTATCTGGAATTTTTTCTCCCCCAGTTTCACTTGCAGGATCTTTGGACTGAATCGCAGAGCCCTCTGTGACACACAGCAATAGAAGCCATGGACAGATCTCTCTTCCTGAGCATGAAGTTCCTAACTCAGGATGCTCCTGGCCTCAGGTGTGGGAGTCCAGCAAGCACTGACTCCTGGAACTCCTGTTGGCTTCAAACCAGAAGCAGCAAGGTTTTCCTCCTGGAATGTCTCTTTGAGCCCATGATTTCTCTGAGCCCATGATTTTTCTTTCAAGCACATCCATCCAGAGAATATCCAAGCACAGCCACCATGAGGAAGGCACTTGTGGCTCCACTGCAGCTCTTTTCATAAAACCCAGCCCTTCCCTGCCTTTATCAAGCACTGCATTTGCTCACACAAATTAAATCAGCAAGCTGAGCAAACAAAGCCCAGATTTTACCAAAAATGACCCAAACTTAAAAGCAGCACATATCTGAAACATTCCAGTTGGAGGTTTAGTCAAGATCTTGCAAAATAAACCTGGAAAGGGCTTTGGAAGGACATGGGGAAGAGAGCTGCCACTTCAAGGTTTACATTGAGCATCCCACTTCCAGTCTTTCAAGCTTTTTTTGGCTGTAACCAAAACAACCCTGAGGTATTAAAAAATAAACAGCACACACAGAGCAGGCCATTAGCACAAAGAGGAGAGATCCCAAACATCAGCCACATGAAGAGGAGTGGAGACAGGCTGAGGGCAGGGGAAGGGGGGCAAGAGGAGGGAAAAAATAGGGACTGGGCTTGAAATAGCTTGGAAAGAACGTGCCTGCGGGAAAGGAGTCAGAGGGCTGTTTGTTCCATGTGTCCCCAAAGCAGCGAGGCACTAAATCAACTGAAAGGCAAGGAAAGAAAAACAACTGAGCTCTCGGGAGAAATGTAAATTCTGTCTCTGGAGCTCCCTGGATGTGTTGTGTTTGTGGGGTTTGCTCACATGGAAAAGCCCAGGAGGGAAAAGAATTACAGATAATAAAGGAAGCAAGGTGGGGTTGGAAAAGCTACGTGCTGCTGATTTGGGTACAGTCTGAAGGAAAGCGGAGAAAATAAAGAAAATCTGGGAAAGAGAGAAGAGAAAATCACAATATAGGTGCCCTGAGTGGTGGATGAAAAAAGGCCAGTGGTAATTTTGGGGACCAAGCAGATGAACCAACACTTGGTGCTCATACACATGGAGAATTCCAGCCTTTCCCAGAAAATAAAATACCCAATCCAACCCCCCTGGACTCTGCTGTGCACACTTCCATGGGCCTCAGGCTTGTTTTCTGCACCAGGTGAGCTGCATGACAAAGAGCAGGAAGCAGAGCTTTGGCTGTGTGAGTTTTCCACATCCCCAGGTCCCCCAGCTGCAGCTTTCCTGGAAGAGAATCTGGCAAAAAATAGAATGGACCATCAGAGCATCTGTCCTGGAATGAGTCCCAGAGGTGTGAGAGATTTGCACCTCTGAGCACAGGGAAATGGAAAAGAGGGAAACGAAATCATCTTCTTGGGCTACCTGAAAGCCAAAATTGAGCAGGCATAGAAAGCAGCCAGAGTGCTCCTGCCCTGGCACTCATGAAGAACCTCAGGGCATCTCTTGGGCAGCACAAGGAAATTATCTTTATCCTTCAGCATCATCCCCAGAGCTGTGTGAGAGACACGTAGCTCTCCTGAGAGGCTGCTAAAGCACCCATGGCACCTGAGAACTGCTGGTTTTTAAGGATTTTTTTGCTAATTGTTATTTCATTCCTAAGAATTAGAGGAGGACGTTCCCTGGCTTTCTGCTCATAATCATGCAGGTTGCATTTATCACATGTAAAGAGCACGTGAAGTGTGTTGTGATCATCTCAAAAAGAAGAAAGTGCTGTCAGAGTGTGGCAAAACACCACTGGAAGAAGAGGAAAGGAGCAGCACGAGACCCATACTTCCCACAAGGATATTAATTGACCTGGGGATGTGTTGTAGTCTCCCTGTGGTGCCTGAATTGCACCTCAACTGAGATTTTGCAGATAAATTTCTAAAAGAGACAACACTGAGAGCAGCGGTGGCCAAATTCCCTCTTCAGGGAATCTTTCTCTGCAACCACACTGGAAATGCTATAAATATCCATATGTTTGTGCAATAATCCACTCCTAAAAAAGAAATTAGCTGGATGCCTTGGCAGCCACCCACCCAGTGTGGTGTAACCTGCAGCCCAAATTATTTAGCTGGGGTTTTGTGGCTCTGTTGGCCATTATTCATGGGCTATTTACAGCTGACAAACATCTCTTGGGCTATTGGCTCTGCGAGGTGACATCTGCTAAATCTCCCTGCAAGGACTGCACAGGGATGTGGTCATGAGGCAAATGACAACTCTTGGTGGTTTCCCATAAATATCCTGGGAGTCGGTGAGGATGGGGACATGCTGCTAACAAGTGCAGGGGGCTTTAAACATCCCTCTCCATCAGGAGCCTGGGGAAGGGGGGCTGCTGATGGTGTTGCCTTTTTCAGCCTAGAAATGAAACTCGAGATCATTTTAGTCTAGGAGGTAATAGAAAAGTGGATCTTTCTTGGAGCTCCAGGGGCACTTCTGGAAGAATAGCCACAAAGGCCCAGCCCCACAGGGGTGAGTACAGTTGGATAGGTTCTAGGAAATTAGCAGAATTGATCAAAAGCACCAATTAGGACAAGTGGTGATGCAATTCCCCCAGGTCAAGCTCCTTCTCTGGAGCCCCCCAGCCTTGGCACTGGTTGGACTTGTCGATGACAAAGTATCTTGAAGGTTTTGCTCTCAGCCTTGGTTCCCAGGAAGGGCCAAGACAGCAGAGGAGCCTTGTGCTCCCCAGGCTTTGAGCTCTGCAATGGCTTTGGTCTCTCCAGGTGGGGAAAGGGCAGGGAAAAGTCCTGGGAAGGCTACAAATACATAAAATAAAAAAGGCAAAAATCATTCGGCATCACTGGAGTCATGTTGTGCTCCGTGTGAGTGTCTGGGCAGTGAGGGTGGCCTGGCTGTCCATTCAGGGCTGGGGTGGCAGCAGTGGAGTGGGCAGAAATGGCCTTGCTGTGCTCACAGCTGACCCCACCGGCAGCAGGGTGAGGGATGAGGCTGTGAGGCCATTTCAGGAGGCAAATTACCACATTTTCATATCAGCATTTTCATATCATTTCAGGAGGAGTTGTTTGATACTGAGTTATTGTGCCCTTCTCCTGGTGCTGGCTGGAGAACAGCCAGGCAAATGTCTGCTTTAGGAATTTCTGTTGGTTCCCTCACTCACTGAACTCAAAATCATATCCTGAGCTGGAAGGACCCAGAGGATCACCCAGTGCAGCTCCTGTCCCTGCACAGACACCCAACAATGCCACCCTGTCCATCCCTGGCAGCGCTGTCCAAACGCTCCTGGAGCTGTGGCAGCCTCGGGGCTGTGCCCATTCCCTGGGGAGCCTGGGCAGTGCCCAGCACCCTCTGGGGAAGAACCTTTCCCTGATCTCCAGCCTGAGCTGCCCTGGCCCAGCTCCAGCCGTGCCCTGGGTGCTGTCCCTGTCCCAGAGCAGAGATCGGAGCTGTCCCTCGGGAGGAGCTGCAGACTCCAATGAAATCTCCCCTCCCTTTCCTGTCCCCTTCCTTGTCCTCTCCTCCCATAATTAATTTGATTTCAAACTACCACATTTTCATATCAGCAAGCACAAAATTTTTAAAAGACCACATTTGGCTCATGGGACATTGCATCATTTGCTTCAGCTTTAAATAAGTTTCAGAATGAAACCACAATTTTTATGTGGAAAAAAGACTGAAACACTCCATTCAGATGTGCCAAAATGAAACGCTTCAATTATGAACCTGAATCAAAGCTTTGATTCTGCAAAGAAACTCAAGTCAGTTTGAATTACTGAGCACATGTTGCTCCTGGTAAGATCAGTCTAAGTTAATGGCACTTAGGCCTTTGCTGGTCAAGCCATAAATAAACTTCTCAATGGCCCTGGTAAATTCATTTTGTCATAACTCTTTTCCAGGGACGTAAATTGTTGTGTAGTGCTGGGATGCAATTAGTCGCAGAAAATCACTGAAAAAGGCTGATGCAGAGACAATATTTCTTGGCCCTCAAAGACAGTGCCTTAATTGCCAGACTCTGCTGCCTGATTCCTGATCATTAAAGTAATTCAATTAAACCATATTAAATAGACAGTGCTGAAGCTTGGGAAGCTGAGACTGATTACAAACACCCGGAGCACACTGAACCAGTGACTTGGACAAGGGACATGCAGGGGACAGCTCAGGACACTCAGGAACAGCACGAGCTGGCTGTGAAAAAGAGATGCTGAAAGGAACAGGGAATGTCACACTTTTGCCACTGCAAAGACAATACCTGTGGATGCTACAGCATTTACGGGCTGGGAACGTTGTCCACTGCTAATTCCATAGAGCTCAATCTCATATTCAGTGCCCTCTTTCAGCCCTGTTATATCCTGGGTGCGCTCATGGCCTGGCACTATCAGCTCCAGGGGGTCAGATTTCCTCTTGGTGTCCCTGATTTTTAGAACAAAGCTGTTGAAAATCCCCTCATCTGCAGTCCAGGAGAGACGGAATCCATCTGGGGTGGCATCTGAAACCAGCAGGTTGTCGACCTCGGGTTCTGCTTCTAAAAAAGGAGAAGATGGCAGTGGGGAAAAGAAATGATTTTTTAATCAGTTGATCAGAGACCTGCCCGAGGTCTGGCTATAGCACACTGCAAGAATCCAACCACAGTTCAAAGCAAGGGAAAAATCTGTCAGCTATTGAAAAAAAAATATTAGTGTTATACAGAACAGGATAAATGTGAGTGTGTGCAGGCCCATTCCAAGTTTCATCCTTGAACAGCAAATCCACTGCATGGACATACACAGTTGGTCTCCCACATGCAGAGTTACACATGCTAAAGGTGAGTTTCCTGGGCATTTCTCCCTCCCTGCCTGTGTGACACCTTTATGTCTGATAAAAACCATCTCCTGTTCTAGAACTGCATGCCTGGGACATTGCCAGGCCTCTCTCTGCTAGGAGGAGAATAGAAAAGCCACTGGAAATTCTTTTTCTCCATGCAAACCCCTTATTTCATGCACTTCTGTGGTGCTTCTGATCAGGTGAATCCTTTACATTGCTCTTAAACAGCGAAGGGGAATCACAAAAATTCCTCTCTCTTCCACAACACCCTCCAATCCAAATGCAAGACCTGCTGCCTTTGCTTAATGAACCCACTCAGAAGGATCTCCGAGCTGCAAGTTATTAATGACCTGCAAAACATCTCCAGCTCAGTCTGGCCAGGCATCATTAGCCAGAGAAATGGAGTGGTTATGTCCTCCAGCACCTCCAAGGCAATCCTTCCTTCCACACACACAATTCCTATTTATTTCCTCTCAAACCTGCCCCCAGATCCCCCCCAGCTGTACTGCCGCCACGTGCAGATGAGAACTGATGGTTCTGGGCCTGGAGGATCAGTCTTGGTCTCCCAAGAAAGCTCAAGTGCTGGTGGGAAACAGCAGCTCTGACGTGGCTGGAAACATGAGCTGGTTTGTGGAGAGAGGTGCCAGCTTTCAGGGTGGCACTGATCCCACTGTGGGTGGAACCCACATGGAGAGGGAAAGAGAGGAGGCCACGGGAAGAAGTTCCTGAAGGTCCTGGAAAGCTGGAGAATGCTGCTCTGGAGAATGCTGATGTGCCCAGCTGTTAACAAGACGAGCTCTGCATGCAGCCATTCTTCTTTAAAGACTTTGGTTAGAGGTTCCTGCAAGACCATGAGGAATATTCCCCCTCAGCCCCCCACATGCTCCTCCACAGGACCCCTCAGAGGAAAACATCAAAGGGAACAGAATTCCGCCGGTGAACCCATCAGTCCCGGGGAGTTACGTGGAGCCATGATGCAGAGGAGGATGCAAAAGGCAAGGTTTGCATGAAACATCTTCCGTGTGAGAAGGAAAGCAAGAGAGAGAAAAGGGTGGAAGGGAACAATTTGCTCACATTGAAATACCTGTAACAGCCAGAGCACTCAGGGGCTTTGTTTGGTGCCCCTTGGCAAACCCAGAAAGCAAAACCTCATAGCCAATGCCAGTAATTAGGCCTTTAAGCTTCAGTTCTCTCTGGGCTCCCGAAAGGAGGAACTCCTGTGGGTCCAGCAGCCTGCCAGAATCCACCACGACTACTAGAAAGTTGTCAAAGGCATTCTCCGATGCCATCCACGACACTGTGAACCCATAGGGGTTCATGTCAGACACTGTTAGGTTTTCCAGTGGGGGCATGGCCTCTAAAAGGAGGGAAGGTGCAAAAACACACACACAGAAAAAAGCGAAAAACATTGCAAATTAGAAAGTGTCACAGATTCCACCAGACAAAAATCACATTTTTCCCCAAGTGTGGATTTAACAGCCAGGACCACAAGATGAGGATTTTCAACGGAGCCTCCAGTGCTCAATTTTTAATTTTCCTCAGGGGTGTCTCAGCACTCACAAGCTCCTTTGGAACTCCTCCCAGGCTCACTGTGGGATCACATTTCTCCTGCTCCCCATGCACTGCAAGAAAGTTATACCCAAACTGCCTTAGAAATCCTACACATCAACTTCTCATTTCTTTTCACTTCTCTCCTCCATCAGTGCTTTAGGGCCGAAATTCCACTTGGGCATTCACAGCTCCTGTATTTTGCTTCTTGACCTATTTCAAGTAAATATCTCCAGCTTTAATTCTGGGTGCTGGAGGGGTCAGAGGTGCCAGAACAGGACCTGAATCACTCAGGCAGAGCAAATCAGCTGCTGCTGGGATATGCTGACAACTTAAAGAAATTCCACGGAGGGTCCTTACTTTTTCACAACAGTGTGACATTTTTCACAGTAAAAAGATGTAGATCAACTCTTCAGAATTTATCCACCAAGTCTCAGCAAAAAAAAAAAAAGGCCAAAGTTTCACAAGATTCTCAGTGTATTTTGCTCACTCCAAGTTTGACAAAATAGGAAGCTCAGGTGGCTCTGCTAAGCCCTGGCCTTGATCCTGGATCCCAGCATTGCTTTTATTTCTCCATATTATTTGTCCAGTTCTGTTGGCTCAGGAGCTGATTCATCCAATCTTCCAACCACTCAAATTCCACTCTTCAGCAAATGCTGAAAAGGGCTTTGAGTTTGGTTTTGACATTTCACAACCGCTGAAACTGATTTTGTTGGAATTTGGCATAAAAATTCCCTCCTAAATGGTTATAATTTGGAAGCCCTTATGTATTAATATTTACACATTTGGGTGCCAGAGATTCAGTTCAAATTTATGCATTCTAGAGATATTTTTGCACCTTATTTACTTCTAATCAAGCAACACCCAAGATTCCCATTTTGGGGAGGGAACATCCTGGGACAGGAGGTGTTCCTTGAGCCAGTCCTGCCTGCTCCTCCTGATGAGCTGAGCATCAGGCAAATTCCTCCCTCAAACTTCAGGAGTTCAAAAAGATTATTAGACATGGGAGAAAGGCTCCAGAGAATCACAGAATAGTTTGGGTTGGAAGGGACCTTAAACTTGTCTGGTTCCATGGGCAGGGACACCTTCCACTGTCCCAGGGTGCTCCAAGCCCTGTCCAAGCTGACCTTTTAACTCCCTTTAACCCAATCCTGCTCCTGGGAATTATTTTAAGTCCAACCTTCCCGTTCTGCCCCTCCTTGCCCCATGTTTCCAAACAAACCCCTAGCTGCTGGTGAGATTCTCCATGCTGAGGGATGGAGCCCTTTTGGGATTTACATTTCCCCGAGGCAAAAAAGAGACCCCACAGCTCCGAGCAGGTACCTGTGGTGACAACAGCAGTGAGGGGCTCTGTGTGGACCCCTGCCCTGGTGGTCCCCTGAATGAGAATGTCATAGGCGGTGTGGTCTGAGAGGCCTGAGATGTGGGTGCTGCGAGTGCCCCCTGGCACCGTGAGCTCCTGGGCCTCGTGTGCCGCCAGGGAATCTCGAATTTGGATAACAAACGTGGCAAAGGGCCCGCCTCGGGTGCTCCAGGACAGGTTGAAGCTGTCAGGGGTAACATTTGTGAGGGTGAGCGTGCCCAGCTGTGGCTCAGCCTCTGGGGGAGGAAAGGAATACAGGTGAACAGGCAGCCTTACTCCAGGGGGGTGGGGAGTCAGCAGAGGGGGGTTGTAGGTACTCAAAAATAATATTTTAGGCTTGTTTTGCAGTGGTTGAATAAAAAAAAAATAGAATTAAAAAAACCAGCATTGCAAGAGATATTTTCTCGGGTTTTGGAAAGAAGCCATTGAAATTAGTGCTGACTCTTAATTATTATATTTTTTTCATTCAATTTTCTCAGATAAACTCAATTTGCCTAATGAAATGTGGGCCTGGTTTAGAGAAGCTCCAACAGCATACACATACAAATTGCAGGAATCCCACGCTGGGAGTCTGATGGGAATAGAGATCCACAGCAATTCCAAAATAGAGAAAGCAGGATTCAGGCAAGAATCCCTGAAATCCCAGTTCAGGTTCTGTTTAGTGTTTCTGTTGCCTGGAGTTGTGGATACTTCTATTTTTGGGCCCTGAGGTTTCTGAGGGATTTCAGGCCTAGCAGTGATTATCTCAGCACTAATCTCAGGCCAAAACCTCCCTGGACTCCACAGAGAAGGTGTTCCTCATCCTCAGAGTAGCCACAATCAGAGAATATCTAACAAACCCCACAATAATAAACCCCACAGCCTCTCCTTCCTGACTGTTCAGTGGTCAGGGCACTTCCTAAAAAGCAAAGACTTTCCTTTTCTGCTGGAAGAAATTAAAATTCACATCTCTGCCCTGCCAGGAGAGAAATTTGTCCTTCAGGAGAGGGAGAGCTCCTTACCCATTCTCTTTGAAACCTATTCCATTTTGCACAAAAATCATTAAAGATTCATTAAAACCCAGAGAGAACAAACACGACCCAATAGGCAGAGGGTCAGAGAATCCTGTACTTGCTCTCTGGGCTGATTTTCTATTTTTTACGTTGCCAATTGAGCAAGAACCAAGAACACCTTGGGAAATGCGGCCAGTGAGACACAGTAAAATAATGATGGGAAAGTGATTCATGCTGGGAGAAAAGTCAGAGAGGAGCATCCCAAGGAGGGAGAGGGTGGTGAAAGACTGAAATCTTTTTCTTTGCCAAAACAAGAACTGCTGCAAGATGTTCCAACTTTCACTCCCATCCCTCGTTGCAAGACTTTGAAATAATAATCCACCTCCTTCTCTGGGATTGGCTGGGAAGAGGTGAATGGAAGTGGCCCCGATTAAGGACACAGATGTCACACATGTCACAGATGTCATGCCAACAACCAGTGGCCATGGATGCCTTCATGGCCAGCAGGGAAGGTGCCACCGTGGTGCTCCTGAAGACAGGCACGGAGATGAGAAAATATCCACAAAGCAAACAGGCTTGGGTGGAAAACCCAACAAAACAGAGCCCTCAGCACCACATGCAGCTCGGAAAGGGCAGAGGGAGCCTTGCCAACCTCATCCTGGCATGGCCACATTCCTTCTCATGCCACCTGCACCACAGGCAGGCACATTCCCATCACCACAGCCTGACTCCCAGGAGTGCTGCATGCAAAACGGGCTGAAATCATATCCTCAGGCAAGTCTGAGTGATCTCCTGCCATCCTGGAATCACCACGGGAGAGGCTCCGACACTCAGGGAAACAAGACAGGTGGTGGACACTCGAAGGGAGCAAGGCAAGGGGCAGAGCTGACCACCAAGAAAGAACGAATTTGCTTTTTGAGCCCTGCTCTGTGCTGAGAACATAAAAACCCTGGGCAGTGAAGAACATCAGAGCCAGCAGAAGATGGCCAGACCACTCCATGCACTTCGGGTTGGTCATTTCACATGCTGCACGAGACTCCCACCAGAGATGCAAATGACTTGGGAGACATTTGGGTTTCAGGAGGACAAAACTGACATGCAGGTGCCTCTCCAGGCTGAGAAAGTGAGGGTGGGATGAACAACTTCATTCAAGATTGGGTGCAAAGATGCTGAGTGAAAAACATCAACCATCTGGAGCAAGGCAATTATATATACACTGGACTCGCAGAGAGGTGTGTATATATAAGGAAACCAATCATGGTTTACTCTCTTAATGCTGGGGGCACTTTTTCAGCCTTTTCCATTGTCTCCAAACTCTCTTTTTCAGAGTATTTCAGCCTCCCCTCCTGGTGATGTCTATGCAATTCCCCAAAGGAACGATGATGAGTTGGAGCCACGTTTTGGAGCAGTTCTGGGGACAGCACGAGAAAGGAGAATAAAAAAGCAAACCTGGAAGGTGAAACAGTGAAATACCTGTGGTTGCCATGGCTGTCAGGGTCTGCCCACCTTGCCCATCAATTACCCCATGGAGCTGGACTGTGTAATTAGTGGCAGCTTTGAGGTCGGTCACCTCATGGTGCCGAGAGTCCCCCGGCACTGTGAGCACCAGGGAGTCCAAGGGGAAGTCAGAGTTCCTGACCTCCAGAATAAAATGGTCAAAGGCCTTGTCCTGTGCCTCCCAGGTGAGTGACAGGCTGGCTGAGGTAGCGTTTGATACACTGAGTGTGCTAAGGAGAGGTTCCTCTACTACGGGAAGAAAACAAATGGAAATGGATCACAGTTATTAAAAGACAAAGCAACAAAATAAATTAATAGAGAAGTTCGGATTCCCACGACTATAGGTCACAGAGGTCACCCAGCCTTGTGTTTCTCTATGTTTTCCATACCATCACCCCTGCAGTCACCCTGATCCTGCCACCCATCACTAAATGAGAATATTCACTGCCTGCTGCTGCTGGAAACTGAAATTGTATTATCTGAGAGCTGAGATTTGATATTTTACTTTCACTGACCACATTATTCCATTCCTATGACAAATCACTATGGCAACTTTTCCTAGAGGGGCAAAATTGGTGGAGGTATTAAATGATCACAACACGAGCCATTATCTGCGTACAAGAACAATGTTCTCTTTCTGTAGTCCAGTCCTCACCTTCCACTCTCACCCTGAACTTTTGATTTCCCCGTCTTTTCTGGAAAAACTGCCAGCTGTAAAACCTTGACATGTGCAATGTGCCAATTACTCAGTGCCTGCCTATTCCATTCTCTGACATCAACTCAAATGGACTTTTTCAATCTCTCACCCAACATAACCCGAACAGTGAAGCTGAATTCAAGCAATGAATGTGCCTTGCAGGATGGTGCTGGCATAGATGCCTGACATCTTTTGGGAGAATCGGGATAAATCTGTCTGGAAATCCGTTTATCTGACAGAAATTGTGTCTGCTCTGTGCTGTGTGACAGATGCAAACACAGGGTGAAGGTGAACATAAGGAATCATCTCCTGCTTGGCCCTTGGGGACTTCGCTTCTTGTCTGCCTCAGAGGTTTCCCCAACCTCAATATTTGAGTTTATGAATGAAATTTATGAATGACTTTATGAATGACTTTGTGAATGAAATCCCAGCATGATGTGATTGCCTGACTTTGCTGGAGGGGACAGTGCCTCCCGATGTCCCTGGCTGGTGTCCCTTGGAAGGTGTAGAGGATTAGGGAATGGCCGGGCTGGTGGGGCAGCTGAGGGCAGGGAAAGGGGCACAACCTGCAAGGAAGAGTTCAAAAAAGCAGAGTTAGCACTGAGGCAGGCTCTGTGTACCTGTGGTGGCCGCAGCACTGACCGCCTGCGTGCGGAACCCGCCCGAGGTCCCGGAGAGGTAGACAATGAAATCAGTGCTGGGAGAGAGCCCTGAGATGTGAGCAGTCCTGGAGCTGCCGGACAGGTTGAACTCCATGGGCTCCAGCAACCTGTTAGAATCAATAATTTCAATGGTAAAGACGTCGAAGTCGCCGTTGGAGGCTGTCCAGGAGAGGTTGAAGCTTTCGGGAGTAATGTCGGAAACCATTAAGTCAGCAACTGCAGGGTGCTCTCCTGGGGAGGGAAACAACAGCGGTCAGAACTCCTCCTGCTCCCCAAGGCTCCTCTCTGCCATGCTGGCAGCACTCTGAGCTGGAGAAGAGGGTGTGAGGAAAAGCTTGCTAAAGTTCTAAGGGGAAGAAATCAAATTAAAGCATCACAAAATGTTAAATAAGTTAAAAAAAAAAAAAAAAAGAAGCATTAAGGTTATGGTTATTTCCCTTTCTCTACTGGAGCAGCCATGTCTTTGAGGTCTGAG
The DNA here is from genome assembly GCA_036630365.1 of Acanthiza pusilla. Classification (NCBI taxonomy): domain Eukaryota; kingdom Metazoa; phylum Chordata; class Aves; order Passeriformes; family Acanthizidae; genus Acanthiza; species Acanthiza pusilla. The sequence goes on along the minus strand of JAXCHO010000028.1, from coordinate 8,585,154 downwards.
CATGACAGCAGATGCAAAATAACTTTCTTGAATGCCCCTGGGGCATTTGGAATAGTCAGCTTCCAGTTTTAGGAGAAGCTAAAACCAGAGCTCCTGCTTTATCCAAAGGAAAATCTCGTGTTTTGTTTACTCTTCTACTTTCCCTTTCAGCTTAAGCCTGTGAAAGCTGGCTGGCAATTTTGGAGCTGGAGCCAAAATGCAAAACAGAGAGAGATGCCTTGGGGTTTCTTCCTCTCTGCAGACATCCCTGGAGCGTTACAGGAAGGTTCAGATATTTCTGACAATTGCAAGTCCCCAGAAGGGAGGATTTTGAAAAGCTGAGTGCTGAGCCTGACCCTGAAAGGGAAGGGAAAAGATCAGCAGGGCATTTCTGCTGTTTTAATGCAGTAAGAGGAAGGGAGCACATTGCACATTCAGGCAGGACACCCATGATGTGTCTCCTGGTTTCTCTCTTTGTCCAGCACATTGCTCTATTTTCCATGGGCATCTGCTCCCAGTGAGGACTCTCAAAGCTCAGGACTTCTCCTGGGACACAGCACAGACACATTCCTGCCCAAGCCAGGCTGATTAAAGCACTACAGACACAAGCAAGCTCTACCGCACTCCATGGTTTAATTCTGATTAGTTCTTCAGGTGCTTTATCCCCTCCTGAGCTGGGTACTATGTGCTTGGGGGATCTGGTGGCAGCCAGCTCTGGCTATCTCACAGAGACAGGAGGTTGCAGAGGGCTGGAAGGAAGCCCAGAGGCAGCAGAAATTGTCTACAAGAATTTATCTGAAGGAAAGTCCACTGGTGCCCCTTTAGAGCCAATTAATTCACATTCTGTTCATTGCCAGTGACCTGGGAGGATCAGAGAGCCACAAAGCAGAGATGGAAATATACATTTATCTCTCATGGTCATAGCTTGTGATAAGCTCTCATTTACAATTGCTGCCTTTCACATGAGCAGCCAGAAAATTATTTTTGGGGCTCTTGATGAGTTTCATGCAACCTCCTGATAACGCAGAGCTCACCTTCCTCCTTTCAGGCCAGTTTTATGCCAGGGTAGTTCTGCTGAATTTGGTCTTCCTGCAGTATCTTTTTCAGACCAATCAAACTGTTTAATGATCTCAGATGGCCTTATATATTATATTAGCCTTAGCAGGAATATAATATACTATATTTATATATTATATTTATATATATATATATATATAATATTAGCCTTATTAGGAATATAATATATTTATACACGATACATATATGTACATTTATATATTTATATATTTATATATTTATATATTTATATATTTATATATTATATTAGCTTAGTAGGAACTAATTTGTGTCCTTTCCTATATGAGAACACACAGAAGTTTTTTGTCCTTGCCCAAGTCAGATACAACTTGACCGCACTGAGTCTGAGTTCACACAGAAGCTCCTGCAGAATTTCAGAGGCAGCTTCTGAAGGGTAAAAACTGAACACACTCTCAGGCTTTGAATATCTGGGCAATAGAGAAAGGATTTTTATAATTTTACCAGGCAAGATGGCCCTTCCCAAGCAGGTACAACAGCCAGCTGGGTTTTGCTGTTAGTGGCAGCCAGGTGAGTGAGGAAAGGTAACAAAAAAAAGCTGTTCTGGGCCGGGAAAAATAAAGAGAAAAGCATTCCTAAAAGAGGCAAAGGGCTGCACCAGGGCTCTGTGGAGCCTCACCCAGGCTGGAAAAGCTGCCCATGAGGCATTTCCACGGCAGAGGTGCTCAGCCAGGCTCTCAGGAGCTCAGGGCACCCCAAGCAAGGCAGGATTTGCCCAGTGCTCGGAACGGCTCGGGCTCACATCCCCCTCGGGAAAGCACAGGAGCCGCGGGGCTGGAGGAAAGGTACCTGTGGTGGTCTCCACAGAAAGGGGGCTGGTCCTGCGGCCCCGAAGGAGCCCCTGGAGGGTGATGTTATAAGGAGTGTTGGCCTTGAGGCCGGTGACATTGACAGAGCTCAGTGTCCCCGGCACTGTGACATTGCGGCCTCCTTCGGGATCGCCAGGCTGCTGCACCTGAAGGACAAAGCTCTCATAGGGCCCGCCGGCTGCTGTCCAGGAGAGCTGGAAACCATCCCAGCCAGTCTTTGATACCGATAATTTCCCCAGCTCGGGTTCCTCCTCTGGATAAGGACAGAGAGTCAATCTGTTACTCGGGTTGCAGAGCGCGGCTGATGTCAGATTATTTAACGAGGTTCTGTGTTAATGAATTTCATGTGTGATCAGGGCCACGGAGATGCCCCCACACACACACCTTTACATCCTCAGCTGCCCCAGATAACTCCAAGAAAGTATCTTTGGAAATGTGGCAAAACAGAGCAGTGAGAAAAGAGCTGTAATAATAAATAAATAAACCCTCAGGGACTGCCCCTGGAAAGCAGCTCCCTGACCATTTTACAGCCTCAAGTGTTTTGCCAACATTAATTACATCTCCCTGTGGGACAAGGAAATGTTACTATATCCACTTGATTTTACTCAGTGTTTGCTGAGTAAAAAGTCTGAAGTAACTGTGTTTTAAGGGTAGGAAGGCACAGTTTGGAGCAGTTGGGATTCAGTTATTTATGCTTTTAATTGCATCCACATGAAGGATGCTGTTGATTCTTCCAAACTATTTCTAATACTGAACAATAAAGAAGAGGAAAATGCCTCCATGTCTGCATGTCTTTAATGGATTTGTCTTCCTGTAGCACATTATTTTGTCCACAAAACCTCCCTGAGTGCAGAGAAGCTTGGACCTTCAGAGTTACTGATACCAATCTAAAATCAAAATGTTCATTCACAGAAATGAGTTCTCACGAGCCCCCACAGGCATGCCCAAGGAAGTTGGGAGCCAGCAGAGGTAACTCTGATGCCATTAAATCTGCAAGTTGAGGTAATTTGCTCAGCAAGAATAGAAAGTTCTTTGTTACAAAGGAGAAACTGATTCCTTAATATTAACAGTCAGATGGGAAAATGACACAGTACTGCCTGATTTTCCTACCTGGAAAATCCTGTGTGATCTATCACTGACCTGTGGCCTCTGATGATTCCCTAGCACCCTTCTGATTTATTGGAATTGCTGAGACAGAGGTGCAACAATAAGAACAGAGTCTCTCTGAATAATCTCATTCTGCATGGCTGAGAATTCACAAGAGAGGCTGCATGAAGGGAAATAGATCTGATTTGTCCATTTTAAACTTCAAACTTATGCATGTTTTAATACAGAAGTTAAAGGGGCTCTGGAATAAATGAAAATTAGACTCAGCAGCATCACTCACATAAACTTTCTCCCTGTAAAACCAAAGTGATTCCTGTAGGATGGCTCAAAGCCTTAGGCAGCTGGGGTTGCATTTTCAGAGACTGAACACTCACAGATCATAATGATCTTCAGTAAAATTTATTAACAAATCAGTAAATTGCTACTACTCAGGAACACCAAAGTTTTGATGAGCTTTTCCCATCCTGCTGGAAGGAAAGAGATTGTTTATGAAATAACAATGTTCAACAACAACAACAAAAAATCATTCATGCAGAGCTGTCTTCCCTTATCAGGAGCAAAAAGGAGATTCATTGAGGTAAAAGATGAGCTCTGTCAAAACAACACTGTTATCTGGAAAAGAGAAAGCAGGACAGAAAGGGAACTGGTTGTATGAGAAAACATGATCTGTCGGTGGCAAGAGAAACAAATAAAACACATTTCCTGAAAATGAAACTGAAATTACAGTAAAGTTAAATCTTTGAAGTAGAAGTTTCGTTATAATAAGCAATGCAGGAACCATCACAAGTTAAAAGCAGTTCAGATTTCCCTGCAAATGTTTCTCAGAGGTTTCCCGGCAAAAAAAATTCCTGCGTTCTGTTTAAACTGAACAGATCTTTCAGAGTGTCAAGGAACTGATCAAATACCTCATCCTGTGCTGCCCAGGACAGGGTGGAACCACTGGAAGTCCTCTGGGTTATGTTAAGGGCATGAGGAGCCCTAGGGGCTTCTGAGCTGGGCAGGTGAGGGGCACTGAAAGCAGAGCAGGAGGCCTGGGGCTGGGGGATTTATATTTATATTTGTATTTCTATTTATATTTATATCTATATTTATATCTGTATCCATATTTAATAAACATATATAAAGATATTGTATTTATTTATATTTATTATATTATGTATAATATATTTACATTTACATTTATATTTATATTTAATAAATCTATAAATGTGATTATATATTATATATTTATATTTATTATATTATATGTAATATATTTATATTTATATTTTTATTTTTATTTTTATTTATATATGGGGGGATATAAATATTAGACACAAATACCAGAGCTGGGGAGGAGCAGGGCTGGAAGGATCAGTTGGTGTTTCACTGATTGATTCTCCAGGTGTGGTGATCAGAAGTGCTAAATTACAATTTTCAAATTTCCTGATGATAACCCCCAAACAACAGCTAACACCTGCTCCAACACAGCTCATGTGCTGTGCACTGGGGAGCTCTGGAATCAAAGGAAACAGAGGAGCTCTGCTCTTTTTGGAGGCTGAATCCAAGCCATGAGCAAAGGGCGCCTCAGCAAGCACAGCCTGGTTCTCTCAGACACCCTGAGCAGCAGAGCCAGAGCAGCAGCCAGGGAGCAGAGACCAGCTGGGATGAACTGGGATGGGCTGGGGTGGGCTGGGATGAGCTGGGATGGGATGGGATGAACTGGGATGAGCTGGGATGGGCTGGGATGAGCTGGGATGGTTCCAGCAGGCTCATCCTCAGCTGATGGAAATGAGCTCTCTTTGATTACCTCCAAAGAACTTTCCCAATTTACATCAGGTTGGAACCCTGAGTACCCACACACGCCCTTTGTCTTCACTACACCATCAGTGAATGCTGCTGTGCCAATCAGGAGTGGAATTCCTGCCAAATATCATGAACACATTCAAACCCAGGCTGAGAAATCACAGCAGAAACAAGCTAAGGATCCTCCTATCCACCCCAAACCAGGCTTGGAGGAGTTATCCATTGCAGAAAAAGTGAATAGGGACACACATCCCTGCTTAAAACCTAGGGCAAAAAGAGCTTAAGCAAACTTTGTTACAAGAGATGCTGAGGAATGGGAAGGGAAAGCCTTGACTTTCAGCGTGCTGAATGATCTGTGAATATCTCCTGCAGAACTGTCACATTCTGAGAATCGGAGAGCTGTGCAGATCACAGGGAATGTGTTTCAGATCCCAGCTGCAAGGCACCAGGCGGGGATTCCTCTGACATGCAGAATTATCTCCTCGTTAGTGGGAGCCCACATCATTTCACACCTCAGTGACTTCCTCGCTTTCATGCTCCACTTGCATTCAATTAAGAGAGAGCAAGTCATCGAGCCCCATCCATCAGCTCAGCACAAATATGTACTCAGGATTCATTATGTGTCTCCAAGTTCACACATACATCACAAAGAAATACATTTTCAGAGGAGCAAATCAATTAGAAAGGCTTTTGAATAGATGCAGAAATGTTATCCTGTAAATATACTCTCAGTTCAAATACATGTGTGAAAACATTCTTTTCTGCTCACCTCCAGGAAGGAGAGAAGCCTGTGAGGCAAAGAGAGATATATTTATATTTATATTTATATTTATATTTATATTTATATTTATATTTATATTTATATTTATATTTATATTTATATTTATTTATAGTTAGTTATTTTTTATATTTTATTTTTATTTATATATAGTTATAGTTATATTTAAAGTTATGTTTATAGTTAAAGTTACTTATATTTATAGTTATATTTATAGTTATAGTTATGTTTACAGTTACAGTTAAAGCCATATTTATAGTTAAAGTTATGTTTATAGTTAAAGTTATTTACATTTACATTTATATTTATATTTACATTTTTATATATCATTTATATTCTTGACTTGGGTAAGAACTACCCTTAAATCAGCCCAGACATGACCTGCACTGGGCCCTACCTGTGCTGCACCCTGGGCACAGCCACATTTTTATCACACCAGCACAGCTCCAATGGTCACCACTGTCACCATTCCCTCTTTCCCAGTAAAGCACTGTCAGAACTCTTATCTGACTGTTCCTGAGCTAGTGGAACAAAGCAGGAGGGCTTGGAACCATCAGCCTTCTGTTCTGGGAACAGGCAAAAAATAATGGCATCAAGAGCACTGGCACTTGTTTGGCCTTCAAGTTGCCCATTTAAGAGGCACAGAGGTGGTTGGGCTTTGCTGGGAGAGTTTCTGCTGAAGAAAAGAGTGGGCACAGCCCACAGGAGGAGAGGGCAGCAGTGTATCCCACAGGGACAGCTCCCTGCCATGGGTGGGCCCCTGGGAAACTGAGCCCTGAACTGGAAACTAAGGACAAAACCCTGCCATAAACCCTGAACTGGAAGCTGAGGATAAAACATTCAGAAATACGAGAGTGGGAAAAAAAATGAGGGTGGCATTATCTACCGAGGGTGTGTGAGAAAACCCTGTGTAAGATTAGTCAGAAGGGGCTTCTTGTTTTCCCTCATTTTCCCTCATTTTCCTTGACCATCCCTACGGACATTTCTCCCAGATCCCTGCCAGTAATGACACAGCCACACAAGGATTTGGTTGCTCCAATTTGCCTGGAAAATGCAGCAGCAGCTCAGTTGTGTTACAAAGACCCTGAGGGACCAATCACCTCCTTGGGATTTGAATCCAGAAATTTGCTATCGCAAGTGGACTTATTTTATTGTGCCAACTTTGGCAGCTACATGGGACGTTGCCATGTCCAGGTTGTTCCATGAAACACAGGGAATGTAATTCTGATTATTACCTTGGATTCAATGACTCCTCAAATGAATTTGTGGGTGAGAGAGAGTGGATTCCCTCTACCACAGATATTAACACACACATATCCCACTTTAAATTCATATGTATCAGGGAAATATGTGGCTTTGTGCACAAAAAACCAGGAAATAGAAAAATTAAAATGATATGAATACATGGAAAATACTCTGATACCACAGACAGCATCAGTGTTCTTTGCTTAGCAGGCAGAATGCTTTAACAGATAATGGAAAATTTGGAAAACAATCAGTATGTAGAATAACAAGACCAGTGGAGATCAAACAATTGAGGGGAATAGATGGGCAGGGAAAAAAGAGAGCTCTGGGAGCCTTAGGTGGGTGGGTGACAGCCAGAGGATGATTCCCAGCGGTGAGATGAATCAGCATCTGAAAGCTGTGTGAAAGGGAAGCTGGATGGATAACAAACACACTCTCCATCCCAGGCTGGAATATTTCTCACTGTCAGCTTAGCAAATAGCTCAATATCTCTTGGCAAAATCTCCAGGCTGAGCCTGGCCTGAATATGTCTGCAGTGTGCTGTTGGCCTTTTGAGGAATTCCACTGGAATGTTTCACTGGAGATTTACTGAAAAGGATGCTCGTGTGCCGCCAGGACATTCCCTCAGTTTCTTAGGACAGAGCATGCAGTAGTCTGTATTAATCCTTGCTTCTGACCCTGGGATTTTGCATTATTCCCCAAGAGGGGATCTCAGTGACTTTCCCAATCTCTCGTGTGAGACATGAGGACCTACCAAGGTTTTCTGTTAGTCTCCTTTAGCTAAATCACTTTCTCCTCTCTTAATCAGCTGATCAAACTGGGCTCACAGTGCCTGTGCCCCTCTGAACTCCACGGAAAAACCACTGCAGCACATCCCAAGCCAGAAATGCTGGAGCAGCTGCCACTAAAAATCCTCATCTTGAGCTTAGGTCCCAGGTGCTCCCAGAGGAGGACTCAGCTGAACAAATGGACAATCTTCCCTGGAAAATGTGGTTTCCCAGTGGTCAGCACTGCACTTTCCCATGGAGCTGGCTCACCTAATCATTCTTCCTAATGTGTCCTTGAGTTTGTATAAAAAGGGTGGCGCAATCAAAGGCTTGGAGAAGCCAGGAGAGGAAGAGGGACTGACGCACAGAGCAGACAAGGGCCTGCGGTAAACAGCATAAATCTTCCTCAAAACATTCAGCAGAATGGAAAAGTTGCTCCTCCAAGCCACGCTCTGCTGTACAAACTCCCTTCCAGAGGCAAGGCAGTATCACATCCACGATTCATCAACAGTTGCTGCACAATCTGGGTCCTTCAGCAGAGGAATTCGAGCTTGGCTCTTGGTTTCTCTAATGCTCCCTCATTTATCTGCCCAGCCCTGATGCGCTGCCATCCATCCAGCCCAGGCCCCACATTGTGCTGGGCAGGCAGGGCTCCAGGGGCACAGCAGAGAGAACAAAGCTGCACTCTGAGCCTGCTCAGAGCTGCCTTACGTGCCCACCCTGCAGATGAGCTGCTGCTCTGATGGGCCACGCTCGAGGGAAATGACTGAAATGGCTCATTTTGTTTAATTTCTGAGTCAAAACCTTAGTGCAATGCCAGGTGGGACGCTTGGGATGCCTTCACTGATGGCAGAAAGGAGGTACCTGTTGGAGGCATGGCTTGCTGAGGAGCAGAGTGTTGCTCTAGCCAATCCACACATCTTGATTTTTTGAGAAGTGTTGGTTTGGAGGACATCAATCCCAGCACCCAGGGATTCTCTGGGCAGTGAGACTTCCATGTGTACAGCTGCAGCCTCCTGCATTCACACACCATGAGACACTAAAGCTGTGTGCTCTGCTCCCCTCAGGACCACAAGGTCCCTCAGGGAATTCTCCTGCACCCCTGGAGCCTCTGGAGCAGGAAAACCCTCAGAGCCAGGGAGCTCCTGTGGGTCAGAGCCCATTGCCTGCATTAGGGTTACACTGTAGGGCCACAAGAGACAAGCAAAATTTGTGTGAAATACTGTCCTTCCTTTTCAGCAGAATAAAATGACCTTTAGCAAACTTCATTCTGTAATCTTTGCCATCCCTTGAGTGCAGGATCAGGGATATCAGTCAAAAAAGGGGAGAAAAAAGCTGTCACTTGAGCTGCACCTCATCCCTAGGAAGAGACAGAAGCAGCAGTGGCTGCCCTCCTATCTATGAAAGATTTTGTGACGTGTCCTTGGCTAGAGGTTCACGAGCTCTGAACGTTTCAGCTCCCCATGTAGGGAGTGTAGATACCCACGAGCAGAGAGCAGGGAGAGTGTGAGAGGGGAGAAAAGGCTCCTACAGGAGATTTCCAGTGCTGGATCTGACAGAAGCTTTACCCTCAGTGCTGTAAAATCCACTATGCAAGCAAATAAAAATGATGTGTGGGAAACTCCTGAGCACCTGCTGGCCTGACTGAACCACCAAGAGGACTGGAAGAATGTGAGATGAAAAACTGGGAACGTGCAGGAGCAAAGGAAGCTGGAGAGAAAATCTCTCAGCCCTTCTGCACTCTCTGGCTGATCAGCAGGGATGGCACAGACGAGCAATGATGAAGAGCAGGTTTGTCTCCCCCAGGCACTAAGAAGGGCCAGGCCAGTCCTGACATTTCCCACTTCAGTCATCCCTCTCTGTCCCTGCCTGCTCCAAGGACTTTCCCAGCAGTGCAGTGCACCCAAGGTCCCTCAGAGCTCTGCGAGAGAGGGCTAAAGAAGATTGTTTGGCTTAGCCTGAGGACTTGGGACCTCCCAAGTGCTGGAAAGAGGGATGAAGAGGAGTGTCTGGAGGGGAGATGGAAAAGCAAACTGAAGAGACCACTTGTCTAGTACCGCCCAGGCTTCCAGGGAATTTCTGCTCCCCGTGCTCTGTGTTTGGATTTGTCCATTCCTACGCAGGAGAAAGGTCACAGAGCCAGGTTATGTCAACTGCTGCTGCCAGGAGCTCACTGCAGAGCCCTCTTTGTTTACTGGGGCTCTGAGGAATGACATAAAACAAATACAGCGGCCAGATGAAGGTATTTCTAAAGAAAAAGAAAAAAAAAAAGATAAGAAAAAGGCAAAGCAGGAGAAAGAAACCACCTTGTGAAGCTTTGGAAGCTGGGGCTGGAAAGACCAGGCTGTGAGATTCCACAACACATTGTTCCTGACTTCTCACCATCTCTGCAGACTTCCTCTGAAACCTCTCAGTGTTCCAACACAGAAAGTTGGGAAAATCGAAGCCTACTCACTCTGCCACATAAACCTTCAGTTTCCTTTGTTCTGTATGTGCCTCAAGGCTTCCTAATTTTTCCCTGCACTGGGCACAGGCCTGGCTTAGACATCAAACAACTCGTCCAGGACTGATGGCTCCCAGACCATGGAACTCTGCTGTTCTGGGTTGCTGTGTCTGTGAAGCATCCAGAGGTTGGGCTGGCATGGACATTACCAGGGAATATGAGCCCAGTTTTGCTCATTTAAGCTGTGTAGCTATTAATTTGTAAAATCCACAACATCTGGCAGATGATCTTTGGAGAGAAAAGGATAAACACTTTGATATCTGCTAAGGACAATAATTATAGTCCAACTAATCCTGATTTCACTGCCTCTGCTTGCTTAGAGCACTTAAAGCTTTGCCTCAGGGTTTAGCCTGAAGGAACATAAAGATTCAGGACTTCGTGTTCTATACTGAGGTATAATTCTATATGCTACAAACTTCAGGATAAAATGTTTCACAAAGAATAAAACCTTGTTCAATAACTCCACTGGTTTGCACAAATGGAGATGGCAGAAACAGACAAATATAAATCACAGTGTCCAGTGGAAATGGTGGCTGGAACAAGTTTGGGGCAGGAGTCTTTCCTCCTTTTGGATGAGAAAACTGAAATAGGGCAACATCAGAGCCCCACTAACCCTGCTGAGGGATGATGGCCTGCTGTGAAGAGAATTCATTAGGCAGGAACAAACAATGTTAAACACATTCTGGTTGCACTTCCTCTCGGTTTTTTTGGCTGTAGAAAGCAAAACATGTTAGAAGACACGACGCACGAAAATCCCCAACCTCGTTTAAAACAAAGGACGAGTTCTACATTCATGCAGGACCAGCAGCTGAGTTTTTTGTGAGGCCTCTCAAAGGATGAGCAAGAAATCATGGGGAGCATGGAGGTGAACACAGCAGGGAGGGAAACACAGGGCTGTCCTTCATTCTCACACTGGACAGGGACGGATAAAAAATCAGCTGAATTTATCTGGTGCCTCACCAGAAGCTGTCACTCACCCGTGGAGCCCTTGACCGTGGCGGGTTTGCTCTTGTGCCTGCCCTTCTCCGCCTGCAGGCTGATGGAATACTCTGTGCCCGCGTCCAGCCCCCGCAGCAGGAAGGAGGTGCTGTCCACAGGGATCTCCACGTCGCCCTTCTTCCCTGAGGGAGCGGAGTAGACCAGGCGGTAGCGGTCAAACTTGGCCACAGGCCTTCTCCAGCGCAGGGACAGGGTGGTCTCGGTGGGATCCATGACTTCCAGGTCCTTGGGGTTATCAAGATCTACAGGGTGAAGAAAAGCAGAGTTGAGGTGGCTCTGAACTGCCCTGGGATGAGTTTTCAGGATTTTCAGGGTAATATCATCTCCACTGGGGTCTGGCAGCAGCTCGGGGTCTTGTCCACTTTTGGGACATTTTGAAATGGGAAGATGATGATGGTGTTCTCCTTTACACATGTCAGGGAAATTAATCCATAAACACCAGAGGTTTATGTCCAAAAAGGAGACAGAGGAGTCCTGTAACTTTATTCATGAATAAAGGGAGAGCTCATGGGCATTTCCCATGGGGTCTCTCAAACTGTCAGAGGACACAGCCTCTTTTTATCCTAATTTCCCAGCCACAGACTCCCTCTCTCTTTTCCCCATTGGCTGAGATACCTGAGAAGTACAGACTCCCCAAATCACCTAATACATTCCCCTTCTAATGTACATTCCCCCCACCTTTTGTTTTCTTTGTGTCTCTGTTCCTTTTCTCTAAGTCCAGAGATTTAACACATCCTTGGGTGAGTACCAGTCTGTGTCAATTCATGGAAATTCCTATGGAATTTATGGTTTCTCCCATTGCTTCTGTCACCTATCAGTATCTGGCCTTATCTACCAGCAGGGCTCACAGTTTGATTGTAAAGACATCTCCCTCTTGTTCCTTCCACAGAAAAAACCAGAACCAGTTTCCCCCACTTGCACTTGAGAGGCAGAAGTAAAGCCTTCAGATAATTTACCTGGGAAAAGGGGAGTATTGTGTGAAAAAGTCTGGGTGTGAAGGTCAGTCAGGACTATTGCAACCACTCTTTGTCACATCCAGCTTCTGGCCACCACTACCACTCCTGCCAGAAACCTCACAGACAGAGGATGGCCTGAGTGGTCAGTGTAAGTACAATTATCATTAAGGAGCTCACCTGGAGCTGAACCTCCCAGAGCATGAAGAGGAACAGGAAAAAGAATTCAGATTCAGAGGTCAAGACCTTTGGGGAATTTTTTTTTCTTTCCCTTGAGGGAAATGAAATCAAGAATTTTCTAAAACATTTCTTCCAACATCACCCAGAATTGAAAGAGTGGCTCCATCTGAGCTGCTGCCTCCTCCAGAGCACAGAGGGGACCAGGACACTCACCAGTGCCAGCATTGATGGTGGCAGGAGCACTTTCCCTGTCGTTCCTCACTGCTGTCACTCCAATGCCATATTCAGTTCCAGGCCTCAAACCTGAGAGACGAGGGGAAGAAATATGAGTTCCTGTCCATGGAATATTCCAGGGATCCAGGGGCAGCCACAGCTGCTCTGGGCACCTGTGCCAGGGCCTGCCCACCCTCACAGAGAACAATTCCTTCCCAATATCCAATGTAAAATATGCAATCTCTGCTTATTCCTTTTATGCCTAGTGACCAAAAGGACATTTTTTCACCATGTCCTGTTCCTGGGGTGACACAGAACATCAATCTCCCCATTGCCCTACCTGTGAGCGTGGCCCTGGTCGTGGCCTGGCCACCCTTGGGCACCGTGATCTCCACGTGGTCCCCACCAGAGATGGGGGCAAACTTAATTCGATAATTATCGACGTTGGCGTGGCTGTTCTTCCACTCCAGGGTGATGCTGTTGTCAGTCTGGGACACGCGCTTCAGGTTCCTTGGAGCATCCAGGTCTGGAGTCAAGCAAGCAATAAATAAATAATTAGGAATATTTCTCTCCTGACAGCAGTGTCTTGTGTCAGTGCTTTTTAGGAGGTGAAATGACCCATAAAGTTTCCTCTCACGTGATCCTGTTATGCCTTAACTGCACTAACCAGAGTTCTTTTAGCATGAAAAGCAGAGCTCACCAGCTTCAGGCCAAGAAATTTATCTTCGATCTCCTGGGACAAAAATAACATTTTCAATTTTAATGTTTGTTTTCTGTACAAAACAGATTTTGGGGAAAACATATTTGGATGAAAATACTGTTTTCCTTTATAAATACCTCAGCTTTCACAAGCAAAAAACCAAATAACTGATCATGTCTAGAATTTCTGTTCAGTAACATCTTGCATTTGTGGCTGGAAGGAACTCTAAGTCTCAAAATTTCTCTATAGAAATTCAATGAGCTTTCACTTTTCACACCTACAGTAGCCTCAAATCCTACTCAAAAATAACAACTGTATTTTAGGATGAAAAGGAATGTAATTCTCAGCTCCCTTAATGCATCAAGCCTTGATAACCTGCTAAAGGACCCACACTTTCCAAAAGCACTCCCAGGATCACTGAGAAGCAGAGGAAACTTATAAAAGCATGACAGGAAATATTTGCAGAACTGAAGAAGAAAAAAAAATCTCACTGCTTCTAAACTAATTAGGCAAAGGGAAATAAAATGGAATAAGAACTATGGAAGACATTTAGCTCATCAGACAGACAAATGATCCAGAGGAATTTGCTTTTTGAAGTAGGGAGTTAGGGTAGGAGAGGCAATAACCTAATTCCCATTTAACAAAATACATTTAGATTCTTGTGAGTGGCTCTAAATATTTTGATGCATATAAGGCACAGGAAATCATTCTCCACCTCCCTGTACCTCTCAAACTGGGCTGAATTTGTGTGGATCAGTAAGTGCCAACCCCAGCAAGAAGACAGAGCCAGCACAGGAGGATGGGTGGTCCCTGTGTCACCTGCCCAGCCCCTTACCTGTGACAAAGACTTCTCTCACAGGGTCGCTCTCCATGTCCCCTCGGCGAGAGATGAGCGTCACCTCATACTCTGTGTGTGGCCTCAGGTTGCCAATGGAATATTGGTTCTCATCTTCGGAGAGGTCTATGGTTGTCCTGTCCCCTGGAACGTCCTTGGGGCCATAGGTGAGCTCGACGCCCTCAACTTCAGCCAAGGGTTTGGACCACGTGATGAGAGCCGTGGTGTCGGTGACGTCTTTGGCCTCCACCTGGCTGGGGGCATCGAGCTCTGTTACCAAGCAAAAGAGAGGAAAAAAAGGGGGGTTTTAAAAAAGAAATCTTGCCATAAAAACACCCACATTCTTATGCCTTTAATTGCTGATTCAGAGCAAAGTTAAAATAAGTATCCTCATTTACTCTTTTCCTTTGCTTCGTACAGTTTTAGACTCCAAATGGAGTCAATCCATCAGAAGCAAATCTATCAAAATTCCTTTGCACCACAAGCTGCCAAAGGAAAGACAAGCAGGAACTCTAAGATCTTCTCCACCTTCACACATTCTTCATGCAAATATCACCAGGATGAAAGAAATCCTAGTAAGAAATTCTAGTTCCTACTGATGTACATCTTGAAAAAGGAATAAAAGTGCATACTACCTGCTGCCTTCCAGCTGACCATAAATTTCCTTCCTGCTTCAAACAGCTCATTTGGAGAGGAATTATTTTTTCCTCATGTATTCATTAGCATTATCCACTACTTCCTTTCCCCCCTATTAACTCACATTGTAGAACTTGACTTTCTCCTGTTTAAAAACCCCCAAACAGCAGAAGTTTTGTTGGTGGCCAGCTAAAAGCAGACCAAACAGAGGCTGTGCTTACTTGTGGTGATGACTTTGGACAGCCCAGGTCCTCTGGTGTTATTTTTCACTATGTGGATGGACACATTGTACTGTTGCCCAGGGGCCAACCCTGGCTGCATGTAGGATGTCTCTGGCCTTTTCAAGCTGCTGGTTATGTCACCATTATCGTCCTTTTTCTGGAACACATGGAACAGTCAGTGAGTAGAAAAGTAAAAATTCAGGATTTTTCATTCCGTAGGTGAAACTGCATCCTCACCATATTATGGAAGACCAGCTCCCAGCCATCAAAGGAGAAGTTCAGAGGGTCCCACTCCACCTGGACGGATGTTTCCCGGACAGATTTGAATCTCAGACCTTCTGGAGCAGGCAGATCTGCGGCAGAAAAAAGGGATATCCTCACTTGAGCAGCAAGTTTCCACAAATAGGGCACTGGGGTGGGACACCCTTCTACCACCAGAAATATCTGGAGGTAGGAATCTGCAGCTGAGGTGGTTAAATTCTCCTCACAGCCATTTGTTCTGGCTTTGGAGAGACTTTCCTGAGCTAGTTTAGATGTCACATTGGAGTAAAGTGAATTTTGCCCTGGAAATCTCTTTTTTGTGCCCTCTTGGAAGAAGCCTGGCATGGGCATTTGAAGTGAGGGCAGCTGAATCCTGCCCCAGGTCTTTAGAAATGAGCTCAGTGACAGAATTCGAAAAGCATCTTTTGATATTGGGATGTTTAGGTATGACAGTGCTGTGCACAAAACAAAAAGGACGATGAACAACAAAAGGACAGGCAGGCAGATAAAAGGCAAGTTGAGTAAAACACACTGAAGATGCAAATCGAATATAACCTCCATTTTAGCCAAAACAATTTCTAATTCAAGTGATTTCATATTGCTCTTTTACTTTTTGCTACGATTTTACCATTTTTTCAGGAAGAATTACCAGAATTTTAAAATGCACATTGTAATAAAGAAATGTACATTATAATAAAGAAGCCAAGATTCTTAATTGACAAAGACTCCATATTGGGAGAAACTGAGAGCAGAAGAGCTTCCGAACTGTGCTTCTAACACAATCCCTGTTATTGGAAAAAAACAGAAAATAGAAGTGCAGAAGGCTGTTTTTGTCCAGGCTAAAAGTTGAACTGAAAGTAAAAAATACAAAAGAAACAGTATCCCAAAAAAGGGATGTAAATCAATACATAGGAATTAAAAACAGAAAATATAATATAAATAATAACCCCCAAAAGGTGTGCAAGTCAACATATACGAACTGAAAACAGAAAATACAAAATAAGCAACAGCCCAAAAAAGGGATGCAAATGGAGCAGACAAAAGGATGAATACAGGGAATATCAAACTCACATGTGGCTACCCTGGCGCTGACTGGAATGCTCTTCTTGTTTTTCAGGATTGCAAAGACGCGGATGAAGTACTCCACGCCCGGCTCCAGCTCATGGATGGTGGCAGCGGTGTGGTTCCCTGGCACGGTGAACTGCATGTCCAAGCCCCCGCTGCTGGTGGGGACGTAGGTGACGAGGTACTCGTTGACGAGGTTCTCGTGCTTCCACTCCAGATTGACAGTTTTATCTGTCACGTTGGTCACCGTCAGCTCAGTTGGAGGAGACACTGGGAATGAGGAGGAAAAAACGAAGTTATAAGAAGTTCTCAAGGCTCAGGAAATAATGACTCGCCCAGTTTCACATTTTCCCAGGAGCAGCTCCTAAGGCTCATCTCGCACGCAGGGAATGGGGAAGGCATGTCCCACAAATTAGCTGCTGAGGAAAGGAATGCTCAGCTGATGGAGACTGCAGACATTTCCAGAAGCCACGGGCCAATTTCTGCTCTCACACTTGCACACAACCTCTGGCTGACTGTGTTCCAGCTGCTCCTCTCATGGCTGCAGCACAAGGCTGCTAGAGCTGGGTTCTGAGGGATTCAGATGTTTAATTCAACTGCCAGCAATGCGTGATTGTAGAGCTACAAGTCCTGGGATTTGCACAGATTTTCCAAAGTAAAATAAAACATTATAATTTGAGTAAATACTTTCTATAGATCTGCCTGTGCAAGAGCACAAAGTGGGGCTTAGGCATCTTCCAGAAGGAGGAGATGAAAGATGGGAATTTCTTTTAAAGGGTATTCATTGCCTTTTATAGTGTTCCCAACCCCAAAGTATCCTTTGATTACTCTACCAAAACTTAGTTTCACAATTTCTCCCCCAGGACCTACTAAAGAAAACTACCTCATTTATGGTGTATTGCCTGTCATTATCAGGCTGCCAAAATTTCCTATCGATTTCCATGGAGTCAGTGGTCCTGGGAAACCAAGCATGTGACTTTACAGCTAAGTTTCCACTCCAGCTGATTCCACGATTTTCGATTTTCCTCTGAGCTTCTGTCAGATCTAATATACACACCTACATATACACATATATACATATATACATATATATTTGCACACACACATATCAATATATATATAGATATATATATACACACATATATCTATATATCTATATAGATTTAGATATATAGATATATACAGATAGATATATATACACATACATAAATACACACACACGTGTAGTAAGAGGACTCTGGAACATCTCCCTTCTCTCCTTAGCTGGAACAGTTACTTTCAGATTTTTCTAGCATTGAGAGGTGCTATGAAAATCTGAAGGGTCACAGTGACAAATCCCAGCCAGCGCTGGCTACAGCTCCAATGCCATTGTGGTGGGAGCAGAAATGGAGGTGACAAAGGGACTGCAACGCCATCATCAGCCTTGGTGACCACCAAAACTCACCAAAAACTGCTGCGCTGCATAGGCCTGAAAATTCAGGGATACCAGTACCTTGGAAAAGGTTCTCAGAGCCCCCAAGGCTGCTGGATAGAGCAAGGGCAAGCAGTTCAGAGGGCTATGGCACCTACCATCGGAGCAGTCGTCCCCGATGTATCCATCCTCGCACACGCAGCGCCCATCCACGCAGCGCCCCGCGTTGTTGCAGTTGTTGGGGCAGGAGCGCTCCCGGCAGTCCTCGCCCACGAAGCCCTCGTGGCACACGCAGCGCCCATTCTCGCAGCGTCCGCGCCCGTGGCAGTCGTTGGGACAGGCCAGCTCGCCGCAGTCCTCCCCCGTGAAGCCATTGTCGCACTCGCAGCGTCCCTCCACGCAGCGCCCGCGGTTGTGGCAGTCATGGGGGCACCGCAGCTCCCCGCAGTCCTCGCCCGTGTAGCCCTCGTCGCACACGCACTGCCCGTTGACGCACAGCCCACGGTTGTTGCAGTCATTGGGACACCGCAGCTGGCCGCAGTCGTCCCCGGTGAAGCCCTCGTGGCACACGCACTGCCCGTTCTCGCAGCGCCCGCGGTTATTGCAGTCGTTGGGGCAGCGCAGCTCCCCGCAGTCCTCCCCGATGAAGCCCTCATCGCACACGCACTGCCCATTGATGCAGCGCCCGCGGTGGTGGCAGTCATTGGGACACCTCAGCTCCGCGCAGTCCTCGCCCAGGTACCCCTCGTGGCACACGCAGCGCCCGTTGACGCAGCGCCCGCGGTGGTGGCAGTCATTGGGGCACCTCCTCTCGCTGCAGTCGTCACCCACGAACCCCTCAAAGCACACGCACAGCCCGTTCTCGCAGCGCCCGTGGCCGTGGCAGTCGTTGGGGCAGGTGAGCTCCCCGCAGTCCTCGCCGGTGAAGCCCTCCTCGCAGAAGCAGGTGCCGTTCACGCAGCGCCCGCGGTCGAAGCAGTCATTGGGGCAGATGAGCTCGCTGCAGTCCTCGCCGGTGTAGCCCTCGTCGCACACGCACTCGCTGTCCACGCAGCGCCCGCGGCCGTGGCAGTTGTGGGGGCACAGGGGCACGCTGCAGTCGTCGCCCACGAAGCCCTCGTGGCACACGCACTGCCCTCCCACGCAGCGCCCGTGGGCGCCGCAGCCCTGGCCGCAGAGCTCCTGGCTGCAGTCCGGGCCCGTGTAGCCCTCAAAGCACACGCACAGCCCGTCCACGCACTTGCCCTGGTCGTTGCAGTCGGAGGGGCACGAGGCCTGGCTGCAGTTGGGGCCCTTCCAGCCGGGCTCGCAGACGCAGCCGCAGATCTCGATGCTGTAGTTGCCGTGCCCGCTGCAGTAAGGGGTGGTGTCCAGGCGACCTGTGCCAACGAGCCCAAAAACTCGTTACTGCCTTGGCCCTTCTTAGGGCACCTATGACCTAAAAGGGCTTTGATTTTCCTAGCTCCCTACAGGACATAACTTCCAGAATCGCTTTAGTTTCTAACCTTTTCCCAGTGAGATTTACTTTACCAGGAAAGCTTTAATTCTCTCTAATGCCAGAGAAGAGCCCCTGCCAACGACTTGGTAATTGAGCATGCTGGATTCCTCCTCCCTTCTCAAAATCCTCTTCCACTGACTGAGCAGCTTTCCTGACTGCTTCATTAGGGCATGCACCACGAAACATCATTCATCCATTCACCCCAGAGCACAAAAAGCCAGGCAGCACATTGTGTCATCGGCTGTATCAGCAACTGGGAGGCCACTCTGAGCTCAGAGGGACACATCACTCCCAAGAAGACTTGTGTTTCTGCTCTTGTATGACCAACCCCTTCCCGCAATTTAAAAATCAACCAGACAGATACCTTTTCCCCCTCCTCTAACTATTTGTGCTCATCTGTTGCCTTATGTCCTGCTGTATTTTTATTGGTCTCTACGAAAGAAAACTTGGAAGCGAAAATGGTTACATTGGCAGCTTCCTCAAGGGGACAAAAAGTGGAGCCAAGAGCTTGGACTGTGTGAGTTTTAATCTTAACTCCAGCACAGATTGTCACCGTGCCCAAGTGCTGTCCCTGCTCAATGCCACAGCTACAAAGGGTCCCAGGCTGACTCCTGACCCACAGATCCATAAAGCCGTGGAGCTGAGAATGAATGTACCTTGTCCGCTGGCCAAACACATTGCCAGTTTTGATTATGTTTCAAATTTAACAGGTTGACTTGTGCTCATTCTGGAAACAGATTGGAGAATCACTCTAAACAACATCCACAGCCAGCACAAGAATTTCCCCCAGGAGCAGCTCCCCAGCCTGCCTTACCTTCTACTGCCTGGGAATTAGGACAGCATCCAACCCCGCTGGCACACTGCTCCCGCAGGGAGGAGACCAGCCCCTCCAGCTCCTCTAGTCTGCTCAGCAGATCCTTAATGTCTGGGGCAGCTGCACAGCCGCAAGCCCGGCGGGGAATGTTAATCCTGTGAGTGAAGACAATCTGGTTCCCCTCATTCACCGTGTGCTCCTCGTAATTCTTGACGGGCTCAATTTCCGCCTTCAGGTCGGCATCGCCGCTCGCCGAGTCCAGGTCCACGGAGCAGAGGGAGCCCACGGGCAGCTTGATGTTGTAGACGTGGTTAAAAACCACGGGCTGGTTATCCTCTGGCAAGGTCACGTTCAGCCCAGTCTCCCTCTTGTGCCGGATAATTCTCTTGATGAGTCCCCCAGTGACGTGCTGGGACAGCAAAGCGAGGATGGCGCAGGCCAAGACCTGGCTGGGGAGTCCCATTGTGGTGCCTGGTTCCCTTTCAAGGCTGAGAGCGTCTTATGTCTGCTTGGCCTTTGTAATCTGGGGCAGAAATTGGAGAGCCAGGTCAAACCAAGCTGGGTATCCTTTTCTTTCCTGGTGTGTTTGTTCCCTAAAAGAAGAAGGAAGAGCGTAAGGCATGAACTGCAGCTACACCACCCAACGAGGCCATGGCACGGCTTGTGCTCTGCATCCTCAGAGAACAGGACCGTCACTCTCCACCCAAGCTGCTGAGCTTGCTCTGATATAGAGCAGTGGTTTTCCAAGATCTCAGTGTGATTCTGAAGGAAATATCACCAGACATGAAGAAAGCTGCTCTTATTTCCAGGTTAGAGCAAATACAGTGGGTTATGGAAAGTTTAACTGCCTCAAGCAGAAGAACAGGGCAAAGACACCTGCAGAGTCTCAGCTCAACTGAAAACAGAGGTAGATAAAATAAATATATGTTCTGTTATGATTTAACCAACGTTGAATTCTTCATTTCCTTCACTGCTTGAAGGCTGCTCAAGGTTGGACCATGTAAGAAACTCAAGACATAGTCAAAAGGCACATCAACACCACCGAGTCCAGTCCATCCCTTTTCTGTGTTTTAAATTACTCCAATTGCTCTGGAATCTGAACTCCAGTGCTTGTAGCTCCATAGTAAGTTCCACTCTACAATAATTTATCTGGAGCATGAAGATAAATGGAGCTCTCTGCAGGTGGAAGGTTCTGATGTCAGTGCTTGTGTCACAGGGATATTTTAGCACAGAAGTAGTGAGATACAGGAGAAGCTGAGAGTCCAACAAGAGACAGCAATAAAACTACATGTGCAAAAATGCCTTTTTAGCAGCCAACATCCCTTTTCAGCAGGCAGCATTTCCCACTGTCTCATCTTTCCTCTGCTATAACACAATAACTCGTGTAGAGTTACAAGCACCTGGCTGGGCTCTACAGCTCTTCCTGGAACTCATTCTTTTCAATTAGCTCCAATATTTCCTCTTCCTCCTCAGTCTGTTCCTTTTCAACAGAATGAGCCAGGGGAGTGGAAAGACATCCCTGGACTTCCATGCAGGGTCAGCCCCTGAGCACGTAGAGTGAGGAGCTGAAGCAGTAATGGACTGCCTGAACAAGCACACCTAATAAATGTCATCTCAGCGTTTGTTTTCCTCCCTACTCCCAGAAAAGTTGAGTTTAATGCTTAGATCAGTGCTTTGAGTGGTTGTAAGCTATGAAATGCCAGTAATGGAGGAAACAGCAATTAATTCTCTAAACACCCCAGTCTGGATGCTAATTTATTTGTCAGATGTGAGACCAGCTTCTTCTGCTTCCCCCAAAATGTGGGGATTGTTTTTCTCATGCTACCCCAGCTGCTTTTGTGGGAGAATGACAAGAGTACATCAGACACTTCACTGAAGTTTGGTGGGTTTTGTCGGCGACCTTGAGCTCACAAAGAGCAAACTTCACCCCTTTTTACTGGGGAATAAATCAGAAGTAAACAAGCAGCAGGGAAGGTTTTTTTCCTTGTTATGGAAAACCACTCAGCTTTAAGGCATTTCTAACACTTACCCCATTTGCTCAAATATTTCTGCAAGCTCTGCCTGCACCAGAAGAGATCACAAGGTTTTTAACAAAGAATAACAGAGACAGACATGGTCCCGGTCTCATTTCTGACTCAACTCCTAAACTGGGCTCCCAGTTCATGAACCATGTTCGGGACTGTATTTGAAGTGGGATTTTAGTCTCAAGCACTCCCATTTGGGCTTTGCAAACTGCTTCCCATGCAATTCCTTGTGCTGTGCACTTTTTGCCCCAAGACAAGGTCATACAGCTAAAATTGGTCTGACCCTCAAGTGGTGATTAAAAGGACAGGCTGCTCGACAGAAGGATCACCAATGGGAAATGGAACAAACTGCAGACAGCTCTGCATCTAATTCTCCCTGAATTCTAGTGGAAGTTGAGCATCCATTTCCTTATGGCTTTTAAGGAAGCCATGGCTTTCCTTTAAGCCCCAACCTACAGGAATATGGGCCTTGCCCAAACCAAGGAAATTGCACTTTTTCTCTACTGTCCTGTGTGAGTTGACAAATCACTTAATGATGGTGTAAACTGTGCTTTCTTTAATACGTCTGGAAAATGAAAAATGTGCTTCTGGCAAGAGCCACTGTCACTGTCACCTTCAGTGCTGACGAAAGCCACACGAACCCCAGGACTTTGCCTGGACGTTCCCTGCATTAGAGGCTGCCAAACCTCTCAGCTCATAGATGATACTGAAAGAATGAATGTGTCTTGGCTGAGAGCCTTTTGAAGTTTCTGGAGGGCCATCGTGGTGGTCTGGAGCAGCATTCCATGTCTGCTCTGTGCCCTCTGTGCTTTGACACCTCCTCGTGTGCTGTCTGAGCTGGTCCAGCCCCATGGGATGCTCCCCATCCCATCTGCCAAGGCCCAGCACCATCAGCTGGGCTCCACTCCTGGGTCTGACATCTCCTAAACAAGACACCTTCCTCCAGTTATTTATACATCAGCCATGGTCTTGGCTGGGAGAACAAAGAGGACATCCTTCTCTCCAAGCCCAATTCCTCAAACACACCCAAACAACAGCTCCGACCACAAGGGACCACCCGGGAGCAGAGAGAAATGGAATTTCTCTCTGCAAGGCTCTTTTTCCTTCATTTTCCCTCATCTTCCCTTCAGAACAGCTCGTGTGGATTGTATTTTAAACCTGAATTTTATTTGCAGGCATCAGCCCCTGGATTATTGGGGGGCACCTAAAGTCTTGCTGCAAGGGTTGGCAAAAAATCACTTTTCTCAGCATGAGTTTGGCCTTGTGGTCTCTGAGAGGAGCTGGGTGAGGTCTGATATCCCTCAGGTCTGTTGGGAGGTTTGTATGACCCAGAGAGTTTCTATTTTTACAATATTTTGTCTAACAGGGAACACTACTCATCCTAATGAGCTGTGCCCTGAGGTTTTCCTGCCACCCTGACTGCAAAAATCTTGGACACAATGATGTGGAAGCAGAAAATGTCCTGCTTGTCGTGCAGGACAATAAATCTGGAGCTCATGTTCTCCCCATCTTGGTCATTGGCACCTTCTCACCCACCTTGGGCAAGAGTTTTCTCTTACTCGCCTGCTCCCTGAGGCACAGCCTCAATATAAATAAGAGGAAAAAGTGTTGTGACCTCTCACACATCTTAAAAATCCGATTAAAAAATAGAGATTATGAATTGAGAAGCAAATCATGGCATCGCTGCAGTACCAGCTGGGGCAAAAGGAGGGGCAGGTAAAAAAATTCTTATGTGAACTTTAACTTTGAAAATTAGATTTTAGCCAAAGAGCAGGAAAAGGCTATTTCTAGCAAACACTCCTTAAAAACCTGATCACTGCCTGGTGATACAGTTAATAATATCTGGTGGAAGTAAGATAGACTGTCATAAGCACAAAGGGAAGGAATAATTTTCATTTCCACTGCAGCCCTTTCATCTGAAGATCTGAAAGCACGTCACAGTCTGGCTGTCAAAAGCGGAAAAAATGTTATTAAAAAGGGTTATTTCTTTGTTTAGACATCCCCCCTTCCCCTCGCCCCCCTCCCAGCATCAGAACTTTTTCAGGACCTCTCCATTTAATTAGAAATTTGTATCTTAATAGGAAATTTTCAAGCAATCTTGAAAAAAACCCCAGGAATCCCAACTCCTGGGGAATACTAAGCAAAGGTAATGTATGAATATTTCCCTTCCCCAAAGCCATATTTGCTGGAAAGCAGCAGGTGTGAGAAACGAAATTAATGTCTGCATGCTTTAAAGTCCTGGGGTACAATTCCAGTCTCTCCTGAACGTTCAGGAGTGGCAGAGTTGGGAGATGATTTGTGGGGCTGTGGAATGATAAATATGCAGATGAGAGAGCCCTGTGCAATTTTAATCAAAACAGATTGCAGCAAGGAAGGAATGGAGGTGTTAAAAACTCTCTCAGCTGTCCTTCCTAACGAAGGCAGAAGGCTGATTAGATTTGCTCAGACACCCTCTACATGTCATGACTTGGAAATTAGACATAAAAATGGCAGGGGAAAAAAAGAGAGGGGGAAAAAAATAAAGGAAACAATTCCTCTGAAAGCAGATACTTCCAACATTACAGCAGGAGGGGATCAAATATTGTCAGCACATATTGGATTCAAGCACATCTTGTTAAAATCTGGGCTGGGTTGTGACAGGGAGGAAGACTCGGCTGGAGAAGAGCCAAAGCCCTCTCCAGGCAACACAACAAGGAGCATTTTGAGGTTTGTAAATTGCTAACCCCAAAATAGTTTCCTGTGATCTGTTAACTGCAGGAGCTTTGGGTTTCAAGAGTTTCCACCAAGGCGTGATCCGTGCATTCCCTGCAGCCCGGGGTGCTGCAGAGCACGTGGGGAGGCTCTGGCACCGTGGTGTCACTGTGCCCTCTCCTCATCTACTGCCACACACACAAAAGAGCCATGGCAGGGATTGCATCTGACTGGGATTGTTCCCTCTCTGACCTGGATTATTCCCTCTCTGATCTGGATTATTCCCTCTCTGATCTGGATTATTCCCTCTCTGACCCATATTGTTCCTTCTCTGACCCGAATCATTCCCTCTCTAATCTGGATTGTTCCCTCTCTGACCTTGATCATTCCCTCTCTGACCCGGATTATTCCCTCTCTAATCTGGATTATTCCCTCTCTGACCCGGATTATTCCCTCTCTGACCCGAATTTTTCCCTCTCTGACCCAGATTTTTCCCACTCTGACCCCAATTATTCCCTCTCTGACCTGGATTGTTCCCTCTCTGGCCCGGATTATTCCCTCTGCAGACATGGGTGCTGCTGCATTTTCCACACGGAACAGCAGCAGTGCTATTGCACAGGACCCATCAATTCAGACGATCTGCAGAGGGCATTTTTGCAAGGCCAGGCCCCAAAAGATGCAACCTTTCAAGGCAAAAGTGCTGATGTGGCTTTGCCAAGAGCATGTGATTCCCAAGGCTCTGGGAATCTTCTCCAGAAGAAGAGGATTAAGTCTGAAGTCAACTGAAATATTCTCAAAGGAAGCGGCTGGGGAAGGTTTCACATGGGAGGCCAGAACATGAGCAGCTCTGACTTCATCATCTTGCACTGCTGTTTCCACAAATTCTAACTGTGGAAAATCATTCTGTTTCCATTCCCAATTCCAACAGGGCAAAGCAATCAGCAGGGATATGCAGTGTGGGTCAAACTACATTAAATCACAGTGGAGAGCAGAAATTCATAACAGTCCTAAGCCATCAGTCCTGAACCTTTTCAGCAGAAATGATCAAAGCCAAATTGTCGCCTTTTTTTTTTCTTTATTTACATTGTATCTGTTCTAAGGAAAGGAATTTTAAGGCAGCTGAATTTAGAGTAATTCAGAAAATCCACTGTGCTCCCCAAGGCTCCCAGAGAATGTGTGACAATTGCTCCAACCCCAATTAGGTATGAGATATGGGCAGGCCCTGAGGGTGTGAAACTGCAAAGGGAAATTTTCATAATTCAGGAATTTTCTTCAAAGTCTTCAATCGACTGCATCAAGAGGTGAAAAGAGGGTCATAACTTTCAAAGAGGACAGAAAGAAGCTGATTGCCTTTTTCTCAATGGTTCCAACAGATAAAATGCAGTCTGATAAGCAGGAATCTGTCCGGTTTCCAGGCTGAGGACTTACCTTTAATTTACACTCCAACCACTTCACTTCTACCTCCACAGCCATAAAGAATAAACATCCTGCACATGTTTTACAGTTTTCTAGATAAGAAATCCCACATCTGGAAAGCCCACACAAAACTGTGGATCCACACTCAGTGACCTCCCTTTAATAAAGAGCAAAATGTGAAGGCACTGATCTGGGAGCCTTTGCCAGCCCACCCTGCTCCAGATTTTCAGACTGAAGCTATTCCTGGGAATTACAAAGGGAGATGAGCATTAACACAATGATCTTGCTGTCTGTGGAAGTGCAATGGGAGTGAAAAGGAGGGAGAAAGCAAGAAATCATCCTCTGGAAGAACTCCATGGAGAAAGGCAGAGAGGAAGCAACAGGGAAGGAAGTTTCAAAACTTGTTTGTTTAATTAGAGAAGTTGAATTATAGAGCTACATGTGACACAAACCCACTTTTTTTTGTCACAGAAGTGATTAATTGATGTCCACAGCCCCACAACAGGAGCCTCATGGCATCCACATGTGCTGGAGGAATGGCAAAGAGCCTCTTCTCTCAAAGAGTTTTAAATTGCAATGGATAAACAAAGCACACTCCTCCACTTTAGATAAAGAAAGCTGGGACATGGAGACACTGACACTGAGCCTCCTCTGCTCCCAGGAGCCTCTGCCTTTTTGCTGAGGTATTTTATGCCCTGCAAGTTGAGGAAGCTGATCTAGCTCTGAGTCCCACCACAGTGGCTCAAACACCAGCACCTCCCCAAAGGCATTTACAGCACTTAAAACACCCAAAAGCACGTTTTTTCCCTGAATTTGCCTGCCTTTGTGACTTAAATCCTTCTCATTTCAGGACAAACTGGCACTTTGTGCTGGGTGTGGGTGAGCAGCCACAGCTCAGGGCTCTGGGGAGCCCCTGGAGCCATTGGGTGCTGTCCCTTCGTGGGACTGAGGACAATCACATCGAGAGAACTGTGAGGACGGAGATGGGAGTTGCTTTGCACTCTTAATTCAGGACTGATCACAGATTAAAGTTTTCAAGCCCAGAATGCATCCATTCCCAGGGCCTTGCCCTTGCCACTGGAATTAGCCATATAAACAAAAGGAATTCTAGATTATTTAAAATCCTACGAGAGTTCCAGGTGATCCTTAGAATAGCGATCTTCCAAACTCTTTCAGAGAACAGCAATTAAGACAAATACCTGGACATTTTTGGCCCCATCCAGCCCCTGAGGTCCTGCTCAGCTAAGCCTGAGCTCTTCAGTTCAGTTTTCACCTTTGGCTACAGCTCTGAGATGATATTCCTGCTTTGGGGAAGCTGTTTAATTTCTGCTTCACAGATCCTACTGTACATCATCTTGAAATAAAACCACTTCGATGCATTTTAGCCTCCACCCATTCCACCTTGGCTGAAAAGCAGCGCACAGGCAGGGCTTTGCCAGGGCTGTTTTGGAAGGAATTTTAATTAATTGCTTTGTGTACAATTTCCAATTTAGCAAAGGCTCATATTTCAAAGCCATCAGCATGACAGTGCCACAAAGGGGAAGGAGAAATAACCCACTGAAGCCAACATCCATAAAAATGTGAAAGAGCTTTGGTAAATTCTGAATGATAAGCATAAAAGGAAACCCATGAGAGACTAAACCTTCTGTTGTACAATGACTATTTTGAGGTAAATTAGCATGATCATTCCATTATAAACTACTTTTGTTTCAGAGGTTTTGTCCTCTTAGCCATGGAAAATCTCTCCAGGTCTATCCTTGTTCAGGATCTCAGAGAGAGAACAGAATTTTCCAAACTAAACAATGAGTTTGGCTCTTTCTCAAAGCAGAGTAAAAGTTCAGGGATCAGAGGTGGTCTTCTTCCAGTATCAGTAACACCTCTGATCAGTGAAATATTAAATATATTGAGCAAATCTCATGAATTAAATGAAAAATTAAGTCAGCTGGTTGAGATAGAGTGGGGAGAAAATGACTGCTGAAAACATGCAATGATTAAAGAGAAGTGAAAACCAGGTCATGTACCGAGGTACTGCAATAACAGGATATGGAACTCTGCAACCAAGAGGTGCCTTCCAGGTTCTGAGACTCTCCTGATTTCTGTTTCTTTGGAATTACCTGGCTGATGATGAGAAAAGCAAAGAAGTCCTGCCTGAACACAGCACTGCTGTTGCTGTTCCATCAGGAGCAGAGGAACGAGAGCTCAGGGAGAGCTGGGCAGGAGGGACTGGCACTGTGCTGGGGCTTGGGAGAACTGAGATCATCCTCAGCCTGGCATTTCAGCCCAGCCAGTCCTCACCCTGATTTCTAATAAATATGTGGGAGATTTGCACCCTAAATAAGCACAAATAACTGAATTAAATGTCTTAATTCTTTCTGTATTTCTGATTGTTCCTCTAGACAGATTCTTCAGTTTACCCCTAAGGAAAGGGTTTCTCTGCCCTCGATTTTTCTGCCTAAATTCTCTGCTTTTTATGCTAGAATCTCTTCACTCTTTTGACACCTCACCTGGATTAGAGGAAGTCCAAAGTGTGTTAAATAACAGGAGCCAAATGGCTACAGCTCTTAATGAGGTTTAATTACAGCCACCTCCTGAATAGGTCACAGGTGGGGACAAGACTGACGGAGAAAAGGGCAAGGAGATGCCTTTGGAAATGGCCCAGCCTGGCTGGAGCAGAGCTGCTCTGACACACCCCCCTGGTATTCAGGGCAGAACTTCCTCTCAAGCCAATTATTTGTAGGATAAACTCAAACCTCAAGGCTTTGGCACATCTGTCCCCAACAGGTACCCCAAACATGATGAAGAATTCCCATGGACAGGATCAGACCCCAAGGCATGGCATCTGCTGGACCCTGGGATGTCCCAGCCTCCCTCAGCTCGTGCAGCAATTCAAGCAGCTGTTGGAATGAGAAGCATCCAACGTGGCATTATGTAATAATTATATATAACCAGCCAGCCTCGCTAAAAACAGGAATCCAAAGCTCTTAACTCAGTTTTGGTAGTGCCAGATTTAATAAAATTATCCATGTTAAAAATGAGTGAAGGAAATTGCTGAGTGACTTAGATGCGTGGAGCAGAATTAATCAGACCTCACTTGGATTGTGGTGTTTAATCTTTCATGTAATTT
This sequence comes from Acanthiza pusilla, assembly GCA_036630365.1. Classification (NCBI taxonomy): domain Eukaryota; kingdom Metazoa; phylum Chordata; class Aves; order Passeriformes; family Acanthizidae; genus Acanthiza; species Acanthiza pusilla. The sequence continues at coordinate 8,556,045 of JAXCHO010000028.1, read as the reverse complement.
GCTGCTAAATGTGCATAATTAGAAACAAATAAATGATCCATCTCAGTGTGAGCTGCAGCTGTGCTGCCTTCCAGCATGGCTGTGAGCTCCTGACTGGGGATAATGGGGTTTAAACCCTGTCTCCAGCCTGGATATTGCCTTTTAGTGTATTTTCCTTCAAGAAGTGCAGGTAGAGAAGAGTTCCTTCCTTCCTTCCTTCCTTCCTTCCTTCCTTCCTTCCTTCCTTCCTTCCTTCCTTCCTTCCTTCCTTCCTTCCTTCCTTCCTTCCTTCCTTCCTTCCTTCCTTCCTTCCTTCCTTCCTTCCTTCCTTCCTTCCTTCCTTCCTTCCTTCCTTCCTTCCTTCCTTCCTTCCTTCCTTCCTTCCTTTCCTTCCTTCCTTCCTTCCTTCCTTCCTTCCTTCCTTCCTTCCTTCCTTCCCTTCCTTCCTTCCTTCCTTCCTTCCTTCCTTCCTTCCTTCCTTCCTTCCTTCCTTCCTTCCTTCCTTCCTTCCTTCCTTCTTTCCTTCCTTCCTTCCTTCCTTCCTTCCTTCCTTCCTTCCTTCCTTCCTTCCTTCCTTCCTTCCTTCCTTCCTTCCTTCCTTCCTTCCTTCCTTCCTTCCTTCCTTCCTTCCTTCCTTCCTGCTGCCCTCCTCATCCTCCTCTGCATCACAGGGGCAACAGGAGCTGAGTCTTGGCACCCAGACTGAGATCCCAAAGCAGCTGGCTGGAAACCCCAAAACTTCCCGAGCAGGAATGAATGATTTCCTCTGGACAGTGGTGCTGTCCAATATTAGGTGCTAAACGCCCTGAGACAAGGCAATGGTGTCACTTCTCATCCATCAGGGAGGGATCTGTGCCACCTTCTGGCATGGGCTGAGTTTTGGGGGCGCAGCGTGTGACCCCACAGGCATTCCCAGAGCCAATCCCAGCTGCCAAGGCTCCGAGCATCCCACAAAACCCGGGCACACAATGGGGCTGGGAGTGAAAACCAGCCAGTGAAAACCAGAGCTGGCTGCTCCCGCAGGGCCCTGGCCCAAAGGCAGCTCCAGCCAGCAGCTCTGGAGCTCAGGGCAGGCTGCTCGGGAGCAGCAAAATCTGAATTTCCATACGTGTTTCGCCCCAGCCACCAAGGAGGACATTGGCAAAGCCGATGCCAGGCCAAGGGGAGGAGGATAAAGCATTCCCTGCAAAGGTTTATTTTGGGTGTGCGCTGCAGTCTGAATTCCTGGGCTGGAGTAATCCTGGGATGAGGTCATGAGTTCCCTGAAGGGGCTGCTTTGTAGCCCGAGCGAGTTAGCAACGCTTTTTCTCTTATCGAGCATCTGATTAAACTCACAAAAGAAGGGTCTTTAAAAACAGGCTTAGGCAGAATTGAGAAGTGAAGAAAGACATTGGGTTGGGTTGGTTTTTTTCTTTTCATTCTACCCAACAGGAAAAGGGGAGAGGGATAAGATGGGAAAGGGGCACCAGAAGGGATTCATTGTTCTGAGGTGGCAGGACAAAGGTCTTCATCTATTTTTAAGATTTCTCCAGAGCCCAGCCCTGTGGCAGACACAGCCACACCCATCCATGTGGCACAGGTCACCTGGCAGGGTCACAGTGCAGCATCCAAACAGCACAAAAAACTGCTTCAAAGCCACCCCATACCTCTCCCTGCTGGAGACACCCAGCACCCACCTTCTGCAGCAGTGAAATCCTTCACCAAATCTGGGCTTTTGTCCCATTATGGCACAAATTTGACTCCAATTTTTATTTGACTTGGAGAAAGACTTGGCTGGTTTGCGCTGATTTCTCTGTAAGCACTCAAAGATACTCATCAATGATATTTGCTGTACTTACTAGAATTGCAGTATTTCACATCAGTTATTTGGTGGCATCAGTGATCCCCTATATCAGAATTTAAAAATTAATCTTTGTTCCTCTCATTCTGTATAATTTCATTCAGTATTTCTCTGTCCTCTCTATTGGATGTCCTCCCCAAAAATAAATAAAGGTTGTCTCTGTAAAAGAACTGGAGCCAAGCGATGAAAAACTAACAGGTACAACTGGTTGAAAGTTTTTCCCAACATATTTTGTCATTGAAAGATGCCATTTTTCATTTGATTCTGAAGAATCAGCAAGAAGAAAACTAAGAGAGAGTCAGCAGCATTTCAGGAGTTCCTATTCTCGAGAAAAAATTCCCTGACGAATCTTTTTGAGGAAATCTTTGAAACCAGTAATGGCTTGCTTTGAACAAGATGGCCTGCTTGAAAGGAGAACCACCTCAATCATTTCTTCAAAGGATTCCTGCTCCTTTTTCTAATAAAGCCAGAGCAGCCTGGCCTTCAATTGCTGAGTGAAAATTTATGAAAGTGCTCTCCTGCACCCCAGGACAGAAGAAAGAGAATTAATCTCATGTTCACTCCCACCTCTAAAAGCTCAGAGTTGTGCCCATCAGGGAGTAAAACACATCAGCGTGTTTTCAAACACCAAACTGAATTTTCAGGCAGCAAAATCCTTCAAAAATACTGCTCCAGGAGCCAGAGGGCTTCTAATTGTTGGCTGCTCTGCCCAGTTCCCTCCAGTTCATTACCATCTTCAAGGACAGGGATTCTCCTGTTCCCAAGGCAAATCCTGCTTGTTATCCACCAAAGTATCCTAACTATGGATAAATAACACTCCTCTGCCTCCCCAGGATGTTTGGCTGGGACTCAGCTTGGCTCGAGATGTAAAACAAACAGCTTGGGAGAGAAGAAAGCAGCGCTGGGGAGGGGCAGCAGAGGAGACAGACACGGAGATTTCTCGGGTTTGGGATTTGCTGGTGCTGTTCTGGTGTCTGAGAGAGCTCCACTTTGCCTTTCTCTCCCAAACATGTCAGACCAGCTGGTGGGTTTGACCCGTGGCACTGCAGGGATTCACAGCAGCTAAAAATATGTCTGTGTGTTATGTTTTTAAAAACACTGTTTTTGTTGGAGGCAAAAAAAGGATGAGACCGTGCAAAAAAGGTGCTGCTGAATGAGTTCATGCAGCCTGGAGTAGGTTGGCTGAAGTAATGTGTCACTCGTGGTTTGTGGTGCTTTTTCCTAGAGGTGCAAAGCCCAGGAAATGAAAAAGCTGCATCTATAAAATGCAGAGGGTTTTTCTTACAAATTGGGTTTATTCCGTTTAGGGTGTGAGGAGGTGAAACTGTGAATGCCGAGTTGAAAAAGCCAAACAAATGCTCATTTGGAGCAATCTGATTTTTTAGAATATATTTCAGCTCTCATTTTCAACAGTGGCACGTGTGTGGGTGGGATCTTGATCCTGGTACCTAGGCAGAATTAAAAAAAGGAGTAATTCCTCCTGGATTTGTCCTGGGGGGACATGTGGAAGGTGAAGACAGACAAGGAGCACAGAGCTCACCTCGGCTTTACCACAGAGCCTTGGTTTGTGTGCTGTGAGGATGAACCTTCGTGGAGAGGACAAATTCTCCTTTAGGAAATCTGGGAATACCAAGTGCCAGGTGAGCTTCCCAGGGAGTCTGCTGCCTGATGGGGAATTCTAAACTGGAATAAAGTTCGAGGTGAGCCAACAGGGCATCCAAGGAATATGTTCCACTTGGGGTTAGAGGGCAGTGGAATGGCGCGGTACAGAATTAAGGTGTGGAAATGAACAGATCTCCCAAGGAATGGATTCTCCAGGCTTGGAAAAACTACATCCCAACAATAAAGGCTGAGATAAAACCTTCCTGACCAAAGGTCTGCCATCCCCAACTCTTCCATAATGAGAAATGGAGCTTAAAAAAAACCTGGACCCATGGAATCCACACAAAACCTTGTACTCTCAGCAGAGACTCCAGAAAGTGCTCCCAGCCTTGGGGTTAATGGTGTGGTCTCACGGTTGGGGCTGAGGATGGAAACTCAGGCATCCTGCTCTGAAATGAGTTCATAAATCATCTGCTGTGCCTCTGCTTAACCACAGGGAAAAGCTCACAGGGGCAATGTGTGTCCCTGGGAATTAAGTATTCCAAGGACCTCACAGGAAAGGTGCTGTAAAATCCTCATTTCCATAATTAAACATCTTCCTGAGGAGTGCTGTGAAATTGTCAGAAAATATATAATTAAAAAGCAAAGAGCTGCAGTGTTATCCCTGCGATGGAGGAGAGAATCACAGAGAGGAAAATCAGAGCTGCCCCAGCCCTGGGCCAGCACAGGAAGGAGTTCGAGCTGCTGCAGAGAGTCCAGAGGAGGCTCCAGGATGAGCAGAGGATGGAGCAGCTCTGCTGGGAGGGAAGGCTGCGAGAGCTGGGGGTGTTCACCTGCAGAGGAGAAGCTCTGGGGTGATTACAGCTTTCCAGGACCTGAAGGAGCTGCAGGAAAGATGGAGAGAGACTCTTTACAAGGGCCTGGAGGGACAGGACACAGGGAATGGCTTCAATCTGCCAGAGGGCAGGGATGGATGGGATATTGGGAAGGAATTGTTTCCTGTGAGGGTGGGCAGGCCCTGGCACAGGTGCCCAGAGAAGCTGTGGCTGCCCCTGGATCCCTGGCAGTGTCCAAGGCCAGGCTGGACAGGGCTTGGAGCAGCCTGGGACAGTGGGAGGTGTCCCTGCCATGGCAGGGGTGGATGGGATGAGCTTTAAGGTCCCTTCCAACCCAAACCATTCTGGGATTCTTTGATTCTCCGAAGCAGAAAGTCTGACCAGATGTGCAGCACAAATGCACAGAGCCACACGACATCCTGAAATTCTGGGGTAACAACAGAAAATTGCAGATTTGTTCTGAAGCCAAGAGGATATGCCAGGCCAATTACCAGAATAAGAGGACGAATCCATGGAAATAAATTACAAGTTTCCCAAAACCCACAGAAACGGACACTGGAGAATTTGAGGAAAATCTGCAACTGACCCCAAACCCCTGAGTCCAGCTAATTCTCTTATGTCTATTGAATGCCCTTTCATTTCTGGACATTTTAGGGGATCAGAGGAATTATTCCTCCTCACATGTGCACAGTCCTCCTGCCCTTGGTGTGGCAATGTTTGCTGCTCTTACACAACCCAAGTGATTCACCCTGAGGATGGGAAGCGCAGGAGAATCCTTCACCAGCTCTGGCACAGAAGGAATTTCACACCAGCCACAAGAAACAGCCTGGTTGTTTTATAGAGCAGATTATTCAAATGTGTGACACACAAACTACAAAAAGAGAAGCAGCATTACAAGAGGTAACCACGGGAGAGCTCACCCCAAACCCATCTGGTCTAACTCACAGGGACTGGGATGAGGCACGAGTTAAGAAGGAATTCAGGCTGCCCTTGCAGCTTGGTTTTTTGTTAAGGGCTTGGACACTTGAGCATCAATTTCTGCAAATGGGAGCTGAGGAAAGAGAAACAAAACAAGCAGGTCAGTGGGGTGCTGCGGAGCTGCATTCAGGCTCCTGGCAGGGGGCACAGCAATCAGCCAAGTGGAGCAATTTGCTACAAACTCAGGAGGGGAAATTTAAAAAAAAAGCCATCTGCTAAATACTTTTTTCTCACATCTACGAAGCAACCTCTGTTCTTGCTGTAGCTATCAGAGGGGGAAGAAAAAGCCCACAGCAGATACAGCCTAGACAAAAACTGTGCGTTGGAAACAGCAGGGCACACCAGAGATGGGTGCAGCAAAGACAACAATGGATTCAGAGAAACTGGCGCTGTTCTAAAAACAGAAGCAGAGCTGCAGAAATGGGTCATACCCCAGGCACTCGTGGAAAGCAGAATGGCTGGTTCACACCTTCCTTCTGCCTGAACCCCCTGTTTGCATTTCCAGCACGGGAGTGACTTTTGCCCATCCCTCTCTGAAGACACGAGCAGAACTCTGAACAGAATTGAATCCGGGCCATGGCAGAGCTGCCACAGCCACAGAAGCCTCAATTAGTGCCTTTTCCAATATTAAAAAAAACCCCTTTCATAGCAAAAGCAGCTCCTGTGCATAATCTCCCAGCAGAAATCACTCCTGCCTCTTAAGTACATCCTGTACCTTTTAATAAAGCCTTTCCTAATAGCAAAAGCATTCGCTGGGGCTCTTGGCTTTTCCCTGCTCGCAGCAAAGACGCGGAGCTGGAAAAGATCTACGCTTTTCTAAACTTGTCTTTGGAAAGTTTCTCTGCCAAGTTACACTTTGTCAGGAGCTCATTATTTTCCGGGTAGACGCTGGAAGCTTTGAAATATGTTGAGGGCTTTGCTGATGCTGTCTCAGACCCTGAGGTTCGTGTGCTTTTCTCGCATCAATCAGGGACTCGTGTTCCTTCCACACACAAAGCTCTGCTTCATTTCCAGGCCCTTCTCCATGCTGGTGCTTCCAAAACCACCTCTAAGTTTTCCAGAGCCCATTTCCCAAAGTTCTAGGTGGTTTTGGGATGGGATGGGAGGAGCAGAAATTCAAGACTTCTGAGTTTTCTTCCCTCTCCTTTCATGCCAAGCTGAGAGCAAAGCGACATCCAATCCTGGAGATGGGAACTTTGTCTCAAAAATTCATGGTTTAGGTATCAAACATCATCTTTTCCACTGATAGTGAGAGGTAGGAAATAAGCCATCAATACTCTTGATAAATATAATAGGAATAGGTGAATGAATAGATGAGCTGCTATAAAAAAGCCCAGATGCCAAATTAATACATTTACCAGAAATACGGGTGAAATCTGTGCAGTAAAAATAAGGATCTTTTATAAGAATGACAAACTACTGATGTGTTAAACAAATACACAGTGAACAGGCACTGGGACAGCATTTGCACAGCACTTCTGAGGAAGCTGTTTTTCAAATTTCTCCTGGAGGTCAGGAGGAAGAGATTAGCCAAAATTCTGCTCCACACAGCCAGCCCCACTCTTCTCCACATTTAAAATCATTTTAGCTGAAGGAATGTCACGTACAGAGGCAAGAGAGGTGGAATTCTTCTCTTTTAATGGCTTTGCTGTAACTGAGAGCATGAACAATTTACATTTATATTGGTCTGGAATAACAGAAGTTATTTAATGGTATGGATTGCTGCAGATGATATTGGTCAGCAGGCAGCAGGATACTCTCAGAATTCATTAGGAATATTTGCATGTGGTTTATAATTTTGCTTTGATTTAACCATATACTTATTCAAGCCCTAAAACTGACTCAGGACTCAGCCACAAAAGCCTGCACTATTCCTGGGGAACAGAATTATCATCATTTGCCTCCTGTCATTAGCCGACTTCGGGCATGGTTTTAAAAGAAGCTGAGGAAACAGATGGGTAACCTTCACCAGGCAGTTCTTCGCTTTTAAACCAATTATTAGTTTCCCTGGGCGGCTTTTCCTCTCTGCTGGAGCTCCTCTGTCCTTGGTACTAGCACCTCAAACACGCAGGAATGTGCACATTTTCCCAGCTCACAGGACCACAGAAGGAGTTCCTTGAAATCTGACTTCCAGTAATCGCCCCCGGGCTGCAGATCTGCCTGGCCTAGTTCTGTCACATGTGGTAGCATCAAGAATTTGCATCTTTGGCAAGCCAGGGAAGGGTAGCAAACTCATGCTAGAACAAAATCCATCGTGAAGAGAAGATGGAATGAAATCAGCCATGGCTTGGCAAGGCAAAGTGAAATATAAATGAGATTTGCAAGATATGAAACAAATTGAGTGCAAGGCGCTTGGAAAAAGAGAGGAAAGCTTCTGAAAAGTCCAGTCTGGGGATGTTTTGAAGTGCTCTGATGCAAAGCAGAAGCACTTATGTAATGTAATGGAAAATGCAGCCATAAACACAGCCCTGAGCGGTGATTAGTGACGGAACTCGGACAAAAATCTGCGCTGCTGCTTCAAATGTCAGCAAATTGAGCACTGTCACATTAATGGGAGGCTGGAGAGACCTGCACCAGCACTGCCGTGACCTCGTTCCCTTAACCCACAGCGACTTGAGACCTGCCTGTGGTGGTGCCTTGGGCGGCAGCAATTTGAGCAGGGGATGATGACAGCAGGGCCGTGGAGCTCAATTACCCAGCAGCAGATCCCCCTGAAATCAATGCCATTGTGCCACATGAGAATTTGGCTGGCGGCCCCCAAGCCTGCCCAGGAGAAACCCATCCCTGAGCAGGGCAGCCCGGGGGGACAGGGACAATGAAGGGACACTGCAGGGGTGGCCAGCGCTCCGTGGGCTCTGATTGTCCCTCTGTCAGCCTGGGTTTGTCCCCTGAGCAGCGCTCCTGACCTATATGAGCACAGAGCAAACTGGAGCAGCCCAAGGCACCTCTGCAAGAAGGTATCATTAAGGCAATGCCGAGCACGTGTGTTATATGGACATCCTGCACTCCATATCAAAGGAGATTCAGCATTGCTCCTGTCAGCAGGAAAAGCTCTCTCCCAGGTGGAGCTGGGCACCAAAGACTCAGTTTTTATCTAAATTAATTAATTTGATTTTTCCTTATATTAAGGCTGCCTTTCTTTCAGTTTATTACTCAGATATTAGGATTCAGGATTGTAGGATATATAGGGCACATATAGCCCAGAGAGGCTGTGGATTCCTCATGTCTGGAATTGTTCAAGGTCAGGGATTAGAACAACCAAGAAGGTCTCCCTGCCACTTGGCTGGTGGTAATAAACTGAATTTCCTTGCTTCTGCCCTGGGTCTACCAGGGCTTCTACCCTGTCAAATCCCAATGTGCTCTTTCTAAAACGAATAAATAATATGTGAAATTATTTCATATGAATATTCATATGAAATTATTCACCCTGAGAATGACACATAAAGCACCAAATAACGCTGATGTTTTTGGGAATGGCACTGCAGGGTTTCCATCACGCCTGGAGCTGCAGCACTCGGAGCGCTGCTCCCTGTGATTGACTCGCTAACCTGTAAAGTGGCTAAGTCGACACCATAATTAACACTTGGCACTGGAAATATAAATTCCCTGGCTTGGAGGTGGTATATCCTCCTCTAAACACTCCCCTTGGCCACCAAACTGGAAAAATAGATAGGACATTCATCAGGAGCGCTCACCATGGGAAATGCCAGCGGTTTGTTTTTTTTTTTTTTCCTGGAAACTATTTACATGGCCAAAACCCTTCAATAAGAAAAATGATCTGAGAAGTTTCCCTTCACATGTATCCTGTTCTCCTGTGCCTTGTGGCCCACAGTGTGCAGCATTCATTGGAGTCAGCCTTGAATTACGGCGCTACAAGCAATGCAGGAGGGAAGTACAAGGCACAAGGAAAGGGAAAATGTGCATTACACTGCCTCTGGCCAAGAGGAATGGGCTGCCTGCAGATCACAAGCTACCTTTATATCTTTTTTGGCATGCAGCTTTGTCCCCCAGCACAGAGGAGCTATTTAGGAGGGCTCAGCAGATCCAAAACGGGCTGGCTTTCCAAAGGAGCCACGAGAGACAAAGAGCCAGAGCAGAGTGGCCACGGAGCTCCTTTGGAAAGGCCAACAGCTCCTGCCGAGATGAAATCCAGTGGGGCTCAGGAGGGACATCACCACCAAGGGCTTGTGCTGAAGTGCTCAGAGCACACTCAGAGTGACCCTCTCCTGTCCGAAGAAAGGCTCTTCATCACAGCCAAGAGGAAAAAACCACAGTCCCCAGAGTGCTCAGCCCACAGCCTCCTCTCACCTGCTGGCCCTGCATCCTGAGCTTGAGATAAACCCCAGACTCACCCACAAAACCTGCCTGTTTCCAGGTTTTTGATTCCTTGGCAATGGAAAGTGGATTTATTTCTGGAGAATAAAGCTCTTTTTTTAGCCCTTTTTCCTTAATGGTGGAAATTACTCTTTAGGCAGTTTTGGTGGGCACGCAGGGAAAGGATCTCAGAGTTTAATTTTCTTGTACACACAGAAGAAATTTATGTTCCCTTTTGGCTTTGTGCTGCCACAATGGTGAAAAAGAAGACAGATTTAAAGAAGAATCAAGACTGTTCAGATTAATACTCTGGTAAATATCCTAATCCCACAACAAAATTACCATTTGCAATTGCATGCTTATGAGCTTATCAAGTTCTGGTGCACGTTGGGCCCAGTCAAAGCACAAATCATTATAATGGAATTTCCCAGGGCTCTCGATTTCAGCCTCCTGGGAGGCTCCTGGCCAATATCTATCCACACATAGCCCATGCTCTATCCTGCCATGGGAAGAGCCAGCCACTAAAACAGACCTTTGTTGTGCCCGGCACTGAAGCAAGCACGTTTGGAAAAATCTGTATTTAAGATTTCTCTCCTACCACCCTGCACTTTCTCCTCAATTACCACAGAGAATATGTTTCCTGGGCATGAAACAATATCATTTTTGTGGGGACTTTGGAAAGCGGGCGCTTGTAGGCAGCGAAGAAAGGAACCTTTCTCTCGCCTGCGCGGGGCTGGTTTTGGGGAAAGGCCTTTCTGTGTGAGTAATCTTTCAGAGTAGGAAGCAGAGCTCCCCCATTGCTCGGGAAGAATGGACCTCCAGTGGGCTAATATGTGATGGATGACTGAATGCAAACTTGGCAACGGCGCCCTCCGCTCCCCAAAGAATACAAAATGCCACTGCCTATTCGGGCACTGGGACTCTCCTGAAAACTTGGCACCATCCCACCTTGGTTTAATTGAAACTGCAGACAATTAAGGATGGGAGCTTGGAGGAATTTCTTGCAACGAGATCAGCCCGGGGTGGATTTGTCTTGGGTGATTGGCTCATGCATAAGCCAAACAAAAAACATAAATGGGGAGTTATTTCCCGTTGACTCTACAACCAAAATCTCACGTTGGGTTAGGAGGAGTGTGCTGTGAGGTATAATTTATATTAATCAGTATTATTCCAATTTTGCATCTGGATATGCTCAATGAAGCTGCAGGTGGGAGGGTTTTTTGACATTTTGTTTGTCAGCAACAGGACATGCAGCATTTAGGAGAGAGAAAGGATGCATACAGAAATCCAGAAAATCTTCCATTAAGGACAATTTGAGTAGTAAGAGCACACCTATCATTCATTCAATGCTAGAATGAGACACTGAATTATTCAAACTTTGCCCTTTCAGCAGAACTATCCCCATCTATTCCTTCTTTCAGTGCCCAGACTGTTCCTGCAGGCTCAGGAGCCACCTCTTGTCAGGCAGGGTCCCATGGACTCCTCCTGCCCACGGCACACTGCACTGTTACATCATGCACTGGAGGATTTCAGCAGCTGGAAGAATGCCCAGTCTCTAACTTTTCCCACATGTGGAAGGCTTTTAAGTGCAGCTCAGCCTGGCCGGAGGGTCAGAGACACGAGTGGACAGCAAGCACTGAGGGAGGGGAGGTCTCACTTTAGAAACCCTGAGCTCGTGGAAACTGTGACAGCTCAGGATTGTCCCTCAGGGCTGTTCATTTCTCTGTTTCCAGTTCCTCAAAGAACTGCCTTCTTCCTTCTTTCTTCTCTTCACAAAGTATTTTTTTAAATAGCTAATAATAGGAATTGCAAGTTCTTTGTGGCAATGAGCATCACTTACAAACCTCTTCACTCCTTCTAATACAGTGAGGCCCCAAAATGCTGGAGCAACAATTTCACCATCAACTTCTAAAAAACCCCTAACAAACCAACCAAAGCCATGGACCGCAAATCCACTTCAATATCAAGCAATTTAAGGAACTAAATTGCATCTTGTAAACTCATAATTAATCTGTACACATCTCCTATTTTTCAGCTCTTGACCTCAAGTTATGACATTTCCTATCCAGAACTCATTAGTTACTAATCCTATAATTGTTTGCACCAGTTCTGAATATTTCTGACCCTGGTAGATGATAAAATATCAACTTATTTCACTTTAATTGCTGTCTTCCTTAGTTTCCTACTTCAGCCACAGCGATTTTTTCCGTAATATGACATCAGCAGCTTCCTTAAAACCACTACGGGTAGCTATTACATTTTACGGTAGTTTCAGACTTGTGTAGTTTATAACCACAGGGCTAGATCAGAGATCAGTCTTGGAGCAGAGTGTGCTAAACTCACACCAGGAATTAAGTCTGAGAAAGTGCACATTGGTAAATCAGAGCCCATTTTCAAAGCCCTGTATCTCAAACTGCCACAGCTCCAAACAAATACCTTTTATTATTGGAAAGCTGAGATTTCGAACTTTCCAGGGATGTAAATCATCCACTCCTAAGCCTGGAGTTTTATGAGCCACTGGACCTTAAAACTGTCAGTGGCCCTTCAGCTGAGCAGCCTGTGATGGCACGAGGCCAAGGAGGAATTTATCAAATCACAGGCTTCAAATGAGAGTAATTATTTAAACACTCTGCATTTCTGATGTGGCACAGAGGAAGGACAGGTAAATGTGCATTTAATTTACTTCCAAATGCAGTATTCCATGGGACACCAGGGCTCACCAAGGGATATAGGACAGGGTGGACACTGTTTCTCTCTCACATCCTTTTACCAGACACCCATGGTCCAACCCAGGACAATTAAATGCCATCAGCACCCCTCAAACCTCTGACCACAGCCTACAAAGCTGGGGGACAGAGGCACCGTGGTGTTGGACCAGGAAAATGGCCCAGAACTGCCCAAGCTGCTCTGGTTTTCCAGATAGTTTTACCAGAGGGATGAAAGGGTTAAGCTCTGGCTCCAAAGCGACATCACAGTTTCACAGACACTTTTGCTTTCTAGCTCTGCCTCACTCTTTCTCACTCTTGAGAAAGTCCCAAAAAGCACAGACCCTGCCATTTACTCTCATTTTCTCATCAAAAAGTGAGACAATACTGAAGAACAAACTTTGACAGTCTCTTTATAGCAACCCAGAACATCTTTACCCATGAATAGTCTTTGGCTTTTTTTAGATATTTTATAAAAAGCACTGAAAAAAAAAATAAGCTGAATGTCAAACACCTTTAGAAATGATGTTATAGCAACATGATTGTTAAGTTTGAGTGAATACTGAGGAGAAATGATCAAGTCTTACAGAGCTGGCATAAGAAAAGAGGATAGATTTCAAAAAGCCTCCAGCTAAAAGTTACTCAGAATTTGTGGAGCACATTTAGGGATGCTCCCTGAAAGTTCTGTCATCATTAAGCATCACTATTTCAACAGGAGATTTGGGTCTGGTCGGTTTTCTTTTCCATGTGCTTATGACCACCATGTACCTGGAAGGGATTTTTAGGAGGATTTCTGCTTTCTCTCCAGATGAGACCTGCCATTCTCATCTGGGGGCTTTGCAGCAGATCCTTTGGCTCTGCCACAGCTCTGGAAACACTGATAAAGTCACTGTGGGGAGAGGATTGAGGGCTGGGACTTGCAAAGAAATTTCTCTGGGCTGAAGGGAGCCAGAGGATAAATTAATGAGCACAAAATATGGGAAGTGAGTGCCAGTTTGGTGCTCAGGAGGAGTGTGACAGGGACGGTGACAGTGGGGCACAGCCCCTGTCACCCTTTGCCATCACTGCTCGGTTCAGGTGCCTGTCCTTCCCTGGGAACATCCTGAGAGCTCTTCCAGCTGCTTCCCAAATTCCCTGCCAGAGCAGCCGAGCTGCAGACAGAGCAATTCTCTTCTCTTGGCTAAACACTTTCATCTGCTCAAACTTCTTAGGATTCAATTTGTCCCTGATTTCCCTATAACAGTAAGAAGCAACCCAAAAGACATCACATTTCTGCAAGTTTCCATCACATTTCTGCAAGTTTCCATCACATTTCTGCAAGTTTCCATCACATTTCCGCAAGTTTCCATCACATTTCTGCAAGTTTCCATCACATTTCTGCAAGTTTCCATCACATTTCTGCAAGTTTCCATCACATTTCTGCAAGTTTCCATCACATTTCCGCAAGTTTCCATCACATTTCTGCAAGTTTTCAAAGGGCTGTCCCTAATCCCCATTGTGCAGATCATTTTTGGACTAGAGCACCCCTAAATTGTGCAGTCTGGTCTAGAGGAAGGTGTCCCTGCCCAGAGCTGGATCATCTCTAAGGTCCTTTCCAACCCCAACCTTTCCATGATTTCACAGCTTGAAAAGGCAAATGCACAAACCCAGCACAACAGACAACCCCCACATATCCCATAATCAGGAGATGTGTAAATTGAATTCCCAGTATTTAATAGGATTAAAAAAAAATTAAACCAGGATAGAAAACCAAATGCAACAGCTGGACAGCAAGGCTTTTACGCAGACCATAGAAATGCATCCACCTCATTGTTTTCTATTTTTTCATGAAATATTTTCATTGTGCTTTTTCATTTTATAACTATATAATTTTATAATCTTCACTATGCAACACAACGCATCACCATCATTTCAGTCTGAACATATCATTCCTTCCCTTAGTATGAGACAGACTTTTCAGAAGTTCAGATGCACTGCCAAAAACTCTCTCTCCTGGTAGCCAGACAGAAAATCAGGCAGGGAAAACTGCAAAGGTGATGTAACACAAAATCCTGAGTGAGTGGGTTTAACTCCTAAATGAATCTGAGTGTGTTCACCTTCTCCCCGCCAGCTTCTCTTTTTTAAGCCAATTTGAGCCTCTCTGGAAAGTGCAGACACAGTCATGCAGAAAATCTCAGTGCACCAGGGAGCAAGGGGCTGAGACACGGAGCAAGTGCCTCTGTTTTTCCATGAGGATGGAGAATTTCACCCTCCCTCGCCCAGAACCCACCCAGCACAGCACCGGGAATAAAACACCAGTTGGATCTTCCTTTGTGCCCGGCTCCCCGCTGCAGAATAATGTCACCGGAGTTTTGAAAGAAACTGGAGCCCGGTGGGGGTGGGGAGGAAGGTGACAAAAGCTTCTGGGCAAAAAAAAGTGTGGGGAGAGCAAATTAACAGCGGGGAGGGCCTGGCTCTCATCTGGTCACAGGCAGGAGTTACTTGGGAGGGTTAAAAACTGCGAGTGGCTTTAGTCTAGAGAGGTGAGGATGGGGGAAACATTTATAGTAGTCCAGGAGGCAAGAGGAAATCCCAAATCTGCTTTCCTGCCCTGCTGTCACTTGGGTTTCTGTCTGGGGATGTTCGGCACCCGAGCAGTGCTGCTCCATCCATCCGTTCATTCATTGGGCACACGGATGTCATTGAGACATTCTCACATTGTCACACCGGGCAGAACAAACTAACTTCAAGGCAGGCACGCTCCAGCCCAAAAATATTCCCTGCCAGGATCCCTGACCTGATTGTCACAACGATGATGCCACAACACGAGGTCACCGCAAACTTGTGTGCGACAAGAACTCCTGATTCTTTTATTTTTTAATTCAGGGAGGAAGCAGACTTACCTCAGAGACTCTGCCCGGGCTTAGATCCCGCTGGGAGCAGCCTCCATGAAATAAATACGATGCTCAAAGGCAGCTCGGGGCTCCTGACTTTGTCGCCGTCCTGTCAAAACTCGGCGGAGTTGCGCTGTCGGGAGCGGAGCGGCTGTGACAGCAAGGCAAAGTGGTCACAGCAGCCAGATTCTGCCGGGTTTATATAGCTGAGCTGCAAATCCTCATCCTTGGCTCGTTCCACTGTAATAGGACGCCTGAAGGCATTTTTTTTTTCAGTTTTGCTTTAAAGGAACAGCCTCTCTCTCTCTCTCTCTCTGGCGTGGCTTCCGAAAGGCACACACGCACTCACACACGCTGTCATCCACACACACACACACAAAAAAAAAAAATTAAAAAAAGAATTTGCATGCGATTTATGGCTAAAGAAGGAAACCTCCTGAACCATTCAAAAAGAAAGTCAGCTCAGGGCGAGTGACTCAGAAAGAAGAATATTTTCCCCACAGCATCAGCAGAGTGCATTATGAGGAGTTTTAATCCCCTCACCCCCGTTATTTTAACGTTGTGAAATAGTAGCAAGGTTTGCATAGAATCGGGGGATCACAAGCGGGGTGTAAATTCTGGGAGCTCCTACAGAAATTAATGGGTTTAATGTCGGTGTGAATAGACCACAAAATTCAGATTTGCACGAACAGAGGATCTGGCATATTCCCATCTTTTCAAGCCTGTGATCTCCTCTCCATCATTCTGCACTCCTGCTCTGAAGAGCCGCAGGGAGAAGAGTGGGGAATTCAAGAGAAAAGTGAGCGGAATCGTCGCCCGAGTCTTAGTGGGGAGAAAAAAAAAAAAAAACTAAAGTAGGAGAGATAAAAGCCCGAAGAGGACAACACAGGAGGGATTCCCTTTCTTCTGAGATCAGATAAAAAGAGATTACGTGGCTGTCTGTGTGTAAAGATAACCCAAGCACTTTGGGGAGGCTCAGGGCTGCTCTGCTTCCATCCCGGAGCTATCAGTGACACACAGAGCGCTCAGCTGGGACCTTTCCAGGGCTCTTTGCTGCCTCTGAGTACCCTTGAACCTGAGCCTCGTGGCGAAAAAGAGAAGATCACAGCTCAAGGATTCTCATTAGCGCCGATTTCACTCCTAGCTGACACTAAAAACCTGGCTCTGCCTTACCTACATCCCAGCCCGCTGCGGTCTGCAGTTTCCTTTGGGGTTTTTTGTTGGGCAGAGGGGGGGAAAGGAAGATTGCTCTTGAACTTTCAGGTCTATCTCCCAGGATAAAGGGTGCAATCATTCTCTGTTGGATGATTTAGATAGCCAGGCTTGCCCAAACATCTCTGACGGCCATGAAAACGCCAACCTCTGCTCCTGGGATCCTACTCAGGAACAAGGATGCTCTTGAGGATAAATTGGCAATTTCGGATCATATTCCTCTCTGGATCCATCTCCTCCCAGCTGGCCTTCCCCAGGCTCCACGGGCACATCACTTTATGAGGGAATGGCACGAATCCGTGTCAGACAGGCTTTGGGCTGGAGATCAGGGAAAGGTTCTTCCCCCAGAGGGTGCTGGGCACTGCCCAGGCTCCCCAGGGAATGGGCACAGCCCCGAGGCTGCCACAGCTCCAGGAGCGTTTGGACAGCGCTGCCAGGGATGGACAGGGTGGCATTGTTGGGTGTCTGTGCAGGGCCAGGGCTGCTCTGGGTGATCCTTGGGGGTTATTCCAGCTCGGGATATTCCATGACTCTCTGGTTCAGGATTTTTTTCCTTTTGCTGCTTCACAGCACAACCAGGGCGATCCAACCAACCCCACACATTTAGGAAAGGATGGGGGAATCCTGAATCCCTGAAATTCCGACTCCCTGTTTTAGAAGACCATAAAATTCAGAGCTCTTTTCCTCACTGGACTACTTAAATTTTCTTTGCTGTGGCTTTGATGTCTAACACTGACCCCATGTGTGTATTCTTTTATATCTAATTATATCACTGAGCTGGCCCCAATCTCCCTTCCCCAGCACATGGCACAAATTTTAGCCTTTTCCAAATACAAGCACCAATTTCCAATTTCTGCATGAATTTTTTGACATGCTGTGTTGCATAACAGTCTTGCCCTAAGAGAAGAAATGAGCCTGTGCTGGAAAGAGGGTCAGAAATGTTCCTTAATTCCTGGTAAAGGCATTGCACCTTCCTTGAAAGCTGATTTCTTAAAAGTACATCTTGTTCTGGGCATCTCCACCAACCTCAGAGGCAGTGGGGTTGTTGAATCCAGCCATGAGTAGATCTCCAATTTTGGGTGTAATTCTCCCAGTTTTCTCCAGCTGCTCCTGGAGCCAGCCTGTGGCAGCTCTCCCCAGTTAGAGGCTGTGAAATAACCCTGAAGTGGTTTGATCCCCACTTGGGTCACTCACTTCAGAACTGGACTCAATCCTTGTGCGTCCCCTCCGGCTCAGAATATTCTGTGGTTTGAAGATGATTTATAATCCAAGGAACTGTTGTACTCGAGACCAAAACCTTCATGAGAGATGCAATGCAATTTTTCCAATAAAATTAGAATGGGACTCAGGAAAAGACATTTTCCCATTTCCCTGTCTCTTATTTCAGCAGTTCTTCCACAAACATTTACAAAACTCCTTATTTCACTGTCCATACGCACGAGTCTACACAAGATAAACTGTGGGAAGCAACTTGTGGGATTTATTTTGGGAGCATTTGCTAATGCCATTTTTTCCACCAGCAGCTGCTGAATCAAAAGCTAAGCTAATTTTTTCTCCAATAATTCACCACCCACTTACCTGACTTAAAAAAAAAAAAAAAAAAAAAAGCCACAGGAGATAAGTTCCAGGTAAGAGTTCAGGCTTGTTCTTGTTTTATCTTTTTTGGGCTCACCCATCCTTAATCACAGTCTGTGGCAAACACTGAACCATCGACTGAGTCAGAAACAAATGATAACATGAAAGAACAGGGAAAATGTGTTTTAATCAGAAAGTTAGCTCCAGGTTGTGATCTCTAACGAGCAGGACCAGGATGGGATTCTGTGCCCTGCGGTGCCCTCTTTCATTAGATAAATGGGGATAGAAATTGATTTTTGTTAAAATGAAAGGAACAGGGAGAAATTAAATGAACACGGAGCTGAATACGCTGGAGTTTGTTGCTGTGGTTTTATGTGCTTGCAAGTCAATATTGGAGAGGAAATTCAAAGACCTATGGAAAGTCATAAGTGATAAATGTAGGAATAGGTTGTATATTTACGAAAGCAGAAAAGAGATCAGTGAATTGTTGAGGGAAATATTAGTGAAATGCAAAAAAAAAAAAAAATCCTCATTGGGACAAAATTGCTACAACACTGGTAATAAGATTTCATTCCAATTTAATACTGTGCTGGTTCATGCAGCCCTAGGAATAATCTGCACATGTAGGAGTGAAAGCTGCCCTGAATGTGAATTTACACCACCCTCAGTGGGGCCTGAGGAGGTTTTTCCAGGCACAGAGAGCAGCCAATTTCAGGAACACACAGATGGCATTGCAGAGAGCCACTGGAACACACCCCCTGAAACATAAATGACAATATTTGAACAATTCTAGGCGCATTCGGTGCTTGTGGCAGGAAGGAAATGAATTTATCAGAGAAAATTTATGTTGAGTAGAACCATAGAGTCACAGAATATCCTGAGTGGGAAGGGACCCACAAAGATTATCCAAGGGCAGCCCCTGGCCCTGCACAGACACCCCAACAATGCCACCCTGTCCATCCCTGGCAGTGATGTCCAAACTCTCCTGGAGCAGTGGCAGCCTCGGAATGTGAGCACTGAGCAGGACAGAGCCCAGCCCAGCCCAGCCTGCAAACAGCCCCAGCTGAGTCCCAGGGAAATCGTCCTGCTGAAAACAACTCATTTCATGGCAAGAGGAAGATGAAAATTCAAGATTTAAAGAGATCCTTTAGGGCTGATTCTTATGGAGACTCTAAGATCCTTTCCATGCTCCATTCTTACAACTGATGATTTTGGGTCAAGTAATTTCTGGAGACATTTGGGTCCTTTTTCACTGAGTATCCTTTCCCTGCATTTTCTGTCTTTCCAGACCATATTCACAAGATTTCCCTGGCACAGAATCAACATCAAAATGCTTTTGTCTTTCCACCTGCATTGCTCTCATTCCTTTACAACTGGAGCCAAATACAGCTCAGTTAATTGTGGTTCATACTGAGCAATATTGCAGCAATTCTGCTAAAACTTTGGCTCTTGGGCTCCCACCTTATCTGCTCCTTTTCTGTTGATTTCCTAGGAATTTGCAGAAAGCCATTTGCTGCTTCTTATTTGACAATTATTTGCAAACAAACTGATTTGTATGAGAGCATTTCCTTACAGCCACTCAACGCCGTTAAACAAGGCACTTCAGGTTACTTTCCCAGAAAACATCTCAATTATTGCTTTAAATATCTATTTACAACAGTTCACGTTATTTCTACAGTAATACTCCCCCTGCCCTGATGTGATGACTCAAACAGAATAAGGGTTTCTAAGAACTGCAGACTTTTGGCCACTTTTCCAATGAAAACACTCATTTATTTCATTATCTAATTATAATTTTTATAATTATATATTGATATCCCTTTCCCAAGCATTACCAGCACTGGTCAGACCATATTCAACTGTGCTGAAGACAACGTTATTTTGGGGATGGACTGATCCTGACCATTGTAATCCAAGTGAAAAGGTGGCCACTGGTTTGGGATCAGAGAAAGCAGAAACTCATTTTTAACCCTGGGGAGCTCTGACTTAAACAGATGAATGCAGAGAGTGAAGGTGCAAATTTACAACTGCTGCAGGAGTAAAATATGAAAAGTCAATAATGTCCTATAATGTCCCTTGATATATTAAATATCACATCAAACACAATATCACAAAAAATGAAAATACATGGCAATTTTGGAATTTTTAAGAGATGATCTCCAAAAAGGAAAAGGAAATTTCCTTTCCTATTTGTATTTACTATTTTTACCAGGGCATTTCCCAAGGGTTGCATCTTCAGCCTCTGTTTAAAGAGTTGAGTTGGCTGTGTTTGCCAACCTGGGAATGCCACAAACTTAATGACAAACAAGCAGTAATTGAGCAAATAATGGTGTTTAATGAAATTATTCCAAGCTCTCTGCTCACATCAGTGGGAAGAAGCTGTGGGACACCTGAGAGTGGGGCCAGGGGACCTTGATCATCTCTTTCCCTGCTTTATTTCCTTTGCAAGAGAAGCATCAACACGCTGATAATCACCAGACAAAATGTTGTTAGTGATATCACAAACATTTACAAGGATAATCTCCAGAGCTCTGGGCAAAACTCCCTCGAGAAAAATTAAAATCAAATGAATAAATAAATAGACAATGACGACTATGCTGGTGGATAAATATTTTCCATGCAAACTGCTGCTGTCAGACTCGGTGACTTCTTTGGCTTTTATCACATTTGCAGTCGATTTGTTAGAAATTTATGAGATAAAATATGGTTTTGGCTACGTACCAAGGTAGGAAAAAGGACAGGGAAGACAACACTGAATCACTGAGGAGTGAGGGAGAGAGTGAAACTCTTTTTATGGGGTGGTGTAAAGGTTTATCAGCTCGTTAGCATCACTCCTGATGGTGAATCCATGGCACAGGGAAAACTCAGCTGCTGGGAAAGTTTGATCCTGTGCCACATCACTTTGTACCCTCCAAGAGCTTGGGCTCATAAAAATGCTCAAGCTCTTCTGCCCATCCCAAAATACTCACATGCACTCTGCTGCAATCACGTTTTAAAGATGATTGGTGTCAGAATTGCAGCTCATTGTGTTAAATGGATCCTCGATGTCTTGCAGGCGCAGTTTCCCTACTGAAGCTTAAATAAGGAAAACAGCAAAGCACAAGTCCATAGTTTTAACCATTCCAGAGGAAATGTGTCCCAGTGTGAGGATAACCAACACTGCCCCACAGGGAAGAGGATTCCTGCTGCTGCTGAGGACCCAAGGGTGGATAATTACACAGATGTGATAATTACACATCTGAGCATCCATTGGATAGAAAATGTGATGGAAAACCACAGAAACCCAGAACGGTTTGGGTTGGAAGGGACAGAAAAGCTCATTTTGTTCCAAATCCCTGCCTTCCACCAGGCCAGGGTGCTCAGAGCTCCATCCAGCACTGTCCCTTCCAACACAAACCATTTTGGGAGTCCATGATTTCTCTTCAATTCACCCCAATAAGAGCAGAAGACACCTGTTTGTCTGTCCTTTGAGTAAAAAATAAACCTACCCCAGAAGAAAACTGTCTGTGCAAGCTCTGAGAATCTCAAGGTGTGGTTGAGAAGCCAAGAAAAATCCCAAAATAACTAAAAACCTGTTTGTGCTGGCCTTAGACACTGAAATTTTTATCTTCAAAGCATATCCTAAAATTGCTTTACACTCTTAAACCATGGTCACAGATTAGAAAAAAAAGGGATCTTTAACCTCCTCATCCAGCAGATAAAGCCATCAGGGAAAGTCGGGACTGTGGCTGATGGAAAACCTTCGTTTGCTCTCTAATCCAGAATCAGCAGAGAGGAGGAGGCAGCAGAGCTCTGTGAGCACAGCACTGGTTCAGGAGTTTTTGTGTGAAAGTTGGATCTGATCTGTTCATTTCCAAGGAAGAACTAAATTTTAGATGCAGAGCCTCAGCTTCCAGAGCAATATCCCAGGAGCAGGGGGAGGGAGCTGGCTGGAACAATGGATGCATATCATTAAAACCTAATTTTAGCTTCCTCAATGACTTTCAGAGAGGCTTTACAGCTCCATTTATCTAATTATTGCCTGACTGCTTGATAAAACAAGAAACACTGTCGAGAAAAAGCAGACTTGTGGGAGTTTCCACTTGATTCTCCAGTTTAATCTTAATTTTGAGTGGAAAGTTCAGAGCAGTGTCTCCCTCTCCTCTATTTTTATCCAAATTTTCCCATCTCTCAGGGATATCACATCCGAGGTGTCAAACCCTGGCAAGGGCCAGCCCCTGATTATCCACCCTCAGTCACAGGAGCCCCCAGAAATTTGGGGTCTAATGGGGTCTGCTCCTTCCCAGGTGAGAAGGGAGAGGAGCCCAATCCTGGTGCTGCCCAGGACTGGATAAATTGGATAAACCAAATTTATCCAGGATTTCTCTGGAATCAGCGAAGGCAGAGGAGCTGCTGCCTCTTCCCAGAGCTCTGATCCCATTGCCCTGGCAGTGAGGGGGACCTCGAGCTCGCTGCTGAGGTCATGTCACCAACCCACACTGAAGGGACAGGGACCTTTTTCTCTCCTTTTCCCCTGCTTTTCTCCCTGCTTTTCTTCCTCCTTTTTCCTTCTGCTTTCCTCCCTGCTTTTCTCCCCACTTTTCTCCCTGCTTTTCTCCCCACTTTTCTCCCTGCTTTTCTCCCCACTTTTCTCCCTGCTTTTCTCCCTGCTTTTCCCCCTGCTTTCCTCCCTGCTTTTCTCCCCACTTTTCTCCCTGCTTTTCTCCCTGCTTTTCTCCCTGCTTTTTCCCCTGTTACTTTCCCTGCTTTTTCCCCTTTTCCCCTGCTTTTTCCCCTGCTTTTTTCCCTGCTTTTGCCCCTGCTTTTGCCCTGCTTTTCCCCCTGCTTTTCCCGCTGCTTTTCTTCCTGCTTTTCTCCCCACTTTTTTCCTTCCTTTTTGCCCTTTCCCCCTGCTTTTCCCCCTGCTTTTCCCCCTGCTTTTCTCCCCACTTTTTCCCATCATTTCCGGCAGGAGCCTGTACACCTCTGCTCATATCCTGCCCTTGGCTGCTTCAGGGACCAAAGGGAAACCTCAAAGCAGATGGGATTTAGCTTACTTACATTCCCTATAGCTAACTCAGATTTTATTAAAGGCAGCTGTAATCCCAGACTTCTTCAGATGCGTGAGCTCACTGCTGACGTCGCTCCCGGGCCTTTGGAAATCCAGGCCTAGAAAGAATTTTGAGGGGAAAAAAAAAAAGAAAAAGAGAGACAGAGAATTTGTCATGAATCTGTCATGAATTGAACAAAAAAAAAAAGGAAATTTGTAACGGAGCCCAGACCAATTCTTTTGTATTTCTCAATTCTTCACATCCACCTTAGACTGGGAGCAGAGTCCACCAAATAACACAGAAAAAGCAAAATATACACCAGGATGAGGCTCAGCTGACTTCTCCTTAATTCTCCAAACCCCAGCAGCACCCTGTGCTTTCCTCACAAATTTGGGGCTCTCTCAACATGAACAGCACAAGAGTAAATTTAGTTTAATCTTTCTCTCTTGCTCATAGCCACCTTTCTCAGCTCAGGTTTATCTTTGTTTCAGAGCCAGCAAACAAGGCAAAGAGAATAATCCAAATCATTCACATTAAAATAAAGTTGATTTTATGGCAGTGCAAAAATAGACATAATGTCAGACAGAATTATTCTGAATATAATTCTTTTATCCTGTATTTTTAGAGTGCCAGTTGTATGATGACATTGTACAAACACTCCTCCTAAACTTCATTTACAGCATGGAAGTTAATGGAACACACAAGTTCTGTCACAAAAACAAGACTTTTTAAATTCCCTGCTTGTATTGCACATCTGTATCAATAATTTAGCAATAGCTTTGTTTTCAAAATGACCGGCATGGAGCAGAAAAGTCTTATTGGTGTCTGCAGGGGAAAAATCAACTTTTTTATTGCCTTAAACAGATGGTAAACTCTGTCTATGATAAAGGAGCACACAACTAATATGTGGATGTAACAAAAAAATCCTGCTGCTATAAATAAGATCTATAATTTCATTTTTCCTCTCCAGAACAGCCCTGATTTTGTTAGAGTGCAGTTAGGTTTTTTCATCTAAAATAATTTTTAGGACAAACGTTTGCATTATGAGGGTTTTTAGTAGTGCTCTTGTTTTAAACTGCATTGATTCTGGCAAAGGCAGTGCCTCCCACAAGGCTAAAACTGATGTGTGGGGAACAGAGAGAAGTCAGAACCTCCACAGGTATCAAATTCCAAATATTTTATTCCTCCTCTAAAAGCTTTTTACAGAGGCCATTGTGCAAGGAGCTCTCGAGTCACAGCCAGAGCATTGCTCTCCCCAAACCATCGTGTCCAGGATTGCTCATTACACTCAGGAAGTGATTCCATTCTGCAAAGCCAACAAAAGACACTTCCATGTCATGAATTCCAGTCAATTATAGCCAAATTCAGCCCGTGGCCTCCTACTGTAGTTTTCCACAACCTCAACGTGGTAACAGCAAAGTTTGTATCTCACTGTGTGTTGCTAAATAAAAATAAACTACGAAAGAAAGAAAAAGGAGCAGTGGGGTGGGAAACTCGGAATTCAACACATCAGGAGTCTTGGATTTCAAATTGGCTTTTGGCCAAGGCTCAGGAGCACTTGGGGACTTCACACATATTTCTCTGATAGTATTATGACTTCTGGTTTTATTTTATTTTTTTTTTCCCTCTCCTGTCTACACGAGCAGCGCCTGTTCCCAATTTGCAGTGTAATGCAGTGACCCAGGGTTTAGAAACATCCCCTGGAACACAGTCCCTGCTCCCAGCGCTGACAGGGACACTCTGGCTCTGAGTTCAGGCTCCAACCATCCCCGAGCCCCAGGGCAGCCCTGGCAGGGACAAAACCCAAGCAGACTCTCCCCAGGTCCGCCCAGGGCTGAGGGGGAAGCGAGTGAGGACACATTTTCCACACCATAGCCAGAGGCCCATCTTACGGGAAATTTCAGTCAGTAAAAGCAAAACCTTACTGGAATGTTGCCTTCTTCGAGCTCGCATGGAATTTTTTATGATGGTTGAATTCGGAGAAACAGGTGTGAAAAATCCATCCCCATCCCCACCGGGCTTGGGGATGGTGGGGATTGTGCCAAAGGGCTCCTGCCTGGCCCAGTTACTGCAGACAAATCCCAAATTATCCACAGGTGGATCCCATCCCAAGGCAAGGCAGGAGGAAAACATTTTCACTAACAACGATTCTGTGTGGCCAAAGAAATGCCAAATTGGCCTGGGGGTTTCCCTTCCTGAGGAAAAGCACTGTCCTCCTCTTGAGGAGCCCACCTCCGAAATTTGGACACCATAATTTGGTGAGCTGGGGCATCTCAGATCTTTGGGAGCATCTCAGGTCTTTGGGAGCATCTCAGGTCTTTGGGAGCATC
The DNA here is from genome assembly GCA_036630365.1 of Acanthiza pusilla. Lineage (NCBI taxonomy): Eukaryota > Metazoa > Chordata > Aves > Passeriformes > Acanthizidae > Acanthiza > Acanthiza pusilla. The sequence goes on along the minus strand of JAXCHO010000028.1, from coordinate 8,530,771 downwards.
TCAGGTCTTCGGGATCAGCCAGAATGAAATGAATTTCCTCTGAAGCAGAGGATGCTCAGCCCCACTGAGTGACCCAAGTTCAATTCCTGCTCTTCCTCCAGGTGAGGCAGCACAGAGAGGATTCTGGAGCTAGAAATGATCTGTAATGCCTGTGCCCATCCCTGCTGCCAACCCTGGGCACTCCAGGCAGGGCTGCCAGGGCAGATTAACCCTTGCTGCAGTCTACAGCACAGTCTACAGCAGTGTGAGAGTGTTGCAGAGGCTCCCAAATAAATCAAGCAGACAGCACCTGACAAGATGGCAAGAGAGAGATTTATTTACAGTTCTCTTCTTATATATGCATTAATAGTCTAACAATTATTGGTTGACATTTATCCACCCCCCAAGGGAATTGGTCGGAGCCTTACAGCACCCAGTACCAAAACAAAGATTAGAAAGAGCAAAGAATTCAACTTATCTCTATTCCCCATGAGAAAGAGGAGAAAACCTTTAGAATAGTGTATCCACATGAGAGTAGCATTACTCACCTCAGCACTCACATTTTATCATTTGATAATGGTTTTTCATGAGTCAAGAGGGTGAGCAGGTACCAGCAAGCCCATGTCCTGTTTAGGGGAAGTGTCACAGCCCTACAACACTGAAAAACATTATGGTAAGAAGCTCCTGAGGAGGAGGGATTGGAAAAAACATGTCCCATTTTATTTTCTAGGACTCTCAGTTGTGAGCTGTGTGTGTTTAAAGACATTGCAGTTGAGGAAGGACAGCATAATAGAATTTTCTCCTTTCAGAGATGTGGATTCAGGGGGTCTCAGCTCCAGAAATGAGATTTAATAAGTACAGAGAGAATAAAATGCAGTGCCTCAGTGAAGCAATTTGCATCTCCAGGCCAATGGACACTCGAGGAAGTTGTTAAATATAATCTTGGAAGTGACTCTTGGCACCTGTGCCTGTTCCAGCGTTGTGGTACAGATGAATAAAATAACCCGCAGGAAAGGAGGAAAAAATTATTTGACATTCTTTACATCGACTGACAGACAAAAGCAAACAGCAATGAGAGCAGGGAACATACAGAATGTTCTGGGTTTTCCAGCCTAGCTCATGTCCTGTCCCGGAGCTGGCTGCCGAGGATGCAGTTGGTGCAGAGCAATACTGAGAGGAACACCAGGCGTCTTTCAGGATTTCTCTTCTGAAAGCAATCCAGGGAATTAATACTTTTTGCAGTATGTATAAAAAAATAAAAGAAAACCCAAGTCCCCCAAAAACAAGCAACAAAACTTTCCCTTTCCGATTCCAGCCCTTTTCCCTTGGTTTTGTTCAAGGACCATGCGCTTTGTCAAGGTGAGGATGAAAAGGATGCACTTACTACAATGGGAATTTTCTCTCTGGACTCTGGGCTGAGGGAGTTTTCTCAAGGCAGCACTCAAAGTGAGCTATTTGTTCCATAATTAACCATTTCAGAGACGCTGCCTGGGCTGCTGTCTAGACCTGGTCTGGCAATTCCCATTTCCTCGCGGAGTCTGATGGAGTTGCTCACGTATCACATGTCTTTTATTTCATTTTATTTTTTTAACTGTGAAATGAAATCTCTTACCTCATTAAAGAAGAATCTGATGAAAGGCAGATCTATTTCAGGGTGAGTTGATATATTTACCACAATGGTCTAGGACTGCCTGACCTCCAGGTTGCTGGGATTTAATGTGGGAGCTACAATAACTCCAATGTTTTAACTGGGCAGGAAGAGGTTGAGAGGAAGGAGAGCACTCAGGAGCAAATTCTGCTCTTAAGGGGGCGTAAATCAAAAATAACTTCACTGAAAAAACATGTCATTACTCAGGTTTTGATTGGTGTAAATGAGTTTTGCTCCTAAACGACAGGTCAAGGGTTTGGGAGGAGGAGAGGAAGTGGTTAATGTTTCACCGCACTGTAAAAAGCCAACTGTGTCAATAGACTGAATTCCACCTGGAGACAGAAACTTTCTGAGTGTGGTCAGGTTTGACATCAGAAATGCAGAGGTGCGGCCTCCTCTGTAGAAGGAGGAAACACATAATTCGTCGCTGAGGTGTTTTTTTACCTCGGGAATATGAATAATGTGATCGCTGAGAATGTGGCTCAGGGGACCCTCAGGACTCGGGGTGTGCAGTTCTCAAATTCCTGCACAGGTTAATAGGTCTGTTTGGAGAAATGTCAACAATCTGGACGGTTCTACAAAGCTTTCTCCAAATGCCCCCTGTCAGTTTGGCTCGGAAAAAGCAGGCTGGGCACAGCAGGACCCCCAGCTCTCCTTGGAGACTGACTGAGCATGATTTGAATGCTTTTTGTCCTTGCTAAATGCAAATTGCACTGGAGGTTTTGAAGATTTCATAAACATGGCGAGAAGTTATTTTTCCAGGGATGAAATTCCTGATCACAGACCCATCCTGAAGTCAGCGATTGTTGGGCAAAACCAACGATTTCCATTCTGCAGGCAGGGTGGGCAAAGGATGGGAGGTGACAGCCCCAAGGTCAGGCGAGTCTGAGACCATGCACACCACCAGGTCAGAGACCACTGCGCTCTCACTGTGACTTCCCAGGGCTGGGAAATCATGGAATATCATTTCCTGTGACTGAGCTGTCCCTCTCACCAGATCCTGGATTATTATCCACAGAAACAAGGTTTATTGGGAACAAAGCCCTGCATTCAAACCTGCAGGATTAAGGACAGAAGGAGATTTTAGAAATCAACTCAACGCCTCTGACATCCTCAGGAGCCACAGCTCACCCAGCGATCCCTGGACCCTCGTGCCCTGGACCAACCCTTCCAGGATGTGCCACTGTCACCAAGTGCTGCCAAAATCTGTCACAGGAACATCCCTCCTGGTTCATTTTACACTCTGTGCACTCAGACCCTCGGACCCCTCATGCTTGCAGTGGAAATGAGAGGCAGAGGAGCAGGTCCTTGGTCCCTTCTGTCCCCCCAGCCGTTTGTCTCCTCATTCAGGCTGAATTTAGGGTCCAGGGCAAGGCTCAGACTCAGCCTGTAAAGGTGTTCATAAAGCACCACCATCACACACAGCTCTTGCAAACACCTGCAGCCTCTTCAACAAGCACAGAACGTGGTTTGATGTCCAGAAAAGCTGCAATTCAGAAATGCTGAGAGCAGCTGGTGCCAGCTGGTTTTAGACTGGCATGAATGGGTGTGAAGGCACAGAAAATCAAGTTTCCATGCAGACTATTCACTAACATTAGCCTCACGTCCCAGGTGTGTTTCAGAATCCCAGGAGTGTTTGAAGCCCTGTTTGAGCACCACAGACCTGGGGAATTTATTTGTCTGCACTTGGGCCAGGCTTAAACTTCCATCCCAGCACTGACCTGCAGCACAGACAGCCTCAAAGGCTCCACAGAAGTGTCTGGCTCTTCCAAATAAAAAAGAGAAAATAAAAACTAAACGTACTTGCCAAATTCCAGAGACTCCTAGCAAATAAAATCTTTTCCCGAGTGACTTTTGGGCTGTGTTTTCCCCTCTTGCCAAGGCTCAGGCTGCACCTCCAGCTCTGTGTGGCACAGCTCTGCCCTGGGCTCAGTCCTGTCTGACTTCCAGGGATTTTCCACTTCCCCTGAGCATTCCTGCCTGGCTGGAGAGACTTCCCTCGAGTTACTGAGCACTTCCAAACACACTTTAAACCCAAGAGAAAGGAACGTGACAGCTGAATTGGGGACTGCTAATAAATATGGATTTATTTTTTTTTAAAGCTCTGAACAGATTGTAAAACTCATCCCTTTTTATCGGCTAAGAGAAGAATATAAATAACAGAGTGGCAGAAATTTTCTAAGAATCTTTGCTGTGGAAAAATTAGCAGCAACATGGAAATACTTTTTATTGACAGCTACTGAGTTCTTTTGAGATCTGTAACATCAACCCCTCCCCAGAGGCTCCCAGGTGAGCCCTGCCCTAGAATAATTGGGATTTTTGGCCTCACAGCTGAGTGATCTCCGCTGAAGTTGGCCCTGCTCACACACCCCAGCACATTTTTGGGAGGCAGCTGCACAGCAAAACGTGGATAAAACTTCCTCTGCTGCTCTCACAGCAGTCACACAGATAAAGGCTGAGGGAAGGAGAAGGTGAGGGGGGATTTGGCCGCAGCTGAAGATGGCTTGGAGGGCCTGCTAAAATCTGACCTGGATTTTAATATCATTTACTGTTCAGACCACCCATTTTGAGGCTAACTTGGAAATTGTGCCCTTTGATGGTTTTTGTTTCTCAGCTCTTTCTTTTGCTGGCAAGTGGAAGGACAGAAAGGACAGGTGGGCTCTGAACAAGTTCATGCAGGCTCCTTTCCAAGCCCTTGAAGATCCCCAAAATTATGGCACAAATGCCATCCACAGAGTCCTTATGAACCTGGAACACAACAGAACAGAAATTGTTCAAACATTTGTGGATAATGAATCCCAAAATAACCGAACGGCCTGGCTCAGAAGGGACATTAAAACTCATCCCATCCCACCCCTCCCATGGGCAGGAACACCTCCCACTGTCCCAGGCTGCTCCAAGCCCTGTCCAGCCTGGCCTTGGACACTGCCAGGGATCCAGGGGCAGCCACAGCTTCTCTGGGCACCTGTGCCAGGGCCTGCCCACCCTCACAGGGAACAATTCCTTCCCAGTATCTCATCTCTCCCTGCCCTCTGGCAATGGGAAGCCATTCCCTGTGTCCTGTCCCTCCATCCCTAGTCACAAATCTCTCTCCATCTTTCCTGCAGCTCCTTCAAGCACTGCAAGGTCACAGTTCAGTCACCCCAAAGCTTCTCCTCTCCAGGTGAACACCCCCAGCTCTCGCAGCCTTCCCTCCCAGCAGAGCTGCTCCATCCTCTGCTCATCCTGGAGCCTCCTCTGGACTCTCTGCAGCAGCTCCAGCTCCTTCCTGTGCTGGCCCAGGGCTGGGGCAGCTCTGCAGGTGGGGTCTCACCTGAGGGGGCAGAGGGGCACAATCCCCCCCGCCCTGCTGCCCACGCTGGGGCTCAGCCCAGGGCAGGAGGGGCTCAGGGCTGGGGCAGGTGCAGCTCTCACCCCCAGCACCCCCAGCTCCTTCTCTGGGGCTGCTCTCAATCCCTTCCTCTCCCATAACTCTTCACTCACTGAAATTTCAAAGGTATTGATAAACCTGAATTTGGCTCTCATTTACATTGTCTGGCCAACATTTACACAATCCAGTGTCTGGCAGACAAACTTGTGCCACTTCAATTCAGAGTTCCTTGCAATGAGGAAAGGGATGTAAGATTTAATTGTTCTTACACCTCATGAGCTCCAGGGTAGGACAAATCCTGGCAGGACATTGCTCAGTGCCATGGGGTCAAGCAGCAGCAAGCAAAGCCACCTCATCAAAGGCATCCTGTCTAGTTCTTGGAGATATTTGGAGCAGAGGCTATGTGGGGGACTGATTTCAGTGTGCAGGAATCCCAGCTATAAACAGATTAGCAAATTATTGTGACAGACAGCGAGCCCTTCGTGAGAATGTTTATCACAGGCTCTGTCATCAGAGCAGCCCAGACTCCAGGGATGAGCCATGGCCAGGGCAGGGCTGCAGGACAGCCTGGGAGCTCAGGGGTGACTCTGGAAAAGGTGATGGAAGTGGGGGTGACATCCTTCCTGGGGTCTCATTGCAAGGATCAGGCCTGGAGGGCAGGGGACTCCGAGCCAAAGAGCTGAACACATCTGGAACTGCAGAGGTGACAGCCAGGAGAGCCTGGGGAATGGAGCTGCACCCACAAAAGAGGCCCCAAAGGTGCCAGGAATGAGCCATGGCTCAGGCAGGGGTTGCAGGACAGGCTGGGAGCTCAGGGGTGACTCTGGAAAAGGAGGTGAGGGTGGAACTTGGGGTGACATCCTTTGTGGGCTCTCATTGCAAGGGTCAGGCCTGGAAGCCAAAGAGCTGAACACATCTGGAATGGCAGACATGACAGCCAGGAGAGCCTGGGGAATGGAGCTGTGTCCACAAACCCAGCCCCAAAGGTGCCAGGCTGGAGCTGAGTGAGTTAAGATGTTTGGTTTGGGTTTTAATCTGCTCCAGGTTATTGTGGAACTCTGGGAGGGGAAGAGGAAGGCTCTGAGTCTGCTCTCATTTCATCTTCCTCACAGAAAATTAAACAGACCTTTGGTCTAATCACTGATTCTACTGCAGGAGCAGCAGCCAGGTTTATTCCTAATATATCTATTTAGAGACAATGAGGTTCTACCCTTCTCTGTTATGTCTAATATTTCTAATTACTGATAAGACTTGTTTTTTTTTACTACAGCTATTAAATAAAAATAGAGTCATGTACTTTCAGCAGCTCCTCCAGTTGCTGCTTCTTTGTGTTTCTGCCCACTGGACACCTTTGATACCTTCAGAAAGATATTGAAGTCTTGGGAAGGATGGAAATGTTTGTAGAGGTGGTTTCATAAAGGAGAAAGAATAAATATTCTGTGAGACAAATCTTGTTCTGCCTGGTGCAGCAAACAGCATAAAATCCTCCCTGCAATCAGAGAGGGCTAAGTTTGAAAGTTGTAGCTGAAAAACAATGAATTGTGCATTGATGCTATTCCTTGCCTCTCCAAAATCCTTCCCTGATGGCCACAAATTCCATGCCTTTCCTGACACGGAAAAGGCTGCTCGGGGTGTCCCTGACAGAGGCAGGAGCAGCCAGGTGTGCATGCACCCAGGAGGATGAGGATCCTCAGCCAAACCAAGCCCTCCGTCACTTCCCAAGGCTGCACTGCAATGTGTGCCTTCTGGGCCAGGCACAATTAGAGGGAAACTTTCTTTGGAATGGACATATCTGGGAAAAAACAGTTTCAGATTTTTCAAAAAGGAAAAAAACCAAAAAATCCTTTCACAGTTTTAAGTTCAAAGTTACTTTTTCCTAATGACTCATGATATCTGTCAGAGCCTGAGCTTGCAGACACATTCAGCTACAAGCACATCACAAAATCTGCTTCACTGGTGTCATGTTGGCTCACTGGGGCCACAAGCCCCAGACTGAAGGAATTTATGGATTATTAAAGCCAGCAGGGAACAAACACATCACTGAAATCAAACTTCTGCCCCCAACAAACCCAAACACTTCCTCCATTTCTTCAGCACATTCATATCACTGCAGGAATAATCCTCAGCCTGAAATGAGCATCTACATCCCTGCAAAGCTGTTTGCCTGTCCAGAACTCCAGAAAGGTATCAGAAATCTCAGGAAGGATATGAATTTCACTGGCCCCAGATGTGCCTCACGAGCCTCAGCCACGTTTGCCCTTTACATTATTATTAATGCCAAGGAACAGCACATTCCCTACCAATGATGGCTGTGTTCGTAAATATTTACAACTGGCTGAATGAAATCATACTTTGTTCCATCCACCCATCCACACTTGAGTGTGTCAGAGAGCCTAAACTACCGCCCTGCCAAATGCAGAGAGCTCCATGAAACATAAAGCAACGCAGCTCCACTGTGCTCAGAGAGAGTTCAGCCAATTCTGCTCAGCTGCAGATCTGGGCTTGTGTATATTTTACATTTAGGACCTCATCCCATTGCCTGTTTCCTTGGTGGACTCTGAGATCTCCAGAACTGGTCCAGTTGCTGAGGTTTTCTCGTGGTTTAGTTCAAAAATCCCTCCTGAACTTCAGGAGGTTCACGCCCTACCTGAGTGTCCCACCTGGAGCTTTCTCCAAATTCACAGGTCAAGCACAGCTCTGGATTCTCTTTTTGGCCCACGGCTTTAGGTTTTTTCCCACAGATTATTTACAAATGGAAGGGAACTCTGGGAGGGGAGGAGGAAGGCTCTGAGTCCGCTCTCATTTCATCTTCCTCACAGAAAATTAAACAGACCTTAGGTCTAATCACTGATTCTACTGCAGGAGTAGTAGCCAGGTTTATTCTTAAAATATCTATTTAGAGACAATGAGGTTCTACCCTTCTCTGTTTTGTCTTGTATTTCTAATTACTGATTAGACTGGATTTTTTTTTTTTAAATACAGCTTTTAAATATAAACAGTCATGTAATTTCAGCAGCTCCTCCAGTTGCTGCTTCTTTGTGTTGCTGCCCACTGGACACTGAAATTGCCTTTTAATGAAGGTTTTGGCTTGCTGCATTTATTCTCATTGATCCTGAATGTAAATAAAGTTTCAGCTTGTTGGGCTCCAGTTGAAAATGTGACACAAGCTCTGTTTCACAATATTCAGAGGGAAAAAAAAAAGAAAGAGGAATCAAGAAAAGAGCGAGTTCTCAAAAAGAGTAGTGCTGGAATTCCCTGAACCAAACATGCTGCTTTTTCAAGAAAAATCTTTGCCCTGAAAGGGGTCACTCATTTTCATGTATATCTATCCCTTGCCTTGCCTTGACTTTCAGATAAAAGTATTTCTTTGTTATTCCCTCCAGCTTCCCAGGATTTAGATGAAAGGTCCTTCAGAGGATGGTGTGCTACGTCTTCAGAGTACAGATTTTATCCATTTCAGGTTTACTTGTGCTTTCTTTGTTGCTTTGCCTTGTTAAATCAAAACAAAAAACAGATCAATAAAACAGAATATATTAGATATGATCAAAGTTCAGAAGGACGAGGAAAAGCAGTCTTGCAATAAATGCCCTGATAACCCCCAAGACACAGAAAAATAATTTTGTATTCTTTGTGCACTGATATCAGTCCTTGATTTCTTCCAACTTTCCAGGTCCTCTGCATGGAACACAACAGATGAAAGCAAGGCCTGTGGTAAGACAAGTGCAGGGTAAAACCAGTGCAATTGAGGACAAAATTAGACCAAGATTGTTCAGTAAATTTGCTCCACCCTAGTTGCTATATACAGGGGATCAAATCAGAATTAAAGTTCAGCATCCAAAAGAAAGAATCTACTCCATAAACCTCCATTTTCCACAGCCCTGGGATTTAGGGGCATGGTCACATTTGATGGAATAACTCCTCAATATCCACACTCAATTCCAGCACATCTCTGCCATGGCTCTGATGGAATAACTCTGTAATATCCACACTCAATTCCAGCACATCCCTGCTGTGGCAGATTGGAATAACTCCTCAATATCCACACTCAATTCCAGCACATCCCTGCCATGGCTCTGATGGAATAACTCCGTAATATCCACACTCAATTCCAGCACATCCCTGCCGTGGCAGATTGGAATAACTCCTCAATATCCACACTCAATTCCAGCACATCCCTGCCATGGCTGTGATGGAATAATTCCTCAATGTCCACACACAATTCCAGGATATCCCTGCCATGGCTGTGATGGAATAACTCCTCAATGTTCTGCTGCTGTGACTACTCTCGAGGTGCTCTGAGGTGGTGAGGAGGAGGAGGCAGCTCCCTGGCTGGCCTAGCACAGCCTCTCCATCCCTTTCCTCTCTCTGTTTGGAGGGAATGGGAGCTTTCCACACGTTCAGGAGAGGCCCTGGGTCCCAAATGGCCTCAGTGATTCCTGCTCCCTGCCCGTGGGAGCCCTGCAGGGTTTGCTGTTTGCCCTGCAGTGTTTAAAGCTGCTGCGAGGAAGCCCAGGGGATATGAAGCAGAGCTGTTCCTTTCCTGTCAAAATATGTAAACATGGACAAATATGGGGCCTGTCTGCAGAACATCAAAGTCCAGTCACACTCAGCCCAGTGCAGCGCCCCAGAGCTGGGGGGACTGAAGTGTGAAAGAGTTCTTGTTTTACATTGCTGCTGGGAAACGTCACCAGCCTGGGCCTGGAGAGAGTGCTGGCCATGATTCCACAGCCTCAGCCTCAGCCCTTCTCCTCGAGCTGCCTGCAGACAGATTGTTTGAACCTTTTGTTTGCCTCCGAGGGTCCTGTCCTGCTCCTCTGGAGCCATCCCCTGCCCTGCCTGTCAGATGCTGCTCATCCCTGGCTGCAGGCACATCCTGGCCCGGGGACAAGGGAGGAACCACTGCCTGGATGTCACCCACAGCAGAGACTAATGGAGGAACCACTGCTGATTTGCCCCAAGCAGCCCCAGAGACACTTCAGAGACAAAATCAAAGAAGGGGATTTGCTTTATTTGGCTCCGGCTGTGGGGATTCACTCCTCCAAACACACACGCCCGGCACTGCCAACACACAATATTATGGTAACATTCATGAATATTCACCACATTCCCTGGGATAGGAGTGGTTATACAAATAATTTCTCAGAAATCATTAATATCATTAGCTGTGTGCCACGCATGGCTGTGTGTCCTGGTGGTCTTTGGGGTCTGCTCGTGATGAAGATCTGTAGTCTTCATCACAGTGCACTTTTCACCTTTCTCTCTGGAGCATGGGCAGTCCTTGGTGGGTGATTCAGGGTTTCTGTGCTGGCCTCAAACAGATTCTTGTCCCTCTTATCTTGACAAGATAAAGGGGATCCTGTTTTCCTAGGTTTTAGAATTTAAATGTTCTGTTTCTCAATAGTTAACTTGGGTTACCTGCTGACCACCCGTTTCTCACTGCTTGGATGTCACCGACAGCAGAGACAAATGGAGTGGACACACAATTCTCCCAAACTGTGTGTGGATCCACACAGAAACATCTGCTGCTGCCCCAGTCACGGCAGGGCAGGATCGCCCTTCCCACGTCTCAGAGCTCTGCTGGGAATTGTTCAGTGGAATTGTGCAGCAAATACTGATCTGTACTTACGTGAATGATCAAATTGGTGAGTCCCATGTTTACAGACTATTCGTGTCAGGAAGATCTGAAAAAAAACCAACCAACCAACCAACCAACCAACAGCAACAACAACAACAACAACAACAACAACAACAACAACAAAAAAACCAACAAACAAAAAAAACCCACCACCAACAAAAAACCAAAAAAAACCCCCCTGCTTGGATTTAAACTTTTTAAAATCATCCTATAGTCCAAATACGCTGCACAGGTTTTGGGATTCAGGGCCACATCTCGATGCTGATACAGCACAGCAGATTCTGGGGAGGTCATGCTGAGTAACAAGCTGGTCTTCCCTCATTATTTCATCATTTCGAGTTGCCCTTGCTATTTTAAAGACCTGCCTGGGGTTTCCCATACCAGAGCTGACCTCCAGGCTGCCCTTGCCTGTGATGACACAATAATCTCTAATTGCAAGGCCTTGAGAATATCTTGTGAGAACATCATGGACCATTCTTGATCAGCCTTCCCTCACTCATTCAAAACACTTGGCTCAGCAATTCAGCTGCAAAAATCAGCTAGAACCCTCCACAGCTTGTTTTTGTAACAGCAAACCTGGACCCACATGCCACATCTTCCATCCAGATGGGAATGCCTTCTCTCCAAAGGTCTCTTTAAAGTGTAAATTGGCTGTTACTTTACTAAAAAAAAGAGCAAACTGCTTTCCTTTAATCCTGTCTAAAAACAAATTATTTTTTTCTCCATGGTGATGGTGGGCTGCTCCATCTAGCAAGTGTATCTGGGCATCAGGAACATCATTAATTCTCTGCAGGAGTCCAGACCCCTCTGACAGTAGAGTCAGGCTTTCTACAAATCCTCAGTGGGCAGGCTGGACAGAAAAACCCCCTCTGACAATTTTCTCAAAGCTCTGTTAGAACTGGATCTCTTCCCACATAAATATGAGTTTCCTTCACCACTTAGTCCCCTGGCTATGAGGAACACTTTCATCAGGACACAGAGATGAAGGCTCTTCTCACACCTTTTGTGTATTTTTCACTGGAGAAGTGAAACCACCAAAATAAACTCCCTGAGTGGCAGCTAATGAGCCATAAATCCCTGAGCAAACCCTCCTGCCTGCCCAGCTCCTGCCCCTCCTTCCACATCCACTGCCAGCTGTCCCCTCCAGGGGCTGGGTGCTGTCACTGTCACACACCTGGTGTCACACCTGGTGTCACCCAGGCGCTGACAAGGGATGAGAATTGTGAAGAGCTTGTGAAAAGAGCTGTGGCAGAGGGATTTTACATTCAGTAGCTCCCACTCTAGGAGGATCTATCTGCAGAAAGGGCTGGGCTAAGTTTTTTGTCCTGTTTTGTCCTCTTGTCTCTCTCCATCTTTCCCGCAGGCTCCCTTCAGGTCCTGGAAGGTCACGATGAGGTCACCCCAAAGCTTCTCCTCTCCAGGCTGGACAATCCCAGCTCTGCCAGGCTTCCCTCCCAGCAGAGCTGCCAGAGAGAGTAAATACAAGAGCTTGGGGGGACAGGACAAGGGGGAAAGGCTTCTCTCTGCCAGAGGGCAGGGACAGATTGGATATTGGGAAGGAATCTTCCCTGGGAGGGTGGGCAGGCCCTGGCACAGGTGCCCAGAGAAGCTGTGGCTGCCCCTGGATCCCTGGCAGTGTCCCAGGCCAGGCTGGACAGGGCTTGGAGCAACCTGGGACAGTGGAGGTGTCCCTGCCATGGCAGGGGTGGGATGGGATGAGCTTTAAGGTCCCTTCCAACCCAAACCATTCCATGATTCCAACAATTGACCTCCAAAGGCCACCCAAGCTGTCAGGTTCAACCAGCAAATCCCTCCTGGGACAGTCTGGCACTAACCCCAAGCTGGGAAATCCTGCCCTGCCCCAGCTGGGATTGCAGTGCCAGCTCAGAGCTCGCCCTGCCCAGGTCCCTGTCCACTCCTGCTGCCTGCCCAGCCCCTGCCAGCCTTCCCCCATCCAGTCTGAGCTGAAACTCACGGAGGCACCCAGCAGAGTGTCCACAAGAGACCCAACGGGAAACAGAAAGAAAATGAACTTTTCCAGCAGTACTTTCACCCTGGCTGAGCAGCCCTGGACTCCTCTGTTCCCTGCTCTGCCCCACAAACTCCTTTTCCCCCACAAACTCCTTCTCCCTGGGCCGGCTCTGCCTCTCTGGACAGGGTCCCACCACAAACCACTTTCAGTAAATCCTTATGAAGCCATCAAGCCCCAGCTACACTCAACTCGAATTTTTTTCTGCTCCGCACAGCAAATTCCACCCCCCCACAGATCCATGACCTAATTCAGTCTCAAAGGCTCCAGCAGAGGCAAACAGAGACAAACCAAGGAACAACCTGGAATTACGGCACTGCTTCCCCCGACAGGAGTTAAGCCATTTCATCCTGGATCTGGTTTTGTTCTCCCCGACAGCTCCCCGCCTGTGATTTGTGGCACGAGGCGGTGACACAGGGCACGGCTCTCGCGAATGTCGGAGCGACAACTTCACAAATTCCTGCTCGGAGGGATCAAGGCAATGTGACATTTGCAGGGAGTGGGATTAAGCTGCTTTTGTGTGATGCTCCAGAAGGCTTAGGAGCTCTTGACAATTGTTTGGAAAAGAGTGATTTTTAATTTTTTTCCTCCTGAGGAACAGATTCTTAAGGAATAAAGTGTGTTGCCGACTCGTGTTAAAACCAGGCAGGCAGAAAGTCACAGTGGAAAAGGAGGCAGCAGTGGGGAGTGGATGAAAATATTGGGTAATTCAGGAAGTCAATCCAAACCAACAGAGTGGGCACAAGTGGCTGGATAGGAAGTGGGAACATCTCCCAAAAACATTCTGCTGACTTGACTTCAAATCTGCTGGTGGAACTCCTGAAATCTTCGATGATTTAAAGACAGGACCTTCAGATTTCATGGAGACACACATGCTTGATAGTGAGATAAAAGCTGACTCTCTGATTAAAAAATTTAAACTAATTACTTTTTTTCATCTCGCTGTGCTGCACATTCGATTTCTTGATTTGGAAGACAGAACAGACTGAATGGAAAGCTGTTGTTCATATTTATTTTAGGAATCCCTTTCCTCCACTCCCACTTGCCTGACAGCTCCCAAGAGAGAAAACTCCCAACATTCCTCATGGAAAAAGGCAACCTGCCTTCAGTAATTGCACAAAAAAAAGGAAAATGAAGGTCTAGGTATTTTGAAGTGGGAGGTTGACTGAATCTGGGCATCTCAAAGAGCTTCAAAAGCCTGTTTAACTTTGTTGTTATTGACACTTTCCCACTAAAACTCATTTAATGTCTAAAATCCTGTTTCTTTATGGCACAGGAGAGTTCAAAAAAAGGCTTTTCTTAACTCTGGACTACTTTGGCACTGATGGGAACCACCCATCTAAGAAGAGAACCAGACAGCTGTTGAGGTGACAGAGGAAGGGTGGACATAACTTATACACTTTATATTAAACTGAAGTAAATTCAATTTTTTAAAATAAAAAACTGGGACAATTCTATCAAACTGAATATGACTGCACCTGTGTAAGCAGCTGCCCACTCCTGAGGCCATCAGCATGCACAAATCCTCTGTATTTCATGGAAAAGGCATGAATTCCAGAGGAAAATGAACAAAAGTACGTCAGAATAAACACCAGTGGAAGCCAATCTCCCACCCCGGGTCTCTTCTTTGCTGAGTAAGGTGCTAAGCAATCACTCTGCTGAGCCTGTGACTATAAAAGTCAATAATGTGTCACTGTCTCAGCCTCAGAAGTCACACCCTGGCATCCCTGCCACAACCTCTGAACAGAGGAGCTCTAAGAGATAACATTAAACTGATAAAAATCTGCCAAACTGAGCCACTATGTCCTGAATTTTCTGTATCCTTCCTCCTTTTTCCATTTGACTCCTTGCTTAAAACTCAAACATTCCTCCAAGAGTTTAGTGCAAGTCAGGCATCCTTTATTTAAAGATGAATATATTCCTCTACTACCACTACTATTACTAATAATAGTAATAACAATAATAATTTAAAACAAACAATAAGGCATTAAAAGACACTTGTAACTATCAGCACAATCAACTCCCCAGTAGATTTGAAGTAAGAAAGTGAAACTTGTTTTAGCCTTTGGAGCTAAAACATGGTCAGGCACCAAGGCAGAGAGAAGCACTGGGATTCTTGATCACTTCATCTGAAAGTTTCAGCCACGTTATTTCACCTGATAAAATCATAAATGTTAATGATTTCTGAATACATGCTTTTTGTTTTGTCTCCAGTATTTCTACTAGAATGGTTGTATAGATCACTGAGACAAACCAAACAGATTTCCAAAGGAATTACATGGCATAGCACGAAATAACCAGAATAATAACTCTAATAACTAAGGCAGCCTTACAGAATTCATATTTCACAGAGAACTCCAAGTGCCACGAACCAGCTTCTGAATCCTATGGAAAATCCCTTTCTGTGGAGCCGTTTTTCCTGCCTGCAGGGCAAAGGACCTTGTGAGAAAGCACGTCCGGGAGGGCTGTGCCAGACCACCTACTGCCCTGTTCAGCACATGCCAGCGGCTGCAGGATGCCAAGTGGGCCAGTGGGTTTCTCTCCCCAGATGAACTGTTTGTGTCCTGGCAAGGGCAACAAGTTCAGCCCCAAGACAAAGGCCCATTTCATTTCTCCTGCTTTCCTGCTCCGCTTTTGTGGCTGCCTCTGAGTCGCTGTTGTTAAAAGCAAATGATTAATTGAGCGCTGGGGAGCTGTCAGTGTTATTTTTTTTTTTAAACCAACGGACTTTCCTCAACTCAAATGTAAAGTATTTTGAGTTATTTGGGGCTTTTTCCTTGAAATTTTGTGCTCCTAAGTGCATGGTTTGCTCTGGGTTTAGTTGTTTCTCAGGGTTATTTTTGTGTTTTGTTTTTTTCTTGAAGATTCTTTATCAGAATTGGTACTTGATGGAGCACTGGAGGCACAGTGAGCCCTTGCAATGTGTTAATAAAGCTACAGCCAAGCCTCTCTCTAGTAACTAAAGTAAAATAACTAAAGTAAAATCCAAAATGATTTTTTTTTTAATTTAACTAAAGTAAAATCCAAAAGAATTCTCTTCATTTCTGTAGAGAAGTAGCAAAATGAGGCACTGCAGCATCAATTAGAGTCACACCAGTTCTGCTGGTGTGTTCATAGTGGATGGGTTACAATGAGATGATCTTTCAGGTCCTTCTAAACCAAACCCTTCGATGATTCTGTGCTGGGCAGGTTACACCACAAAGAGGATGCTTCAGCTCTGAGAGAGCCACCAAAATCCTGGTTTGGGGCTGGTGGGACAGCTGGGCACAAGCTCCATCCCATGAAGACTCCTTGTTTCCAAACTCCTGCGCGTTTCCAAAAGCTGAACAACCCTGGAGCAGTCACAAGTCCCTTTATCCCTGCTCTGGCCTGGCCTGGGGGACAACTTCAAACAGACTGAGAGTCTGAGTGTGTGAAAAGACCCTTTGCTGTGCCCTCCTCCGAATGTGCCTCAGTTCAGGAGCCACAAAGCCTCCGGGATGGAAACAGATGCTTCCTGTGCTCCTGGGCCGTGTTTGGAAGCGCCCCTGGAATTCAGCATCACTCTGGGCAACAGAGCCTTTTCAAATGTCCCTTTAGCCCTGAGCCAGCAGTGGTAAAGAACAACCAAAAGCACAGAAGTGAAGCTCTCTGCCCGCAGACATCAATGGGAATTCTGTCCCTGACTCCACCGGGGCCAGGCTCTCATCCAATGTATTTGTGCTTTAGGTTTCCCGTGGTGAATAAATAGAAATGCGGAGCCCTGGCAGCAGGGCTGTGAGTCAGACAGGCAGGAATGTGCAGCACGCATTGCTCTGAAGGAATCAGCCTCCGAGGGCACTTGTTGGGGAGGATGAAATAGGAAAGCCTTATAAATATGATTACCTGGCAAAAGGTGCTGAGAATATGGAAACTGTAAATGAGATTGAAATGAAGACAAGCTTTGAGATACCAAACCCCAGTGACTGAACAACTGGAAAACAATGGTATGGCCACTGAAGGTAATCACCTTTTGATTAAACAATCCCCTCTGCATGCAGACAGGACAAAGGGTCAGAGCAGACCCTACCAACTTGGCAGAGGGTCCAAAAAGTAGTTTTTAGAGTTTAAAATATAATGCCGTATGGTAATGCAATTACTCTCCTAGGCTGTATGTAAATGTTGTAGGATTTGTAGCTTGTTCTAGATTGGTTAGTGAAAATTAGAATATTCAGCACAGAAGATGATTTATTGTAAACGGCAACCACGGTACTTTCATTCTTTCCTTCTATTCCGTATTCTGTATTCTGTACTTCTCTCTCTCTCTCACCTCTCTGCCCTGCTCTGAGCTGTGTCTGGCAGCTCCTGGCAGGTCCCCTACACCCACACCCTTTCACAATAAACCTCATGCTCTAAGACCAAACTCCAGAGGTCTCTCATCTCCATCCTGACTGTCTGAAGCAAACCTCACCTACACCTCAGACGGCAAATCCTGCAGGCACTGGAGTGAGATCCCCAACCCTGGGAGGGTGTTCAGCCCCAAAACAGGACCCAGGGAGCAGCAGCAGCAGCCTCCTGCATGGTTTGCACACCAGTGGGGTTATCACATCCAAGGATGATCTGCAGATCCAGAGCTGCTCTGGGAAGCTCACAGAGTTTTTGGGAACTGGCGGAAGAGGGGTGGGAAAAGGTTGACAAAGCCCTCGTCAAAAGCCATGGCGGAAATGCAGCAGTCCATGAAAGGAGAGTTTGCTGTTTTATTACTCAGACTTTACTATTTTATAACCCAAAGCGATATTTGGTGCCAAGTGAGAGTTTTTCCCCATGACCCAGCTGAGAGATTCTGTCCTTCGGAGGAACTTACAGCACCAGGCCAAAAAGCATAAAAAAAGGTATTTCCACAGTTTTTACGACTGTTAATCGTTATCATGCTTTACAAACATGTCTTTGCCACTTCAGAATTATTCCTCACAGTCATCAACGCTGGGCTCTTTGATGCTACATTGTAATTTTCCATTAGGAACGTCTGACTGGAAAAAAATAATCAAAGCTATGTGAGGCTGGGACTAAAAACATATCTGCAAATCCTTTATGCTGCTGCTTTTTGTTGTTTGGTCTATCCTTTATCTGTTACATAGTGGAGAAATTACACCATTCCTGTTATGTATAAATAGGGATTTATACATAAATATATGTATAAATTTGTAAAAAAATTTAATTTTTTTTCTGATTTAAACACATCCACAATGTGCTTTATTTTGTATAGACCTGTACCAACTGTACCAGTCTGAGCTATCATTTTGGGGAAAAAAAAAAGGAGTAAGTGAAATATTATAATTAGCACTCAGAGCAGGATTTCTAGGATCTGTGTAATCAGAAACATTCTTCTAATTGCCTTTTATAGCTCATATCTTCTCCCAGTCAAAACAACCCCCATCTGCTTTGTCAGATGGATAGAGGAGAGACACCATTAAAACCAGGTTAAACTGGCACCCGACAGTCCTAAAGGCAGGGTTTTCCTCTTCTCTCTCTATTTTTGGCTGGTTTGGGGTTTGTTTTCCTTTTATAAGTCCCAAGTAGTCCTTGCCATGTGTCTTTGAAGATCACCAGAGCCATTCCAGTGCTGCATCCATGTCCAGCACAGCCCATGGATCCCATGGGAGGCTGCAGAGCAGGACCTGCCCAGGCTGTCCCTGCTGCCCCCAGGAGATCCCACGTTCTCCAGGTGGAAGAACCTGAGGGGCTGCTTTCAGAGCCCTCAAGGGAGATGTGTCAGAAATCCTGGAGCTTTTCCTTCTTTGGGCCATCCCCACATCCCTTTTCTTCTTTGCTTCCCTGCAGGGAGCTCAGGGCTGTGCTCCACAGACTTTCCATGTCTGCAGTTGCTCAGATCCCCTTGTTGTGGTTTCTGGGGAGCATTCCTGAGCTGTGAACTCGTTCATTCTTCCAGATCCTTCCAGCCAAGCGCCTGGTGTTCCCCCTGGCCGTGGATGTGGACAGACAGAGCTCAGCTGGCTTGCACAGGGAGCTGCAGAGCATGAGGCTCCCAGCAGCTCCTGGCCCTGCAGGATGCTCACTGCACATTTTCCTGCAGGAACATCATCACTGCAGAGCTCCCCAAAACCATCCCAGCAGCTTTTTCCCTGGCTCTGTTGACACAGATGCCCCAGAGTGAAATATATGGCTGCCTGTGCCCTTTCCTTTCCTCCAGACTCCTTCAAAACCCATTTAATTGTGTTTACTGGTTTCCTCTTTAAGCCAGACGACCCTTTCAGACAGCTCAGGCAGCTGCCTGCATGACTTTGGGGGAGAAGTATGTACACAGAGAGTTGGGAAGTTGTTCCCTGCCCAGGGTGAGGGATGGGCAGCCCCTGAGCAGGGAGGTGTGCAGGGCGGCTCGGGGAGTGATGATCCATGGACAGCCCATGGACTACAGCTCCTGATCCACTCTGGATGTGTTGTCACAGCGACAGGAGATTGTTCTGCCTATGCTCAGGGCAGACTGAGCTTCTGCAGGTATGGACTGTTAGAGATCACGGGTTGGAAGGGTTGGGAGGGACCTTAGAGTTCATCCCATCCCACCCCTGCCATGGCAGGGACACCTCCCACTGTCCCAGGCTGCTCCAAGCCCTGTCCAGCCTGGCCTTGGACACTGCCAGGGATCCAGGGGCAGCCACAGCTTCTCTGGGCACCTGTGCCAGGGCCTCAGCACTCTCACAGGCAAGATTTCTTCCTAAAATCTCATCTAAACCTACTCTCTATAATTTTGAAGCCATTCCCCCTTTTCCTATCACTCCAGGCCCCTATGAACAGCTTCAGTCCCTCTTTCCTTTTGGCTCCCTTGTGCCAGGGGAAGGCCACAATTAGGTCACCCCTGGTCTTTTCTCCAAGCTGAACAATCCCAATTATCTCAGCCTTTTCTCACAGGAGAGCTTGTCCATCTCTCTGATCATCTTGATACCCCTCCTCCTTTTGTCCAAATTAACGAGGTCTGCAGAGATTTGGCATGTGCTGGGTCAGGCACAGAGCCCCGTGCAGTTCTCTGCCTTTTGGTCACTTCAGTGCTAAACAAACTCTTATTTGACCACATAGGCACAATCTCAAAAACTCTCCAAAACTCCAACCGAGCTCCTCGTTTTCCTCAGGCTGATCCTTTTAAGGTTACTCCTATTTGTTTTGACGTTGCCACGGCGATTACCTGGGCAGGTGTCTGATCCAGATGATTTCGTTGAAAACTATTAGCCCAAGGTAACAATATATTCTGCTCCTGAATTAGTGTTTGTAGTGGTGCTCCCCAGGCTCCCAGCTGTGCTTCCCCCAGACCTCCCAAGCTCTCGGGGAGCTGCCGGAGCTGCCAGGGCCCTGGGCAGGGGTGGCTCTGCTGAGGGAGATGCTGATGTATCAGTTTTTCCTCAAGAGGTTTTGGTTACACAGCAGGAGACTGAAAAAAAAAAAAATCTCCCCCTCCTCAGCAGGGGAGGGGAAGAACACAAGATGGAAAATTTGTAGGTTGAGATAAAGGCTGGGAGATCTCTTAGCAACTGCAGCCATTGGCAAAACAGATATTAAATAAAAAATGGTATTGCTGATTAAAATAGACTGAGAAGGAGACATTAAAACACCTCTGCCTACCCCACCCCTGTCTTGACAGGCTCAGCTTCACTCCTCTGCTTCCCCCAGTCCTGCACAGTGAGGGCAGGCAGGGAATGGAGGGTCATGGTCACTCCACAACTCCTCTCCGACACTCTTCCCTCCTTCCATTTTACACCTGTTCTGGTGGGGTCCTCCACAGACCCAATTCCTGTCAGAAAACACCCAATATTTCCCTGGGGTCCCTGCAGGGTCCCTGCTCTGCTGTGCTCCTCCCCCCAGGCTGCAGAAAAATCCCTGCTCCTCCTCCTCCTTTGAGCCTGGTGTTTGCTGGGCTGCTTCCTCACCCTTTTCTCCTCATCCTCATGGCCTGGCTGAGGTCTTGGTTGTTTTTAGCTCCCATTTCTCACCGAGGCAGCCCCGATGTGACTCCCAGTGCCTGCACTGAGGAGGCTGAACAGGCTGCTCTGCTGTGGGGCACCCTGACCTGTCCTCACAGAGACCCCATAGCCTCCCCACGCTTAAACCAGAACCTAAATCCTAACCTAAACACCCAGCACGCACTTTTAGAAGCTTTATTCAAAATGGGAGCTGTTTTTTTCTTTAGTTTTAAGAGCTGAGTCTATTCCCCAAAGCACAACCATTCTGTGTGAATGGAAATGCCCATGAAGCTCCCTCATTAAAATTTTTCATTCATTTTTTGCTCCCAGCCACGAGGATTTTATTCAAGTGTCCTTGAGCTCAGAGAGCAGAGACAAGCCTACAAATATTAATGATTGTTCTAATGATTTAATGAGTTTTGATGCAGTCCTCACCCTCTCTTCTGATGAGCCCTGTAGGATCAAGGCCTGGTGCTGCTGGAGAAGCACCTGGAGATGCTGCTGGCATCTGTCTCCTCCAGTGGCAAACCCAAATCCTGTTGTTGATTGGATTAATTACTGGAGGAATCCATAATAAACGAACAAGAGGGAGATGTCTTTACAAACAAACTGTGAGCCCTGTTGGTAGATAAAGCCAAATACTAGTAGGTGAAAAAAGCAATGGGAGACACCGTAAATTCCATAGGAATTACATTAATTGACACAGACTGTTACTCACCCAAGGATGTGCTAAATCCCTGGACTTAGAGAAAAGGAACAGAGACACAAAGAGAACAAGAGTGGGGGAATGTACATCAGAAGGGTCTGTATTAGGCAATTTCGGGCGTCTATACCTCTCAAGTACCTCAGCCGACAGGGAAAGAGAGGGAAATGTGTCTGGGAAATTAGGATAAAAAGAATTTGTGTCCTCTGACAATGTGAGAGACCCCATGGGAAATGCCCATGAGCTCTCCCTTAATTAATGAAAAAAGTTCCAGGACTTCTCTGTCTCCTTTTTGGACATAAACCTCTGGCGTTTGTGGATTAATTTTCCTGACAATAACTAGCTCCAGTTTTGGCTGAGCCACATTAAGATGAGGTTGTGTTCTTCCCTTTCTTTCTTTCTTTCCCCGTGGGTACAACAACCTCAAGCACTGAGCAGCACCTCTGAGCCTGATCCACATTCCAGCTGGAACGGCCTCTTGCCAAGGTTTCCTGTTCCACAGAAACCCCGGCCCTGACGCAACGGAACTCGGGACGTGTGGATTCCTGCAGCAGAGCACGGACACCCCGTGCCAGCCGGGCCTGGGCGGTGATGAATAACCCCAAATCCATCTTCCCCCCGCAGCTCCCAGCCCGTGAGTCAGCACTGGCCTCACTGCCGTTCCAGCAGCGCATCCCAACACGACTTCCACTGCTTTTTAAGGTCATTCCGAGCTGCTGCGTGGCCGGAGGCCAAATCCCATCCGTGGGGTTTATCCAAGCCCTGCTCCGAAATGATCTCCTCGCCGGCGCTTGCTCCTCCTCCGCCACCTCCGCGTGGCACTCCTGGGGCAACGAGGGATGGCTTTGTCCCAAAAAAGCAGCTGGAGCTCGGCCTCCTGGGCTGGGAGGGCGGGGAAATCACTTCCCAGCACAGCTGGGGCTCGGGTCTGGCCATAACTGGGGAGTTTGGGCCCACGGTGAGGTTTCATTTAGCGTTTGAACAATGTTTTCGTGAGACTGTGCCTCCGGTGAGAGGCTTGTGGCACACAGGGTTCGGAGGGGTGCAAACTCCTGAATTTATTGACATCAATGAATCAGCCAGGCTTTCTCACAGAAAGGAAGTCCAAAGAAATTGAGCTTTTTTGCTCAAAATTTTGCTTCTAAATTATCCCAGTGAACAAGGGAGAAATAGGCTGTAAGGAGATCATCCTGCCTGGGCCAACGGAGCAGTCCTGAGCCAGGAATTCTGCCTGGGTGCACAGGATGGAGGTTGTCCCTCAAGGCCACCTAAGAATCTCTCACTTCATGGCAATGGAGAGCATTTGAAGGCACAAGGAGACCTTTCCCGCTCTTCTTTCACGAGGATGGAGATGAAAGGAATTTTGATGTCAGCCTTGGTCACATCTTTCTTGCTGAGCACACTTTGTGTTTGTGGATATCCCAAATGCTAACAAAATATTAAAGAGCAAAGAAAGCCCAACTCTAAATGCAATAACAACTTGAAATATCGATAGATGACTATAGAAGTGGTAGAAAATTTTAGCTGAGAAGGATATTTATGGCATTCAGCTTTGCTTAACCTAACCTTCATTTATTTCTTTGCTCCCAAATACAGAGACTTCACTCCAGAAATGAAGAGGTTCAAAATAAGGGTACTGAGCTGAAAATGTTTATTCCACAATTTCCCTCCAATCAGAAATGCTGTGTGGTTTCATGCCACTCTCTCATCTGGAAACCCCCAATACCAATTGTTTGTGGATGTCCCAAATGCTAACAAAATATTAAAGAGCAAAGAAAGTCCAACTCTAAACATAATAACAACTTCAAATATCGATAGATGACTACAGGAGGGGTGGAACATTTTAACTGATTCAGCTTTGCTTAACCTAACCTCCGTTTATTTCTTTGCTTCCAAATACAGAGACCTCACTCCAGAAATGAAGGGGTTCAAAATAAGGGTACTGAGTTGAAAATGTTTATTCCACAATTCTCCCCAATCAGAAATGCTGAGTGGTTTCATGCCACTCTCTCACCTGGAAAGCCTCAGCACCAATCCTGCCTTACAGAGGTGCCGCAAAGCAAAATGTCTTCAACACTAGGAGATGCTCTTTGAATTTCAAACCCAATGAGATTTACACCCCGATTTCAGAGCAAGAAAAGCAGACAAACTTCTGAACAAGCTGAAAAATAGCCCTTTAAATTCCGCTTCTGTCTCAATTCTAATTTTTCAATGCCACTTATGTCAACACCTCATTTAGCCCTAATCTATTCATGTCTCGAGCTGCAGCTGAGGTGAGAACCTGCACATTTAGAATAAAAACCTTCAAAGAACTGAATAAATAAGGACAGGTTCTTGATCCTATGCCCAGCCGTTTGGGATTACTGATTAATGCAAACACTTCATTAATTATCACTGGAACAAAGGAGGCCTCTCATAAGGTTTTGCAGGAAGACACCAACTGTATCAAGCAGCAGATCACCGAAATATTCAAAACAACCACAGAGAGGTGGAGCCTGAAGAAAATCCAGTGTTTAATTCTGGACTGAAATTAATTTTTTTTTTAAATTTTCTGGGCTGAAAGGAGATGTTTATTTCTCAGAGAGCATCCATGCAGGTGACTCCCATCTCCCACAGCTCCAGGGAGACAAATTGTGCTGTCCTCTTCCACCCAAGGGCAACAGCCAAAGCCATTCAGGGTGAAGGAGACTCGGGACCATTGCTGGATTTGGAGCAAGGATGGGAACCCTGGAGCCCAAGCTCCCACAGCAGTCACTAATTACCAGCTGGCAGCCTCTCAGCTTCTCCTCATGAAGCTGCTCTGCTTTGTGTCACTGGCTAAATATTTACTGGAGCAAGGACAGGAAGCTGTTCCCATATTTTTATCATATTTCATATCAAGTGGAGCATTTGGAAAGGGAGAGCAGCTCACCCCAGATGAGCTGCCTGACCAGACTTTATCCAAGTCCTTAATCCAGGCAGAAGAATTTAGTAGAGCAACCCTGGATAAAAGAGGAAACAATTTCACCTGAAACTTTTTCCCAGCAGCTCGAAGCACTTTGTGAGTTCAGCTGCTGAATCAGACACACAAGGGAAGGCAACACCTCTGGTGTGGAAAGTACCAGAACTCACCTGTGAAAGAGCTGCCAGCCTCCTTAGAGTTGTCATGGATGAGCTAAAATGAGCAGAAATTTCTTCACTGTTGGCTTTAGGAGTCAAAAATAAGGTTGGAGAATTGAGGTAGGTCAGGACAAGCTGGAAGCTGAGTGAGAGCAGAAAGAATAACTGCAGTGGATTTCTGTGTTCAGAGGGACAGAGGGGCACCCTAGGTCCTGCAGACAACCTTCCTCTCCTGCCTGGAAATCTAAAATTAAGTTCTTTTGGGATGCAAAATCAGCTTGCTCATGATGACCCCATTACATTATTGTGAGAGCAGAGGAATCCTCTGTCCTGATTTTAACCATATCAGGATTCTAAGAAATATTGTGTACACATTTTTAATTCTCATTTCTGATGAGGATCTAAGTGTGAAGATTGTGTCCTTGACACCATCTAAGACTGAGCAGGAACAGAAAAATTCTCCTTTCACGAAACTCCCGTTTTTATGTTGCTCCTCATATCTAGAAAAGGGCAGTGAACTTCTCAGGAGTTTTTATTCTGGGCACCTCTTCAGTAGCAACAAAGCAACAATAAATCTGGTGGATAACAATGTGCTGGCTGGATTTTTATGAGGTTTATTTCTTAACAAGATGTTGATTCATTTGTAAATGAAGAACATGGTTTGTTGTGTAACCTCCTTTTACATGTCAGTCAAACTTCAAATGGAGAAAATTAAATAGTGGCTCACTTACCAAGGAGAGGAGATCCTCTTTCAGTTAGAAGAAAATTGTTTTGTCTAAGGGTTGGGTTTTATTTTGGTCCCAGCACATCACAAATGTGCCAAGAACATACAAATAAAATACAAACAATATGTATTTCAGCAAAATAAAAAGCCAAGATTTGGTTTGAATTTAGGACTGCGAGGAGGTGATTCTTTCCGTAATAGCTGTGCTGCTCAAGCAAGTTCCACACCAACCACAAAACTCTCCTGGTTTCTGCTGGACAGAGTCAATTTCCTTCCTAGAAGCTGGCAGAGCGGTCTGGTTTGGATTTGGGGTGGGAATGCTGTCGATAACTCACTGATGTTTCAGTTGTTGCTCAGCACCCACGGACTTTTCATCTTCTCACGCTGCGGTGCCAGCGCCGAGCTGGGAGGGGACACGGCCAGGCTGCTGACCCTAGCTGACCCCAGGGATACTCCGTGGGATATTCTGTGGGATATTCCATGCCCTCTGGCATGCTCAGAGCCTGGGGGAATGGCCGGGGATGTTGTCCTGCTCCATGGGGACAGCCTGGGCGCCCCTCAGGAGAGCAGGGAGGAGTTGCAGTGCAGCGCTGGCTTTGTGCATTCCTTTGTTGTTTTATTTTCCCTTCCTTTCCTGGTCTATTAAACTGTCTTTATCTCAACCCATACATCTTATCCCTTTTCCCAATTCTCTCCCCCATCCCACTGCGGGGGAGTGAGTAAAAGGCTGTGTGGTGCCTGTTGGGTTAAACCACAGCACCTCCTCAAACCCCAAAAAGCTGCACAGACAAAGATTTCCTTCCACAGCCAGAGAAAAAAAGAGTGAAAACCACATCAGGCTCCTTCCTTGGGGTCAGCCACCAATCCTTATTTCCCTCACAGAGGAAACAGCCTCATGCTTCAGGCAGCAAAAGTGACTTATCCAGAACCTGCTGCAGCGTTTTCTCCCTGGGAGCAGGTACAGCTGATGGTTTTAAACCAAAAAGGAGAGGTTAAGATTAGATGTTAAGAAGGAATTCTTTACTCAGAGGGTGGGCAGGCCCTGGCACAGGTGCCCAGAGAAGCTGTGGCTGCTGGCAGTGTCCAAGGGCTGGATCCCTGGCAGTGCCCAAGGCCAGGCTGGACAGGGCTTGGAGCAGCCTGGGACAGTGGAGGTGTCCCTGCCATGGCAGGGGTGGGATGGGATGGGATTTAAGGTCCCTTCCAAACCAGTCTGGCATTCCATGATTCTAAGATACACCATGAAAGTTTATAATGAGGTGTAAACAGAGCCCTGCCTTCAGCAGAGTGAACTAAACCAAGTCATTTATATAATGTAAAGATGAAAATCTTCAGATTGTGTGAAAGACCTCAGCAAGAAACTCAGAAAGGGTTGAGTTTCCTGTAAGCTGCCATTGCAGTTGAACTGAACGGCTGACAGAAGGAAAAAATCAGCATTTTGAGAAGAAAATGTTAACTTTGAGTTTTAAAACAAGCCTTGTGGAAATGTTAATGACTCCAGGAGCAGCTCCTGGTCAGGGAAATGGATTTGTGCAGTGCTTCCCACCTGCTCTGCCCTGGCGCTGGGGGTAATTAGGCAGAACAAACTGCTGCAGGGGATGGAGCAGAGACATGCAGGGAAACATGGATTTCAGGATACAGGGAGACAAAGGGATCTTTATCACTCCTAAATTAAACCCTGAGCCCAAGGCCTGCAGCATTCAGCCTGACTTCTGCTCTCACTGAAACAGGAAAAATTACTTCTACTAAGGTTGGCCATTAACGGCTGGATGTCAAAGTCACTTTTGTGAGGATTGCTCAAAGGCTGCCCCTGTTATGACTTTTTGTCATTTCAGGAGCCTGAGGTCTGTCTGCTCTTGGTTGATCCCATTACAGTGGCCCCATTAGAGGTCAGGAAAGCAGAACTCATCTTCCTTCTGATTCACTGCTGCTTATTCAAGAGCTCACAGACCAATTACATTTACAGTGACTGTAAATAATGCAGTGTTTTGCTCTGAGGGGGACAATCCAGAACTTTTCTGAAAGAAGGTTTTTATCTACATATTTTTACAAGGGGTAACTGTTTCATCTTCCTCACATTGTCCCACGTGGCTGCTTATCCTTCTCCCAGTTTGGATTTTACAGAGGGATGAAAATGCAGGGAAGGTCTGGCAGGCCTGTGATCCATGCCCTCTTCTCCTAAATGGAATATTCTTTGTTGTTAAAACAAAAAAATGCCTTGCCTTAATAATTCAACCTCATTTCCTCTGTTAGTCAGGCACATGCAACTTTCCAGCAAGGGATGCACAATTCCTGGCAATTTTAATTGGATCCACACATTCAAAAAGATCTTCTTTCCCCCCAAACCATGCACCAGACCTGATTATTTTTGCCTTCTGGAGGAATCCTTCTGAGTTTCCTTCTCCTTAGAGCCTATTTCTCCCTTGTTCACTGGGGTAGTCTAGAAGCAAAACTTTGAGCAGAAAAATTCAATTTCTTTTGCCTTCCTTTCTGTGACATACTTGAAAATTTTTTCCTATTTCATAAAAATGGTGTTAAAACCAAAAAGGCCGTTGCAACACTCAGAAAATATTCTGCCAAATACCTCAGAACTTACAAATCTCTGAACCAAATCAGTCCAGCATTAATTCCCCAAAACGTTCTGCTCCTTTCTAGTGCAGAGCAGAGCTCTGGCCCATTTTTCCATACGAGGCAGACAGGAATGATTTGCAGGGGCAACGAACGTCACTGCAAATTTCTCGGAGTCCGACTCAGTGCTCAGGGCAGGCCAAGATGAGGATGTTTAACACATGACAGCATCGGGGCCAAACTGAGCCAGGGCTGCATCTGCACAGGGCACAGATCCCACGGACATGAAACTTCTGTGGGAGTGCAAGAGGGACTTAGGAGGAGGGAAATTCCTGTCTGCCATCCTTGTTCAAAGCAGAAATGGGAGGCAATCCTGGCACGGATGAAACTCAAATACAAGGTCTGGGGTTCCATGGCTAAATCAGAGTGACCTTGAGGGCTGCAGCTCCTCCCGAGGGACAGCTCCGATCTCTGCTCTGGGACAGGGACAGCACCCAGGGCACGGCTGGAGCTGGGCCAGGGCAGCTCAGGCTGGAGATCAGGGAAAGGTTCTTCCCCAGAGGGTGCTGGGCACTGCCCAGGCTCCCCAGGGAATGGGCACAGCCCCGAGGCTGCCACAGCTCCAGGAGCGTTTGGACAACGCTGCCAGGGATGGACAGGGTGGCATTGTTGGGTGTCTGTGCAGGGCCAGGGGCTGGGCTGGGTGATCCTCTGGGTCCTTCCAGCTCTGTGTATTCTGTCATTCTGTGACAGTGCCACCACAGTCAGGGCAGTGATGGTCAGAGCTGTTATTTTGGATGCTGAGAATGGTTGAACAGCAGATCCCAGAGGGTTGGGATCAGTGGCACAGGGTCTGGCTGGAGGCCTGTCACCAGTGCTGTCCCCCAGGGCTCAATGCAGTATTGTTTAATTAATTTAATTAATTGGTGCCTCCTCAGCAGTTTCCTGGTGACACCGATCTGGGAGGAGTGGCTGACACCCCCCAGTGCTGAGCAGCCCTTCGGAGGGAGCTCCTCAGGTTGAGACAGGCAGAGAAAAACTGAAATTCAATGAGGGCAAATGCAGGGTCCTGCCGCAGTCACCAGTACCGTGATTAATTAAACCACTGATCACCACATTTTCCATATCTCACCCACTCACCTGTGCTCTGTAGCGTGTTCTGGAACTTGCAGCTACATCAGAGCATTCCATTACAAAAGCTGACTGGAAAAAAAAAAAACAAAATTAATGATCCATCTTAGGGAAAAGGTAGAACTTCAAAGGGGTGTTTTCTCATGCCACATCAGGGTGAAATCAAACCATTTTCATCCCATTCAGACAATAAAAAGAAATAAAAGCCCCAAGACATCACTAAGAAATTAGTGCCGTTGCAATTCCAGGAGTTCTGCTAAAATGGGTTCAAGTTAGTGTAAAAGTGTCCCATATCAGGAGAGAATCTTAAGCAGCAAGACAGTAAATCTTTCTTATCAGAGCTGCACCACTTTTAGGTAAGTGGAAGAACCCAACCTGGTCACCCTCCTAAATGAGACTCCTCTACAAAAATAAAATAACTCGAATGCGACTTCATCCAAGCACTTGCCTTGACTTCCACCACTGCTTCCAGTTAGGGACAAAGAACTCTTCCAGATACATTTAATCAAAATTCCTCCATTTCCAAGAACAGCTTTGGAAATCTCCCAAGGTTTTAAAAAAGCCCCAATCATCCCCTCAGCCTTCTCGCAGTGGTGAAATGACTCCTTGAGTCAAGCTGAGCTTTATTAGAGAATCCCAGCAGCGTTTACAGCTTGACTCTGGGAAACTGAGCACTGACACGTCCTGCAAACACCAGCAGCAGTGAAGGGATTGGAAGGGGAATTCTTGAAGATGGAGGAAGGAAGAAATAAGAAAAAGCCATCAGGCAAAACAAACCATTTGGAAAATCCCACTGCAGGAGGCCAAAGAACAACTGTGGCTATTTCCACATCTGAAGATTAATAGACGTTTTTGTTATCATTTCCCTTTGGGTCTGGGCTTTCACTGATTGTTTGCTTGGAGGTGGCTTGGTGCTGTGTGGATTGGGTGGTTCATTTGGTTTTTGGCTCAAAAAGGAGCTGCTGGAACAGAGCTCTCTTGCCTCTGAAGGACTGCAGTGTGTGCCTGCGGCAAGGGCAGCCCTCACCCCCCAGGGCAGGTCCCACTGTCCAGCAAATCCCTCCACTTGGACAAACGTGGTTTTGGGAGGCAAAAAGTAATTGCTGCAAGCTTCCCATCTGCAGACTATCAAACTGGTTTTATTGTGATTTCAGGTTTGCTTTATTTTACTGCCTTTGAAAGAACTAAGTCTCATTTGTCACATAATAAATATATTAAAGTCTCTGGGAAACAGCTTATTACCAAAACAAAAAAGATATCAAAAAGCAATCAGAAGCCATTTGTACAGCATCTCCCCCTGGGAATTTAGTGCTCTTAATTACTGTGTTGCTCTTATCATCATTTTTCTTCACTAGCAGGGAAGGGAACAAGAATCTCATTTGTACCCAAGAGCGAAGTTGATGCCAACATCTAAAACCAGCTACAAGCTCTGACACACCACCTGATCAGAGCTGTTTTATTTTCTTATTTTCCATTAAAAGAGGAAGCTGAAAACCATGGCATTTTTCATCCCCTGGATTTAGCGTGTCTCCCCAGGAATGCTTTCTCTCTAAACATTTTGGTTTGTAAATAAACAAGTTCTGACTGCAGTTGTTTGCACCACAGTAAAATAAATGAATGCTTCAATGCATCGTCATCTGCTGCACAAAAAAAAAAAAAAAAACCTCACTAAAAATATAAACAGATCCATATTCACCCCTTGGGCTATTAATACCTCTGTCAGCAAACACTTGAGGCAGAGATATTACTGGAGAATTTTAGAATTTGGTCGTTATCACAGTAAGAACCGCTAAGCCCAGCCTAAAGTGGACTTTAACAGAGGACTTTTCCCAAAGATCCACTGCTCCTGCATGCTAAATTGAAAAATACCCTGGCAGATGGTTGAGCATTATCTCTCCCCAAATCTCACTCATCACGAGCGCTGCTGGGTTTCTGCCACTCCTGTCACAGACAGCCTGAATGACAATCCAAAGCACAATTCTGTTTGGCCAACTGTGCTCACAGAGCCTCCCTGGGAACACCACGAGGTGCTCTGAAGGCTTTCCCAACCTTCCCCAAAAGGCCACAGCAGCTGCTTCTTGTAGATTTGTGAGCAACAGAGGGGAACTCATCACCACAAAGTGTTTTTTTACTATTTCTCAGCTCTTTCCCCATTGCAGTTGGTGAGGGAATGTGGAACAGGCTCTGAGGTAGGTCATGGTACAGGTGGGGACTGATTTCAGGAGAACCAGCTCTGGATTTGGGTGGGGATGAACTGGAGGAGCAGAGAGAACATGAACATGGATGGTCTCAGCACTGTCTCCTCTTTAGCTGATCATTGGAAATTCGGGCAGGACCCAAGCCAGGAGTGCCAGGGCAGCTTTTGAGGAGCACAGCTCTGAGCTGCTCACTCAACCTCGGAGCAAGCAGGCAAGAAACCACAATGCTCCTGCTAGGCTCAGAAATCTAAGCGACGCTAAACATGAGGCAGTTTTTCCCTTGCAAACTCAGGGGGTAATTACCTTTGCAGTGCCTTCTACCTCCTTGGGACTGATTGTGAAAGCCTTTTGCTGTCTGGTTTTCGAGTTTCTCCACAGCTGTGTTGGGTGAAAGGGCTGTGGCCAGGCAGCAGCTCCTCACCTTGTCCTGCCGCTGTGCCCAGTTGAAGGGGATCCAACAAATGCAGTCTGGGAGAGCAGAGTTTCACCATTCTCTGATTTCCAGAGCAATGGCCTCAAATTCAGGTACCACTTACATTCCCCACATCATGAGGGTGGTCAGGCCCTGGCACAGGTGCCCAGAGAAGCTGTGGCTGCCCCTGGATCCCTGGCAGTGTCCAAGGCCAGGCTGGACAGGGCTTGGAGCAGCCTGGGACAGTGGGAGGTGTCCCTGCCATGGCAGGGGTGGGATGGGATGAACTTTAAGGTCCCATCCAACCCAAATTATTCTGTGACTCTCTGATTCACTTGGATGTGGCAGGGATGGGTTAATGGTTGCAGTCAATGACCTCAGAGTTCTTTTCCAGCCTAAATGATGCTGCAGTTCTAAGCCGGGGCTGCTCTTCAGCTTTGCCATGCCATGGCCTGGCTTTTTGCCACAGTGACATTCCCTGAAAATGTGTTTAGGCTTTGCCACTTTTTGTGACACCTGGAAGTTAAACATTTCCCTCCCCTTAAGAGAAACTCACCCAGGAGTTTCTGGAAGTGCTCAGCATTGTCGCACCCATAATTATTTTCTACACAATGCACAATTTCAACAATTAAATTATTTTTCCAAGGAAGACCCTGTGGTGTTTGCATTAACAACACAAACCCCTGCAAAAGCTATCAGCTATCTGCAGTGATCCTGTTCCCTCCTGAGATCTTTTTCTGCTAAAGACATTACTGTCTCACAGGAAATCATTACCTTCCATGCATACAGTACCTACCTCATACTTTTTGGTCACATTACTATCAAAAGCTAAACTCCAAATTGTGCCTAATCTGGGATGGTCATTACCTGTTTGTACAGGCAAGGTACCCTATTCATGTGCTGACCACACAGAGACATCCCCCTGGAAAATGCAAACACACTGGAGCTGCCTTGTTTCCTCTAAAAATAGGCTGGAATAAAGAGCTCCTTCATTCGAGGCAAATACCGAGGAAATCAGAGCATTTTGTGCCCCCTTCTTTTGGATTACCTGCTGACATCTCCATTTCATTCTGAAAGCTGCCTTAGCTCCAGCAAGGAATGAAATTCCCCCTTCCCAGCAGGGAAAGAAACAGGGCTATCCAAGGATTAACCCAAGGGAGGGGAGAGGCTGAAAATAAACTGAACTTGGTGGCTCCCAAACCTCTCCACGAGTACTCATTCATTCATTCATTCACTCAGATTTGTAAAAGTTATGTATTTTATCATATGGACTTAGAATCACAGAGTAGCCTGGGTGGGAAGGGACCCTAAAGACCATCCAGTGCCAAGGAAGACTGAGCTTCAGGAGAGCTGCCCCTCCCGACATCAGCACCACTCCCGTCAGCCCCCGGAGCTGCACCTCCCATCCAGCAAGCAACCAAACCTTGGTGGATAAATCCCTTCAATGCCAACTCCAGTAAAAAACTTGTAATTCCAAACACTTCATCCCATTCCCTGCAACTAAAGTCACACTGCGAGGTTTTGCCAGCTCTTGAAGGTGCCACAGTCCAGAGCAGCCTGAGGACAGATAAAGAGAATAAATTGTTCTCCTTAAAAGTCTCCACAAGAGAAGCAGCACTGCAAACAGCTGCCCTGCCTTCATTAAGTGCTAAAACAAAACTTTCTGCCACCTTGCTGCAAATCCCTGTTTCACCAACAAAATCCTTCCCAGAGCACTGTTGGACATTCACCCATTTTTTCCTATCTATTCAGGCAAGCCAGAGGAGCAGCATCTCATTTCTCAGTCTGAGAATCACCTCCATCAAGAAAAAATAATCGATTTCTGCCAAACAGAAAACCAGTAAAGACCATAAATCCCCGCCTCCACAGTTTCTAGGGGACAGAACAGGAACTGGAAATGAAAAAGTTCCTTATAACTATGTAATAAGTCAACGACATTAATTATTGTATTGCAACATGGATGGCTCATTAAGAGAAACATTTGTTCTCATCCAGGACAGTTTTAACATCCCTTGTACCTATCACCATGAAACAGAAAACCCCAAATGGTCAGGCCCTCATTCCCTCCCTCCCCTCTCTCATCTTTGAGTCCTTTGTGCCTCCTTTCCCTCTCCCTTTGTTGCCCCTCAGGGCAGAGCCCAGTCTCATCTGTGGGGTGTGCAGCTGGGAGTCAGAAATTGGGAATGCTCTGAGGGACAGGAGCCCCAGCCCCAGCAGTGACCGAGGCACTGCTCAGGGCGGTCACAGACAGACAGACTGGGGACAGACACGATTATCTCCTTTTGGGAAGCACAGGGACCCATGTTGGATGTCCCACGCCTTGCCCAGAGCTCCAGTGCGTCGTTCCAAAGCTGGAGGTTGGACTGGGAGCCCCAGCCCTTGTCCCTCTGCTCCACTCAATGAACCACTTCTCCTCCTGAGGATTTATTTTGTCTCTCTTGGCCTCTGGCTCGGCTGCTGTGTGAGGAAGGCATTATATCCTACCCTCGATGAGGGCTAATTCCTCCTTGACACTCTCTGGTGGTCTAACATGACCCAGTGCTACCGAGATAATCAGGCCATTGTCTTGGCGTGTTAATTGAGACAAATGACGGTAATGAGTCACGTCGAGGTGTCTGCTTCACTGTGCCCTCTGTTTTCTGCTCCCGGATTAATGCCTCCATTCCTTGGAGGTGACTGCCCACGTTCCTCCTCCGAGCGCTACTGCTGAGATCGTGCGTGTGCTATCTCACTTGCAAAATATTCTGCTTATTCAGATTTGCTATTTTCAGAGCCTTTAGGGAATTCTTTTTCCATGCCGAGTGGTTTTGAGGTTAAAAGCGAACGAGAAGAGCAGAACGAAAACAACAGCTCCTCTTCCGCCCCCGCTCTTTACACGTGAATCACAAATGTGAGCCCATCATTTACAAGCTTTGCCATTTGGGATTCTGGTTAAATGAATTTATCAGCCAAACATTAGGCAGCTGTTGTTGGCCAGTGGCATTCTGCCTGAGCTGGCAGTGTGGGAGCCAGGAGCATTTAGTCACAGTGCCCTGGATGAGCAGAGGGCAAACAGGGCAAAATCAGGGCTACCTGAGCTCTCCACAGCAGAGCCTGAGATTTGGGATTTACCAGCTTCATATTTTCACCTTTGCAGGGGAGTCAGCTCCTCACGAGCAGCTGCCTGAAAAAACACCATCTAAATCACTCCTCTGGGGAGCAAACCCGGAGCTGACAACACAGGCAGTTAAAATTCGAGCTAAAACCCTAAGCCTGAATTATGTGACACTTCCTCACTAATGGATTGCTGAAACCTGGGATCCACTTTCTTTCCTTTCAAACCCAGCAGGCTGCAATCGAAGCACAGCAAAAGGATTCCTTGGAGCTCTTTCACTGTGTCTGGGCATCTCTCAGTGCTGGGGCTCGGCAGAGACACTCAGGGGCTCTGAGGTTTTTATTCAGCCCTGTCTCTGGCATTAACTGAAGGCTCACTCAACTCTTCCCAAGCAGCCACAGGCTTCTGCCCATTCTGAACCTGGATGTTGGGTGGGTGGATGGGGCTTGGAGCACCCTGGTCCAGGGGAAACTCTCCCTCCTGGAGAAGGAGATGATCTTTAAGATCCCTTCCAACCTAAACCATTTTATTATTCTATAATTCTAAATTTAAGGCTGGCTAGACCCGGACCCCCTCCAGGCTAATATTCCTGCAGCCCCTTTTCCATGCCCCTCTGAGCCCCAGGCTTGCTGCCACCTCAGCAGGGCTGCTCAGCTCCAGACAGAGGCCAATTCATACTCAGGTGGCTTAAGCAGGCACTTAAAACCGACCATAAACCATAGAGACAGACTCTGCTTCTCTTCAGACAGATCTATTTCTCTGTTTCACTGGGGGGGAGAAAGGAAATCGCCCTTCTGGAGACCCCTGCCATTTTTCTCTCTGAGGGCTGGGTAATCCCACATATCATTTGAGCCTATTCAGCAAACGTGGCGGAGTTCAACAGTTGCACATTTTCCCCTGAGAGGTCAACAAGTTCTCCCAAATCAAAATATTGTTCAGTGTTAAAAGCAGAAGCTAAACATGATATTAAAGCTGGGGGATTTTTAGCACAGCGAAAGGCACTGAGAGAATGCCGCCTATTCAGTGGAAATTAAAATCTTCCCCAAGACATGCCCTGTGAATTAAGCCAAAGAATGCACAGAAGAAAAATCTCCCACAGAGCTGCACTGTAACCATCCATGGTCATGCTCAGCATCAGCAAATTGCTGCACATCAGGCACAGCCTCGAGGGACTTCAGTGAAAGTTGTTTAAGGATTTAACAAAAGGGCACAAGTCTGTGTTTAGACAAAACCCAAAGCAGGCTCCAAGTCAGTAGGGTGGAATTTGTTCCCAAAGGCAGTGGCAGGGATGGGGAAAACTTGTCTGTTTTGGCAACTTCTAAAAAAAGTTACCACACTAACCTTTGCAAGATCACACACATCTGTGTCCCTACCAACCCACCTGCATTTGGGGTGTCCATGGGATCCCTCAAATGGCACGAGCAGCACACAGGACAGCAGATTTACTGGCATGGAATGGCTTCAAACAGGAAGAGAGTGGGTCTAGATGGGATATTGGGAAGGAATTGTTCCCTGTGAGGGTGGGGAAGCCCTGGCACAGGTGCCCAGAGAAGCTGTGGCTGCCCCTGGATCCCTGGCAGTGTCCAAGGCCAGGCTGGACAGGGCTTGGAGCAGCCTGGGACAGTGGGAGGTGACCCTGCCCGTGGCAGGGGTGGGATGGAATGATCTTTACGGTCCCTTCCAACCCAAATCATTCAGAAGTTGCCTCCTGGCTGCCTCTTTGCTGGCCCCAAGACCATGGTTTCAATTATGCCCTTTATAATTTATTAAACTCCAGCCTCATTTGGGTTTTGTTTTCAGCCTGGAAATACAACAGATAAACACAATAAAATCACACTGAAACAGGTTCTGATAAAGAAGATTGCTTTTAGATATGTGGTCAAGAAGATATTTGGGTGCCACTGTAAAGAAGGGACCTTCCTCCCTATGCTGGGCTGGCTAAAATGGACAGGCAGCTTTATGGGTCCTTTCTAAATGGTTAAATTAGGATACATCAGGGTGTTCAATCTGAAACACAAAGAAAACAGTTTTTTCCCTCCTCTCCAATTCAGCTTTTGTAATTTCCATGACTGTTCCAGGCTGCTCCTCTCTCAGGTCATAAATTCCAAAGGCAAGCTCTAAATATCCAGACATTGCAAATAAAATATCATTGTAGGACTATTATTGAGCTTTTTTTCTTATGTAGTAGAGACTAACCCAGGCCTTTTACTGCCTCAACAACCCAGCTCTGTGTCAGTTTTGGCTCTACAGCCACACTTCTCTTGCTCTACAAAGCTAAAAAGCTGAACTGTGTCACCACACCAAACCGAGCCTGTTCGCAGCTGGGGAAGAGCAAACATCAGAAGAATTGAACTTGAACTTTCTAATGAGCAAGTTAAAGGCCACAGCTGCTGTTTGACATCTGGAGTTGAATCGGGGGGATGGGGAAAAGCCAGGCACCCCAAAACCCTCTCCTTGCTTCAGCCATTCCCTCATGAGGGGCTACAGCACAGAGCCAGCAGGGCTTGGGTACAGAATATTCGAATTCGATTCCCAAAGCCTTGAGTGGAGATAAAAACCACCTATTCCTGTGTGAACAAGTGTTTTTCTTTATGAATTTGTGGCCAAGTGTGCCCATTGAAGACCTTTCCTTCTCGCTGCCAAAACAAACACAATTCCTGTTTATCGTTTGAAGAACAATCAAATTACACATTAGTCAGTTTTCACTGGATTTGTCTGACCCTACACAATGGCTTTAAAAAAAAAAAAGAAGCAGCTAAAACAAATTAAACCAAAGGATTCAAAGTGAAGAGATGAATCGCAAGCCGGGCAGATGAAATGAGAGTTTCAAAGCCAAGACCAACATTAGCTGGAGAAATGAAGACAAAGTCTGAGCTGTTTTCTTTTAACTGCTGCCCACCCTCTCTTGCCTCCTTCCCTGCCCATCACAAATCTTCTGTTACATTCCCAGACACAATCCTGAGTCTTTCATTGAACTTGGAATACTCCAAAGCCTCTGCAAGGACCACTGAACATCCAAGCTGAGAGCTACAGCTACCAGAAAGTGAATTTTTTTCCCTTGGAAGCCCTTCAGATTCCCTCCTCTGCCCCTTTTATTTTCTTTGTCTGTTTTCAATGCAAAAGCAGTTTTCGAAAAAACAAAGGGTCCAGTGAATGATTTAATAAATTCTGGATTAAGTAAGAGCTAAACTATGCCATAGACTTAATTTAAACAGCTGGAATATATATATATCTTTTGAATGGGCTCTAAGAGGAGAGGAAGGAATTTAGGAAGGGAAAAGAAAGTGTTTAAAGACAGCAAAGCTCTGCTGCAGTTTTCCAGAGCCTCCGTGGGGAAATAAATATTCCCCAGAGGAAGGTGAATGAATGGGGACTACAGACAGGATAATTTTATGGTTTGGGTAGGGGAGGTGGATGAAAAGGTGTTGGGTAACAGCACAGAGAGGGAGGGAAAGCTCCAGGGAAGGAGAGCTCCCCAGGCAGACGCTGACCTTGGCTGTGCAGAGCAGATGCAGCAATTCCTGCTGGGATCAGCCTGGGCTCTGTAATTGGACATTGCCCCAGGGCTGCGCACACTGCGCTCTTTGTAGTGCTCCTGTAATGGTCTGCTGCTCTTCCCGGGGCTGGGAGGGATGCAGAGGGCAGGGGAAGAGGGAGAAACATTTCGGAGGGCTGGGGGACAGAAGGGAGTTGCAGCAAAACAGATTTCCCCACTGCAGTGCACAAACACAGCGGAGGTTTGACGGAAAGTTGAATTGAGAGATTTAAACTCGAGGGAGGATAACATTTTCTTTGAGGGGCTCAGACTATTTGCATTCCAGCTGCAGCTGGGAATGGGCCTGGGTAACCCCTGCCCCAGAGCCCCTCCATCTTCTGGGGCTGACAGGCCCAGCCTGTGCCAGGCAGGAGCTTAAAGTGGCATTTATTAAAATGTCATTTATTTTCATTCACTCACCTCTGTCCCCAGAGAGGCTGAGTGCAGGTAACCACTCTGCCAAGCTCTCCAAAGAAAATGCTTTATCTTTCCTACTCCTCCAGATCCAAATTCCCCCAAACAGAGCTGTACTCCTACACTGGCTCAATCCTTTTTTTTTTTTTTTTTCCCCAGCTCTTATTTCAGTGAAAGTGGAGAAGCCTGAGGTGTGCTCAGCTTTAAGGAGTTTGATAAAATGGATTATGCTGCTGCAGACTGCAGGGAGTGTGTTCAGGAACCACACACACTTTGTTGTGTTCAGGCTTTTCAGCTGCTCACATCCCTTTATTTCCATCCTTGGCAAAATCTCTGAAACATTTTGGTAACAGATGAACTCAATTTCTTGCTCCCTTGAAGGCACCTGTGCTCTCTGCTGCTTTCTCCCAAGACACCATCTTGAAGAAAAGCATCCAGAAGCACTCAAGGAAGCAAATTTGGAATTAGAGGCACAATTTTCACACCCATCAGCAGTAAATCACCATCAACCCTGGGAGCTGTTGGACCTCAGGATACACCAAAATTCCTGGAGGAGCTGATCTGGTGCTGTGGCTCCTCAGAAGGACATTTGAACCAGCAGGTACCTGCCAGCAGCAAAGTCTCACTGTCTGAGTGAGGACACACCTGCTAAAGCTGCAGGCAGATCCTGTCATGCCAAGTCCCAGTTTCTTACAGAAATTCCTACCTTGACTTCCTCCTGTTTGGACACCGCCTGCCTCTAATTATTTTTTCCTTTCTGAGAGGAAAAAACCAGCAACCTATTCCTAGGAAACACTGCAAGCTTCAGTCTAATGATGCCAAGATTTAGCCAACCTCACCAAACAGTACCAGCAGAGGGGAAACACACAAATTCCCCCTGGATGTGCCAATGTTTGTTCCCCTTTTATACTTGCCCACAGGCAGCTCAAGGGTGTCAGGAAAAAATAATCCCCAAACACCAGAGGTTTATGTCCAAAAAGGAGACACAGGAGTCCTGTGACTTTATTCATGAATAAAGGGAGAGCTCATGGGCATTTCCCATGGGGTATCTCAGATTGCTAGAGGACACAGCCTCTTTTTATCCTAATTTCCCAGCCACGGTTCCCTCTCTCTTTCCCCATTGGCTGAGGTACTCGAGAGGTACAGACTCCCCAAATCACCTAATACAGAGCCTTCTAATATACATCCCCCCACCTTTTGTTTTCTTTGTGTCTCTGTTATTTTTCTCTAAGTCCAGGGATTTAGCACATCCTTGGGTGAGTAACAGTCTGTGTCAATTCATGGAATTCCTGTGGAATTTATGGTTCCTCCCATTGCTTCTGTCACCTATCAGTATCTGACCTTACCTTCCAGAATGGCTCAGTTTGTTTGTAAAGACATCTCCCTCTCATTCCTTTCAAGGGAAAGCAAACCCACAAATATTTGGGGTTCAACACTCTGCTCTGTCCAGGCTCCTGTCTGAGGTGGTCACTGCATCCATCCTGGAATTCCTTCATACTCAGCAGCTCTTCCACTCGGGAATCTTCCCTGTCCCAGCAGAAAGGAGCTGTGTTTTTCTGCTTCCATGCTGCAGCCTCAGAATTAGAGCACCTGCTTGGAATGCAAGAGTAGAGGTTTGAATCTTTTCAGGGAAGAGGAAACTCAGCCAGAATCTTACACCTGACTGAACGTCCCAACTTATAAAAAAAGGTAGAAACGCCATCCTTGTGACTTTGTTCTGCTTTACTTGGACCAAACCACTACAAGTACTTGCAGTAAAATAAATTTTTTTAACTGTGGTTTCATTCCAGAGAGAAATGGGAAATCCTGAAAACATAATTTGATTCAACTAGATCTCTAAATCCAGGCAAAGAACAAAGAGGAAAACACTTGCTCAGACAATTACATTTAATCCATCCTGCTCCTGTGTTAAAGTGTCTTGGTTTATTTCTCCTACTTCCACCCCAGTTTCTTTCTCCACAATGTCCTCCCAGATCCCTCCTGTCTTCCTCTCATCCTTTCAGCTTCCTCCAGGGAGCTGAGCCAGGTCCTTGCAGCTGAAAATGATAGGTTATGCCCTGCAAGGATACAGTTTGCTATGCTGGAACCACCCATGGCATCCTCAAGGCTCTGCTGCACTCAAGAAAAGCCTTGACCTTCTGGTTTTCCTGAAAGTGATGCCTTAACCAGGCTAGTAAAAGTATGAAGCAGGCACAGCAGTACAGGGAAAAGGGAATTTACCTCGGTTCAATAGGATCCTAGGTGCCCAGACTCATCAAAGGTGGAAAACACGCCCTGGAGTGAGGGATGAGCCAGAACTGAGCCCCGTACAACGCGTACCGGATTTTTATGGACCTCACAAAATTAGCATATCTACTTTAAATCCCCCAATAAGAAACTGAATAAATGAATAATTGCCCCCTATTCTAATGACCCCCCCCCAAATGGAACTACAGCCTAGTTTACGAAAACATGTTCCAAGAGAGAACAGGTTGGAGCGTCTAGTTCTGAGACAATATGAATGTTTGGTCTTCCTTGCTTTGCAGGACCCGAAACTAAGCTAAATATCAGATGACAAGGGTTGTAAACATGTAGGGCTAAAGGATCTGAGCAGCAGGAACCTCCCCCTTCCCTGGGCAGCTCAGTATTTTATTTACAGGGACTGCAACAATAGGAAAGACAACATCTGTACTCTGGGAAGAGCAAAATTGTTTCCTCGTGCTGCAGAAAAAGACTTATTTTTCTTAGCTTCCATCTCTCCAGTGGAGAATAGAGACTGTCAGACTGCTCTAAAACCTGTCCTTAAGCCTGTTTTGGGCATAAACCCCAAAATTCATCACAAAGGGGTCAAGCAGGGTGAAACACTGCCATGAGAATGGATAACACTGCAGCTCTGCAATGGGAATGTCATGAAACATCTGGAACACAAAGCAGGAACCATCCGTGTGGATGCACTGTTCTGAGGTTTCTCTCTTCTTTCTCATGAATCGTATGGGGAACAAAGATAAGCTGAATTCTTCTTGCTCTTTCTAATCTTTGTTTGGAACTGGGTGCTGTAAGGGTTCAGCCAATCGCCCCAGGGGGTGGATGGCTATGAATCAATCACTGCTAGACTCTTAATGCCTCTGTAAGAAAAGAAAATTCAAAAAATCTCTCTTGCTACTTCCGTCGGTGCTCCGTCTGTTTAGATTTACCCACGAGCTCTCAGCAACACACCTGAACCTCTGCCCATAGCCAAAGTTGATCTCCAGGCAGAAATAAGTGGTTCTGACTCTTCCCACTGTGCCTTCATGCCCACATGGAGGTCTAACCCACCTCTTCTCTCCAAATCCCATGTCCCCCAGCAGCCTGTTGGGACACAAACAAATCCAGAGGTCCTTGGGTGTGTCCCATGCAGAGTGTGGTGATGGTGCTCAGCTCTTCCGAGAGCTGCAATGGACACAAGGACAGCACTACTAGAGAATAAATCCTTTCTAAATCTTGTCCCATCCTTTACAAGAAAAATGTTCCTCAGACTTTGGCCAGAAAACCCTTTTAAATTCCAAGTTTGCAGTGAAATACACAAAGAGCATCGCCAGAGCCACATTTAGTAAAAATAAATCTCCGTAGGAAATCCACATGGACTCCATTTCCTCCTGGGCCATTCTTCCCCCCACTGGGAGCTAAAACAGATTTCTGAAATTTTCCCAGCAGGAATCATTCTGTGATGTCTGTGCTCTACCACAGCACCATCACATCAGAAACCCCACAGTCCTCACGCTTAATTTTGTTCTACCAAAGTTTATTCATAGAACATCTTATTTTCATCAAGGAAATCTTTGCGAGCAACCCAGCATTGGCAAATTTAGTGTGAGATTATTCCCCTCAACAAACTAGTTTTAATGTCCTGGACAGAGTTGTATTTTAGGGATTTTTTTACCATCAGTGGCAATGAATTTCTTCATCAGCCTGTACTTTAAATTAGGTCTGTGAAGTGATCTGCAATTAACTGAGCTAATCTATGTCCCAGGGATAAATCCATACTGCTCCTCTTTGTGATTCCCTCCCTCCCCACACACATCCCTGCTTTGTTTTGCTGACCTAGTTTAGGAAATCTCTGCCACCAAAAAGTTGTTCAGTACCAATAAGGACAAATTTAGCAGGTTGGCAGCATGTGGAGCTGGAAACTGATTTTATTGTGGGCTTTCCTATGAGAGAATATGCATCAAATCATTAAATTATTCTGAAATTCTGGGATACTTTGAGAGGTTTGGGTGTGTGATTTGTGGGCACACAAAATAAGTAATTACCTTTTCCTCATTAATAAAGCAAGAAATAAGAATGAGCAGTTGTGCTTTGACTAATCAGCAGAAACATTTTGAGAAATGCAACAATTACTCCAAGCTTGGATTGCCAAATGTTCACAGTTTTTCCTAAAATAAGGTTTCTGTTTTCCTGAGAAAAGTTGAGATTTCAATTAGAAAGCTGAAAACTTTCAACAAAAATTTTTAATTTCAAGTTCTACTTAAAAATACATGGTTCTTCCTAGAGAACCATTATCAGGGCTTTTTAATTATGTGAGAAAAAAAGCTTAGGCAGAAAAATATCCAAGCAGTGCCAGAAATAACCCAATCTGCCATTAGAAAAATTCCACACCTGCCATCCGTAGCCCCTCGAACCATGGTCTTGTTTCTGCTTAGGAAAAAGTCACTGTGGGAGGTGCAGCAGCAACATATGCACAGAAAAAACCTCCAAAAACCAAACAGACAAACAAACAAAATACACAGAAATCAAACTATCTCAGTTTTAGATAGATAATAAACCTCACAGGAACACTTGTGCTGATGGAGAACAGGAGATCTCTCTCAAGGCCCTTTTTGTCTTTCTCAGGAGGTTTTATAAACACATGCTCATTGTTGCCAGCCCAGCCCATTCCAAGAATAAATTTGTTAGGGGTGCATGCTGAAAAATCAGGTTTTAGTTGCTTTATTCCCTAATTCAAAAGGAAAAAAAAAAAAGATCACAAGAAGTCAAGGGAACTTCTCCCAGTCACCACACTGTGGACTTAAGACAGGGCAGAATTTTAACTGAACCATTCATTCTTTATTTGATTTCACATGAAATCAAATCAAGTAAAATAAAGCTGAAAAGAGCTAAGCCTGTTGTTCTGTATCACAATAAATGAATATGCATCCTACAGCACTGGCTGAAGTTTTAAATCAGAAGGCAGGAATTTTGCTCCAAAGAAATGAGAAAAAACTGTAAATAATCACCCTGGACAAGTTAATTTTGGGGATCTGTTGTGCTTTTAAAAATCTCCATGCAATTATTGCTTCAGACCTCTGGTAACCAGAGCAGGAGGACACCAAGTGAAGCTTTGATTTCGAGGGTTTAACAAGGAAGTTTTAAATCAGACTGTAGGAATTTTTCTCCAAAGAAATGGGATAAAAACATAAATAATCACCCAGGACAAGTTAAGTTTGGGAGTCTGTGGTGTTTTCAAAAATCTCCATGCAGTTATTGCTTCAGACCTCTGCTAACCAGAGCAGGACACAAAGTAAAACTTTGATTTCGAGGGTTTAATGAGGAAGTTTTAAACCAGAAGGCAGGAATTTTGCCCCAAAGAAATGGGAAAAAAACATAAATAATCACCCAGGACAAGTTAATTTTGGGGGGCTGTTGTGTTTCTTTAAATCTCCATGCAGGTATTGCTTCAGACCTCCGGTAACCAGAGCAGGAGGACACGAAGTGAAACGTTGATTTCGAGGGTTTAACGAGGAACTTTCCCTCGCCCCCAGCTTGTCCCAGGGCTGAATCTCATTAGCTCAGTCTCACAGAGAGGAACAGAGGTGGCTTCAGAAAGAGCCCAAAACCCCTCAAGGAGCAGAGCAAATCAGCACAGGCGAGGGGAGCACAGATGCCAAAGGCACCCTGGAGCTGCTGTGGCCTGGCTTGGGGTGGCAGGAGCAGAACGGGGCTGCTGTGCCACCGCCACAGCGTCACACGGTGCGGGGGAAAGATTAGCTCATCTCGCAGTGACAGACAGAGCCTGGCCCGTGTTTGCTCCCAAACATCACCTTTCCCAAGGGAGAGCATGGCCACCCTCGTCTGGCTCGGCAATGAGTGTCACTTATCCAAGGCAAGCCTTCCCGGAATGCCAAGCAGCTGGAGGGAAGCACACAATGAGCCATTGAGGAGAGAGAGCAGAAAGCTTTCTGCCACAGGCAGGGTTACAGGTCTTTCTGAAGCTGAAGGAAAGGTAATTAGAGCTCCTGGATAATCTATTCCACTCACGGCGCCGGGATGGAAAATG
This sequence comes from Acanthiza pusilla, assembly GCA_036630365.1. Classification (NCBI taxonomy): domain Eukaryota; kingdom Metazoa; phylum Chordata; class Aves; order Passeriformes; family Acanthizidae; genus Acanthiza; species Acanthiza pusilla. The sequence continues at coordinate 8,486,033 of JAXCHO010000028.1, read as the reverse complement.
GACCTCCACAGCCTTTCCAAGGAATTTCACATCGTGCTGGAGACTCCCTTTGCTTTAACCATACGGAATTTCGGTGGAGTCTTCGAGTGTGAGCTTTGTGTGAAATTATTGCAGCACTTGAAGACCTTTGCTGTACAGTGGCTTCACAGATTTTTTGGTATTTCAAGTCCTCTTATTCAGTTTAATGTCTTTTGCCACCAAAAAGCTGAACAGCTTTCGCTCAGGTCAGACTTGGAGTGTAAGATGTGAATAACTCCTGCCTGCTCTTGTGATGGGGAATTAAATATTCCTCACCCAATCATGAGTATTTTTGGTAAAGGTACTGGCACCAAAAAAAGCAAATAAATGTCTCAGAGTCCCAGCCTGGATCTATTGGACTAAACATCCAAAATAAATTTACAAACTGAAGTGAAAAAAAACAGACAAAAGCAGTTTCACCTAAAAAATTCCTGCTGCAATCGAAGTTTGCAGAAAGTATCTTAAAGGGAAAAGTTGTCCTGAAATGGGAGGATATCAATCACGGTGGGAAAGGCAGTTGTCCTGGGATGAAAACACTTTAAAAAAAGGTGACAAATTGATGAGTGGAGGAAAGCTAAGGAAGAAGTGGCTTATGGCAAGCTGAAAGTGTTTGATATCTGCCAGCCACAACAGGTGCGTGTGGGAAGAACGATGTGTTCCCTTAAATATGAGGGAGAAGGGAAGAGGAACAAAAGAAAAAGAAAAAAAAAAAAGACAGAAAACATGGAGCTAGCGGCTTTCAGCGTTTTCTGCAGCGAGCTGAAGTGACAGATCCCTCTCAAGAACTTTAGAACACATTGGAAGTGACTCCCTTCCCAGCAGCTCAAAGTCTGAGCAGACAAGGTACACAAAGGAAGGGGTGGAAAGGGGAATAATTATCCACCATTGGTGATGGGAACAAAGGGATTAAGTTACTTGTCACACAAAACTCGTGTTTCAAACACCTCATCTGAGCAGTAAAGACCACCCTTTCCCTGGCAGAGTATTTTTAATTGCACTCCACTCACGGGGAAGGAGGGCTCTGTCACCGAGAAGTATTAATCCTCCTAATTAAGTGGAGTGCTTGAAAAGCAGTCAGGAAAACAAGTGAAGGAGTGAAAGGCAAGGAGCTGAATGCCATCAGAAATAAACACTAGACTTCTTGCTAAATATGACACTGCCATCAGTCAGAGCCCCCGGGGAGAGCAGAGCTGGAGACAGATCGGAGATTCTTGAGGATCACTGGAAGCCTGAGGAGCATTTTAAGCAGGGCAGGGTATGAAAGCACCGTGGAGCCTCTCTGGAGTGGGGCACAGCAAGTGGGAGGTCTGAATGGAGCCCTTCAGCTCCCGCTGCCTGAAGGAATTTTCAGGCTCTTTTCTTGGCTCAGCATCTGCAGGAGAAATGACCAAAATGGAAAACTCACCTTGAAATAAGGATCTAAACTCAAGGCATGGAAAAAGCAGCAAACGTTTTGTGAATGCTTTGCCCTTTGCTTCTGCATCCCAATCCATAAATTAAGAGCATGGAAACCACCCTCTTGATGAAATGGTCAGTTGGATGAATAACTAAGACTGTAATTATTGCAATTAAGATTGATTTAAAGCTCCCTTATCAGTGCCCTTGCAGATCAGCAGCTGCATTGGCACGGCACAAATCAGAATGGAGATTCCCCCACCTTGAGTGGGAATAAACATTTCCACAGATGTGTTCTCTTGATGGTCTTTGGGGCTCTTCCTCTACAACTCCAAAGCAAGAAGTGTTCACGGTACCTTAGCAATAATTTGGGGCTAATTCTCCATGTCAAGTGAATGAAGTTCACATTTTCAAGTCATGTTTTTAGTCTTCATTGTGTGGTTATCAGACTGCCTGTTCTCATATTTTGCCTTTTTTGTCCTCCATCTTTTCAAGCTCTGTTCAAGCCTTAACTTTTTACGTTTTTCCTTTTTCTCCTTGGTGTCTGCAGCAGCTTTTCCCCAGTGCTTTTGTGTTCTGCCGTGGAAGATGGCTCTATCCCCACTACTTCTATTGTGGGATTTTTATTTTATCAGTTCCCTTATCCATTTATGCCTTTGCCTTCTTTGTTAATCTTACATATTCCTGACAGTTTTGACATTTTGGCTGTAAATAAATTCCTGTCCTCTCCCATGCTCGTCTGACCTCCACAACCACACAAGTTCATTCCCCAATTCCCTTCAAATATCTATTCCTTCTTTTAAAACCAGTTCAGAGTCACTTTTGCTGCTTGTATCATATCCCAAGTGCCTGAGAAAATGAAATTGCTCGGAAACTTTTCTGCAGAAGGCATAAAAGCCTTTAAGTCCCCCATTCCCCAGTTCAAACAATGGAATAAGGAAAGCCCTGTTGCCTCAGCACTGTAAAGGCAGCAATTCACAAAATTACAGCAGGGTATGAAGGTCAATAATGCAGCCAGTCCTCCTCAGCTGGAATTCCTGACACACAGGAGTCATTGTCCATCAGAAATGAGCAAAAGAGAATTACTGAGGATTTCTTCCTCTCTCTGAGTAAACAAGGTCAGACATGACATCCAAGAAAACCCCTAAGTCAGCAAAACAAAAAGGGATTGTGTTCTTCCAGGACAAATATGGTCAAAAGGAAAGGAGGAATAGGCCTTTGGAGCATGTGAAGGGAGAGTTGTCAAAGGCAACTTTTATTTCATTGTGATGCTATTTCAGCACAAATCAGTGTCCCCGGCATTTCTAGGGGGAAAATGTTGAAAAGCAAAATAATTGCCAAAGAACTGAAGTTAAACAAACAAAATACTGATCCACATTCCCAGAAATGGATTTCAGTAAACTTTTTATTTGATCCTCTGAACTTTTAGAGTGAGAAAAAGCAGAAAAAAGTCTTCGATTAACTCATTCAGGACTTTTGAGTCCAGTGGTCAAAAGGTTCAGAATATATTTAACTACAATACTCCATTTAACCTCAAGGACTTGGTTTCATCAGAACCCCATAAGATTTTTTCTTACAAAATTTGTAGCATTATATTTCAAACTCTATTATGAAATGAAGTCTTCAAACATTGCTTTGAAAGCAACAAGTCTTGCCTAAAACAGATGTTGCATGAACCGAGTTGGTTCTCCCCATCTGAACAGATAATCGAGGGAAGGTTCTGTGCTCATTAAAACAACTCAGATCGGAATGAGGAGTTGAGATTATAAAAAAACTTCATTTTTCATGCAGTCAAAGAAAAATCTGTAGCTGAAAAACTTGTGGAATTGTGTGACACCACAGAATAACTCCACAGCCTTCAATTGCTGGTATTTAGTTTGGATTATTTTTGTATTATTTTTAAATGCTGTTAGAAGAACCTTTGGGAGATGTGGGCTGAATTTCTATTTTTCTTACAGAAAGTCAATTTAATCAGTGAGGCAGAAAAAGATCAAATTAGAGTAGAGCATTAACAAAAATTTAAATATCATCTTTCCAGCATAACCCCATTTCAGAAAGCAGCACTGGTCTCCTCTCAGGAGGGCTGACATTTAAATATTTATAGGATCAAATGCTAATGACAGAAGATTTGCTCAGTCTTCTTTCCTCGATGAAAAATGACACAGTTCTAGGATGTCTCTTCCAGTATTTTAACTGCTTCCTTCTAAGTGGCAATAATCAGGGATTTCTCCCATTTTCCCTTTAGTTGAGGTCAGCAGGCTCAGCTTTATCAGATCATGGCAGGAGCTTTACCCTCAGTGTGGATTCAATCCCAAACTGAACGGGGAGTTTTACAATAAAAAATATCAATGAAGCAGCAGCTTTTTAGTTCTGATTCTATCATCTCCAGCTGCTCTTTTGGATCATGTTCTCACTGAAATGAAACTCTCAGTGGAACATTCTGACAGTTCAGCTAAATTTACACTGATTTAACACAAATCTGAGCAACCTGGCATTGCTCAAACTCCAAATGGCAGCTCGAGGTGATTGTAGAAGCATCAAATACAAAACAAATTATTTCGTTATCAAGCACTGGGATGTTAATTTAAGCACTAAATGAAGTTGTAGGAACACATCTTCATAAAATCATGAATGGTTTGGGTGGGAAGGTGCTTAAAGTTCATCCCCTGCCATGGGAGGGACACGTTCCACTACCCCAGGCTGCTCCAAGCCCTGTCCAAACTGGCCTTGGACACTGCCAGGGATGGGAACAACTTCCTTGGTCCCCCTGAGGGAAAAAAACAGTCTCATCCTAAAAATGAGACCAATTAAGACTGAAATATTACACATATTAAACAGGCAAGACACAGCAGATGTTGAGCCAGCAGTTCTTTAATGGAAAGTTTTAGATTATCTCTCCAGGAAAAGAGAGCTCAGCACCCAGGGAGTTGTTGCTGTTTGAGGTGATGATGCCCAGTGATCTGGCAGGGTCTGATGGATAAACAGCACCTCAGAAAATGAAGTTTTAACAGAGAAGGTGACACAACCCCCTCTGTGTATCAATGCATTGACCCTTTATTTCTCCGTGGGAGAGGCATGGGAACAGTCAGCTCCCTGCTGATATTGATAAAACATAATCAGAATCCAAGTTTCTCTCTAAAACAGTGATTTTGCATGGTAATTTTTGGTTTTCTCTGGTTGTCTCTGCAGGAATAAGAAGTCTGCTACTACTCAAGTCCTCCTCTGAGAGAGCTGTGTTATGTGTGGTAAGAAGGGAATCAAATACCTGCAAGAAGCACTGGGTGGATTAGAACCAGCAGGTAAAAACTGCTGGAGTGCTTCCCTCTCTGATCACATCTGATCCCTTCCTGCTGTCCCCACTGAGGTCACCAGCACCTCATTGCTAAGCTTTCCCCCAAAGCAACAGAAACCTGAGCCAAAACAGTTCTTAATCACCTTTTCAGCATTCACAGCAGCAGTTCAGCTCCTAAATATCTCCAGAGCCCTGGCTGGCATTTGAGAGGTGCCCAGAACACATTATTCAACCGAGACCACTCTTCCCTCTAGGTTAACTGGAGTTTTCATGGGTCAAGTCACAAAAAAACTTGTTAATTTTTTCATATTGAACATTGTGATCTTACAGGCTCTGAGCATGCTCCTCGTTAGAGGTGACATTTGAATTTCGGGGGGTGTGGATGATGTTCCTTTGCTTTCTGTTTTGTTTTCACAGATATTTCCAGTGAGCTGGTTTTTAAATTGATTTTAGTGTTTGATGTGCTTAAACAGGGCAGGATGCATAGTACAATTTACGTATGTAAATGTACATATCATTTCATCCTCTGAAAGAAAGTCCCATATCCCCATCCACTGTCAATTCTAAGCACAACTATAATTTATTAATCAATAACAAAGGGAAAAGAACCCAACCTGGCTGCATTCTGGAGTAAGTGATTGCCCCACAACACCCTGCACACACAAGATGAGCTTTTTCTCCTCCTGGCACACCTCAAAGAAAGCTTTTCATCATGAGACAGAATGTCAGAGGGTTTCAAACGATTAAAGGCAAGAACAAATCACAAATCACAACTCTTTCTCCTTCCCCTCCCCAAAAAAAGATTAATGTAAAGCACCTTGGGATTTGTCTGCATAAAAAGCTCCATACAAAATAATTGTTGTAAAAACTCCTGACAGCATTTGTCAAACGCCGTGCTTTGAATAGGTGACATCTCTATTAAAACTCCTCTCCATCAGGATTCCATTCAGCACCAGTAAATGGGAAGTGTCAAGCAGTCACAATATATTCCCAGCTGATGCAACTGAGAAAGAATCTCATGCAAATTCCAGCGGGCTGATTCCAGCAGGCTTCAGATGCACTTTCAGAGCGCTTTCCTCCGAGTGTGGCTTTTTATTTGCTGACAGATGCCTTTATAGACCTGCTAAGTTTTGAAGCTGGCGGGGAGTAATCGCCCAGGCAGAGCTGCATGGGCAGAGTAAGCAGCAGTGAATAAAACCTCGTATTTTGAATGAAATTTGAGCACTTTTGCCAATATCAACAGGTACCGCACCATTGTTTCCTGGAGATTCATCTGCTTGTGTAAGCTGTCCCAGTTCTCCCTGGCAGAAAAGGGAAAGCTGCTTTCAAATTTCACCTACATCAGCACCAACGAGAAGCAACACCACAAAAACAGAATTAGTTCCAGTTTATATCAAGATTATGGAGGTTGAAGCCCTTGAAATTTTAATTTTCCAGTCAGTGAAATGAAGACAGTGAGTAATACTCGCCTACCTTAGGAGGGATTTGGGCTGACACATTAACATTTGCTCAGCATTCAAAACCCTCCAGCTCAAATAATTCACGTATTCTAAATTTGCCTCGAGTGCATCCTGTGCTTAATGCCAGTGATTTCAATCACCTCACACCAGAGCTGTTTGGTCAGCCTTATTTTTTTGCCTGGAACTCTCTGTTTGCTGCTGCTGTGGCCAAATGCAACACAGACAGCTCCCGTGGCACCCAGCCAGAGCCAGGGCTCCTTACCTGGCAGCAAACCCCCAGTGCCAGCTCAGCGGCCTGAGTGCACCTCCCTGCACGAAAAACAAGAAACCACAAGGAACTCAAGCTCTATTTCATTTCCCTTCCCACTTTCCAGCCTGTGGGAGAGAAGGATTTTTGCTTCAGGGTTTTTAATTAAAGCTTCCCTTCCACGGCTGTGCTGGGTTAGCCCTGGAGCTGTTCCTTGGCTTGCAGGGCACCTGTAGAGCCAAGAACTGGAGATATTCCTGGAATACAGGAATGTGTCAGACTGGAAAGGGTGAGCAGGATGGCTGCTGGTGAGGCTGGGATCAAAGCAGACACACCGAATTTGGGCTTTTGCATAAGCAGGATCACCTGGAATGTGCTCCTGGAGCACCAGGACTGCAGGAAGGAATGGGAATCCAGAAGTCAGCACTCAGGTTAAGAAGCCAAAGTCACACAGGGATTTTAGGTCACAAAACAATATTAAAAATGTTATTTTCTTTGTAAAAACGGTGGTATTGGATTACCACTATTGGCTGTTGTTGAAATCTGCCATCAGTGCCTCAGTTTCCCTCTTCAAAATTCAATATTTTAGCTTTTCCTGCACTTCTCTGATTGACCAGAAGCCCCCCAGTCACATTATTGAGCTGTTCCCTGGCTGTGTCTTGGCTGTGTGTGAATGAGATCCCAGTCCTGCATGACAGAGTCACAGAATCCCAGGATGGGATGGAGCTATCCTTCATTAGCTAATCTATTAAATTATTAAGAATTAAGAGGCTTGAAGAAGCTACAATAACAGGGAAGAGTTGATGGAAATATGGTCTCCCTCTTGAGCTGATTGCCAGCTGAAACCAACAGCCACATTTCATTTGTTTTGCCCAAGCCCATTACAATTTTTTAGCAGAATTCTGTTGAGAAAGTGACATGTGTTGGGGATTAAAATGAATGAAAGGGAACCAAAACCTCATAATTTCGGAACATCATGTCCTGGAACACAAGAGAAAATTTGGACCTAAAAATCAAGATTCATTTTCACAGCAAGCATTTCCCATTTGCTGCCAAAGAAGACAAAATCAGAGATTTAATGAGAAATAAGCCAAAGCCCACAGCGTCAGTACAAAACAGGGACGTGGATGATACCTAAAAGTGAATTACAACCTCTTGGCTGTGCTGTTTTCCAAAAGAGGCCACACATGAAGCAGCCACACAAAAGCTGGGACTGCTGCAGGAAATGGATGCATTGGAAGGGTGGGGCATGAAGAAGGGCTGGAACTTTTTACTGAGACAAAAATGCTCTACAAAATGCAATAATAGATGGACTTATGTGTAGTACCAGGCCACTGATACATTGGGAAGCACATGAATGCAGAATTAGCATATTTAACAACAGGATTATGGCAAACTCTGATTATCAGGACTCCCCTTGTTTAATGGGAGGCCCTGACTGATTCCTCAGGCTGCATTTCAGCCCAGGTGGTCCCAATTTACCCAAAGCCACTGAGCAGCAGAATCTTACCACAAAATCCTGGGATTTACCTTCTGACCAAGCTGAGGCCCTTCCACTCCCAACCAAAACATTTTACACATCCCAGTCTTTTTTTTACTGTAGAAAAGTCCTTTATTTTTCCCATTCAGGGGAGGAATGTCCATTCTTCTGTCTATATCCCTTTCCCATAACTCATAGAATCTTTCAGGTTGGAAAAGACATCTAAAATAGAGTTCAGCACTGCCACGATCACCATGAAGCCTTAGGTCCAAATGCCAAATCCACATGATTTTTGGACACTTCCAGGGATGCTGGTTCCACCACTTCCCTGGGCAGCCTCTTCCAGTGCCTGACTGCTCTTCCAGTGAAGAAGTTTTTCCAAATATCCAATCTCAGTCTCCCCTGGTGTGACTTGAGGCCATTCCCTCTCAATCTCCCGGTCTGGGAGAGGATCTCGACACCAACTGCACCTCCCAGCTGCCCTCTGAGGTGAATTATCCACCCACAGTTCCCACGGTCAGCATGAAATTGCCGCCAGGGGCAGGAGAAAAAACGAGACCCTGGGTTCGCCAGACAACATAAATCATCCATAAGTCTCTCCAAGAGCGTCGGGAACAGAGCCCGCTCTGTGAGGAGGGCCGAGGAAAGGACAGAGGAGGTGGCGATGTCCCCCGCGCGCTCCGGGACACGGGCGCTGTCCGCGGTGCTGAAACCCCGGGCGCTGCTGCGAGCGGGGCTCGGCACGGACAGGACACCGATCCTTCATTAATCATCGCTATTCTTCATTAATCACTGATGAACGCTCACCTGCACCCCGCGGTGACCCCCCGAGGTACCGCAGTCGAGTTTCTAGTCCCCACTCCGCGTTTTAAAACAGCTGCACCCCAAAGTTTGCCAGCAAAGAAACTGCTGAGAGGAGACAAAATGCATTTTTTCCTCCATCGCATCTAGAAAGAGATTCCTGTGATTCGTCGCCAGAAGTAAAACTGCACCTTGAGCTTCATCCATATCCCAAACTTATCTAGTGCACCTAAAACTCCCATTTCCCCCAGATTTGTGCAGGTTTCGAGGGCAGGGAAGGGTCACATCATCGGGATGTGCTTGCAGTGTGAAATTCATCTGTGCCAGGTTGCACAGGTGGCACTGGAAATGAAGCTTTAAGGGCCATATGAGCATCAGACAAGAAATGAAACTGTCTTGATGCATCTTTAACATGAGAAAAAATAGTGGAATTTAGTGGAAACTAAAATCGGTTCAGCTTTTCAACTAAAATTCATACTCTTAACATAACAGAAGTCGTTATGGATACACTCCCAATTTACCAAAGGTCTTAATGAATCTAATCACAAGCATCAGGATTTAACTGAAAATGAGGCATTTTATTAATTGGCTTAAAATACAGGTTGGCACAAATATTTAAAATTTTGCTCTACAGTTGGAACATCTGTTGGACTAAAGATGAGCAAAAGCCAAAAATCCAGGATGGAAAATCAGCTCAGGCAGATACACGAGGCAGCTTTAAAATGTACTTCTGTTCACTCCAGTGAAAGCACCAGAGGCTGACCAAGCACAAACTCTTTGACACTGGAGTGACTGTGGTTTGAGAAAAAGATTCCTTAAAACCATTCACGGAAAATTCACATCTGCTCACAGCGATAAAAATAGAAAGGCAAGAAACAGCTTGTTCCTAATTCTTTCCCTGTTTGCCAGCCAAACCCTCTGTAGTTCAAATAATTTCTCTGAACTCTGGATTTTATATATTCTTATATCACAACTGCTCAGAGGCTGTTTTCAATGTGATTTAAATGAACAGCTGAGGGGCTCCACAGCCTCCCCACACTGCTGAGGGGTTTCTCTTGCTCGTGGGCTCTGCTGAGAAGAGATTTAACCACAACATCATCACAGAGTTCCATCAAATGAACAGAACAGGAGCCTTTTTCCCCTTCCTCGAGGTTCTCTGGCAGCACTTCCAGGGGCTTTAAACACAATAAGCTGATCTTGAAAGACAGAAACTCCTTCAGAGGCTCGGACTGCTGAAATTAGAATCTCTGAAGGAATGAAACAGGGATTCTGAGGGGTTTTTCCTCAGAAAAAACCAAAAACAGAGCTCCTGCTGTGGTAACCACATTCTAAGGGCTGTGATGAAGACATCTGTTACCTGACAGGTTATTTTGCACCTAATTTCATTAAATTCTCTTTTTCCAGCTGTTTTACCCTCTCATTACTGCACCACCTGAACATCTGTGTCAGCAGAATTAATCTTTGCAATGACATTAAAAAAAAAATCGATAACAAAACATCCCAGCATCATACAGAGCTTGCCAGGAGGGTTTCAAGGAAACAAAAATTCTGTATGGAATGGCTTTGAAACAGATTCTTCTCCCTCACCAGAAATACACCATTTGGAAAAACAAAGACTTCTTAGGTGCAAAACTGCATTTCTAGTCATAAATACACACATGCAGATCAGGAAGGATTGCAAGGGATTATGGCACATGTCTGATGTCTTAGAGATGTGGCAGATTTTTAAATTGGTGGGGATCTTTTTTTCTTTTATTTGAACCTTAGAACTGGAATCAGGGTCCCAGAGATGAGGAAAACAATTTGATTGTCAATCCCTAAGGTCTCACCATACCCCAGGCAGTCCCACACACTTGGAATGGTCGAGGATTCTTACAGTGAAGGATAAAGAGTTGTCCAGAGTGTTAGACAAGAATTTCTGTTCAGATTTGGAGGTCAGAACTGTAGGTGCTGTGAAGAAATAAAACCCCACTGAAATTCTATCTTTTCATATTTATTTCCTTTATATTTTTACTTTCCTTCATAAAAATCACAGTAGACACCTCCCTCTACACCATCCCAATATTTTCCAAACCCTCTTTTTTTTCAATTAGGCTTTTCAACACCTCTCAGCTCCGTTCCTAAACACAGATATTTGTTTCATTTCTCTGCACCATCAGAAGCCCCTTCCTCCTCCCACTGGTTGATTTTTCCACAAGAATTACTCACCAGCTAATCTGGCAGACAAATCCCAGAGCCCATCCTGGGTGTGCTGCCCCACAGCAAGAGAGGAGCAGGGAAGCCAACAATAATAATTGTTTTTTCCACAGGCAAGATATCAACTGGAAGCTTGGCAGTTATCTCTTGATAAACAGCTGTTTCTCACCCAGAAGTGAGGAGTTTTATGGGACTTTATCTACACCACTGGAATCACTCCGTTTACTTCATCCCAAATTAGTTTTGACTAAGAAAATGAACACTTTAGAGATAACATTTGTGGTTGTAACCACACAATCTCCAGGACCTCACACACACGAAGTATTTGTTTTTTTTTTTTTAAGTGTCCTCCTTGGCTTGGGCACTGTTTGTGCTGCCCAGACAGCAAAGCTGTATTTGTCAAAAGGGCTAAAAAATGGCCAAACAACATTGTCAAAAACTATGATCCACTTTTATTGCTCTTTGCAGACCTTCGGAGCTTGGGGACATCTCAAGAAGCAGCTTAAATAACTCTGTGGTAGAAAAAAAACCTATAAATAGAGAGTCCTGTGGGGCTTTTTAAATTAAATTCTGGGGCTTTTTTAGGGGGATGGGGGAGTATTTGCTTTTTTTGTTGTTGTTTTCCTTAGAAAAGAAATCCTGTGGCATCCAGGGCAAAACTCCACAGCGTCCAACTCCAGGCTAAGAACTTCCAGTGAAGATTCACCTTAGGGAATTTATATTTATATTTATTTTTATAAAAATTTATATTTACATTTACATTTATATTTATTATACAACAGCTTCTGACAAAACAAAAATAACTGATCCCTGCCCCCATAAAGAAAAAATGGCTTTTTATGAGCTCTTCACCTCATCTCACCCTCCCAAACATCTACTTTTGTCTCTCTGCCTCCAGCTGCACAGAGACATTTCTGTAGCTCCAAAAATTGACCTTCATTTTCCTGCCAAATGCAATGCTTGCTTCGAAACCAGGCAAGGTTGAAATCAATGATCTTGGAGATCTTTTCCAACCGTAGTGATTCCATGGTTTTCCAGAGGGCCACAGCTCCCAGAAGGCAGGTAATGATGACTTGGATCCCAGCTTTTGGAAAATGCATCTCACTGTTTAATTAAAGATCCATTATGGTGGTCAAGCTTGATGCCCTTGATTGTAGTTGCACTGTTTTAAAATCTTTCTGTTCTTTCTCATGGAGAATAGAGATAAGTTGCTTTCTTGTGCTTTCTAATCTCTTTGTTTTGGTACTGGACACTTCAGCATTGTAACCAATCGTTACAGGGGGTGGAAAAACTATCGACCAATAATTATTAGACCATTAATGGATATATAAAGAAATTCTTGTAAATAAAGTTTCTTTTTTCACCATCTTGTGTGCTGAGTGCCTGACCTCCCTGCGAGCTTCCGCGAATCTCCATGAATATCAGAAAATCAGAGCAACACTTGATATGTTCACTTAAGCCACTAAAGAAGACAGGAGGAAAAAAAGATGTGCAAACAGTAATGGCTAATAAATAATTCCTAGAAATTTCCATGCAGGGCTTTCAGCCACACTTGAAACTCTGCAGAATAAGAAAACTTGTTATCATTTGGCCCAATGGGATTTTATCCTGATAAAAAACCTGAATAATTCCTGATCAACTTAAAAAAGGAAAAAAAACCCACAAGAGCAACAAAACTCAAACAAACAAATGAAAACCTCAACAACCAAATCTTTGCTGCCTGGGACAAATACTGAAGTGTTACACAATATTTAGCTGTTGGTCATTGTGACAGTGCTCTGAGGGTCTGGAGAAAACATTTTGCAGTTTGTCAGGGCAGTAAAACCGCACAGCTTGAGGCTCCAAAGTCAGGCTGTGGGACTGCTGGTGGCACTTCCGTGACAAGACATCGATGCAGTTGGCAGTGAGTGACTCAGGGGCATTGTTAGAATTGCACACATTTACAGAGGCCAAAGATCCTGAAAATTCATCAGCTTCACTCAAGTTGTTTCAAATTTCTACCTCCAAACTATGTTTTTCTTCCAGAGGTTCCGGCATCTCTTTTATCTCGAGAATGACAACTCCATGGAGGTAATTTTTCTGCTGTTTCTTTTTTAGTCCACAGCAGCTGAGTGACCCTGATGGTTCCATCTCCTTTTGCTCCAGTGGAATGGCTCTGGGCACATTTTCATAGCTGTAAATAGCAAAAAGCTTCATCCTCAGATAGAATAATTACATTCAATTCTAAGGCAAACTGTCATTTTCTTAAAAAAAAAAAAAAATCAAAATCAACAGGACACACATTAGGAATTAGAATTATGAAAATGCCATTTAATAACTCCTGCTATTTTGAGTTATTAGTTATTGGAATTTATTTTGCCATCTCTAAAAAAGGTCCCTTGTGGTTTTGCACCAGCAGACTCTGACAAAGGGAATTCAGAACTCAGGAATCCTGATCTTGCAGGGCTGCGGATGGAGCTGAGCTCCCCCAGTTGGGGTTTAAATTGTTAAATTTGTTACCTCTGCATTTCACACCTCTGCAGACTCCTGGGACAGAAGAGTTCACAGCTGTGTTTCCTTTTCCACGGGAGAATCTCTGCTTTCCACACAATTTCTAAGGAAAAACAGGCTCCAAACAGCTTCCATGGAACAGGAAGGAAGAGACACATCGGATTTTTAAAGATCTAAAATCCTCAGACTCACAGGGTAATGTATTTCTTGTGTCTCACTATATGATAACACCAAACTGGGCCATCACTTGCCCTATTAAAATTTAACACTGACTCTGAAGACAAAGTACACAGGAATTGAAGAAATTTGTCTGTTTTCAAGGTGAAATTCTAGCCCAAAGTCACAAACAAAAAATTCTGACTAGAGTTCAATGGAATTTCCTCCTTTTAATCTCCACACCTTACAGATATGTGAAGGATTTCTTCCTAGCAATTCAACATAATTCAATGTCATCCTCTCTGTAGAGGAGAGAAGCCCTTGGAGCATTAGGAGGATTTACAAAGTGAATCTACTTTGCTCCTGCATTCATGATGATATAAAATGTGCAAAAAAGTCCTCAGTGCAAGCTTTTAAAACTTTTAAACCCACAGAGATCAGACACCAACCACTGGGGATGAGGTTTTCAGGGCGGTCAGAAGGGAATAACCTTCTCTGAAGTGTTTTAGATGGGGCAGAGAGCACTGAATGGCTGAGGAGGCTTCCATGTGTCAGAACATCCCCCAATAAAACAGATTCTCAATGACCTTGTCATTTTTGCAGAAAGAAATAAGAGGAGGGAATGATAACCAAGCCAGGGAGGCTCATCCAAAGCAGCAGTAGACCAAAAAACCAAAATATGTAACTAATACTAGCATTGGCTTTGATCTCAGATTGGGTTTTGATCTTAAATTGTCACAATCTGCTTTGGAATTCTGTTTGTAAATGCAGCTTCTGGTTTACCTTTAACAGTCAGACCATTTGAAACTCCTAAAATATCAATTCTATCTGAATTTTGAGAGTTTCTTTAGTCAAATAAACCCTGTGCTTGCTAAAAGGCTTTTTCAGCATCTAAGAGGTTCCTAAAGGTAGTCTAAACATACAAATAGGGAGATTTACAAATAAATTTCTAGGCACAACAAACAAAGAGGACTTTATTTTTTGTTGTCTTCACTTTTAAAAACTTCAGTGTGCAGCCCCAGTGAGCTGGTCAATGCATAAAAAGCAGAGTCATGATTTTAGGAGAGGAAATGGGTGGAATCAATTTGTTCAATATCTACCAATCCCTCAGAACAGATCATTTTACTGTAATAACATCTGATACATCTGGTACTGGGAATATTTTATGTGAATCCGGCTATTTTAGAGGAATGGTAATCTTTAGGGTAGACAGTGTCCATTAATGAACTCATACAAATCATGATTTTCTGAATAGAAGCAGTCTGTGGTATTACTGTAACTAGTAATAATATTCCTGATATATAATGCAGTTAACTCTGAAATGAATCACGGTAATTAATTTTATTTCAAGCATATATTAGCAAAGGCATGGGGAAATCTGGGCTCCAGTTTTCATCCTGGCTGGGGAGGTGTAGAAGCTCCAAAGCCAATGTGCAAGTCCACTGCAATAAACCAAACCACTGGCTCTGGGATTTTGAACTCCAATAAAGTCGAGACACGGTGGAATCCATTTGGAGCCACTCCAGACTGTGCTCTGTCCCTCTAATCAGAACCAGTCCCGGGGAACCTGACTGCACTGAGCTGACTCACGCCCTTGGCACGCCAAAATAAATAAAAAAGGAGCAAATTATTAATTTCAGAGACAAGCCTTTGCTGGAGGTGATACCTAAGCAAACACAGGGCGACTGCAGAGGTGTCTGTGTGTAAATCCCGCGTTGCTAGGGGAGGACACATCACAAAGGCAGCACGGAAAGCTCCAGGGCTCACACACCTTTTTCCTCCCCGCCCTGCCCTCCCTCTCTCCCCCTGCTAATTGTCTGACTATGTGGGGCTGAGGGAGAGCTTGTCACAGTTTCCCATGCCAGCAGCCAAGCTCAGCAGCAACGCACACGAAATATTCGGGATATTGCAGCAAATCGCGCAGGCGAGAACACAAAAAAATGCCAAATCTGAAAGAAGTATTTGGACACAGGCCTTGCCAGCCAAACATCAGAAGAGCTTTCTGCTAATGGCATGTTCTTTCTTCTCATCAGTAACAATGTCCAGAGGGTCTGGATGAGCTGGAGAAATGGCCCATGGGAATCTCAGGAGGTTTAACGAGGCTGGAGCTGCACGTGGGTCAGGGCAGTCCCTGGGATCAATGCAGGCTGGGGATGAGCAGCCCCAGAGGAGGAGCTGGGGGTGCTGGGGGTGAGAGCTGCACCTGCCCCAGCCCTGAGCCCCTCCTGCCCTGGGCTGAGCCCAGCGTGGGCAGCAGGGCAGGGGGGATTGTGCCCTCTGCCCCTCAGGTGAGACCCCACCTGCAGAGCTGCCCCAGCCTGGGCCAGCACAGGAAGGAGCTGGAGCTGCTGCAGAGAGTCCAGAGGAGCTCCAGGATGAGCAGAGGATGGAGCAGCTCTGCTGGGAGGGAAGGCTGCGAGAGCTGGGGCTGTTCACCTGGAGAGGAGAAGCTTTGAGCCCAAATTGTGACCCAATTGTGGCCTTGCAGTGCCTGAAGGAGCTGCAGGAAAGATGGAGAGAGACTCTTACAAGTTTGGAGTGCCAGGACAAGGGGGAATGGCTTCAAATTGACTGAGAGGAGGTTTAGTTTAGTAAGAAATTGTTCCCTGTGAGGGTGGTGAGGCCCTGGCACAGAGAAGCTGTGGCTGCCCCTGCATCCCTGGCAGTGTCCAAGGCCAGGCTGGACAGGGCTTGGAGCAGCCTGGGACAGTGGGAGGTGTCCCTGCCCATGGCAATGAGATGACCTTTAAGGTCCCTTCCAAACCAAACCATTCCATGGTTTATGACATTCTGTGTGCTCACAGCTGGAGCTGTGCAGGGAGGGCTCTGCAAATTCCCTTCAGAGCTTTGCAGCCACAGCAGCCCCCGAAGTGCCCTCACTGCTCAGCTTCTGCTGACAGGTGATCTTCACAAGGGCTGTCCTCAGCTGGCTCCGGCTTGGGATCCAAAAGCAAAGAGATGAACCTAAAAATCAAACCAGTTCCCTGGTGGAAATGAAAATGCAACAGCTTGGCACAGAATCCCTCCATTCTCTCCACCTCCAGCAGTGACTTTTGTAGTAAATGAATCACATCCCAGCAGAGTCAGATCCAAGTCTGAGCTGCACTCTTTTTCCCACAAGCCTCCCCACTGCTGGAGAGCTCTATTTCCCCACACACCTACGTGCTGTTCCAGCATGTCCAGTCAGTGCAGATTTGCACAGCAGCACACGTTCTTCCCGAGTGTCCTGGTGTTCCACTGTGCCCTTGGCAGGGCCTGCAAGGACACTGCTCACAGACATGCAGGACTTCTGTGTTTACCTCCAGTGGACACACTAAATACACACATAAACACGAGCATGTGCTGATTTGGGATTGTCCACTCTCAAATATCTGGGCTTGGCAGAAGGGAAAGTTGCCTGGGGAAGTTCCCTCCCCTAAGGAGGGAACCTGGCTGAAAAATTGCAAGCCTGGAAAGAAAAATAGATTCTCACCATCTCACCTAATTATAGGAAGCCAGATTCAAAACTTCGGAGGAGGAAGTAGAGTTTCCAAAACTGGGGACTTTAAACTGAGGATTTCAGTTGACGGTGCTGGGAATATCTCTGGTATTTCTTGTCACTGCAGATTACTGCAGTTGGCTGACATGGAAACTGGAATCAGGCTGGATCCTGTTGCTAGGGCACACACACATGTGTAGGTACACACACTCAGATCCTGCAAAGTACAAATTTGTCTGGCAGGCTGGAAAATATGGAACAATGGGGGAATCTTCCTGGGTGAGTCAGTGCAGGCACTGCTTAGAGCCTTCCAGGGCGGTCTGGGTGCTCTTCTGGCTTTTAATGCATTCCAGCAAAGACTGGAGGGCTTGGTGTAATCTTAATGAGGTTCTTTCCCTTGGCAGCCTTCCACCTTTGTGAGGTAAAGACTGAGGTCTGCAAGAGCAGCAAGGGAAGAGGGATTAGTGAAGTTATTCTCAGTAACTCCCCAACCTCCTCCGTTTCTGCTCCTCTTGGCTCTCAGTGTGTCTTTCCCCCCACCACTCCTCAAAATGCACTTTAATTACTCCATCATTGCCAAGCAGCCCCACAAAGCCCCTGCTGACTGATCTTCCACAATAAAACCCAAACACACACACATATAAATACACACTCTGTAACAGCCCCTCCAAACCCAGAGCTTGCAGTGATTTAAGACTTTCCAAATATAGCACCAGCTGTGGCTGGAAACCCCAGGGGTTTTATATTTTCCAATGTGGGAAATAAAGCTTTCATCAGTCTGAAACGCAGCTCTAATGAAAGCAGGGAGTGCCTTTCGCTCCACATTCCCACCACGGCCCAGGTGTGCTGACAGGGAAGGGGAAGCACAGGCACTTCTGGATGGAGCCTTGGAAGGAGATCCATGGCTTTGGTAGGAGCCAAAGGGTTCCTGAAGGGTTCTGAGCCTGCTGAGGACTGTGGGACATGGAGATGCTGCTCTGTTGTGACAGCAAGGACAGAGCCAGCCCAGCTGGCTGCCCCTGGAGGGAAGACACTTCTTTGGGGAAGGGATGACACTGGGCAAAGCAGGAGCAAAATAACATTGCTGAGCCCTCTAGAGTCCGACCTGTCAGTGCTGTATAATCTATAAAGCCAGACCCTTCAACTAACTGCATTTATTCTTGAGAGCCATAATGAACAGGGGCTCTGCTGGCCTGGCTTAGGTTAATTTAAACTTCATGAGTTGCCTTTTGCAGGTGACTGAAGTTTCTGGTACATTCTGCCCATCCTGTCTAGGTCCTAAACACATTTTCACCAGAGCTCTCTCATTATACATTCTCCTTCCAAAAGTGGAGACTATCACATGGAGACTATCACACGGGACCCTCTAACTAACTGCATTTATTCTTGAGAGCCACAATGAGCAGGAGCTCTGCTGGCCTGGCTCAGGTTAATTTAAGCCTCACGAGTTGCCTTTAGTAGGTGACTGAAGTTTCTGGTACATTCTGCCCATCCTGTCTAGGTCCTAAACACATTTTCACCAGAACTCTCTCATTATACATTCTCCTTCTGAGAGTGGAGACTATCACATGGGGCTGAAAACAAGAAAAATCAGAAGTATAAATGATTGGGCTGTTCCTCTTATCAGCTTCCCTATGTGCATCCAACTGATTCATGGATCTGTGCTGGGGAAGAGCTCCTAAGGAGCAGGAAGGACCATTGGTCACAGAAGACCCAGAAATGTTAAATGAGATCATGAGGATGGGTTGCCAAAGACAAATTAGGCTTTCAGAACAAGGACAGTGCTCAGAAAATTGATGGTGAGTGACACTTCAGCCTTCTGGAAACACCCTGTAACTTCAATTTTCAGGTTTTCTCCATCTTGCTAACCCTAAAGGGCCACGTAGAACTGATCTTCTACACTGAGCTAAAACAGGGGGCACATGCAGAGCTAAAATCCTCCTCTGAAGCAAAGCAAGAGAGACACAAGCCCTGCAGCACTGAGGTGTGATCAGCACCAGGGCAGGAGCAGCAGAGCAATGTGGGAAGAGCAAAGAAGAGCTGCCCTGACCCCTGCTCCATCACACAGGGCGTGGAAGCAAATCTCAGGCAGAAAAAGGCTTCTGCAGGGGCTGACTTCAAAAGCTGAGTCTCAGCAGCACCACTTGCCCCACAGGTCTCTCATCATGGAGAACACAGCCGAGCCCTGCAGTTCTTGTGCCTGCAGCAGCCTCCCACAGCCAGCACAGTCCCAGCTCCAGTCCTGGCTTCTGCTCAGGCCCAAATGAAAGCAGGATGCATTCCCTGCTGCTCCCGAGTGTTTTGTCTGTCTGTTCCTTAACCTCACTGATGTAAACTCTCTATTTCCCCCCTTCCAGTGTTTAATTCCTGCTTCACCCTAATGACCAGCTCAGATGCTTGTTTGCTTTTACTTTGATTTATTGCCAAGCTGTGTCTGAAAACGCAGAGGGGTGATGGAAATGTTTAAAAACATATTAAAAGCTATTAAAGCTCATTGCTTTTGCATGTTCCATGGGTTGTTTCCTTCTGTGAAATGAAGTTAACATTGTTTGGACACTGCTCCCACCCATTCTGCCTCCTGCCCCCATGGCACTGCCACGTGCAGGTGTTGTCCTTTGATGAGATGTTTGAGATCAGACCCTCTGAGTTTGCCTAAAGGGGAAAAAAAAAGATGGGAAAACCTAATTTTCCCTCCAAAACACAAGAGTTTTACAGTGCAAAAGGGTTTTACTGCAAAAAGATAATTATTTTTACCCACTTGGGGCTGTTATGCAGCAACTCCTGAGCTCCAGCTGATAAATATTCCTACAGCAACCCCAGTTAGGGGACACTTGCACTCAGAATAGTTCTGAGACATCCTAACCCACAGACACATCTGTGCTGAAGTGGCCAGGGCTCAGGAGGAGCAGCACATGCCCACAGAAGGTTGAACTCAATCTCAAAGATCTTTTCCAACCTGATTGTGTGTTTCTCTGTTTCTGTTGCAATATCCAGCTTTTAGACATAAATTAGGGGACAGAAAGATGCCAGATTTCTCAAACAGAAAAAACCTGCTTGGGAAGAGTGAATCCACAGAATTTTACAAAGCAAATTACAATTTCATGTGCCTTTGTAGGAACAGTAGAGAAAATTAGAGGGCTGTGGCATCACCCCACTGACTTTAGTAGAAATTTTTGATTTAGTCAGTGTGGGTCAAGATGGAAAGAGGAAAGAACAGAAAGGTGAAGCTTTAGGTGTAATAACAGAGCTGTTGTTACAACATTTGTGACATGACAAAGGTTTAGCCTAAAGTTTAACTGAAAAACTCCCCTGTACAGGCAACACTGCAGCCCCAGGATCAGCCTGAGGCTTTTACACCCTCAGAAAACATGAAAAAACCTTCTTGTGTAGCCTTCTCTTTGTAGCACCATATTTACACTTAAATAATGCAAACAGAGCAGAAAACACTCCCAAAATCCACACTCCAGTGTGTACAGAGTGCTGCCTCTGGGGAGAGGATGAAAGAGCAAAGCATCCCAGAGCCATTTGTCACATAAAGCAGTGACATTTGTTAAACACTGCAGGAGTGAAAGGGCACCAAAAAGAAGCTGTTGGACTTGCTTTAGAGAACATGCTGTCCCTAAACAAGGCCTCTCTTCTTAATTTTTCACCCAAAAAGAAAAAAAAGAAACAAAATAAAGGCAGGCAGGTTACCAGGATGTGCAAACACCTGACTGTGAGCACAGGAGGTGGTGGTGAATTATCAGAATGTTGGTTCTGAGAGCTCAAGGACAGGGACAGTTTGCATTATTCTTCATCAGTGTGTAAAACACAGAATTCAGAGAGGGGGAATTCCCAAAGAGATGTTTCTCAGAGTTCTGGCTCTTGAAAATCGCTTTACTGGGAGTTGATGCCAAACATTGGCTTGTTCCAGCCAGGTGGAAGTGAAGCTCCATCGGCCAGAGCTCTTCTCAGGACAGATTGATTGGGACTGGAGAGATGGCAAAGCAGCAAAAAGGGATCTCTGGATCTCTTCTTTAATTCCACTTGAGTCAGAGCAAGTTACAGGAGGGAATGGGGGTGGAAAGTTCTGGAACTCACCCACACAGGGATTTCCAGCACGGAACAGCAAGCCCAGGTCTGTGCTGTTCCCCACTCCCATCAGACAATCCCATCCACAGTTCAAACCTGGGGTATTTATACTGCTTTAAGGCAAATTTGGGCCCAGAAATTCCATGCACACACGCAAAATCCAGTCTTATATTTCCCAGTTTCATTATATTTGGAAATATTTCCCATGACATCCTTCAAGTGGCATAGTAGGCCTGACTTGGGTCCATCTCACCTCCCAGGCACTGCAGGGCACGGTGAGCCACACTTAAAAACAGAGTTGCAGCAAGAAAAGGACATGAGAGGAATGGAAAGCGAGAATCAAAGAATCACTGAGGTTGGAAAAGACCTTAAAGATCATCGAGTCCAACCACCACCACCACCACGCGCACCACTAAACCTCGAGAGCCACGGTCACGTTTTCTCAGCTCTTCCAGGGATGGTGGCTCCACCACTTCCCTGGACAACCTGTGCCAGTGCTTTACAGCCCTTTCTGGGAAGAAAATCTCCCCCCAAAAAGAAGCAGCGTGTTATGAAATAATGCAAATTAATTATGCCAAGCGTGATCAGCTCAGAGCAGCAGGAGTATGGCCCAGTGATTATTCCAGCTTACAGGAGCTCAGTGAATAAAGCTCAGTAAGGGAAGACCTACCCAGATGAGCTGCTAGGGTTCTGAGAGGCACTGAGCTGCCTGAGGCAAGGAAAGTGCAAAGTAGGTCAAATCCACAAGGCCACTTAGTCTCTCCCGTGCCTTTGCAGTGCTGTTTCAGCACTTTCTCGCTATATTTTTCCCAGCTTGCCCTCCCTTCTGCTTTAGCAGCACACAGTGGTCGTAATAAACACCGATTGTCTTTCGAGATCAGCAATTTCCTGGAGCAAGCACACTGCCTAATTGGAATAACTTGAATATTCACCTCCTCAGCAAAAGCACCAAGGCCAAAGCACCTCTTCCTTTGTGCACACACAACTGGGAAGCAAAAAACACAGCCCTGAAAGGCAACTCCTTGTATAACGCTGCCATTAAAAGTTCACAATTTCAAGTACTATTGCTAAAACAAAGTTATGAAAGTAAAACACTGGGAAAAAGAGAGTCAGAGCAACAATAACCTGTTATGTAAAAGCAGTAACAAGTGGAAAGTAGCAGGGGAACCTCGGGACAACCGCTGAGCCACGTCCCTTGAAGCCACCGCAGGATACAGCTTGAACACAGCCCAAGCTCTGCTCCCCGTTGTCAGGGCAGCAGCTGTTTAGCAGCCTTGGGTATTTTTCCACAACAATTCAGAGTAGAAGGAAATATCCAATCTCGTCGGAACAAATTCTTCACCTATTCCACTCACTTTTGCAGAGCAATCCAGCACGGATCCCTTCTTGTCGTGCCCTGTCCCTCCCAAGCCTGGATGTGCTCCAGACTAAAACCTGTGAACTGAATCCAACTGGATTCTTCCTCAGATCCTCCCTCTGGACTGAACCTGTTCTCCAAAAGCCTTCACTCTACACCAGAGTCCTTCTAATTCCAGTACCTTTATGTAAAAACTGCCAGGTGTTAAATGGCTTTAGTCCACTACAAGAACTGAGCGTTAAATATTAAGGCATGAAAAAAATCAATGTTTAATAAAAGACAACACAATTTCTTAGCAGACTTGGTGAATAAAGTTCAGAATATCACACCCAAACAAGTGGCAGGGTCATTGCCTCAATGCTCTAGGGGTGAGGTCAGCATCTCTCCCTTGATAAAGAATCCCAAAATGGCTTGGGACCTCAAAGATCATCCCATTCCAGGCTCTCACCATGGGCAGGAGCACCTTCCACTAGACCAGGTTATTCCAAGTCCCATCCCTTGAACATTTCCAGGGATGGGGCATCCAAAAATTTTAGAGATGAGGCACCTTCAGAAAAAAATGTTTTAACAGGAGAGGTGAGAAGATTCCAAACAGGAGGAGCAGGGCAATGCTCAGCCTGCAACATGCACCATCTGTGAGCTCTCACTGAGCTGAAGCCTTCCTTCTGCCTTCCTCCTTTCTGCTGACTTCCTTCCCAGCTCAGGCAGTGGCCTCTGGAAAGAAAAGCCTGGACAAGAGCAGTACAGAGTCATGAACTGCACAAACACAAGTCTGGCCAAACCAAGGACTAGGCCCTGGTTTGCAGCAGCAATTATGGATTTCCTGAGGATTTGGTCAGCTTTGGAAGGCCATGAGTCCACCTCCTCAGGCTCTGCCAGCCAAATTCTGCTTCTTAATCACTGCTGTGCTGTCCGTGGGCAGCTCCCAAAGCCGCCCTGCTGTCTGGTGCCATGTCCCATGCCAGCCATGACTAAATGACAACCTTCTCGCTGGCATTTCCATTCCAGCCCCAGTCAGCAGTTCCCTGGCTGGCCAGGCTCCCAGCTGGCCAGTCCTGTGCACATCCTGCACGTCAGCTGGGCCCAGAGCTCTGTGCCCACACATTTCCATCGTGCCCACAGCTGGAAAGCACATTCCCAGAGAAACCAGGAGGGCAGGAAAGCAGCTCAGCCTCAGCTTCCAAGCTGGAGAGCAGCGATAAAGCTGAAGTGCAGTAGCACGGTTTGTTCATTTCTGCAGAGTTCTTTGGTCTGGCCTCCTAAAAGCTCATAATGAAAAAGGAAAGGAAAGTTTTCTTGGGCTAAATGTAGAAGTTGTATAGATATGTCTGGCTAAGGTGGCTTGGGATAATGCAATGATGTTGAGCTGTTCTGGGCACTCTGAGGGTTCCCAGGGTAACCAAGGAACTCTGGCTGTACCTGTGAGCCCTCGGGAACACAGCACAGCTCTGGGCATCACAGTGCTGGTGGAATGTGACTGTCACCAGCCCCAGAGCCCCACAAAAGGCCCCTCAGACACAGATCAGGGCTTTACACCTCATGGCAACACCTGTGACCATCTGCACAGAGCCTGTCTGTGCTGCTCACCCTGAACAGCAGCAACAGACAGGGACACCTGGCCTTGCCTCTTGTAGCTTTGTTAATCCAGGATTTGTGGCCATTTAAAATGAAATTGAGTTGTTCCATGTTCCATGTTCAGAGCACAAGGTGCCAGACCTGAACCCAGTGCAGCCTGACCTCTTTGGCTGCAATTGCTACATGTGCATTTATAAATTAGTCTGCAATTCACTACTTAATTATTTTATTTCCTTCCTTCTGTCCATTATCACTTTCACCTCACACATGATACTGCTCTTCATTCACTCATGGAGGGCAATGGATTTTGCTGTCTCTTCTCAAAACCACACAGCTTTTCCATCTCAGAACAGCACATGGACACTTGTGCTGTACCTGCTCCAGGAATGCACAGAATTCCAGTTTTCTGCTTAGACACAAGGGCTACCCTCTGTGGCCTGAACATATATTGCACAACAAAGCAAAGCTGGTGAGATGACTTCAGCCTGGCTTGAAACAATCCCAGATCCTCACATCACTCCTGCCTGCACAGATAAGGGCAGATCGTGTGTTCCCTTGAAGGAAGTCATCTTGGACAGGCAGAGCTTCACAGAATTCGCGGAATTATCAAACTTCTACCTTAGACCTTTCATTGTTGAGAGCTGCAAACACCTCCTTCAGCTCTGTTATCACAGAACAGAATCATAGGATATCTGAAGCTGGGACAGACCCATGAGGATCCCAGTCCAAATTCCTGCTCCTCACAGGACTGTCTCAACTAAACCGTATGGATAAGAGCATTGAGCTCCGACAGGATCAGTACTGCTGACACATGAAAGAAATCTTGGATTTGGGATTAGATATTAAGGTGAACCCCTTTTTTTCACTGCAGTTGACAAGGGAGATTTTTGTTCCACAATTGTAGCGAAACATTTTAGACCCAGAGCACAGCAGGGAGGTAACTGTAGCACAGAAGTTGTGATTTCAAGAACAAATAGTCCCAGAATTTAACAGAAACTTTGGGAAAGGGTTTCAGGTATGAGTGACTGAACCTCAAGTCCTGCTGCCAGTGAAACCAAGTGGAGCTGACTCAGTCTTGAGGGGAGATGGTGTTTCACCTTCAGGATGGAAAGAGTAACCGACTCCAGTTCAGGAAAAGGATGTTCAACCACCTGAAGATTAAGATGGATTTGAACATTCCCCCTGTTCAGCACAAACGCAGCTGTTTGAGAAGTCAGATCATGAAAGGAAATACAAAATTCAGTTCTCATCTGAAGCTCCTACGGAGTCTGTTCTTTCCAAGACCCACTTAGAAAAAACGTCTCTAAGCAACAGAGAAGTGATTCAACTCCAGTTAAAATAAATTGAAGTGTCACTTTCTGCACCCAGTTTACATTGGATTGGACCTTCATCTGAGTAGCCAAGTGGCCCAAACCTACACTTGCAGAATCACAGAATAACTGAGGTTGGAAAAGGCTTCCAAGATCATCGAGTCCAAGCTGTGCCCAATCCCCACCTTGTCCCCAGCCCAGAGCACTGAGTGCCACCTCCAGGGCTCCCTTTGACACCTCCAGAGTTGGGGACTTCAAACCTCCCTGGGCAGCCCCTGCCAATGCCTGACCACCCTTTCCATGGAGAAATTCCTTCTGATGTCCACCCTGAGCCTCCCCTGGCACAGCTTGAGGCCATTTCCCTTGTCCCATAGCTGGTTGCCTGGGAGAAGAGCCCGACCTCCACCTTGAAAACCTCTCTCTGGTTTAAGGAACAAATTTTTAACTCCCACATGTGTTAAACTAAATCAGAGCTATTGAATAGAATTGCAGGGCTGAAGAACAGCTCTATATTTGGAAAGCTCCTGCAATGCAGATAAATAATTTTTCCAAAATGAGAGGGGGACTGGGCAGACAGCAAGAAGTTTGACAGAGACCTTTTGTGGAAGGGCAGTCATTTATCTCTATTCTCTCTCCAGAGCTGCAGGAGGAACAACAATCACTAAGATTTATAAGTGGCCATAAATACACTTAGCACCATTCCACTCCTAAGGCAGCCCAGAAGG
The DNA here is from genome assembly GCA_036630365.1 of Acanthiza pusilla. Taxonomy (NCBI): domain Eukaryota; kingdom Metazoa; phylum Chordata; class Aves; order Passeriformes; family Acanthizidae; genus Acanthiza; species Acanthiza pusilla. The sequence continues at coordinate 8,459,982 of JAXCHO010000028.1, read as the reverse complement.
ACCACTCAGATTTGAGACTTTCCAAAGCAAGCTCAGAAACCCACACAAAAGAGCCCCAAACATGCAACAGCTCAGACACACTTGAAACTTGCTTATTCTAACCTGCTGCCTCTGTGATAACATTAAACTCCCCAACAGCTTCATTTCAAAGCTTTCTGGAGGGGCTCTCTTCCCCCCATCGCTTTTTGCTTTTTTCCTTGGCTAATGGCCAAGGTTTCAAGGACAGCACTGATGGAACATTAACTGAAGTGAAAACAAATTGGCCCTGAACAAAGGCGCCCTCACATTCTGTCTTCCCCAGTGGGAAGGAGCCAAGGTTTCCTATTTCTTTAGTGACTTCTAGGTTATGAAGCTCTCACTACAAAACAAAATTTCTTTCAACAATACCCAACTGCTTCCACCAGCTCTGGTCACAGGAGCTCATCCCAGCCCTGCCTTCCAGCCCAGCTTCTCTTCTGGTCCACACTGATTTTCCTCATGTCTGCTGTTCAGTTTCTCCAGCTTTAAGGTTATGCACTGCTCAGGTTCTGCTCCTATTCCAGGATTTCCGTGTTTCATGTCCAGCTGTCCACTGGCCAGCAGACCCCACAATCAGCAAAAACCACACAGCTTAGAATCCCAAAAAGTCTTGAGCTGAGACTCACAAAGATCACCCAGAGCAGCCCTGGCCCTGCACAGACACCCCAACAATGCCACCCTGTCCATCCCTGGCAGCGCTGTCCAAACGCTCCTGGAGCTGTGGCAGCCTCGGGGCTGTGCCCATTCCCTGGGGAGCCTGGGCAGTGCCCAGCACCCTCTGGACTGTGGCCTGCATCACAAAATTGGGCTTTCAGAGATGCTCAGCACTTACAGCTCCTCTTGTAGCTGGGAAAAGTTGAAGACAAAAGGGCAAAGAATAACCAGGTTTGTAAACACACAATCAGCGATGGATTTAAGCCATGAAACAACTTGAATTTAAACTATGAAAGAACTGAGAGGATACAACTTCATACCATTCTCTGAGGGTCAGTATCACAGTGGTTTAGTTCCCTAGCAAATATATGCATGACAAAATATCAAAGGGCTTCTTCATATATAGGATTGAAGATATCAATAAACCTCAGCATTTCTGTTGACAACAACAGGCACTCTGTGCTCTTCTCACTGAGAAAGTGTTACTGGAGTTCTCTAAGAGCTTTCCCAGGGTTGTTTTTAGGAAACAAAACTAATCTAACTTTAGTTTAGCCACTAATTCCATTGTCCTAGAAAGAAGTAGCGCTAGTAGTGAATTACTGCTTTTATCTGGGGACTTGTCTGGATCAATTTTCTCTTCAAACACAACTTGTGAAGCACAAAAAACTGCCACTTCCACTTAAGTACCACTTAAGTCTTCTAATAATATTGTGACAGGGGTTTTGTGTGCCCAGAAAAACAGACAAATAAACCCATGAGCTGCAAGGGAAGAATTCAGAGCAGCCGAGCTGACTGAAGCACAGCCTGCAGCACTCCCCAAATGGACCTGAGCTTATTAATGCTGGGCTCAGCTCTTTGCTGGTGCAATCCAGACATGGAGGAAGAACTCAGGTGTAGATAAATCAGGTTAATTCCTCAAGGAAGAGATTCTCTGCAAATGTATGCAGTGGTCACACAGCAAAATAGACCCCACTAGGAGAAGTTTACCTCATTAAATGGGGGATTCTGTCACCTCACCAGCTGCTCATCTAGACAAGCTGCTGATTTTCTAGACAAGCCTTTTGGCTTGGTCAGTCAAGCCAAGGAGTCGGAGAACACTCGATAGAGACAAAGCTGGCCAGACAAGGCCTCCCTCATGGTCAAACAATGCTGTTCCACCAGTAAAAAAAAATCTTTCATTTTTCATGAGAGTAATTGTTTTCAGGGTCGATATTTATTTACATAATTCTATGAAGATTCTTTTCAGGAAATCTCCATTTTACCTCTTAAAAAAATTGCTTCTGCTCCTGTATATCCTCTTCTCCTCCCACCTTCAGTTTGTTTTCCCTCCCAAGTCTCCCCAAAATCAAGCCCATGGACCTGCATCTATTAATGCTGGGCTCAGCTCTTTGCTGGTGCAATCCAGACATGGAGCAAGAACTCAGGTGTAGATAAATCAGGTTAATTCCTCAAGGAAGAGATTCTCTGCAAATGTATGGAGTGGTCACACAGCAAAATACACCCCACTAGGAGAAGTTTAACTCACTAAATGGGGGATTCTCTCACCTCACCCAGCTGCTCATCAGCTGTGGGTGATTTTCTAGACAAGCCTTTTGGCTTGGTCAGTCAAGCCAAGGAGTGGGAGAACACTTTGGATAGAGAGACAAAGCTGACAAAATGTCATGGGTTTGAGATAAGACCACTGATAAAGAGGACGCACGACAGACAGGGCAAAAGCAGGCGGAAGACTTAAAGTTGCAAAAAAGGTGATTTATTAATCTAACAGAGTCGGAGGATAAATCAGAGGCAAAAATAAGCTCTCAAAACACTATGTTTTCACTGACCCCCCTTCCCTCTTAAGGCACTGCTTCCCAGCTCACCCCCTCCCTCCTTTCCAACTAACCAACAACTCCCGGGCAGGGGCAGGGTGTGGGGTTTTTTTTAAGTCAGTCTATCACAATTCCTTTACTGCAGACACTGTTTCTCTATTCGCCCCCTCTCTCCATTCAATTAACAGATCCTGGCCAGGGCAAGGTATGTGGGTTTTTTTAGTCAGTCCAATGCCACAATTCTTCTGCTACAAACGCTGTTTCTCTACTCACCCCCTCCCTATTAAGGCCATTCATCAGCTCACCCCCTCCCTCCTTCCTTCTAACCAACAGCTCTGGGGTGGGGGCAGGGTATGGGGTTTTCCTTTGGTCAGGGTCAATCCATCAGGGAGAAGAGTCCTCTACTTAGCCATGGGGTCCCTCCCACGAGAGACAGTCCTCTGGGAACTTCTTTGGCGTGGGTCCAATCTCACGAGCAGCACCCGCCCGATTGCTGCTGTCCGAGATTCTTCTGTCCAGGCTGCAGAATTCCAAGCCGAGGCCAGGCTGTTTCCATCCCGGGAGCAAGGCCTCTCTCTCTCCTGCAAGGCCTTTGCAACTCTCAGTCTCTGGGACTTCCACTGGATCACAGCTTCCTGCAGGCATCACCTGCTCCTCTGGCGTGGGCACCTCCCCACAGGCTATGGGGGGTTCTCTGCACCCCCTGGACCCCATGGGCTGCAGGGGGACCACCTGCTTCCCCATGGTCTGTACCTCATGGACCCCATGGGCTGCAGGGGGACCACCTGCTCCCCCATGGTCTTCACCACGGCTGGCAGAAGGTTTCAGCTCCGGCGCCTAGAGCGTCTCCTCCCCCACTTCCTCCACTGACCTTGGGGCCTCCATGTTGTTCTCCCTCACATATTTTCACCTCCTCCTCCTCCTTCCCTGACTAAAAAGAAGTGCATGCACACATTGTTTTGATTTCTTCTTAAATATGTTTTCACAGAGGCGTAACTAACATCTCTAATTGGCCCAAGTTTGGCCAGCAGCATGTCCATCATCTTCAGAGCCATCAGAGACTGGCTCTGCTGGACATGGTGGAGAAATTTCCAGAATCTTTACTCAGGACATGCAAGAGCCATCTTTGTGCCCCACCCTGCTCACTGGCAAAAACTGGGCCAGGCAAAACTACCACACCAGACAAGGCCTCCCTCATGGTCAAACAATGCTGTTCCACCAGTTAAAAAAAATCTTTTATTTTTCATGAGAGTAATTGTTTTCAGGGTCGATATTTATTTACATAATTCCATGAAGATTCTTTTCAGGAAATCTCCATTTTACCTCTTAAAAATTGTTTCTGCTCCTGTATATCCTCTTCCCCTCCCACCTTCAGTTTGTTTTCCCTCCCAAGTCTCCTATTTCCTTCTCTGCTAATAAAATACACAAGAAAAGACAGAGCAGCTTGTGACTTTGCCAAACTTTCCAACACTTGAGTTCCATGATGGTCCAAAATGAAAGAGAATATTTTTCAACCTAAAAATCCTTGGAGAAATGCCTTTCCAAGGCCAGAATCAGCAGTCCTGGTTGTGCCAAGCAAGGTAACAAGAGGCACACAGCAGGCACTTCCCCCAGCCACCCCATGGTCAGCTCTGTGCCCAAAGAGGGGGTGAGGTTTTCCATGCACATCCAGCACCCTGGCAGGGCAGGAACCTGAGCCAGGCTGCTTCAAAGGGAAGAATCAGCCCTTGGAGAAGGTGATTGTGATGCCTGATGATTTTTGCCTTTTCTTTTATATACCCTTTAATACATTTTCATGCCGTTTTTCTATTTGCTGTACCATTTATACACTCTTTGTACCCTAGCCTACATGCTTGTAATTTTTGTAGTTGGATATTCTGGCTTAGTTTTGGGGTCTTGCAAGGCAGAAAGACCAAACATCCACAGCAGGAGGACAGAGAGGTTTATGGCATCAAAAACTCGAGGTTTCAACCTTGGTTGAAAGCTTCTCTCTGGAACAGATTTTGTAAATTGGCTCTAGCCTCATTTAGATAAATCATCTGGGGTGGGGTGGGGAGGGAGGTGATTGGGATAGGGGAACAATTACTTCATTTATTAAGTTTCTTATTGGGGGATTTTAGGTAGATATGCTAATTTGCAAGGTCCATGAAGTTGTACACACTTTATATGGGTGTGCATCTGGGTGTGTTCCACTTTTGAAAATCTGTGCACCTAAAATCCTATTAAACACCAAGGTAAACCCTTTTACCCCTTTTTAACTGTGTCTGCATCGTATTTTTCCCAGCCAAAAGGCAACAACTGGCAGGGCAGTGCTCAAGAAGAGATGCAGAAGGAGATGGATGAACTCCTTTTCTGATGCTCCCCATGGGGGCACCCCTCGTGCTGCTCCCACCCTCAGGACAGGCTGTTCCCTGCCCTTCTCTGCTCAGGGTGCCGTGGCCAAGGTTGCTCAAGTATCCTGGAGGATGATGCTGGAAGGAGAAGGAGGGAGGGCAGGATGACTTATGAATAGAGCTATTCACCACAGCCCACCGTGGGCATTCTGTGCAGCCTGGAGCAGCAGCCAGGCTCTCCAACCCAACCGCAGATGGAGCCTCTGCCAAAAGAGATGCTGAGAAAGGGGAAAAAAGCCCTCCTGGCTGATTTGTGTTTAATCAAAGTCAGCCACTGCCAAGCCTCACACCATGCAGGGACTTCAGCTGCCTCTGTTTTGAACAGTAGACTTTGCTGTTGATAACTAGACCTGGATTTTTATTTTACCATGCTAAAAGAAAAGGAGCCCAAAGCCATCCAGAAGCATTTGCAGATCGATGCCAAGCTGTGGGAGTTGCTGTGGACAATTCTATTTTTAATTCAGGATGTCAATCTGTTCTATGGTTTGAGAGCTGAAGCCAAACAAGACAGTACAGTAATGTCAGGGTGCCTGAAATTTAAAGGGCAATGAACCCAGAAGCATTTCTATAAAGCCTGAGATGTTTATCAAGAACAGTTTGAGCCCAAAGGATTTTTATTTCAGTTGAGGAATAAGCCATAAAGTAATTAAGTGATTTGTACCACTCAAACCCTTCACTAGACATCAAGAGCCAGGAAAGGAGATGGCCCAAGCACTCAGATCCTTCACCTCTTTCATGACTGAGCAGCACCCCTGAAAGACATCTTGTTCCTTGAATGGTGCCTATTCTCCCCAGAATTTCTACATTTGTCACCAAAGTCAGATTCTTTTGAGCCTTCAAGAGCTGAAAGTTGGGCTGTTTGTGAGATGTGAACAACTGTGCTATAAAATTCTTTCGGGATTGTGAGACATCTGCTGCCTTGCATGAGCTCAGATACCACAAGAATGATTTATAAATGTCATTTGCCTAAAATAATGGATTAATCAGGCTATTTCAAGGGGAGATATGGACAGTGCCAAAATGCCAAATTCTTTTCCTACAGAAAAGCCCCTGCAGAGCTGGGAGTTCCTGTCACAGCCCGGGAGCATCTCAGATGTAGCTTGCCTGGAAGATCTTGCCATAAAGTACTATAATTATATTTTGTAAAATTCAGACTTAAAAATTCAGATAAATTCTCATTTGAAATATCTGGTTAGCTCAGGTTAGCACAAGTGACTGGAGGGTGATCTAACCAGTGTTGTTCCAATTGCCTATTTATTGTGTTTCAATACAGCAAGTTATTAAAAATCACTGGCAGCAAACAAAAATTGTTGCCTAATAATTGAGATATGTCCTACCTGCACACCAGAGTGGTCCATATAGAACTGTCGAAGGTCCTAAGCCCTTTTAGGGTGCCCAACTTAACTCTGAAGCTCTTTAAAAGATTTCAAAGAGCTTGAGAGCAAACGTCAACATTGGAAACAACAACTTGATGCACTTTAGCAACTCCATGATTTCCAGTTGTGTTGCTACCACTTCACTTTGATCCTGATTCTGCAGGAAAACCCAGAACCAGAGCTCCAGACCAGCAATTTCAATTTCAGCTGCATTTTTGTGTTAATAAGAAAGTTAAACTTGGACAGCACAAGCATGTGCTAAAGAAGTGGAAATCCCATGCTATTCCCTATTATATCCCATGGCATAGCCCCTGGATGCAGTCAGGAGCATTTGAAGGAGCATTTGAAGGAACTCACAAAGATCTACAGGACTGGAAGATGCTCAATTTCCATCCCTAGATGGGGGATTTTTTACAACAGGCTTCTGCCAAGGAACTTCCCTCTTAAGACAAAAAGCCGTGAGGGAAAAACTCTCCAGAGGTTTCCTTGTGAGGATCTGGGTATAGGAAATGACTCCAGGAGCAGACAGAAGCTCCCACTCTGGAGGTTTTCTGATGGCAATCAGCTTCCAGCACAGCAGCCAGAGGTCACTGAGCAGCTCAGATCCTTGGAGCTGCTCTGAGCTGAGCCCCAGCCCCAGTGCTCCAGGGCACAGAGCTCTAATTAGCACAGCCCAGATGGACCCGGGCCTCCCATCAGATGGTTCATGACCCAGAACACAAACAGCTTGAGCAAAGTACTAATTCCACTTCAAAAGGCAAGGCCTTTAATGAATTTATACAAGCCTTGGGGCTAGAATTACCATCCAAATATTGCTGGTCTTAAAATAAAAGGAGGAAGTGAAGGAGGGAGGAGGTAGAAGTAGGGTAAATCATAGCCTGGAGCACTGGCACCAGACTTACACTTGGTCTGGTGGTGGGGACAGTGAGGAAATGGGGGAGAAATGCAGGACTGCTGTAAAACCTCACTGCAGCTTCACCAGGAGTGCAATACTGCAGCACCGCAGGAGACTGGAGCTGTCAAAAACAGGAGTGGGGCTTTCGAATGGTTCAATACAATGACACAGCTGAGAAAATGCCTTTCCATGGGCTTTTGCTCATGGAGTGAAAGGCAAAGCAGCTTTGCAGGTGAAGCTCAGAGAAGAGTCCAGGGCGGAAGAGCTGCCCAAGGGGATTGGCTGGGGCTCTGTCACAGGAGTAGAGCTATTCACCACAGCTATTCACCAAAGCCTGGAGCTGCCTGCTGCCAAGGTCAGCCCAGCAGAGGTGTTCAACTGGGAGGCAGCAGGGTCAGCACCAGTTGTGCATGGATGAGGAAAAAGGAGGAGCACAGGGGAGAACCAAGATCTGCTCTCTGCCTGCTCTGCCACTGCCCTGATATCTCATATATAGGCAAATTCTGATCTTAGAATCACAGGATCACTGAGGTTGGAAAAGACCTCCAAGGCCATCGAGTCCAAGCTGTGCCTTGTCCCCAGCGCAGAGCTCTGAGTGCCACGTCCAAGCCATCCCTGGACACCTCCAGGGATGGGGTCTCCAAACCTCCCTGGACATCCCCTTCCCAGGCCTGACCACCCTTTCCATGAGGAAATTCCTCCTGATGTCCAACCTGAACTTCCTCTGGCTAAGCTTGAGGCCATTTCCCCTTGTCCCATAACATCTTCCTGGGAGCAGAGCCCAACCTCTCCCAGGCTGCCCCTCCTGTCAAGGAGCTGTGAAGAGCCAGAAGGTCCCCCCTGAACCTCCTTTTCTCCAGCCCTACGATCCCAGGCAGGCAGAACAGGCCAAATACTTCATGAAGGCGATGAAAATTGAACCCCAAATCCTGGGAATGGCAAGACCACTGCAGGCGGAGTAAAGGATTAAATAAAAGCAGACATTTTCAAACAACTCCTAGGACTTACTGAGTAGGAAATTTTAACATCAGTCTTCTGGGATGCTTGAGCTGGCCCTCAGTAGATGGCAGGTTTAGAGCCCATCTGTCCATAAAAATGTTTCTTCCCAATAGTCCTCAGGAATGTTTGCCTTGTAAGGTAAAGGAAAGCAGGAGAAAACAGCTGGTAGATGGAACAGATTAATTGCTCTCAGAAGGCTCTGAATTGTTTGCATGGAAAGTCTAGGGGCAGCATGGGTAACAAGGTGCTGAGGAGAGAGCTGGTGGTGAGGCTGATTTCACAGGACTTTGGCACTCAGGAGATAAAAAATCCTAAATTCCATCCAGATATAGAAGGAACTTCATTATCTAGTCTTCTCCAGGACAGTGCTAAGATGGGCTGCTGGTGAATGCATCTCTTTTTCTTTCTTATTTACATCATGCTTTATTCCTACCTCGTTTTAAAGAAAATCTTCCTTAAATTCCTATTCTATGATTGCCTGGCTTGCCTTCCTGTTCATGGGAGAGTACAAAGTTGTGTCCACAACACATTCAGTGATCTCTGCAAGGTCATGAAGAGTCCATCCATTACTCTGCCCCAGCAAATTGCATCTACAATATCAGCTTCACTTTCTTACTATCAACCCAAATTTGGCCCCAAACCACAGGGATCACCCCCAGTTCCATTTCTGTTAATTCTTTACACAGTCCCTATAAATGCAGGCCTTGCAAATCACTGTAATGGATGTGTTGCAACTATTCAGTGCTCGTATCAGTTTCACCAGCAGAAAACTGAGCTGGAGAACAAGATGGAAACGCATAATCCCATCGAAAATACACACAAAAATAATCACTTGAAGTCATTTTAAGTCCCATGCAACAGCCACACTTTCTCCAAGCTCAAAGGCAACCATATTGAATCCTTTTTGACTGCTCAGGGGCCTAAAATCAGCCACGTGCTCAAAGCTGGTGGTAAGAGACACCCCAAAATATTTCATCCTTTTCATTTTCTTAAACAGCATTGAAAAAATGTACAATTTCCTCTCAGTTAGGCACCAAGCAACTTTTCCTGCTGGAAAAGTCTCACCATTCCCAGATCAGGAGCAACCCACAGGCTGCTCCCAGCATGGGCATCACACCCACCACAAACAGGATTGACTGCCCAGGGTGGGCACTGCACAATTTCAACACTTGCACCCAATCACAAAAGATCTGCAGGGGACAGAAACTAGGAATTTTCTTTCAAGACATTATTGCACTCTGCATCCGATCAACACCCCATGGCCTGAAATAACTCACAAAGCTGGCTGACTCAGAAAATAAGTTTTCTAAAAAAGCCCTTTATAGAAGCCCATGCCTTTGTCAGGCTCTTCCTGGTTGCAGTGCACATCTCCCAGGACTGCTCTTTATGAAGACAAAAGCAAATCTAATGCTGGCAGGAATCCCACCCAGCCTGGATCTGTCCAAATCATCAGCTATGTTTTTGATTTAGCTGCAGTTTAGACAGCCAACTCCAACATTCTGAACAAGGCAGGGTTGTTTTAGAGATGCTCGGCAAGCAGAGGGAGAGAAAGACAAAGCATTCAGAAGCAAGGGCAGCGTGGTCGGGGAAGGCTCCCGGGATGTCGATGGAAAAAGAAAATGTTTGGTGTCTTCAGCCCTCACAGATCCGAAACTACTTGGGAAGGTGGGGAAATGAACAGAGCTCTTCCTGTAAAGCTGGGGGATTTTTTTCTGTTCTTATTTTGGAACAGCATTCATCTTTGTATTTGTCCTTGAAACTGCGCAAGACCTCTTTGATCAGTAGTTTCTCTTTGCTTTGTCTCCTTTAGCATTGTCAAATGCTGTCTTTTATTCATAAAACTCTGCTTATTTCTACAAGAGCATGCAAGGGGCTCACAGGTCCCTATGAGCACAGGAAAAGAGGTGGTGTGGAAGCCTAAAGGAAATGGGAAGAAAAATTCACCTATGGAAGAATGAGGAGGTGAGTGCTACATGTGGATGTTTTGGACTCACCAAAGCTCAGATCTCATCTTCTTTGAAAAGGTTGAAAATTCACATTAAGACCAAAGATTAGTGAAATAATTTGCTTTAAAAGGCACCGGGAAAACATTGCTCTGAGTTTATTTTCCTTCTAGATTATATCATTATGTGTAAAGCACAGGAGAAGACTCACACTGCTTGCAAAGTCTGATGATAATGTCAGATGTGAAAGAATGGCAGCATTGCAAAGAATAGGGCGAGAAAGAGCAGTGGAATCATGGAATGGTTTGGGCTGGAAGAAGCCTTAAAGCCTATCCAGTGCCACCCCTGCCATGGCAGGGACACCTCCCACTGTCCCAGGCTGCTCCAAGCCCTGTCCAGCCTGGCCTTGGACACTGCCAGGGATCCAGGGGCAGCCACAGCTTCCCTGGGCAGCAACATTTTGCACTCACACAGGTGAGCAATCAAGTAGGGTCTCAAAAGATGATAAGAGCTCTCAATCAATTTTAGAAGGGACTAAAAACCTAAAGCAGAGAACTGGGTTTGTGAGGGAGGAAAATCACACCTGAGAGAACAGCTGGAGCTGTGCCAGGGCAGCTCAGGCTGGAGATCAGGGAAAGGTTCTTCCCCAGAGGGTGCTGGGCACTGCCCAGGCTCCCCAGGGAATGGGCACGGCCCCGAGGCTGCCACAGCTCCAGGAGCGTTTGGACAGCGCTGCCAGGGATGGACAGGGTGGCATTGTTGGGGTGTCTGTGCAGGGCCAGCCCTGACCAAGGGACTGAACTGGAAATCCCCAAAGCTCCAACCATCAGCACAGACCACCCCTAAAACGGCAAGAGATGCACAGATGACAGCAGTGATTTAGCTGCCCAGGCCCTGCAGAGGAGTTACCAACACTCATCACGAAGTGATGAATATGAAATATTCCTGTTTTTTTCCGGAAAGCATTAAGGACTGGCCATGTAATGAAACACAGACGTTCCTAGATTTTATCTTACTGCCTTCTCTTCAGTGATCAGTTCCATTTTACAGCATAGAAATAACCTAAATGCACCAACAACTTCATTAAATTTAGGACCTGGAGCAGAGTTTCAGCCACTCTAAAAAGGGTTTTAACAAGGAAGATTTTCTTTTTAAGAAACTCTTCTAAAGTTGGTCTTAATATTTATTTGTTTTAGTAACAGGAAAAGGAGCCAGATGCATGATTTCAACCCAGAGAACTCAGAGTTTTGGGCCATTTCTGAAGTGAAGCAATGGTCCATCCAGCACTATCAGCCCCAACTGATCTGTGATTAAATCAGGCATCCTCCCCTGGACCCAGCACCCTTTTTAAGCAATGGGCTCTGTTTCAGCTCAACCCCGAGCACAAATAAAGCAAGTTTATAAAAGCTGAAAGATCTGATATCTGCTCAGCTCTGTTAGCCAGGGTACCCTTTAATGAGCTGTTAGTGCCCAGGCAAACATCACCCAAAATCTGTGTGTGCAGCGCTGCTGCCCCTCCTGAGCACTGCTCACAAACCTGCCTGCAACGCCACCTTCTGATCCCTGAGCCAAGCAAAAGCAGGATTTGCTGATAGGATAGACATCCATTTCCCATTTTCATCCCGATTTCCTTACTCCCAAGTATCTATCCTCTCATACGGTTGTCACAGCAGCACAGCTGCCTTTGGGAGCTCTTACAGCTGAGTTTTACAAGCCAGTGTTGCCCAAAAAAACTATTTGCCCATGTAATTTGTACCATGATAACTCTACAGAAGGTAAAAGTTTGACCTTCACGCTGTTCATTCCTGTCTAATTCCCTTGGTCTCCAAAACGCACAAAACCTTCCACACCAAAGGCTCCTCCAGGCACAGGGCAAACAGCACCGCCCTGGGAGCTCTTCACTGGAATGCAGCATCCTGTGAAGGTATTCAGGGATTCCTTTGCCAGGATCCCACCTGAAAATTCCAGATTTAAAAAGGAAATTAATTGAAGGGGCTGGGCAGGAGAAGGAAAATCCTATCAAGTTTTTATGCTCCTCAAGCCAGGTGCAAGCAGACCTGGAAGATTAAAGGTGCACAGGAGCTGATTGGGACCAATCCAGCAATTCCAGAGTGCCCCAGACCCTAAAAGGACTGACACAGGAGATACCAGTAAAGCCTCAGGGCTTTCCAGTAGTTTAGCCTTTCAGACTAACCTGGGTGTTGGCCTTTTGGAAAACTTCTCCACTGTTCTGGCACAAAGTTTTACAGGGTTTTCCAGAAATGACTTGCTTTGTTTGAAAAATCCTCAGTCAGCCCAAACAAAGTAACTGGAAGCAACATCTTCTTTGTGCAAAGTGATGAGTCAGCCACTGGATTTCGATACTCAAAAATATTGAGTTTGGTGAGAGCTTCTTGAATTTAACACCCGGGTGTGTTCAGAGGAGAAGCATTTTTCAAGAAGAGTGAGTTTGCCAGCCATGAGTGATTGGGCACTGCTGGAGCTGATGAAATATTGTCCATCGAGTCAGGCAGATAAGCAAAGGCAGGAGGGTCTCACGAAAGGGACCCCAAGGAAAATAAAAGAGGTGAAATAAAAAAATCTCCACCTCACTCACGAGTGAGGCCACAAGCACTGAAGGGACAAAAGGCAAGGCCTTATAGCATTCCTCCCCAATATTCTCTGAAATCCAAACTCAGGAATTCCCCATGTTTGACTCTGCTGTTCTGTGAGCCAGCTGCACAGGCTGCTCCCTGCACCTCATACCTAACCTGAGCTCACACTGCTGCTGAATTATCACGGCTTCTGTTCTGGAAACAAGCTGTTTACAAGGGCAATAATGTTTGTAAACATTTGGATTTCCACAGAACTATTTTTACTCTCACTCTGCAGCTCCTCAGAATCCAGAGAAGATGTGTTTGCATACAGTCCTACCCCTCCTTGCAGGTTATTCCCATAAATTGCACACTTTAGAAAATATTTTTCTTGACGTTTTCTATGTAAAACCGAACTAAGATTAAACAGCTTGTTTTTCCCTTTAATTGAAGTTTACTTTCTGGTGCTTCACACACATCAGTATTTCCTTCAGCCCCTCAGAGCAGCATGAAGAATTACTAATTCTGACATGAGGAGTCACGAGTCTCTTATTTACACTGAGGCACACACACGTCACTCATTTTCAGCTCTCTGGTAAAAAAAGAGAAACCAAAAAAGGCCCATTGAATAAACAAAGTGTCCAGTAGCATAAATATTTCGCCTCCAGGGCTTCAAAATGTTTGACTGTGAGATAAGAAGCAGCTGTTCCTGCTTTCCACAGCCTTCACAGGGAGCAAGAGATGTGGATCTTCAGAGCTGGTGCTGTTTCTCTCACAGCCTGGAAATGTTCCACTCGCACAGAGGATGGTCCTCTATTCCTTCCCTGCTCAGGCATCACCAACCACAGTTTCAGGCATAAAAATGCAATTTTTAGGTGTACCCATGTCACCAAAACTGTGGGAAAAACAAAAACCCTCCAACAACATTTTTAATGTTCGAGAGTCAAGGCATTAGTTTATCATCTGGCCAGGATGTTGTTCTGGCCAGTGTGTGCCACAGAAATCATCTCATCCACACACAGCCCAGGTGCGCTGAGAGAATCATTCCATGATGCACAGATTTTACAGGATTTTCCCCAAATTTTATACAGTCAAACCCACAGAGATGCATTGTTTCAAAGTTCATTGGTCCAGAGTTGAGCAACCCTCAGTGTTCAGTTTCCATTGGATCCGAATCCGCTCCTCTCTGATGTAAATTAGATCTTCATTTTTTAATTTTCTCATCAGTCCTTTCTGGGCGAGATGTCTTCAGCTGTGTCAGAGGTGCTCTGGGGTGGATGTTTGGAGATGGCCACCAATGTTCTGTTCATGTTCACTGATGGCCTTTATCTCTCTGGGGATCTTTGGGCTGCTCCAGCCTGTTGATGTGTTGAGTTCATCAGACCTCACCTGGCAGAGCAATGCCCTGGAAAGAAACTTAAAATTCCTTTCCCTGGGGTAAAGACAAACAAAGCCTTTGACTAAAGTTATACAAATTTTTTAAACTGGTATCTTTTCCAACACCCATACTGAGACACACCAGGTTTTTTGACCTCTAAGGATCAGCGTTCCGAATGACTTCACTACAGGGATAAGTTACTCTTCCCTATGCCAAATAAACCAGATTTAATGAAATATGAGTAACACGCAAGTTTAACAACTGGCACAAGATTTAAGGGCAGCAAGGGAATCCACAAGATAATGCAGCAGTTCTTTGCACAACTCCCACCATTCCAAAAAAAAGTGAACAGTTCAGGGAAGAGCAGGATAACATCCCTAAAAACCAGCACTGTTCTCATGGCCAGTGCAAATGCCATGAGCAGAAATAAATTACACTCCTTCTTCTCTCAAAATTAATTTCTCACCGGGAAAATATTCTGAAGACTTAAAAGAAGCTTTGCTCATTTTAATGCATCTCTTCTGCCTGATCCTGAACTGCTGATGGGGAGCCTTTCCCAAAGGCAGACAAGTTTTACTCAGCTCTGTTGGAAATAACTTCAGCTATCTCCTCCCTGCCACAGCCATGTCATTTAGTCTGGGGCTGTGACAGCAGAGACCTTGGAGCTCCATCTGGTAATTTTAACCAGATATTTCATGACTAAGTTCATTTTGTCCCAGGACAGACACACAGGCTGAATTTTTATTACGGATTCATCTAGAAAGTGTGACCTAGCCCGGGGCATTTGGGTCACAGCAGCAGGGATGTAGCCTGGCAAATAAATGATAAAATAGTTCTGGAGAACCAATCCTGCCTCTTCAGACAGCAGCCACTCCGCCAGAGTGCTCATCTCCAGCTCAGGAGAAGTGATCATGGTTTGCCGTGGTGTTGAAGTTACCCAGTGAACTCCCTTCTCTTATTTCTGTTACAGACTTCAAAGGCAAATTGCTCGAGAACTCTCCAGTTTTCAAATCAGGGAAGCAAAACCAACAATTATGTTCGCAGCTTCAGCTTGGAACAATTCACTGCTCTTTTCCTTGTTTTCATCTCCAACACACACTTCAAACACACACTGCCTGTTGTGTTCATCCCATCCAGAGAGGATTCCTACCTGAGAGTTACAAATCAAGTTCTTAATTCTTCACTAATTGGGTAAAAACTGGTCCTATTGAGGTTTCCACACAAAATACTTCATAACCATTAATTAATCAGTAAATCTTGACCCATGTGGGAGGCAGAGGCTGACTGCACATGTAGAGCTCAGAACAGAGATCCTCAATGCTTAGAACTGCAAACAATTCAAATTTAGAGCTTGATTTTGGACCCACACTTGGTGTTTGGTTTCATTTCCATGACTTTAAGTTTTCCTGAAATCAGCTTCCATGGAAATAGACTCCTTTGACACAACTGCTCACTTGGATTATCCCCTGTAGTTGCACTGTTTTAAAATCTTTCTCTTCTTTCTCATGGAGAATAGAGATAAATTGCATTCTTGTGCTTTCTAATCTCTTTGTTTTGGTACTGGACACTTCAGCATTGTAACCAATCGTTACAGGGGGTGGAAAAACTATCGACCAATAATTATCAGACTATTAATGGATATATAAAGAAGTTTTTGTAAATAAAGTTTCTCTTTTCGCCATCTTGGTGCTGCCTGCCTGACTTCCCTGCGAGCTTCCGCAAATCTCCACGAATATCAGAAAATCAGAGCAACAATCCCCAGGACTAGATCCCAAACTGATTGAGTGTTTCAAACCCATCAGACATTAGCATTGCAGCACTTCCTAATGTGCAGCTGCAGATGGAACATGAGGGAACATGAACCTCTTCCCCAGGGCTGCCAATGCCCACCTGAACGCTGCCAGCTCTGCTTGGATTCAGATGCTACTGCTAAAGCACTTCTGTAGTGACAGATGGTCTCACTCCTGAAAAAAAAAGGAATTAGCTGTGAAGAATCAATCCAAGGATGATTTTCCAGAAGCGTGAGACACACAGAAACACTTTAATCAGTTTGGAAGTTATTATGATATAATTACAGGTGTCCTGCTCCCATTTGACTGAGTCACCAGTGGCCGTGTCCTTGGGAAACTGAGCCTTGGGACACGGCTGAGGATGTGACCAGCTCCCAGCCAATCCCATTTACACAAAACCCTGCCTAAAATGCAGGGGGGAGAGAAACACAGAGCTCCAGACCTCCTTTCATGCTGTTAGAGCTATTCCCACTTTCCCCTCAGCAAGAGGATGGGGAAGAATTATTCTCTCCAGCAGAGGAACTCCAATTCCTGACACTGTGTGCTCCGGGGTCAGAGCACTGCGATGTTTCAGCAGCCCTGCTAAGAGTTCCTGAAAGCTGTAGCAGCAGCTAATGGATCTGCCAGACACAGATTCTTAAAAATATCATCAAGTTGCCTGATGGAAACTCCAGCCCTCCTCTCCCTGTTGTTTCATACATATATTGTAAGTATAATTTCACTGCTGTTAAACTTAAAAACACTGTCTTCCCTCACTTCTGATTCAGTGCCAGATCTCCAGTGCTACTGCTGAGGCAATAAATTAAGCATTGATCACGTTGTGTTTTTGTTGCTTCCTAAGGAAACATGAATGAGAAAAACCAATAACAAAATACAGAGTCTAGAGCAGAGTTATGCCTCCCCCTGGGCTGGAATAATATCTGTAAAACATTGTTTTGGGCATTATTTCACTGGCTGGAGGAGAAGCTTGTTGTTATTATGGCTGACTACACTGATTTGTGTGAAATTCCCAACGTGAGCCTTCACCTGAAAATATCCAGGTAATTCCCCTGTTGCATTCCCTGCACCCATTCCAGGCTTGGGCTGGAAACACCAAAAGTCATTTTTTTGTGGAGATCACCTGAACCACAGCTGATGCAACAGAAGGGACAACCTGATAAAACCTACCCTTCCAAATTCCTCGCAACAAACCTCTGGTCTAAAAGGTGTTTCAGTGCTACTTTTATGGATTCATATTTAAGTGTGCAAAATTATCAAAACAAATGGAAAAGCCCCTGAATTCACCAAGGAGCCAACACTGGCACAGCCTGCTCCCATTGCTGGTCTGCATCACATGCCAAAAATCAATTTATTGGTACTTTTATTTAAGATTTTCCATTAAAGGAGACCTCAAGGACCTCAAGTTTCAAGTAGATGCACTTCCAGCTTAACTTGATTTCCCAACATGGATATGTCAAACATGAAAACTTGAATCCAGACTCCAAATTTTCATGTATTCTCAATGTCAGTTTTTCATTTAATATTTGTTGTATCAGATTTTGACTTTAAATCCTCGAGGACAGCCTTTCCCTGAGTTTCCTCTTCCTCCTCAGTTCTTTTTAATATTTGGCTGAAACTTAACAGCTGAACTAAGAACTGTCACCCACAACAGAAGCTCTTAGAGCCTCTATGGTGATTCCAACACATTTCAAGCCACTGATTCCCTGGCACTCCCTAGATCAGGTTTTGCTCAGGGCTCCATCCAGCCTGGGCTTGGGCACTGCCAGGGATCCAGGGACAGCCACAGCTTCTCTGGGCACCTGTGCCAGGGTGTCCCCACCCTCTGAATAAATAATTTCTTCCTGATATCCCATTTAACCCCTCTCTCTTTCAGTTTAAAACCATTCCCCTTGTGCTGTCAATAAGTTTCCATAGAAAAAAGTCCCTCTCCCTCCTTTTTACAGCCCCCTGAAGGCACTGCATGGCCTAGGACAGGCATCAGCTTCACTGAAGGACAGTTTTTCCATCTCGAGGAAGGAAAAAAGCATCATCAGAACAGAGAAAACAGAGATTATGCCTTTCAAAAGTGCGACCTGCCTTGCCACATGCAGGAACTCTCACGTCCTGTGATTACTATCCGTGTGCAAACCCTGCCAGCTTAGATACATGGAAAAAACAACTCTTTCAACACACACTAATCCAGAGTTTATAGTTCAAAACTTTATTTTTTTTTCCACTAACCACCTCTGATTCCTTGCCATGGGTGGAGCCCGGCAAGTCCTTCCCGCTGAGCCTTTGCCCTTGTCCTTTCCATCGCTGGACACGGAGCGGTGGCAGCAGCAGCCGTGGGCACATCGGGACCAGATGGAATCACCTCCTCCAGGCCAGCAGAAAAACAAGGAATACTGAAAATTGCTGCGCTGGAATTTTCTTTGGGAAAGCAAGGAGAGCACACATGATTTTGTGGAGTTAAAAACTGAGTCAAGGGGAGCCCCAGGTGTGTGTGATGTTCCACGAGTGCTGTGGAGCTGCATCCCAGCTGGGAAGTGAGAGGGGACGTGAACCTCGAACTAAAATGAGTTTGAATTGCTCTGAAAACCCAAACTTATCAAAGAGAAGCAGCACCAACCCTTCCACGGGGAAATGGGAGTTCCCACCCTCAGTCCTGTGCTGGCCAAGAGCACAGGGCAAGGAGGGAGAGCAGAGAGCAGAGAGCAGCCCTCCCTCAGCACAGGGCACATCCTGACATTCATTTTCATTACCCTCTGCACTGATGCCTTAGGATTTTAGCTTCTATATTTTTCATGTATCTGTAATCCTGTAATTTTTAGTGTATAACTCTGGAATTTATATAGGACGGTAAGCTGCTGTTCTCTCATTTTTAGACAAAACAGTTCCCCCCCTAAGCTCAAACCTCAAGCACACCTCACTCTCTCAAGCCCCAAGATACGTAAACAGCAGTGAATTGGGGGAGCAAACCTGGAGTAATTGACTTCATTACCTGAATCTGTAATTGGGAATTAAAGCTCGATATGCAAATGGACAGAACTTACAAAGTATGAAAAACCTATGACCCACTGTCCATTTTGGGTGTAGCCCTGGGTGAGCTGTGACTGCCCTGAATGCACCTGAAGGCCTTCAATAAACAGAACTGCTTTTTATTCTCTTTACTTTGTCCAGCCTCTGTTTCAGGTAAGCCCTCAAGGCATCAGCACTATCTCCCCAGATATCCACAGCTCCCCTGAAATCCAGGCCACTTTTGAAACAAAACATGAGCTCTGCACTTCAGAAGAAGAAACAAAATCCTATGAGGCCGCTGAGGTCACTACCACAGTTTTAACCTCACAGGACAGCAAAACACTGGAGTTGTCTAAATATTCATGTCAGATGTTATTTGTTTCTGGACTACAAATAATTATGGCCTGAAAACAAACAGAAATTGAACATCTTCAGGGCACAAAATTTGCAATGTAGAACAGAGCCTTTTGGTCAGCCCCAGCTACAAAAGCAAGGTCCCGATCAGTACTCAAGAGGGACAAATAACACAGGAATCCTCAGAGACCACATGAAGGGTGGAAAGGAATACACTTGGAGTGGTTAAGCTGTAAATTCATGGAGCTTCTTCACTGGCAGAAAAATGAACAAATCAAACCCAAGGAAACAAAAAGATACATCAGCCACCCCAGGGCTCCCCCCCAAAAAACCCCCAAAGAAATCCCAAAGAACAGCACCACAAAGCTCCCAAGCACAGATTACTGGAAAATGTGACCATCCAGTTGCATCACACCTTCTGGCTGGAAAAATGGAATTTATTGAGACCTGATGACAGAAGTGATTAAACATAATCATCTTCCTACTTGCAAATGATAAACTACTGAAATCAAGGCATCTTCAGCCCACATTTGCAGTTATTTATATAAAAGTTGCAGATCTTAACCACCTGAAAAGTAATTAGTTATAACAGAGTTGCATAATCAAGTTAGGGGAACTTGAATTGATTCTGGGTCACCAGCGTTTGAAAAACCTCCCTAAATCTGCCATGGTAGAATCCTACACAAACCCCTCACAAATAATGCACTGGAAAACATAAATAACTTGCAAATAATTGTCTAAAATACTGCACTTATCCTCCATATCGCCACATCGTCAGGTGAGCTGGGACACGGTGAATAGACAGTGGTGTCTTTTTTGGGGTGTTATTTTTTTTTGGGGGGGGGGGTTGTTTTTTGTTTTTTGTTTCTTGTTTCTTGTTTTTGTTTGCTTTTTTTTTTTTGGGGGGGGGTTTGGTTTTTTTTTGTTGTTGTTGGTTTTTTGGTTTTTTGTTTTTTTGGTTTGGTTTGGTTTGGTTGTTTTTTGTTTGCTTTTGTTTCGGTTTGGGGTTTTTCTTAGGGGGGGAGACCTGGGAACTCTCTGGCCTCCTGCTGTGGATATTTGGTCTTTCTGCCTTGCAGGACCCCAAAACTAAGCAGAATATCAGACTGCAAGATCTACAAGCATGTCGGCTAAGGGTACAAAGAGTGTATACAGGGTACAAAAAATAGGAAAAGGGTATAAAAATGTAAGGAAATAAAATAAAAGGAAATAAAAAAGAAAGGGTATATAAAAGAAAAGGCAAAACCTCATCAGTGTTACCATAGAGAACCCCCTAATTCTGTAGCAGCAGGAAGCTCTCAGAAGGGAGAGGTGGCAGCAAAGGCATCCCCAGCATTTTTCACATGTGGCTGAACCCTCCTGCACTGCAGCCAGCAGCACTGAGGATCCCAGAGTGTTCTTCCAAGGGCAAGCACTGTCCTTGGATGAGCACGAGAAACCACAACCTGAAAAACAATTGTTTCCACCTTCTCATGTTTATATAGATATTAAAAAATCCAGTTGCGTGGGGGTTTTGTGGTGCCAAAACTGCCACCGACGTAATGAGGGAAACCAAGTAAACATCTTTAAAATTAAGGGGTTTCCAGCACAGCCTCAGCAATGCAGGTCCCAAAAGAACACTCTGTGCTCCTCCTGGAAAGTTATACAATACCACACGCACCTCTTGAAATCCAAATCAGGACTTTCCAAGGCACACAAGTGAGCTGTGCACAATATTTTATATAAGATCCTGCAGCCTGTCGAGCTTCTTATCACATCTGTGGTTCTACTCTGTGGGATTTGGTAGTTTGTTTCAGACGGTCAGGACGGAGATGAGAGATCTCTGGAGTTTTGTCTTAGAGCATGAGGTTTATTGTGAAAGGGCCTGGGTGTAGGGGACCTGCCAGGAGCTGCCAGACACAGCTCAGAGCAGGGCAGAGAGGTAAGAGAGAGAGAGAAGAAAGAAGGAAAAGGATCGAATCCCGTGGTCGCAGTTTACAATACAATAAATCATCTTCTGTGCTGAATATTCTAATTTTTGCCAACCAATCTAGAACAAGCTACAAATCCTACAACATTTACACACAGCCTATGAGAGTCATTGCATTACCATACAGCGTTATATTTTAAACTCTAAAAACTGCTTTTTGGACCCTCTGCCAAGCTGGTAGGGTCTGCTCTGACCCTTGGACCTGTCTACAAGCAGAGGGGATTGTTTAATCCAAAGGGAGATTACCTTCAGTGGCCACACCATTGTTTTCCAGTTGTTCAGTCACTGGGGTTTGGTATCTCAAAGCTTGTCTTCATTTCAATCTCGCTTATAGTTTCCATATTCTCAGCACCTTTTGCCAAGTAATCATAGTTATAAGGCTTTCCTATTTCATCCTCCCCAACACTACTCCATTGCATATTCTGCTTAGTAAGTTTATTTTAAATGAATGTATCCAAGCTGTGGTTTCTGGCGCTGCTGCCAGGTGGAAATACCTTTGGCCTTGCTGTGACTGTCCCATCAAACCAGACAGCAAGAACAGCTCCTGCTCAAACCCAAGAAAAATCTATCTACTCACTGCAACAAAATAGCTGAATAAAAAACATCTCCAGCAGGTGTGTCAGCTCTGATAGATTTGAATTATCTCTCAATAAATAATCAAAATTATTTTGATATCAATCAATATCAAAATAAGCAAAAGCAGGCACACAAAACCAGCTTGCATTATCCAACTTAAACAGAGTAATCTGAAGTGCAATGATAGCAAAAAAAAAAGAATTGTAAATACTGGGCGCTGTGAAAATATTACGGTAGTAGAAACTACACAGTGTAGAGGTAAAAATGGCAGAATTCAGGAGTTTTTTTCCATCTTTGTAATACCCAGGCACTGCTTGTTATGGTCAGGAGCGTGTGAATGAAGAACAGCTTCACAAACACTGGAGTTATCTCCTTACTCTGACAAGGCAACTCCAGCTCACCAAGAGCTGCTTTAAAAACAAAACAAACAAAACCCCAGACATAGAGACAAGGCCTTTTCTCTGTTAATCTAATTTTGTGACAACAGTGAAGTAATCTGCAGACAATAAAGTAGAAGAGGAGCTGTTCTCTTAAATTTTAGAAGGAAGACAATGATTTCTAGGAAAGTTTTAGGCCTCCTTATATAGAGCTGATTCTATCAGCCTCATGAATATCTTTATTTCTCTGCTCTTTCTCCAGTTTTCAGTTCCCCTTGCTTGGGTACAAGGCCCAGCGTGAGTTAAAGGATCATCCAGAGCCAGAGGTCTCTTTTGAAGACAGATTGGCCATTTCCAGGGCTCTATTGCTGCTCAATGCCCAAGGTAATGGAACCATTTCTTTTTTGGGTGAGTGTTTACAGAACCCTGCTCAGGCAGGAATATTAATGGCACTCATTGTGGCCAAAGTAACAGTAATAATGCAGGAGAACATTGGAGTTCAGTGTGTTTCCAGCACAGATGCTGCAGTCTGTCACCTTGAATCCGTGCTGTCATTTAGCTCTCACACCGAATGCAACCAGGCAGAGCATTTTGCATCTACTTTATCCTTCCTTTATGGTGTTATAAAGTTGATGAGGATCCTGCTCTCCCCTGGAACGTTCCCATTACAATTTTTAGTGCTGAACAATGCTCACAGCAGTGAGCATCACTCTCTGAATTGAAAACAAACATCATTCAGAGCTAAAGAGTCATCACCACATGAATGTGAAAGACTGATTGGCAGCTGCTGGGGCTCTGAAGGTTTAGGTTTAATAGAAACTCCAGAAAGGAGATATTTATGCGTTGGGGAGGATGAAATAGGAAAGCCTTATAAACATGATTAGCTGGCAAAACACGCTGAGAATATAGAAACTGTAAGTGAGATTGAAATGAAGACAAGCTTTGAGATACCAAACCCCAGTTACTGAATAACTGGAAAACAATGGTATGGCCACTGAAGGTAAATTCCCTCCTTGATTAAACAATTCCCTCAGCTTGCAGACAGGTCCAAGGGTCAGAGCAGACCCTACCAGCTTGGCAGAGGGTCCAAAAAGCAGTTTTTAGGGTTTAAAATATAACGTTGTATGGTAATGCAATGACTCTCATAGGCTGTATGTAAATGTTGTAGGATTTGTAGCTTGTTCTAGATTGGTTAGTGAAAATTAGAATATTCAGCACAGAAGATGACTTATTGTATTGTAAACAGCAACCACGGTACTTTTTGTATTCCGTATTCTGTATTCTGTACTTCTCTCTCTCTCTCTCACCTCTCTGCCCTGCTCTGAGCTGTGTCTGGCGACTCTCAGCAGGTCCCCTACCCCCATGCTCTATTACAATAAACCTCATGCTCTAAGACCAAACTCCAGAGGTCTCTTGTCTCCATCCCGACCGTCTGAAGCAAACGCGCCTACACCTCAGACGGCTAAATCCTACATTTATGCTTTGGGGAGAAGCAATCCTCAGGCTGTGTCCCCACTGAGCCTGGAGCAGAGAAGACAAACCCTCTTGGTTCTGTCAGATAAACAGAGTAGAAAGAGGAGCCCAGGCAGGCAGCACACAGCTCCTCTGTTCCTGCCTGAACTCACACTGTGATAATAAATCCCCACAGGAGTCACTTGGGCCAGGCCTCAGGACACCAAGATTTTGAAAACTAAACACAGAGCTGCTTTACATGGAGCTGCCTGGTAAAACAGGGGAGCACGTGGCTCACGGATGCTCGATGCTCTGTGGGCTATTGAAGGGTTTTCCTGCAACACCTCAGGGTTTATCCTACTGATACCCAGTGAAAATGAGAGCTCTGGAAGCAGTAGAGTGAGTTCTGGGAGCTGCTGCTCCGCTCTGGTGTTGGGTGCCTCAAGTTCAATTAACTCTGTGAAAAACGAAGTTCACTCTCCTGTTGAAATTTGGAAGTTTAATAAAGGACAATAGGGGACAAAACCAATAAAGCAAAGAAACAGCGCTGGGTGCTTGGCCCTAAGCCAAGAAGCACACCTGCCATTGAGGGAGTCATCTTAAATACTCTTTGTATTGCATCAGCTTCATGCCTATTCATAAGCATCATGCATATTCAAACTTTTCTCAAAACTCTTTTGCATGTTCCAAGAACTGTTTTGCATGGCTCCTCCTTGGTCCCTCCTTTTTTAGAGCATGCACGTTTTTTGGCTGTGGTTTTCTTCCAGTCTTGGTTATCATCTCCAGTTTGGGCTTTTGTCCGTGGTCCTTGCATCTGGTTATGGCTGATAGTCAGGTATCAGTGGCAGGTCTTCTCTGTGCTGTTCTTTGGGTGTTATCCAGTCAAGCAGGCAGTGTGGTTAGTAAAGGAAAGTTTTTTAAACTAACTCTATTAGTTATTTCATTACTATATCGAAATCTAGTTAATAACAGAAATTAAAACATTGGTTATATACCTCTATCTTTATGACAAGACTACTCCTATAAAAAGAATAAAACCATACACACAATGAATATTTGTGAAAAGCCAACACTATATTATGTATTTATCACAACTCCATGAGAATGAGCATTGTACCTCATTTAATGTATTTATACCTTTGAGTGATGTTGAACACAGGACGAATTTTATGCACCGTGGATCTGTAAAAATATGGATTCCTAAGTTCACTCTGCTCCTGCTACAGCTGGGAACATTTCCAATGATTTCTTGGGAAGTCCTGAGCGAAGAGGTGACCTCAGGTCATTCCTGAGACCAAGCACAGCCAGAACACATTGGATGATAGACTACCCAAGGAAA
Organism: Acanthiza pusilla; assembly: GCA_036630365.1. NCBI lineage: Eukaryota > Metazoa > Chordata > Aves > Passeriformes > Acanthizidae > Acanthiza > Acanthiza pusilla. The sequence goes on along the minus strand of JAXCHO010000028.1, from coordinate 8,435,091 downwards.
GCTGACAGTCTGCTGTGCCTTTTGCCATCCCTCCTCAGTGCTCCAAAAGGTGAAACGGAATCAAATACTTGGAAAGAGAGTTTAGACACCAACCCAGGGGAGTGCTCAGCCCCTCAAAGTGCTGCAGCTGAAAGCTAATGAACCACTGTGAAACCAGCTGCAAATTCATGGTCACTCTGCCTGCTGCATTAATCCTTGGTGTGTAATGTCAGGTGAAAGAGAATCAAACAGACTGGGGAAAGAAGTTCTTTGAACGAAATGTTCACTGATAGTTTCTTGGTTTATTTATTGGTAAAAATGCCAAGGCTTTGGAGGACAAGATATTCATCCCTGAGCCACATTCAGATGCACTAATGCACATTATTCTGAATTTCACACACCAACACCAGGAGCTGAACCACAGATCCAATGGAATATGATTTAGCACAACCAATTCTGGCAAAATTAATTAAGAATAACCAGAATAGCTGTCATCCCAGCTTGGCTGTAAATAATACCCTGGCATGCCTGGGAAAGCACCAGAATGACAATTTATCAGTATTACAGTTCTAGGAGGTTTAACATCTAATTAATGCTCACAACTCATTTTACCCAAGACAAACATAGGAAGCAGCAGGCAGAGAAAGGAATAGTAATAAGAAGAAAAATTTCTACTGTGTATTCCCAAAGCAGGAGGAAGAAGCATCCCAAAAGTTCTAACCTAAAGAAAGGAGAGAAGGAACCTGCTTTGGGGAAGGCACAGTGCAGAAACTTAAACCCATAATTAACACCTAAACATAGTTAATTAATCCAATCTTATCTCACAAGAGAAAAATACTTCTCCATATGCCATCTTCCAGTACATTCTGCTTAAATATTTGCAAGAAATTGAGACGTGGCATTGCCTTCCCCCAAAAGGCTTCTCAGATCACTAAAGGCAAGGCAAGGACAGAAATGCTAAATTTATAGTCCGAGCTGGAAAGACTTTTGAGCAATTCTGACAGATCAGTAATAAATTACCATTATCTGGCTGCATATTCCCACCTACTGTCTCATGTCATGTGGAAGGAATGGAAAAGAATACAGGCAGAAAGGAGCAGCACATAAAAACAGCTCCCTGGAGTCCCCAGAGAGGAAAAACCAAATGCCTCAGGAGTTGTTTTGCATCAGCAGCTGCCACGTTAAATGCAGCATCACATCACCCTGATGGACACTGGAAATATTTTAAATATCACCTTCAGCAAGGCCCTGAATCCACCCCAAAGCCAACATTTCCCTCTCTCTGTCAGGGAACAGGCAGGGTCAGTGACCCCACAGAGCAGAGCCAGGAGCAGGAGGAAAAGGTCAGAGATGGGTCGGGAAATGAGGATAGAGCACAGGCAGAAAAGGCTCCAGAGCATGGAGATAAAGGCAGCAGTGGGGATAAAGCATGGGCACACTCAGAGGAGTCCTTCCAGGAGGTGACCAACTGTCCATGGGGCACCAAGGAGGCAGGGACAGAGGAAAAGGGGAGAAAGATAAAAAAATGTCTTTTGTGTTTTCCCACCAGCTCAGGAAAATTCACTTTGCATCAATCTCAACATTTCTCTCAAGACTTGAATCTGTTTCTTTTAGCTATTTCCTTTTTTGAATGCAAAAAAACCCCCAAAACCCCAACAGTGACTTAAAGGATTTCTTTTGAGTCAACATATATTTATTTTCAAACCAGAAAATACAGAAAATGCTATTTAGAAAACAAAGGAAAGCAAATCAGGGTGAAAACATCACGTTAGAGTATTTTCATTTTTTCAAAGGTTTTTCCCACATACTCTGGCCCAAACTATCTGTTAAATTCAAAGTGCATTGGCAAAGAGCTTCAGCATCCCCTGAAAATCCTTTTCTCCTTTAATATTGGTCCCCTCACTTAAGCAGTTTCAAAGCCAGCTCCTTATTCCAGCTCAACCCCTGCAAATGGAAATTTTAAACCCTCTCAAAGCCTTTTCCTCCTAAATCACTGATTAGAAGGGAACATAGTGAAAAACAAAAGCTATTGAATTTATGACCAGCAAAAGATATCACATAAAAGTTTTCTTGTTATCTGCAAAAGCGTTTATATGCGAGATTATGAAAATGTCATTTGTACTGGAAGCCTCTGCACGCTGAAGCTGTGTCAACATCATTATTCCAGCACTTTTCCCTTGCTGCTTGGGGGACCCTTGAAGGTGCTGCCAAATGTCCTTGTCCCAGCCAGACACCAACCCTGAGCTGTTTTCCTTGCAGGAGGATTTCCTGTAACTCTTCCCTCTGTCCCTCTCGGGTTTGAAGGATGGGCTGTGGGCAGAATGGGTGTGACAGGTTATGACTGAGCCACTTCTGGAAGTGTGGCAAGGACAGCATTCTAAAGTTCAGAATTTAAGTTATTTTTCCTGAATTCCTGTAATCTATCCCACATTGCCTGTTTGACTTTTGCCTTCCAGCCCCAACTGTTGGAGCATCTGAACATGAACATCTTTATTTCTTCCCTGATTTTAGGCATTAAAGCTGTAAGGAAAAGTCTTGAACATGGGAATCCTAAAATTTCAGATGCTAAATTTTTTAAAAATCGAGTGATTAAGGCAGTCTTGTGATTAAGTTGTTCTAATGCTTGGGCAAAGCAACACTGACTCACTGTAGCCATGTCAAAGATCCCCAAACACCCCTGACAATCCTGGCCAAGATCTGTGCTTAAAACTTCCAGCTGTTTACGAGGTATTTGTGTGGGGGGAGGATGTGGCAATAATTGTGTTGCTTCTAATTGAAAAATGGGTGAAAGGATTTTCCTACACATTCCCCAAAATAAGTGAGCGAAACCAACTGCGGGCAGGAAAAAAAAGCGAGACCAATTCACAGCAAAAATAAAGTTTAGGAGTGGAATCTTTTGGAACCTTCAGCTGTGGCTGGAGCTCCTTGGGGTATTCCAGGGGGGTCAGATTTTCATCACAAAGCTGCCTCTGTGTGAAATTCACTGTTCTGGTGTTGTGGACTGGTAGCACTTGGCTGGATTTTCAATGTTAAGACCGAGGGTAAAACACCAGTGGTTGATCTCTAAAAGACGAAGCCTAAAATCGTTCCTGTCTCATCTGATCCCACCTCATCTGTCCCTGTTCTTCAATCCCAGCAGCCTGCAAGGGTGTCTTGGTAGTCTGGGGAAAATCAGGAGGAGAAGCTGTAAAATTAATTGTCCCAAAGGATTTCCTTGGTCCAAATGCTTCTGTTTCCTTTTCTTCCAGGGCAGAATAAAATTTTTGCTCAATCCTTCTCCATGCAGAAAGGCAGATAAACTAAGATAAGCACAGTCACTTTATTCACTTTAATCACTTTAATTAAAATAATTGTTTCATCTCCACAATATTTTAGCTCTCCAGCACATGCTCATGGGTATTTTTGCAAAACTCACTGAGATATATTTGGAATATTTTCTAGCTTTGCTCATTTATGCCTTTGCATGTTCACTTGGTTTACACTTGCTGTGCTTCTTGCACAAGCTGTGCATCCTCCCTCAGCCCAAAATAGGTTCTCTGCAAATGTTTGAGCCCTGAGCTGCAGATTTTTGGGGCACAGGAGAGGATTAACCTCAGTTTCTTGTCTAGAAGTCAGGTATTAAGCCCAGGTGGAATGCCTGGCTTGTATTCCAGGCAGTGAAGAAACAAGTCCATTAAAAGAATGATCTGCATTAAATAGGAGTGAATAAAAAGCAGTTTTCTGCCACAGATTCTCCAGCACTAAGAAATAATGTCACCGTGGTTTCATTTCCAAATGTACAGATAAATATAAACCCCTCTTTAAGGGGGTCCCACAGGGATCCAGAGCCCACCCCATTGCTGGATGTGCATTCTAAGGATACATCTGGGTTTAAGAATCCCATGTGCAAATAAAGCAGCTTGGCTTGGGACTTGCAGGCAGAAATCCCACAGCATGTTCGTGTTTGTAGCAGCAGCTTCTTGGCTCGAATTTCTCTGAAGGGTCTCACTTTTGCTTTAATTACATTCTGTACAAATCCCAAGTTAATCTATATTTAAAACTGGAGAGTTCTCCTAATGTAGAACATTTTCAAGGGAGCTGCAGTTTGTAGAGAAGGAGCATCCACCAGGCAGGGCAGAGTGAGAAAAACAAAATCTGAACAATAACTGAGACCTCTGTGCAGTCAAAACTCATTCCAGGTCCTGTTGGCTGCACTGAAGGCTCAGAATCAAATACTTTGGAGCTCCCGAAGGAAATGTAAAATATGACGAAGTCTGTATTTTCTGGAGGTGCATTTCTTGGCTGTGAGATGGGGAAACAAAGAGAGTCCTCAGATTGTTGTATTGTGGAAGCTGAAAGGCAAAAAAGAGGAGTGGGAGAAAATAAAGCAGAGTGCCTTCACCAGGCTTGCTCCTCTCAGAACTTCTACCTCAGTTTTCACACAAAATCATGAAACCACAGAATCATCAAGGTTAGAAAAGACCTCTTTATTACTCTGATTATTCACCACCTCATCAGTGACAATTTTTTATAATACATTTGTTATAAATATGCATAGAAAGAACACCTAATTGGTTTCATTTTTTACTACCTGGTACCATTTGCCTTTTCCTACACAATAAAAAGTGCAAATGGATGTGTGACTTTACCATATCAGTGTGTGAGTGTCTAATATCTGATTTGAGGATCTAAATGCAAATGGATTTAATTTCTCCTTGCATAATACAATTGATTGTTCACTGTCTTTAACAGGGTGCCCAGAGAAGCTGTGGCTGCCCCTGGATCCCTGGCAGTGTTCAAGGCCAGGCTGGACAGGGCTTGGAGCAGCCTGGGACAGTGGGAGGTGTCCCTGCCATGGCAGGGGTGGGATGGGATGAGCTTTAAGGTCCCTCCCAAACGCAAACAAATATAAAATGTAAATCGCTCATATATGGGTCAGAAAAACCTGAAATTCAACATCTCACTTTGAGAAGCTGAAGGGATAAAAATCTCCAAGCCTGGTGCTCCAATAGGCTGGGCTTTTTCGGCAGCTTAAGCAAACAGAGGCCAAGGAGAGGAAGCAAAGCCCTTGGAGTGACCTAGCCCTGGCTAGAGGTTCTGAACAGGAGCTCAGCAGAACCGGCATGGAGATGCTCAGGAGAAAATCTTGGGAAGGACTGCTGTGGTCAGGGTGCAGGCACAGAGAGAAAAGGGTCAGCTTGAAGGCAAGCTTTGCTCTGACTGAGAAAAAGAACTAAAACCAGTTCTTGCAGTTTAGTCAATAGCCCAATGTACTGGAAACAGGGAATGGCAACTTAGGAGAATGCAGAGGGAGCTCAGGGGGCTCAGGCTGCTGGGGATGGATGTGTTGAGGCTGCCTGGTGAGCTGAGGAGCATGGCTGGATCCCCAGAGCCTGCAGCACTGTTTGCAGTGAACCTCCCCTGCAGGAAACATCCCTGCACGGGTGTGGATGCACGTGGAACTCCACTGGACAGCCACAGGCAGGGTAAAAACTGTTATGTGAAAAACCAAATTGGTTCTAAGCCTGTGTGTCGTGCCTCTCTGAATGTCTGCAGCAGAAGGAAAGCTGAATTTGATGTAGGAAGTGTATTTTTCTGTCCTTCTTCCTTCTCTTTCCTGGTGCGAGCTCAGTGTGATTGATTTGATGCTTGCCCTTTCCAGGGCTTGCTCTCCCACGTGCCCTCCAATCTGACCAATTTTTCTCATCTAAGGACAAGTCTGTGCTGGGAAATGATGCCCACACTTTCCTCACCTCTAAACAAGGTTTCCTTTTCCACTGTCTAATCTTTGCCTGCCTCCTTGGAGGAAGAATGGTTTATTTTCAGAACAGGAACAAATAGGAAATGGTGAGGACAGACCCATTCTGTGCTCAGTGGCCTCCACATTTTATTTCTTCTCTGAAATCTTCTGATATTTGCTTTAAACACTTACAGTGGGGTTTGACCTTGCAGGTTTTCTGCATTGCTTAAATCTCATAAAAATGAGTAAAAACCAGATGATCACCTCTCCTGCCTTATACTTGTTGTATATAGTGTATACTATTGTTTATTTCTATTTACATCTCTTTGTCACTCACTTTCACCCACCTATCCCATAAATCCTAATGCTGCTTTGTGCTTTATTTCTCTCCTCACCCATTGCCCCCATTACAGCAGAGAAAATCAGGGAAACCTGGATTTATGTTCTACTTTCTTAAGGAAAGAGAAATCAGGAAAGATGAATTGCGTGGTTAAAGCAGCAAAGGGGAGAGGAAGGGAAGCGATAATGGGACAGAGTTGCTTCCAAAAGCAAAAGATTGACTCAGCCAGACCGATCTTCTGTTGCCTTTAAAGAATTTAAACTCACAGAGCTGGACTCTGGTTAAAGAAGCTTTGCCTCACTGCTAAAAATGTGCAAACATTCCGATAAGATAAGAGCCCTGAGCTTTTCCTTCATAGCCCTGAGGGTTTGATGTTGTACGAGAACGAGAAGTGCTGTGAGCAAACATCCTCCTGATGGCACAGTTTGGTTCCGAGGATTTATTTGTCCTATTTCTCCCTTCAGATCTCCCATATCCTGGGCTCCTTGCATCCTCATGGATGCACTTGAGAGAGGATGAAGTGCAGTTGGAGGAACCCTGGAAGAGAAAAACAGGAATGATCAAAGGTTTAAAAACAACCGTGACCTTTGCTGGATGAATGGGGTTTATGAAATGTGGAGAGGAGTAACGAGAGACACATCATGCTCTTAAAATACTTAAAAGTTAGCGGCAAAATATGAAAATGTTCTCCATGTGCAGTGTAAATAAGAATAGGAGTGAAAGTTTGAAATCACAGCAAAGGAAATGTTGGTACAGAATGTTCCGAGGAGACTGAGGCACAATGAATTGCCATGGGGTGGGTGGCACTGCTGTCACTGCAAGAGTTTTAAGAACAGAAGACTCCAACAGTCTTTGGAAATGAGGTTAATTAACTCCAGCACCAAATCTCATGGGGAGAAAATCTGACCCTTTCAAATCAGTGGGATATTATGAAGAACATCCTTGTGTGGTTTTCCTTTTCACTCTTCCCGTCCTAAATAGAAGAATTTACTATAATAAAAACATTTAAATGGCAAAAAGCCCTTTAAAATATTGACATATATGATCCCAAGTTTCACAAAGATGGTGTTTTCTGTGTTTCTTCTGCTTTTGGTGAAAATTGAATTGTTATTTTTTTCCTTGAAATAGGAAGCACACGAGTTCTTTCTTTCCAGTTCTCTTCATGCTACGAACAGCATTGGAATCCACATGAGTCCTGTGTGTTCTGTCATGCTGGTGCACAAAAATCAGTGTTTGACTGCAGAGGCACAAAGCAGAGCTTTGCCCATGACAGAAAATCCGACCTCAGGCCTAAGGGGGCTCGGATTATGGACACTGCTCCAAAGACTGAGGTCTTGATCCTGCAGGATGAGCTCCTGTCAGAGTTCCACTAAAGCACCATTGGTTTGGGATGATCTGGAGCTGTCAAGGACCAAGAGAAAAGGAAAAAAACTCCTTTTCCTTCCTCCAAACTTGGCCAAACCCACCAGCCCAAAGCTGCATCTTCCCTTAGTGTTTAATGCCCACTCCAATGAAGATGCTGCTGCTGAATCCTTGTCTTTCAGCCACTTTTGGGCGCACCCCACACTGGTTTTGGGCGCACCCCACACTGGTTTTGGGCACACCCCACACTGGTTTTGGGTGCACCCCACACTGGTTTTGGGTGCACCCCACACTGGTTTTGGGAACAGTGTGTTGTTTCTGCTTGCCCTGGGCAACAGCTCAGCAAAGGAGAGATTTCCACCCATCAAGGGTAGGGTTGATGAGCAGCTGGCAGGATCTCTGATGGTTCCTGTCTGCTCCCATCGACCTGGAAAAGCCCAGATGAATTTTATTTTATTTTATTTTATTTTATTTTATTTTATTTTATTTTATTTTATTTTATTTTATTTTATTTTATTTTATTTTATTTTATTTTATTTTATTATTTTATTTTATTTTACTTTATTTTGTATATTATATTATATTATTTTATTTTATTTTATTTTATTTTATATTTCATTTCATTTCATTTCATTTCATTTCATTTCATTTCATTTCTTGCATGTCACTGTGTTAGAAAGTCTGGCTCCCCAATGTAAATAAATGATATATGTCTGAGCAGTGTTTGTAGCATGAGGGATAAGCTGCAAGGCCCTGCTCAGAGCTGAAATTTTCTGCCCTTCATTAACTCTTTGATGTGTTAACAGAGGAAAATATATTAAATATATCTTAAATTTAACCGAGTAAGAAAAATTCTCTGCCTGACTATGGAAGAAGCAGCAAGGTTTGCTCGTGCATGGTTTTGATGAGACACTTAATTTCCACTGAAGTCCTCTGGAGAATGCTGGAGCCCACAGGGGATGCACATCCAAAATTTACAAACCATCCTCATTTCTGGATGGGCAGAGCAAGGCTGTGACACCAAACCGTGGTGACCTTTGCAGCAAGAGGAGGTTGAAGTGCAGCTGTGGAAAGAGTGCAACATCTGCAGCTCGGCCCTTCCTGCTGGGGAAACCTTTCCAAAGCATCTCTAAAGTTTGTTTTTTGGGAGATTTCAAGCAAAGCTGCTCAGATTGTTGTATTGTGGAAGCTGAAAGGCAAAAAAGAGGAGTGGGAGAAAGTAGAGCAGAGTGCCTTCACCAGGCTTGCTCCCCTCAGAACTTCCACCTCAGCTTTCACACAAAATCATGAAATCACAGAATCATCAAGGTTAGAAAAGACCTCTTTATTACTCTGATTATTCACCACCTCATCAGTGTCGATTTTTTCTAATGTATTTGTTATAAATATGCATAGATATTGTTATATATATTGAAATATATTGTTATAAATATAGCAAAGCTGGTGGACCAGAGGTCTTTAGGTCTTTCATCAAACATGAAAGAAAGGTTGGTGCATTTCCTGTACAGATGATTTTGCTGTTTTATTCAGCTGGTGGACATGGAATTACTTTACAATTCCATGTGAAGAGAGAGAGGGAGAACATTGAACACAGGCAGTGACTGATGGGATGCCGTTGGAGGAACGAGGGAAAAGCTCTGGAAAGGTCTTTCAAAAGTCATGTCCAGCCTCTCTGTCAGGCATCCATGTCATAATGGCTCTCATAAATATAACAAAATTTCCAAATCCAGGCTGAGTTCCACTGCTCCTGGGAGGTTTTTGCTTTCAAATCTTATCTGTGATGGTTAAATCCCTCCTTATCTCCAGCCTTACCCTGGTGCTGCCCAGCTTACAGCCATTTATTAACGAGAGCTTTGAGCACGGCTCCCAAACTCCATTTAATCAAGATGAAATGATTGTGCCAACAGCCTTTTTTTACCTGGCTCTCTCCCTTCCTGACATTTACACTCATAAATGCCACTCCGAATGTTATTGCCACCAAGTTTCCATTGCCAAATGACATTCCGTGCCAGAGATTAATGGGACAACAACCCCTCCCTCTGCCTTCTCACCTAAAAGAGCTTTTTAACCCTCTCCAAAACTTTCTTCTTTCTTCTTCAGAGTTTATTTCTCCATGTTTTCCTCATCTGTTTGTGATCCCAAGCCATCCTTTCTGGGATATGAACATCCCTATCACATTCCTTCAGCTCTGCCTTTGCCAGACCCAACTCCCCCTGGTTCTGAGTCACTTGTTTCCCTTTTTCCCCAGCTCATCTCCAGGACTCCTCTGGGATGAAGAAATTCTTTTCCAATGTAAAATGAGCTCCTGCTCAGTAATTTATTTTCTTTTTTAATTGGAAATTTTGCTAGAAGGGATGACTTTTTTCAAGGCATCTTTTACAAATTCTAGCCGACCCTTCCAAGCTGTGTGTTTCATTAACGGGAATATTCCTTTGGCACCAAAGGTAGGATTTTGTGATGTTTGCTGCCAGCATCTTGGGAAATTCGGGATTTTTCAGTGTCATGGATTTACTTCTAGAGTCCTTTGCCTCTGCTAAATCAAGCTGGAGTAGTTTACGTTCCTCTAGGCCAGAGCTTCAAATCTTATTTGTAATTCCCAGAAAAACCTATGGATATTCTGTAGCTTTTCTGCATAAAGTGTCTGAAGTTCTTCAGTTTGTTTTCTTGTTGTTGGGGTATTTTTGGGTTTTATGGGGTTTGGGTTTTTTTGGATGGTTTTTTGGGTTGGGGTTTTTTTTTTGTGTGGTTTTTTTTTTTCTTTTTTGGGGCTTTTTTTGGCTTTTTGTTTGTTTTTTGGGGTTTTTGGTTGGTTGGTTAGTTGGTTGGTTGGGGTGGGTTGGGTTTTTTGGTGGTTTTTTGGGGTTTTTTGTGTGTTTTGGCTTTTGGGGGTTTTTGGGTGGGTTTTGGGGTTTTTTTGGGGGTTTTGGGGGTTTTTTGCATGTTTTTTGTTTTGGTTTTGTTTTGGGGTTTTTCGTTGTTGTTTTGTTTTATTTTCTTTTTTTTTTTTTTTTTTTTGAGAAATGCTTTTTTTAGTACACTTTCTCAGTTTTTCTCCAAAGTATTCCCTCGTGTTAAGCTGAGCAACATACCACTGATGTGAGCCTTTGTCCCCAAAGATTTCCCTTTAACAACAACAAACTGCCAACAGCAGAGCACTTCCCTGTGGCAGAACACCCATTTATACTTTCCCTGCACTTTGGATTTTCAGAGAAAGAATCCAGATGCAGTTTGTGCTGCTGGAGTGGCAGAGCTGGGAGGCTTCTGCTCCATTTTATTGCTCCACGTTGGAGGAGAAGCTTCTCCATCCCACACCTGCCACCTCCTCGGGAAGCTGCACAGGGACAGTGCCTTGGGGAAGGAAAAAAGGAGTTCCTTGGGGAAGGAAAAAAGAGCTCCTTGGGGAATGAAAAAAGAACTCCTTGGGGAATGAAAAAAGAGCTCCTTGGGGAATGAAAAAAGAGTTCCTTGGGGAATGAAGAAAGGGTTCCTGTGGGGAATGAAGAAAGGGTTCTGTGAGGAATGAAAAAGAGTTCCTTGGGGAATGAAAAAAGAGTTCCTTGGGGAAGGAAAAAGGAGTTCTTCGGGGAAAGAAAAAAGTGTTCCTTGGGGAAGGAAATGTGGGAGAACAGTCTCCTCCCCTGCCCTCACTCCAGTGCTGTGGTAGAGAGGGAATATCCACCGGGATCAGACCCCAAAGGGAGAGCAGGAGCTGGTGGTGGAGCACATGCCATGTTTATGGTGCTGGAGCATTCCTGGCACAGCACTGTTGGATGTGGCACCTGGCCAGGATCCATCCTGGTGAGACTCCAGCCTGGATGCGAGCAGATCCTTGTGCCAAACAGCCTGTGAACCAGGATCCCAGGATCTGGGGTTTGAAACACCAGGATTTCAGGTTCAAAACACCAGGATTTGGGGTTCAAAACACCAGGATTTCAGGTTCAGAACACCAGGATTTCAGGTTCAAAACACCAGGATTTCGGGTTCAAAACTCCAGGATTTGGGGTTCAAAACTCCAGGATCTGGGGTTCAAAACACCAGGATTTGGGTTCAAAACTCCAGGATTTGGGTTCAAAACTCCAGGATTTGGGGTTCAAAACACCAGGATTTGGGGTTCAAAACACCAGGATTTGGGTTCAAAACTCCAGGATTTGCGTTCAAAACACCAGGATTTGGGGTTCAAAACACCCCTGGGTGCCCCCAGCCATGGTGCCCTGCCCTGCTGGATGGTGCTGTGCTTGCTGTGCTCAGACCCAAGGACACACTGTCCCTTCTCCTGGCTCTGGCCTGCCCTGTTGTGCAAATATTTCCCTTGGCTTTTCCCTCACCCAGCCTGGCTCCTCACGGGTGAGACACCCCTGGTGTGAATCGTGTGACGAGAATTTCTTATGGTGAGGTTGGAAAATGCAGCTGCCCTCGAGTTAGATCCAGAACTGGCAAGAGTCACGCAGGTTTTGGGCTTGGCAGAAACCTCTTCTCATGTGGGGCAGGCAGAAGGGGTTCCATGGGCACCAGAGATTTGTATTTGAGATAATTTCCTTCAAAAACAGAACCCATGGGCACCAGAGATTTGTATTTGAGATAATTTCCTTCAAAAACAGAACCCATGGGCACCAGAGAGCTGCATTTGAGAGAAATTCCTTCAAAAACAGAACCCATGGGCACCAGAGAGCTGCATTTGAGAGAAATTCCTGCAAAAACACAACTCATGAGCACCAGAGATTTGCATTTGAGATGATTTCCTTCAAAAACACAATCCATGGGCACCAGAGAGCTGCATTTGAGATGATTTCCTTCAAAACCACAAGGCACTGGTGCTGCTGAACGAGGTTCCCTCTGTGGGATCTGCTCTGGAGCTCTGTGGGATTCAGGCAGACCCAGGGTGGCTCCTCAGAGAGGTGCAAAGGACAGGTGGGAAGAGTCCCCTGCTAAATTGGGAATCTCAAATTTGTATGTGGATTTTATCCTGGCAAAAGGGGCCATACCAGTTAAAAACTTTGCTGGTGAAATGGAAATTAATAGGAAAAAAGCTCCAAAAGCATACAAATATTGTATTCAGGAATACAGAACAGATCTTGACATCTCATCCTAAATTTAGGTGCAGCCCCCTTTTTATAGACTGCTTAGAGCTCACTGAAAATGAAATTAAAGCAGCTTTGATTTTGGCCTAACCATAAAGCTGAAATATTAAAATAGCATGAAAAGACGTTTTTTCTTATAGTAACTTCTGACCACATGAAAATAAGGAAGTGCTACAAATCTTTCAAGAGAGCCTGACTTTATGAGATTTCCAGCATCACTTCCAGATTAAACAGATTTGGCTCAATGTTCAAGTTCAGGCTCATCCGAACCAGACACATTTGCTGAGATTTATGTCAGTTTGAGCTTTACCCCTTCCATGAGCCTTGCTGCAGTTTTTGGAAAGCTCTATTTATGGGTATATTTAGGGGAACTGCAAATGGATGAGCCTGAATCTCAAAAACCCAGAATCAACCTCCAGCAGCAAAGCTGGGATCACTGGCCAGAGCAGTGAGAGTCTGAGAGGCTGTGGACAAAGTTCTGTGGTGCAGGTTGGATTTCAATTTTGATTTTCCTCAGTTGAGGGAAGAGGGAATATTGCGGAATGGGAATGCTGCTGTAAAGATTCCTTGCTGACTTTGGTTTCCAGCTGGCTGTGTAACTTCCATAGGCACTTCAGATATCCAGGGGCTGCTGATTTTGTCAGGAAAACTAATGCACAAGCACCAGAGCTTTATGTCCAAAAAGGAGACAGAGGAGTCCTGTAACTTTATTCATGATTAAGGGAGAGCTCATGGGCATTTCCCATGGGGTCTCTCAGATTGCTAGAGGACGCAGCCTCTTTTTATCCTAATTTCCCAGACATGTTCCCTCTCTCTTTCCCCATTGGCTGAGCTGCTCAAGAGGTACAGACTTCCCAAATCGCCTGATACAGACCCCATTCTAATGTACATTCCCCCCCACCTTTTGTTTTCTTTATGTCTCTGTTCCTTTTCTCTAAGTCCAGAGATTTAGCACAGTTTTGAGTGAGAAACAGTCTGTGTCAATTAATGGAATTCCTATGGAATTTATGGTTCTTCCCATTGCTTCTTTCCCCTATCAGTATCTGGCCTTATCTACCAGCAGGCCTCACAGTTTGATTGTAGAGACATCTCCCTCTCCTTCCTTTCAATTTTAATCAGAGGCGAGGAAAACCTGGGGATGAGGAAGATTCTGAGCTGATGTCGGTGACGATTCCAGGCCAACTCCTGCGCCAAAGCTCAGATTTGCAGAGGGAATCTGCAGAGACCATCCTGCAGAGGTGCTGCATTGTTCCTGTCTGCACGGGGATGAGATTCCAGCTGCTCCAGGAGGCTCTGAGGTGGATAAGGTGCAGGAATGAGGCTGAGGAACTCCAGCCCTAATAAATTCTCACCTCTCACCTTCAGCTCGGTGCCCAGTGGGATGGAGGATCCTACCAGAGCAGTGTCAAAGCTTGTGAGATGCTTCTTTGCCACTGGGATCAGTAGGACCATCCCAGGATTTTTAGATTGTTCTGAATAAAAAGTGACTGAATTAAGACCAGCTGTTACAGGGAGAATTTTTTCTTTTATTTGAATATCAGTGATATGCAGAATCCTGATGTTTCATCTAGGAAATCAAAACACTGCTTCTTTTGATGTCTGTTGAGGGTTTGTTTTTTGCTTCTGAGCTCTCTCCAGGTTCATTTGAATGTGAACGCACTGAGGTCACTCTATGGAAAGGCTGCATTTACCTCTCCTAGGCAGAGATCAGCAGCCTTTGGTTCTCAGAGCAATTTTCTGGGCTGTAACAAAGGAGAGGAAAACACTCTTTTATTATGACTACTGAACTTTATCAACTTTCTTTCACGCTGCTTTTTACGAGACTCAGATGAAGCTGAACAGGATGCATTTTGTTCATTTTGTAGGGAAAAAGATAAAATAACCAAAAGTCTCCAGCAATTTTAAACAGCAAATTAAATTGTCCTAATTCCGAAAAAAGAGACTTTCACCATAGTGCCCACTTTTTAAAAGCAATCATATGTACCAGACCGACATTTCGGGGATTTTGTTTATCATTAAAAGCAAAATAAGGTTTATAAAGGAGACTCAGCAAAGAAGTTCCCCATGACAAAATCTAATCACTTTGGGTATTTTTAGTATAATGAGATCCATGCTTCTTACAAAAGGCTCCTTGGGCTCCCAATGGGGAGGATGTTTATAGTTCTGGACCTTCCCAATTTTAACTTGATTATTTGCAGGCAACCTCATCTGCCTACTTATATAAGAGCCCAGCAGTTGTGTAATCACCAGGGTGAGGTGAAAAGTCCCATGATTTGGGGTTTGATTTGGGGTTTGCTTCAGCTCAGCTGCTTCTGCTTTTTTCCTGGGTTGCCACTCTCTTGTCCTCAACCTCGAGGAGAGCGAGTTGGATAATTCAAAGCAGCATTTCATCCTGGGCTTTTTCCTGCTTTAAAACTTTGTTAGCGCTCCCCAAACCTCCCATCCTGGCGGGAAGGACCTTCCAGGAGGCGTTATCTGTGCTAATTACACACTTCTGCTGGGGCTGCTCTGGCGTTCATGGTTTCACCAGGAGTTTTTCTCGGGAGCTGTTTGCCCTCGTGCACGGACAGCTTCCCACGGATTAGTTTGCAGAATTCATCTCCTAACGAGCCCCAGAGGCTTGGAGAGCTGTCAGGAGCAAGAGGATGGGAAGGATGGATGATCAGAGGCAGAATTCACAAGAAAACACATGGAGATGTGCATGGCAGAAAATGGATTTCCTGGAGAAAACAAATGCGAATGATGTTGCTGAGGGATTGGGAATGCAGCAGCTCCCACACCAGCATCAAAGGATTTGAACTGAGTTCATGGTGAAGCATTCAGAGCCTGCAGCATTTTAATGCCTGTGTTTTGTGCCACGCTGGTTCCTACAAGCTGCTCTTCCAAACTGCAGCTCCTGGAAATAAAAGAACAGGAGAAGAACATCTAATTTGTCCTGGATAAGAAATGGTTTATTTCCTGTAATGTTCCATCTGATGACTCTTTGTAGCTGCAGTAAAAGCCATTGTTTGAGAGACAAATTGAGAGTGGCAGTAAACACAAAAAGGTTAATGAAAGACATGATTTCTGGCTCACTTGTTGGAACGAGGAAAGCGTGAGGGGTTTCAGTGTTTGGAATTCATAACTATTTCCATTATCTACCCTGTGCCTCGTTTTTCTTTCTCTCTTGGCTCTAAGATCCTCTTCTTTCTTTATTGTTTCTTCATCATCCTCTTTATTTTTCTTTTTTTAGTTCTCCCACTGCACTCCCCATGGCTGGAGATCTCCCTTGCCACAGCCCAACTCAAATGCCAGAAAATCCACTTGGGTTTTTCCTGCTCAGTCTTGTGCTCCAGTGGCCTTTCTGACTGATCTGTTAAAATGTATTTCAGATTGATTTTCTCTTCAGAACTGTACAAGGAGAGATAAATAAGTATGGAAAACTGTCCTGGTCTGACTGTGGCGCTCCAGGAGTTTCCCTGGGATGTCTGCTGACAGAAAATGAGAGTAGAGGTGATGTCCCAGCGCAGGCTTTGTCTCCTGGAAGATGTGGCTCCCCATTTGAAGGGTTGGAAGTTGCTGAGCTTGGCTCTGTTCCTGGAGAGGCTGTGCCATGGCATCTCAGCAGGGTGGAAGTGCCACCTCCCACAAACTCCTCCTTCCCTTCACTGCAAGGCTAAAACTACAAATATTTCCCAAAGTTTCTGTGCCGTTCTCCATGTGGCTGTTCCATTTTGTTGGGTGACGGTGATGGCTGTGGGAAGGAGCACAATGTCTATTCTTTAACCCCTGCTTTAAGCTGGTTTGGATTTCCCTTAACATAAAGCAAGCAGAGAACAATGGCTTGCATTGTGCTTGATGAAATTTTCTGAGCAAAAGCCTCCACGTCCCCTGTGCACTATCTCAGCCAGGGTTACCTCACTGTAACCACAAGAGAAAGCTGAATCAGCCATGGCTTGAGCCACAGGTAGTGTCTGAGTCCAGCTGCTGGTGGGAAAGGCATTTTCCCCTCTTCTCCAGGCTTTTCCTGTAGCAGGGTCCGTGGGGATGGCTGTGGGGGCAGCATTCCATCGCAAGGACACGTGTCTCATTCTCTGACACTCTTCCATGACTTCATCACTTGTAGTATAAAATAAATTGAAAATCACATGTTGCAGTCACTCCTTGAAGTGGGCAGGACAGCACAGCCCCTGCCCTGGGAGGCAGGGCAGCACCTCTGATTTCAGAAACCATTTGGGAAAAAAAAATCCAGGTGATTATTCCAGGGCAGCACCTCTGATTTTAGATACCATTTGGGAAAAAAAAATCCATGTGATTATTAAGTATTGCTTATGTGGAAAGAAGCAGAGTCACTGTCCAAACGGGGAAAAGCAATCTATGAGTGCAAAAATGCTGAACACAAAGTGCTATTTGGTGTATATGCTGGTGAGAGACTTTATCCTTTTTATTCTTTGTCTCCAAAGTCTGAGGAATGGTATTTAATGGAATGGGGCAGACAGGGTCAAGCCAAGACATGGATTTAATTCCTTACATCCATAAACAAAACCACATTTCTTGCTGAACTCTGCACGATGAGAGGGAGGAGATGAGGCCAGGAATTTCAGCATTACACTGTGCCTGCAGAAGAAGGGAAGGAAAATGCTCCCAAAGGTGATGCTACTTGCAGGAGCTTCTGCCTCTGCCTGGACACTGCAGAACTGATGGGGATTGGCACTTCTGCTCTGGGTTTGGAGCACCACAGAGGGATTATCCATGGGTCTGCTTCCCCTGGGACACAGCCAAAGGCTCTGGAGGCACAGGGTGAGAGGCAGAGTGGAAAGAGCAGCATGAGGCTGCAGGCAGTGGTGCCAGGGAGAGGTGCTTGTGGCCCAGAGAAGCTGTGGGATTCTGCTTGGACACTCCCAGGGGTTCAATCCCAGTCCCTGGCAGTGTCCAAGGCCAGGTAGGACAGGGCTTGGAGCAGCCTGAGATAGTGGAAGGTGTCCCAGCCCATGGGGTGATTTAAAGTCCCTCTCAACCCAAACCATTTCATGATTCTGTGATTTGGTTAATTACAAAGCTGAAACTCATAAATCACTTCAGACTTGTCCACCAGTTGCTCTTGACAGACAGAGGAACGGCCCTGGAAAATAATGGGCAAATAATCCACAACATCACACTCAAGAGGAGGCAAACATTTGGGGTTTTGAATGTTTGTGGACCTGTTGAGTCCTCTTGTTCCATTGGCCTTGAATTTTGGGGTCCCACATAGTGTTACTGGGGGGGCTGAGGATGCTGCAGAGATTTGGGGTACCTGGGGCTGTTCTCTTTAACACACCAGGATTATCTAGCAGCATCCTGTTCTACAAATTTTGGTGTCTGACAGCATTGCCACACATCTTCATGAACAGATTTGTGCCAAATAGTCCATGATATCATCCACCTGTACTGGGGAGCAAATGTGAGAGAACTCTATTTATTATGGCACCTGAAATAATAACAAACAGGGTGTTCAGATTGGACTGGTGCAGGTTGATCACCCATACCCTTGAATTTTTTACCAGGCTTAGAGGCATGGAAAAAAGACATCATTTTAATGTAGAATAGTCTGTACTGGTAGTTATTCCACACCTACCTAATTTTCATTTAACACTTGACTAACCTCTGAATCCAGACCCATTTCATGCCACCCTTTGGGAATTGTGAAGGGCTCCTAGAGAACTGTGGGGTTCAATCCACCTCAGGATTTCCTGAGTGCAGGGAGATTTCCATCCTGGACCTTGTTTGGCTGCTCTGTTCTCTCCGGATAATTTTCAGCTGCTTCCCACTTCTTAGCTGATGCAGGCTCTTGATATTTTCAGAGTTAGGTAAAAGAAGCCAGAAAATCCTTATTCCCTCTGCCTCCCCTTTCCTTACACACACACGACTGACAGGAAAATAAGCACTAATATGTCATCTTTAAAATAAGAAGGGGACATGCTTTCCTTCTGAAGCAGTGGAAACAGTGACATCATGCTTGGAACAGCTTTTTTCCCCTTTTCCCTTCTAATTGCGCTGAGCTTTTTAAAGGCAGGGAATCAAATCTTCCCCTCTGGAGTGGGGGAAGGCTCCCCATAGGCTGTCTGGGTTTGGGATGAATCACTCTGCTCCTTCTGCACTTCATTGACAAATTACCAGAACCAGGAGCTGGGAACTGGGGCAGCGAAGGGACAGAGCAAGGAGTGAAGGCAATTGGTGAAAGAACACGAGGAGGAAACATTTTTTATGGAAAATCCACTGGCTGGCTCCTTGTTTCTGTGTTATATTCTCCTTTTTTCCACTTTAAAGGAAACGGCTCCTATAGCAGGAGTGACTCACGGGTGGGAGCTGCCAGTGAGGTGTGTTTGCCACTTTCTGATTTTAGGAACCTTTTATCACTGCATGGTGCCAGTGCCCCTTCCAGAAAAGGCCACAGATGCAAAGGCAGAGAAAAGGAACAGCAGGGGGTGGAAAAAACACTGTTTTTTCAGTCAAGCATCAGCCCTGTGTGTCTGCAAGCAAAAGCTGCTCTTTGATGGCTGTTTGAGCTGACCTGAAATAGCACTGAGGGGTTTGTCCTGACTTCCACAGGGTTTGGAGATCTGGATCCTGACAGAGCAAAGGAAACTCCCCCGGAGCAAAGGAAACTCCTCACACATCCCCCGAGGGTCCCCAGCCCTTCCCTGGGGAGAATTTAGCCTTGTGCTAGCAGAGACAAGGGAAGGAGAGAAGCAAGTGATGTAAGGAAATCATCTTTCTAGCTTCCCTTATTTCTTTTCTCTCTCTGCTCCCACTTGACATAAAATGACAGAAATACAGGGAAAAAAAACAGCTACAAGGATCAAGGCCTGGTGTCTGATCATTCAGTCTGAGGGAAGCCCAAGAGGAGTCTGATCTCAGCAGAGAGAGGAAACAGGAAAGACTTTAAACCCAGATGATTTTGCAAGTACTACTTGAATTTTCCCCATTCTGAAATACTTGCAGAGATCAGGTTTTAGACTCAGCAGTAACAAGACCAAAGCTAAGAGGGTTGGTGCTAGAGATGTGATTTGACATTATTTCAGCTAAATCAGTCCCAATAAAACCTTCTTCAAGAAGAACTGCTGCTGACTCCTCAGACTCAGCAGACCTGGAGTGGTCTCAGTGCACTCTGCGTCCAAACAGAGGCATCCTGGGAGAGATTTGGGATTTATTTGGAGAGATTTGGGATTTATCTGGAGTGATTTGGGATTTATTTGGAGTGATTTGGGGTTTATTTGGAGTGATTTGGGATTTATTTGGAGTGATTTGGGATTTATCTGGAGTGATTTGGGATTTATTTGGAGTGATTTGGGGTTTATTTGGAGTGATTTGGGGTTTATCTGGAGTGATTTGGGGTTTATTTGGAGTGATTTTCTCTCTGAAGAGCACAGAGTTGCTCAGGACCCCCCGTGCTTGGTTTCATAGCTACCTCGGACACACAGGGCTGGATCAACACAGAGCTGTGGAGTTCAAAGCTTGCCACCTCTCAGATGTGGGAGAAGCTCTCTGGAGCGGATCAGGAAAGTGATGAGACTTCAAATAAAAGCTATTAAAATGCTCTTAAACCCAGCTAATTTCATTTATTCGCTTGACCTTGAACACGTCTGCAAAGAAGGTACAAAACATTTCTTTTGGTGCTTTAGCCTTACTATGATTTCCACCAAGGAGCAGAGCATGTGAGGCCACGATTGCAGTTAAATATCCTACAGAAAACCCCCTTAATTAACTTTCTCAGCAGGCTCTACCTCATTAGCATTCGTTTGCAGCTCAGATATTGCACACACGTCAGAGCCCTGCACAATCCCCTCGGTTTAGACAAAACAACAGGAGCCATGTAAGCAGTACACAGCTCTAATCCCTGCATCCACTCCATCCAAAGTTTGGGGTTGTTTTTCTTTCAGCTGATGAAATGGAAATTCAAATGTTACTTTGACAGTGCCATAGGAAAGTCTAAAGTAGGGGCTGTAAATAGAGTTTGAGCTGACATTTCAGCTTGGAAGTTAGGGGAAGGAATGAAGTGAAGCAGCCAGCATGAATACTCACTTGAATCTTGAGGGAAAACTTAACATTTAAGAGACTTCTTTTTCCTGCTGATATTGTAATTTGTAAAGCCACATCTGAAGGCCATTTGTTTTTGCACTCGAGATATCAATTCAAAACACACTCTTATTTCACAGAAAGCAACTTGTCACCCTCTTTTCTTACCCCATCTCCCCATTCCCTCCTTTGAGCTCTTTGCAGTGATTCCTGAAACAGGTTGGGAATGAAGCTGTTTACCAGCCTGGAAAGATGAAAAGGTTGAGTAACAAAGCTTGCCGAGCTCGGGGTGTGCAGTTGGGAGCACTCCACATCCCTGCTTTGTGTGCTGGCCTGGAGTTTTTAATTAAATCTGACCTAGTGGCTGCTGCAGAGCCCTGCTGAGCCAGGCAGGATCCCACATCCAGAGGCAGCTGCTCTGCTTTCCCGAGCACCATCCTGAACAGCCTCTGCAGGGATGTTTTTCACGAGAACCTGCAAAGCAAAGCACACTGAGGTGACTGAGACACAGGGCACGTATCAGAGACCTCACCAGGACTGGAAATTGGGAGAGCTGCCCATGGATCTTTTCCTTTGCATTCCCTTTCACTTCAGTATTACAAACAATCATTAATGCTTTTAGTCTTGTGGTGGTTCTGGGAGATGTTGTCATCATTTTGTGGATGATCTGTGTGTCTGCAGAGGCACTGGTTTGTGCTGGGAAACATCTGATCAAGCCAGGCCAGCAAAGAGGAGCCTTTGGGGAATTTCTCAAGCTGGCAGCCACATGAGAGGCAATGTTTCCTCATGTGTCTTCAGGAAATCACCCTGGTTTGTGCTCCGTGTGTTCCACAGCCCTGGGGGTGATCCCAGCTCAGTGCCTGCTCCAGGTTCAGGTTTCTGTACAAACCCTCTGAGTGCTCCAGCTTGTTTACTCTGCTCTTGTTCAGCTCTTTTCCTCTTTCTGTTCTTCTTGTAATGAGCCCATTGTTGATGGGGAGAGAAATCTGCATCAAAAGCAGCCTGGGCAACAGGGCAGGGGGGATTGTGCCCCTCTGCCCCTCAGGTGAGACCCCACCTGCAGAGCTGCCCCAGCCCTGGGCCAGCACAGGAAGGAGCTGGAGCTGCTGCAGAGAGTCCAGAGGAGGCTCCAGGATGAGCAGAGGATGGAGCAGCTCTGCTGGGAGGGAAGGCTGCGAGAGCTGGGGGTGTTCACCTGGAGAGGAGAAGCTTTGGGGTGACTGAATTGTGGCCTTGAAGGAGCTGCAGGAAAGATGGAGAGAGACTTGGACAAGGGATGGAGTGCAAGGTCAAGGGAGAATGGCTTCAGACTGAGAGAGAGAGAAGGTTTAGATTGGACATTGGGGAAGAATTCCTCCCTGTGATGGTGGTGAGGCCCTGGCACAGGTGCCCAGAGAAGCTGTGGCTGCCCCTGGATCCCTGGCAGTGTCCAAGGCCAGGCTGGACAGGGCTTGGAGCAGCCTGGGACAGTGGGAGGTGTCCCTGCCCATGGCAGGGGTGGCACTGGGTGAGCTTTAAGGTCTTTTCCCACCCAAACCATTCTGTGATTCCAAGAAACTGTAACAGCAACAGCAACGACATCCTCCCTGGAGCCCCAGGTACAATTTCAGAACCGAAATCTCTTTCACTGTGAGCTTTATTTCCATTTTGAGCTTTTTTCACACTCACAGACATCCCTCAGGACAGGCTGTGCTTCTTTCCCAAGCAGCACCTTGAGCACCCTCTGAGGATGATGTTCATTGTGCTGTGGGTGGCAGAGACAAATCCTCAATTCCCAAAGGATTTGTTAACTTCCTAAACAGTGACTAAAGTCTTGTCCTCATTAATTTAACTCTGTTCTGACATGTCCTCTCAATGGGAATGCACTTGTCTGTCAGAGCTGGAAAGGAAACTCATGATTTATATCAGGCTATAGGACACTGATCACTCACTCTGCTGCAAGTTCTCCCTCTCTATTGGTGATTGCAAACACAGTTATATTGCAAGTGAAATCCCATCTCCAAGGAAAAGGCAGTGCTCAATATTCCATTGACATGGAAGCAAGGATTTCAAGTACTTTAACCTCATTTTCATTTATTAAGCACAGGTAGGATGTCAGGAGCTCCCTAAAATCACAGCAGTTAGTCTCACTCAGGCTTGAGAGCATGCAAGTCACATCTCTGCTGGCTAAAACTCTCTGTAAAGCTGATGTCAGACACTTCCTTACAGGTTTTTTCCCCCTCGACTGCCTCCTTCTCATGCCATTTCTTATCCAACACTTTATCGACTATTTTTCTCTTTTGACTCTTTTCCCAGTGAGTTCAAAGCAGCCTTCATTCCCAAGCCTTCATTCCAGTTACCATGACTTTTGGCCTTGCAACTCGAGGCTTTTTAGCCTTCATCAAGCACTTGACGTTTTCAGTCAATGGAAACGAGGACAATGAAAACATCAACACATGTTGATGTGGCTTCAAAAGAATGCTGTGACACAATTCCATGTCTGACTGAATTTTGGAGCACACACCTTTATTCCAGGTGGTTCTGGATTCTAAAACAACAAATAGCTCTCTCTCAGGATGTTGTTATTCCATGGATTAATACAAGCCATGGCTGCCTCCTTTTGAATTTTAATGATGTGCTGTTTGTGAGTTTTGCAGAATCAGAGTTCGGCGCTGTCCTGGCAGCTCATCCATCATAGATCTGTGGATTCAGTGAGGGGTTTGATCTCCCAGCTTATTTCAGCAAACAAATATGTCACTGCATCTTCCATGAGACAGAAACACACTGAGCACTCTCAGCCCTGTGCAGAGCTGTTTCCATTCTGCCTTAAGTACCCCAGTTCAAAGTAAAACATATCCCACCGGGATTTTTGTTTTGGAGGTGAGTGGGATTAGTTCTTTGCACTGCTGGGATGTGTTTCTGCTATCCTGGAAATAAGAAGTTGCTTTCCCAAAGGCCAGGGATTGTTTTGGTAAAGGAATAAGCTGTCTCGGTTTTAACTTTGGCTGAATGAAAGTGGATGTTGATGTCACGTGGGACTTCACACCCTGACAGAACCTCTCTGGTCACCCTAAATGTCCCTCAGTGCTCCAGGCTGCACCCCAGCACGGATCTGTGTGGGCACCAGTAACAATTCACCCCACAAGCCAGCCTGCAGCAGAATAATCCACAATTATCATCCTTTTGCCCTCAGTAAAACACCCCAACAAATATTTTGGTGTTAATTCATGTGCCTGGGTCACAGCCCAGACATTCCCAGTTCAGGGAGACCCCTAGGGCTCCCACCTGCAGGGTTGGAGTGTGGATAGCATCCCTGGATTGCCGAGTGGGGATCCTGCAGGATCTGATTCACTGTCTGCAGGCAATCTGGGGGAGGAATGGGATCCTGCTGCCGCCTGCCTCTCTGGCTCAGACTCCTTGAAACACACTCAGATGTCCCCCAGGGAAGATCTTCTTTGCTATTAAAACAAACAGATGTCCTGGTGGTTTCTGATCTCATAAGTATCCTTTCCTGTGAACTCATTCCACGATTAATTGCAGGTTTGTGTCTATTCAAAGAGCTCTTTTATTCCCCTCTCCTGCTTTCATCCCACATCCTTGCTGCTTTCTGGGATCCCTTACACGTGTAGGGGACATCGGTGGTTATGTCAGCACATGGAGCTGCTCCTAATGGGATTTCAGGGCCATCATGTGAGGCTGGGCTGTGCCTACTCAGGGCTGTCATGTGTCTCTGTTAAGAGCTCTGCTGACAGCCTGAGGCTGTTGAGGATCCTGAGTGCCGCTTTAGGCATGAACACATCCAGCAATGGAAATATAAGGTTAGATTCCAAGTTAGGTTTGATTCCAAAACAGAGGTATCAGAAATCATGCCTTGTAAAACCATTCCAGGCCAGGAACTTGCTGGTGGGCAGAGATTTCCCTTCTGGGCAGTTGTTTAAATGGAGGAAGAAATTAGGGATGGGGTGAGAATCATCCATGACCCTTCTCTCCTTAAACTCACCCAATCACAGCTGAAAATTGCCCAAGGCTCTATTTTTCCCCATAATTAGAACACTGTCAGAACAAGCTCTCCTAGGAAG
Organism: Acanthiza pusilla; assembly: GCA_036630365.1. NCBI lineage: Eukaryota > Metazoa > Chordata > Aves > Passeriformes > Acanthizidae > Acanthiza > Acanthiza pusilla. The sequence continues at coordinate 8,410,521 of JAXCHO010000028.1, read as the reverse complement.
GACCATGCAATGGCGACACAGGGGCTGGACATCTGGACAGAATCCTGTCCATGCATTTGAGGTCCTGAAGACCTTGCTGTGCTCCCAGAGTGTGGATTCAGGATACAGCCCGTCTGAGTGCAAGCTCCTGGATTTTGGGTGATGTTGGACTCAATGATCTTGGAGGTCTTTTCCAGACTTGATGATGCTGTGGTCCTACAGGGACATTTCCTGGGGCTGGAGTTCCGATCTGCTTTGGGGTGTATGTGAGGTTGATGAGCTAAAGAGAGACCCTGGCTGGTGACACAGGGCACTGGCACTGCAGAGCCCTCACCCTGAGCTCAGTAACCCAAATCCATCCTTCCCTTCCCTTCCCTTCCCTTCCCTTCCCTTCCCTTCCCTTCCCTTCCCTTCCCTTCCCTTCCCTTCCCTTCCCTTCCCTTCCCTTCCCTTCCCTTCCCTTCCCTTCCCTTCCCTTCCCTTCCCTTCCCTTCCCTTCCCTTCCCTTCCCTTCCCTTCCCTTCCCTTCCCTTCCCTTCCCTTCCCTTCCCTTCCCTTCCCTTCCCTTCCCTTCCCTTCCCTTCCCTTCCCTTCCCTTCCCTTCCCTTCCCTTCCCTTCCCTTCCCTTCCCTTCCCTTCCCTTCCCTTCCCTTCCCTTCCCTTCCCTTCCCTTCCCTTCCCTTCCCTTCCCTTCCCTTCCCTTCCCTTCCCTTCCCTTCCCTTCCCTTCCCTTCCCTTCCCTTCCCTTCCCTTCCCTTCCCTTCCCTTCCCTTCCCTTCCCTTCCCTTCCCTTCCCTTCCCTTCCCTTCCCTTCCCTTCCCTTCCCTTCCCTTCCCTTCCCTTCCCTTCCCTTCCCTTCCCTTCCCTTCCCTTCCCTTCCCTTCCCTTCCCTTCCCTTCCCTTCCCTTCCCTTCCCTTCCCTTCCCTTCCCTTCCCTTCCCTTCCCTTCCCTTCCCTTCCCTTCCCTTCCCTTCCCTTCCCTTCCCTTCCCTTCCCTTCCCTTCCCTTCCCTTCCCTTCCCTTCCCTTCCCTTCCCTTCCCCCTCACCTTCCATTTCCATTTCCATTTCCATTTCCCCATTTCCATTTCCATTTCCATTTCCATTTCCCCATTTCCATTTCTTTTTCCCTTCCCCAGGGCTGCCTGGCCCAGCTGTGCAAGCCAGCCAGTGTGTTTTGTTTGGGAAAGATGCATTGTATTTTACAGTAAAAAACCCCGTGTTGGTCAAGGCTCTGCTAAATTCTTTCTCCCTTCTGTAGTTTCTGAAAACTTCTCTGGTGTATTTTGCCATGACCTTTCTCTACTGAGTCACCTTATTCCCATCCCTCTCCAGCCATGTTTTTCCCTGGACTGCTCTGCTTCCCAGGCACCATTTTCCCAAGTTGGCCAGCCCTGCTCTCTGCTCCCAGCCCACCCACTGACAAACGGGGCTGCCTTTGGGAGTACCTGCTGCCCTCCCCGAGCAGTTCGTTGCAGACAGACAGTCCCCTGGGGAGCGTCAGTGACCCTCTTGAAATGCGGGGAGGAATATCAAATCCTCATGTTCTCTGTGAGGAAATGGCCTCCTACTAGAAGGAGAAATAAACACTTCCCTTACAGGCAGTGTATTCATTTGTGCCTTCTAGGGGTTCATTCTCCCAGTACCTGCCTTTGGGACACATAAATCATTAGTTTAACTCGATATGTGTATTTTCTTGTCTCCTATTTTCAGGGCAGTGAACATGCTGGCATTTCTCCAGTCAGCCTCCCCACAGCAGGGCAGTTTTTTTTGTTTCTGCTCTCTTGAATGCAGCATCTGTACATTCGGTCACATATTAGATTATGGTAATGGTGAAATAATTCCTTTAACCTCATTTGAGTCAGGACTCAGAAGAATAGTCTGATTTATCTGCTTCATGGGTGGTACTTCAGGCAGTTAATTAACCCAAGTATAAACTATGTTATTTACCTTGACTGTCTCTTTGTGTTTGCCAATAACATTTAATGATTCAAATTGAATTGGCCAGAGAAACGGAAGAATGTTCTCAGTGGTTTATTATCCTCTAAGAGGACATTCCAGGTTTGTACCTTCACAGATAATCATGCTCCAGTCCTAAACCTGACAGTCCTGGCCATGGGATTGAGACTGCAGCTGATACCTTAGAACAAATAGTAAATATGTGGTGCTAAACTGGAGAACTGCTCTGGTCTGTCCAGATGGAAACCTCCAGAAATGGAGCATCCCTGGTTTTCAACAGAAGGAATCAAAGCTGTGTGAGATGTCAGGAGCACACAGAGGTCACACTCCCTCCCTAGCTCCTAAAGGGAAGCAGCAGCAGCCTGAAAGATTAAGATGTAATTCCCTGTCTCAGTGAAAATCATGAAAGCAAATCAGGCCTTCTTTTAGCAAAATGTGATTTTCTTCTCCCATTTTAGCTTGTATCAGCATTAGGGAAAGGAGCAGCTCTGTAAAAAAGCAGTGGCTGTTCCTTACAGTGAAGTGCCAAATAAGTGTTTGGGAAGAGAGTCTTTCTTACATGGTAATAAAGTGGAGATCTACTGATGTAATGGGAACTGAGCTGAACTGGAACTCTGATCTGCAAGTATCAAAGTTTCCTTTAAAATCCAGCTTGTCAAAGAGTAGTTCCCATGACTCTCAATCCAGATTTAACCCTTCAGAGAAAAAGGAATGGATACAGATTTCCTCCTGCTCGACTTGACACTTTAAATCCAAGCTGCAAGGTGTCTGCTTCTGATTGTTTGTCCTCAGGGTGGGGCTGAAAATATGACTTCCTTTAAAAATATCCCTCGATCCTGTGCAGCTGAGGAGGCCTCATCCTTCTGACAAGTTTGCTTCACATCATTAGAAAAAGCAACTCCGCCAGCATCGCTCTCAGAAGTTCCAGTGGTCAGTCAGGCTGCCTTAACAGGGATAATAAAAAGGTCAAACTCCATTTCTTTTAATCCCTAAGACTGTGCTTCTTAGAAACGAGTAGGAAATAGGCCATGTCATCAGAACAAAGCACAGCTGAAGTGGATGGGAGCTGCTCTGCCACCCAGGAGCACAGATGGATTCATGGTTCAGAGACTTCTTGTGCAACCCTGGCTGGGCAGCTCCACAACACGAATAGACTTTGTGACTTTGTTATTATTAATAATTATATGTTATTGAGGGCACTGGGATTGCTCAGCTGGAGCAGAGTGAGGGCAGAGCTCCCCAGGGGCTGCAGCTCCTCCCGAGGGACAGCTCCGATCTCTGCTCTGGGACAGGGACAGCACCCAGGGCACGGCTGGAGCTGGGCCAGGGCAGCTCAGGCTGGAGATCAGGGAAAGGTTCTTCCCCAGAGGGTGCTGGGCACTGCCCAGGCTCCCCAGGGAATGGGCACAGCCCCGAGGCTGCCACAGCTCCAGGAGCGTTTGGACAGCGCTGCCAGGGATGGACAGGGTGGCATTGTTGGGGTGTCTGTGCAGGGACAGGAGTTGGACTCGATGATCCTCTGGGTCCTTCCAGCTCAGGATATTTTATGACTCCATGATTCTCTTCACCACTCAAGTTTCTCCCTGGCAAAAGTGCTTTGGGAAGAGAATTGTGGTGGTTTAGGAGTGGGTGGGCCATCTTTTGCTCCTGTAATCCTGAGGTAAAATAACTGTTATTTATTCAAGACAGCCACAAAAAGCACTGAAGTTCATTGTGGAGAGGAACAATTTTGCTGTAACAATGGCCACAATCCCCTAAGTGACTGGCACGTGCCAGTCTGGCCAAAGAGCCAGAGCAATGTTTGCTTGCAGACAGCACAGCAAGCACTGTCCAGCCCTGCTTAGGAGGAACCTTCCAAAAACCTCCTGTTAGGGCTGATCTGTTGAGCACGGCCCCAAGGCGTCTGTACAACTGCTGACTTCATGGTTTGGCAGCCTCGTGGTGTCTGAGTGCAGAGAGGTCTCCCAGGAGGAGCAAAGTGGGTGCCTTGGCTCCAGCTCCTGCCACCCAGGAGATGCCATCTCCTCGTCACTGTCACTCGCACCATCCCAGTCCCAGGAGCCCAAAAGGAGGGGGGGAATAAAGGGACACAGAGCAGGTGGACAGAGCCCTTTTCAATTCAGAAACCAGCTGGGCACCACGAATTCCACCAGGAAAAGTTCCAAGTAAGATCCAAGAGAAGGGAATCATCGCCCCGACACAAACCATTGAATATCCATTTGGAACGTGTCACTTTAACGGGAGAGGCTTTGGGATTGCTCTGCACGCAGAGCTTGCCAAGGCCAGGGGTGAAAGGACAGCCTGGGAAAAGGATTGTTTGGGTTTCCTTGCTAGCAGCACTTCAGAAATAATGGGCTGTGAGTGATGCAGAAGGTTCGACCAGGCCTGGGGATCGTCTGCCATCTCATGTGGAGTCTTGATGTGCACGAGGTCAAATTAGCATAGAGCCAAATGTTGAAAAGAGCTGAATGTGCCTTGATGTTCCCCCAAAAATGGGTTAACTGGGTTAATTAAATCCTCTCTTGAAGGCACTTGAAGTCTGCCTGGGACTTGAGTTGTTATAACACAACTGGCCTGTGGTAAAACTGCTTATAAACCATCATGTGTTATCAGGTACTGCAGAACAAATTTTGCTGGAGTTTATGGACAGCAAAAGCCAACTTTAAAAATGCAGAAAACCTCCCCACCCCCTAAATTTTCAAAGTTTAAGTAGAATACTTCCCTGTAGGTTTCATAATCCTCTTTTCTTCGTTTTGAAACACATTAAACGAATCCAGCACAGAGCCTGACATCTTAACAAAACTGATTGACCTAACACAGTGGGGCTTTTCAGACTACAAATTCCAAAAATTAATTAGGATTTGTACTTTTCTTTTTAATTGTCAGTGGGAAGAGCATGAAATTCATTTAATGTTTTGAAAGAACAGCAAGGAGAGATCAGGGCAGAAAGACCAAATTTCTCATTCATTATTGGAAACAGAAAAATAATCAGGCAGATCCTCTTCAGCAGCAAAGCTCACAGTGCAGTTTGCCTGCTTTTAGTAACACTGAGAAAAGTGTGCACATGGTTTTGAAGGAGAACGCTGAAGTGATCTGCCCTAAAAATAACTTTCAGCTTTTAGCCACGTCAGCATGTGGCTTCAGAAGATGTCGTAGAATCACACAGGGAATGGGAGTGGGAACGGGAATGGGAGTGGGAATGGGAATGGGAATGGGAGTGGGAGTGGGAATGGGAATGGGAATGGGAGTGGGAATGGGAATGGGATGGGGAATGGGATTGGGAATGGGAGTAGGAGTGGGAATGGGAGTGGGAGTGGGAGTGGGAGTGGGAGTGGGAGTGGGAATGGGAATGGGAATGGGAGTGGGAATGGGAGTGGGAATGGGAGTGGGAATGGGAACGGGAGTGGGAATGGGAATGGGAATGGGAATGGGAATGGGAATGGGAATGGGAATGGGAAGGGGATGGGAGCAGCAGGAGGGAACAGGATGGAAGGCTTTCCTAAACTGTCCAGAAAAAACCACATTGCCTGATAACCCTAGAAACTTCTCATTCTTATGCAACTCTGAGCAAGTGGTTTCTCAGAAACTCATCCTAACACCGTGGTTGTAATGGTGATATCTTCATTTTCCTTCTCCTGGGAAGTCACTGAAGTTCCCTTTAGAGCATGGAGCCTGTGCTGTCACTGTGGCCTGGATGGGATCCCCAGGCTGGGGTGACCCTGTTCCCCATCCCTGACCCTAATGCTGCCCTGCTGACCTGGACCTGCTCCTGCCTTGGCCTCAGACCTGAGCCATCCCTCTGGATTTGGGGTGATGGGGACTCCTGGTGGAACCTGGCCACTGCCCCTGGCCTGTCCTGCCCCCCCTGCCCAGGGATAGGGAGGCTCCTGCTGTCCCAGACTCAGGATTGCTCCTGCTCCCATCCCTTTGGGAGCAGCTGACACCTCAGAGAGGACCACAAAAGCTCTGGGTACCTCTGCCAGCCATGCCCCTGAGCTTGTGGACACATGGAAAGGTTTCCTTGCAGTAGCAGGGAACCAGCCTCGGTACCCCGGATATTCTTCCCATTTGGATGCTGTTAAAATCCACATGCAGAGAATGCAGATGTACTGAAGGCAAACTGTGAATTCCCTGGAACATTCTAAAGAAATGCCCAGTTGAAATGAGGGCGCTGACTATATTGAGAAGTACCCCTTTAAAAGTGTGTGCTTGACAAATTCTTCCTGCTGACATTATGGGGTTTTTTGGGAATAACTCCTCTGGCTTGCTTCGAAAGCAAAAGCTCTGGAGAGGGGATTGGCAGGAGCTGGTTTTGCTGTTAGCCTCATTCAGGTTCCTAAGCTGATTAAAGGAGGCTTTGGATAACGTGTGTCATGTCTCAGTCCGGGGGATGAAGTGTTTCATGGCTTTCGGGAGCCAGAGTAGGCTTTCAGTGACATCATAACAACTCCAATTTCACTTAGAGCAGCTCACCTCTGCCTCCTGCTCCTCGTCCCTGCCAGCTCTGTCCTCCAGAGTCATTTCTGTCTGTAGGTGAAAGCTCCTGGAGGGACTGGGAGTGCAGAATTAAGAGCTGCTGTTCTGTGTGTTCACTGCATGCGAAGGCTTTGAACCTTCATGAGTGAGAAAAGGGGAAAAAAGCTCTTCCTCCAAAAGGTTATCACCTCCAAAAAGCCAGGGAACACTGGGGACAGGCTGTGCTTCACATCTCTTTCCCTTTAATATCTTGAAAGAAGGTTTTTTCCAGGGAAAATGAGCTGTCATTCTTTTTTTTTAAATTTTTTTTTTATTCTCTTTTATAATGTCCTCAGATTGCATCAGATTGCAATAGAGATCTGATTTCCTTCTTCAGCCACAAGGCAGCAGCTCAGCCTCACCCCCTCATGTGTGTCACCAAAGCACTGCAAATGTCATCCGCAGAGCGAAACACCTTCAGGCAGAAGGAAAGTGAAGATTCCTGACCTCTCCACTGTGGAGCAGCCTCGTGTTTCAGGCACTGCCCTAAGGAGGCAGAGCTCTGCTGTTCTGACCACAAAAGTGAAATGAAAAATAAAGATAAATGAAATTTGGGAGGAGAAGTGAGCTTCAAGTCACTAAGTTTTCTCCTTTCACTGCAAAATACCTCAGATCTTCATTATTTAGTGTGCAGGAAGGAAGGAGGTAAACAATAGGTTAGAAATGAAAAAAATCCAATCATGGTGGTGTCTTTCCCCGAAAAAGAAAAATTATTTTAGATAAGGTGCTTGGCAGAAAGGCCACGCATGACCTAATCTAGGAAGCATGTCATTATTTAGCCACAGTTATCTCCCAAATACTATTTTAAAATATGAACCTCCTGGTAAATTAGGAATAAAGAGCAGTGCTGAAGGTCACTTTGTGACACACTGCTGGCCTGGATGAGAGTCACAGGATTTTCTGTGCAAGAAATCCATTTCTGCTAAGCAGATTTTTACACAGAATGGATTGTTTTTGCCAGACTGGACTGGGTTTCAGAATCATAACCAAAACAAAAAGAAAAATCCTGGAATTACAGGCCTACACCCATTTCTGTGTGAGTATTTTGCACATAATTAATGTGCACATTTTGTCTACTGAGAAAATAGAGTTCAGCTGATTTCAAACAGGCCACCAAAGCATTGTTGGCTCATTTTGATGTTCATGTGTTGTTTGCCTGTGACAAATTCACCGAGAACGTGCCTCAGTTTGTTACTCCTTCTCCTTTAATGTGTTTACAGAGCTCTGTAGTTGGACAGGAAGATTCGTAGAAGGCCAAATTGAGATATTTCTCTTTCTTTTTCCAGTGAAAAAGTCAAGGTCTGCTTTTTCTGCTGGTTAATCACTCATAATGAAAAGAGACTTTCCCTCTGATCCAGGAGTGTCTCACATGCCCTTTGTGCTTGTGACAGAAGAAGCAAATTCACAACTCACTGCTGGGTTTTGAGAGCTGAGTCTCTGCTTAGGCTGACTCCAGTCAGTCATTTCACAAGGATTATTCCTGACTTATCCTGCTCTTTCCGAGGCAAGAATCAAGATGGGTGATGTTTAGTTAAGCACAGACATGTGGAGGGGAGAGAAAAAAAGCAGGAAAATAGGCTTAGAGAGGCAATACTCCCTTAAATACTCGTGATGAGACCTCAGAGCAGTCACCTCACCTGCCACTGCATCAAACCTCCCATCAGTCAGAACAAATCACCCGAAAATGAGATTATAATGCTCCCCGTTTTTTTTTTTTTAAATACTTGTATCCAAGAAATGCGAAGCTGGAGGGATTCTTTGCTGGAAGAACGCTCCTAATCCCCAGAGCGATCCGCATTGTGTGTATTTCCCCACAATCATTCTCATATGAGTATCGGAATGCTCCACAAAATCCCTCTATTTGCCTTCGGGGGGTGTTCCAAAACTCTTCCAGAAAGTCTAAAGTTTCGGGGATTTTCTTGGGATTATTTTGACTTCAGCTGGAACGTGCCTGACTCGACTCCAGACAGAAGAGAAATAAAGTCAGCGCGCTGCTCCGGAAGCCGAGCCCGCGTGGGTAAACACGCGGGAATTCCACTGGGAATTCTGGGCTGGAGGAGCCCGCGAGTGTCTCTTTGTGCACAAGAGAGGCTCCTTTGTCACTCGGGTCAGCAAATCGTTAGCATGACTTGGAAAAATTAATAAAGCACCAGGAAATGAGTTTATAGCGCGAGGAATTTCTTTGCCCCAAGGCTGTGTCGGTGTCCGGTGGCTTTCCTGCAAATCAAGGTGTCCTTGTCAGAGCTGGGTTACAAAATGGGAATAAAAATGGGGAAGGGGAAAGATGTGTGGGAGGAATGGCACACAACTGAGAATTTCAGTGCTGGTGAAGTCTAGGATGATGTGACAGGTGGGGGACATTCCTGGCCTGGCAAGAGCTGGGAAAGAGGTTTCCATGGAAAGTGATGTGAATCCAGTGTTTTCAAGAAATGTAACAAAGCCATTGCTTTATCAAAGTCTTTCCCTATTAAAAGGGATGAAGCCCAATCAATGAACAGGAAAGGGGATGGATTTTCGGGTAAAACTGACCTAGGGGAAAAGATTTCCTTTGAGGAAGGCACATCAGCAAGGGATGGAAATATCCACCTGCTGGAGAGTCCAGAGGAGGCTCCAGGATGAGCAGAGGATGGAGCAGCTCTGCTGGGAGGGAAGGCTGCGAGAGCTGGGGCTGTTCACCTGGAGAGGAGAATCTTTGGGGTGACTGAATAGTGACCTTGCAGTGCCTGAAGGAGCTGCAGGAAAGATGGAGAGAGACTTTGGACAAGGGATGGAGTGACAGGATAAGGGGAATGCCTTCAAACTTCCAGAGGGGATATTTAGATCAAATATTGGGAAGGAATTCCTCCCTGTGAGAGTGGGCAGGCCCTGGCACAGGTGCCCAGAGAAGCTGTGGCTGCCCCTGGATCCCTGGCAGTGTCCAAGGCCAGGCTGGACAGGGCTTGGAGCAGCCTGGAACAGTGGGAGGTGTCCCTGCCCATGGGGTGGGATGAGATGAGCTTTAAGTTCCTTCCCACCCAAACCAGTCTGAGATTCTGGGATCTAAAGAGGGTTTTTTTTCCAGCTGCAACCTGCCAGAATATCCATATATTTAGCCAGAAATTCTTTATAGCTCTCATTTTTAAATGAATACTCCTCAAGATGAAAGCAGATGAAATTATTTTTAGAATTATCTTATTTCTCTACTGAACAATTGTAAACCACCCCGTACAGAGAAATTGCATTTTTTCACTGCACCACAAACTGAAACTCATCCAGCAGAAGGTAAAACTTCGTGAGTGATCAACAGAAGCAGAGAAATATCCAAGTGAACTGTTGGCTCACCACTGCAGATGTGTGGCCCTATCTAATTCCCTAAAGAGCTCTCTAACCCTGTACTGATTGCTTGAAGGGCAAAGTGGGAAGAATCTTAAAATCCTTCATCACAGGAACAGCCAGGACAAATTACAAAAGCTTAATAAAAGGCTTTTCAGTCATATATTAAAGAATGACAATTGAAACTTTCTGGAGGAGATTAAAACCTCTCTTTAGAAGTTTCTCTCTTGCAGAATTCCCTGGTCTCAAGAAAAATGGGGAGAGGATATACAGATACGAAGAAAAACACCTCTTTGTTCAGCAGTGGATTATGTTACAAGACAAATTTTGGCAGCCTATTGATATTTCACCTGAATGGCTGCAGCTTTCACCTCATCCCAGAATATGTGTAAAAGGATTTCAGAGCTTCAATACTTCTAGCTGAGCTGTACCTACTCTTTTTCTTCTTTTATCACAGTCTAAACTACTGAATGAGCTTCTGTCTTTCTGCCTTTGGTGGTGCTGAAGGTCACTGGAATGACATCAGTGACGTTTTGTGGTGATCTGGGGATGTGAGCCTGTCATATTTTCCAGGTGCTCACAGAGGAAATCGAGTGTCTGTTCCCTGTCCCCCAATATTCCATGGGCACTGCAGATGCGGTGGGACTGAAAGGATTTGGGGATGAGCTTTGTGTTCCTGGGGTTCCCCTCGGGGGGGTTTGAGCTCCCACAGGCTGTGCCAGAGAGTCTTTAAGGTTCTTTGTTCTGTTTAACACTGAAAAAGCTGTGATGTCACAAGGCTATAAATTCAGACTGAACAGGCAGGGAAGAACTCCTACCAAGGTGTGGTGGTTTGATTATTTATTTCAAGAGGACTCAGAGAACCTCGGCTCTTGGGCATTTTGAAGATTTTTTACCAAGTGGCTGAAATGAGGAAGGGCTCTGATTTCATCCGAAGCCAATTCCTTGAAGCACAGCCGAGACTGAGCTGTGTGTTCGTTCCCAGAGCCTGGACCCAGGAAAATTCATTCCAAATTCACACACAGCAGAGGACAGGCAGACATGGGGAAGGTGGCTCTGAAGAACAGCAGAAAATAGGACTAAGAAGGTCTCATTTGGAAATATTTCACTGCATTAGGGGTCCTGACCAGTGCTCCCCTTAATCCCACTCTTGTAAGACAATGTTTTCTGGTCTGGAAAATTGGCACAAACCAGAGCAGCCCAGCCTGCAGGAAAGGGATTGGTGCTTACCAAGAGCCAAATACTGATCTCTGTGGGCAGCAGCATCCCCAGTGACACGAATGGGGACGGAGAAACCATTCCCATCTGTTGGGGAGGATGAAATAGGAAAGTCTTCTAAATATTATTACCTGGCTAAAGATGCTGAGAATATGGAAACTATAAGCGAGATTGAAATGAAGACAAGCTTTGAGATACCAAACCCCAGTTACTAAATAACTGGAAAACAATGGTATGGCCACTGAGGGTAAACCCCTTTTGATTAAATAATTCCCCTTTTGATTAAACAATCCCTTCTGCTTGCAGACAGGTCCAAGGGTCAGAGCAGACCCTACCAACTTTGCATAAGGTCCAAAAAAGCAGTTTTTAGAGTTTAAAATATAACACCATATGGTAATGCAATGACTCTCATAGGCTGTATGTAAATGCTATAGAATTTGTATCTTGTTCTAAATTGGTTAGTGAAAATTAGAATATTCAGCACAGAAGATGATTTATTGTATTGTAAACTGCAACCACGGTACTTGTATTCTGTATTCTGTATCCTGTACTTCTCTCTCTCTCTCTCACCTCTCTGCCCTGCTCTGAGCTGTGCCTGGTGGCTCCTAGCAGGTCTTCTACTCTCACGCTTTATTATAATAAACCCCATGCTCTAAGACCAAAATCCAGAAGTTTCTCGTCTCCGTCCCGACTGTCTGAAGCAAACCACACCACAGACAGCAATCCTGGAGATCACCATCCCTTTGTAGAGAAACGTTCAGCTATAGCCTCTGAACATTTCCTAGCCCTGGAATTTTTCCTGGAACGAGGCAATTGGGGCATAGCTTGTTACACTTCCCTGTTAGGCACACTGCTCTTCCTGAGATGAACTGAAGGAAAACAAACCCAACCAACATTTGTTTGTCTCACTGAATCAACAGCATAAAGTCTGCCACAAGTCAGAGCTTCCTGTAGGTTATTCTGCCAAGTTTAAAATCCTCCTCCTGAACGCACCACATTTCAGTGCCTTCCAGAGGGCATTCCTTCCTCCCAACCATTTCACTAATATTTACCCAGAGGAAGCAGTGTTTTCCACAGAGTGATCCCAAGTGGTGCCTGCATAAATCCATGGAAGTCAATGAAATTATGTTGTCAGCAGAGAAAATGGTCTCTTTGTTATTCACAAGGCTGAGAGAAAATTGCCTACAAGTAGGAGAGTGTGTGAGAAAGATCAAGATGTGACCACTATGGAGAGAGTCCCCTGGGCAGATTTGCCTGATTTTTTACTCCATGTTTCTTTGTTAGCACTTTCAATCATATCATTAATTATGTCGTCTTCCTATATCTTCATTTTCTCCTTTTTAGTTAATATTTATCTTGTGCTATATTTCTCCGAAGGATGGGAAGATGTTTTTTTCAGAGAGAGGTCATCCTTACAATTGTTCTATTCAAAGTTCAGGATTTGGAGCAATTTAAGGCATGCAGGGATTCTTCAAAGGTGTGTGAGGGGAGAAATGTGGAGGTTAAGGTGGAATTCCTTCAGGTGCTCCCAAAGCAGTGCTGGCTGTGGCTGAAAGCTTTATTCTTCACTTTCTCAGGGGCAGCCTCTGGAACCAGTGAGTGAAACACTGCACTGGCAATGAGTGCAAGAATAATTGTTAAAATCCACATTCAACATATAATTTTCACTTACAACAACAAAAAACAAAAGAACAACTAAACTAAACAGAAGGAAAAGTTTCCTACACTAAATATTCCAGCACAACACTAAAGGACAAATTACACACAATCCACCCCTAGAACTTTCACTACAATTACAACACAAATACTTCACTATCATTTTACTTTAAAAACATAGCTTAATACTTGTTTTTCCCATTTTTTCTCCCAATTAGTATCCTTATCTCAAAGTACTCATGAGTGCCACATTCTCCACCAAAAATGTCCTAGTTTAGAACCCTGGCCAAATGCCAGGCACCCACAATATTTGAGTGCACTGGCAACTTGTGAAGATCTAATTCCTGCAGGGGAGAAGCTGCAGCTCTTTTTTAAAATTAATTTTTTTTTTTTTAATTAACCACCCCAGATGATCAAGGAGGATGATCCACGCCTGGTCAGAGTGGCATTGTTGGCTCTGCACTGTCCCCTGTCCCTTGCCTTTAACTTTTGGCTCCTAAATCCCCACGGCTCAGGTGACCCAGGCTCAGTCTCTCAGCCAAACTCCTCTCCCCAAGCCCTGCTGATATCCCAGTTGTGCCTCCTTCCACGAAGGCAAACAAAAGTAGGTCACTCAGCTGCCACGAGCATGAGAAAATTTTTCTGCCAGCATAGAAAATGTTTGCAGTTGGGGTTTTATACTTTGTTAGATTGCTGCACACAAAGCAACAAATTAAAAGTAACTAAAAAAAAAAAGAAAACGAAAACCAAACAAAGCCCCTAATAAACTGGCGAGTGGTGTGACCAACAGACTTTTGGAGTTTCATTGAATATTTTAATGAGCTTTCTTTACTCAGAGAGAGGGAAAGCAGAGACGTGTTTCCCCAAGATCTTTGGAGAAAACATTTCCCATGGAAAGTACCAATCTAGGAATTGTTCCCTGAGGTGCACTTAGGAAGACTTGCTTGGACTGACATCCTGGAAGTTGTCTGGGGATGCAGAGATCGAGGTCAGAGGGGCTGATTTGGGTAAGGAAATGTTTTGAAATTCTGCTTTTGGGAAACACTAACCACAGCTGGCTAAGTATTAACATCTATTTCAAATGAGGGTGATACCAGAAATAATTAGGATTAATATCCTTGTCTTCAGGCCATTGCCTTATCTCTTACTGATGGTTATTTCAGACGCTGGAATTTAATTTAAGTGATTTGTCAAACAGAGTTTAGTAAACAGAAAATGGTTTATAACTGTGTTATGAAGGCAGGCCAGGAGCACAAGCACTGTGTGGGTGTGGGGATTGGATTGGTTCTCAGTTTTGCGACAGATTCGTTTTTCAGACACTGAAAAGCTTAAAACGCCTCAGATTTGATTCAGGTCTTGATAGAGTGTGGGGCAAGGTGTCAGCCTTGCTTCCAGATTCCCCAGAAAGGGAGGAGAGAAGGAAATATTTTTAAATGGAACCATTTATTTGAGATCCTCTGTGATGGGAAATGGGGACTTGACACTCCCCAGGCACAGCACTGAGCTCTTGGACATCCTGGAGTGATCTGGCCATTGCCCAGGGGCTCTCCCACACTCTGGGGTTCAGAATGATCCATCCCAGGGCTCCTTGGATTGCCCTGGACGGGATGGACTCCCAAGGGAAGTCACCAACCCGAATTTCAGGAGAGGAAATCATGCCAATGCTGCTCCTTGGCCTGAGCTGAGCAGGGAGGTGAGGAGGGTTCTGGGGTGACAGAGCCTGACTGCTCCTCAAACTCTGCCTTTTGAATCCTTTCTGCCTTTCAGAAGGCTGTGTGTGCAATCTGGGCTAGAACAGAGAATCCAATCACCCTCCTGGCTTAAAATGCAGTCAGCTGCCCCCACTCCCCACTCAGCACCTTCCCCTTCTGTCCACTGGGCCTGGAGAAATATCTTTTTAAAGAAAAAACATCATTTTAAAAGCTACAAAAGACAGTTGAGATGCATTTTCTCATTTTCCTAAAATGTTAAAGCCTGAAGCTTTGAGAGTTATCAAGAGATTTAGCTACACTACAGCTACCACAGCCATCAAAGTACTCTGCCAGCACATGTATTTTCTGAGCTATTTTTATGTAAGTGCATTAAAAGTTGCAAGGCCAAGCTTTTGGAAGTTGGCAGAAGTGGGAATCAGTTCTTAAGTAGCTTGAATTTGGACTTTTTATGTTTCTAATAACTTATCTTCCTTTACATAAAAGGCAGATTTGATTCCTGCTGTGGTGAAGCTGAAGCTCTTTTTTAGGATCAGTTTTTTTAACTTAACCACCCCAGATAATCAAGGAGGATGATCCACCCCTGGTCCAAGTGGCGTTGTTGCCTCTGCACTGTCACCTGTCACTTCCCTTTAACTTTTGGCTCCTAATCCCCACTGCTATTTACAACATTCAAATCCATTCTGAGTTTTCCTGTTTGTTATTTCCCTGCTGTGCCCATCACTATAACATTTTAGCAAACACAAACCCCTCTTTATTCCCTTCCCTTTCTGCTGGATACAATGGGACACAGGATGGAATAACCTCTGACTTTTGGGTGCTGTTTGACAGATCCCCAAGGGCTGCTTTTTCCCAAGCACTCAGCAGTCTGGAACATTTATGAACTCCCAGCTCCCACTGAGCTCAGCTGGGCCCCCTCAGGCTCCTGGGGCCAGGTCAGGCTAGGAACACACAGAAAGTGCCCACCTGGCTGAAAAACTGAGCTCAGCTCAGTGGTGACAGAATCTGCTTCCAGCCTGGGTCTGTGTCCAATTCCCAGGACTGTGAGATCATCTTTTCTTTTCCAGGAAATCCTTCCTCGTGCAGCGTGTGGGCCTTCCTAGAAATGAAGTGGGAGCCTAAGAGTTTCTATTGTTACACAGCACTAATTCAGTGCAGCACACGTCTGGGGGTTTTTAAAATTTTAAAAAAGTTTTTTGAAATTTTTTGGAGTAGGGAGGGATGGGGTGTGGTCATGGCAGAGCAAGGTGGAAGTCAGCAGCTTTGAGGAGGGGAAGCCGGTTAAGGACAGGAATTGGATTGATGCATTTTTTGGGGAGGATTTGCTAAGAGGAGGGAAGAAAAAATGTCTTTAACTCATCTCCTGTGAGTCCCTTCCAACTAAGGATATTCTATGATCTCTGCCTCATTAATGCTGAGTTTCTCCTAGCATAACTTTGTTAGAAATATATTCCTTCTTCCTGATCTGTAGGGTTTCTTCCTGTAGGGAACCCTTCTCCCTGTAGGGTTTTTTTTTGGGATGCTCCGAGATGGAGGGCTCTGGAACATTCACTAGAACCACAATCACCTTCCCAGACAGAGAAAAGCCAAGGCCAGCACAGAGCAGCTCTTGCAATTCCCTGTTTTCCTGGCTGTGTGCTTCCCACCACCAAATGCTGATGTGAAAAACCTGGAAATGTTTCACTGAGGACAGGGGCACTGAGGACAGTGACACTTTAAGTGACACTGAAAAAATTCACAATTACTCCTGGCTGTCCAAGTCCAGAAACTTTTTCAGAGGAGGTGTTTTCCTCATTCCATCTGTAGGAGTTTTAAAATGATTTTGCTCTAGAAAGGATGGAGAGATCCATGGACATGGACAGACAGCCAGAAGTGTGGAAAAGAAGGGGAGGCAAATTCCTTTCTGTGCAAAGGATTGTGGATAAGACAGGTCCCTATAACATTTCTCCTCACTGCCTTGGCCTGTGTGTGTTTTCTCATGGTTTAATCTTTGGAACTAAACCCAGGACATGGCAATGATACCCAGATGAGTCGAGAAAGCTCTTTTTTGTTTAACATGGCTTAATAAAACTCTTCCCAATCACCAGGCTCAGTCAGAGCTGTTGTAAGAAATCAGATCTGCAGGGTTTTCTTCAGGTATTACTGGAGAATCCCAAATATTCCTTCTTCTGCAGAGATGTCAGTAGAACAAAATAAATCTGGTGCTTCCTGAGGAAGGACTGGATGTCCTGAAGGGCTTGTGTTGGTCACTCACTTCAAGAACACTCTCAGAAGTTTGAACGAACACTCATTTAAGTGTGTGCTTTCAAGTGGCACATGAATAATCTGCTTTGAGCTTTCTGTCTTATTTTTAAGGGGCACTTTGAGTCATCCCAGTGCTCAGCTTGGACATGAAAACCAAACAAATAGGGCAGAAAGGTAAAACCCTGCCTGGGAATGTCTGGTTCCATATCTTCGATGCCAGTCCTGCTGTTTATCTCTGTGATAACACTTTGTTCTCTGCCTTTGGGATTTTTTTTATTCCTGAGCCTCCAAACCCATGACTAACCCACCCCTTTAGTGTTTGTCTCCCGCAGTTTTGACTCCTGTCTGGGAAAAAAGCACTGATGAGTCAAAATGATTTGAAGAGATAGTGGTGGCCATGGAAACAGAGTGAAGTGAAAACACGGAAATTGGGAGTGCAGAGCCTGAAGGGCTCTTCAGAAAACTTGTCTTTTGTTTGGTTTAAAACCACTGGTCAATAGGAGCCACAGTTAGGCAGGACTGGATTAAACGTGTTGTGCAGTGTTCTAGCAGTAAAGCAATTAATCTCTTTCATAAATTACCACTGATTGTGGTTGATATTTTGCACTGATAACCTTAAATCAAACTCAAGTTTGCGACTAACCTGCCTTAACTGAAATAGCAATTAAATTGTGGGCAGATGAGGGATGACAATGAGTGCTTTCAGCTGTGGTTCAGTGTTTAGCAGCCTCAGACCCTCCCTTAGGCAATAACTCCAACTCCAGGAAGGGTTTTTGTTGGCTTTGCACTCAGGTAAGATCAAAGGTGTTGGATCAGTCCTGGACACCCAAAGCTCTGCCTGTTTGCAGCAGGGGTAAATCACAGGGTATGAATAAAATACTGCCCAACCCAAGGGGCTCATTCCACGCTGGCCTAGAGCTAACCCCTTCACTGATTAATAAAAAATATTCTGAGACTCCTACAAAGGCCTTGGAGCTGCTGTGAGCTTTTCTTCCCAAGCAGCACAAGATGACCTTTGGCTCATTCCTGTTCAGCAAATCAATTGTTTTCTAATGCACACTCTGAGCAGTTACTTAGGAGTGAAAGTTGTGTCTCACTGCCTGTCCTGCAATCTATTCCTTCCTCAAACAATATGGATTTCTTGGGATACTCCTGCTGTTGGGGAGGATGAAATAGGAAAGGCTTAGAAATATGACTATTTGGCAAAAGATGCTGAGAATATGGAAACTATAAGCGAGATTGAAATGAAGACAAGCTTTGAGATACCAAACCCCAGTGACTGAACAACTGGAAAACAATGGTATGGCCACTGAAGGTAATCCCCTTTTGATTAAACAATCCCCTCTGCTTGCAGACAGGTCCAAGGGTCAGAGCAGAGGGTCCAAAAAGCAGTTTTTAGAGTTTAAAATATAATGCCATATGGTAACGACTCTCATAGGCTGTATGTAAATGGTGTAGGATTTGTAGCTTGTTCTAGATTGGTTAATGAAAATTAGAATATTCAGCGCAGAAGATGATTTATTGTACTGTAAACAGCAACCATGGTATTCGATCCTTTTCCTTCTTCTTTCTTCTCTCTCTCTCTCTCTCACCTCTCTGCCCTGCTCTGAGCTGTGTCTGGCAGCTCCTGGCAGGTCCCCTACCCCCACGCCCTTTCACAATAAACCTCATGCTCTAAGACCAAACTTCAGAGATCTCTCGCCTCCATCCCGACTGTCCGAGAACAAAACTGAACCCAAATCCTACATCCTGCCATGAGACCCTTGTCTCCAGAGTGTGCTTTAGCAAGCACAGACTGATTTCTGAATCGCAGCAGTGATGTTTGAAGAGCTGCTTCATAACCACATATTCAGCCCCATTTACAGGCAAAACCTTTCTATTTGCTTCTGTTTGTATTTTGCTTTTCAAAATATCCAACTTCACACGAGGTTTGACCTGTGGTGGAACTTCTAGATGCTGTTTCGGAGTAAGTGAGGGTGTGATCTGATAAAATAATTTCTGTTTTCAGCTCAGTGAGGCTGATAGCACCCATGACTTAGACAAGGCTTTGTTTTAGTCTCATTTTCATGCAAAATGGTGGTGCTTGAGAATGGAGGTAGGGTGGGCTTGGTGTGAAGAGCTGACTGAAGCTCCTGTGGATTCAACTGCAGAGTCTGCAAAGGCTGAGCCCATAAACCCTGAGCAATCTGCTGGGCAAATAGGTCTGATTCCCCAGGAATTCCTGTCCCCAGGAACCTCAGGGACATGTTGGACTATTTGAAAGATTTCCAACCTATTCTATTTTCTCCAGTACCCAAGGATGTGAAGAGCTTGAAAAATCAGAATAATATCCATTTCTAGTCAGAACCGAGTCCTGGGGAGATCTTACCCATCGTGTTCCTTTGCACAGGAGCTTGGATCCATTCCAGGGTTTTGTCAGCCAATATTTATGGTTTTCCAAACCCTTCCCTATGGCAACTGGCTGGGGTTTGAAAGCAATTACAAGTCTGGGCTGATGTTTGTCAGTTTGTAGGAGGGAGGAACTAAGTGCTAACGCTGAAAACAATTCCCTTGCTCTGCCTGAGAGGCTCTGTTGGAGCAGACCCTTTTCTCTGGGTTCAATCCTTCATCCACAAGTCATTTGTGTGCAGTTCTGAGATGGAAAGAAGCTCTTTTGCCCAACTTCTGCCTCATGTTTTCTTCTCCCAGAGTTTTTCACAGAGAATCCCTCTCTCCCCTGTCAATTTTTACCAAACCTTAGATTTGCCCTTTTCTGAAATAGTAACCATAACACTGTGTTCCGTGATAAGTGTCCAAATAATGTCTTTGCCCAGGATATCTCACAAATGACCTCCTCACCAGACACACAGCAGCATTCCTGAATTTAGAACTTGGTTTCGAAGGATTTATTTATCACCCTTGCATTTTAGAAGCCATTTGGGTGATGTGCTTGACAGCCATTGCTGGGTTTGGAGGGTTAGACAGGTTCAAGTGTGTAGGAAACAACTCATAACTTTTATTCTATTCACCTTCCCGTGTCACTTTTTAAAATCACCTTTTCTCCGTGTCAATATTTCTTCTCCATGAGCAGAGATTGCCCTATAACAGGAAGGAGCTCTTACAGCTTCACTGTGCAAAGGAAAATTGATCAATTCATGCCAGAAATGCCTCATTTCAGCAGGTCTGGAGACTGAAGCCCTCTCCTTTGCAAGGCACAGGTTCAGCTCACATATAAGCAGCAAAACATCTTTTGTTTCTCTCTTACGGCTCTTCATTCTTGAAATCAATGTCAAATCAATAACAGAACAATCCTCTCTCCTATCCTGATTCCCTATGACACTGCCTGCTCATTTCTCACCACCTTTGGAGTGACTTCTGGAATGGAAACAGTTCCAAACTGGGGATCTGCATTCAGAATTTAACCTTGATTTTGCCTGGAACGATGGCAGTGTGAGAGCTGGTGGGTACCACTGCCTGCCCTGGTGAATCAGAAATTGCTCCTTTCTCTGACATCACCATGCCATGGTCCTGGGAAAGAAGCTCAGCATGATTGCAGGGTAGGGAAAAAAACCCTGAAAAAAAAATTACATTGGTTTGAGGTTAAACCCATTTGTAGTCCAACGATGCCCTGGGACTGACTGTCCTGTGTAGCAAGATGTGCAGGGGAACAGTCACGCACAAATCTGGCAGACAGAGGAACCTTGAGATGGCCTGTGATAAGCAGATCGAAAAATAAGGGAGTGGAGCTGATGGAAGCTGGCCTGGAAACATGCAATCTAAAAATCCCATGTGATCCCAATAAGTTCCTTCTCCTGGCTGCATTCTTGGAATGCCTCTTGATCCAGCGCTGCATACAGAGCTCCACATGCTCCACATCACTTATCCTGCAGCCTGAAATCATCCTGCAAGGCAAAATGAGCCCCCAAAAAACACTTGCAGATGTTAAACTGCAGGCCGGAGATTAAGGGCTTAGCACCAAGCTGCTAGGCTAGACCACCTTGCCTGGGAGCTGGGAAGCATTTTGTGATGTTCCATGTTGTGTGCATTTCCCTTTAACTTCACATCTGGACCCCAGAGCACCTCTGGATGCCACTGAGAAACACATTTTTCACAGCTTTATCAGGAACTCCTGCAGTGCACTGAGAGTGAGGAGTTGGTATTTTATGGTGGAGCTGACAAGAGCTTCACACTTTTTTTTGAGGCTTTTTTTTTTTTGCTGGTGACTCCTGAATGCTACAGGGTCTGTCCCAGAGCACCCACCCAGGACTGCAGGTCTGGGGATCCCTGTGAGCCCCAACCCTGCCCTCATAGCCAAGGGCTGACCCTATTGCAGACAGGGAATGGCATGGATAAGGGATGATGTCACACATTTCAATCCTTCACGGAGCTTTTAAAGGCCTGGAGGACCATATGAGTAATGAATTGTTAAAAATGGTTCGTGTCAAGAGGTCACTGCTGCTGCTGCTGCTGCAGGATGTGCCAGTGACTCAAAGCAAAGGAGAAAGGCTGATTTCTGTGAGTGAGCAGTGACTCACTGACATCTGCCTTTTTCTATTCATCCCTCATTGACTTGCAGATTTTCCTTTCTGTTCTCTTTTACAGTAAGGCTCTTACTATTGCAGTCTAATTTGGGTCCTCCTATAGGCAACTTTTTCCACTCTTCCACGTCTTCCCTGGGAAGGAGCTGCTGCTGGAACTCCCTCAGAAGGACTCTCTGCAGCCAGCCCGGCTGGGGCTGGGGGATCCTCCAGCACCAAAGTGCAGAGCATTGCACAGAAAGCTTTTCTCAGAGGCTTTTGGAATGGGGGGCTTGGGGGAGAGGTGGATCTGAAGGAACTGAGCTCCTGCACAGCCACTCCCCTGTGCTTGGAAGGAGCTTTCCAGCCAGGCTGGTGCCTGAGGGGCTTACCTAAAGCAGAGGCTAGACAAGGTTAAGAGAATAAAAAGCAGTTCTGTTTATTGAAGGCCTTCAGGTGCATTCAGGGCAGGCACAGCTCACCCAGGGGCTACACCCAAAATGGACAGTGGATCACAGGTTTTTGATAATTTATCAGTTCTGTTCATTTGCATATCGAGCTTTAATCCTCCAATTACAGCTTCAGGTAATGAAGTCAATTACTCCAGGTTTGCTCCCCCAGTTCACTGCTGTTTACATATCTTGGGGCCTGAGACAGTGAGGTGTCCTTGACGTTTGAGCTTAGAGAGGAATTGTTTAGTCCACTATTTTAATTATTAACATATATTTAATTATTTATTTTAAATTATTATTAATTTAAATCTATATAGATAATTTATTTTAATTTTTATTTATTTATTATTTTAAATTATTTCTTTAAAATTATTTAATTTAAATGATTTATTTAAAATTTTAATTTATTTTTTAAAATTTATTTTAAATAATTCAATATACGTTAATAATTTTAAATAAAACAATATTTAATTATTAACAATAATTTTAGTTAGTGCACTAAAGAATTACAGGATTACAGATACATGAAAAATACAAAAGCTAAAATCCTAAGGCATCAAGGCTGTCCAACCCTGAGCGCTGCTGATGTTGTCAGTTTGGTCAGATCTATCTTTAGCTTCCCCCTGTGCAGAAATCAGTCGGTTTTTTGTGCTTTATCAAAACACCCTGACTCAAATGCAAGCCTGTGATTTTGGCTTTGTGTCCCTGGCTGCCAGCAGGGTGGATTTCTTTAATGACAGCCCTGGGTGCAGGCAGTTGTGCTGTGGTGTTTTCCCCTTCCAAGAAATGCCATGTGTAAGTGCTGGCAGTGCCCCAGAGCTGACACGGCAGTGTCTCTCCTTCCTCTGTGCCACTGTGGCCCAAATTATGGTGGGCACTTCTCAGAAATCGCACAATTCCCAGCCTGGGCACTGGTGGGGTCACTCTCCTTAGGGCAGCTTGAAAAGCTTTCATTCAGACTCCTTTTGTGCTGGTGTTTGTCATGAAATGGGCACAAAGGGTTTAAAGGGTTGAAGTGAAGCTTTAACTCTCAATATGTAAGGTAGAAACGATTCCAGTCTGCATCCCCAGCACTTTCTGGGCTCTGAGCTCCGTGCAGCTCAACTTTTCCAGACTCCTTTACATTCCTTCACTCCCTCTTTGTCTTCGTTGACTTTGGCCAGGACCTCTCTGCCCTTCCTTCATTTCAGACCCAAACCTCAGCCAGAGCTTTAAATGTTTTCTTGGAGATGCTTATATTTGTGACCACAACAAGGAAATCGTGATCTCCATTTAAATCATAAGAATCTGAAAATCCATGTCTGTATTTTTAGACACCACAGCGTAGCGAAGGTTTGTGTGGATGGTGGGCAGGGAGGGATTGTGGAGAAATGAAGACACAAAAGTCATAGCAAGAAAAGAGTTTAAGCACATCCTATTCAGCCTTTTTTTTTGGTTATTCTCCCAATAAAAAGATTTATTCATTTTTGATCATGGTTTGGGAATCATTAATGAATGCAGTTTACCCTCAAAACTGCTGTTCTCTTTTTTCAGGCTCCTCTTGCCTCCTTTCATACACATCCAAATCTGAATGGGGACCACACTGTGGTTTTGGGAAGAGCAGGACAGCACAATTCACATCAGTCTGGGAGACAGAATCTGACCCATAATTTCCAGGGAAAAGGAATAACTCAAACTGTGGCTCACCCTGCCGTGATGCTTTCTTTCCTTTCACCGAATGTTCTGGGCATGTTCTAAAATGGTTTCGGAGATGTCACTGGGTGATTCCACACACTCGCAGTCGAATCCATAAAAGCAAAAAGAGAGGAGGGCACGGCAAAGCCTTGTGATCTCCAGGACATATTTTTCACATGTCGTAGAGCCATAGAATTGTTTAGGTTGGAAAAGACCTCCAAGTTCATCAAATCCAACCGTTCCCCCAGAGCTGCCAAGTCCTCCACTAATCCTTGTCCCCAAAAGCTGCAGCTCCATGGCTTTTAAGCACCTCCAGGGATGGTGACTCAGGCACTTCCCTGGGCAGCCTCTTCCGGAGCTGGACACTCCTTTTGGTGAAGGATTTTTTCCTACTCTAATCCTGGATGCAGTGCAGTGATTGGCTCTTGCTCAGGGAGATTTTAGGTTAATTATGGCATTTAGTTGTATCTACATGGCAGCACCCACTGGCTGTGGGGTGGAGACCTCCAGGAACTGCCTCCAGTTATCCCAGAAAAGCATCCTTGGGAATGCACCAAATTCACCTTGGTGCTGCTCACCCACGTTACCCACGCAATGAAAATGAAAATATTGTCATATTCCTGATTCAAAAAATTATTCTGGAATATACTTAGAGGTCATGTGGTTAACATGATGGTCTCTGTTAACATGTGGTCTCTGTCCTGCTCTTTTCATCCTCCTCAGCCTGAGATGTGAAAAGAGAGGATTTTCCCACTGCAAACCTCTGTGGTGGAAGGTGGGATGTGCTCCTTGAAACCTTCACCAGTACACAGAACGAAGCAATGACCAAACAAATTATCCTATACAGGATAATTTACATTTATACAGCCAAGAATTCATAGAAGTTTAAAAGGGATAGATACACTTAACCAACATCCCTCATTTCCAGTGATAGTCTGGAACTTAATTCCCACACACTCAAATAAGTGTTTGGTCTCAGTGATCCAGAGAGGTCAAAAAATCAGCTCCTGACATTCTGCAGGCATCAGCTGCAGGCCTGTGGAGCACTATTTTTGTTCCAGAGTGGGGTTGTTATTTACTTGAATGCTCCTGAAACGAGAGACACCTGGTTTTCCTGGCCTCCTCCCAGGGCCTTGGTACATATGGGAAAATACATCTTCCATCTGTGCTGACTTCTGCCTCAAGTTTGTCTCTGCTCCTTAAGGCCTCTCTCGCAAACTCACAGAACCACAGACCTGCTTCACAAGAAAATTTCCAGTAAGTGGTTCTGAGGAGGAGAAGTTGAAGAAATCCCAGAGAAATGGCTTGGTTATTCCCAGCAAGGAACGCTGGATGCTGCCACTTCATCCCTGGGCTCACACTGGTGCCTCCAAAAACCAGGACTTACATAAAACTTCCAAAGAGAATTAATTTATCCCCTGCTCCGAACGACTTGTTTTGCTTCAGGAAAGATGACGACATCACCCAGAAATGTTCTCCTCGGAGCTGGTCCCAGGGATGAGCTGCTGGAAGGGATCAGACATTTACAGCTCCGCAGAGACGGAGAGGTTTGTGCAGGGTGAGAGCTGCAAACGCTGCAGGCACTGCACAGCCCTGACCCCCAGGGCAGGTGGTTTTGGGGGATTAATGATTTAAACAAGGAGTTTGTGCAGGAAGGATGTGCTGAGCCATTTTGCCTGGTGTAAAGCAGGGTTGTTGTGCTGAATTCCTTCCTGATGTTTGGGGGTCCAAGTGGTGAACACACCAGGTACATGGAATAGATAATCCAACTCTCCTTTTATACAAATCTTCTGCAAATGTTTCCAAACCTTTCTGAAGAGACAAAATGATGCTTGAGAACCCCAATGTTATTCTTTTTTAAATCATCGTTATTTACTTTTTTAATTCTTGGATTTTTCCAGGTGCCCAAATAAGCTGACTGATTCTCAAAGGTATCATAAACTATTCTAACTGCAGCAGTGGGAAGCACCTGAAATGTTCAGAGATACCCACGAGTGAACTAAAAAAAGCCGTGATCAATCAAGGGAGGCAGCTAAAGCAAATTAAACATGGAAAAAGCAACAGATTAATTTAAAAGTCGCTCTGGCTCTGATTTGGAGAATATTTTGTACTTCCCCAGTAAACACTCAAATAGACTTGGACCCAAAGTGTTCCTAGGCACTGGCCAAGCTGCCACAGTCTCGTTTAGTTTCCATGATCCATCTCCTTTGCAGCTAATCCAGCATGTATTCCTTACTTTCCTGACAGCTCCATCACCTTTGGACTCCGAGTCTGTGGTTGCCATGTGTGCACATTTTCAACTTTCAGCAAAAGCACCAGGATTTGATAGAATGCAGGAGGAGACACTTTTAATAAGATCCTTAATTGAGGCCTGTCCCTGTCAAGGCAACGTGAAAACAGATGCTAAGATCCCTCTTCTCCTTTCTAAAATCCTGAATCATGTCATTTCAACCAGGAAATATTTTTTCTCCCAAAGGAAAAAAAAAATTAAAAGACAACTTTTTTAGCTGATTGACTGTGAAAATAGAGATAGAACCAAGCAATAAAACATGGTGCAATCTTTCAAATATGAACCAAATGTGTAAAATAGGGGCTCATGCTTTCAGTAATCTAACACAGAGAAGCTGTAGGGTTTAATCTAGTCCAAGGGCAAAGGTAGCCAAGCTTGGTTTAGCTCATTATAGATATTTTCTAAAACTTGGCCACACTGCAAATGCCATGTGCAGGCAAATCAAGATCTGACAGCCAAGACAATGCCAACTGCTTAATATGAGTCTGACGAAACCTCTCTGCCCATGTCACTCGTCTGTCACCATTCCCTGGTGTGAATGACATTAAATAACCTGCGCTTTGTTCTGGTGCTGCTGGAACCCAGGCTATGGAGTGCTGCGAGTCACATTGTGCTTGCACACACCCTGAGCGTCCGGGGGATCTGAGAAACTCCTTTCACTCCTTTCTGCTCGGAAGGCTTCAGAACTGATTTGGGTTTTGTGTCTGGAAGGGTTTTAGGTCACTGTGAACTAAGCAGGGATGAGGACATCTCTGCCCTGGGTCTCTCTGGCCCATTTGTGAAAGGTTCTCACCTCTGGGGTTGAGAGAGGAGCTGGGGAGGGCTCCTGGGCTTGCTCTGAGAGCTGTGGGGGGACGCCAAGTGCTCTAAGAGTAAATCGAATTACACTGATAATGTGGCCTTCTGCCCGGGAGTAACTTCCCAAATCTCTGTGTTGAAGCTGAGCTCTTTTCTAGCAAATTATCGCTGAAAAGTCAGGGGGACTGTGAGGAAATGCATTGTGGTGTAGAGTGGAACAGGAACTCGAGGTACAGTTTCCTTCTCTCTGCAGAGGGTGATTCAAAATCCAGATTCTCCTCCACTGCCCATAACTAATGTTGTATCACAGAACTATTTAGGCTGCAAAGGGCCTTTCCAATCAACAAATCCAGCTGGTGGGGCTCATCTTAACTCTTAAAATTCTATTCTCTCCTGATAAGGCACAGGACTGGCAAGGCCTGACAGAGCCTGTATGAACTGGAGTCTTGGAGTCTGTATAAACCACAAATTATCTCCCAAAGCCACATAAATCACATCCTTAAAGACCAGTAGTCATAACCAGACCATCGTTCTGACTGTGGAGGAACTGAAATGTGAGGTTCCTCCTGCACAACCCAGCGGCTCACACACAGACCTCACCTCCCTGGGATTACACAGCTCACACTGAGCTCATGCAGAAGCTGAGGCAGCATCAAAGTTCAGGTCTAGACCTGAAATCCTGCTCAGTTTCCTGAGTCTGGTCCCTGCAGGTCCCTGGGCACTGAGTCCCTCGGTGCTGTGACAATCCATCCTTCAGCTGCCACGTCAGTCTCTCCTCCAGCACAGCGGCTTCAATTCACACCACTGGCACTGCAGGAAATGCATTCAAACCTCGCCACAATGATTTGTTTTCCGTCTTTCAGCTTTGTTTTCACCAGTTTTATCAGTGCCAAGCAGGACCAGCCCTCTGAAGGCTTCCTTTAGAAACCTTTTTGGTTGTGAGCGTTGGGTGTCCCTCCAGAGCTGCCCACGGAGCACCGCGCAGGGCCAGCCTTGCCAAAACCCTCTGAGAAACTGCTCTTCCCTTCCCTCGCTGTCCACACTGCCTTTTGTGGCTCACTATTTAGGGATCTGGAGGGAAGAACAGATGGAATAAATCGTCTGCTGGTAGCCAGGGGACTGAAGCACTTCTGGGAAACGCTGCCTCCCTCGCTGGGTTTGTGTGTGCCATGCCTGGAGTCGCTCTGGTGTCGGCAGCGATTTGCTTTGCAAAATCTCTCTGCTGTAAATCTCGGGGTCTGCTGTGCTTCCGGGAGGGCTCCCCAGCAGAGACGCCTGGACCCTGCTCAAGGGGAGTTTCTAGCCAGCTCTCCTCCATCCCAGCCCCTTGGAGCAGCCAGGAGCGAGGCCAAGCCCACCATCCATAGATCACCTCTGCGTGCGGATGTGGCAAACAAGCAGGGGGGAAAGGGGGAGGCACACATTAAATCTCACAAGTACCATTTTGTTTTCCCTTCCTCCTTCTCTTCCACCCTCCTCTCCTCTCCTCCTTCCAACCCCCTGCTTTTTTTTTTTTTTTTTTTTTTTTTTTTTTTTTTTTTTTTTTTTTTTTTTTTCGGTAGCTGATGGGGGTGGTAAAATTCCAGGGGGCCAAGACAAACTGTTAAACATTGTGATTTCTAATGGTTCCTCTTGAAAATTGCTGACAGATGCTGGTCCTGAGATCAGAACAGCAGAGGCTGCCAGCGTGAGGCGTGGGGCCAGCCATTGATTGCCTCCTTTAAGAGGGAAATCTAAATCTATGGTAACTCTCCAGGCAGACACTATGTGCCACTTTTCTCTAAGTTTCTCCTTGTCTTCCCTCTTTTTTCCTACTCCCTTTCCTCCTTCACCAGACTTTACCCTTTTCTTTCCATTTTATAATTTCAGTTCATAACTTTATGTGTCCTCCCCTGGCCCCTTTCTTCCTTCCCTGCTCCTTTTTGCTCTCCTGCTCCCGGACTCTGTGGATGCTTGCCCAGCTACGACTTAGAGAAAGAGGAGTGCAGGAATTTGACTGATGCAGCAAGTTTCTCTCTTCTTTTTGGAACCTCCAGCTCACAGGACAGCTGTGATAAAGCCAAGGAGGGAGACAGGACAGGGCTGGGGTCAGCCAGGGTCTTGCAGGAGGAGAGGGAGGGAAGTTGCCAGCTCAGGGCCCGAATGTGCTCTGATTCCAGCCTGACGTGGAGCTGTGTTTGAGCTGCTGCAGCACCCACGGTGTGCCCCAGCACCTGTGACTGCCCCGAGCAGGCCCAGAGACACTCCAGAGACACAGTCAGAGCAGTGGGGATTTGCTTTATTTGGCGCAGGGTGTGGGGATTCACTCCTCCAAACACACACACCCAGCACTGCCAACACACAATATTATGGTAACATTCATGAATATTCATTACATTCCCTGGGATAGGAGTGGTTATACAAATCATTTCTGGGAAATCATTAATATCATTAGCATGTGTGCCACTGTGTGTCCTGGTGGTCTTTGGGGTCTTCTCGTGATGAAGATCTGTACTCTTCATCACAGTGCACTTTTCACCTTTGTCTCTGGAGCATGGGCAGTCCTTGGTGGGTGATTCAGGGTTTCTGTGCTGGCCTCAGACAGATTCTTGTCCCTCTTATCTTGGCAAGATAAAGGGAATCCTGTTTTCCTAGATTTTAGAATTTACATATTCTGTCTCTCAGTAGTTAACTTGAGTTACCTATTGACCACCCCTTTCTCACCTGACAGAGCAGTCGGGGCTTTCTCCTCACCTCAAACCAGCTCCTTGTGACAGAATATCCCTGAAGATATTCTGTCACAAAGGAAGAGATTAGCCACGGTTTTGGTTTTGCTGGTAAAGCTTGGGAAAGCTTCACACAGCCCCAGACATTGTCAGGAGTTTAAGGAACAACAACAGACCCGGGACAGCGGAGGAGGAGAGGTACTTGTCCTGAGAAAGGTTCACGGCATTCGGATGGAATTGGGAACAGCTGCTCTGCAAGGCACACATTTCTGGCGTTGTGCAGGGCGAAGTCCCCAATTCACCTTTTTTTGCTGTGAGTGGGGAAGCACCAGAGGAGCACCTGGGAACTGGCTCTGAGGTCTGAAGTTCAAATAAATGTGCCCAGTCAGGGACCAAATCTGCTTTTTTTGGTTGTTGCGGAGCAGAAAGGCCTTACAAAATGAAGGCATTGTTACCCTCGCAAAATCCTTGCTCACTTCTGTTACTTTGGCTAACTAGAAAAGCATTCTGGGAGTGACTCAGCTAAACTCGAGGTGAAAAACAAGTGCCATAATTGCAAAACAATGATTAGAACCAAGAAGTGCTCACACCGTGGGGCTCGTGGTTGGTTCTGTCCGATGCCTGTTCCTATCGCGGTCTGTGGTGGTTGGTTAAGCACATTTGTTGTGCCTCACAAGGATGGAAACTCATAACAAACTAACAGGTTAAGAACCCTGGACTTTTGCAATAAAGTGTCTTCGCCATATCATGGTGGAAATTGTGTGTACCTTAGTGCTGCATTTGATTATTTCTGTGTAAGTCTTGGTGTGAGGTGTTCATGTTGGGCAGGGGAAAAATCCTCCCTGAGGAGATGCTCAGCACTGAGCAGGTGACAGAGGCTGTGCCATCGCTGTCCCCAGGCTCTCAGCCTCGGCTGCCCTGGTGTGGCTCTGGCACTGGTCCCACAGACAGTGGGAGGTTGGATTAGGAACCTTCACAAATCCTTTCCAGCCACCGCTGGTCAGGTGCCAGCTGGACAGGCCAGGGTGTCACCAGCAGAGCTCCTTCCCTGAAAAGTGGGTGTCACCACTGAGACACCCAGCTGGGTGTCCCTGCTCAACAACAGTGATGGCCTTTCCTTATCTCATACCTTCAACAGCACTGCCAATAAACCTCCAGCTAGCTTTGGGCTGGACAGCCTGACACCCTCAGAGCTCTGCTGCTCCTCCAGACCTTCCTCTCACCAGCATGGAAAGCCATTTTATCCCTTCTCCCACCTGCAAGGCACTCCAGCGTGTCCCCTCCTGAATATCCAGCACACAAATGCTGCAGCCCCAGCTCTGGCAGAGATGTGAGTGCCCAGCTCCTCATCTGGCAGCATGAATGGGCAGGCTTGGAGTGTTTTCTGTCTTATTAGCAGCTGTCAGCACCACTGAGGGGATGCCTCTCCCTCTGCCCAGCAGCCACGGGACATTATTAGTGGATGTGATCCTAAAGGAATTGTTTCTTCTGGCTGCTGAAGGGCCACAATTAGCACCTCCATCTCTTTCTTTCTTATTAACATTGCGTTTTTGGGTATTTCGCCCGCAGAGTGGGGAGAGAGGCCGTGGTGATGGATGGGCTGAGCAGAGGCAGAGCCTGCGAGCCCTGCAGATGTTGCATCCCTCATGTCACCACTTCGTCCCCAGGCTT
The DNA here is from genome assembly GCA_036630365.1 of Acanthiza pusilla. NCBI lineage: Eukaryota > Metazoa > Chordata > Aves > Passeriformes > Acanthizidae > Acanthiza > Acanthiza pusilla. Next base: position 8,379,845 of record JAXCHO010000028.1, on the reverse strand, counting down.
GGGCTTTATGGCACTGCAAACACTGGGCTGCACACAGAGAGCTCTCAGCACCTCCCAGTGTGGTGCAGGAGAGAGTTCAGTGCCTCCAGAGGGTATCAGCAAGGCAGCCAAGGAGAGGTTTGAGCATAAACATCCACAGGATAGGCTCTGCATCCTCTCCAAGGCTGGAGGATTATAACCAAGTTTTAAAAAAAACCCCTCATCTCCAAAATGGGGATGTATGGCACTAATGTCGTCTTGTCTCGGGGCCCCAAAGCGTGAGAGGCACCTGTGAAATACAGAATTATCTCATCTCCATCGTACCCAGACTGGTTAGGAATGCCCCATCCCAAAAGTGTCCAAGGCCAGGCTGGATGGAGCCCTGAGCTCGAGGGGCCTCTCTGCCCATGGAAGGTGATGATTTTTATGGATCCTTCCAACCCAAACCCTCCTGTGATTCTGTGATTCACATCTACACCATCACCGCTGTGGCAGGCAAGTTCTTCTGCTTTCTTAACAAGGAAATTCTGAGAGGAGAAGCAGATCCCTAGGGGCATCCCCACGAGTGGCTGAACAAAGAAATTCAAGCAACTTCCTCGCTGCCTTGGGTTTGTTTTCACTGCAGACTTCCAGCGCTGGGCAGCAGGGGAGAGCCTGCATTCTGCCATTTCCAGGCTGGGAATGGAATATAATCCTCTCCCAGCTTCATGGGGACCGTGTTCATCCTGTCACATAACACAGGAAAAGCAGGAAAACCACAGTGTGTGCTCTGGGTGAGCTTTGTTTGCCCTTCAGTGCTGTGTCACCTGTGGCAGGAGTGGGGACGATGCTCTTCTCTCCCTTCGGTAGAAAATACAACTTTTTGGGATCACTCAGACTGTGGCAGTCACAGATATTTCACTCAAAACCAGAAGGAATTCTGTTGCTTCAGCTCACAGGCTCCAACCACAGATGGACAGTTAATACCTAATGACAGAAACATGATTTGAGTCTTCCAGCTCTTAAAATCCAAGTGCTACTCAGAGACCGAAAGCACTTGCCTTGCCTGTTAGACATGATGAAAACATAGCAGTTGAGTAATTTAATTCAGTAGGAACAGCAGTGAAATAGCACAAATACACAAAGAAATTCATAGCACTTTGATATTTTTGGCAAAACACAGGGCGTGTGTAATTGTGTTTTTCATTGCTGAATTCACTGGCCGATCATAGTGAATAAATAATGTAAGAGGAAGTGAAGTATGACTATATATTTCTCAAAATGTCTCTGTAGTTGCTATTTATTATTTATCGTGTGGTAACACCTGAAAAATTCCCTCAGAAATTGCAGTTCTGTCGTTTCAGGCACTGTACCCACCCAAAGTGTGTAACAGAGGCTTTGTCTTAACACCTTAAATAAGCCTTAAGAACCAGGGTGTGCTTGGATTGGGACAATAATTATTCTCCCTTCACCTCAGGTATCAGGGCAGTGATCTGTCTGCTGGGAATGCTTCCTGTGTGATCCATGGGCTGTTCCTGCCTGTGGGACGTGGGGTTTGGATGTGCTCAGGGGCCAGAAAATGCTTTATTTCCTGCATCAGCTACAGCTGGCACAATCACAGATCCTCCTCTGGGGCAGAATTCTCCAGGCACAAACAGGAAGATGAAAATATAAAATTGTAACCCTGGAAAGCAAGTCCCACAGATGGGGTAGGTATGCAGTCAGTGGGGTTTTTACTTCCCTGTTGATCTGGTGCTCTGAAAAATTTATTCTTGAATTAGAATCCACATATTCTGTCTCTCAATAGTTAAGTTCAGTTACCTATTGACCACTCACTTCTCATCCAGTGGTGAGGAATTCCAGGGGTGAGGAACTCCAGGGGTGAGGAACTCCAGGCGTGAAGCAGCAGCTGCCTGGAGCTGCCCGCCTGCCTCGGAGCCGATTTCTGCACCTGTAGGACAGAGCAGGCAGGTCCCTGCCCTGAGCCAGCCCTGAGCCTGTGCTCATGTGTGTCTAGACATCCTGCCCTCCCTCCCTTCTCCACATTTCCCTGGCTGAGCCTTTGTTCCCAGCTCCAGATGGAAGAGGAAGCACTGAAAGGCAGCCCCGAGGAAATGGCGTTAATGTCACTCACACCCCGATTGTGTCACAGCATGGCCTCACCTGTGCAGTTGCACTGTTTCAAAATCTTTCTCTTCTTTCTCATGGAGAATAGAGATAAGTTGCATTCTTGTGCTTTCTAATCTCTTTGTTTTGGTACTGGACACTTCAGCATTGTAACCAATCATTACAGAGGGTGGAAAAACTATCGACCAAGAATTATCAGACTATTAATGGATATATAAAGAAGTTCTTGTAAATGAAGTTTCTCTTTTCGCCATCTTGTGAGCTGCCTGCCTGACTTCCCTGCGAGCTTCTGTGAATCTCCACAAATATCAGAAAATCAGAGCAACACACCTGTTTGGTGCCCTGCAATAAATTGCATTTCTTGTCCTCCTCTGGGGCCTGTAAGGCACAGCCCAGAGCATTCCCAGCCCCAGGCTGGGGTTTCTCCCCATGGAAAGTGAGGCTGGAAGGGCTGAGCAGGGTCCAGGCTCGGTCCCATTGTGGGGTGGGAGCTTTGCCAGGGCTCACACTCAGAGCCAGGAGCATTGCTGGGTCCTGCAGCCTTGCCTGGCTCGGTAATCACAGCCCCAGAAACGTGGCTGCACCAAACCCCTTCTGAGTTCACACCTGCAGCACGGCAAGGGAATTAAAAATCCACTCTAGGGATAGGAGATGGGAGGGATTCCTCAGATTTCTGGGCTGCAGGAGAGCTTGGATGAGGTTTGTAGGGATGCACTTTGTGTGGTCCGACCTGGTTTTGGTGCTGACGAGATGTTTTTAAATTCTAAAATCCCAATGAAATACTAAAAAAACCCAAAAAACCAAAAAAAAACAAACCAAAAAAAAGAAAAAACCCAAAAAAATTTTAAAGGCAAACAAAATAACCCCATGAAAAAAAGTTTTACATAAAGATTTAAATAAAATTTAAATCTAAATAAAAATAAAGTTTAAATAATTTTTTTTTAGCAATCTCTTTTAATGCTGTCTCACACAAACACTGTGGCTCGTGATCTCCACTGAATTTATCAGGTATTTTGATATTTTGGTCAGTACCCTCAGCTCACACAAACACCCTCAGATTGTTTCCTTTCCTTCCTAGAGCTGGCAGGTGAAGGAGGCTGTGTCACTGGTTCTTGGAAAGAGCCTGTTCAGGTCTAGATTTAACTGGAAACTCAAGTGCCTTCAGGAAATGCTCGGACAGTATTTCAGTGCTGAGCTGTGGTGGATTTCCATGGGAATGAGGTGCTTAAATTCCCTATAAGGGAGCAAATTCCAGGGTGCTGCCAGGCCCTGTGTGTGCTGTGACATGAGAGTGGCTGAGGAAACCTTTGTGGGTCACCTTCCCCCAAGGGCCACAAATCATTCAGCACAGCAATTCCTTGATGAGTCTGAGCCCTTAGATTGGTTATTTCTCTGTTTCCTACTGGCAAAATGAAGATTTCCTATTATTTCCTCAGAATTAAGATGAGTACATCTGTGTTCATAAGTTTGACTTACATTAAAGAAATAGAGGGATATACAACAAGTGCTACTAATGCAACACCGAAGGGGTAGATGTGTGATTTATTTTGTGTGACTTGGTGCTAAAAGGTGGAGAGAAAAGCTTCACCTGGAGAAAAGCTTTTCTTGTTCATAATTAGTATTTTTCTAAAGTTTATCAGGTCTGCCTAGCACCTTTTGGAGATAGTTTGATAATTCCCTTATACGATGAGAAGACAAGTGATTTATGTTTGCTGTTTTCCTCTTACATCTTGTTCTGTTTGCAAAGGTTTAGAAAAGTGAGAGATGCCCTCAGGAATCAGCCACAGCTCCAGGAAAGGTTCAGCTTTGGGTAGTTCAGCTTTTCCCAAATTCCTGCTCTCAAAGAGCCCCAGTGGATGACCCTGGAGCTTTCAGGGTTCTGGGGGTTCCTCACTGCTGCAGCCAGGGAAGGTGAAGCCAAGGAATAACAAAATGCAGAGCTCAGAGGGGCAGGAAGGGAGTGTGAGGTGAACCAGACCGTGGGGGAGGTTTTGCTTGTCATTTTTGGGGCAGCACAGCTCAGACTGGAGAGAAGTCAGCGAGGTGCCTCAGGTGTGGTGGGCGACGGGGAGGTGCTGCAGGACAGAGGCACGGGGATGGATCAGGTGAGGAATAGAGAATTTCACATTTACAGACACTTTGTGTCTTTCTTTCATCACAGGCAGGGCTCAAATCTGTCTGGAACAGGCCCTGCTTCGCTGAATCCCTGAGGAAACTGTGTTAAAATCTTGTGATTGTCTGTGCCAGAGGCAGCCAGGAGCTGCTCCTGGATCCCTGAAAGTGTCCCAGGCCAGGCTGGACAGGGCTTGGAGCAGCCTGGGACAGTGGGAGGTGTCCCTGCCCATGGCAGGGGTGGGAATGAGTTGATCTTTAGGATCCCTCCCGTCCCAAACCCTTCTGCGATTCCACAACTCAGACCCTTTTAACAGCAGCCCTCGATAGCACCTCTGGCTCTTCTCCTCACACAATTCCCTCAATCCTCAGGATTCTCCCTTTCATTATCTCCCCTGAGGAACATCCCTGGCTTCCCAGCGTCTGAGGCAGGGCTGGGGAGCAGGAGCTGCTGTCATGGCTGTGGGGACCACGCCGGCTAGTGCCTGCTCCATGAAATGCACTCCTTCGCTCTCAGCTCCATCCCTTCCCTTCCCTCTCAGCTCCATCCCTTCCCTTCCCTCTGAGCTCCATCCTTTCCCTCTCATCTCCATCCCTCTCAGCTCCATCCCTTCCCTCTCAGCTCCATCCCTTCCCTCTCAGCTCCATCCCTCTCAGCTCCATCCCTTCCCTCTCAGCTCCATCCCTTCCCTCTCAGCTCCATCCCTCTCAGCTCCATCCCTTCCCTCTCAGCTCCATCCCTTCCCTTCCCTCTGAGCTCCATTCTTTCCCTCTCAGCTCCATCCCTTCCCTCTCAGCTCCATCCCTTCCCTTCCCTCTGAGCTCCATTCTTTCCCTCTCAGCTCCAACCCTTCCCTCTCAGCTCCATCCCTTCCCTTCCCTCTTCCCTTTTCCAGTTCCCCGCGCCGCCATCCATTCATGTGCAGTTAGAGACGAGAAAAGTAATGAGTCAATCCCGGGAATTAAGGATGTCTCCAGAGCAGATGGACCCTGTTAAGGTGCACTTCTGAGCCTGCAGGAGTTTTCCAGGGCTCAGGACAGCGTTTGGTGTGGATTTGTGGATGTGTGTTGATGTGGCAATTGCACACAGCATGGCAAGTGTCAGGGAAGATCCAGGCCAAGCCTAAGAAAGAGAGAAAATATTTTATTTCATCTTCATATCAGGAATAAATCAACCAGTTTAGGCAGATCAAAAAATTACCCCCAGATTGAGAGCACAACAAAAAAAAACTGACAAAATCCCCCACTCACCTTTTTTTCTCCCTCACTCATCTTTTCTACACTCTAAAAAAGAAGACACATCCCCAGAACCTCTACAATCAGATGTTGCCAAAGTTCTGGATGCCTTTGGGATGATCCTCTGGAGATTCCTTAGTTTTTCAGCTGCCAGCCATTTCTCCGAGTCTCCTTAGGGCTCACAGTTTTGGGTCAGTTTGACAGTTTGAACATCCACACCTAAATGGCACAGTTACATCAGTTTATCTCAGTTTTATAGCAGTTATATCCTCCTGATATAGTAATGGGATCCAAAATGTTAATGAAGTGGAGAATTCCTTTATTTTGTTCTGCGTTTCTTAGCTGGGGAAACCTCTCCTTAAACAAATACCCTGCGAGGGAGTGGAAGGTGTCCCTGCCCACGGCTGGGGGTGGAATGGATGAACTTTAAGGCCCCTTCCCATCAAAATAACTCCAAGATTCTATGAAATATCGATTCTACAACACAAGGCCACGGAGAAAAGCGCAGAGGGCTTTGGCCAGGGCTGGTGGATGCCCTCTCTGCTCCCAGAACCACTGTTTGTTTCTCTGTTTGTTTGGATATTTCAGCCCAGCGCTTAGGATTTCTTAGCCTTGCACAGGAGCTCATCCCAGGCAAGGCACAACCATTTTTAGCCTCAACTGGAAGACGAGTCCAAGAGCTGAATCAGAAGGAGAAAAGTAATGCTCAGAGAATAACTCCAGGCAATGCTGGACATGCCAGAGATCAGAGAGAGCTCCAGGAGAGTTTCAGAAGCGCAGAAGACATGACAGCTATGGACAGCAGAATTTCAAATAACCGCTCTGGCAAAACGCAGCTGTCAAAACTCCTCAGCACACGTTTTAAAACCTTTCACACAGATCTCACTTTTCTGCCAAGACAAACTTTCTCCCTTTGAGAAGCAGAGGGAGTTTGAAGGAGCCTTTCTCCCGTCGCTCAGTCACTGTGATTGATTTCCACCTCACCCAGGGCACCGTGCCCTTGGCTTTTGTTGTGCCAGCAGTGCCAGGCAGGGCAGATAAGGGATAATTTTAGCTAGAGGATCTGTCAGTTCCCCCAGAGCTCATCCTGTTGGCTGTGCACAAGTGGAGCCACAGCAGGACTAACAGGATGGCTCAGCTCCTCTGTACGGCACCAGTGGGGACCTTGAAAACTTCAGAAAATCATTTTTATGAAAGCTTTTCCTTCTAACTCCAGCTGAGCTAATTAATTACATGATTTCTCCCCACAAAAACTGCCTCGGTGATGTCTTGTGTCATCACATCTCTGAAGCTGTGCTACTGTGACATCATTCTGGCACTGTAGGGAGTGCAAAAAGTTGTAAAGGAAAGTACAGAAATTACATGAGGGCTGAGAAAATGCTTCAGAACAAGAACACAGATTGGTTAAACACATTTAATTGGTAAAAGTTTGAGAGGTGAAGTAAATACATTATGTACATACATTAGTGGGGAAAAAAATAAAATACTGGGGCATGTGGAGCTCCTCAGTTATCCAGCAAAGCAAGACAGAGCAGATAGACCTGAAGATGAATCAATTTGTGTGAGAAATTCTGAATTCTGTGCTGCTGGATGTTTTCGTGCAAAGCCTTTCTGGAGGAGATTTTTAGGTGAACACAAATTGTTTCATTCGGAATAATCAGGTGAAATGCAGTGCCTGGTCCATGGGAAGTGTGGGAGGAGGTGATCTGGTGATGGGTTCTTTGTAATATCTTCAACTTCTGATCCTGACAGGAAATCTGGGACTTCCTCAGCAGGAAAGAAGGAATGGAGCTGCGAACGGAAGAGTCAGACTTTTACAAGACACCGTGATTGAGGGCTTGGGATTAGTTTGCAGCCAGTTTGTGGATGACTTCAGCCATTTCTATTTTCTTTGCAGCTATTTCCCATATCTCACAAATGAAAGCTGCCAGATATGGCTGACAAATGAAGTGCCAGTGCCAAATAATGTGCAGTAAATAATCACCTCAGCATTAATCCTTCTTTGTTCCCTTTGGCAGAAAGGCACTTTCTTTTCCTTGTTTTAAAGTTAATTGATGCTTGAAATTTTATGTATTGCAACTTTCCAAAGGACCACTGTCTGTGAAGTCACAGCCCATGGAATTCTGGGATAGAATCATGGAATGGTTTGGGTTGGAAGGGACCTTAAAGCCCATCCAGTGCCACCCCTGTCATGGGCAGGGACACCTCCCACTGTCCCAGGCTGCTCCAAGCCCTGTCCAGCCTGGTCTTGGACACTGCCAGGGATCCAGGGGCAGCCACAGCTTCTCTGGGCACCTGGGCCAGGGCCTGCCCACCCTCACAGCCAACATTTTTTCCCCAATATCCAATCTAAATCTATTATTGATATGGGTGTGGATCCCCTCAGGCACTCCCCTGGTTTTCCCCATGCTCTCAATCTCTACAAATGCCCAAGCAAAGCTCAATAGACTCAATTCTGGAGATGGGAAGCACTGACAGAGTGCAGCCCTGGTGAACTGAGCTGAAGATTCATCTTTTGTGGGATTTTGCTGCCTGTGCTGGGCCAGGGGCTGAGCACTGCCAGCCACATCCCAGCTCCACAGGGTCCTTCTCCTGAATTCCTTAAATCAGATTATTAATAGTGAACAGTTCTGACTTTGTGTCCTGCACAGAGATATTCACCAAACAGCTTCACAAAAGATGCTTCAAAGCCTGACAGGCATCACCAGAGCTGTTGTTTTCTTTCTGTTTCTTTTTGTAAACTGACTTAAGGCCAATATCAATATTTATCCAGAGTGAGGGAAGTGTTTTGCTGCCAGGAATTTGAGTGCACTGTTTTCTTCTAACTATAAATGGGGCAATTACTAATGAGGATATTTCTAAAATGAATGAGTGGAGCATTAATTTCTCCTTTGCCCCAGCCTCGAGTCACCCCACCCTTTATATGTTTTCACCTGATGGTTAAGTTGCAGGTTCCATTAATAAATAAAAGATTTTATGAAGATATTTTGGGTATTGCTATCCTTCAGCCTTGAATATGTGGTTGTTTTGTCCATGCTAACTGTTGTTGCTGGGTTTGTTTCTTCTCTGTCCTTCACTTGGAGCAAAAGAAAAATTAATTTTTAATTAGGGATCATAGAAAAACCTGAAAAGTACCTTAAAAGACAGTTTAGCCAAGCCCAGGGCTCTATTGGCTCTACCTGAACTGTTCTCCACAGATAACCTGCTCAGAAACCACAGGCTTGGCAGATTTACAGCTTCCCTAAATTATTCAGGAAACACTTTATTCCTTTCCTTTTTGCAATTGCCTTCCACATATTTGAGCCCTGTTATCACATCTTCCCCTTTGCCTTCTCCAGGCTCAAATGGACCGAGTCTCTTCAATCTTTCATCACAGGTCACATTCTCCAGAGCTCGGATCACTCCTCTCGCTTTGCTCTGGATCTTTTCCAGCTGATTTTCCTGCCTTTTTTCTGATGTGTGGTGCTCCCAGCTGAGGAGCTCTGCCAGCTGGAGCAGTGTGAGCAGCCTGGCAGGCGATCCATCAGCTCCCAAAACAATCAGCAGATATCAAACAGGGGCTGGTGCCTGCATGTCCTCTCTCCTGGCACTGGGATGTCCCTGTGCCCTCGTGTGCCAGGTGACACCGACAGCCCCAAGGAGTCTCCTGTCCCTCTGTATGGACATTTTGGCCACCTGGGCTGTGATTCATTTCCTACACGGGGAGGGGAGATGGGTTCCAAAGCTGCTCCTTGTAAGCCATCCATCACCATTAACCCACTAGGCCAAATCCAAACGTTCTCTGATGATAGCTCACGGCCCCGGGGAGGAGAGGATTGGAAGCAAAAATGGAGAGGATGAGGCATTTCATTAATTATCCCATAGCAACTTGGTGGGAGGCTGGATATTTTCCTAAACTCCCAAGCTGTTTTGTGCACACATCCTCCCCCACATTTTTGTCTGCTTGGTCCAGAATTTCCATCCCTCTGCTGAACTCCTGGTGTTGCCGAGGTAAGATCTTGCAAATTCTCCCTTGCTGGGTCATTCCTGTGAATCACTCGGGCCCAGAGCAGTTATCCCATGCCAGGAGGCTGGAGATGGATAGATTCTAATGGAAGCTGTGACTTCACATATTTACATGTATGGATCAGCCTCCAGCTGGGGAAGGATTCCCTCTCCTCTATCGCTTCAGCCTGGGCTGTGATCTCACTGCCTTCTGCTTTCTCATGGAAGACCTCCAAGTCAATCCCGGATTTCTGTGGGAAGCTGTGCTGTAGGAATTGCCCTTCTCCATCCCAGCTCCCGAGCCAGTCCCTTCCTGTAAAGTTTGCACAGGGTCCCTGTAAACCTCCCTGCTCGTGGCAGGGGATTGGAGCCAAGTCCCTCAGCACCAGTATCCTGATCCCGTAACTCGTGCCTGTAAAGCAGCAGCTCAACCCAGCAGTTCCACCTCTCCTTCTGAAACACAGACCCAAAGCTGCTAAATGAGTTCCTGATTTCCCATAAAAGTTGTGCGTTAAGAGCAAAGCTGGAGCAGCCAGAGCCCAAGGAGGCAATGCCAGATTTCCAACATGCTTCACTAGAGCTCACAATAAATCCCTTTTTGAATAACACCCTGAAGGATGGGATGATCCAGGAGAGGAGTCTGAAATTCTCTGTTCTCTGCCCTGTGCTGTCCCTGAGCTGCTGTTGGATGTGAAGCTCTTCCTTGCCCTTCTCCTTGTGCAGTTTATCAGGCATTTAATGGAAAAGATGCTATTGTTTAGCATTTTGTTTCTTTAGGTCTTTAATGTGATGTAAGGTAGGCATTGTGCCCTGACCAGGTGAGAACACACCTGCACTGCACCTGAAGGGGCTGACAGGAAAGATGGAGAGAGACTTTTTACAAGGGCCTGGAGTGACAGGACGAGGGGGAATGGCTTCAAACTGCCAGAGCCTAATGTCCCAGAGCTGAAGAAATATTTGAAAACACATATAATTAAATTTTTGCACCCTGGTAAAACTGGCTGCAAGAGCTCCTCTGCCATCCATGAACTCTGTCATGGATAAAAAAGGGCTGCCACCTCCCCAGGAGGACTCCCTGGAAGAGAAATCACACAGAAGCCAAGGCATCACCATGGGATTCACCCTCTGAGCTCCCCAGGGTCACCCCGGCCTCAATCACTGCATGTGCAAAGGTGTTAATTGGAAAGCATTTATTAATAAATTCAGAATAGGCTGACCCTTGGCTGTGTGGCTGTCCCTGGCAGGTTTTTCACACCAGCCGTTCAGCCAGGCTGGTTCCAACACGTGGCATTACACAGAACTCCTTGGGCTGCTCCCAGAGTGGGAAATAATGCACAGAAATGCAGCCTGAGGGAACAGAAATGCAAAGTGCATAAACTCCCACTGTAACTGTTCCTAAACCCTCACATGGTGTTTGCCAGCACTGGAAAGCCTTGGAGCTTCCCTGGGGATCAAGCTTTAGCTCCTCTGCCCATCACAAACCCTTTGGGAGGTGGGAATTTGCTGCAAAAAGCAGGAGAGCACCTTCTGTGCTTTTCCTGTGGGAGACTGCACTCTGCAGCACGACTGACTTCTTTTGAAACTGGGATAAAATGGGGCTGAGCATTGTGGATCAAGCTTAAGCTGCACTTGCAAGGGTATTTTTTCCCCAAATTAAAGTCTGGATGCATCTCATGATGACCTGGAGATTTCCTGGAGCAGGTCAGAGCAGAGGTGAGGGCAGGATCCCTTCTTATCCTTCACTGTTGGCAGAAAAATATTTAAACCACATTGACATTCTTTGGACTTTCTGTCCTTATCATATTTTGACTGGTCAAGGATAGGTGAAGGTATATCTATATTTTTTGTTATTATTGCTGTGTCATTAGAACTTTAAAGAGGAAGGGGTTTACAGGGTGAGTAAACTCTGCTCAGAAGCTTTAAAAAAATATTATGACTTCCCACTCCAAGTGATCGATGAAGAGAAAGACAAACCCTTCCCTATCACACAACAATCACTCTCAAGCTCTCTTGCCTTAATGATGTTTTGTTTCACTGGCGACTCTCCCATTTCCATCTCCTCCACTTGGCACCTTCCCTCTGCCTCCCCAGCGCCTCGGGGACTGTGTTATCATGATCAAGTGAGGAGGAAATTACGAAAACGGCATCCTGTAGTATTTCATGCAGGAATCAAATGCTGCTTTACCATGAAGTCATGGGGTTTAGTCTATAAAATTCAGTGTGCACTTCAGGAGTGGATTTCAGCTCCTGGACACCACTTTTACGCTGGCAAATAGATGTGCACGAGCTGAAGTGGATCTGATCCCACCCTGGAGAGAACTCTGTGTTTTTTTGTCACAGCTGTCAGAACTCCACGTGCCTCCAGAGGCCTGGGGTGTGATTTTTACTCCAAGCAGTGACAGATGTCAGGATAGTGCTCCTCATTCCCTGTTTCACTGTGGCTCTGGGCCCAGCAATGTACAGGGAGATGCTGACAGCAATCCCTGCCTGTGGAAAGGTGTCCTTGGCATTTTAACTAAATCCTCTTGTTAGGGAGCAGGGAAATTCCCAGCTGCCACTTGGCTGAAGGATGGGAAGCAGACCTGGATCTGCACTGCCAAAGGAAAGAGGCAGGGAGGGCACCAATGAATTCCCATTGGGATCTCCAGGCAGACTGAGCTGAGTGAGTACTGCGAGCATGGAGCAGGGATCTGCCCTGGCACAAACACTGCGGTTCATCTGAGGGGAATCCAGGGGCATCTCCCAGGATTTCCAGATACTCCCAGGCTGACCTCAGACTGAGCTGAGTGAGTACAGTGAGCCCAGAGCAGGGATCTGCCCTGGCACAAACACTGGGGTTCATCTGATGGGCTCCAAGGGCATTTCCCAGGGTTTCCAGATGCTCCCAGGCTGATCACAGCCTGAGCTCTGGGTTATGAAGAAACCCTGGTGTCAGTGCCCCTGTGCCTGGGCAGATGCTGAGGCAGAGGCAGGGTTTGTATCTGGGCTTTCCCAGACCCAAGGGAACCTTCAGCTGCTGCATTTAAGCCACACATTCCAAATTCCCCATCCTGGTCTGTCCAAATCTCTCATTTGCTATAAATAGGCAGCACTGGCTTCCTTGGGGCAGTCTGGCTGGGCTGTTTTCTCACTGAGCTCAATTAATTCTGAGGGCAATCACTTTTGCTGATATCCCTGATGAGTCTGTCAGTAGCTGATGCTGGTGCTTGGATCTGTTCCATGTCTGTGAGGAAAGAGCTCCGAGTTCATTTCCCCCAGGCACAGAGCCAGCCCTAATGGCACACGGAAGTGCAGATCTCTCAAGGGATACCAGGGCAGAGTCCCCCCAGCCCAAATCCCTCAGATCCATCCCAAATTCAGTTATTTGCAGCGAAAAGGCACATCCAGCACCCTGCCTTCCGTGCCAGCGGGCAGATGAACTCCAGCCCTGCTGCTGAGCTTCACCTTGGAATGCAGATGGAAAAGGACAGAGGATGTGTTTAATTCTCTGCTGAATAACATGGGAGAGCAGATTTCTAGCAGAGGGTCAGGCCTAGGCCAGGCAGGCAGTCCCCAGCAGCTCCATGGCTAACATTTCATGGGCAGCAGCTGAATTCAGGTGAAATCTGACTCTGAAACTACTGAGCGGCCAAAATGAGAAATCAACTTTTTGAAAACCTTTACTCCCTTCATAGCTAAAACTTGAAAATGCACACGCCAGGAGCACTGGCATGGTTGGAGTCATGGCTCTTTCTCCTCTCATTTCCAGTCCCTAGGGGTGAGTGAATGTGAGCAGGGCTGGGAGCAGCCTGGGTTTGTGCCTCTCCTCTGATTCCTGTCCGAGTCACCTGAGGAGGGTTCCGCTCACAGCCCTTTCAGGTCCACCCACAATGTTCTGCAGCACTTAGGCTTCACCTCTCCAGTTCTGGGCTAACTCCTCCCTCTGTAATTTCTCTAGATGAGAAAGTGAGGTTCATCTCAGTGAGTGCCAGTGGAGGGACTGCCCAGGGGATGAGATTTTGCTTCTCCCCTTCTGCTCTGCACATCCTGGAGCAGAGGAGGGCCCGTGGCACTCACACTCCTGTGCCTGGCAGGAGACAGGAGCACGGAGCCCCCAGGCACAGGAGGAATGTGAGAGCTGCTGGATTTTGCCCTCAGGATTTTGCTGGAGGACTGCCAGGGCAGCTCCCGAGTGTCTCACACAACTAACACAACCCCTGTCTCGCTGCCACCAGTAATCCCAGCTCTCCCAGGCTGGGACTGCTGGAAAAGCTGTGGTGAAAGTTGCCCTGCATTGGTTTCTTTTCCAGCAATTCAAAGGGTGATTCCCTGCCTGTAATCAGCTCTTTCTTTCGGTCTGCCCTGCTTATCTCTTCAAATAGTGTATTTAAATCTATTTTCCAGCTGGGAAAGGTTTCATAGGATGAGGAGAAGAGTTTCAGGGAATGGATGAAGATCTAAGTGAAATAAATTCTGTGACTATAGGAAGGACTCTGCAAAGGGAAGAAGAGCAGCCTGGGCTGCAGGTTTTATAGACCAATTAATTTACGCAATTATGCACCCCAAGTGCACATAAAGGCTGTATTAATATTGTCAAGTGTCTCCAGCTCCACTTCTGTGCTTAGTGATGTCCCCAGCAGCTTGCAGTGGGTTAGAGGCAGGAAAAGAAGGGAAATGGCATTTTCCCCCTCATTTTGGATGATGCAGGGAGCAGGAATGTGTAAAAGTGTTTCTTGGCACGGTGCTTTTCTTCAATGTGTGTTTGAGGCAGCCTGAGCCACACTCCACGAGCTCCTTATCAGTCTCTTGAGGTTTAAAAAGACCAAAATCGAGGTGCTGCACCTGGGTTGGGGCAAGCCCTGGGATCAATCCAGGCTGGGGATGAGCAGCTCTGGGAGAAGGACCTGGGGGTGCTGGGGGTGAGAGCTGCACCTGCCCCAGCCCTGGCAGCAGGAAAAGAGGGAATTCTGCTCCTCTGCCTCACTCACACACACCTGGGCACAGGATTCCACCCCAGGAACACGCACGGCTCCGGAGTCCTTTGCTTCCCGCAAATTCTCGGCTCTGGGGAGGGGAGTGGAAGCAGAGAGCGATGTGAATTGAAAGCTTGCCACCTCCTGGACACTGTGAGCGCCGTGCCTGCCTCGGGGAAAGCCAGATCCAGTGGGGATGGAAGAGCCCGGGTGGGAATTTAAAGGATGAAAAAGGGAAAAAAAAAAACCCAAAACAGGTGGTGATTTGAGCATCCCCTGCTTGCTGGGATTGCCATTAACCCCCAGCATCAGCCCTGCCCATGGCACATGGACTGGAATTACACAATCCTTGGAGGTCCTTCCCACCCTGCAGGCCTCTGAGGGCAGCTGGAGTAAAGAATTGTGATGTGGTTATAACCCATCCAGGGCTCACAGACACCCTGAATCATAGAGGAGAATTCAGCTGCTGTTACTGGACATTTATACATCAGGTCTAGGCTGTTTTTCCCTTTTGAAGTAGCCAGGAATTGAATATCTGTCTGGCAGTGCTGTTCTCAGTGATCACCAAATTGCTGCCTGCTGTCAGCTCAGGTAGCCCTGTTATCCCTCACCTCTTAGCAGGGAGTGTGGAGCAAGAACCATCAATCCTAGGCTAAAGACTGGCAGCTTTTGGGGTTTATCACACAAAATCAGCTTCAGTCTCGAGATAGAACCCATGTGAATGCAGCAGTGTGAGCACCTGGACCAACACTGAGGAGGTGGTAGGTCATAGGTTGGACTTGATGATCTCCAAGGTCTTTTTCAACATAGTTCTTTCTGTGAACATCAGGTTTTTGACTCATATTTTAAGTGTCTGCAGTGGCATCAAGGCCACTTTGGCTTGTCAGAGCATCACAACACAAACCTGAAGGCAACCCCCAAAAGAAAGGTCACTCTGAGCCTGCTGCTTAGGCTTAGGTCACTCTAGGCACTGCTGCTGGGGCTCCATCCCACAGGCCACCCCATGGCAAAAGAACCACCTTGCCCTGCAATATTGCAGTGACATCTGCAGCAAAACCCCAGGAGAGCCTTGGGAATCCCTGTTAGGCCCTGGCAGAGCAGCCTGACCCTTTCAGGTGCTCCCTAATTAGTTAATTGCCCAAATGAGCAGCACCTGTGTCCCTGCTGGGATTGTCTGCCTGGGTGCTCAGGCCCAGGTGATGTCCGGGCTGTTCCAGGCTTTGATTTGCAGACATTAGACTCAACACAACTGAAAACCTCTTGGAATTTTCCACTTGCTGCAGAGGAGACTTCAGTCTAAATCCTTGTAGTTCCTTTAATGCCTCTCTTCAGAAGACACCCTAAAATCACCAATATTAACCCTGTTGGAAACACTTTGTCTCCTACCAATACCTGCTCCTGAGTTTTGTGGCTTGCAGCTAAAGCTCTCCACCTGGAACCAATCCCTTCCTTGTTCCCAGGATAAGAAAGTAATCTCCAAAGCCCTTGGAATAAGCCCGAGCTGTGCAGGTTTCAGGCTCACACGAGAGCCCTGTAGATGTACTCAGTACAAAACTGCAGAGCCAGGTTGTTGCCTGAAATAAAATGTGCTTTTGCAGCAGAAAGAGCGTATTTACACTGAATAATTCTTGCACATTTATCTTTTATCTTTGACATCCTCTCCATACAGCTCTCTCCAAAATCCTACTACCCAGCACAGTCTCTTAATTGCATCCATTTTTCTCATGGCATCTGCCTTTCTTTTAAAATTCCACAAGTAGACTTGGCTCCTCTTTTTACACCCAGGCTCTCCTCTTAGCCAGGACACTCAGACACACACCTGGAATCAGTTTGGGATCCTCTGGTGACATCAGTCACTTTTGGGGACCAAAGATTCATAAAATGGCTTTGGGTGAAAGAGACCTTAAAGCTCATCTCATCCCACCCCTGCCATGACAGGGACACCTCCCACTGTCCCAGGCTGCTCCAAGTCCTGTCCAGCCTGGCCTTGGACACTGCCAGGGATCCAGGGGCAGCCACAGCTTCTCTGGGCACCTGTGCCAGGGCCTGCCCACCCTCACAGGAAACAATTCCTTCCCAAAATCCCATCCAGCCCTGCCCTCTGCCTGCTTGAAGCCATTCCCTGTGTCCTGTTCCTCCATCCCTTGTAAATTGTCTCTCTCCATCTTTCCTGTTGGCTCCCTGATGTCCTAGAAGGGATCCTGTGTTTCCCACCTTTTAGGAGCAGCACAATTACCTCCCACAGCCTTTTTTTTAAGATGGAGCTTTTCCTCTTTCATTTTCTCCTCAGGTCACCAGCCTGGGACCACACCTGTGACTGAAACCTGAAACAGGGCAGAGGAACACCCACAGGAAATACCTTCCCTGTAATTCTCTCACACTCCCCATCAAACCTCACTCTCTGAACCCCACACCTCCCAGATTCCCCAGCCCAAGAAGTGCGAGATTTGCTCCTGTAAGGAGCAGGTGTGGGAGCATGATTTGCTCCTTTCAGGAGCATGCCGGGCCAGCTGCACCCAGTTTGGGGTTGATGGTGGGCTGGGGCTGTGATGGTCACACCTGTGGGGCTGGAAGGGGATGGTCACCCCGGCGGGGTGAATTCCCAGCTCAGTCCATCCTTCCCCGCTGGAAGGGGCTGCTGCTCGGGGTGAGGCTGGAGCGGAGCAGCACCAGGACCCGCAGGTAGGACCCGCGGCGGGTTTAGGGCCGGACTGGGGTCCGTCAGACCCACTAGATGGCGGCAATTCCTTAAATTTGTGCGTTTGGCGTGGAAAAAGCGGAGGATGAGGCTTCCCACGTGGGAGCTGCGGGAGGAGCCGAGCGCGGCTGTGCCGGGGTGCGCATCCCGAGGATGCTCCAGAGCATCCCCTGCCCGGGGTGTCTGTGGGGTGAAAACAGCTCCGACAGGGGTCTGTTCATAGGCAGGGCCTGGCTGAAGGCCTGGTATGTGTAATTCCTTAAATAAGTGCTGCGGAGCTGTCTCTGAGAGCTTTGAACCTTCCCCGCTCCTCCCACCTGGGCTTTGCTCGAAGGTCTGGGCCATGCTGGGTCTGAGCTCCCCGAAGTTGAGTTCAAAACCCCCCAAAATGATCAAATATATCTAAATATTGCATATTTATATGGTTTCTACCCAAAAAGGCCGGGGGTCTGCAGAGCTGGAGCAGCCCTGGGCTCTCAGCTCGCAGCCAAAATGGGATATCTGCTGTGTTCAGGGTTAATCTTTGGGCTATCAGTGATAAACCCAGCTCGAGTGGGAAGTCGATTTGAGGGCGTTTAGTCCTGGTTTGTGACAGCGTAATTAAATCCCACCGGTTTAGAGCAAGGAATGTTATTCCATCCTAAATTTGCACAGGCTGGACGGCTCTTGCTCCTCGCCTTTTGTCCTGCAGATTCGCTGTTTAGGACTAAGAGCCTTTTCCTGGAAGGGACTGCCGGGGCTGTTAGCTGCCGGTTTGGCCAAGAGAATTAAGGGCTCAGGCTTTCAGCACCGAAAGGAGCTTTAGGAGAGCTGCAGAGGAGTTTTTGACAAGGGCGTGGAATGATGGGACAAGGGGGGATAGATCCACACGGATAGAAAGCAGGGTTAGATGGGATATTAGCAGGGAAATCTTCCCTGGGAGGGTGGGGAGGCCCTGGCACAGGTGCCCAGAGAAGCTGTGGCTGCCCCTGGATCCCTGGCAGTGTCCAAGGCCAGGCTGAACAGGGCTTGGAGCAGCCTGGGACAGTGGGAGGTGTCCCTGCCATGGCAGGGGTGGCACTGGGTGAGATTTAAGGTTCCTTCCAACTTAACCATTCTATGATTTGTGAGTTTGTTTGAAGCAAGCATCCGATGGTAAGAGAGGGGATTTTGCAGCCATTTGTAAAATCCTCTGCTGTGTACCAGGCTACTCCAAGGTTAACTTTGTCCTCATTATGCTGCTTGGTTAATGGGAGCACTTACACATGCAAATTTGTCAGACTGGCCTCCTGTCCTTCTCTGGAGTGGCACTTTGTCGTGGAGTGTGTCCTGATACTGCTCCAGGGAAATGCAGCTCCACGTGTGCCTGGTGCTGTGTGAACCCTGGCCGTGTTCACGGTGTGAAATCAGTGCTGCCTAAACCCCTCCTTCTGCAGAGGCAGCAGAACTGTCCTGTCAGGCTATTTATAGACAGGGTATAAATGACTGGATGAAGGTCAGGTGAGAAAGTTGTGGCAAAGCTGAGAGGCAAATCAGTTCGTGGGCAGGGAGAGGGAGGACAGGTGTGTTGGCTCAGATATTTCAATTCCCTTCCCACAGCTGTTGCCATGAGGTTTGGCTCTCCCTCCTGCAGGCTGTTGGCAGCTCAGGTGTTCTCGTTTGGTGCCTCAGCTGGGATCCATTTCAGGGGAGGGAGCATTTTGCAGAGCTCACCTGCTGTGCTGCTCCTCTCAGGTGCAGCGCTGGGAGGAGAGCAGCATCCTCCATCACTGACTGCTTCCAGGACTGCTGGGAAGCTCAGGAACTGGGCAGATTCCTCACGTGTGCTGTTCCAGACTCATCTGTGTAGCTCTGCAGCAGAGTGTGAAGCCACCTGGGCATCCCCAGGAGCTGTAGGGGTGACAGGTACCACGGTTCTGGCTGCTGCCATTCCTAAAGGATGGAATGTGCTTCCTTGCGGCTCCATTACATGGAACCTGCTTTCCCTGCAGTGTTTCCCAGGCTGTGTCCTGCTGAGAGCACAGACATGACAGCACAACCTGGAAGTCTCTTACAAGGTGTTCAATGTGCCATTTGCTCATCTTGCTGCTGCTCACCAGAGGGAATCTCTTCTGTGCTGCTCATCCCACGGCTGCAGTGTTCATCCAGGTTCTGCCTTTCATGGAGCAGCCCTGCAGAGTTGGGGACAGCTATTCCCCAGAGTTCGTTTGTGTCCCGACTCCTTTCCATCCGTGCCCCGGTGCAGTTTAATTGGGATGTGGATTTTTAACCTTTTTCTGAAATGCCATTTCCGTCCTGCTCCTGCACTCAGAAGCGCTGCTGTCCTCTGGCTGCAGTTCCATGGAGCCAGCTCCTTTCTGGAAGGCAAAAGGGAGCTTGTTAACAGTTACCTTTGTGCTTAATTAATGATCCAACGTGCTGGGGTGGGGGGGACTGCTCCCTCCTGGCCGGAGCAGCTCTGTCGCTGTCCCCAAATCTGTG
Organism: Acanthiza pusilla; assembly: GCA_036630365.1. Classification (NCBI taxonomy): domain Eukaryota; kingdom Metazoa; phylum Chordata; class Aves; order Passeriformes; family Acanthizidae; genus Acanthiza; species Acanthiza pusilla. Next base: position 8,360,318 of record JAXCHO010000028.1, on the reverse strand, counting down.
CTTTCTGCCAGTGTTCAAGTGGTGACTGTGCCTGATACCGACATAAATGGGACAAATATTGGTGGCTTACACAGAGCTCCTGATTCCCCTCGTGTGTCTGCTCTGTGAAATGTTTGGAGGGCTGAGAAAAGGGAGGGAATATGGGAATTTGAGGCTTTTTTTTTTTCCATTTGCTGAAGCCGAATGACTGGAATTAAATGTGACCTGTCTGAAAGCCAACCTTGTTTCCAAATAGTGCATGGGGAGCCGAGATCAGAAGACACATTACAAACATTGCAGTAGCATAACTTGAGGCAAGTGCAATCATTTACTTGACTAATGAATCCCCTGGGCTGCTAGCAAGAGAGCAAATCTCTCATTCATCTTCTTAATTTAATAAGCAGAGGGGTTGGCCTTAAGGGTAAATGAAATGAGTAGTGATCCCATGAATGTTCCAGCAAATTGATGTACAATAAGATAAGGGAGATCCAGCGAAGGGCTTGCTTTCTTCTGAGAGACTGTCAATGGGCTTTAGGGGAAAGGCAGAGGAGCCAGAGCTGATGGCTCTGTGCAGCTCCTGCCGCATTTCTCTCCCAGTCTCTCCATCTGTACAGGCTGGAGCACGGGGATTTGGTTAGGAGAGCGTCAAGTGAGCTCAGTTCAGCAGTCAGGGCTGTTGTGCTTGGTGTTGCATGTAAGGCATCCATCAGAGAGAGCTGGAGAAAACTGCGTTCCTGCTCAGCCCCTGGGTTCCTCCAGCGAGCTGTGGCACCTTGGAAAGGCTCGTGGAGGAGCTGGAGGATGCCTGTGCTTGTGGGAACTAATGAGGCTCATTCCTGTCTTTCATGCTCTTAATTACTCCGGAGAACAAAGCGTTGGTGTGAAACAATGAGGTGCTTTAATGGGCAGAAGGAGGATTGCTGCTTCTGCCACCACAGCAATTACGGAGGGATCACCTGAGTGCATCGGGGAAACTGAGGCAGGGATGAAATCATAACATTGATGTAGATAATAAAATCAGGGTGAGGAAGCTTCTGACACAGGCAATAAACTTGGTAATTTTTTTAAACAAAACCCCCAGAAGGGAATGCAGCTTAAACTCCTATTAAACCATGAACCATATAAAGTGACTTTTGGGAGGCTGACTGAAGTATAAAGAAGTTGAAAATGGGAATGCGTGTTCTTGGCTTTTGTTGGAGAGAGGATTTTAGGATTAGATGGTCCATTACTATTGAATGCACTTCGATAAGTACAATCTTCCAAGGCCTTTTATGATGAACACACAATGGGGAGCAGCAAACTGAGCTATCTAAAAATGAGTGCCTTTTGGAATCTCAGTATTCTTGAGATCAGAGTTGGGAGGTCAGAGGTTCTGTTACTGAAAGTAAAACTGTTATAATGAAGTTCATGTATTGCACTGGAATCTGAAATAATTACATTTGTCAACGCTGCCTAATTTGATGAGATGGAGGCAAAATAATATGGATTTATGTCTTGTATCCTCATGTATATGCATTAGCGTAGGTCTGTTCTAAGAATGTTTATAACTGAGTGCTTTTGGATTCTGGCCAGCATTTGTAGGGCTGCTCTCCTGGAGCTTGGTGACTTTAAGAATAATGTGTAGAAAATTGCTCCTTTTAATTGAGGGAAATAGTTGTCATGTTGGCATTATGTGAGCAGTACGGTTCTATTTTGGGGTTCAAATTGCAGTTCTGAACATACCAAGGATTAAAAACCTTGAGAAATCTCAGTATTTCAGCATTTCTAATAGCATAAAGCAGAATTCCTCAGAAACACCACGTTGGTGATTGGGTTTTCTGTGCACACAGAGAATCTTGTTGCTCATAAGCCAAGGCAAGAGCCAGCTCTCATGCCCTGAGTTCAACACTGAAACAATGAAAATCTGACTGAATGGGGCTGCTAATGCCTCGTGCCCTTTGCAGTCTGTGTGAGATGGATGTCTGAGGAAGCATTTTTAGTCCCAGGAGAGAAAACAAGAACCAGGTGTTGGGTTCCAGTGGGCTGGGGCAGGGAGGGAGCTCCTGAAGGGGAACAGCCTCATTTCCACCGTGATTAAATAAGAGGCTTGACATCAAAATGGTCTGAGCTGTCAGACCTGTCAGGGAGCTGAAAGGCTCAGGCTGATATGGTGTGGTCTTGTTCATGGAGCAGATGGCACCAGGGCATGGAACAGCCCTTTCCAGGTGTGTGGTGTCACTCCTGAGGTGCTTCCTGACCTGAAAGGTGACCTTGAACTGGGCGGTGAAAGTCAGTCCCACCCCCAAATCAGATTTTGGGAGTTGGCACTGCTGGCATGGGAAGAAAAATGCCCTGGTGCCGTGGGCAGGTGCAGCAGAGGTGGATCTGTGCTCCTGTCAGAGCAGAATCCTCATGGCCTGGAGCACTCCCAGGGTCCCCTGGCTGCTCACTCCTATTCCAGTTCAGCTGTTGTCTCTTCATCTCTTCCTGAGACAGGGAGAGTTTTATCCCAGGAGCAGCTTGGGCTGAAGGAAGGGATGTGCAGTGGCTGAGCCTGAAGGACACATTGCTGCAGGCACAGCAGCTCTGTTCTTGCTCCTGGTTGTAAAGTCCTCCCCTTCCCTGAAAGCCCATCAGGTGCACTGGGATGTGAATTTTAACCTTTTGGGGGTTTTTGTTTGTTGAACAAACAAAATTACCCCTCTTGGGATAGACATCCTGGTTCTGGGTGTCCCTGGATAAGGGACTTCTTTCCTTGAGCCCTTGGTTTTTTCTCTTGGTCAGTATTTCACAGCTGCTTGTTGCTGCTGCCTGTTTTATTTTCTTCCCAATTTTTGGTGACAATGCCAACCCTTTGATGCCTGAGCCTGTTTTCACCTGAGAACGATTTCTGTGCTGGGGAATGATGAATTTTTTTGGCTGTACTGGCAGCTGCCATTTCTTTCTGAAGAGTGCAGTGTTTCTTTAGCTGTGCTGGGAGGGGAGAGCAGAGAGTGGAACGTGGAGCTCAGAGAGTGCCACAGGTCCTGTGTGAGCCTGGAGAGAGAGGCTTGGCTGAGCTGTGACATTTCTGGTTCAGTTTGGTGTGCACAGCTCGGCCCAGACTGGGAATTGGTTACCAAACTGGTGTCAGGCTCACCAGACACAAACCCTTCTGGCTGCCAGACCCCAGGCTTTGGTCCCCAAGTGTCCCATGTCCCAAACACTTCTGGCTGTGCTGTCTGTGCATTGGGAAGGATCTGGATCTCTGTGAGCTCCAGAGAAGCTCCCGTTGGAATGGAAGAGCTGAGATGGGTACATGCAAGTGCTGTGATAGCAGCCAGGGCCTCTGTTTGCACATTCTGCTGTCTCTGAGGGTGGCCAGTGCCAGATGTGTCTGAGAGGTGCCAGAACCTCCTCACTGTGCTCTTTTCAAATGTCAAGCTCTTCTGTCTGTTCCACAGGGCAATGAGATCTTTCATGTCCTCAGCTGAGCCCCCACAGTAGAAAATGGCAGTTCTGTGCCTCATTCCAGAACTTGCTGGGTTTTCAGCTGGCCAGGAGTCCAAACCTCTCCTGCTCTGCTGCCCTGGGAGGTTTAGCATTAATGCCTTTATCTGTGTGTACAAGGAGAAGGGAACATTTGTGTTTTTACAGATGGCGTGGGTTCAGGAAATCCAGTCAGCTGGTGTGGGTCTGGAAACCATTCTGCCCTTATTAACACCCTCCAATGATATAAACAGAGAATCCCCTAAGCAAGGAACAGTCTAAATAAAACTCCAGGCCAGACCAGAACATCTAAGGTGTGCCAGATCTTGCCTCAGGGAAAAAGAGAGGATGGGAAGTGCCAGGAAAGGGAAGATCTCAATTTCTGAGAGAACAGCCCCATGATTAAGGGAATTTGGTATTCTTGCCTCTCCCAGAAGGGAGAGAGGAGAGCTGAGGAAGGGATATCCTGCAGAAAGAAAGGGCTTTTCTCTGTCACTGCCTTGTCTCTTCTCTTGGAAAACACTGGTGAGATCCAAGCCAGGGATTGTCTTAAGACAGAGGCTGGAGGCCAAAGAGCCTTTGTAGATCTGAGCCTGTGTTTTCTGTCTGCCTCAGTTTCCTGTCTGTAGTACAGGAAAACTAAAAATACCCAGCAGCAGAGCAGGATCTGTGCCTGTGGTGGGGCCCTGAGGGCTCACTGTGTGGGATGCCCTTCCTGGGGGCTGCAGGGAGGTTCCAGCAGGGCTTGGGGATGTGCCACTTGCCCCTGGGGAGGATGCTCCAGCTCAGGATGGACATCTCTGCTGTGTCCCCTCACCTTGACTGGCATTTGTCACGGGCAGGGGACTGTGGGACAGAGTGATATTGGTATATCAATATCAGATTGGTGTATTGGGTGTTTAAAGGCTGTTCCTGGGTCATCCCAAATGGACCAGGCTGTTTCTTCCAGGGCTGACAGCTCTGATCAAGACAGACATGATGAAAGAGCTGGAAAAATGTCTTGTGATGCAACTTTGAGAGCTGAATTTAAAAAAAAAAAAAAAAAGGACCTTCCTCCTCCTTTTCTTTCACTCTTATCACTTTCTGCTTTCCTTTTATCTTTCCTCCCTTTTTGTTTGTGCCTGTTCTTCCCCTGTAATTCCTAATGTAAGTAAGGAAGAGTTTAATATGCTGAGACAGGAGAGAAGTTGCTCCATGCGTTGCAGATGCACAACATGTCTTCATTAACTCCCCATGACATTCAAAATAGCTCGAGATAAAGACAAACTAAATCTGGGAAGACAAATATAAATACGGTTCCCCCCTCCCTGTCGCCCTGCGCAGCTCTCCCCCCAGGGCACGCATTCAATTAGGGAAGATGAATGGAGCAGAGCGGAGCAGCCTTTGGGATGCTCTGCCCGGCGCTGCCTGCTCCTGCCATCAGATGGCCCCACACTTCAGGGAATGGGCTCCGGCCCCGGGACCAGCCGGGGAGATGCTCCGTGGGGTCTGCAGTTCCTCCTTTGAGGCTCTGGCAGCCTGCAGGCACTCGGGAAAGGTGGCAAAGCCCAGAGTGGGGAGTGCGGCATCTCCCACATCTGTGATGGCTCTTGTTCTCTACAGGTGTGAGGATGGAAAGATCTTGGTGTTTAAGGCACCACATAGGGAGGGAGGAGTTGAACTTGTTCTGCTTCTCAGAATCAGAACATCCTGAATTGGGGATGACCCCCAGGATCACCCAGAGCAGCCCCAGCCCTGCACAGACACCCAACAATGCCACCCTGTCCATCCCTGGCAGCGCTGTCCAAACGCTCCTGGAGCTGTGGCAGCCTCGGGGCCGTGCCCATTCCCTGGGGAGCCTGGGCAGTGCCCAGCACCCTCTGGGGAAGAACCTTTCCCCTGCTCTGGAGCTGTGAGCCTGTGATGGAACCTCTCCCCTGCATCAGGGCCAGGGGCTGGCAGTGTTGGGAGCAGCAGAGCTCAAGGGCAGAGGTTACATCTGTAGCTGCTTCTCTCTAGCAAATCTAGATCCTGTCTGAGCTCGAGGTTAGTTTTTGTTCTGCTGAGTGCAGGCTGGAGGGGCTCTGGGTGCCCAGGTCCACCTTGGCTCTCTCCTCAGCACACTGAGCAGAGGGGCAGAGTTAGGGTTGTGATTGCTCTATCCCTGGAAGTTCAGGGCCAGGTTGGTTGGAGCTTGGAGCAACCTGGTCTGGTGGTGGGTTGATGGCAGGGGGTGGGATGAGAGGACTTTGAAGGTCTCTTCCCACCCGAACCAGTCTGGATTCCACAGGAGCTGATGCACAAAGGCAGTGCAGGTGCAGAGTCTCTCATGGGGGAATCTGTTTGGCACTGGACCTTGACCTGTAAAATGACTCTTGGCACTTCATGGGCCCTGTTCAGCAGCAGGGAATGTGTTTGGACAGAGCTTCCGAGCACCTGGATTCCAGCTCAAGGTGGTTTTGGGGGAAGTTTCTCTGCCCTGGTGTTTGCAGCTGGGTACCAGACTCTCTCCACGTTCTGTGGTTCTGAGGTGCCCAAAGAGCTGCTCATTCATGGATCCTTTCCTGTGCTCACCAGGCTCCAGCTCCATTCAAGCTTTACTCTTGTGGAAGTGTCTCTGTGATCTCACAGAGCTTTGCTGTTGCTGCAGGAGCTGGGGTTGAGCTCAGGTTGCTGTGAGCTGGGGTGAGCAGCTTCCCAAGGAAGGACTTGCCATCCCTTCCCATTAAAGTCTTTTCAGTTCCCCGCCTCTCTGCACAGCAGATGATTATCTTGCAAAAACATTCTGTTTTTTTTTTCCTTGTGTAGTTCAAATTACCCATTCCTAAGTGCATTACCTGGCATTTGTCTGCACTGAACTTCATCTGACTTCATGCTGTCCATCCACCTAGCTTTGTTAAATGTAACTGAAATTGAGTTTGGGCTGGGGAGGCCTGGGGTTGATGGAGCAGAACAGCAATGGCCTGTGCTTCCAGGACTGAAGAAATACTGCAAGCTATTGCAGTTGAGTCCTGTTAAATCCAGTTGTGTTCACGTTACAGTGAATTAAGTGAACATCACAAAGGAAAAGGCAGGGCAGAACCTCTTCTGTGCTATGCCAGGCTTAAAACCAGAATAATGGAATAGCCTTCCTCATGTGGATTTGTGTTTTAGGTGAGGTCAGAACCTGTCCCTTGGAAGTTGTCTGGAAATGACGACTCCTTTCTCCAGTAGGAGCAGGCTGTGGGTGTGATTTGGGGATTGTTATCTCCTGCCAGAGGACACAACACCTGAGGGCTCAGTGCAGCCCCAGCAGGGATTACCTGGACACAGTTTTCTCATTGAGACCAGGGTCTGCTCCAGAGGACTTGAGCAAGTTCATCTACACAGATGAGCTGGTTAATTTGCTCTGGTTGTTTCATGGTTAATTTACCCAAGTAGTGGGCTACTCTTAAGTCAACTTTTAATAGGAACAGTGGGAGGAAAACCCACAAACTACTGTTGAAATGAAGCTGCTCCTCGTGGATGGAACGACACAGCCCAATTGAGTGTGGAAGTGGGGGAATGCATTCAGCACCCCAGGGAACACCTCTCCATCCCCTGCTATTAAAGGCTTTTGTGTGTAAGGTGACCTGATGTTGGGAAGAACCCTTTGGAGAAGTGAGCTCAGTGCTGTTACCTGTGGTTGCAGATAGGGTGGATGAGATGGCATACACACATTTTATTTTGGGGTTTATTTTGCCAGGATTCCATCAGAAATAAGTGCACATTTCAAATTCTCCCCACTGCAGTCAGGGAGAGGTGTTTCCCTCCCATGCCATCCTTCTCCTTGTAGGAACAGCAGCCCTCAATCCTGTGCTCAAGTGCTGGAATTTGGGCAGAGGGATTTAAACCCCTTTTAGATTTTTTTAAGCCTTGCAGCCCCATTGTGAGGTAGGAGTTGTACCACTGGAGTGAATTTGCAGAGTGGACACCTGAGCTGTGGCCAGGTTCTGGTCTGCCCAGGGATCAGAGATGAGACAGAGGCTGTGGGGGATGTTTGCAGCAGTGACAGCCACGTCCTGCTGCACATCTCCCTGCAGTTCCCTGTCCTGTACCTTTCCTTGTGTCAGTGCTCTGAGAATCTGCTCCTCTCTCTCCCTGTGCTCCTTTCCATGGCTCGTTATTGCCTTTGTGGGGTTTTTCCCTCCTTCAGTGCCTGTGGCTCTCACAGTGAGCAGCTCCAGGTAATGTTTAGTGGCAATTAAATGAGATCCTCCTCCCCCACCCTGCCCCTTTGTCAAATGAATCTAAAAAGGCTTTTATGGGGGTGAGATGCAGGGGGGAAATTAAAAGGGTTCATAAAAGTGGATTTTAAGAAAAGCCTAATGAAGGAAATGAACCTCCTGAGAGATCAAAGCTGAACCTGCTGTGCCAGTGCAGAGAGTTTCAGCTTTTTCTTATGTTTCCACTGGCATGAAAGCAACATGCACAAACATTTCTTCCAACAGCTTTAACTTTTAAAGTCCTGTGGGTTTGGCATTAATGGCCTATTTCTGCTTTGTCCAGTGCTGGGGGCTCAACTGTTTCATTAGAAATTGATGTGATGCCTCTTCACTTCTGGAGAAGAGCTGGGCATCATCCCCAGGATCCATCAGATCCACCAGTACCAGGAGGAACCTTCTTCCCTGAGAGCTAAATCAGCTCTGCTTGGCTTTGTGGATTGCTCCTGCCTGTTGCTAGGATGGTACTCTGAGGGAAATCAGGGAATTTTTAGGTTGAAAAATCCCTGAATGCTGCCCCAGGTAGGAGATGTGATGGCAGTACCTGTCTGTTCCCCTGCTCTGCCTCACGGTGGTATTTGAAGGGGGAAATGGCCAATCACCTGCTCCCAGCAAGTTATGGAAATGTTACAAAGCCTTAAAATTCCATTTTCCTTAAATTAAAAAAAAAAAAAAAAAATAGAGGGCTCTCAATAGGCTCTGAGGGGGATGGAAATGTTGACTGAGTTTTACATGTAGGGGAAGTTCCATTAATCATGGAAAGCAAAACTGAAGGCCCTTAATATTAACCAATTTTTGTAGGCCAGACTCCCCATACCCGTAATTTTTCCATTACACATATAATCTCCTCTCTGGAAAAGGCAAGGTTTATTTAGCATCAATTTTTTTTTTTTTTTTTTTTTTTTTGCGCTGGGGGGTTGTTGTGCATTAAAGCCTGGATGGTTCAAATTTGTCAGGGGCTGGCTCTGGTCTCCTCTCCTCATCTCGTCACTTGTCACCCTTGCACAGGTCCCAGGGCTCTTACTTTTAAAGTGTTTCCATGTGTGTGAGAGGAGAATGGGCTCGGGGCTGCCCGAGAGCCCCAAGCTGCACTCGCAGCTTCCCCGAGTGCTAATGAGGAACAGATTGGCTGAGGGGAGCAGTTCAGCAGGAACAACAACTTGCACACAGCCTTATTTATGGCAGGCCTGCTTCTCCCAGAGAGGGAATGTCAACCTGGATTTGGACTTTCACCTAATCTTCCCTGAAAGTACCCGGAGATATTAAGTGACCACCTACTTGGCTGCTGGACTTGGGTTTAAAAGCAGATGCTGCTCCTACCCCAGCAAATTGCTCACAGGCAGGGTGGTGGCTGTAGGTCATGGCTGTAGGGCCTGGGCTTGGTGTAAAACCTCCTTTTGTGTGGAAATGGAGGTGATTTTGCCATGGTCAGAACGCTGCTGGTGTCGGACTGATGGCGGGGTGAGAGGATGGTGTCGCTGGGAGGTGATCCCAAAGCTGCTCCAAGAGAGCTGGCCCAGAGTCTGGGCTTCCCAGAACCCTGTCCAGGAACAAACAGAGCTTTCCTCACGTCTGCCTGTCAGGAAACAACCCTGCTGGCTTGCACGGGAGCCTGTCTGAGCAGGGAGGTGGGGAAGGAAACAATAGGGTCCAGACTCAGTGATGTGCGCCCAGACTGGGGAACATCGCGGGTTTGGACACACCCAGAGCAGAGCTCGACTAGAGCATTTTAGCAGCAGTGGTGCTGCCTGGAGAGCCAGAGGGAAGGTTTGTCCATGGCCCAGCACATCCTGCAGGGCTCAGGCTCCGCCGTGGCTTAACCCCAGCTGGCACTCAGCCCCACAGTCACTCACCCGCAGTGGGGTGGGGAGAGATCAGAGGAGTGAGAATGGGAGCTCGTGTGTTGAGCTAGAGACGGTTTGGTGGGTAAAACAAGCAAAGAATTGTGTCCCCACTTGCCATGGGCAGGTGCTCAGCTGGGCTCCATCGTGAGCAGTGGTGGCTTGGGAAGACAAACCCCATCCCTCTGCACACCCTTCCCCAGCTCTATTCACCCCATGGAGCCCTGTGGTGTGGGACACCCCTTGGATCAGCTGTGTCCCCCCAGCTCTTTTGTCCCTCCAGCCTCTACCCTGGTGGGGTGAGAGGCAGAAAAGTCCTTGACTCTCCTGAGCAAAACCAAAACTTCCCTGAGTTACCAACGCTGCTCCAGCACAAATCCAAACCCAGCTACTGGGAGCAAAATCAGCTGTGTCCCAGCCCAAACCAGCAGGTTCTCCTTCATTCTCTGCGGTTCTGAGTGCAGTGTCCATATCCTGGGCTGCTCTGGGCTCTGCAACAGTAGTCTGTGCTTAATTCGGAAACCAGGGATAAGTTATTCCTGCCTGCCCTTAATTCTCTATTTGTGGGAAAGGCTGGAGATGCCAGACCACCTCTCCTCTGCCACCAAGGTGCTTCCAGGAATCTACAGCAGTATTGACTTTGTCCTGATGAACTTTGTTACATTTTAAAAAGCCAGTTATTGAGTCAGTTTTGTAATTAGTTACCTGATGGGGGTCATGATTATCCACATACCTCCTAATTGATTAAAATATCTTTGCACCAGGCTTTCTCTGCTTTTTTTTTGCCTCCCCAGGTTCAATCAAAGTCATGATGGAAGTGCTCTGGCTGTTACAGCAGTGACCAGGTAGCAATTAGCTGCAACCTAAAAGCAGTATGAGGCTTTAAAGGAGGCTTCTTCAAGGTGAACAGAAGAAATATTTAAAAATAGTGATTTTTTTTTTTTTTTGAAGGCTGACCCAGCTGCTTCAATAGTGCAAAATTGACACCGCTCTGATTTACCCTGGCTGAGAACTTCACCCTCTGCACTAAATTACACAAATTACTCTGAATATTGCAAACTACAGTCAATCCCTTCCTGCCAAGGGATGAGCTCATGATTCCTCACTTCTCTTGTGAGGGTTACGATGACCTAACCAGGACTGAAGATGCAAGTTTTTGCAGCATCTCTTGCCTGTTGTTCATAGCAGGAATGGTGACTTCTCTGAGAACCACCACTTTATCAGCAGTGATGTGGGAATGACAATTCCTGGGCTCCTCCTGGAGCTGGAGGAACCTGTGAGAGCAGGATGGGGTCTACAGGCCAAGCCCATGAGTGTGTGGTGAGGTTACCTGGTTGGGAGAAGGTTATTTCTGATTCTCGGCCCAGCCTGTTAGCTGTTATTGCTTCCCCAGGGGATGGTGGTTCCCACTCCTAACTGGGCAGGAGTTTGAGCCCTGCACAAACTCGTTTATTTTCCTCTCCGACTTTTTACTCCTTGTGCAGGGAATGAGGCAGCCAAGGCAAAGCCATCACCTCCCTCGTGCTGAAAAACCTCGGCGTGAGGGAGGAAACAGGCTCGAATTGAAGCAGATGCTATGGTGGGAACAATTACCTGAGAGAAACTCTGGGAGGGAGTGGAAGAGATAATGAAACACCCAGGGATTTGGGAGTCAGCTTTCTGAGGAGCAGAGGGGTTAGCAGTTTGGAGCTGCAGCTTGCAGCTGTGGTGAGAATCAGCTTCCCTTTCTCTCTGCTCCTCCTTTCCCCTGCTTTCCTCCCCCTGGGCCCAGGGAATGGAGGGGAAAGTGGCATTTGGAGCATGAGTTGTGCTGCCAGGGCTGCAGTGGTGCTAGAAATGCACTGTGCTGAGCTCAGCTGCTGCCTGGGGGTGAGGGCTGCACAGGGATGTCCTCAGGTCCCTGATGTGTAGGATTTTAGCTTCTATATTTTTGGTGTATCTGTAGTTTTAGTGTGTGGCTCTGGACTCCATACAGGGTGCCAAAGCTGCTGTTCCCAGTGTCTTTAGACAAAACAATTCCTCTCAGTTGGAAAATCCAAGGACACTTCACTGCCTCAGAGCCCCAAAATATGTAACCAACAGTGAATTGGGGGGAGCAAACTTAGAGTAATTGATATCATCACCTGAAGGTGTAATTGGAGGATTAAGGCTCAATATGTCAATGGACAGAACTTTTAAAATATGAAAAACTCATGTCTTGTCATCCCTTTTGGGTGTAGCCTCTCAAGTTGGCTTTATCTGCCCTAAGTGCACCTTGAAGGCTTTCAGTGAATCTGCTTTTTATTCTCTTAACTTTATCTAGCCTCGGTTTAAAATAAACCTGCTCAGGCATTATCCTGGCCCCCCACCCTGTCCTTGCCCAAGGCAGTCACTGTCAGGAGCCCCACGGCAGCCTGAGCTCCTGGGGATGTGACCCCAATGGCCCAGGGCCGCAGAACCACAGCAGGATAGGTGCCCAGAAATCGTCCAGCCGTGGGTTCCCTGGAGCTTGAGGCTTGGCTGGCTCCCCTCCCCTTCTCCTGCAGGCATTCCCATTCCTTCAGCTCCCCAGCTTTGTTTCCAGTTTGCCTGCATGGCTTCCAGGGCAGAAAAAGGGAATTTAGCACATGTGTTAACAGCAGCCTGAGCTGGGAGCTCCAGGGGCTGGGTAACCCTCCTGGGTTTCTGTACCTGTCCTGCCAAAAGCCCTCTGTCACTGAGGGCTGTTTCTACTCAGAGTTTAGCGAAACAAGAATTTGGATAAATCTGCATCCCTGCAAAACACCCTGCACTGCTCGACAGGAGTGGGGTCAGGCACCATCAGTAGCTCAGTGGTGCAAGCACCCACCCTTGCAATGCACCTGAATGGAAAAATGGACAATTGATGGCAGCTGAAAGCCCTCAGTAGCTCCGTATCTTGGAGCTTCTTCCCAGTTTGGTTTTAGGCTCATTTTTTCCTCCATCCTTCTGTGCTCCACTTCCTTTCTGTGTCTGAGGGTAGAAATTCCAATTGCCAGGGAGTTGGGCATTGCAACCTCTCCTGTCACCTTGCTGTTGAATTTAGATCGTGGTTTGAAGGTTTGCTAATACTGAAAGGCTCCTTCTCCTGGGGAAGTGGTGATAGGATGAGGGGAAATGGTCTTAAGTTGTGCCAGGGAGGTTTGGGTTGGATATTAAGGAAAAAGAGAGGTTAAACATTGGAAAAGGCTGCCCAGGGAAGTGGTAGAGTCAGCATCCCTGGAAGTGATCAGAAATTGAGTGGATGTGGCACTTTGGTATAGTTTTTTGGGGTTTTTTGGTCAAAGGTTGGACCAAAAGTTGGATCTTGGAGATCTTTCCCAAACTTAATGATTCCACGATCCTGCGGTGCTGCCTGTAGGTAACACTTTGTCATCCAAACTGTGGATCTTTGGAGCTGCTCAGAAAAAGCAGAAGTGCTGAAGGTGGCTGGTGGGTGAGAGATGGGCTGTGGCCCAGGGATGGGATGGATTCAGAGACAGAACAGCAGGCCAGGAAAGAACTGAAACCTTTGGTTTTCCACCTGTGGTTTGTGGCCACTTCTCAGGAGCTGCTAAGAGATTTTTAGATGAGTCTGTCACCAGAGTGCAGAGCTCTGCCTTGTGGGGAGAAACCTGTGCTTGAGGAACCTGAATATTAATAATACAAAAATCCACTTCAATAATTCAGATCTGTAATATGAGTTTTTATGTAAATCTTGTCAAAATGCCATGACTTCAATGCAGAGAGCTTCACCTTGTGTGCTCTAAACCCACATAAAGCCAGATATTTATGGTTTGCTGCTGCCTGGGAGGGTTTTTAACCCCTGCCCAGGGGTGTCAGAGGCTGTGCTGCCTCTCAGCCAATGTGCAATTTGGCCCAATTCACACCTGTTTGCTGCTCTCCCATTTTAAATGAAGCAGAGGCTATAAAAGCCGTATTGGGTGCATGCTGGAGAAGGTTTGAAATGCTTCTTTCCAACCAGAAGATTACAGCCTCATTTTCTCAACCGTGATTAACTGGGGCTATCACAGGCTCACCTTGGCTCGGGTAAAATGTGTCCAGTGAGCAGCAGGCACAGGGAGTGCATCAGCCAGGGCTCCAAACATCTCTTTGTTCATTATTTGTTATTGTTTCACCTGCCTGGAAATGGGAATTGCCAGCACTTTGATTCATGGATCTCAATGTAATTGAGTTCCAATCGTTCCAGGGCTGTCCTGCAGCCCCTGAGCCAGGCTTTGGAAAATTCCCTATCAGCGCTTGGCAAATCCAAGCAGATCCCCACTCCTGTTGCAGCCACGTGCCTTCCTGAAGAAAAGATGCTATTAAACCAAGGCATTGGGGTGATTCTTTATTCCCATTTATTTTTTCTTTTTTTTTTAGCTTTGTTATTTAATATATTTTCTTTAGATTTCCTCCTCAGCAAGGAAGGGGCCAAAGCTGCTTTAAGGGAAGCTCTGGCCCTGTGCTGACAGCAGCAGCTGAGGATCCTGCTTGCTATTTAATCTGTGGATTTAGATACTTCCCTGCACCTGAAATATTTCTCCATGCTGTGGCAGGAGCAGCTTTAGCTCGGGCTAAAAATTTGCAGTTGAGGCAGCGAAATGTTTAGAAATGTTTTGTTTTCACAGTGATCCAGGGGCTGCAAATCAATGTTACCTCTGGTGTTCCCAGCGGGAGAGAGGCAGAGCTGGGCTTGGGGATGTGGTTGCCAGAGAACAACCTTTGTTATTTAGCTGTTGGACAAGCTCGTGCCTGATCCCCTGAAAAACAAACCTCGGTGTTAATGGGAGAGGAGCGATTCCAGAGCTGAGCACAACAGAGACAAGCCTGGAAAGGACCTCGAGAAGTCGTGGGTCTGTTCTGCCCACGTTATCCCTGATATACCTGCCTAATCTGCTTTTAATCTGCAGGGAGGGATTGCTTTAAGAGGCTGATGGAGGAGATTTTTTTTGTCGTGCTAATATTTTACCTTAATCTCCCATGGATCAAATTAGCCTTGTTATTCCTTGTCCTACCAACCAGGAGCAGGGTGAAAAAATGGGTTTTGTTCCCTCTTGCCTTGTTGAGGGCTGAGGGGAACTTGTTGATCTTTCCTAGGCAGGACAGTCCTTGATGGTTCTCCTTGACTCCCAGGGAGTGTTTTCTCTACGTCTTATTTTTATTGCCTTCAAACTTGCTCCTGTTCTTTGCTTTGCTTAAAATGCAGCGCAAACACTGAATGTGGCACCTGAGGCAAAGAAATAATTCCTCTGCCTTGGCATCCCTGGCCAGGAGATGAGATATTCATGTTTTACAAGGATCCTCTTTGTAGGTTTTTAGGTCTTTCCTCTCCTAGAAAACTCAGGAAAGGGCCAGTTCAGGTCTGGCCAGGTGGATTTGTGGGATGCTGGATCTCCTGAGTGGTTCTACAAAGTTTCTGATGTTACAGAATGCCCTGAGCTGGAAGGACCCCCAGGATCACCCAGAGCAGCCCCTGGCCCTGCACAGACACCCCAACAATGCCACCCTGTCCATCCCTGGCAGCGCTGTCCAAACGCTCCTGGAGCTGTGGCAGCCTCGGGGCCGTGCCCATTCCCTGGGGAGCCTGGGCAGTGCCCAGCACCCTCTGGGGAAGAACCTTTCCCTGATCTCCAGCCTGAGCTGCCCTGGCCCAGCTCCAGCCGTGCCCTGGGTGCTGTCCCTGTCCCAGAGCAGAGATCGGAGCTGTCCCTCGGGAGGAGCTGCAGCCCCTGGGGAGCTCTGCCCTCACTCTGCTCCAGCTGAGCAATCCCAGTGCCCTCAGCTGCTCCCCATGGCCCCTCCAGACCCTTCCCCATCCCTGGGCCCCTCCTTCAGACACTCTGGAACAGCTTTAGGGCTTTCTTTAATTGAGGCTTCCAAAACTGCCCCAGCCCAGAGCAGAGCAGGACAATCCCAGCCCTCACCCAGCGGTGATGCTGTCCCTGCTGTCCCCAGGACAGGGATGTCCCTCCTGGCTCCAGGGCACTGCTGACTCAGCTCCAGCTTGCCATTGTCCAACAGAATCCTGGGGTGACATGAAAAACAGAGATCCAGGGGATATCCGAAAGCCTGGAATTTGGTAATGTTCCTTCTTGCACAGAAAACTCACATCACTCACAGCCCCCAGTATATTGCTGCCCTTTTTTTTTTTTTTTTTTCCTCCAATTTCTGCTGCAGGAGAGCAGATTTGAAGGTCAAGTGCTGCAGAGCAGTTCATTCCCAGCCAGCTGAGCCAAAGCAATTCTGACACTGTGGCACAAGAGGGTGCAATAGGTTTGTGATAAAAGCCAGGCACGAGGTGGATTTGTCCCTTCTGCCGCAACGGTGCCAGTGGAGAAGTTTTTCCCTGCTCAGACTTGTCTCACAAACTTAACATCCTGTTAATTGGTGGAGTTGGGGCTGTGCAAGTTTGCCTCATTATTTTCATGTCCTTTTCACTCTGAGTAGTCCCATAATTATGGTAATTAAACTCCGTGGGTTTTTAAGTATTATTTAAAAAAAATAATCAGAACTATAGTTGAATTATGAGGGTGCCAAAACGAGCCTGGCAAATCGTAATTTTAGTTTGCTGCGTTATAAATCAAAAGCAGACTTGATTTCCCAGCTTGCTGGATGTTTTGTTAACCAGATCAGTGCAACTCTCCTGAGGCCTCCTGTGCCAAGAGCCGTCCCTGAAGGAACAATCAGGCTTTATAAATAGCAGCCTCAACAAGAGCATCACTGCCAGATGCTGCTGGAATAACTCAGGGACTCGTGCACGAAGGAAACTCCCTCCTCTGGGGCAGCTGAGCTCCCATCCATTACCTGGGACATTGTTTCTCGGGAGATTTGGGAGAAGTTGTGTTGGGGTGGCTGCAGATGAGGTCAGAATCTCATCCCTGTGTTGCTGAGCTCGCCAGTGATGCCTTGAGGGCTTACCTAAAGTAGAGGCTAGGCAAAGTAAAGAGAATAAAAAGCAGTTCTGTTTATTGAAGGCCTTCAGGTGCATTCAGGGCAGTCACAGCTCACCCAGGGCTGCACCCAAAATGGACAGTGGGTCACAAGTTTTTCATACTTTATAAGTTCTGTCCATTTGCATATTGAGCTTTAATCCTCCAATTACAGCTTCAGGTAATGAAGTCAATTACTCCAGGTTTGCTCCCCCAATTCACTGTTGTTTACATATCTTGGGGCCTGAGACAGTGAGGTGTGCTTGGGTTTTGAGCTTAGAGAGGAATTGTGTTGTCTAAAAATGCTGAGAACAGGAGCTTATACACAAAAAAAATAGAAGCTAAAATCCTAAGGTGCCACCAGCAGCTCCTGCTGGCAGCTCTGTGTTTACTGCAGGGGTTCAGAGCTTGGGCTCAAGCTGTTGCTGCCACTTGTGTCTCTGTAGGAGCAGCAGGGACTGCTCTGTGCCTCACTGGCTCTCACTCCTTTTCTGCCTTGGCCCCACAAGGGCTGAGTCTGCTTTGAATGAACCTTCCGTGTTCAGCCACAATTCCAAGGGTGGTCCAGGCTCCTGCCTCCCCTCAGGTGTCAAGTTTCTTGCTCAGAATCCTTTCTTGTGCCTATTGCCAGCTGTCTTGGCTGGTAACACCAACCTTTCTAAGCAATTGAGGTGTGATGGACAACCCACTCCAGTTTTTAGGTAAACACTGATTTTTAAACTGTAGGACATTTCTTCAAGTCTCCAAAGCAGCATTTTTTAGGAAGCAGTGGGTGCCAAGATCTGTATCAGAATAGAGCCAGAAATGTTGGGGTTTTGGGCATCTGGGTGAGGTGATAAGGAGCCGTCAATGGTTGAACTCCAGGATTTCATAAGTTGGCAGGTGTCTGTTTGGCTTTAAAAGACTGAGCAGCTCCTGGATGGCTGGAGAGGGAATTTTCCTTGTCACTGTTGTTCCCACACCTGCATAGCTGACATGGCACAACTGTGGCCTGCCCAAAAGTGTGCTCTGGCAGGAAAAGAGGACAGGGAAGAATGATGGAGATTGACTCTGTAGGGTCAGGCAAGTCATTTGGGATCAGTGTCGGTTTGATCCCTGAACTGCAGTGTGGTTAAGTGTTCTGGGTAAGTGTTTTGCTCAGGATCTGAGTATCTGCAGTTTCCTGTACCCAAAGATGGTCACCCCTTCCCTGAGGAAACACTTTGGTGCAGGGGATGGAAAGGAAGAGCGCCTTGCTGTGCAAACAACTCACTCCACAGCACAGGAGTGTTCTTCCCAAAATTCCTTCTGAATACACCGTAACCTGTGCCAGCTGAATGCCTCCTGCTCTGTCTCACCAAAGACATAGAAATACAGGGGTTGGGATGGCAAAATCAATTTAAATTTATACACCTCCTTCTCTGGGAATCCCTGTGCATAGGAATGTGTTGGTTGATCCTCATGCTGTGAAAAATAAGCCCATTTTCTCTCCAGAGAACTGAAAGTTTTGAAGTTATTTTGGTTGCTTTTTTCCTGATTTATTTGAATGTATTCCATATTGTGCAAGCTGTATAATTTCTTCTGTTTCCTGACTGTGTGCCTCTGCTAACTCGAGTTTTCAGCTTTCTAGGTAGGGGGGAAAAGGGAATCATGGGGGAAGTAATCTCTGAAAAGGGAAGATGATGCTCTTTCCCATCTGGAGCTGTGTTTGGGAGTGCAGTGAAGCAGTTTGAGGCTACCTGATTCCCATGAGAGGCACAGTGTGCCCCAAGCAGCTGCTGGTCCTGTGCTGCAGGGTGTGCAGACACATCACCTCATGGGTGGAAATATTTGGCTAAGGAGCACTTATTTGCAAGCCTTAAATACATGCAGTAAACACACCTTGTGTTCAGCAGCAGCTCCCATACATCTCCTGTCTGCAGGAGGCTAGCAAAAGGCTCAGCAAAACAAATCTCATTTCAGATGAACACCTGAAATGAGATTTATAGATGTAATGTATTTGGGGAGCTCTAAAGACCTTGTGGGTACTGGGGGGTTCTGGGGTGATTTCTGTCACCAGCAGTGCTCCAGGAGCTGGGCATGGTCTGCTGCTCAGGCAAACCAGAGCAGGAATGAGCTGGGGCACCATAGGGCTCTCAGAGCATCCTGGACTAACAATCCAAACATTCCCTGCCTTAAACTCACCCCTGTGTTCATCATCGGTGCCTCTTGAACAGGCACTGCTTGGCTCTGCTCTGAAAGGAGCACTGAGCTGCGTCCTTGGGGTGGGATTTGTCATCCTGCAGGGCAAAACCAGACATGGCACATTGTGCCATTGTGCTTGGAGTGTTTGCCTCCAATGAAACTTTGCAAACTGCAGGGCTGGGAGATCAGGTCAGGGGAATAAGTCCTTGCTTTGCTGTTCATGTTTTCCTGGTGTTTTTGCCTGTACAGTTTGCCCACTGCAATAACCAACTCAAACATCTGCCGTGAAGTGAAATTCCTGAGTGTAGTGCACAGGGGAGAGGAATTCCATAGGAGGATCCAAGAAAAGGGATCCTCCTATGGAATCATCCAGGGAGTTGGGAGCTGCTGCTGTTTCTTAATGGGAGTTGCTCTGAGGAGAGGGAGAAGAGTGGACACTGAACTTGGAGCTGCCACAGGCTGAATTGGGCATTGCTAAACCTGTGTGTCAGCACTTCTGCTCCTGGAAGGCTAAGCACAGCAATTCCTGGGTTTAGTGAAGAACAAATGCCAGCCCAGCCTGTCTGTCCGAGCTCTGTCTGTGTGAGTTTTGCACACACCCGAGTGAGAAATAGGGAGAAATGTGTTGGCAGTCCTTAATTTCTCACCATTAAGAATTAAATATTTAATGAACGGTGTCTAACTCCTTTTCTGCCTTTGCCTCAGTCTTCACAGTGCTGGGCTCAAGTGATATTAGCTGGAAAGTTGCTAATTTTGCCCCTTAGTTCTCCAGAATTGTTGTCATGGTCTGGGAGATGGGATCACTTTCACGTTCTCCCTGTGTTCTATTTTTGTGTTTTATTTGTCCTTGCCTCTCTTCCTCCAGGCTTGCCCTGCTCTGTCTCTGATTTAGGGCTGATGTTAAGCCTCTCTAGTTCAGTCCGAGCTGGCACTTTTGGGATGGGAACTGAACGTGGGTGACTGCAGGTATGTGCTGGATCCAGGTCCCACCTGTGTTTTTAGGGGAATTTCAGATGTTTTATACCACTGGGAGGTACAAGGTGTCCCTTTCCACCTCTCTCCAGCAGCTCAGGGGTGCTGTGACATGGCTCAGGGATTGTGGAGCTCGGCTGGGCTGCACTTGCCCAGTGAACACCACACTCCACCAGGGATCCAGACAGAAAATGAGTGCTCCAAACACTCAGACTGAGCTGCAATCCTTCCCTTCCCAATGAAATAAATCTCTGAGACAAACTGCCAGGGTCTCAGCACATCCTGCTGCGTGTGTGGGTACCTCAGCTGAAGGTCTCTCAGGTATCTCTCCAGGCAGCAGCGGTGTTTTCCTTCCTTTCAGCATCCCCAGCTCCTGTCACCCTTGTTCTCCTGCCACCCAACCCTCCCTTTGGTTTCAGAATCCATCTCACTGGAAAAAAAGGAACGCTGAGCTCATCCTGCTCCAGCTGCCCTCTCCAATCCACCTGTGAGCTGCAGCTCACACTCTGCTCACCTGCCCTGCTCTGTCTGTGGGTGAAAGAAGGAGTTTATTCACTAATGCAAACCCCAAGCCCTGCTTGTAAAAGATAAGATGATGGGGGCAGGAAAAAGGTGTTGACCAGGTGATGGAAGTTTTGATCAGCTCACGGTGGTTGTTTTTTCTCTCTTCAAGCCATCCACCTACTACTTCTACTGCCCTTTAACCTAAACTCGAGCTTTTCAAAGCTCCCAAAAATCCCTGAAGTGTTGCTGCATTCAGCATTCTTTTGTATACAAAATATTCTTAGCTAAAAATACACTGAGTACTAAAATTATACAGCTCTTTCCAGAGAATCCTCCTAATTTCTGGAGATTTAGTGCATGTCAAGAAGAGATTTAAAGGTCATCTTATTTCCTCATGTTTGTTTAAAAAGAAGTGCTGAGGGCTAACATTTTGGCAAATGTTTGCTATGGGTTGTACAATTTGTCCTTGTTTTTTTAGATAATGGTGGGTTTCATCTTGTGGAAGGGAGCAAAATGGAGCTTGATTTGAAAAATAGGGGGTATTGCAAGTCTCGTGCAGATAAATAAATATAATTCCTGGAAAGGCAAGATGTATTTTGTCAAAGTCTTGAGCTCGTTGGAAAGGATTATCTCTGCCAATTTTTGTCTTCCTGCCATTTTTTTTTCCAAGCAAATAGATTTTAAAAATGTCTATCTAATGGCTTGAATTGCTGAATTGCCCAACATCTGGCTGCACAGGTGTGGGAGCAGAGCAGTTGACTCCTGGTGGAAGGAGATGTCTGTGGAAGTCATGGCAGGGCGTTCCCAAAGTGTGGAATCCTCCCTTGAACTCCTCTTTCCCCCCCGTTTTTGTGAGGCACAGATGTTCCATCTGAGAGGGGATCTGCCTCGATTTTTGAGTAGCAAGATGAATAATCTGGGAATTGGAGCTGATCAAAGCCTTTGCAGTAGGGATGGAGATGGAGAGGTGAAGGATTTCTCTGCAAATTCCCTGTGTCAAACCTGGTGCTGGGACAGGGCCATGGGCAGCAGGCTGGGGCAGCGATAAGGCATTTTTCAACACACGAAATTGGTGTATTTCAGGGGTATTAAGCCAAATTCTCTTCTCACAGTGGGTCTGGAGTGTAATTCCACTTGTCTTAATGGAGACGGTTTCCAGATTTACAGCGGTGCTGGAGAGAAGAGGGAAAAGATTGTGCACAGAGTGGGTGGGTCGTGGGAAGAAACCCCCCTTCTTTTCTTCTATTTTTTTTCTTTTCCACCACAATTTTCAATGAGAAGTCACTGTAGACAGCAGCTTCCAGCCTGCCAATGCAAATTGAGACAAATTAGAGGGCAGATTAACGAATTATTGTAATGTCACGGTAGCAATGCTACAGTTCAGGTTGCAGAAGGCTTTCAATTATCAGCTTTATTTTTCACAGTTACCTTTTAATTGGTAGTGTATTTGGGTATAAATTAAGGCAAGAAAGCCTCTCGTCTTTTGTTTTATGGTCATTAGAGAGGTGCCTCAGAGGGTTTGGGGCTGGGAGGGGCGAGGGACCCTTTGCAGTGATCAGAACAGACGGCGATGCCCCACCAGGGGCACATTTGTAAGGATGGAAATTCCTTTTTAGCCCTCACAGTGGAATAGCAGTTAGATCCACATCTGATAAACAGGCTCTTTTCAATCTCTGTTTGGGGAGATGAGAAAGTGAAATGTGCAGCTGGCAAGCTCCAGCTCCTCATGTTTCACTCCTCAGAAGTTTGACAGTCGCCAAACAAAGGGCCTTAGTGCAGTTATTTTAGCAATAACTAATATCCATACCTGGATGTGTATGGATGGCTCCCTTCAGAGCACAGCTGCAGGAAGAAGCTGTGCAAAAAAAAAAAAAGGAGAGATAGTTTTGTGTTTGCAGTGTTTGGGACAAGGCTGAAATTTTCCACATCCCAAAAAACTTTGATGTGCTATAGGTGCAAACCGAGTTTTGACTCCTAATGGATAATCCCCTGTAAATAATTAATCTGTGTTTAATGTTGTTTTTGAGGGGTGTTATGGCCTCAAAGACAGATTTTTAAAGAAATTTAAAAATTGGTGTTTAATAACAGTAGAAAACCTATGCTGGAGTTTTGATTCTGTTCATATGTGTCACCTCTGTTCCTTCCTTGCCTTATATGAATGAGATTATTAAGGCAAGTAGGGCCTTTGGAACCTCACCAGTGTTTGTGTATATATATTATATCTATTCCTATATATGTGTATGGAAGTGGTCATCCTGGGACCATCAGCTTTTTCTGAAGAATGGGTTAAATAACAGCAGGATCGGGAAAACGTGTGGAGAATGAAATCTCCCTTTTGAGTGGACTCTCAGTGTTTTGGCTGAGCTTTCCCAGAGGTTTGCAGTGGCCGTGCACCCCTGCCTGTCTGTCTGAGGGACACGCCTGCCCTGGTGGCACCTCTGGAGCATCCCTTTGGTGAATTCCTTTGGGATGGAGCTCTGGGGATTGCTCAAGGTGAATCAGATTGCAGGAGATGAAACCTCCATTCTCCTCTAGGGTTCCTTCACACTCTCAGCCCATCACATTCTTTTGAGGGCACGGGGCCCTGGCCATCCCACCTCTCTGGGGGGTGGGAATTGTCTTGGCACAGCTCAGTGGTCCAAGAACTGATCCCCAGGTGGCTTTGAGGTCACTCTGAGTGGACACTTCCTTGCTGTGTGGTGAGGAACTGTTGATTTTCCCCAAGAAAACAACAAAAAGCCTCTCAGCCCCATCCAGCCTGTGCCTGCCCTCGAGCTGAAAGCACCGAGACCCTTCCCTGCTCCTGGGAGCTCTCCCTTCTCTGCAGTAGGAAGGGCTGTTAATTTAAGGATGCAATTGATATATGTCACCCAAATCAAAACATCTTGCACGAATGTGATTAAATGAAATTCCTCAAGTGTGTTCTCGCCATCTGGAACAACTTTCCCATATTTTGTTGTCTCGTTGACTTTTCAAGATTTAACTGGAAATGTATTTTCACTTTTTAATTTTTTTTTTCCCTCCTTTGGTAATGCTTAGTTTTCCTCCCCACTGCGCTTCCATGAAAATCTGCAAATCATTTTGGAATAAGCATTAAGGGAGGGGAGGGAGCCCTTCAAAGTCAGAGTATTGGAGTAATAAGTGGAGTAAAAAGTGGAGTAATTGGTGGTAATGCTCCTTGCTTTTTTTTTGTGATCTATTTAAGCACAGAAATATGGAGAAAATATTGCAGACTGCTGAGTGTGAGTTGTAAATGTGCTGAATGTGCTTCTTCTCAAGCACCCAGTCTGGGATTTTTGAGCTTACCTGCATTGTTTCCTTCTCACTTTATTTCTTTAATGGTATCTGATTATCTGACTGACTTGAGAAAATGCAAAATTACAGATTTTCAAGTTTGGAGGTTTCTTTTTGCTAAGTTTTGCTTTGGATTATTTTCAGGAAAAATCAATGCCCTTCCCACTTCCCAAACTCAGTTTCCCTGCGCTGCTGTGTGAGTGCACTCTGGAAATAACAAATAGAGACCCAGCAATCAGATTTGAAAATATTGAGGATTCTGGCCTGTAACACAGGCAGCTATTTAAGTCCTTTTTTTGTGACTTACTCCTCCTGATGTGAATAATTTACAGAAATAATAATGAGGGAAGACATAATAAGGAGAAGTACAAGACATGAAAAGGAAGAAGCCAAAGTTAGGGTCAGCTGGAAGCGTTTGCAATTTGCCATGTCTATGGGTTCAGGCAGCTAAACATGGAAACCACAAAGTGATGAACAACTGGCTTGAGAGTGCTTTGAACCTAATGCAGCCCAATTAGCTCTTGTCTGAATTCTAGTCTTGGCCTAAATCTGATCCTACTGAAGACAGCAGCAACATCCCCATTGCTTTATGCCTGTACACTTAAAACTGGGCCAGTACTGATGGTATAGATTTTTAAAAAATTGTTTATTTTTGTGCGGCAGAGGGAGAAATTACTCCCAAATCTGCATGAATTTAGTTTTTGGCATTTCACTGATGCTGGTGCCAGTGGCCCTGGGAGAGATAAGAGGCACAAGGGGAGGTGTGGACATCCTGAGCCTGGGGAGGATCCTTTGGGAAGAGGTTTAAGGGGGTACAAGGTGGTTTAAGGGGTACAAGGTGGTGCCTGGCTGGAGTAGGGTGAATGCAGACCTGTCTTGAGGTGATCAGAGGCTCAAGGATGATCTGCAGCTCATCCCTGCCCTGGATGGGATTTCAGAGCTTCATTGCCTGCTGAGGAGACACCCTTTGATCACTCCCCAGGCTCTTGAGCAGAGAAATTGATACAAATAAGGCAAACATTTTTTGCGAATTTTGGCCCCCTCTCCTGCCTCTGACCCCAGTGGGCGTAGGGTGAGCACTTCTGACATTCCCACCCTCAAAATTCAAGCAACTTCCTTTCTTTTCCCTGGAGCCCTCACCATGGATCTGCTGTGAAGAAAACGATGAGAAAATGTTGCTGCATCCAAATTCTTGGTGGTGGTGGCAGTGCTGGAGCTGTGCTGGTTTCCTGTGCAAGGTCCCACCTTGTGTCTGGGAGATCTACTTGTGTCCCTTCAACAGATGGCCAAGAGTGGTTTAATTCATAGTTCATTTAGTGCTTGAAGTCTCCTGGGTTTGGAAAGCTTTAAGCTGGATGGAGTTACAAGTTTTCCTGAAAAGCTCACCAGGAGGTGTCCTCAGGTTTGGGGCAGCTCTGTGGAGGTTGTTGGCCAGGGAAGAGTTGGACAAGGGGTGATTCCGTGTCTGATTAAAGCAGATTGAAGTTTGTTCTCAGCCATGGCAGTCACTCTCACCTCCCCCTGAATCTCTTGCAGAGCAGTTCTGCTAATGCAGCAGGGATGGGAGTGAAGCTAAATTTCAAAATGCTGGAGGATTTAGGGGAGCAGAGCTGTTGTTCTCTAGCCTGCCCTGCTGCCCTGCAAGTGGCTGAATCCTGGGGGGACAATCAATTTCCACAGCCCCAGGTCCCCTTCTCTGCCCTCCCCTTGAGTCCCCTACTGAAGAACACCATGGAACAGGAAAACACTGTGGAGCATAAAATACTTACTTAAAGACTTTGAAAAACCAGGTTCCATATTACAGTTCCTAAATTGGGATTTAAGTGGCCAATATTAAGCTCTCATCTTTAAATCTCTGGCCTCAATGGACAAGCTGTAGGTTATTTTTGGTTTACTTTTTAAGCTGCAGACAGTTGAAGTGGAATTCTGTTTACCTGCCTGACAACCCTGCAGAAATAGGAGGGAGAAGCCACAAAAGGCAAGAAATGCTCCATCATTTGAAGGGTGACATCACCAGTGAATGATTTTCCATTTAGGAACTTGCATAAATACCTGTTAGTGGAGCCAAACGGGCTCTGGATTCGTGTGGTCATTGTTCTAGATTTATTATTCCCTTTTTAAAGGAATGTTCTATATTCAAGTGGCAATATTTTTAGTTTGTGCTATTTTAATTAGTTATTTCTCTAAGGCTTATGTGCACTTTCACCTTGACCAAACTGGACCTCCTTGATCAAAATTCCCTGAAAAGTTGGGGAAGTTCTAGTCCAGACCTTGATCTCAGCTTTACAGCTTCGTCCCTTTGCCAGATAATGTTAAGCTTTCTAAGCAGCATAAGTAGCTTGAATTTCCCTGTCAGTTCCTATTATAAGAACCTGATTTTAGTTGATTATAACTTTGCCAGACTTGTTCTGTGGAGCTGACGTTTTCCATACTTGATTTTTATTTTTTTTTTTTGGTAAGCTGTAGTTAATATGGCTCATCTGTCTCCCTGCAAGGGAGGGAGCTGGAAAATACCTTGTGTTGTTCATGTGGTTGTTTTTGAACTGGCAATTTTAGGAGTAGGGATTTTCCTGGTATAAGGAATTAATTCAGATGTCAACTTTCTCATTTTACGTGGCACAGATGACTTCAAGAGCTGGAAGCTGGGGCTCAGAGTATTTATATATTTCTGGTGCAGAGGCTTAGCCAGTTTCGGAGGCCAAATTCTGGTGGTGTGGCTGCTGCTGTTTTAGAATATCAAATTTTTATCATCCCTGACTAAAGAACTTCAGCCTTATTTGAAGTTTTCACTTGAATTCTACATTTTAAAGGTTTGGGTAGGAATCTTATCTCTTGATTATTGGGTGTAAAAGATGAAAGCTGGATTTTTTTTTTTTTGTGTGTGTTGATGTAACCAAGCAATAAAGAGTTTACAGCTGTAATCAGGATTTTGCTCATGAAATGTGTGTATGTTTAAATCCTATTTTGTTTCTGAGTACTTTTTGTCTTGACTACGTGTTTTGGTGGTAGACAAATCCACTTTACATGTCTAGTAAAAACTTGAGAACAGCACCCTGCCTTGAACAATTCTGAAATGGATTTGAACCATATTGTGTTTACTTCTGTCTCTAGGTTTTATTGCTGAATGCAAACACTTGTGAAAAATGCAAAGCAGAAATAAGAAGGAAGTGAACTTATTTGAACTTTCATGAAAGAACTTAAGCCCCATTTAACTTATGTAAAACGTGAGATGATGAGTGCGCAGGTCTGTTCTGGTGCAGTTTGGATAAAGTTCCTCTCTTTAATCACAGCAGAGATCAGCCACCAGTGCTTTATGTGTAAACTCTGTGCACCAGGGCTTACATTGAGGGTGAACTTGGGGGATGATGTTCCTGGTCATAAAGCAATTAAACTAATATGTCCTGGAAGGGGATGGAAGGGACGGGGGATGTCCTTTGGCTGGCAGTTCCCATTCCAGCTCTGAACATTTTATGAAATGCTGGCTTTGCACCACACAGCTTTGCTCGTCCACTGTCATTCCTCTCTACAGTGCTCTTTAAAAGCTGAGAATAATTTATCTTAGCATATGTAAGTTTATTTTTTATGTAATTACATGTACCATCGTGTTAACTTTGTGCAAAGGTTGTGCCTATTGTCCTTAGGAAACCAAAGTGATTATCATTGGTTTGTTTTGTTACACAATTGTTTAAATTATAATAAGTTACCATCATTGTTTCTTGAGTCCAGCTGTGTTTATGGATTAAGATCTACTGACTCAAATATTTACAGTGTTCCAAAAATTATGAGAACATGCAGTGCTGGGGGTTTTCCATATGCTGCTTTATGTGACTTAGAGAGTTCTCCATCACAACTAGAAAAGGAGTCTTGGTCCAGAAGATTTTTGTAAGAATCAGGTACCTCTTTGGGCTGGTGCTGTTTGTCACTTTGGTGCTGGTGAGGAGAGGCAGTTCCAGGTTTCCAAGAGGGACCACATTTCTGGTGGTGATGGGCAATGAATCCTATGGAAAACCTGCCACAGCTGGGGCCCCAGGCTGAGCCCTCGAACTCTGGCTGAAGCCAGTGATAACCACACCAAATTGTGCCCCAGACCACTCCAGTTTAAAGATCTTTCTGTGGGTTCCCTCCTTCTGTGAGTTGTGTACGTGCAGGGATGTGCAGTTCTGCACCAGGGCAGCTCCCAGGCACTCTGTGCATCTCTCCACAGCACATTTGTGTGTCTGAGTCAGACCAAGAGCATTTGTGTTGTCTTTCCAGGCTGGGAACTTGTGTTCTTCACACAAGAGTTGTGTTTCTTGCAGGGAAGGACCAAGTCCTCCCGAGCTGAGCCCCTGAGCTGTGGCTCAGGCTCTGTGCAGGGAAGTTCTCTGTCCACTGAAGTCTCTCAGATTTCAGCATGTGCCCATAAAGCCCAAATTTAATGCTGTGTTTGTCTTCAAGTGCTTCCTCAGGCAGGCTCTAGCCTACTGCTCCTGGAGCCACGAACCAATCCCAAATGGCAGGAGAGGATTAGGGGAAACCTTTCCCTCTGGGCTGGCTGTCCTGGAGCTGCTGCAGAGCTGCTGTGCTTGGCCTCTGGAGCCATTGACTGTGGGGGTCATTAACTGTGCTGGGCCACCAGTCAGTCCCCACGGCAATCCCTGTGCTTCCAGGAAGGGACGGGAGAGGTCCTGGTGCTTCTGGCGTGTTCCTGCTGTAAACAGAGCAGAGGGACTTTGGTGGAAGAGTTGAATCATCAGATCTTGTCCTGCTCCTCGAATCTGCCCTGGCCAGACTGTGGGCTCCTGCTCCTTCCACTGCACACAATACATCTTGTGTTGCTTTTGGCACCTCCTTTGGGGTTGTTTTGGTCTTAGCAGTAATAAACTTCCCATAATTTCCCTGTCATTCATAAACACAAGCTGTTAAAGAGCAAAGCTGATGAGGCACTGCCCCAGCATCACTGTGGGGACTCTGATGGGACTGGAGTCTTGTAGACATTTTTACAGGTGGTTTTTCTACATCCTGGTCACACATCAGTTTTTAAATGGCATTCAGGTGATCAGGGTGGTCACTTTTATGTGTTCCAAGTCTCTTGAACCAGGTCATACAAATGTGTGGGCTTTACCTTCAGGTCCGAAAAAATAGCTACATTACTGTGGTAAATGTTGGGCTTGTTGTGGGGGTTTTCTGTGAGGGTTTTTTTGGTGGTTTTTTTTTTTTTTTTTTTTGGTTTTTTGGTTGGTCTTTTGTTTTTGTTTGTTTATGGGGTTTTTGTTTTTGTTTTTGTTTTTTTTTTTTTTTGTTTTGGTTTTTTTTTTTTCCTTTTTTCTTCTGGATATGTATTTAGTCTCAAGTGTTTTACCACAAATGGGGTTTTTTTGGACCCACTCATGGTAGCACTTCAGTCATGAGCAAACTCATAGAAGCAAAATGCTCTCACTGTGTTGCTATCCAGAATGTTCTGTGCACAGCCTGGGAACCTCAGCAGATCAGCCCCTGGACTGTGCTCTGTTTGCAGCTCCTTGTGTCCTTCCCCGAGCTGTTTCTCTGGTTTTCCAGGTGGGATTCTGTACGAGTCAATCCCAGGATCTCCTGCCATGAGCGGCGGGCTCTGTTCCACACACCCAGCTCCTGCTTGAATTAGGGAAGAGTTAAATCTTGAAAGAAGGCCTTGTGGTATTTTGTTTCACTAATAACCCTGCAAACCTCGGGTTCTGTGCATCTGAGGGTTTCAAAATCTCATCTCTATTGCCTGTAGTGGAATAAAAGTTATTCCCCTGTGCATTGGGAATATCACTGATGGAGCTACAAGCACTTTCTGTCCCTGTGTACCTTGCTGAGAGTCACCTCGCTGTGTCTGCCTAATTATAGAGTGAAACACAATCCTCCGTCTGTCTCTATTGTTAATCACCGAGTTTGGATTAAAATATTAACCCAAAGCATCAAGTTGTAGAAGTATGAAAGCAGCATGAAGACAAAGCAAGAAAGCCATCTGTTCTCTCCTTTTCTTGGGCATATGGAGGCATTTTTTTTTAGTGCTAAAGTCCACATATTCCCCCCTGAGATGTTTGTTTTTGTTTTGGTTATACTTAATTTTTTAATCAGCAGCGTTTGTGTGGCTGTGTAGGTGTGAATATAAATGCAGTGACACAATGCAAGGTGGTTGGTGGAGCTGATGTGCTCAACAGCTGTGCTCAGTCTTTTTTGAAGACCCCAGGCTGAAGTGTCCAAAATGTTTTCTCTGCCTCTGGGGCCTTGTTTTTGGTGAGTCTTTGAAAAACTGCAGGGTTAAACTGAGTAAAAAATAACATCAGCTCCTCTTAAGGCTGTTCAATAGTGTTACTGATGATATCTGGTGTTTGGAGGCTAATAATTGTACTGAAGTGGCAGGCATTTGGAGGATATTTTTCAGCAATCTTGAGGCAGCTGATATGTTTGTCATATGAACAGAGAGGAGTGTTTTGCCCCTTTTTAAAATCACATTTTTAACTTTGTGGGTTGCAGTAATGGACACAAGTAGAAGGCCCTGCAAACTGGTCCTGCACATGTACAGCAAACATGCACAGCTTCAGTGCAGGTCTGAAGCCAATCCCAGCCCTACACAATTTCTTCTTCCAATTTAATTTAATACTCCCAGTGATGGGTATGATTTTCTCTCTTAGTGCCCTCTCTGAGTGGGCAGCAGACCTTTTCCAGAGGTGCAGGAACGGGCAATTTGTGAGCTTTTGCTGGCTAAAAATGACAATTTCCAGCAGAAAAGGCTGTGATGAAAACAGAGAATGGAGGCTGGCGGGTGTGGAATAGATAAATGGAAGGGGAGAAGTGGAGTTGTGACGGAGGGGGAGAGGAAGATGTGAATATTGTTAGCCCTGAGCCAGATCCTGGTGACAGCCACCGTGGTCATGTAAGAGAAGCATTTCACAGGGGTGAGCAGGGCTGGAGGTGTGAACAGCCCGGTGTTCATTAACATCAGTAGCTATAATGTCTATTTTTGCATGTGGTATTAAAAATAAAGACTGTTCTTGTGAAATCTGCTTCTTTCATCTGGGGGATTACAGAGATAAATATCAGCTTAACACTCCAGTAATTATCTAGCACACTTTTATTTTGCTGATTAGAGCTGTGAAACTTCTGAAAGTTCGCATCAAATTTGACTTGTTCATTAAATCTCTGTTGGAACCATGGCACAAGTCAAACCTGAAGGTGACAGATACAGCAGCTCAGTTGTGCTTGCGTAAAACTTGTTTGGCTCACCTGGATGATATCAAAGAGTGTGTATTTGTTAAAAATATGGATATTTTTAACCCTGATGAATGTGTGAGAAACAAACAGCTTTAAAAAAAAAAAAAAAGCTATTTTGGATGATTCACTTAAACCTGAACGCTAATGAGCGTTATCATGCCAACGGTGTGGATGAGATAAAAGACAGCAAAGAAAATAAGCTATAAATATCTGTGATAATTCTTTAAACCCCTGTTTTTATCAAGTTGTAGTGGATGAACGTTTGACCAGCAGTTCTCTGTGAACATAAGACAGAAATAGCATTCATAGAAATCTCAGATGATAACACATCACTGGCTTCATTGTATATTTTCCATTTCATGGTGACTACAGAGGACCAGAGTCCACAAAACAGTCTGTGCTCATACAAAAGGCACCCCTGTATAGCAAATGAACAAAATGTTCTTGGATCAAACTCCAGTTTTTATTTTATTTCTTTTTTAGGCCAGAAAAAGTTATTTGAATGCTCCCACAGCTTTCCTCTTCACCTCTTGTACTGTTACATCCTCTGACATCATACTGTGCTTCCAAGGAGAAGTTTATGGTGTCACGAAAAGGGGCTCAGAAGTTCAAGACGCTTGTGACACTGAGAGAAAGTGTCTGTATGTTTTCAAACATTATGGAAATTGTAAGCAATGCCTTCCAAAGCTGTCAGGAATCTATGCTTTGAAAAGATGAATGCCTGTGTGGGATTAACTCCTCACGTTACACGCGGACTCTGGAGCGCGTTGTTTTCTCCCGCCGCCCTCTGGAGCGCCGTATCTCAAATGGAATCTGACACACCACACCAGATGCTGAACGAGGCCTTTCCAAAGCGAGGTGTGTGTGTTTTGTGTGCTGCATGGAGTCTCTCCAGGCCCGCTTTGGGGGAGTCTGGGGGGAGCTGTCCTGCTGTTTTGGATCGGCTCACCTGGCTCGGCCGCAGCCCATCCCGGTGTGTGTTGGTGTTAATCCTCCCCCGTCACCCCAGTTGGAATGTCGTGCTGGTGTGGAGAGCTGGGTGTGCACATGGAGAGTGTTTCTAGGAAATGTTACGTAAAGCAGTTCCAAAAAAGAGACAAGCCTAGGAAAATGATATTAATTCTATCCCGAAAGCAGATAAAATCCATTTCATATGTTATTACTCTTCTTTTTAAGAAAGGAGAAGCGAATCATTCTAGCAGCTGTTTGTGCTATAAAAAGCTGGCGCTGTGCATTCCTGGTTAACACTGAACAGCAGAGCTGCTGCAGATCCCAGGGCTCTCCAGAAGAGCATCCTCAAAGACAGGTTTGCCTGGATGGGAAACAAGAAATGCTTCACTGACATTGGCCCTCACTCACTCAGAGGACAAACAGCAAGTCAAGATGAGCTTAAGCAGCTGTGACAGACCTGGCTTGGGCAGGAGACGGCCCATCCTGGAGAGGAGCAGGAGGTGAAAGTCCCCAGGTTTAGGCAGAGCAGTGCCCTGGTGGATGGCACAATGCTGGCAGAGCTCCCTCCTTCCTGTGTGCCACAAAAGCTTCTGTGGCTCCTCTGGGGAGAGTTCTTAGGATGAGAAAGGAGGGGGCTGGATGATGGTGATTTTATTATTTTTTCCCAGTGTTTTTAGACTGGTGATTAGGGTTCTCATCAGGCTGAGCTGAGACCCATATTCCACCCATCCTCTGCCCCCCAGGAACTCCTGAACACTTCCAGTTCCCTGATATCTGAGCGGTGCAGTGTTTCTGCCATGTTCAGTGTGGCACTGCATGAATCTGTCACCTGGTGATGTCGAGCTGTCTGTTAGGCTGTCTTGTAGATAAAGTGCTGTTAACACATCATCTTTTAAAGCCTAAGACTCTCCCATGGCACTGACAGGTAATATATACTTCTTTCCCTGGGAAAAAAAAGCGCCTTTTCCGTTAGCAATGACTTGCTGATTGCCTATTTATTTTCACAAATCTTCTCGTGTCAAAATATTTTGATAAAAGTCTGGCCCACATTAAATAATCAAGAAAATAATTACTACTTCCAATTTTATTTAATTTTTGACTGTCAAATAATCTAACAAGCTTATTTTTAGATCTCTGGAATGCATCTTGTAAGGTGCTGCAGTGAGTGAGCAAAGATGGTTTGTACTCAGGTTGGGGAACGGAGGGAAGGGGCTGATTTCCAAGCCAGGCACAGATGAGGAATGAAAGGGAGAGAAGGAAGGAATACTTTGTGTGCAATCTTGACCCAGCAACATTGGGTTAATGATCATAAAGTGGCAGCCAAATTGGTTAATTAGAGAATAAGTGCCTGCTGTTTGCATCTGTCTCATTAAGTCTGAAGAATAAAGCTGCTGAGGAGAGGGACTGAGCAGGGCTGGGGATGGGTTTGGGGCCTGAGCTTCTGGAATTGGTTCTTGAGTTGTTGATTGACTTCTGGGGCTGTTGGGTGTCTTGTTGGGTGCAGGGTCTGGCACTGACCTGTAAAATGTATTTATCCTTACTTTGATATGATGGTCTGAACCATCGCTGTGAAACCTCTTCAGCTGAACACACAGCAGGAATTTATGGCACTAATGTTGAAAATACAGGAACAGGATGCAGGGAGGGAGGGAGTTAAGGTAGGGCAGGACTGAAATTGAAGGTGAAGGCATTGATTTTTAAAGGAGAATGTGGGCTATTGAAAAAAGGCTTTCCAGGCTGTCCCCAAATGTCTGCCGAGTGTGAAATCCCTCCTTCAGCACCAGCCTCGCACGTCTGAGATTGGTGGGACAGATTGTGTGAGGTGGCCAGGATGAGATTTACAGGGATAGGCCTGAGTGGATGGACTTGAGAAACCAAAGGGCTTGGGATTACTTGTTTTCTTATTTGTTTTGGCTTCGTGGTTGTTTCTGGTTGTTTTGGTTTTTGGTTTTTTTGTTTGTTTGCTTGCTTTGTTTTTGTTGTTGTTGTTTATGTTTGGTTTTTTTAATTTTGGTTTTTTTTTGTTTGTTTGGGTTGTTTGGGGGTTTTTTTGTGTGTGTGTGTTTTTTGTTGGTTGGTTGGTGGTTTTTTTTTCCTTGGAGGTGAAAGGCAGTGAAAGGAGAGTGGATCTGCCCAGGCAGAAATTCCCTGTAACCTTGCCCAAGATATGGGGTGGGCAGGAGATAAAAAAAGCAAAGAAGAAATGGAATGCTACAGGTAGAGCAGGGCAGGCCAAGAACAAAATTTTGGGGAACGATTGTTTTGTTTTTCCTGCAGTCTTTATATACACATCTAATAAGTTCAGGCACATATTAGATATTCAGAGTCTGGAAAGGTGACGTGGCACTGGGGAATCCAAACTGGCACTGGGGAATCCAAAGTGGCATCAGGAATGGCAAACTGAGAGCAGCAGTCCAGCGAGCTGTAATGTGGGACTATTCCCCTGGCATCCTTTTCCCTCCAAAGGCTGAGCATTAAGGGTATTTGGAGGCTTGATCTGGGCAGAATGATACCCTGCTTTAGGAGAAAATGATAATTCAGGGCATTTTCCAGAGCATTCCAAGGCCATCAGGGACCTAATCCAAACGAGTGTCTCTCTCCGTTGACTTTGAATCAGGTTGTTTCATCCTACAGCTGAAATTTCCAGCCCCCTCACAAGGATTTTGGACACTTAGTCCCCCATGGAAAATTAAAATGAGATTAGAAGAGCTCAGCCTGCCATTCTAAGTGGATTGAATCAAAAGTAGGAACAGGCTCAGGGTTTTGTTAACAATCAATTGAAACTTAATACTGCAATCCCTTTCAGCATCCACAGGGAGGGAATGCAATATCTCTGGAAAAAGACACTATTGTATATCACAGAACAGAATATTCTGTATGGAATATTTATTGGAAAATGATTTACATTGCCCTAATTTTCCCCCAACAAATGTCTTGCTCTTTTCTGCCTGGAATTGTCTTCATAGCCACATTCCGATTTCTAAAGCTGCTAATAGAGCTGATTTAAGTTGTTCAGAGAAAATGCTTTTTGTGGAGAAAAAGAATTGTTCTTAAAGTGCATCTGACTAAAATATGCCGAGGTTATTAGTGCTTCACATTTTGCAAATGAATTCATATCTTATTTAAAATTTTAATAGAGCATATATGGCTTGCTTTT
This sequence comes from Acanthiza pusilla, assembly GCA_036630365.1. Lineage (NCBI taxonomy): Eukaryota > Metazoa > Chordata > Aves > Passeriformes > Acanthizidae > Acanthiza > Acanthiza pusilla. Next base: position 8,325,661 of record JAXCHO010000028.1, on the reverse strand, counting down.
TTTTAATAACTCTCCTGAAAAGATTACTCTCTTCCCAATAAAAACCAGACTGTGTTCAGTAAAGAAAAACCGAAGGAAAATTTGAGCTAAATTACCCTTTCCCTCAAAAAAAAAAAAGATGTTTGAAGAAATAAAATAGAAAAATAGGTCTCTTTAGGCCCTTTGAAAATGCAAATATCTCTTAATGGGCAGGTTTTGCTTGGCTGTTAAAGAGTTGTAGCTGTTCTTGCTTCATTGGGTTTGCATAAACACGGCCGAATTCAAAACTCTTTATTCCTCATGTACCTCTTTGTTTCTGCTATCACAGAATGGTTTGGGGAGGAGGAGACCTCAAAAATCATCTTGTTCCAAGTTCTCCCCTGTGGGCAGGGACATTTCCCTGGACCAGGTGGCTCAGAGCTCCATCCAGCCTGTTCTCCCTGCGGCTGTCCCCCTTGCTGTCCCCTCCTCTGCCATGGGATCATTTAGGGTGGAAAAGGTCTTTAAGGTCATCAACCCGACCCCAAACCTGACATTGCCAATCCAGCAGTGAACCAGGTCCCTGCTCAGAGGTGTTGTCCCTGTAAGGACAGGGGACACGGAGCAGTGGGTAAGGTGACAGCTCTGTGTGGTGGAGGGGCACAGAGGTCTGGGGAAGGGGACAGGCAGTGGGGTTTTGGGCTGGATCCTGGGGTACCTGACCAGGGATGATGGGCTTGGACCTTGCAACTTCCCCAAAAAGCTCGTTTTTGTCTCTATCACCAGCACTGTGGGGGCTGAGCCCATCCTTGTGTCAGCTCTTCTGGCACAGCAGTATTTATGTCACCTTCACCAGAGAACCCCGTCCCTACTAAAACCCAGAAAGATTAAAGCAGGGAAAGCCCAAAAAAATGTTGATGGCGAGAGTAAGTATGGAGTTTCCAACAGAGAGTTGTTCTGGAATTACTTCTTGCCACAAGGGCTCCACCAGCTGTGCTTTGGTTTGGGATTGGCTTGATGGGAAATCAACCCGAACACTTGTCCTGCCAACAGATCACTTCTATCTTTCCATTAAGAAAGGTTTGATAACACTGTCAGGGTAAAATTGCTGATTTCAACCTTTTCTGGTTTCCCTCTTTGCACTTTGGCAAGTAAAGAAATCTTTTGCTTTTTCTGTGTAGTTTTCCATTGAATAACTGGGGCATCTCAGTAGTACCTTAAAAAGAAAAGGCTGCCAGCTGCTGTCCTAATGTTCTCAAAGTGAAGCATCGCAAAGAAAATACTTTTCTCCCTCTGCTGACTTGCAGCTGCTGTGTTCATTTATTAGGGTGGGAGTCTGTAGGATTCAGTCTTTAATGAAATTTGGAGAAGTCAGCAGCATGGGTGCTGGACACTTTACCAGACCTTGTCTTTCTGGGGTTGAAGCTCTTTGTTCCTATAAAAATGATAACCTGATGTTAGAGCAAAGGGCAAACCTTCTGCCCTGGAGCCTAGGTTAGGCTGAAGAAAGGAGCAGGAGGGGTGTGAGAAGAGCTGGGAAAAGGTGGTGTGATAGCATTGAAATGTGTGATGGCGTTGAAATGTGGGCCCAGCTCAGCACCAGCCCCTCCTTCCTGTGACATCGTAGGGCAACATCCACCCCACGCTGATTTCTTCCCTCCCTCCCACTGAAAAAGGAATTTAATGGGTGCCAGACCCCATGCATGTGGTGTGTGTCCTCTGCACTGCAGTGACAATGTTCTGCCTACCCTGAATAACCAAAGTGGCCCTTCCTGCCCCCCACAAAAATTAACTCTGTCCCAGGTGAGAGCTGAGCATGTTTTCCCCAACTCCCAGGCACAGGAGAACCTCTGGAAGAGTTGGAGAGGGGTCGTGTCATGGGAGGCAATGTCCTGAGTGAAATATTCCGGTGTTGACAATATCTCTGTTAAAATCCTTCAGGCAAGTCTATATGGAATAGAGTTGGTTTGGATTTACATTTAAAACACAAAACTAAGTTGAGCTCTGATTTCTGATCATCTTCTAGGCCCTGATGCTTTCTGACTCAGGCTCAGCTCTTATGTGTCCCATTATTATCAGTGATATGTTAAAGCTTTACAGCCAAGTACCATATTCCCTGTGATACTGAAATGTAGAGCATACTTGGAGTTCTTTGCTTTTCCTTCTAATCTTTCAGCAACCAAATACTTTCTGACTTCCCTCTCTCAAACCAGGGACAGCCTTTTTTTCTTTATCAGGGAATTCTGGTTTCAATCAGAAGGTGTCAGCAGCTCAGACTTCAGGGATATAGTCAAGTAGTGTGAGATTATTGATAATTTTGCAAGAATGACCACACCAAAACACTGTAAATGGTTGCAGATACTCCATGGCAAGCACAGGAATAAGTTTTAACATGCCATGAGGTACATATGGGAGATACTTTTATTTGATAAAAAGTAAAGAAAACTAGAAGCCACAAGACAAGTTATTTCTCTTAATTTTTTTTTCCCTTAAAGCCGAGTGCAATATTGTGAGGTTTGGATCTAAGAGAGACTCCAAATCTTTGTAAATTGGGTGGAAGACTTTCTTGGAGCTGAATATCTTGGGATCCCATTTCTTTTCAAGTATTTCAGTCAAGTGTCCATCTCCTGCAGCACTTCTGTGTTGTACAGAAAAATTTTTGCAACTGTTCCTTTGAAAATGGTGGAATTATTTCTCAGTGCAGGAGCTCCAGACCTGTTTTACACCTGTTTCTCTAAAACACCTGTGCTTGCAAGATCCTCATGGGATAGGCATGATTTGTACTGACAGAAACTGCTTTTGCTGATGTTACGTGATAACCATCCAGTGTAGGAGAAGTGCTGATAAATGTGCTTTTCTAGGACTGCACTGGAAAAGCTTTTACTGACAAAACACCACAAAAGCTGCCCCTGTTCCTCACTGGAGCTGACATTGAGGGCCAGGCTGGCAAATTCCCTGTGTGGATTTAGGATCTGTGCTGGAGTCAGGCATTTCCCAGATTTCCACCAGGGTTTCAGCTCTGAATTATTTTGTGGGTGTTTTTGCTGGTTTTTCTTTTCCCTAGAAAGCCAGAATTTGAGCCTGGTAGGTGCATGTGTGGCAGTCCCTTTGCTTGTGCCAAGCAGGTTGGCTCCAGCCCTGCGCCTCCCTGGAGGAGCTTTGGTGGGTTTGAATTCAGCTCCTGGAAAATGTTGTGCTGGGGAGTGGAAGAAAAGGAGGAGTTGGGCGTTTACAGGGCCTCAAAAACAAAATGCTCCTTTTCACAGGAGGATTTTTTTAGGATTGGTTTGGGGGAGGGCGGCGAGGAGCTCGTTGAGAGGTAAAGGGAATATCTCATCAATGATTTACTAATGAGCTGTAAAAGTTCTGACTCTTTATAACTTCTGAGGATGGAAAATGTTTCTTGGAATGCTGCAAGCCCCACAAAGGCTGGGGCAGATCCTGGCTGCCTCTGTGTAGGGTCTTTGATAGAGTCTGACTTTACCTCTTTCCTCCAGTCCCTTAGGCCTTAGAAAAGATTAATCACAGTGTGGTGGGAAGCACATGGAAATAGCAGAGAGATGAGAAATGAGAGCGGGAGAGAGGAGGAAAAAAGCCCCAACATGAAACACTGTTTTCTTTCTGGTAGGGCTCGGGCAGGAATAAATTGCCAATGATCTCACTTTGGAGCAATGTCAGTTTATTTGTACTGACTGTGAGCTGACCATTTCACAGGGTCCTCTCTGCTCTGCTGGGCAGGGGAAGAGCCTTGAATGGCAGGGATTTTATGGACAGCAGGGCTTGGGGCTGGGGAGGTCCAGCCCAGGGAAGGGCTCTGGTTGAAGCCTCTCAGAGCTGTCCCTGTCAAATTGTGACAGGGATGTAAAGGTAATGTAAAGCTTTAGGTGTTGAATGTAAAGCTTTATGTACTGAATGTAAAGGTAATGCTGTTTCCACGAGGAGGGCACAGCACAGCCTGCCCTGACTGCTGCAGGAGAAATGGGGCTGAGCAGAGCCTAACCCAATAACTAATTGAAACCTGACAGCTCTGAAATCAAAACCCCTGGAGTGTTCTACAGCAAGGATTCGGAAAGAGTCCAGGAAGGGCCAGGCCATGGTATGGATTTGCCTTTCCTGCAGGTCTAATGCTTCCCTGTGTGTGATGGCTCTGGCTTGGAAGAATGGCAGTGTTTCTCTGCAGCCATTTCTCGTGGCCTTTACTGCTCCAGCAGCAGCTAAGGAGAGTGCTGGAGCTAGGGAATGAATCTTGAAATTGGTGTGCAGCAATTCAGGTCCTGCTGCTGCCTCGGACCTGCAGTGTCATCAGTAAAGTCATTTATTCCCTCTAAGAAATGTGGCCAATGAGCTTTTCTTTTCCTGCTATCAGTACAGGGATGGGGCCACTCGTGACCTGAGTGCACCTGAAGCCCCTCACAGAACCAAGCTGTCTCTTTGTCCAGGCGTGGGGATGTTTTCCAATGAAATATTACCAATAACACAAGTGGAAGCTCCTGCTGGAGCGAGCTGAGAAGCCTCTGTCAAGTAAGAACACCACACAGAGAGGCTGTGACCTCCCCAAAGCCCTGTGTGCACCTTTCCTTGCAACAGATTTTGCCTGGGAATGGCTCTGACCCCGTAAATCCTCCTGCACGAGGCAGAACTCCCACCCCTTGCAGTGAGGGGGAGAGCAGGGACTGCACCAAGGTGCTCCAAGGAGCTGGAAGGTGCCCAAACATCTCTCTGAGCCGTGTTAGCACTTTGTGTTTCCTTGGTCGTAAAGCTCGAGTGTTTAGTTAATGTCTGCACAGGTGGTTAAATACAATGGCTCCCTCTGCCAAGTTACAAATCTGAAATTTACTGGAAAGCAAAAAAAAAAAAAAAAAAGTAAAAAAATATCATAAAGTCCAAGTTTATTCACGGTTTTTGCAGGTTGTAAATGTAAGGAAATGAGACCACTCATGCAGATGGACATAATGTATGCCTAGTGTGACACCTAAAAATGCCACTCAACGATTACAAGGCATGAGGCTGAGAGCAGTGGGCAGGAGTCGCCTGTAATGTGTGGTTTGACACACAGTTTGTGTTTTACAGACCATGTTCAGGCACTGTGACTATTTTGCAAGCACTGCTGCAGAAAGACTTCCCATATCGATTTTAAACTGAGCCCAAATACCATTCTGAAAAAGAGCTGCCGTGTGAGATTGCTGGGAGAGGATTCTGCGTTTGGCTCCTGACAGCCTGAGGGGTGGCACCCCAAATGACAGTGCCAGGGACAAACACCAAAGTAAATCCAGTCCCAATTCTGTGGTCCTGTTGTCTTCATGATCTTGGGAAGATCCAAGTGACCAGCACAAATGTGAATATCCTTGGAGCAGCAGGCGAATTTGGATCTATTTCTGGATGTAAATACAGTTTACTCTCAGCAACCTGGATAATGTTTTCCACACTGATCACTCTAGGGGAGAGTTCCCTCCCTAGGAAAGGAGGACCTAGGAATTTGTAGGTAATGGAGACCTACCTTCCTGTTTCTTCCTCTGCTCAAGAAACAGTGCAGGGATGATTCAGGAGCTGAGCAGGTGCTGGGGCAGCAGAGTGTGCCAGGCTGCTGCAGATGTCCCTGTGCAGGTGGCAGGAGAGGGGCAGTCAGGGTGTACCATGCTGCCAGGTTCATCTTCTCAGTTTAGCACCATGGAAAGAGGAACCTGCAGCTGCTGAGGAGGTGTCCTCTCGAGGAATGGTCTGAAAATCACTCCTCTGGCTTGCTAGATAGAAAAAACATTGCTCAGGTTTGCTTCTTCATCCATTTCCATGCCATCTTCAGGTTGCTAGGAAAGGGAATTTGTATTCTGTTTCTACAAGCTCTGTATGTTCATCACCTTCCTGCAACAGAAGTGCACTTGTCTATTCATGAGTGCCACACGTGGCTGGCAGGCCTTTGGAGCTGAGGCTTAATTCGGGAATTCTCGAGGATGGATGTGAGCAGAACACCTCGGCTGCCTGAGCTACTCGAGGGGGTGAGGGCACCGATTGTTGTTGTTGTTCTCAGCACTACCTCTGCTGTCTTTTCTGGAGATAAACTGCCCTGTGGTGGCTCCGAGGTGGCCCTGCCACCCCCTAAATGCCCAGGGAGGAGTGTGGCCAAGCCCCTGCGCTCAGACCATAACCAGGAGGGTTTTAATGATCCACCTTCCCTCCGGGGCTGAGCTGGGAGGCGAGGAGGTGCCTCCTCTGCCCCGCTGAACTTGTGTTGTTTGGAAATCAGGATCTGTTTGAAACAGCCCCGAGGAAAGGATGACTAAAGCAGCCCCCAAGTGACACATGTTCCTCTCTGCTGCTTCACAGGGGAAGGCTCCAAGGTCTGGTGGTGAGATGGAGCTTCCTGCTGAGAAGGCAACTCAGGCTGGCTAGAGATTAAATAACACTTTTAACTGCCTGACACTGTGAGGCTTAAAAGAAGGGAAAAAAAGCCATGCAGTGTCACCTAGGGAGTAAACCAAAGCTCGCTGAAGCCCATTGAAAGGTTTCCATTGAATTCAGCAGGTATTGGAGCGAGCTGCCAATATCGTGCTGGTGTGACCTCAGGTTACAGCTGTGCCACTGCCACCAAAGGAGGCTGCTCAGGTTTGGAGCTCAGCATCCATCCCAGCAAAGGCAGTAAAGAAAGGGAAGGGGTGGGATCGAATGTGGAGCTCATTTCTGTTGCCTTCAGTTTATAAAGTGGATTTATCACCCCGAGCTGCAGCGATTTCTGTGTTAGACACCTGCCCTTCCCCACGGCCAGCTCATAAACGACACCGCTCTTTAATATAATGCCTTGCAAGGTACAAAGGGTAAGTTGCAGCTGAAGCAATGTTTAATTTGGCTTTTGTGGCTCAGACAGCTCGGGAGCTGTGGGCACGTCAGTTTGAATTTCAGCACCCAGCCCCAGCTCCAGCATGGAGCGCGGTGCCCCCAGCCAGGGCCTCGCGCTCCAGGCAGCGCCGTGCTTCGGGGAGCACTTAACATATGAAAGAATTCGTTCCTGGTTTGAATTTGAGCAGCGCTACAGCGCATTGTGCGTTATTACAATGCTTCTGAATTGCTTTCATAATTTCCCCTGTGCCACCACCCGGGTGTGATTCTCCTCCCGTGCACAGGGCTGGCTGCAGCTCCTCGGGATGCTTTGCATTCCCCATCATCGCTGCACCAGCCTGGAGGAATTTCAATTCACACCAGTCCTGGATGGGGAACCGAGTGTGATTATGTCCTGTAAGTGAGGAAAAATAAGAGGGAGAGGGATGAGTGCTGTGCATGAGTTCTCTCCCATGACAAGGGGGAGATGCCATCTCAGCTACCTACTGGATTTTTGGGTTGGTTTGTGCTTTAAATGGATTTCAGGAGGAAAAAATTAATTTTGATTGACTAAAGCTCGTGACCATCCTGAAAGAGGCAATGGGCAGCCTTCAGCTCTCACATATGTTCCAGTTTTAATTACACATTTTTTGAGTTTAAGGCTTTCCCTTGGGATGTACTTATATTTTCTGTTTGAACCTCTGGAAAATGAGGTCAAATGGAAGATGGGTTGTGTTTAAAATAAATATCCTTCTCTTTGCTGCGTTTTCCAGAGCTGCAGAGCCCTTCAAGGTGTTAAACAAAGCTATCAATGAGCTTTGCTCATATCTTGGTCCCATGAACAAGTTGGGATTATTGCAATAGGAAGGTGCTCAGCATCCAGAAACTGGATGCAAAGTTCCCTCTTAATAAATGAGTCCTCGTTTATCATCACTTACTGTCTTTGGAAAATGAGAAATTGTTTTTCCAAGTGATCCTGCAGCATTGGGAAGACTTCTGCAGTGTTGGCTCATTGTGATTATTCCCAAGTGTTGTCATCAGTTCTTCCTCTATTTATGTGAAATTGCTCTAAGCCTATGCTTGGCTCCCAAAGCTGATCCCAGTGTTTTGAATAGGAAAAAATCCCACATCCCCAATCGCTTTTTCTACTCTAAAACGTGATTTGTCTCATTCAGTCCCTTATAGCTGGGAGATGCCAAACTGAACCTTCTAAAGATATTATATCTTTCTATTCTAAAGAATATTCAAATATTCTACTTTTTAATATTTTTGAGGGTATTACCCATGGTAGAGGCAACATACATTGGTTATTCTACTTTTTAATATTTTTGAGGGTATTACCCATGGTGTAGACAATGTACATTGGTTATTCTACTTTTTAATATTTTTTGAGAGTATTGGTTATGGTATAGGCTACATACATTGGTTATAAACAAGGAGGGGCTGAAAAGAAAGTAAGGGATCACTGTACAATTATCATTAAACCTGTACCAAGCTGTTCTGTTCTCTGAATGTCTAAACATGCTCCAGCCATGATTTTCTGCTGCACTGCATGTAGTAGTTGCATCCATCAAAGCAGAAGTGTTTCTAAATTTGCCTGTGGGTAATTAAACTCACTTTAATGCAAATGACTGTGCTGCAGCTCCCAGGGTGAAGATGTGTCACTTATGCTCCCTATAAACGTTAGGGAGAATCGGCCCCATGGAGCAGATGCTGATCCTACAATCCCAGACTCGGGAGAGTCAAGGATTGTCAGGTAAAAGTGCAAATGCTTGGTAGTAAAATTCAGAAATGGTGCCTAATTTAGGCTATGCACACTCAGTAGTCAAAAGACCAAGATGATCAGAGGGATGGAGCAGCTCTGGTGGGAGGAAAGGCTGGGAGAGCTGGGATTGTTCAGCCTGGAGAAGAGAACTTTGTGGCCTCAGTATCTGGGGGGAGCTACAACAAACATGGAGAGAGACAATTTGCAAGGGATGGAGGGACAGGACAAGTGAGAATGGCTTTAAACTGCCGGAGGGGATATTTAGATTGGAGACTGGGAAGAAAATTTTGGCTGTGAGGGTGGGCAGGCCCTGGCACAGGTGCCCAGAGAAGCTGTGGCTGCCCCTGGATCCCTGGCAGTGTCCAAGGCCAGGCTGGACAGGGCTTGGAGCAGCCTGGGACAGTGGGAGGTGTCCCTGCCATGGCAGGGGGTGTAACAGGATGATCTTTAAGGTCCTTTTCACCTGAACCATTCCATAATTCCATGAAAACAGGAGGTTTTTAACCCCTAGCCTCCCCATCCCTGCTGCTGCCAGGTGCCAGCCGTGCCATCCCCAGGCTCAGGATGCAGCAGGAGGCACAAGCAGGGCTGAGGCAAGAGTTGAAGCCCTGGGCACAGCCGCACCTGAAAAGCCAAGTTTATTTCTGTCAGCTCAGTTTAGTTTGGAGCCTGGGGCAGCCATAATGTGAGGATGGCAATAATGACTTCCAGGATGAACAGGGCATAAAAACTCGCTGTATTCTCTTCAGTATGTAAACACTCTCATTTTATGCCAGGGTTTGTAATAAAGGCTCCTTTCTCTGCTTCCTTCCCCATCCAGATGTTTCTCTGTTCCCAGCGAAGCATAGAAACATCTTCAGCTCTTATGGCCACCACCAAAATATTCCCTACACCCCTCTCTTAATGTCATCTTTTCTGTTCTGTTCATTCCATTCCAAGCATGTACTGTATTTTTCCTTTTTAGAAAGAGTGCAACTTCTTCTAAGAAACTTTTTCTCCCACACTGAATATCTTTCCCAAAAGCATGAGAACATTCTACCCTTTCATTTTGCTCACCAGACGTCGCATGATTTGCAATGGAAACTGGCAAGAGCATTTAAAATAATAAAAATAAAAATCGCGCTCATCTCAGAACTGGGAGATGAGCGCGTTTGCTGAGAGATATAGGGGCTTGGAGCCCTGTGATTGAAGCCTCCAGGAATGTTAACTGAATTTTAATTTGTGTTTTAGAGAATGATATGTATGGAGCGAGTGTAGGGGAGGTCAGGGGAGGGTGAGAGAGACTGAGCCACGCTGGGTAAATGCATCACTTAGTGCACATTGAGCAGGTTTTTGGTTACTGCAGTTTTCAGATTTGTGCTCTAATCTTTATTGATTTAACGAGGGCTCTCGCACAGTAATTAATGCAGCATTAGTTGTGCCCAGTGCTCTTGGAAAAGCTGTGTATTAGCACTGCTTCTGCTGCTGAGGGCTCTGCTGGGGCTGGAATGGGCGAAAATGTGTGTGGATCCTTGGACTGGATTATAAATAGTGCAAGTATGAGCTAAAGGGATGCTTGTCTCCCCAACTCCCTGCTGGTTTTGTGGGTAAAAGCTTGAGCATCTTTTGGGTTTTTTTCTCACAATGGTTGTTGACTTGCCTCAGTTCTCCAGGATCCCATATCAGACCTCTGGCCTGGTTTTGTGCAGGAATTTATTTCCCAAAGAGCTCATGACTTCTGGTCCAAAAGCAGTCCATAATTTTAGCTCCATTCACATGGAAATAAGGAATTCAAAGGAAGTGTTGGAGGCAGCCCCAAGATTGAGGATTCCTTTTAAAATAATAATAGAAAAAGCTTGATTCCTCTCTCTTCCTTCCTTTGGCCACAAGACTGAGCTGATAACTCCAAGATAATTTTTAAGTGCTGAAAACTTTCCAGGGAAACATCCTGTGAGTTAACTGGTGAAAGCAGCATTAATTGTTGTGTGTGAGACCACTCAAACCAGTACTGAACTGGTCTTTAGTGGAACTGGGTTTGCCCTAGGCATGAAGCTGAGCGATGCCTGTTCTGCTCTAGTTCTTTAATAATAGTTCTAAAGGTTATCTATTCTATAAAAATATAGATTAAATAGACATAAAAATAACTACTCTTAAGGAAATAATTGTTCTTTAGCTGGTCTCGTTTATATATATAAATATATAATATATTTATATATATAAATATATAAAGATATCTATTTTATATATATTATATATTTTTATATATTATATATTATATATTATATATATAGAATATAGAATATATATATATAATATATATACTTTTAAATATATCTAATATATATATTATATATACTTTTATATATATATGTTTTAGAGAGAGAGAGAGAGAGAGCTGGTTTTTGGTTTATATCAGGGTGAGGAGGATGGCAAGAAATCCAAAAAGTTCTGCTGGAGGTCACCACACTGAATCAGGCAGTGGCAGTCGAGTTGTGTGGGTTTATGTCATTATTTTGGGCAGACTCTTTGCTGGGACAGAAGCAGTGGAGCCCTGGGTTGGTCATTGCAGGAGGGTCAAGGTGAGTGCCCTCTGCAGCTTTTGTGCACAGCATCCTCCTGCAATGACATCACCCTGTTCTCATCCCTGGGAACACGAGGCTGTTGAGGAGCCTGGGCCTTTCTGCTGCTGTTTGGTGCTCCTGAGTGTCTCCTGGAGCACATCTCCAGCGGATGGAGCAGTGGGGAGGAAGGGTCACACGGCAAGTGTGGATCTGAGCTGATGCACAGAGATCGAGGGGAGCAAAGGTTTGGCTCCACCAGCATTGTCAGACCTTGTTGACATTTCTCACTCAACCCTTAATCCATAAAGCGAGACTAAAAAAAAACCCTCCCTAAATGCTGGCAGAGGGTGATTTCAGTATCGTTTGTGAGGTATTTGAGTCCAGATCCTTGAAGAATTCCAGCATCTTTTTCCCATTTTAAAATTGCTGAATGAAGCACGGAAATAAATCAATCGTGTGGTTTGGGGCTGGATTTATTTGTGAGAGTTTTTTAGCTTTTTGGTTTGGTAAAACCACAATAAACCCTTTTTGGATGAAGGCCAGGTGTCTCTTTGAAGTCCTGCGAAGCAGCACACGAAGTTATGCTCCTTTTTCCATGTTCCGTGGCAATGAGGGAGCGATGGACTGGGAGCTGCGAGCAGAGTCCAGCTGTTCCCACACAAATCCTTCATTTGGATGAAAGGAGACTGTGGCTGTTAAAATGATAGCAGGGAATGGCATCAGAAATACGACAGACAGATGGATGTTACTGGAACAGCTGTAAAAGGCCCATATGAGGAAACTGGGATAAAAACTAATTTATTCCACTTCAGCTCTATCGCACTGGTGTTTTTCCTGAATGAATTGTGTACTTGGTGATCCAATGGCTACATAATTCCAATTGTAAAATGATAATGCGCAATTAGCAAACTGGCAGGTACAGCCAGCTGGGGGATTGGCTGCTGGCAATCCTGCATTTGCACAAATTAAAAAGTGGGGAATTGGTTAGCGAGACACAGCTTCGGGGAGTGGGGGCCTGCTGAAGTGAAAGTTTTCTTTCCTTCCTCTTCAAGTTTTTCCTGTCCTTGAAGACAGGGAGCTGCTGTCCTCCACGTGTGAGGGAGAGGATGCAGAACAAAGACATCAATGTTATTGGAGACAAAATGACAAATTTTTGGGCTGGGAGGGGATGGAGCAGACCCCTAGGAGCAGCCTAGAGCTATTTGGAGGGTGTTACTGAGCTGGGGGAGATGTTGTAGTGCCAGGCAGTAAAACAGGGGTGCAGGGGCTGTAAAACAGCTGCTGCAAAACTCCTTAAGTTGGATATTAGGAAGAGCTTTCCCTAGAAAGGAAGGGCAGGCTGGGATGGGCTGTCTAGACAGGCTCTGGAAGCTCTGTCCTTGGAGGATGTGGAGCCTTGGCCAAACCTGGGCCAGCCTTGGCCAGGAGCCCGCGGGGAGCAGGAGAATGAGAGGGCCCTCACAGCCAGGAATTCTGTGATAAGAGACATTGGAGAGCAACAGCTGGAGCTGCAAAAACATTTATTTTAATCCTCGACATCAGACGGAGTCAGTTGAGGGAGGGCAATCCTGAGGAGAGCATTTCTTAGAAATGTGGAGAGAAAAAAGCAACTTTAAAAATCTAATAAAACATTGAGACGTTCAGATGCTGAATTGTACTCCAGGCTCCTTAAAAAGCCAATTCTGCAGTATCTCAAGTGAAATCCATCCATCTCTGTGCATGTCAAACACCAGTAGATCTGTCATGGCTTTTCTTCACTTTGGGACAATTAAGCATAGATTCCGTGGGCTCCTTATTTCCAGCACTGTGTAAACAAAATTTGTTTTATTATGTTTACTCATTTGGAAAACAGCTAATACTTTGGGTGTGTATTCTAAGATTTTTTGAACTCCCTTCAATATTTTTTCCTGTGTCATAATAGCTGGCTTGTAGCAGCAAAGTGGAGTAATCAGTGGGTTGTGGCTGAAATCAGAACCATATACCAGAGGCTGGTTTGATCTTGTCAGTTGTTACTACAAAAGAACAAAGAAAAAAAAAAAGATTTCTTGGTTGAATTTGAAGATAAGAGGAAAATCTCCTGAGAAAAAATTAAAAGGAATACTTGGAGCCAGTAGCAGTTATTTGGCTTTCAAATGGTTTTTCAAAGATTTCACTCTTCTCCCTGCAAAGTGTGAGCAGGCCCTGGTTTTGGGGAGCCATGGCAGAAGCAGGTGGGCACAGCCTGGTGATATCCATCTCTGTGCAGTGTCACTGCAGTGCTGTGACACCTCCAAAGTGCAGATCCCTACCCATGGCAAAGAAAAACCCTGTCCATGCCGTGCAGGTGATATTTTTCTACACATAAGCCTCCTAAAATCCTCTGTTGGAACTTCCAAGATGCAGAGCAGCGAACAGGATTTCCGTGTGGAACGGCAGAGCTGCGGGGCTTTGGCGGATCAGGCGTTTCAGGCGTATTTTCAATAACTCCTGTCCTCTCCCCGAGTTTTCTCGTGCAAGATCACGTCTCTTGAGGGCATGCTTGTCACGCCTGCCGCGGGGAAATTACCTTGAAGGTGCTCTGCCAGAAAGCTCATTCTGGGCCGTTCCACTTTGCTTCCTAATGGCTGAAGGGTTGAGTTATCGTGAGAGCTTAGTCACATCAAGATATTGCTCAGAGCAAGCCCTGATTCATTTAGCTGCACAGGAGGTTTTGGGAGATGATGGCTTCATCATGAGTCAGTTGTTCATTATCGCATTCCTCTGACGTTACACAGCAATATTGGAGCTGCCACGAGCAAAAGCAGATGAATGATCCGAGATTAGATGGACCTTGTCTCTGATAATGGCGAACGTGTCGTGCCTCAGACGGTGCAGAGAGCCAAGTGCTGCATCAGGCTGCTCGTGCAGGGCAGGCAGGAGCCTTTCCCAGCCCTGCCTGCGCTCGGCTTAAATTTAGAAATGGGAAAAGTGACTTTGCAGCTTGATTTCAGCTATTCCTAACCATGCCTAATCATTCTTTTTGAAAAGCTTGTTAAGGTATTCTCATCAATTAGCACTTGTTTCAGTGAGCTTCATGGATTAATTAGATGTTGCATTACAAAAATAATTATGCCTTTTAACCATTTTCGGTTATTTACTTCCTTAAATGTTGGGTTTGTGAGGCAGAGGCTGGCTTGGTGCCACAGTCATTTGGGTAGAATCTAACACAGATTAATGAGCAAACTTGAAAAGCAAGCAGTGAGTTCCCCAGTGTTTTGTAATTAAGCAGTTTGATTAAAAACAACTGGAACAACTCTGCACTGAGAAACAAAGTGGGAACAGCTCTCTGCACTGAGACCTCTGTGACGACGAGGATCAAAACCAGGGCTGAAAGCAATTTCGGGAGCTTGAAAGTTTTCCTGGCTACCTGATGGCTTCCTAGGAGAGGGTTTTGGAGAGTAGGCATTGAGGCAGTGCAGATGTTATTCCGCAGCTTTCGACTCCACAAACACAATGACAGAGGGATACACTGACTTTTTTTGGGGGCAGGAACTCAAATGCTGCTTCTGACGCGCTGCCTGTGGACACAGCTCATGTAATTCAGGGGGAGATGGGTTTTGAACACGAGTTGAGAATTTGTCCAATTCAGATTTAATGGAGTTTTATCTCACTGTGATGCCAGTGAGACCTCAACCAAGCCATTAAAAGTACCTGTGCACAAAGGGCCTGTGGCCAGGATGGGTTTTGTCACCTGTGTTGGACCAAAGGCCTAAAACTGCTGCTGGGCTAAAACTTCAGCTGCAATTTTGGGGATGCTTTGCTAATTTACACCACCTGACAGGCAGGAGAAAAGTAAAACCAGGCATTATAAGTGTCCTGGGTGTCATTATCCCATGGCTTCATCCTGCTGCTCCCCGGGCACGAGTGAGCAGGGCTGTAATTGATGTTGTGAGCAAGGCTGGGCTGGAAAAGCTGATACTGCAGCTGGAGTGGGAGGCAGAGCTAAATGTTGCTCACCTTGCATTAAGGGCAAGGCAGGTAGACAGAAAAATACACATATTCTTCTCTTGCTGGCCTAGCATTACCCGCCTGGCTTTCATTTGTCTGGAAATATGCCTGTCTGAGGCCTCACACATCAATTTTCTCTTGTTTTCTAGCCTATTTTAGCTCTCTTTCACAGGCAGATCTTGCTTAGAATCAATAGCTCCCCACCATCAGCCCCATTTAGTGTCTATTCATTTATTGGATTTTGAAAATGGAACGTAAGAAGACTTAAAAAAGAAAATATGGGGTTTTCAGTATTTGAAATGCAGACCCTTTCTTTTGGCTTTAAGTATTACTGCATTACAAAACACAGTTGAAATGATTCATGCCCCAGCCTGACTTATAAAATCCATAAGCAGATTACAAAGATCCTTTCTTCCAATCCTGAGGCATCAGAAGTTGCTTGGACCAAAATTTTAGTCATTTCCTTGCTCAGATTTTTCCCTAAATTTGCAGCAGGCCATAAAGTCTTTCATATCCGACTTCTACCAAGCTATGGCACAGAATGAATTCTGCTCTTCTTTTGCTTAAGGGTGGTTGCCTGTTGTTCTGAAAGCAACTTCGGTGGCATCTGTAGGGTTGTCAAAGGCTTTCTGGGTTGTAGATTTGTCAGTCCTTCTTGCCAATAAATATTCTCTCTTCTAGAGAGTGTGTTTATAATCTGGATGTTTGGAGGAAAAAAATAATTCAAGATTGTTTGTGCCTTCCTCTTCCTCGGGACTGCAAGGAGAGAAAAAAAATACAATGAAGAGAATTCGCTAATTTTCTCTCTGTTCAGCTGGCAAAGTGCCTGAGGGAGTTGTGAGGGGATGGGGTAAGCAGGGTGTGTTTGACCTCTTCATGTGCCTGGGATGAGCCTGGTGTGGAAGTGATTCCTTGTGTATGTGATACAGTTATATTCCATTGCACATACCTGCATGGAATATGTGAATATTACAAAGCAGTCTGAGTTTGGGATAGAGAAGTATGGACACAAAAATTAGTTAATTGAAGGTTAACTAAACCGAGTGTGCAAAATATGTTCAGTACTTATTACAAGTCCTCTTTTCCATCCCTGGTGAACGGGGCTCGACTCTGGAATCAAACACTCAGAGTGTCTTTAGTCCAGGTGGCTCAAGGACTGATAAATCTGTGTCTCAGTGGTCCAGGCTGCACTGCAAGGTGCACAGAGTGAGTCTGAGAGGTTTTGTGCATGTGCAGGATTAATTTTGGCAGCTCGTGCTTCGCTGCTCGCAGTACTCCAGCAAAGCAGCTTAAGGATACCTTGTGGATCTCTGCTCTGACACCTTCCCCTCATTATAACAGATGCACTTCCACAGAGACTTACCGTGGTGATTACCAAAGCAAACAC
This sequence comes from Acanthiza pusilla, assembly GCA_036630365.1. Taxonomy (NCBI): domain Eukaryota; kingdom Metazoa; phylum Chordata; class Aves; order Passeriformes; family Acanthizidae; genus Acanthiza; species Acanthiza pusilla. The sequence goes on along the minus strand of JAXCHO010000028.1, from coordinate 8,309,235 downwards.
TGCCACCTTTTCTTTCTCTCCTGTCTAACGTATCCCTTTGTGCTGTTCGACTGTGAATTTCTTCGAGCAGGGTTTAATCTCCTTGAATTCTTGGAAAACATCTGGCAAATCACGGATGCAAGTGTGTACAAACAGTGAGAAATCCCACCTGGGTTACACTGCTCTCCTTTCAGCGCTTGCTGCTCAGGGTGGGAATCAAAACTGGCCAACATAAAACTTCCCAAAACGTATTTTGCCTCCAAACTCCAGCACAGTGGCCCTGAACGCGTGGCTCTCAAACCTCCTGTTCCTGCAAAGCCCTGGGAGTGCTGGGGCTGGCCAGGAATGCTGAGTTGCACCATCTCCTGTGCTTCAGTGCTGCTGCTCGTGGCCCCCACAGGTTAAGGGTCAGTGCCTGTGTGCAGTCTGCACTGAAGGCTTGCACTGGGGCTGTGCATTAACTCCTCTGGTTAGTGTATTATTTTATTTATTTGTTCATAATCTGACTGTATTCTGCTTTATTTCTACCTTTCTAATGGGTAATGTGAGCTATATTTTGTGGTTTTTCTAGGGAATACGCTCATGTGCAGCAGAGGTGTGAAAAATATTGTAGGAATGGCCATAACAAAGTTTCTCCCAAAACAGTAGAGTCTGCACAGACCAGCAAAAATTTCACCTTTTTGCTAAGCACATGAAGCTGTTAAATGTGCAAAGGCTCTGCTCTTAAGCATTCCCTCAAGAGTAAAAAGCCCTTCATGGGGAGGTTAAAATAATGATACATCCAGGCTTATTCAGAGTTTAAATTTCACCTCCATCTCCCTGCCTAGGCTCTATCAAAATCCAGGCACTACCGAAATCCTCGGGAGACCCAAAGGAAGATCTGAAGACCTGAATCTGAAGCCAGCCAAGAGGCAAAGGGACTCGGGAGAAATCTCAGCAGCCTGAATGTGCTCTTTAGTGCCTATTCACCTCTCACATGTTCCTTGGCCAGCAGCTCACATCCAAGAATGCAATAACCTCCTCCACGCTTTCCCTCTCGCTGTCCAGTGCTGCAGCCCTGATGTGAACTTTTAGCAATTCCCATCAAAGTCAGCTGGTTTGCTGAGTGAAGTTCAACTCTCCTTTGGCTCTGGGTCTGCAGGTTTTAAGTCCTGGTAATAAAAGAGGTTGGGGAATCTGCAGATAATTAACAAACCGCAGGCCAACTCCATCTCCTGCTCCCTGCCTCATCAGCCCTTTTCTGAAAAGGGAAAGGTAACTCTGTCCAGTCTTCCCCAGTCCAGCAGAGAGACCTTAAAACCTGCTACCTTTCAGCTAAAGATCTGTCTGGAGATCCCCTTCCTTAAAGCCTAGGAATAAATTACACTCTTCCTGTCCTAGCAGGGCAGTTAATGAGATGTTCTCAAGATTGACAGCCTCTGACAGCCTTCATTGCCTCCCTTTGATGCTCTCCTGACAATAGTTTCCAAGGCAGTAAATTAGGACTGGACATAAAGCCTTCAGTGAGAAATGAAGGCTCTATTTTCTGCTTACCAACTCCAAATGCAGAATGAGGCAGTTTTAAGCAATACACTTATCAGGCTTAGCTTGAGCAATGATTCAGGCTTCCAAGAAAGATACTGCTTAAGTGGCTTTATTGCTCTAAATGGGACTAAAATTCACTTTTTATCAGAGCACTGACATCTCTAAACATACCCTCAATGTATGCTTCATCTGGAATATTACCCAGTAGCCTAAGTTGTTCTATTCCTAACTTCAGGCCAGAGTTTAAGTGAAGCTTGTGTGTGCTAAATCCAAAGGGTAAAAGCCTTGGAAACACATGAGCTGTAGTAGTTGTTGTCCTGGGCCCTGAATTGCTTTTGAATTGTAGCTGTGCTTTCTCTCCCTTGAATGTTGGTGCTTTAGAGTTTTAAAATACTGAATTTTTAGTGGTCTGACAAAGCGTGGATGGGGTGCATTAAAGATGAACCAGGACTATGTAAGAAATCCCCTCTCCCAAAAATGCCAGCCAGGTCTAGAGCAAATCTCTGAATTTCAGGCCTCCTTTACTGCACTGCATCAGTTCTGCCCAGCTCCAGGCTCAGGGGATTGATGAACCAACATCTGGGGCTGAAGCTCAGCTCACATAAACACAGGCACTGCTGAGAGATGTCGTACCAGGGGCTGAGCACAGGAAATGCCAGCTCTAATGCAGCTTTCTCTTCTCCCTGCTAATTGTTTTAGATAATGAGGGAGAGGAAGCACTCATGATGTTTGAGCCTAGAGGGTTGAATCCCAGCAGAGTTGACTCAGCTGCTCATCTTTGGAAAGCAGATAAACTCGATGGTCTGCGTAGTAGGAAATTAAAGGAAAAAATGCTTTCCATGATGGAAAAAGCCTGAATTTGAACAGTAAATTTAAAAATATCCCTCCCCCCCTCCAATAGAAGAAGGGGGAGAATGCTGTTAGAAATGATTGCATGCATTTGGAATTGCTATTTTAATGGCTTTGACCAAGCTTAAAAAAAAAAAAATTCCCAGGGTGAGAGAATCCCCAGCACAAGGAGGGGGAGCTGATCTGTGTTGTTGCCTTCAGTGCAGAGTGAGGGATGCTCTGTGGGCACCGTTGTTGGCTCGGGAACAGCTCCCACTCCAGCTTTTCAATTTCCTCGAGCTGGAGCTGCTGCAGGGGATTATCTTGCATCCTTCATACATTCTGCCTTTATTTACTTTGCTAAAATACTTCTTTGCATGTAGCAGGCTCTTGTTTTCTGGGCCCCTGACTGATGTGCCTTTGGGGATGCCCCCAGAGCCACTCGTGGGGTGACACATGTAGGGTGACAGGAGCATGTCCCACTGTGTGAAACACCTGTGGGATCTGTCCTGCCAAGAATGAGCTTTTGGACACTGCAGAGGAGTTGTACCAGCTGGAAAATAAAAGAAAAATAAAATAACTGGAAAAATGGAAAATAAAAATCCCAAATGTCTTCCTGAGTTTATTTCCTGCAATGGTAAAAACAAGTATGCAAACCTTCATTAGATTTTGTATTATCTAAAGATACTCACTTTCTTCTCTTTTCAGTATGGATTTATTAAGATAGGAAAAACTAATTCCTGGGATTTATTAAGATAGGAAAAACTAATTGCTGGAATTTTCAAGAAAACTTGTTATAATTGCATGCAAAATAGTTAAAAATGTATATATATATAAATATTTTCTATTTCCATTTATTTTATTTGCCGTGAGCAAATCATTGGTGAAATCTGAGTTTGTGTGAAATGTGGGAGTGACCACCACCTGTACCACAAGAGGCGGTGGTGCAGGGTGGGCACTGAGGCTTTCCATCCTTCATCTGGTTTTATCCTGGTGCAGAGCAGTGATTTCAGCATTTTAGCAAACTGGAGTGTGGAACAATAAGTTATACATGGCTGGACTGAGGGGTTACAGCTCAAGTAATTGAGCTGTGCTTGGCCACACTGGATCCAAGCTCTGTTGTTGAGGTTTGCTCTGATTTGGGAGGGCAGAGATGTGTTCTTTCCTCCTCCTTGCCCACAGGTGTGGGTGTGGTTTGGAGCAGCTCTGTCCAGCCTGCAGGGCCTGGGCATCAGCAGCAGGATGGCACCTGAATGCACTGGAAAAATGAGTTTTCTGTTTATACTCACTTGTGCACCCCTCTTAGAGAATAGGTCAAAGCCTGGAGCTTTCTCCAGGAACCTGGGGTTTATTTTGGTAACTATTCACAAGATTTTTCTTTTAAAACTTCCCTTCCCTTCCCTTCCCTTCCCTTCCCTTCCCTTCCCTTCCCTTCCCTTCCCTTCCCTTCCCTTCCCTTCCCTTCCCTTCCCTTCCCTTCCCTTCCCTTCCCTTCCCTTCCCTTCCCTTCCCTTCCCTTCCCTTCCCTTCCCTTCCCTTCCCTTCCCTTCCCTTCCCTTCCCTTCCCTTCCCTTCCCTTCCCTTCCCTTCCCTTCCCTTCCCTTCCCTTCCCTTCCCTTCCCTTCCCTTCCCTTCCCTTCCCTTCCCTTCCCTTCCCTTCCCTTCCCTTCCCTTCCCTTCCCTCTCCTTGTTGCAGCTCCATCTTAAAAAGACTTTTCCAGCAGGCATCTTTCTCAATGGGATGCTGTAGGTCAGAGGGAAAGTACTTTTCCCTATATATTTCCCTTTATAAATATCCTATTCTGGTTATGTTGCCTTTGCCCCCGAGTGCTGACGTCCCATGCCTGTTTATTTTTTCCCCCATTTTCTTTAGGGACTCCCAGGAATGTCAGTTTTCAATGGGGAGAGGTGCCACTGTAGCACGTGTCGTGTTTACCCTGTGACTCTTGTTTCTGAAAATGGAAGAGTTTCCGAGGAGGAGCAGGGATGTCGTTTGGGGAATCCACTTGATTTGTCCCTATAGTTTTCATGTTTTCGTATCCTCTGGGAGGGGGGTTCTCTCTCTAGTCAGTTGACAAAGCTATTTGTTATTTTTAGCTGCTTTTGGGAGAAGCCAAAAATGGTTTCCATTACTCATTTCCCATGTTGGCCATGCAAAGGCCATGGCAGGGCATGAGTCTGACCCTCAGATCTTGCCAGGATCCAGAAATGTGTGGGGAGGACTCTCCCTGCAGACTGTACATTAAGGGGAATTCCTCTTCTCACGGGTGAGGGTTCACATTTTTCCTCTGGAGCTGAGGAATTATCCTGTTCCCTCATCCAGAGGTTAAACTATGCTGGGCATCTTCCTCAAGTCTGCCGTGTCAGGGGCTCCCAGAATTTAATAGATTTTGTACAGAGTAAAGGAATCATCATGGATATAAGAAATATATCCATACATATCCAATATATTGGGCTACTCCAGAATGGGGATCACTTCCTCTTCTTTTTTCTGCTCTGGTTGCTTGATGTTCACAAAGCTGTGCTTCATTATTTCTCTGTTTTGCTTTTCTCTGTTGCCTTTCAGCTTCCTGAGAATGGGGCACAGGCACTAAAAGGCAGCTTGAAGGTTGTTTGTCAAAGTCCTTCAGGCCAAGTCGGCAGACAGGAATGGCTCAAGGGTTGGGTGAATATTCAAGGGTTTGAATTCTGTGAGCCTGATGATCAGTGCTGTGTCATGGAACATCCACCTGAGCAAAGACTTTATTTGTTCTCTGAAATGCTTTACGTGTTCAGAAACAACAATGGCATTAATAATGGCAATAAAAGGTGTGTAAAGCTATGGAGATAGTGTCTTTAAAGCAGAGATACAGTGACTGTGGTAAGGAGAGCAGCATTGCCAAGTGGAAGTTTGGTATTGTTTGATTTTGTATTACTGTCTGTACCTTACAGCTTTGGCTGTATTTTTCTTATTTATAGCTCCCTTAACTTTGTCTAGAATGTGCCAGGACACCTTTTAGACAAGCCATATTATTCACAGCCTAGCAGAATCCTCACGCTCACTTTCATTTCTTCACACCATCAAGGTTTGCTGGAGCTGAGCAGGCAGAAGTGCTTGGCCAGCACTGCTCAGTGACACAGGACAGATGTTGGAGTAATTTCTGTGTCAGAACTGGCAGTGAGGCAGCTCCAGGCACCCCTGAGCAGAGCAGCCCTACCTGTGCTGCTCCTCGGGGCTGCTGTGTGCCAGGAGAAAAGGGGAATTTCTCCCTAGATCTCAGCATTACCAGCAAATCCCTGAGTCTTTTGTGTTAAGTTGTAAATTCAGAGCTCTGGAGCATTTTTGCTTTTTCCTTTAAATGTGCTATGTTTCCTTTAAATGAATGATGTTACGGTTTTTGGGTGGATATTGAGCCCTTCTCTGTACTGAAAGTTAGGCACACAAAGCTCTGGAATAACATAAAACTGAAAGCCATAAAGGGTGGCTTCTGTCCTGGTGCACAATTCTCTGCTAAAAGCAGCATCTTAGCACTGAGCAAAGAATATTTTTTCACTAATTCTACATTCTACAGAAATTATAAAGAAATTTCCAGGAAGACATAAAACAAAGAAGGTTGCCAAAAACCCCATCATACTCAGATAATTTTGGGTGCTTTACAAAGGGGGAAAAAATCAATGAAAAATTACCATGAAGTCTTTGTAGTCAAATATATGATTCCTACTTCTCCTACTGTCCATCTAGGCCATTCTTCCTATTCATTTAATTCCTGATGGTTCTTTCTAATTCTTTTTAACATAGCATTATTTACCTGGCCCTGTGGCTTGCTCAACAACTCAGAGCCACAGAAACTCTTGGGTCTGCTGTTTTGCAGGCTTTAGGTGAAGCAGGATGAAAACTGATCTCCCTCGTTAGAAATGAGATCTCCATCACACAGCGATCTCCTTTCAGCCTCTGTGGTTCCAAATCACCTCTGTGGTGAGCACAGCACATGTGCCAGCTCCACTGGGCTGTGAATAAGGATTTCCAGGCGAAAAAAAGAAAAAAAAAAAAGAAAAAAGTGGGACGTGAGCTTTAGCTCAGTGAAAATGCTTCAAATTTTCTGGAAGTGCAGAATAGAAGAAGTGATGAATATTTTACGTCTTAAAAAAGCCAGCGTTGGTTCTCTTAATTTAAGTCATTTTTCATGTAGTTACCATTTATCACAGAGAGCAGAGACTTCAGCTGGTAAAAATTAGCGTATTTCCATAGACAAACGGATCTGCTCTGGCTTATTCCAGCTCAGCATTTGCCTTACTACAAATAATGGAATTGGGAGGTAGGGATGTAAGGAAGAAATTAGCCGAGCTGCAGCTTGGCAGGGATCGCGGAGCTGTTTGCAAGAGCCCTCAGCGCTCAACCCAGAATGGGCCAAACCCCTCATTACAACCAGGATTAACAACTTAATGCCTTTCTCGTCGCTACGAGGTCGCAAATCAGCGCTGCTTTGCTTTCAGAGCGTTTGTTGTCGAGCAGTCGCTGGAGGCAGCTCCGAGGGGTCCCGCTCCAGCTCCGGCCCCAATGTGGTTCCCATTCCCCCCGCTGACTTGCGATCCTTTTTGCTGCCCCATTGGGCAGCCAAAGCATTCCGAGCGCGATAATAATTAGTACCACACTGCCCCGTTGTGCTAATTGAAGCTGCAGGTGCTTGGCGTTGCTGAAACCTGGATTTTCTGCGACTTTTAGCTTTTATTGATGTCACTTGGAGGGACCTTGGCCACGCACACGACCCCCGTTGTACTTGGCACCGCACAAATGCCAGAGAGATGCGCCCTGCTCCAGAGCATTTACGATCCCAGGGATTTTTAATCCCATTGTTAAAAGGCACAATGCATCGTGCCTTAGAACTGTAACACAATGTTCGTGGAGCAGAAACAAAGATGCGCTGAGACAGACACGGAGCCCACTTGGAAATCAGACATCTGTCAGAAGCATTTTGGTTTTCTTTATCCAAATGACCTTCAGAGGTGCTGTCGTGGATTAGGTTTTGGAGGGATGGGGGAAAAGGGATTTGCGTTTTTATTTTGCTTGTGTGCTGTCTCAGGAATCAGTTTTACATCCGAGCTCTTCACTTCCACCCTCACGATGTCCATCAAAGAAAATTCTTAGCAGTGAACTTTGATTCATGATGGATCTTTTTGAGCCTGATTTTGTGTAAACTCTGGTTCCTGCTTGTCTTGAGTGTGTCAAATTTGATTGTGTTCCATGAGAATATGTAACTTACGACTTCCAATTTACCACTTTTTTCCTCGTTATCTCTCACATTATTTTCTGTATGTTTCGGAATCGTTGTGACAAATAGTTCTGCATTGCTTTTGGGGTTGAGTAGACATGAGGATTTCAGATTTCCTCAAGGAAATGTGCTGTTTAGTTGCTTTGGAGAAGCTCCATGGCTAAACTACTTTCCCATCTCTTTATTTCCTACAAGTCTGCTATATCTAGTTATGGTTTGCACTAAGCTGCTGCTCAAGTGGTACAACCTCAATTTTCCCCTCCTGAGACCGAAACAAACAACCCCAAATCGAAAAGAAAAAGGTAATTTCAGGAAGATTTCATCTTAGATGTTTTTGATTAAAGGACAGACTTAAAGGAGTGTGTGTCAAAAGACTCATATCTGGTCATCACAATCTTCTCTAGTGAAGACACAGATATTCTACTTGTTCCATTTCAAAACTGTTTTTGTTCTTTTGTATTTTTCACAGAGGCATAGATAATTTCTCCTTTTTTCACTCCTGACTTTTGTAAAAAGCTCTCGCTCCAGAGCTGTGGGTTAGAGACCAGCAAACTGAAGATGGAGACTCTTGAGAGTAACCTGTGGTCGGGAAACTCAAAAGCTTCCTTTAAGAAATATAGTTGTGCTCCTTCATTTAATTAAATGCAGTACTTAAAATGAGGGAATCGGCTCTGTGAAGTACCATTTATCTGTCACGGGTTTGTAAAGAAATGAGACAACTTAAAGGTATGCTAATCTTTCCCATTATTCTGAAGCCAAGCTTTCAGCAAGAAAAACTGCCCTTCATAGGCAAGTGTCATAGTTAACACCTCTTTATAAAAGATAAATGATAATGGAAGAGGAAAACAATTACCATGGTGCTTTCAGCCTCGAGGAAAGCCCTGGTGGATGAAGTAGAGGTTCTTAGTGGAAGATCATAACAGACAATGCATCATAAAACAAACAACCAAGAATGAGGAAAAGCTAAACTTAACAGAAAATTATTTCCTTTTATTTTCATTTCACTTGACTTATTTTCCCGTGGCAGTTGAAATTGATGTCTCTGGTGGAATTAGCATGTTTGTGACTATCTTTTGCTGTTGTAAATGTACTTTTAAAAAGTGATTTAAGGGCCCACCAGAGCTCTGAATCACCCCGTGGACAATCTTTTCTCTTTCTCTATTGACTGTAAGGCAGAAATTTTCTCTGGTCCAGGCTGGTTTGATGCCTCTGTTGTGCCCTGCTGTGCAATCTTTGAGCTCAAATTTTCAAGAGACCCAGTGGGGATTCCACATTTTTTGGCAAAAATTGGCCATAAAAATACCTTAGCCCCATTTGATGTTTGCAGCCTTTATGTGTTTCATTCTCTGTTATCTCAGCACGCAGCTGCCAATGGCAAGGGTCAGTCAGAAGACCCAGATCCAATAAAGTGCTCTGGCATTTGATTGCATTTAAATAGTGAATAGCAGAGGCATCAAATTATAGGAATTAGGAAAAGGGATGATGTTGATGCAAGCAGTGGATGCCAGTGCCTTGCATATGGATGGTGGGTCTGCCACAGAGTCCTTGACTGACCTTGCAATGTCCCAACCTTGCTGTGCTCACCTGGCAAGCACTGCTTTCTCTGTATTTTTGCTTCTGGGGGATTCAAATAGAAGTATTCAGTCCCCTGTGAGCTGTGTTAAATTAGGTGTTTGTAGCTGCGATAAACCACACGATTGTTGGAAAGTGTCTGCTGGCACCCAGAACCCCCCGAGCCCTGGGCTGAGCCCCAGCATGGGCAGCAGGGCAGGGGGGATTGTGCCCCTCTGCCCCTCAGGTGAGACCCCACCTGCAGAGCTGCCCCAGCCCTGGGCCAGCACAGGAAGGAGCTGGAGCTGCTGCAGAGAGTCCAGAGGAGGCTCCAGGATGAGCAGAGGATGGAGCAGCTCTGCTGGGAGGGAAGGCTGCGAGAGCTGGGGGTGTTCACCTGGAGAGGAGAAGCTTTGAGCCCAAATTGTGACCCAACTGTGGCTTTGCAGTGCCTGAAGGAGCTGCAGGAAAGATGGAGAGAGACTTCGAAAAAGGGCCTGGAGTGACAGGACAAGGAGAATGGGCAGAGGGTTAGATGAGATATTGGGAAGAAGTGCTTCCCTGTGAGGGTGGGCAGGCCCTGGCACAGGTGCCCAGAGAAGCTGTGGCTGCCCCTGGGTCCCTGGCAGTGCCCAAGGCCAGGCTGGACAGGGCTTGGAGCAGCCTGGGACAGTGGGAGGTGTCCCTGTGCATGGCAGGGGTGGCACTGGATGAGGTTTAAGCTCAAAGCATTCTGTGGTTCCTCAGTTCTGAACAGATCAGAGGTACACAGAAGTTAGTCTCTACCATAAAATTCAGGCAGGCAGTGGAAGCTGGAGCTGTAGCACTGGAACTCCCTCATGGGAGCAGGGGGCTGTGGCAGGTTGAGCTGCAGGTACAGATCTCACCCAGCAAACTCACCTGAGGTCAAGCCAGGTGTGCTCTTTGGAGCACGTTTGCCTGGATCCAGCACCTGCTGAGGGCAGTGTGGCTCCAGAGGGGCAGAGATCTGCCCAGGAGGGAACCACAGCCCCTCTGCTGCTGTGTCTGCCCACCAACCACAGCCATAAGGGTTTCCCCCCTCCTCCTTAAGTTCCTGCACAAATCCTACCTTAATTTGTTCCAGCAGGGAGGTACAATACAAATAATGTAACAGGTTATGGAAATGCGTAAACACTTGTGATTTCCCCTGAGGTTTTCCTCCGTGCAATTCGATAGAGTGACTGAAATGAAGGAATATTGCTCAGTGCCCTTAAGCATGGGAGATCTGACCAATAATACATTACCAAGATAATACTTCCTTATCTCATACGTTTGCTGGGAAGATTGATTAGGCTTTGCCTGTAAAATGCTGGGAAACTGGGAAATGTTATTTGCCATAAATGCTAAGTACAGCTCTTACTGTGGCATCTGTGACTCAGTTCCTTAGTTTTAAATAAATAAAAGCCCATGTCATTAACAACAACAAAATAAATGCGTAAGGGCTTACTCAGCTACAGATCTGTAGCTGACAAATTTGAATTGACAAAGCTTAAGTAATTAAAAGCATGAGCTGGAAAAAGATCCTCAAACTTCTGAATAGGTCTGAGACCTGGAGCTGTGCAATGCTGAGGACTTAACTTTCTATCTCAATGTATGTTTTTCCTCCCATTTTTTTGCAGCCAGGATTAATCCCTTGGCTTTAATCTGGTCTCTTATCTAAACAAAGGGATATCCCAAACCATGTGAGCGTTGAGGGCTTCTGAGGATCCCAAAGCAAGAGATATCTGTAGGAGCCTATAGCCTATATGCTATCCCATATACAGAGTTTAAATTCAGAGCAATGTCACATCAAACTCCTTCCCAGCATCACCGCCCTGGAGGGGGAATGGGATAGGCTCAGAAGGGAGATGATTTTTTTTTATTTAGGAAGCTTTGGAATGTCCCCAGGAGGGTTTCTTAGGTGGGGAAGGCTGATGAAGGTGCTCAGTGAAAAACCTGTCCATGGAGCTTTTCCCTCTGTCTAGGCTGAGATTGGCAGAGGGGAATAGAGCTGGGTGATCAAACTTCATTGCACATCCTGTGCCTGCTAGGAAATATCTTCTTCCCAGCTGCTCTGTGACTCTGAGAACAACTTCCACCCCTGTGTTCATTCCACAGGCACCACTTACTGCTTTCTGCTGCCTTCATGGAGTTTTGTGCTGCTCTGCCTCCTGGTTTGTGTCCTTTACTACCACATCAAGCTGTTAAGATCTAGTGGGTTGTTTTTCCATTTTAATTCCGCAGATGAATCGACAAACAGATTCTCCACACTCCCTCACGAGTTTTTCAAGCGAGGAGATAAGCTCAGCATCTTAATGTGGTATTGATCTGAGCCCTCTGGAATTTGAATTTGCTTGACTTTGTAAAGTTTGCATAGGTAGGATATCTGAACATCAGATACCTGTCAAGCCTGAGACTGGCCTGTTTGATCTGGCTAACTCATAATTAATTGAGCTGTTAATGTGAGTATTTGATAAGAGCACCTGGGGGCGTTTGGCACAAAAGGTGCTGGCGATGTGGAGCTTGACAGATGGATGCTTTCCAAATTTAAATCAGGTAGGTCTTAAACAATGATTTATGGCTGGGGAGAGTGGAATGTAAAGTGATGTGATGTTTTCCAAGTGAAGCAGTCTGGTCTTTCTTGAAATCAGGATACAGGATGGAAATGATCTGTCTATTAACAGCCTTCATTTCGGCTCCAAATGGCCTTGCTATTGTGCCTTTTGTGCTGAGAGTCTGCCTAAGCACTTTGCCAGGACAAAACACACAGTAGTTCAGATATGGAGGCCACAAACAGAGCATTAATAATGCACAGAGCCCCTCTGCATTGGTTTAGGGGGACACTTGGATTTGCTGGCAAGCTTCACCCCCCAGGAAAACTGACTGCAAGCCCACAAGGATTTCCTCTCCAGTGACAGAGAGAGGGAATATGAAGAGCTCTTATTCTGCCCGAGCTGCACGCACAGAGATCATCCCTGAGGCAGTGCCAGGATTTCTGTAGCAGCCACAGTGATGTGAGCAGCAGCACACTTGCATCTTAACCAGCCCAGCCAGCAGCACCTCTCTGCTCCAGCATAATAAGTGGCACTGGAGAAGGAGCAGCACGTTTCATTTAAGGGGCATGGCTGGCTGGTGAGAGTACAGCACACAGGGCCTGGAAATGCGTGGTATGATGTGTTTGGGTGCCTCTTTCTTCCCTGCTGATGAAACAGCTCTCCAGCTCCAGGTGCTCACCTGGTTATTGCCTGCTGCTCGTGGTGTGAGCTCCCAGCCCAGGAGTGCACCCAGACACTGCTGTGTTATCACAAAGTTCCTCCTTCCTTCCAAGTCTGGGCTTGCTGCTGCTGCTTCCTCACCAGCCTTGGCTGTTCTGGCCTAATATGGCAAAATTTGGAGCTGGTGCTGGCCCTTGGACCTGAGCTCAGGCTTTGGGAAAGGCAAGACAATGACAACCTCCACATAGACCTTCTCACGGGGTGGGTGGAGGGCAATATACAGTAACAACTTATTATCTTTCTATTACATCATTCCCAAATATTTTTAACCTCGGTTGTGCTAAGATTGCACCCAGAGCTGATTGGAACACCTGTTTTAACACATTCTTGGCTTGTTTTGCTCCTTAGACTGGAAAATTCCTCTGGGGAATGAATGCCTTGCTGGAGGAGGAGGGTGCAGGGAGCAGGGGTTGTGCAATGCACCCCGAGCACCACATTCCTTTCTGCACAGGACTTTATATATAACATCAGAGCTCTCTGGGAAAGCTTGCTGTGGGCCAGCCTTGAGGATAGAAGCTTTACTGTTTGCTTTCTGATCAAACTCATCAGCTGCTGAGCCACCAGAACCGTTCATTTACTCAGTAAATGTTCTCCCTTTGTGCTGGTTGCTGTTGAAGTGGAGCCAGTGCCTGCCCATGCAGTTTTGGACTTTGTGCTCTCGCTGTTCAGAGAGGATCTGAACTAACCACTGAGCCATTGTGAGTGAGGCACATGTGAAAGTTGAGTTTCTCTGCCAATCTCTCCTCAAATTGCTTTTGTTCGCCCCGTCTCTATCACCAAACCAAAGGCATCAAATTGCACTAGAAAGAGAATCCTTATTTCACAGGAGGTTCTGTTCAGTGTACTCGCAGTCAGAGGCACTGAGTGACATCAAAGGGATCGGGGGGGTTGGACTCAATTGTGTTGTATTCAAGTCAAGGCATTTTCAAAATTCATTTCTGTTGCTAAAAGACTGACTCCCTCTTCCTTTAGGAAAAGCACTGTCTCAATAGAAGATGAAATAGAGTATAACTAGGTTGGGTGTGAGGGAGGGGGTTTGGTGTTTCTGGTCCAGCCCTCCTGGCCCAGCAGGACCCCTTGAAGCTCGATGGGGTTGCTTGGGGCTTTGTACAGCTGGGATTGGGTTATGTTTAAGGACAAAGGTTGCAGTCTCTCTGGGCAAATTTGTTCCAGTACTTGTTCTTACAGTTGTTTCCCCCGCTTTTCCACCTGAACTTTCTCTTGCTGCAACCTGTGTGCTTCCTCTTGCTCTTGGTGCGTCTCTAGGAAGAATTTGACTCTCTTTTGTTGTGGAGGATGAAATAGGAAAGCCTTTTAAAAATTATTACCTGGCAAAAGATGCTGAGAATATGGAAACTATAAGTGAAATTGAAATGATAACAAGCTTTGAGATACCAGACCTCAGTTACTAAATAGCTGGAAAAACAATGGCATGGCCACTGAAGGCTCACCACCCTCTCTGATTGAACAATACCCCTCATTGATTAGACAATACCTCCTGTGAGGACATAGGTCCAAGGGTCAGAGCAGACCCTACCAACTTAGCATAAGGTCCAAAAAAGCAGTTTTTAGGGTTTAAAATATAACGCCATATGGTAATACAAGGATGCTCATAGACTGTATGTAAATGTTGTAGGATTTGTAGCTTGTGCTAGATTGGTTAGTGAAAATTAGAATATTCATCACGGAACATGATTTATTGTATTGTAAGCGAGAACCACGGAATTCTGTATTCCGTATTCTGTACATCTCTCTCTCTAACCTCTCTGACCTGCTCTGAGCTGCTTCTTGCAGCTCCTGGCAGGTCTTTTACCCCCACGGTCTTTTTCACAATAAACCTCATGCTCTAAGACCAAAATCCAGAAGTCTCTCATCTCAGTCCTGGCCGTCTGAAGCTAACCGCACCTACACCTCAGACGGCAATCCTGGAGATCCAAATCCTACACTGTTTCTCATTATTCCCCTGTTCAGTGCTTGCAGAGTGACAAGATGTGCCTTTAGCCCCAGGCAGGACAAACCCACTGCTGTTAATACTTCGTGTGCTCTTGTGTTTGGTGTGTTACCATCCTAGAGCTTCTCAGAGCTTGGCCCAGCTCAGCCTCACTTTACTGACCTTGGTTTTCCCTCGTCCTATGGTTATGCCTTAGACCCATTTCTAGGCTAATATAACTTCAAGCTCTCTTCTTCTTTCATTTTGCTAATGCTCAGCTCTACTCAGCTTGTTCAAAACCAGCTTTGCTGGGAGTAGAAACAGAAAAGAGTCAAATATAGAGGAAAATGTGCTCAAACTGTTTGTTCTCGTAACTCAGTGCAAGCAGCCCAGGGAAGTAGGCATGAGCTTGCAGAAATACTCTGGGGTTTTGCACGTATCCAAACACATCCACTGTTCTAGCTTGCTTGTCAAATTCTTATGTTCAATATCCGAAATATCTCTTAATCTGATCAGATCTCTCCTAAAATGTTGACAGTCTTATTTCCTCAGGCCCAAATGAGGTCAGTAACCATGTATCCTTCTCGAAGACAATCGGGAAATAATTAAAATCTGGAAATGATCATTCAGGCAAGGATGGAAAATATTTTCAATTTCCTAAGTAGCTGTGACACTTTTCACATGAGTGCTCGCTTTCTTCTGAAACCCCTCGCTTTTCTTTCTGGCCTCTCAGTGCTCTTTGTTTCCCCTCAAAAAAACCCTGTATCATGGTGGGAAGCAGAGGCAGAACTGGGGGAAGCATATCAGGAAGGCAGGAGGCAGCTGCCTTGTGCCCTGAACGTGCTTGTCTTTTCTCATCTGCTTTTCTTTCTCTCTATAGTACCAGTGCTGCAGAATCCTGAAGCTTTTCTCATTGTTCCCCATCCATCTCCCTCCTTTTGGGTGAGGTGGGTTTTTCCCTCAGGTCCTCTCAAGGGTTGGAGGCCAGAGGTGGAAGGCAAGCTAAAGTGCAGATCAGGGACTTGTATTGCGGCAGAAATGTGGCAAAATCCAGATTTGTGGGTGTGCTCTGCTGCCCCGGCCTCACTAAATTGGATAACTTGGCATGGGATCCCTGTGCAGCCCTCAGCACAGCAGCCCCACCATGAGACCCACTCAGGATCCCACTGAAGTCATGGTACAAACCCAATTTAGGGACCTGGACCAAATTTCTATCTATACAACCTTTATTTCTGGCTCTGCTTGTCGAGAGTGGTGGAAGGTGCTGTTATTTTTGGAAGTGACTCGGGCTGTGCAGAGCTGAAATACAGCTGTCCCTTATTCCAGCTGGAGGCATTTCTACAGAAAACTTCTTTAACTTGTCCCTGTATTGCAAATTTATTTTGGGGTTTTAATATCGTAGTCTGCCCAGTTTGGAGTATTAGCGACAGTAAAATGACATGAATGTGAAATGGAGGAATTTAAACAGTCAGAGGGCAGTAAATGAATTAACTTTCATTCTCTCACCAAAGGAGCTGTTCTCTGTGTTTCTGCCCAGCATTTTATGCCATACATACATTATAACTTCACACTCATGCTTCTTTAATGCATTCAGGCACTGTTTCCAGTTCCTCCTTTCCTTCAGCCTGTCTAGCTAAAAATCAATTTGTTATTATATGGATTGCTGCAGGACATAAAACTGTCTATGTAACTAGCCCAATTAATTAATATTTTTGCACTCTACTTTAATCAAACATAATCGCCTGACTTTTAAATATGACCACTCATCAGTATTTTGCAGCGGAGCTTATTTTTTGTGATTAAATTATTATTGCAATCCATCCTTGTGCCATTCCCCTACCTTGATATTGAAATGTTCTCAGCAGCAGCAGAGAGGGACTGGGAAGGGTGAATAGTGAGGAGATGTGGAGAGTCTGCATTAATCTTTTGAATGAATGAACCAGTCCTTGGGAATATGTCAGGTGTAGGTGTCAGGTAGGTGACTCTAATTTCATGGAATTCCAGAATAGTTTGGGTTGGAAGGAATCTTAAAGCTCATCCCATCCCACCCTCTGCCATGGCAGGGTCACCTCCCACTGTCCCAGGCTGCTCCAAGCCCTGTCCAGCCTGGCCTTGGACACTGCCAGGGATCCAGGGACAGCCACAGCTTCTCTGGGCACCTGTGCCAGGGCCTCACCAGGGACAAATTTCTTCCCAATATCCCATCTAACCCTGCTCTCTGTCAGTTTGCAGCCATTCCCCCTTGTCCTTTCACTCCAGGCCCTTGTAAATAGTCCATCTTTCTTTAGGCTCCCTTTAAGTCCTGGAAGGCCACAATCAGGTCACCCCAAACCTTCTCTTCTCCAGGCTGAACAATCCCAATTCCACAGAATTCAAAGGGGTGCAGTCCTGCTGGAGGCTGTGGCAAAACATCTGAACCCTCAGGTCTTTCCATTCCTCGTCTCTTGCCACATTCCTTGTCTTTTCCCAGGAAGAATGTACATGTGCTGTGCAAGCAGAGAAATATGAAGAGTTCACTGTACCCATGTGGTTATTTTCCTATACCTGGTGGAGCAGAAGAGCTCAGACATAGTAACACATTCCATAAAAATAACATTTATATATTTTATTGAGCTTTCTCCTGCAAGATGAAGCACTGAGTTGGAAAATACAATCTTTGGGAAGTGTATCTCTTGCCTCTCAAGGCAAAGAGAAAGCAGAGCCAAGGCTCCTGCCTGCTGGTGGGTGCTGGCAGCTGCTTGAGACAAAGGCAAATGGGATGTGGAAACAAGTTCCTGGAGACTGTCACAGTAGTTTGCACTTCAGCCACAGCTCTTAATGACTGTCCCCGGTAACCTGAGTGCTTTTGGATGTGCTAAACCCACGGGCCAGAGAGCTGCAGAAAGCCAGGAATCCAGAGGGCTTTGGTAGCCTTTGAGCTTGACAGTTCACCCAGTATTTTAACTCAAGGGCTCCCTGGACTATTTAAAAAAAAAGTCTATATTAACCAGCATTGCCTCAGTTGTTTATTTCATAAGTCAAGCAAATACTCATCTAAACTACAAATATTTATGTATTGCTCTTTATTTGTGTGCAGATGTGCACGTACAAGAGGTTTTGACAATTGTTTTTACCTACAGCTTCCAGCACTCTTGAGTCACTGAATAAGTTTGGACATGAAGGATTTCTGTGATGGTTTCTTATAGTTTTACTTTTTCTGTTTTCTGTCTTTATTTCTGCCATTTTAAGGGTGGAGAAAGAAACGAGATGCGCTGGTATAAAGAGAAAAAGGGAGAAAAGAGAACGAACCTATGCCTGAAGTAGTAAATGCCTAGAAGCTAAAAATCCAGTTCAACCAAATCCTCAGTGTGTCCAATGTCTCAATGTGCTCCTTTTGGAAACAAAAAGCAATTCTGACTTTCAGGAAATTTCATGTTGGTGTGTTGAAACTCCGAATGAAAAAAATTGCTGGGAAGTGGAATTTTTTTGGTCAGAAAGATTCTCTTCTGAACAGTTCCTGGATGAGAAGTAACTGAGTGGTGAGGGATTCACCTGCTGCCTCCCCAGCATCAGTTGGTGCAGGAGGTTCCTTGTCCATCCCAGGTTACTGAGTTGGTGCTTCAGGTCCTTCCTTGCTGCCCCTCACTCCCTCCCCAAACCCAGCTCTTGCCTTAATTAAAAAAGTGCACTTTCTGCCTTCTCCAGAAGTCCCCTCAGTGTGCAAAAGCAGCCTGAGGGATATTTTTTTTTCCCCCTCTCCCAGCAAAGATTGCATAAGGATTGCTAGCACGTGGCTGCAGTGCGTGGTGTGCGGCAGCCAAATAATCCTGGATTTAAGAGTCCCTCAGCTCTCATTCACACGCCAGACCGTAACCGCTCTGATTTTCCCCTTTCAGCAGCTGCAATACCCAGGCACAATGGGGTGACTTAAGGTTAAGGATGTCGTTTCAGCTTTAACTTGGAATGTCCTAGCTTTGATGGCCCCCAGCCAAATCCTTAACATTATTTTAATGTCATTTTTCTTCTTCGTTTTATGTTTGCATACATTTAAAAACAGAGCAGGGGTTACTTATGTCACAGCTGTGCATACTTTCTAAGGCCAGTGGATAAATACAGGCTTTATACTCCAGGAGGAAATTTTTTTTGTAGGACCCAAAATGCAAATTGGTGGAGAGTCTGGTTGGTGGATGAGATTGGCAGCTGGTGCAATGAGCTGTGTCTGCCTTGATTTTGATGGAGCTGGGCTGATTTATCTCTGCCGAGGATCTGGCCCTCTGCTCCTCTCTGAGTTCAGAACTTTTTTCTGGCTACTTGACATATATTTTTGTTTGTATAGAAGTATCTATCTCTTCCCACCCACTTCCCTCTTCCTGTCTTTTCAAATTTAGGGTTTAATTTTGCACAGGCTGTATCTATTTATCTGATTTTTTTCTTTCCTAAAGAAAAAGAATATTTATTTATTTTTCAGCCAAACAAGTGCTGTGCGTGTTCTGCATTGGTACCCAAGTGGCTGGGCTGAAATCTCAGCTGAGTGAAGTTTTCCAGTTTGTTTACTGGAATCTTCCCCAGCAACTTGTCTAATTTGTCCTTTTCTGATCAGGATTAATGATGTGCTAAAAGGTGTTTTAATCCGTTTTTCTGGTGCGGAAGCACTGAGCCAATATCTATAGTATGAAGTGTCAAAGCATAAAAATGCTTTAGAAGAACCCTTGAAACCAATTCCTTAGCTAAATACCAGAGAAAAGAGTTGGTTTATTTTCTTTGGGTTTGTTGGTTTGGAGTTTTTTCTCTGTTTTCTTTGTCACAGAATGGAGATTTTTAGGATTAATGTCTATTTTTTTTTTTCCTTAGTTTTCTTGTTTTTTATCCTGGGTAAAAGTTTCAACTCTTTGTACTCCCTACAACCAGACTGTCTTTGATAATTCTGAAGCCATTTTTTCCACCTAGACAATTTTGGTTGAAGAGGAAGGTCACGAGAACCCAACAACTACAACTTGAATTAAATACACGAAGTCACAATGGCAAAAATAAATGATAGCAATGGTAGTTGAGATTTATATCATTGTGTACCTGGACCAAAACTCAGAGACATCAGTGGAAGGTTTTCCACTGACCTTAATAAGCTTCGGGTCAAGCCTTGCACTTGTAAAATGAAGATTATTTCTTTGGCATCCATCTCCACACAGTGCAGCCATCTCCTAAGCTCAGGGGCTCAGCCCCAGCACATTTCCCCCATTTTGGGGCTCTCTCTGGTTTCCTGCAGGTCCCTTCGGAGCAGCAGGAGGGTTTGAAGGCGCTGCTCATTAGCGGAGCTGCCGCACGCGGTTCCTCCTCTCCAGGGCCGCAGGGAGATGAAACATTCATGGCTCTGTGGCCCGCGAGTGCAGCTCGCTGCAGAGCTGGAGGATTTTCTGCAGTCACGCCATCCCTGCCATGCACAGACTGTTCAGGTGAGCACTAATGCTCAGCCCCAAGGCATAATTGCGGCGTTTCTGGTCAATGTAGTTCTGATTTGCCTCTGCTGGCAGATGGGTTTCCAAAGCGCTCTCCTCCGTGTCGGTGTTAGTGCAGCGGTTGCTGCGTTCCTGGGGGAAAAGGAAATGTTGCATACTCAGTTCTTTAGAAATCTGTATTATTAAAAATACATATTCTCTGTTTCTGAAAGTATGAAAGGGAAGAAGAGAGCACAAAGCAGCAAGAGGGGGGAAGGTCCTGTTCTGAGCACCGCGAGGGTTTATTCCTTTTGGATGTTTTGTGCACAATGAGCTCTCCCTGAGCCAAGAGTGCGGAGCAGAGGAAAGCTGCAGCCCTGCCTGTGAGCTGCCATCCACATTCTGGGGGCTCTTAATCCCAATCCCTGTGTTTCCTGAGAGTCTGGACATGAGGCAAAGCTTCGAGGGGCAGTTTCCTGCTTTGTTGGGAAGAGCCAAGCAGACTTTCTGTACCCTGTCAGGCTGTGTGCCTTTGCTGCTTGGGGTTTTTCCCTCCCTGGTGCCTGAACTGCCTCTTGCTCACACACGAGTGGTGGCCCAGGGACTGAAGCGTCCCCAAGGCCAGGGCAGTGGTGGCCAGGCAGCCTTGCCTGGGCTGGTTGGACCCAGGCTGGTTTCAGAGCACTGCAGGGTGTTGTCAGTTAAAATATTCCCATTCCCCTCATGAGCTGTGCCCTGTTTTCCCCAGCAGTTGCCCTGTGGAGGGGCAGGGAGCCGCCAGCCTGGGTGTGCTGCTTTTCCAGAGATGTGCAAGAGCTCTTGGCTCCTGCCACCCTGCTCCTCCTGTGCCCCAGGGGCTTTGTGACCCGACCAGCAATTCTGACAGCAGCTTTTTCTTCACATGCTTCAGTAAAATGCACCCAAAATGTAGATTTTGAGTGCTGAGAGCTGCGTGGTTTGTGTGTGATCTGGAACTCTGTTCTGGGGGATCCTAACCTGAGCCTCATGCCCATTCAAGGAGACAGACTGGAACATTATTGCTTTTTAATGTGTGCATTGGTCATCTGTGAGGCTCCAGCAATTTCAGGGGAGGGGACACCAAGGTGATCAGAGGGATGGAGCACCATTGTGTGGAAGGCCTGGGAGAATTGGGATTGTTCACCAGGGAGCAGAGAAAGAAGGCTTTGGAAGGATCTAGTGGTGGCCTTCCCATACCTAAAGGAGCTGACAGGAAAGACAGAAAGAAATGATTAATGAGGGCCTGGAGTGACAGAACAAGGGGGAATGGCTTCTAACTGATAGAGGGGATATTCAGTTGGGTATCAGGAAAAAATTCCTTCATGTGAAAGTGGTGAGGCCCTGGCAACTCTGTCCTTAGAGATTGGTTTTTCCCTCATGCACTTCTGTAGATACTTCAGCATCTCCCAGCAGTGGTCACAGTTTTTGTATGGACTTTGTGCCACACTTGCCACAAAAGCCAAGGAGAAGTCCAAGCAGGTAAAAGCAAAACAATCCAAAATGAGCAGTGTGAGACCTTTACAAAGTTTTGCGCTTTGATTTCAAGGATTTAATGCTGCAATTCTTCTTCCCAAAGAAAACATTCAACAGTGTCAACAGTTTTCCACAAAATGAAACATTTATGTTTGGAAAATCTTTTTAGTATCACAGAATCATTACACTTGGAAAAGACCTTTAAGATCATCAAGTCCAACCCAGCACCACCAGCCATAAGAAAACTTTAATCTGAGAAATAATTTCAGCTATCTCTGGCACGATACAAACTTCTCTCTGCAGTAACCTGAGTATATTGGGAACTAAAAATTCATATTATCTCTTCTCTGAGATTACTGCATGTTTGTAGAAAAATAAACAGCAATCTGTTATACCAGTGCAGACAACCCAGACAGAATCTTTGTATATCTCTGCAGCAGGGAGGGGTTTCAATCCTGAAATATTTTTTATCTGTTTTACAACCTTGCTGTATAAGCAAAGCCACGGGTGATGTGAGAACCAAACAGAAAAGCCATTGGTGATGTGCAAATGTTGCTTGTGAACAGTGGGATTTGGGATCAAAATTGCTGTTGTTGCATCCTAATTTAGGAGGTGACTTTAGCTGTTATGACTGACTGAGTTTTTCCATGGCACATGGTTTGTGGGGGTGGGAAAAAGTATGTTACAGACAGTGCAATTATTGCTTCTCTTAGGCAAAAGAAATTAATCCTAATTTACTGAATTCCACAGCAATTCTCTTTCTGCAGCAGCCACACTTGTGATGGACACAGTTTGAGCTGTTAGTAGAAATTGAAACTCTGTCCAAAAGCTTGAGGCCATAACTGTGAAGGAGAAACTAAAACCGTGAATTACTTGGCTTAAACTAATACCCTTTAGCAGGGAACAGGAATGGAATTGCATTTTCTGTGGGATAGTTTCACTCAGGTAGCTCCTGGAGCAAATGTGTTTGTGGTAGGAATAATCAGGATTCAGGCGAAAAACCTGTCCTTAAGTGAACTAAAAAGCACCATCTAAAATCAATCTTCAGTGTCATCTTTAACTGGAGGAAGCAGGACCAAGGACACGCTGCAGATACTTCAAACAGGGCAATTTCAAATGTAAATTGTTTTAGTTGCAGTTTTTTGAGGCTGTTGAACTGTACCATGAATTAAATCCAAGTCTGAACAAATGCTGGGAAGGAATAATTTGATTATTTCTAAACATGAAGAAGTATTATTATTCTCTCAAATGGTAGCACACAAATTGTATAATTACTGTGGCAATACATTCTTTTCCTTAAATCGTTTCTTGTAGTGGTGAAAAGTGCCAATCATTCGCTAAACAAGTCAAGCCTTTTTCACAGAATCTGCTCAGATTTATGGCTATGGAGGGAATATTTGACTTGATGATTGAATAAATAGCACCAGCTAACTTGCTGTCATTATAGTCCTCATCAAAACCTCAACATTTTCCAAGAAGGAAGGCAGATGGACTCACCCAGGGCTCCATCCCTTTGCATCAGAGTTTGAAATGTATCAGAGTCAGAAGTTCAGTGGACAGAGAAATAACTCAACTTCTTTTTTTGACCAACAATAAAGTCATTCAGCTGAAGTGGAGACAAGTCATATCTGATATCATATTTTTATATCCTTTTTGCTTATTATAATTTATTTTTTTTCCAGATTGGTATTGCACAGAGAAATGTGATGCATTCTTCCAAAATTAAATTTGAATCTGTATCAAGGCAATTTAATCCCACTCGGAGTTGGTGGATAAAGGAGCAAGCATAACCTTCAGCAATTCCCTTGCTCGTAGTTGGCTTTTTCTCATGCACAACAATTTAAAACAAAATCACTTTCTCTAATGAGAGACTATAAATTACTTCTTTAATGAGACACATGAAGTTTGAAGAGTTGAATTCCCACGTTTCTCTTATCTGTAAGCCTGGGCACCTCCAGGGATGGGAAAAGATCCATCGTGCTGGGTTTCTGTGTTATAATATCGCTCAGTATTGAGATGATTATTACAATATCATTGAGTCCCAGATGGGGATCTGGCCTTTGGTATGCTGAGTATTGTTTTCATCTAATGTTGAGAGTCTTAAAATGCTTAGAATTGAAACAA
Organism: Acanthiza pusilla; assembly: GCA_036630365.1. Classification (NCBI taxonomy): domain Eukaryota; kingdom Metazoa; phylum Chordata; class Aves; order Passeriformes; family Acanthizidae; genus Acanthiza; species Acanthiza pusilla. Next base: position 8,285,873 of record JAXCHO010000028.1, on the reverse strand, counting down.
AAATTGGGAGGGGAACTTGGAACTGCCCAAAACCAGAGAGCAATGTGGTGACATAGTTTCTCACAGTTCCTCCTACGCTGTTCCTGCAAGTGCACTGCTTTGTGTTTCAGTAACTTATTTTTTGTATAGATATTGACATCTGCATTCTCTCTTGAAAAAAAAAAAAAAGTTATCTGGAAAGGATTACTTAATTATTTCCTTACATAACTTGCAGGTTGTAATGTGGTATAGAGAAGCAAGGATCAAAACCCCAAAAGGCACAGATCACAGAATGGTTTGGGTTGGGAGGGACTTTAAAGCTCATCCCATCCCACCCCTGCCATGCACAGGGACACCTCCACTGTCCCAGGCTGCTCCAAGCCCTGTCCAGCCTGGCCTTGGACACTGCCAGGGGTCCAGGGGCAGCCACAGCTTCTCTGGGAATTCCATCTCAGCCCCTCCCCTCCCTCCCAGGGAACAATTCCTTCCCAATATCCCGTTTAACCCTGCCCTCTGACAATGGGAAGCCATTCCCCCTTGTTCTGGCATTCCAGGCCCTTTTAAACAGCCTCTCTCCATTTTTCTTTAGGCTCCCTTCAGGTACTGGAAAGCAGCAATGAGGTCACCCCAAAACTACCTTTTTTCCAGGCTGTTTTTTCCAAGAAAATGGAAAAAGTGCTTATTGTGAAGTCAATCCCATGGATGCTCCACAGCACAGACTGTCAGAGCTCCACAGATTGGATCTTTTCTCCTCAGGAACAGTCCCTGTGGGAGCAGGAGTCCTCTTTTGATTGAGGTGGATCTTTGATGAAGGGCCACAGAACCCCTGTGGCCAAAGAGGCATCTCTAAGAAACCAATATTTATGCACAATTATATATTTATAGGTACATTTGTATCTGAAATAGATAGCAATATGTTGATTATGCAGATGCTGGGCTGGCTTAGCCCAATGCATTCTCTGCTGTCACTCCTCACTCCAAATGCAATCAAGGCTTGAGCAGTGATGGCTCAGCCATTCTTCTTCCTTCAGAAAAGGCATTTTGTTCCATTTCTTCTCTGTAATCTGTCCAGCCCCTGCTCTGATAGCAGCACAGTTTAAGGTATTGGCATGTTTATAAAGCAGTGTGTGTTCTACCACACCATTTCTGCATGGAGTCACATTTCTCTCTGGTCCTTGGCCTCTGCCAAGCCCAGCCCAAGGCAGAGCTGGCTCAGCAGACATTCCCTATTTGTGTTCTTTTCAGAAGATGTGCTCTTTGCTAGGTGGGCTTCCATTGGTTATGTATTTATACATCGTGAAAATCCTGATCAGATCGATTTCTAGGACTGGGAGGTGAAGGAAATGTTGTGTAATAACAATCATTGTCCCTCATTGCCTTTCAGCCACTTGAAATTTTAAGCAGGCTACATTCTTAAAAGAGGGCTAATTAAATCGAGTTGTTCTGCACAGAGAAACAGTGTTTCTCAAATGCTTTCAAAACTGTAAAACAATCTGTGAGTAGCCAACAAAAAGTATGTTAACAATGGCCAAATCAAACAGTGATTCAGAATTTGAATTAAAGGTCATAAAAACCCTGTATGCATTAATCACAGAGCTCTGGTATGAATATTAATAGCAGCTGAGAGCTGTTAAATAGCTGGTTTAGCTTAATTTTAAGCAGTAATTAAACATTTATTAGAACTTAAGTCTATAAATACTTTATAGATAAAAAGGCATAATAAAGGCTAAGCGGGATCAAAGTGTGGGCTATTACTGCCCCTTCTTTTGAGTTAGATGTAGCACCAGGAGGACTCAGATTGGTGTGAAAATATCATTTAGGAAACCAGATTTGAAATATCTCTACCCTATATCTTGCAGGAAGGTCCTTGCAATACCAGACTTTCAGATATTTGTGAAAAAGTTAAATTTTCAAGCAACTCCTGCTGAAGTTATCTAAATTATTTCTGCAGCAAGGTTATATCAGGACATTTTCTGTCTGCCCTAGCTCTCAAGAAATATTTTGTGGCCAAGATCTGGTGGAAGAGATAAATGACATCTGCTCAGAATGGATGGTTTAATGGCTAATTTGCTTCTCACCTTTAATGTCATGAAAAATCTAAATGAAATGCCAAAAAAATGTGAGTCAAACATTGCCTAGTGCTGCTTAGGTTTATGAATCTCCTGAAAACAGAATTCTAACTGGTTTTGCAGAGCGTGAATGTTTTTCCATCTGCAGAAACAGAGGCCTAAACTCTTGTATAGGAACACTTATAGTCAAGAATAAATCATCATCTCTTTTTTTCTGCTGTTCTTTGTTACAGAAAAACAATTTTGCTTGATTTTGATACTACGCTTTCACGTTGATGTATCAGAAACAGGGATGACAGCAAGTTAGACCAGCTTGGGGAGTCCATGGAAATGACCCAGGAAGTTAAAGAAAATTAACCAGTGGAAACTTTTTTAAAGTGACTGATTGAAAATACTGCCAGAGGGGCTGGGAGCCCTTCAGCCCTGCCCAATGCACCTCTGAATTCAGGCAGCAAAGCCCTTTTCTGCGAGCTGCACTCATTGAGGTTAGTGCTCAGATGAAATTACCTAATATTCTTTTTTCCCCTAAATTCCTGTATCAGTTCCTAGCGCATTGAAGGGCTCTTTCAGCAATGTTTCCTAATGAGCTGGGAGAATGCAAAGGGTGCAAGTGATTCTGAGTTGGCCTCATTGGCCTGAATTCACGTTTGCTGGAGACGTTGGAGAGGTCAGGCCTCTGTTTCATTTCAGGAACTGCTCAATAACAGTTTCAGTAATTCACTGCTGCGAAAAGATGATTTAGTGCTTCAGATAAAAACACCTTGTCCTTAAAATGCATTGGATGCCTCTTTTTTGGACGCTGCGTGATTCCAGGGCTCAAAGGCTTGCTTTAGGAAGCAAGGGATTTGGAACGTGAGGGATTACATACCCAAAAGTTCTTGTGCATCTTGAAAATCTCAGCTCAAACATCTGCTGGCATATGGCTGGAGCCAGGAGAAAATGTGTTTTGTTCTGCCTAGCTTGCACATGAGCCTGAACCACGGCCAGTGCAGGACTGGGACAGGAGGAGATGTTTGCAGCATGAGCTGTGCATGGGATGAGGGGAGCACGAGTTACTGAGCAGCAAAACAATTTTCCTTCGTGGTTTGATGCTCCATCCACAGATCTGGTGGTAGGAGTTACTTTGGAGACCTGTAAAATCAAAATTGTACCTTTTGGTTGGTCTTAGGATTCTTAGGCAGACATGGTTAAAGGGTTTTACCTCAGTATTTAATAGGATCTTAGGTGCACAGCTCTTCAAAGGCAGAACACACCCAGATGTACTCTCACCACATAATGTGTATACAATTTTTTGGACTTTGCAAATTAGCATATTTGTTTATAATCTCCTAATAAGAAATTTAATAAATGAAGTAATGTCTCTTTATTTTAAAGAATCTTCCTCTCAAATGAGCTTAGAGCCCAGTTTACAAAATATGTTTGAGAGAGAAGGTTTTAACCAAAGTTAAAACCTTGAATTTTGAGAGAGTATAGAGTTCTTTGGCTTTTTACTGTGAACGTTTGGTCTTTTTGCCTTGTAGAACTTCAAAACTTAGCTAGAATATTAGACTACAAAAATTAAAAGTATGTAGGCTAAGGATAAAAAGAATGTATAAAGGGTATAGAAAATATAAAAAGGGTATATGAAAAGGCAAAAAATCATCAGGCATCACTAGGCTGCAGAGAGGTCTTTACAAATGCCCTAAGATTTAGGCCCAGGGTACCTGCTGAGCTCCAGAAGGTATAAACTGTGTTTGTGCCATGCTTCCCTGGTCCAGTTTCCAGTGGAGATGATGAACTCGATCCATCCTGCTGTACCTGAGAATCTGCTGCACTTGACTTCTGTGGCAACCACGTTTTGAGGGGAAAATGCTAAACACGTTCCATGGGGGTCCTTGGAGATGAAAATACCATGGAAATTTATTCTTTGAGTTAGATTTATATATATCCCAGCTGACATGGTAGCAGAGACGTGGCTCCTCAGGAGATGTGAGTGAATGCCCATTTCTATCTGCCAAGGATCTGTCCAGAATGCCTTCAGTCGCAGTGCTCAAGGTGTAGGCAGGGAGGGACACGGCTCTGGCTCTTTTGTCAAGCCCTTGCTTCTTCATTTAAACCATCCTCTGAGTCTGGAGGAGGTTTTCACAGCTGACCTTAGAGACAGTTACCTTTAAAATTGCTCTTTCTTTCTTTTGTCCCTTGCGTGTTGTTGCTATCTGGCTGGTGTGACAGGCACAGAGTGGACTCTGTTTTTGTGTCAGGAGGCAGCCTGGCAGTGTCCTACAGCAGGGCTGGCTGTCATCCTCCCATGGCACAGGAGAAATCAGAATCACAGGCTCATCCAGGCTGGAAAAGACCTCCAGGACAGAGTCCAACCTTTGGCCGATCCCCACTTTGCAACCAGAGCATGGTAGCACAGAACCAAACCTGGCAGAGCTCAGGGAGTGTTTGTGCCCTCAGGCACAGGGTGGAATTGTTGGGGGTGTCCTGTGCAGGGCCAGGAGCTGGGCTTTGGATAATCCTTGTGGGTCCCTCCAGCTCAGGATGTTCTGTGATGGCACTCAGTGCCACAACCTTGGACACCTCCAGGGATGAGACTCCAGCCCCTTCCAATGCCTGACCACCTTTTCCATGGGGAAATCCCTCCTGATGTCCACCCTGAGCCTCCCCTGGCCCAGCCTGAGGCTGTTCCCTCTCCTCCTGTCCCTGTTTCCTTTGAGCAGAGCCTGACCCCCCGGCTGTCCCCTCCTGTCAGGAGCTGTAGAAATCAAAAAGGTCCCCCCTGATCCCCCTTTTCTCCAGGCTGAGCCCTTTCCCAGCTGCTCCTCACAGGGCTGACTCTCCAGAGCATTTTCCTGGTGGGCTGGAGTTCCCCAAGTTCTCCAGATCTGCCTGCCAACCCCTTTGGAGAGGGTTTTATTGACAGGCCACTGGTTTACACTGTTACTGTTTGAGTAACTTACTGCAAATAAAACTGAAGAACTGAAAGGCCATGTGGGCTGCAAAACTGAGCTTATGAAGAGCTCTCCCTCTGCCTAGAGAGGCAGGACTGGTTTGGAAAATTTTCAGTAAAAATATTAATATCTCCATGGACAGGAATAATCTGGATTTTTCCAAATTTCTCATGAGAAGGGCTCTGTTTTTTTAATAGATATTCTTTTATCCAACAACAAAGAATTCTAAATTATATAATAGCTGAAATTAAGCTAAATATAGAGAGAGAGAGACATGAAGTAAAAGTGATCTAAAGAAAAACAGGATATCTTTAAACTTTAAAAGGAGAGCATTCCAGTATAGCCAAACTGTATTTTCTCCCTTCCCTCATCAGCTTTCTGCTCCATAGAAACTTTCTGCAATTTCAACGTTTCTGGGCATGGGGCTGGGAGAATTTTCAAAATGCTGAAACCCTTTTGTGTCCAGAGCTAAGAGCAAGAGAGAAATCACTCTGGGTTACAGACAGGAGACAGGTAGGACATGTCCACTGCTGAAAATACTCCACAAAGTCTTGTCTACAGAACTGCAAGGGGAATTTTCCCCTCTTACCCCTGGTGCTGGTTCATGGACTGTATTTCCACCACTACTGTTTTATTTGCATTTTAGCTTGATGAAGTACCATTACAATCCATTCTTCAGCTTTCCTGTGCAAGTTCCTTCATTCTGAGGTCAGAAAAGCTTCACTCTGCTGCAAACTTTCCGAGGAGAGGGGAGGCAACAAAGCGGGGAGCTCGTTAGCAAGGCTGTTCTATGCTTTGGATTGATTTTGTTTTCTCTAATGGCTTGATCATAACAGTTGCACTCTAATTTTTGTACAGGGTTGTGCACATTTCAGGCAATGTAAATATATACATTGGCATGCTCATTAGCTCTGCTGTTTAAGTTGGGGATATTTGATAGTGTATAATAAAACCAAGTGGTCCTGTGTACCATTTGTCATGCTGAGCTTGGACTCATCTCTTTGTACTCCCACTCCACCCTTTCCAGCTTCATTATATTCCAAATGCTCCTCCTCGCTTGGAGCAAAATCAATCCTCCTTTTGCATTGGGTGGAAGAGGAGAAATGTGTGCTGGGATTTTCCTCAATGCACAGAGCTGCGTGCAGACTTAATTCTTGGTTAAAGGATAAGTGTGGGGCTTCCCCAGGGTGGGGGGAGCATTGTAAGACAGCTGAGGTCATGGTCACAGCCTCAGCCCCCGTGTATTCGACTGCAGAAAGGAGGAGAAATATGAGAGGGCCCTTTGCACTTATCAGGAGAGAATACTACTGTGAATGCTGCTTCCCTGAGCCTCCAAAGCTACAGGCAAAATAGCAAATCCCTGTAGCTCTGAGAAGTGATTTTTTATTTTGTTTAATCATCCCTTCATTTCAAAACCCCAGTTTGTCCCCACTGGCCCAGGCTGTATTTCCTTTGCTGAGGGCCTGGCCTGTGTCATTGGCCAAATGCATCAGGGCTGTGTTGGAGTGATGGCGCTGGATGTATTTTCCTGAGTATGAAAGTCTCTTGGTGGGCTTTAGGGCATGGGATTTTATTCCACCTCTTCCCTGAATGGCACTGGAACAGGTTGCTCAGGGCAGCAGAGGAGTCACTGTCCCAGGAAATGTCCCAAAGCCGTGAGGATGTGGCCCCTGGGGACACGATTTAGTGATGATTACAACACCACTGGACTTGATGGTCTTTCCAACCTAAATAATTCTATCATTTACATCCACAGGAGCTCAGAGAGTTTAAAAACGTGGTTTTCTAATTCCCCTGGGAGTCAGGTGCTGATTCAGCTGTAGAACCTGCCGAGGGGAGATGCCAGGGGTGAAGCAGAGGTAGGAGAAGCTCTGTATAAATGTCCGAGGGTTTTGGTCCCCAGATGTCCTCTCTGGCAGCTGACAAGAAGCATAGACACCCCCGAGACCACGTCCCTGCCATTGTACTCCCAGTTTGGGGTGTTCTTGGGGTGTTTGTCCTCAGGGGTGTCCTTGGCCCTCTCCCCCCAAAGACCAATGGCTCAGGCAAACCCTCCGAGTTTTCCTCTGAAGCTCTTGAAATCATCCAGCATTGCCAAAAGAAAGGATTTGCTGACAGTCAGAATCCTATTGGCAAACCTAGGTGGATTTATGATCTTGGGTGGAAACCAATTTGAACTATAATTTTACGTGAATCTGATCCCTCTCCTGAGCCAGGCAAAACTTCGTGATTCTGGCTGATTTTTCACACTCGGCTTTTGAGCACTCCTGTTCTCATTTGAGCTGAGGATGAAACTCTGGGCCCGTGATCCTGAACAACCCAAAACTTCCAGCCCATCCCAATGGACACAGCATTGTTCCCAGTTTCCTAATGTCTCCAGCTGTAGGTTGGATGTATTGGTTGCCTTTTCCCCCAGGAGTCCACATACAATCCCCAATATAACTGGACTGGTGTGTTTAAGGCACCTACCGCCATCTCATGCAATTATGACAATTGTTACAATTATTAAAACCTTTGCAGTGTTACCTCCCCTACTCCTTTTAGCTCCTTCCAACCATTTGAGGTTTCTGGGTTCAGTTTCTGGTGCTTTGAGGGTGGCAGGAGACGGATCAGGCTCTGCCCAGCAGGACAAGAGGCAGCAGGCAGGAACTGATGCCCAGAAGTCCCACTTGGGCATAAGGAAGAACTTCTTCCCTGTGCAGTGCCCGAGCCCTGAACAGACTGCCCAGACAGGGTGTGGACTCTCCCTCCCTGGAGATATTCCAGAACCATCTGGACTCAATCCTGTGCCCTGCACTCTGGGATGGCCCTGCCTGTGTGGGGATGTCAGCCCAGACGACCCATTATGGTCCCCTCCAACCTGCTCCATCCTGGGACTCTGCTGCTCAGTGTGAGCATGGAAAATTACTTGAGGCTTGCCCCCGTGCAGGCAGGAGAGTTAAGTGGGTGCACTGCAGTTGCCTGCAGATTTTCTGCATGCTGCAGCCACTGTTTGTAAACAGGAATACACATAATAGGTTGAGAAATCAGCTCCAAAACAACAGGCATTGTTTGTGTGCTGAGTAACTCTAGTGATCTGTTAGGATCTGGAAAAAAAAACATGTTGTGTCCAGATGAATGTAAAACCAGAGTCTCCCCTGCCAAAAACTCCCAACTGATACCTTGGGAAGTTCTGTAAAGCTTAGTTAACTTTTTTCCCTACATTTGATTTGACTTTTGAGATTTGGTGTTGTTTTTTGGGTTTTCTTGTTTGTTTGGTTTTGTTTTTAACTTTTAATTTCAGCAAACTAATGAGAACAGTTATAAAAATAATGAAATATCAAGTGAATGCTGGCTGCATGCACCTCAGTGTCATGACAGGAGTGCACCAGGGTTGTGTTCACACTGCTCAGGGCTCAGCCCTGCGAGCTGCGCTGGTTGGATTTTTGTTGGGCAAAGGTGGCTTTAGGCTTGCTGTGTGCTGTGAAAGTGGTGCTGTGACCATCAGAGGAGGTTTCTACCATCCCGCCAGTGCTGAGGGGGCGTAGAGGGCATTATACAGCGTGTCCCCTTATCAGCAGGTGGTACCTGTGGTCCAATTTGATAAGGTGTCAAGAGCCAGAGACACACAGTGATGGCTGTTGGAGCCCACTGGTATCTTGTGGGGTATTATTTCTGTCTTTATCTCTTTCTGTCTCTATCTGGACACTGATGGGAATTAAGCTCTGGATCACCTGGCTGGGTCCAGAAGATCTGCAGATCACCTGTGGTAAAGATAGAGGTTCATACAAAGCATTCAGCTGTCATCTCTCTGTTCTCTGTAATATGAAACATCTCAACATTTCTTCCCCATCAACAACACCTGGGGATATTCAGGCTTTGCCCCCACCTTGCTGAACACCACAGCTGTTTCCTGCCTGGGCTGTACCTACAAGAGCTCCTTCCTCAGCTGCCTTGGTGCCTTCAGAGCCACTCAAGGTCAGTGACCACGCAAGGACAGCAGCAGCATTGTTTGTCAGCTGGGGAAAGCACTTCAGTTGCTAAATGGATTTGAGTTGAGTTTGTTTTTTATCATCCTGAAATAACCACTGCTCAAACAATTGTAATTCTTCTGATGTCTTTCTGGAAAACATTTGGCTTGTTTGGCAGTGCAGTGTTGTGTAAATAAGTATGTACCAAGCATCAAAGTCAAGGAGGGGAGGGCGAGTTCTCAAATAATTATGTAAATAAATCCACATAGCACACTCTAATATTGGCTGCCATGTGCATTTATATTAATCAGTATGGACATTACTGACAAGTGAATCTATCCTGCTTCATGCTGCTGAAGGTTTCAGAATTAATGCTTCATTTTGCTCCGTGTTTTGCTATAAGGGATGCAGCAGAACGCCAAGGCTGGCTTATCTCAGCATCCCCTTCAGGTGTCTCTGGGAGGCTGAGACTAATCAAACTTTGCATAAATAAGTGCACTCGGCATGAGAGAGTTTACAAGGCTGATCCAGCACTTAAAAAAAAACACATTGGGAAAAAGTAAATATGCTCATTTGCTGGACTGGCGTTTATTTGTCGATCTCATCGTGACCTCTTTGGGGAGGCTAAAGGACGTTCAGTGACTGTAAAGTGCAGAGACTTTTGTATATAGCCCCAGATGCACTTTTTCGATGCTTCATTGACAACAGCTGTAATTCAGCCAATTCGAGTGGCTCTCGATTTTTCTTTATCCAAATAACTCATTTGTTTGTCTAGGATTTGGCATCTATGCTTAATCACGGAATAAGTGAGAAAAAGCAGTTGCTCTTGCTGCTTCTGTGATATTTTCCCTCTGAAAGATGAAGCTAATGAAGTAGGCTGTAGGAAGTTGGTAAATCTTTTGGTTTGGTGATGCACAGGTCACCTAAATTGTGAAGCTGATCCTCATCCAGGGTTCCACCAAACCTGGGGCTGAGCACTGCTGCCCCTGTCCCTGAGGGAAAAGAGGATATAAGCAACCTGGCAGGAGGTGAAGATAAGGAATCAAGTGTGAGAGTGCTCTTTTGGAAAGCAGGGAAATAATGAAAACAGCAGTTGGAAATGGTTTTCAGTTTGTGAAGTTTAAATTGTACGGCAATCAACCCAATTGTTAAAGCCATAAGGGTCAGAGAGAGGGGTAGGTGGTGGAGGAAGAAAGGGCTCTTGTCATCTCCTCATTCCTGGAAAACAGGAGCTTTACTCATGTTTAGGGCATCAAATCACAGTAAATACGAGAGCTGAGCTGAATACCTTACGGATTTTTAATTAGAGATGTGATGTTGCTCTCTTGGTGAGGAAAATTGCTGCAGCACCAGTGAGGTGAATGCAAGGGTGGCTGCAAAAAAAATCAGAGGGACAGAGGGGCCACTGTGGGACCACAGGAGTCTCTTTAAAACAAGCTGGAATTTACCCAGCATTCTTTTTTTCCTTTAGAGACTCGTGGCAGGTTCCAGGTAATGGTAGGGATTGCTGGTTCCATTACAGACAATGAGATTATTTGCATCTGAGGACGGCAAGCAGAAAAAAGCCTTCAAACAGTAGTGTGGATCCTCATGTTTCAGTTTTGAATTGATGCAGAATAGTTTGAGAAAGACCATGTGCTCTTTTCAATTCTTGGTGTGAGAATATACAGATTTCTTTCATTCCTACTATTGGTCTTTTCCTTTCTGTGGCTCTGTGTATCCAGTGCACCCTAAATGTGAGCAAATTTCCTTTTAGTATCTGAAGGGGCACAGGGAAACCAGAGAGGGGCTCTACATCGGGAACTGGGGTGGCAGGACAAGGAGTGATGGGTTCAAACTGAAAGAGGGGAAATTGAGGTTAGATATTGGGAAGGAATTGTTCCCTGGGAGGGTGGGCAGGCCCTGGCACAGGTGCCCAGAGAAGCTGTGGCTGCCCCTGGATCCCTGGCAGTGTCCAAGGCCAGGCTGGACAGGGCTTGGAGCAGCCTGGGACAGTGGGAGATGTCCCTGCCATGGCAGGAGTTGGAACTGGGTAATCTTTGTGGTCCCTTCCAACCCAAACCATTTTGTGATTCTGTGATTTAAATACGCACTGCGTGCATTGTTAAAATTCACTTCACCTCCAGTTGTTCAGATGCTCAGCAAGAACAACACTGGTAAATTGATTAATTACATCAATTACTCCAGTGGGTTTTTCCCCCCTCTGTGCTTGCACAGTTTGTTTCAAATAGCAGCGTTTGGAATGACACTGCCTGACTTAGAGGTACGACTGATTCCTTCTCTGGGGAGGTTTCTCCTCTGGCCAGAGCACTGCACGCTGTCAGTTTGGAGCTGTTCTGTGTGTGCTGCCTAACAAATGGCTCTGGCAAACACTGCACTTTTATAATTCCATATATTGGTGAGCTGAAGTGCTCAGGTGTTCACAGAATCACCTCTTACTGCTCCTTACCGCTGTTCTTTCACTCCTCCTTGCTGAATTTTATGAAGCGTGTATTGCACATCAATAAATGTTTATTGATTATGTGCCATTTATAGAGACAGTAAAGGCAAAACAGGTGTATTTATATGGTGAAAAATCAGAGTAAAACTTAAAAAAATAGTTTTGAGCAACAAAGGGTAACTGGAACACACTGTAAGAATTGGGAGGAAATGTCTCTTGAGAGGGTGAGCTAAGGGAAAAGTTAGATAGGAAAAACTGGCAGAGCCTTAGGGAGCCTTAAGGCCCAAATTCCAGTTTCCCATTCAGAAAGTATTGCAGGTGACCAGAGAGGTTTAATCATGAGCTCATCGCTGACCTCAAATGAAAGAAAGAAATATGCAATAAGGAGAAACTAGGTCAGGCTCCCAGAACGAGAACAGAAGTGGAGCAGGAGCATAGACAGAAGCTGAAAGGCCAAAGAACTAAATAAAGACACAACATTTAAGAGCCATTGGCAGTGAGGAGATCCAGCTCTGTATCAGTTACAGGAGGCTGCTCTGCAGCTGGGAAGGGAGCTATCAACACATCAGCACTGGAGATAATTGTTTAATGTCTTTTCTTCATGTGATGTTCAACACTAATTAGCTGATTTCTGTAATTAGGACTAGTTATAAAGCAGTAAGGTCCCAACCTAGGTGTGGGAAAATGGGGTAGGGCCAACCTGAATGATTTAGGTGTTTTCAAATGGGTTGGAATTGTGAATTTAATTTTAGAATACTTTAAAAAAAGAAGAAGAAAAGATATTTCAGTCCTGCAAGTGGGGTTAACTTGCAAAGGAGAAAATCAGAAGCCTGTGAAAAGACCAGCACAGTAAGTGTTCCTAAAAAAGAAGAAAGAGGAGGAGTTGGGGAGCTAGAAAGCCACCAACTTAACATCAAATTCTGCAAAAGTACATGAACAAGTACTCCGGCAACCTTTTTAAAACACCAAAAATCTCATCAAAGCCATCCAGCTTCCTTGTGCGGGGCAGCGCTTGGTCTTGTGGACAGAGGAGCAGCAGCAGATTTATGCATTGAGATTTCAGTGAGGGCTTTGGCAGTGTCTCAGTGACATCATAAGTTACAGAAACATTGTCTTAGTCTGCCTAAGATCTTAATTACTTTCAGGAGGGCTATTGTCTCTTTATTGATTAGAGTGGGGATCTAGGAGGGCTTACCCCAGGCTTTGCCTCCTGGACCTTCTGCTTAAAGCTTTCAGGAAGTGTATGAAGTGAGAAGGGATAAATCTGGGCCAGTATTTAGGGCTGTCACTTAAAAGAAGTCCCAGCAGAACCATGAGTGGAAATTTTCTCATTCTCCATCGCAAAGATAATGTGCTGAATGCTCCCCAGGAGAGAGGAGCCTCTCTCTGGGTGCTCTGTGCTCGCCCTGCTGACAGGGGGTGAGGGCACCTTGATTGAGTGGATACTGAATTGGCAGTGGAAATAATCTGTACCAGCTCCTCCAAGGTGTAAACAGCTCCACAGGGTACAAGGAGCAGGGAATAAAGCCACTTTTGGATCAGGGATCTGGAGTGACATCGAGGTGGGAGCTCCAATTTGTACAAATGCCCTGGTTTGCTCTCTTGCTGAATTTAGCCTTGTGCTGCCTCTTGTGCCCCAGCCACCCCGAGCAATAGCCTGGTTATTCAGTCTTAAAATCAGGCCTAATTGAAAACCAGGCCCAGTGGTCAAAGGACAAGAGTATTCCAAATGCCAAATATTTGTGAGAAGCCAGCTTGTCCCAGGGAGGGACAGCTGCTCCTAATTTTCCTGAGAGAATCATATTTTAAAGCTTAAAAATACAATAATTTTTGTGCATAGCAGGGCAGCTACTCCCTACCCAGAAGGGTTTAGTATTTGTGTGCCTTGGCCTGCCAGGCCGTGAGAGGGGAAGAATACTTGTCTGCTCAAAAGGCAACTCAGAGACATGCTGAATTATTTCAAAATATGCCTCTGAGGCCTTCAGAAGAAAAGTGCTGAACTGTAGTCAGTTTTTTAGATACCGGACCCTGCGACAGGTTAGCAGTGTCCAGCTGGGACTGAGCCAGGCCTCTCAGGCCAGAGGGACCCAGGGCATCTCCCAGAGTGAAAAACAAGAATTGGGGATGTTTCGCTCAGTTGGGGATGGAAGGAGCCATTAAAGAAGGCACAAACCCCTAAAAAGTGAGGTTGTTTTCAGAGAGGAGGGAGGAAGCAAGAGTGCAGCTGGGCTGATGGGACAGCCTGCACCCAGAAGGGGTGGGAAGGACTGGAGCTTTCTGTGGCACAGAGTTAAAGCTGTGTCTGGAATTGTTGTGTTTACAGGTGGGATCTCCTTGGGCAGCAGGGCAGGGGGGATTGTGCCCCTCTGCCCCTCAGGTGAGACCCCACCTGCAGAGCTGCCCCAGCCCTGGGCCAGCACAGGAAGGAGCTGGAGCTGCTGCAGAGAGTCCAGAGGAGGCTCCAGGATGAGCAGAGGATGGAGCAGCTCTGCTGGGAGGGAAGGCTGCGGGAGCTGGGGGTGTTCACCTGGAGAGGAGAAGCTTTGGGGTGACTGAATTGTGACCTTGAAGGAGCTGCAGGAAAGATGGAGAGAGACTTTTGACAAGAACTTGGAGGGACAGGATACAGGGAATGGCTTCAAACTATCAGAGGGCAGAGATAGATGGGATATTGGGAAGGAATTGTTCCCTGTGAGGGTGGGCAGGCCCTGGCACAGGTGCCCAGAGAAGCTGTGGCTGCCCCTGGATCCCTGGCAGTGTCCAAGGCCAGGCTGGACAGGGCTTGGAGCAGCCTGGGACAGTGGGAGGTGTCCCTGCCATGGCAGGGGGGGGATGAGATGATCTTTAAGGTCCTTTCCAATCGAGCTCATTCTGAGACCCTCAGATTCTACGCAATGGAATCAGCCATCACAGGATTTATGTTAGAAGCTCCTTTTCTATGTTCTTCTCTGAATTTGGGTCACCGAGACCCACACAGAGCAAACACCAGCATTGATAGAACACAGCCATCTGTGGATGACTTTTGTCCCCCTGCACCAGGTGTTTCTCTTGCAGATGTGGTGCTTGAATCTGGGGTCAAAGTGACCTAGAATTTTGTTTTACGTCTTGGCGTCTTCTCCGTGTTCTCGTTGTTTATAGCCACAAGGTGGCATTGCAGATTAAAGGGAAAACAGCTCTTGTTGTTCAGGGACACAGGAGGGAGGTGGGAGACTAGGGAAAAAAAACCAAAAACCGTACAGCCAGGTTGAAATCCCTTCTAGGTCTCAGAGATGCGAGGAAGAGTTCCACTCCCAACTCGCAGGTTTTGAGTTGTGATGGGTGGAGGAGCGATGTTGGCTATGTCATGATCATGAAGTATTTCACTGATTCTGCATCTGCAAAGACTCTGGAGCTGTTCAGAGCTGCTGCTTCTCTCTGCCTTGGGGGAGTGATGGAGATTTAGAGCTGGGAGAAGGGCGATGGTGGCACCTCGCAGGCTCTTCTCTTTCAGTTTGTGTGCTCAGATCCTGAAGAAAACTCATTTCTTTCTTCCCTGTTGTATTCCTGCTCTCCCCTCCTCCAGTCACATTTCCTTAGTTTCCATGCGTGCACAATTTTGGCTGAAATTGGGGTTCTCTGGAAGGACTGATCCATTGTAGCAAGTGAAGTTAAACCCTCTAACAAAGGTTTGGATCTAAACAAAGCTTTAAGGGCTATTTATTTGTTTTTCCTATGGAGAAAAAGGTGAATTGAGCTTGCTGGAGCTGGACCTTCTTTGTACTTTCCAGGTTTTTCTGTGATCCAGGGCTCAGCCTTTTGTGTTCGGGGTAAGAAGACTCAGAGCAGGATATCTGAGTCAGGATGAAATAATAAGGCATTTAGGAGATCTGAGTGAATCCTTAGGAAGCCTATTTTGCACCAAAAAACAGCACCAAGTTTCTCACTCTGGAACTAGTGACTTCTTACAATGGGAATGGGCTTCACTTTTTCATTTCTTTGTCTCTTTTTATTACAAGTTCCTGTCCCAGGGAAAGGACCTGATTTTTCCTCAGTCCCCTCTATGTTGCTGTAATACAAATGCTGTATTTCTGATAGCTCCTTTCTGGTCCCAAGTGTTTTTATCAGTGCCTGTTGCCTTTGCCTCTATATACTTTCCATGTAAACCAGGAAAAGTAGCTCTGCTGAAAGATGGATCTTCCCAGCAGTGGAAAAAAGTGCTAAATAGAGTGGGGGAGCACCCAGCCAGCAAAGGAAAATCTTACCTGTTTTGGAAAGACAGTGAAAATAATTTTATTTTTACCTCTGCTTTGGAGGAGCGAAAGGCAGAGGAAATAAAAAAAGCTTGCTCAAAACCCACTAAAAGTGTTTGTTAGGAATTTTGCAGATAAGTGGAGGATAATTGACGGTGTTTCACCAGGCAAGAGAAATACCCTGTCCTAACTCTTTTCTGAGAGGGAGGAAAGCAGCGAAAATTTTTCATCAACATTAACATGCGCACGACAGCAGAGAAAAACACCATGAAGTTTTGCTTGGACAGTTTTCACCTGGTTGAGAAAGCCAGGGCACATAAATACGTATAGATTCAGATATACACATGTGTGTGCATAGGAGTTTCTTGATATATTTGACAAGTCTGATTCCGTTTGCGACCAGCTTTTCTCAGAAAAAAATATTCCCGGTGTCTTAAACCATGTTTGCTTTGCCAACTGTCCATAATTTTATCCCAGTTTTCCCTGTCTGTCTGCCTCGAGGTTCCTGCACGGGGTGGGAAGGCTCTTGCACACACCAGCTGTCCCCAGGCTGGGAAACTGGTCCCAAAGACTGGGGTGAGGTGGCCACAAAAAGTGTGCAAAAATGTTATTGGTTTAGGTGGCGTGGGAAATGCTGCTCTTGACCAGTTTCTTGCTCTGTGAATAGCAAATTCTGCCCAGAATGTTCTCGACAGGGGTGATGCTGCTCGGCTGTTCAGGCAGGACAGTTTATTCCTCCCTGAGCAGACAGTCTCCCACTCTGTGGAAAACATGGCCAGACTTGGACTGGGAGGCCTGATGCAATATAAACACTTGATGTTTATTAAATATTGTGAATATTCTGCCCTGAGATGTAAATATGTAGTTGGCATTTCGATTTCTAGGACGATTGACCGCGCTCGAAATACGTAAGGCTAATGAGGGAACATCCAATTACTTTAGGATAATTTACAAAGGTGCATGTGCTCCTTCTGGATTCTGTGGTCTTCTGGGTGGAAGCCAACTCCTAAATGATAGGGGTTAGGATGAGGCTAGCGAGAAACCTCCTCTCACCAAGGTTATTTCATAACTGCCTACTGCAGAGTTTCACATTTACCACTGGAGCAGCTGGTGCTGGCTCACCTCATCTGTCAGGCAGGGAGCCGAAGGAGATGTATTGCTGGACTGACCCCAATAGTGAATCCGATGTTCTTGGCGTTTTTTTAGTCTCCCGACCTGAAGGGAGAAGTGAACCTTTTGAAAAAGAAAAGTTATGCATAAAAAATTCTGTGCGGTGCACATTTCCGGATGAATGTTCAGGCCAGCATTACTTAATGCTGAAATCAAAGCTTTGGGGATTCATGGACATTTCCAAGGCTGCTGTGATACTGCAACCCCTGTGTATAACCTCATGCTTAACACAGGGCTTTTATTCACCTTGAAGTTCTCTTTTGTTCTTCAATCAGCTCTGTTCTGGAAGGAGAGGGGGGAAGCAGTAATAAGATTTAGCAGGATCTCTGGAGATGAACAGATGTAAGCCCAGCTCTCCTGGAACAGAGACCTTTAGCATAGCGTTTGTATTCCAGAGGAGGTGGTCAAAGGAAATTTGGGACAGGATGAATGTTTTCTGTGGAGAAGAGATGCAGTTTAAACACCCATCTGTTTGTAGCTTATACTGTAGTAGGAAAACAAAATTTGCTGTATACTGGAGGACATTTGGTGGAAATTGTCTAATAATGATGGGATCTCTTGTGTGCACTCTGCTGCTGCCTGGGAGCACCTCAGGGCAGTCTGAGCCTTGCTGAATTCCCAGGGACTGCCCTCTCAATGGGAAAGTTGTGCCTCTGCTCGAGGGGATTGCTGGTCTAGCTGGGTGTCACAGAGGTTCAGATGTGTTCTGCTGCAGAATGAGATCACAAACCAGATTTCTTTCTTCTTTTCTGTTCTTTTATTTCCAAAGAGGATCTTTGCTCTTTTCCCCCCTCCCCAGCCCAACAAACTCTATGGTGGCTGTCAGGACATTGGCATATCATGGTGAACCCTTGAATTCAGGTGTTTTCTGCAAATCTGATACATCTTCAACCTGCCAAAATCTGAGTGTTGTAATCACTCGGCTACTGTTGCTTAATTTGAATGAGGGGGCAGGAAGGAACATCTCTCTGCTTCTGCAGAACCTCGGGAAAATGGCTTTGTTTTTGACAAATTGGTATTTTCTTTCAAATATTTCTAGTGAACATTGCAGAGTTCAAACGTTAAGGTCTTCCTCTGGAATGGAAGTTTGAAAGATTTATGTTGGTCTTCAAATCCATAACCTGCTGACATCCCACAAAGGCCTGAGGAGGCTGCCAATACCTCAGCACATTTTCAAAGCACAAACAGTGGCTTTTAGTCATCATTAAGTTGCATGAATCAGACCGTTCTTCCTTGGACAGTCCTCCTGCAGAGGAAGTTTGTTTAAATTTCTATTGTGCATCTGCTGTTCATGCTTTCATATAGGAACAATCTTTTCATGTGCATCAGAGAGGGGTGAGTAAGGGAACAGCGATGCATTGACCTCAGAAGCTCTCGGGGAATTTTCTAGAGCCTTGGCCTGTCTGCATGAGGGGTTTTGTGGGCTCGGTCCAGTCTGCTTGTTCCTCTGCTTCTCCTGCGTGCAGCTCCCACTGATCCACTGTCCACCCCTGTGGGGGTTTGGGAACACAGACAAGCCTTCCTTGCACAGTGAAATCCCACAGATATTTTGAAGTTGAGTGATGAGGTGAAGGGAGTTGATGGGAAGAATTTCATGGTATTGCTGGTTTTATTCTACCTGCTGTGTAGGTGCAGAGGAACAGACTCTCATCAACTCTTAAACTGGCAATTTCTGTTCTTGGTGGATTCACTTCAAGGTTCAAGGCAGAGAAAGCTTTGCTCCCTTAGCAAGAAACCAGAAGTCTCAAAGGCCCTGCTGATGCCCACTTGAGAAGAAGGTTTTATTTCCCTGGTGTGAAATGAAGCTCCTGTTGGTGTTTGAGATGTCTCTGCCCATGAACTCTCCTCTCTCTCTTAGGCACCTGTTCAGCTGCTGTTACTGAGCTCCTGCTCAGTCACTTTGCTGAGCAGAACTCATTGTTCGTAACTCATCTCTCCTCCTTTCTGTGCAGTTGACTAAAAAGTTGGCTGTTAATTCCCATTTGTTCTTGTGGAAATCAGGGCAGAACCAGATCAGAGGAGATGTGTCTGGCTGGGACAGCATCTGGGAGTGGGCTGGGAGAAGCATGGGGAAGCAGCATTCTTTGGGAAGTGGCAAGTTCAGTTCAGGAATCTCAGATAGACAAGAGTTACTCTAAGGTTAATATCTGTTAGGTAGGAAAGCCCTAGGGGAGAAATATCTGCATCTACTTTGGACCAAAACTGTAGGAATTTGAAATTTTTCGTGGAAAATGATTACTCTTGTTTTACTTCCTCCTCCTCATGCATTAAAATATTGGAGTGAAATGGAAACAAGCTGGAAAGTTCCTGACTAGTCCTTACGAGGCTGATCAGGAGCAGACAGCATGGAAATTGTGGGGTGATAGCTGAGCTGGAGACTAAATCATTTACTCCTGAGCTTAGAAATCTGAGCTGAGGCATGGGCTCAGCTGTGCAGGAGCATGAAATCTTTTCTTTGATTCTTCCCTTGGTTTTGACCATACAATTTTAGAATTACAATTAGGAAACACAATAACTGTTCATGCACGCTTCACTCAATAATTGCCATTAGTTCAATACCCCCAATTTCTCCTATATTTTATTCTCCTTTAGAGCAGAGACTTTGGGCTTTCTGCCTCTTTGCTTCCCTCGCTCTTTGCAGTGCTCATGGCTCATCCAGGGCAGGCAGAATGTGTTGTTGTTTGTAGTCCCAGAGCACAGGAGGAGGATTTTTTTGGGAGATAGTCATGACCGCAAACCTTGAGGCCTCTGAGTGACCCCATTCGTAATCCAGTGATGTTCTCAGAACTTTCCAGGCCACAAGACACCCGGATACATCCCTGAGCTGATGACTGCCCAGCCAGTGGCTGCTGTTGGATAATTGAGTTCCCCCTCACAGCTCTGCCCGTAGGAATATGGGATTGTTCATACAGATGACTGCTCTTGTGGTGAGCAAGGCTCTTTTTGGAATAGCCAGTGCATTAGAAGGTCTCCCCTTCTCTCTCTCCCCTCCCACTGACCTTCCCCAATGTGTCCTTGACTAAATATGTAGTCCTTGCACACAAAAGGAAGGAATTTAGGAGTGTGTGAAGTACTTGCAATTAAATGTCACGCAAGCCACATGTGGTTTTGCTGCTCCAAATTCAGCTCAAATAAGTGGAAAGGATTACAAAATGAGGGAAACAACTTGGGTCAACCTGGAGCGTTAAACAAAATATGTTTTTCTTCAGTAGCATCCCAGGAGTGTGTGGTGCATTTTGCCAAAGGGAGAAGACAGTACGGAGTCTAAGTCAGGGGCTCAGGTGAGGTTTAACCTACACAGGCCTGAATTGCTTCGTGAGCTTTACTACTTCTGGTACTTGAAATAGTTTCTCCTTGCTTGCTTTGGCCTGTGCTGCTGCAGAGAAGGGAATGTTTTCCATGCCTGCTGTGACAGGACAAGGAGGAATGCAGGTAGGAGTTGGAAGTGAGGTCATGGCTCAGGCTCACTGAGGGGAAATCAGGCAGAGGAGTCGTGTTCATGTCGAGCCTTCAGTAAGCCAGGCTTAGGGGGCTCTCAGCTCTTTAAGAATATTTAAGATCATTTTCCCATGCTGGACCATGAGCAGTCCCCATATGTGAGGTTTTATTCCCCCCTCTCCCAGGGAGATGAGTGGAGTTCCGCACTGAACTCGCTCACATCTCTGACATTCCTCTGATCAAGAAATCAATTTAATCTCCCGATTAGGAAATTTTCCACTGGTTTTAATTGAGAATTGCTGTGTCCTGGTAGAACTGCTCCACTACTTCTGTGAGCCAAAAGGCTCCAGCAAACCTGACACAGCCCTGCTGTCTTCTCGCAGGGTTTTGGTGGCATTGACTGGTGGAGGAGGGATGTGTGCCTTTTCCTGAAAAGCTAAGGGGAATTATTTGCTCTCTGTATCAGCAATGCCATTGCCTTTCCCAGTCAACTCCTGCCAGCTGAGGAAGGCACGTTCCCTCCTGCCAGCCACTCATTGTGCTTTTGCAGTAGGAAGAGGGGGGATGGAAGAAGGGGGGATCTTAATTGAAAAAATAGGCCTGGGGCTTCAGGGACATAACAAAGTCAGTGGGAGTGTGTGAACAGCAATTTATTTTGTCAGTTCAAGTTACAGTCTTTTTGACATGTGAAAATTGCAGATGCCAGTTTCTCAATGTGTCACTGTGACACACAGCATCCCAAATAAATAATGAAACTCTGGGCTTGGTTTGCAGCGCTTCGGAAAGCCCAAAGAAATGGGATATAAAAATTGACAGATAAATTGAGAGAGTTTTCTGTGACATAAGGGGCATGATCTTAGTTCAGCCTTTCACAAGATGGCCTTCATACCTTTCATTGCTTCAGCAGAGTGTTCCTTTCCTCAGTGTGGTCTTCATAGAGTTTACAGCCTTCACAGCCTCTTTGGGCCTTGAAAATCGAGCTGTTTTCATGAAGAATCCAACAAACCTTTCCCCTTGAAACCGCAGAGGATTGGATAACGTGTGGCTGAAGTGTTGATCTGAGACTGAGGAGACATCCAAAACAACTTGTTAAGGCTAGGGTCCAATTAGGAAATTACCTGTTATCCTGACTGCCTACGAGCCTTTTAAATGTTCCTTTTCTGTATTGTTCTTCACCTGCTAAATTGGAGTGATGATGATCTTTGAATCTCCTGTGTCTTCTGACTCAGTTTAAATCTTTTAGGAAGGAGCTCTCCTTTTCATGTGTTTCTGCAGCACTTAATATAACTTGGTTCAGCCTTTATTATGGTATCCATATATTAAAGCAGTAAAATCTCATTTTGTGCAAATCAAGTAGTTTCAATGAATGTTTGTTCATTGAGCTTACAGGAGTAGATAAATGGCCATTAATGATCAGGAGACCAAGTCAGAAACATGAAGAGTTTATTAAAAGTTCAATTAGAAAGAACCTGTTCTGCAGAGACCTTTAGCAGGAGCCTGAGTGGCAGCAAAGACATTAGAAATCCTCAATAACATGGCAAAGCTATGAATGGTTTCCAATCCCATTTCCCCAGTTAATCTGGTTTAGTCAGCGGGGTGGTCAGACAGAACGTGTGATTTCTGAGGAAATCCTGACAAATTAGACTCATTTTATCTAAGGGGGAAAAAAAGGATGAAAGGATATGACAAGCCTTCAAATGCATAAAATGCTTGTACGTGCAAGAAAAAATGTGTTATCTTTGGAGAAGATGAATAGGTTAAGAAGCAAATTTAAATTGCAAGGAAGTCTGTGTCCAGAAGCTGAAGGAAGCATCACCAAGGCCAGTGAGGGTGAGAAATGGTGCACATGGTCCTGGCAGGCTGGGATGGAAGATACTGTCCAGCCAAGCCTTGCTCTAAACCAGCATCTAAAAGATAAATGCTAATAATTTGGCACAGTATTTCTGGAGGCTGAAAGTCAATGCAGGCAGGAAGGTTCATCTGGGTTCATGACTTTGGAGGAGCTGTTGTGCTGACACTTCTCACCAGCAGGTAGATTGTGCCCAGGAGTGTTTGACTGGTGAAAGAGGATCCTCCTGCTCGTGGAACAGGACATTACCTTTGGCTGCACTGCTCTCTCTTGTCATGTAAACTTAAAAATAGGGGACGGATCCTCAGGAATTCAAAGCCAAACGGTCCTTCTTGTGCAGCAGCCAGGGCCAAAAGTAGAAATGTGAAACAAGGCGGAGAGTGATGAGCTCCTGGTGACAGATGAGCCAGCTCAGTCTGTACACTTCCCAGGACACAGTTAAATATGAATTCTTTTCCATGGAAAAGCATCAGCTGACTTTGCACCAGTGCTCCAAGGGGCAGTGCTGCACTGCCCTCCTCACACTTTGGAGACGACCCTCTCTGTTTCCTTGGGAACTACGGGAAGGAACTGAATTAGGCTGCAAAACTTTGAATGTTCCTCATCCACAGCTGCCCTGGTCACCCTCTCCTGGGAGCATCCCTGTCTGTACAGACGTGGAGAGAGCTGATGCAGTTCCTTGAGAGCCCACTTACCCTGATCTTAGCTCAGCGCTTGTCTGTCCTCTCAGAACATGCGTCACTGCACACGGTAATTACAAGGAGAGCTAACTGCCAGGGAAGGATGATTGCATCATTAAGACACTGGAACAGGAATAACTAATTCTGCTCTTAACTCCTCATATAACCCTGGTTATGACACCGAAGATCAGTTTTCTCATCTGAAAGGAAAAAAATTTTCCTGCCTTATTTATTTTATTTTATTGCTTAATGTTGCTGCGTCAATTATATTTTGAGGGACAGAGCTATGAGGAGTTTGTGTCTATGGCACCACTGATGAGGATCACATTCAAACTGGAATTAGGGCTAAAACTAGAAGTGTCCTGCACTAAGAATATTAATGTCAATAATGATGTTTGTAATAAAAACATCTACAAGGGGGGTTGGAAGAGTAATCACAACAGAAACAGCTAAAAGAAAATCTGTAGTGTATAATAGAACCTGGTCCATTGTTTGTGTGAATTTGCAACTCTGACATCTCTTACTGAGTATTCTGGCAAGCTCATAGCACTTTCAAGGAAAGATTTAACAGCCAAGTTAGAGCACACATCTCATGTTGCTTTTAGTTTATTATTATTGCAAAATGCACTACTGAACACTTACGAGTGCATCACAAAATAAAATGCTGTGGAATTACAAATGAATTTTGCTCTTAAGATGAATGAGTCTGTGATTTAGAAGCTTTGATATCAATATTACTGATGCTTTTATAGTAAAGATGGCTGCAGTTGTCAGGTTTTCCTTTTACTTTGGAAGTTTCGGCACAATTTCTAAAAAGCAAATTTTGGTGAGATTCTTGTTAATCTTTTTCCCAAAAGTTAGCTAGCTATGATGTAAGAGTGGTTTGTTTCTTTTTTCCTCTTCTAGATAAAATATCTTTTTATGAAGTCAACCTTTTTCTACCTCTGCTCCTCCCCCCCACACCCCTGCCCTCATGGCCAAAATTCCACAGACCCCTGGGACTCTGTTACCCATCAATTCTCTTGGCAAGGAGCTCCTTTGTCCATGGAAGCTCTGCTTTTGTGTGTGTCACACCATAAAAAACTATTTGTATTATGCAAAACTGTCACAGCTGAAGAGCCAAGTCATCCCTTTCAAATTCACAGTGCAAAGCAATAGAGGGTGGGTTTTTTTCTTAAATATTTCAGGCAACGCTTTTATCAAAATGGGTCATTCTTCTGTCTAATCAGCATGTGCTCCTGGCCATGACCAGTTCTAGGTGCAAGAACTGCTGCAGTGGGCAGTAATGGATTAAATATGTCCACTGTGAAAGATTCTTCCTTAATTGCATTAGTTTGAGGTTTATTTTATGCTCTGAAATGTGGCGCTGAGCCAAAGAGACCACAATCCACCTTCCTTTCCAAGGTCCGAGCACCGAAAAGTATCCCTTTACAAGAAGGGTGCTTAAGTGCTTTTCTGAATCAAAGCCTGAGTCAGTGCTTTAATGTACTCTGTTCATGCTTGGAAATGGCTTATATTCCTCTGAGCAAATTTCCTTTAAAGAAGCTAAGCCTGCTACAGTGTCTGAAGAATTCAATGTCACACGGAAAACTTATCCCCCAGATCTGTGTCCGAAGAGATCCTGCTTAATGGATGCTGCCTATTACTTACTGCCGTGCAGCATGCCTCTCCCAAGCACTGAAACAGCCTGTTCTCTCTCCAGGCAATGTGTCAGATTTTTCTCTGGTCACCTATGGTGTTTTCCATTTATATTCAAGGTTCTAGAGAAGGTCACTCCAGTGCAGCACCAGTAGCACCTCCATAGGCATCATGTCCCAGGCATATTTGAGGCTGGCTCTAAGGTAGGAGCATGGTAAGGGTAAGAGTATCCAGCAAAAAGTTTAGGCAGCTGTTTTGTGTAGGAATCACAGACTATCTGGAGTTGGAAGGAGTCATAAAGATCATTGGGTCCAATTATCTTCTCTTCCCAGGACTGCCTAAGTGAGTAATTTTTGGTTTGGAATCAGTTAACCAGGTATGGGTTGGAAGGAACCTTGAAGACCATCTGGTTTCACACCTTTCTGTATCCCAGGCTGCTCCAAGCCCTGTCCAGCCTGGCATTGGACACTTCCAGGGATCCAGAGGCAGCCACAGCTGCCCTGGGCACCTGTGCCAGGGCCTGCCCACCCTCACAGGGAAGAATTTCTTCCCAATTTCTAATATAAACCTCCTTTCTGTCAGTTTGATGCCGTTCCCCCTTGCCCTGTCACTACATACTCTTGTCAATAGTGTTTCTCCATCTTTCTTGTTGGCTGCCTCCAGGTAATAAGAGCATTGTCCAGCTGCTCCTTGAACTCTGACAGGGTTAATGCTGTGGGGAGCCTGTCCCAGGGCTCAACCACTCAGTGAAGAACCTTTCCCTAATGTCTAATCTGAACTTCCCCAAAAGCAGCTCCTTTCCTTTTCTCATGTCCTGTTGCTGGTTCCCATCCTGCTCTGCCCTCAGGGGAGGCGTGTGCAGCTCTGAGGCCATCCCTTAGCCTTTGTCACTGCAGCTTTCAGTGCCCTGGGCCCTATTTTCCTTTCACCGGGTCTGAAGCAAGTGCCTGACCTGCCTGGAAATGCTTTCTCGTGGTCCATTTCCAGCCTTACTGCTGACTGCTGCTTCCTTGTCAGCGCTCGAGGAAGATTCATCTGAGCCTTGCTGGGCTATTTTAAGGCCAGGCTTCTATGTGGCTGCACGAGCCCATGTGCTTCAATTAGCTTTTGTCTGGCCTGAGCTGTTTTTGTTATCACCCTCTTTTTGCTGATAAAGCAGGAACATTTTTAGAGGTGATTTTTTTTCCCCCTCTGCAGGAGCCCTGGGATGGATGGGAATGAACTTTGTCAGGTGCTCAGAGTGAAAGGAATTGTCAGGATACCTGGCTCCTCTGTCTGTCCTGACAAACCACTCGGGGGCCTTGTGCCTCAGGTTGCTCTCTCTGCAAAGCAAGGCTAATATTTATTTCCATTATATATATTAATAGCACTTAGTAACTTTGAACAAGGTCAGGCCTTCACTGCATCACACACTGTGCTAAGACATGCATATATTAGTGCCTCTCTCATGCCTCCCGTGAAGAAGTGATGTCAGAATGCAGTGCCTGAGAGACAAGAAATGATCCATAATGCCTGATGTATTCCAGGGTTCTGTCCTGCCGCTCTGGCTCATCCCAAGCAGTGCATTATGGGCAGGAGATAACTTGGGCTGGCCTTTCATAACTTGATTATCTTATTTCAGTGTTAATACCCCAGATAAGGATCTGTGACTAAAAGGAGGCAATGGCTGAGAAATCTCTGCAAAGTTTTTGCTGCTGGAGTCATAAACCAGGGAGAATAAAGCACTGCCAAAGCACGGGCACCTCCAGCACGGCTGACCCAGGTTTCCTCTAGATTTAAGCCTCTTATTTTAATTACTGCCTTAGTCACAGGAGTCACTCTCCAGATGATCCCACACTCCTTGGAGTTCAGATCAACAACTCCCTGAATTGATAGACTGGTAGACAACAACTCTGTGAACCTCCAGTATGAATTCGTAAATAGTCTGTCTCCAACCGCCATTAATGCATCCCAGATTTAGGGCTGCCTGACAAATAATGCTCTTCCATTGCCACCATGACTTTGTTCTACACTTCACATTTGAAAACCATGAAAAATAAATAATGGTTTGGAACCTCTGGTTGTTAAATCATCGCAAGCTCCTACTGAGGACGGACAGTGACGCCACGATTGCCAATGTCTATAAAAATGCTTTACGGGGCTCAGTTATTCTGGTGGAACCCAGTTCTGTAAATGTTGGGGCAGCATGGCTGAGGTTTTGGAGATGGGAGTTTGGGTCTGTGATGGGAAATGATTTTTTGGGCTTCTACAAATGGATGTTATTGAGAAATGGTGCTTCCTGCCTCTACCATGGCCACATATTCTGGTTTCATGCTTGGAGGCAGGAGTTGAGGGTCAGGGTGGGGACTGCTGGTGGTCACAAAAGTGTTGGTGACAACCAGAGTGCATTTTGTCCAGGGCTGACCTGGACTGGAGTGGGGTGAGCACTTGTCTCTGAAATGTCAAAGCAGGAGTTGTTAACACTGTTGAAAAAAGTGAAGTCTGAGGAAAACTGTAGTAAATTCTCATCCTGTCTAAGGGTCAGGGATGGACCTGCAATGTCAGTGCAGCAGCAGAGCTGAAGCCTTGTGTCAGCAGGATTCAGGGAGACTGGCACTGACACCAACAGGGTGTTGTGTGTGGAACTGAAGTGGTTGTCATGGGCAAGCTCTGAAACAATGAATTTGAGATTAGCTGCACTGCGTGGAGAGTTACAGCTTAATCCTGTGTGAAAAGATATATAAAATCATTCATGAAACAAAGGCCAATTTGTGAGGAGGTAGCCAGTGGATGAATGGTGACATTCTGAATGTTTGTTAAATGCAGAATTAGTCAGAAGTCTTTAAAACCTACGGCGATTAAAATATTCTTTTGGCTTTTCCATATCTCTGTATAACAGAATTCCATTTCATAAAGTTTGAAAGTGAGATATGAGTTCAGTGAAAGCACTGAATACAGTTTGACAGAGGCTGGCTCATCAGGCAGGGCAGTACTTTGGGGGGAAAAAGGGAAAATCATCCACAGCCTTCATTCCAAGAAAGAGTCTAGACATGAAGCCACTGCATGAAAAGCTATTGGAAATTCAAGGATTTCCTTACAAGTACTTGCATCTTTCTTTCCTGGCTTCTTGTGGAAGTTGCGAAGAGGTCCATTGACTTTTTGGAGATTCTTAGTGCCACATAAATTACGTGGAGAGACTCCATGGGAAGTAGGCCAAAGGGAAAGATAGTTCTTAAATACATTATCTATTTCACTCTTCTTCTCCCCACAGCAACTGTACTTAGTGAAATATGCTTTGAAGTAAGTTGGATTGCCAAAAGAGTAGGATTAACTGCCAGAAAATAGTTAAGTTATACTTCCATTCTCCGTTCTGCATGAAATACCGCAGCAGAATTAGTAAATACGAGCATCGTGTTATTTCCAGCGTTGTTGCAGAGGCTTCAAAAGTCACCTCAAATAGTTCAGCCCATCTCTGTAAGTGATGAGGTGACGACAACGCCGAAGAGGCAGTGAGGCAGGCAGAAGGTCCTGTGGAGCAGTTGGAATACCAGGTCTATTTTAGAGCTGGTGATTGTTTGGATGAAGGAACTCATGGAAATAAACCCTGGCTGTACAGATGGTACCCACTGAAAATGCTGTGCAGCAGAAATAGGAGAGTCACAAGTGAGGTGTCCATGGCTGGTGGTGAGCAGGGACTGTCCATGCCTGACAGGAATGTCACGGCAAAGGTAATTTTCCCGGTCTCCCATTTCAGGGTTTAGGGGTGTTGAGTGTGGCTCTCTGATTGTTCGTGTTGGCCAGCTCCCAGCTGCTTTTTGAAGATATTTATTTTTGTAACTGTTGCATTTATCAGGGTGGATTAGCCAAGTCTGTTGACTTCAGTACTTTGGCACAGGCTGTCAGAAATTATTTTAGCAATGCTCTGCCCTGAACAAAGTGCATTTACTTTTCAACCTCTGCTCTTGCTTCCAAGCAATGAGCTACCGAGGGTTTCATTTACAGTCAAACATTCAGTGGAGTTCCTATCCACAGCTCTTTGTTGTACATTGGATTTCTGTTTGTGGAAACCAAAGGGAAGGCAAAAGGAACATCTCCACCTAATGGCTTCTGGCTACCAGTAAATGGTGGCTATTCCACAAGGAGGGATAAAGCTCAGGAGGATGTTTTCAGAGAAGTAATAAATTTGCTGGGATAGTCACAAGGAGTGCCAACATCACTTGAGAGAGAGGAACTTGTGGCATTTATTTTGTTCCATCTGGGGCATCATCTTCATGAATGCTTGAATGCATAGGCCATATCCTCTGCCCAGCAAATTTACCATTTTCCAGCACCAAAGGGCTGGGCCTTTCCTCTGCACACTGTTTAGGGTGACACTGTACTTTATTTTCAGTGGTTTAGGGTAGCAAAATATCATCCTTCTTTTTGGGGAAACTGCCTGACCTTTGATAGTACCTTCAGGGCTGTGAAGAAGTGTTAATGGAACATATTCACCCTCGTGTTGGACAAGGTAAGGAAGAATTAATTCTGAATTAAAGGCTCATTGTTTAAGAGGCTTTCATTGGGAACTGAATAACCAACAAAAAATTCCTTAATTTTCTCTCTTTCCACTCGGACTAACCTTTGCATCCATAGGTACCTTTAAAGTAAAGACAACAACTGACTGCAGAGAGGTTTTTCACTCACCTGAATTAGGCTGTTCGTTCCCATAATATTCCCCTTGAATGTCACCGTAACCTCTGTGCTGCCATCCCCAAAACCTGATCTCGTCACTCACTTCAAAGATGCAATTCCCTGCCAAATGCCTCACCTTCATCCATCTCAATCTAAACTCAGCAAAATGACCTCTCAAAAAGTACTCTACAGAGGCACTCTTTAATCAACATCTGTTTAGAGCTTTCCCCGTTAACTTCACATAGGCAGATTGTTTTCCATAATTAGGCAGGATAGGCTGTGATCTAACCAGCTGACATATAGAATACATATTCATTTCTCCCGCTGACTTCTTGAAGGATCTGAGTAGTGCACAAGAAACACCTAGTGCATTTAATACTAGTCTCAAGAGCTTCAGACTTGTCTAAGAGAGTCGCTGAAGCACTTCAGGTAAAACTCATGTCTTGTGAATGTGATGCTCTTGATGAACTAAGAGGCTGTATTTAGGTGAGAAATGGAGAGCAACTGGGAGCTTGTGTCCCTTATTTTCCTTTGCTGAATGGGCTCTAAGGGGCAGAAATGTTCTTTAGGGACAAGAAGATGGTGACATTAAATAGAGCTGTGCCTGCAAAGAGTTTATGGGTTTGTGATTACAGCCCTGAACAGCTTCTTGGGGTTCTCTGCTGTGGACTTTGCCTGCTCTGTGTGGTCTTAGGCCCTTTGCAGTGACTCTGGTTCAGACAAACCCTGAACCCAGTTCTTCACATGTAAAATACCCGTTCAACTCTTTCTACTAAACATGACCTTGATCTCTTGGTGCTGCAGCTCCCCAGTGAAAAATAGAAATCCGATAACAGCTTTATCAGTCTGCAAACTCCCAGCAGTGCCATGCTACTATTTCTCATGTAACATAACAAAACATATCTATAAACGTGATAGTATTTACTGGCTTGATTCTGCCCTTTTCTCTTCAGTGAAATTAAATAACAGCCAGCTCCAGGGGCAGCCTGATTGATTTCAGTGAAACTAATGCTGCTACTCAACAAGAGTGAGGGCAGAAGGAGCCGAGTCAGGCACCGAGCAGGTTCTGTTATTCCCCTGCTACTGCCACAGAGCTCTGGTTATTTTGAGAGAGCCTGTTCATATTTTCTCTTACGCTGTCTCCTCCTGATCTTTTTGCCTTTTCTCAGCTTCACACAATAGTCTCAAATCTTATCAATTGACTGTCAGCTTTAAAAATCTCCTGCTTCTGGAATTTTCAAGTTCCCCTCAAGTGAGCATTTAAAGCCACTGTGTCTCCAAACCATCTGCTATTACTGGGGAAAAAATCACCACTAAACACTTAAAAAACTGACAGCTGACTTTCAGAAGTCTTTAGTAATTGCAGCCCCAGTTGAAATTATTGAGAATAAATAGCCTGAAATGTTTTGGAAAGTCAGGGCACAAGCTGCATTCTGCTACCTCCAGCACCATAATTTTCTACTCTTTTCAACGTGTTATTGTTGAAGGTATCAGAGTTTGAAGGTGATTAAAACTCAATAGTTCATTTGGCCCTTAGCATATTGTTTTCAAACATTTCCAACAGAAGTAAATGCTTAAATCCCATTAAATTGGAGGCTAAATGCCTTAGGTTTCTTTACAAATCCTTCTGGTAGGCATCAGATATCAAACAGACAAAACAAAAAAATTAAGCTGAAGCCAGGGTATTTTTCTTTCCCTATGGGGAAAAGGGCATCTATTATGCAATGAATCTTTTGTAATGGTTTGGTGGCTTTGACAAAATCCATTTTACTTCATTGTCCTTTTACTTTACATAATATTCATAAAATGGCAAAGCAGAAGAAGTTATTGCTGATCAAAACAATTAGGATAAAGTTCTTGAGTTAGAATAATGTTACACAAAAAGTGACCTTTTTGGGCCAGAGCAACTTTCTCAGGGACTGTATTCTGCATGAAGGGGTAGGACTTGTCTTGTACTTCTTTAAAGCAGATTTTGTCTGTTGTCTTTCCATCAGAAAGAAAAAATAAATTTAAAAAAATAATAGAAAGAAAAGGAGCTGGCTTAGTTCCCCTCACAGTGTAATTAATGCCCAGCATGTTGCAAAATAGCAGAATAAATGCTAAAAGACAGGTAAAGCTTAATCCTACCATGATCATAGGGGATGCTGGAAACTCTAGTAAAATAAGATTTCACGAAATTCCAACAGTTGAATAACTTTTTTTGATATTATGCCAAGTAAGACTTGGCATTTGGGGGACCCTGTTCTCATATGGATTCCTCTGGACTTCAGAGAGGAGTTCCAGCCAGGTATAGGTGTGTACCCAAATATACCAAGGTATAAGGAGGTTTAAAGATTTTCCAGAGTGCAGAAAAAACTAATGAACCTGTAGGTCATACAACTGGCTTTATCTTGCAGTGGACAGGCCTTCCACAGCTCAGTCCCTGTGCTGCAGAGAACACATTTAAGGACAACAAAGCCCATGCCCCAGTTCCCATTGACTTTTACTGGGAGCCTGACTCCCGTTTGCCTTTGATCGTTGTCCCCTGGTTTGCAGTGACTGTCACTACCCCTCTTCCCCAAAATCCTGTGTTCCCTGTGCCTGTCGTGTTCCCTGCTGCGTGAGCTGTGGGTCAGCAGTGCTGGGAGGGAGCTTTGGCTGCCTGAGTGTGCAAAACTCCAGCAGCAGAGACAGGAGATGCTGCAATTGTTCCGGGAGGCCTTGCAGTTGGCGTGCAGTTCTGGAGGTGCTGATTTCATTGGAGAGCAGTCCTCAATTAATCCTGAGCCTCCAGAGCACACGTTCTCATCCCTCCCCTCACGTAACTCTGCTCGTTAATCAAATCACTTTTCTGCTCCGGCCATGGCTTGAACACGGGCACTGGATATTTTGCCAGTTTGTGCCGGACTGAAAGCCAAAGGTATTTGGTGTGTGAGAGCCTCTGCGAGCGGCACTGCTGCTCCCTCCTTCTCCCCATGCCTCGCTCCCTCTGATCTCATCTCTCCCTTTTAAACACAGGGGCCAGGCTGAAAGGGCAGAAATTTGTTTGGCTTTCGGCCCCGGTGAGCTGGGCCTGTCCGGACATGTCCACTGACCGCTCGAGAGGAGGGAGCTTCTCTCCCAACGCGGATTTTTCCTGTCCCCCTTCCCGGCACAGAACTCCTTGGCATGAGTTCACCCTCCAGAAGCCTCAGTATTTACACAGCTCCGGGGCTGTGATTTACTCTGGGCCCAGCTGCTGGTGCTTATCTTCAGCTTTCTGAAGGAAAAGGTTGAAATTGAGAATTACGGGAGAGTGCTGCTGCTCGTTGTGCAATCCCCCAGCTTTGCTCCAAAATGGGTCTCCCTAAAAACCATATCCGGCAGCTTGCAGTGGGATAATGTCCTGGAGAGGGAAGGAAAGGTGTTTGGAAAGGCCATCCATGTGCAAACAGGACGTCTCCATCCCTGGAAAGTCTGGGCACGTTATCATTAAAACACTGATCTGAGATTCTTCCCCTTAAGATCACACTTCCTGCTCAGAGAATGAACGAGCAATAGAAAAGTTTGTAAGGTCCAGATGGCTCTGAAAAGCATTAAGTGCAGCTCTTCAGCACCAAAGGGCAGTGTGAATTTAACCAATAGTTTTCATTAATATTTCTGGTTGAAACAACAATATCTCTGTTCTAGGCCTGTAATTTTTTTGAGAAGTCATTCATTAACTATCACTTTTATATTGAATTTTGAAGGGTTTTTTTGTGTTTCAGCTTAGGAGAACAAGAATCCCCCTCATCAGAGGTATAATTTTTAGAAGATAGATTCTAGCAGTAGAGTTTTAACCAAAAATATTAGGGCTTTTGTTCAGGACCCTCTAATAATGCTAAACTTCCTAACAAATAAGAAATCCAATTTTCAAGTAATACTCTGGAAAAACCCCACCGTATTTTAATTAAATTAAATCACAATGAAATGCAGAAGACTTAAATAGATTTGCTGTCTGGTGTAGCTGCTAATCTGGCCCACGTTCAGTTCACCCTGCATAATCATCATCTATTCTCTGTGTGCTGTTCCAGACCTACTCCATCCCAAAATATATTTTGTAGGCTCAATCAGATAAAACCCGAAACTCAAAGAAAAGGAGAACAGTTAAGATGTTCATGCAGGGGATGAATGTACAGATTTCAGGTGTGGCTTGGAAAGAGGGAAAAAGCCTCAGATCCATGAGGGAACTTTCTCAGAGCTGCTGTAGCACATTCAGTGACTCCTGCTCAGAGCTGCAGCAATTCCAGGGGCTCCGAGCTTGGTTCCTGTATCCGGGGTCTGTGAGTTAATACAGAGGAGACAGAAGATGTTCCATCATCCTGCTGCAGGCCAGCAGAGCTCAGCTGCCAGGTTTCTGTCGTGCCTAGGATACAGGCTGTCTGAAGGAATTAGCAGTGCTGCCTTGGAAATCAGCAGGGTCTCTCTTGCCTTCGCTCCAGCAGCGCTCGTCGGCACCACTTGGAGGAGTTCAGGCTGAAGACCTCCAAAGTGAGGCACCTCGCTCGCTTGGAGAATCTGGGATTTTTTCCCAGATGCTTTTCAGAGCTTTTGTGATTGCCTGACTCTTTCCACTTCTCAAATTCCACGTTTTCCCCCCTGGCCTCCTCTGACCCAGCCTTATCCTTCTTTCCTTTCTCGGTGCCTCTAACCTGCTTCTTGAACCATTTACCTGTTTTTCTGATCAAAAAAGATTTTGGGTCTGAGTTTGGGAAGAAATTATTTTTAGTCAGTCTGTATCAGAAACACGTGGCCCTGTGCTACCAGACCACTCCACCATCATCATTCTTAGCCGGGTTTATTCAAATTTGCACACAAGCCTGTTTAAAGTAGGAAATCAGGCAGAAACAAACCTTCTGTTTCCAGCCAGACACAGTGTTCAGAAGTCCTCAGTTCAAATTTCAGCCATTTCTAATTAAGAGCTCATCAAACCTCATAAAACCCGCAGGGTTTCCAAGGATCTCTTGCTAATGGCTACACTTGGAAGAAAACAAAAGTACTTTAAGTTATTTTGCTTTCCAAGTGCACTGTGTACTTTTGTCCTCATCTTCCTTTGCTTTCAGTGACATCTGTGGACAAAATGTGTTTGGAGATGATTTGGTCAGTTAGATGAGAAATTATATATCGAGCACATTAGCGTGTAAATTTGGTTTTCCAAATGCTTTGGGTCATCAGCTCATAGAGAGATGCAAACACATGGGGCTTGTGTACACTGGTTACAGCAACATGATAAACTTTCTTAAAGGACAGCAAAAAGTTCTGCTTTTGTATTTATGTTATTTAGACTTCTGTTAATTTCTAAGGAAATATTGTCCTTTTTTTTTTTTTTTTTTTTTAATTTAAATGGCTCTGAGTTAATTCTGAAGCCAAAAATTGCACATAAACTCATCTTCTCACAGTATCTGAGTTTCGAGATAATACACATCCTTCTCTCACATTACATTACCCCCCATAAATCAGTCCCCGAGTCAAAACCCCTTAAAAACATAAATGCAAATATAAAAACCAACAAGAGCTAAGAAAGTTAGTCCATGTCTTAAAAAGGAAGGAAAGGAAATAACGAATGCTACAGAGAATGAAGGATTCAATGCCATTTTTGGTTGCTTCTCCAAAAAAGAAAAAAGGTTGATTGTGGCTGTACACGAATGCAGTAAGTTTTAACAAGGGGGTCATCTGAAACAGCTAAAGGCTATGCTGGCTGAAATTTGGATAATTTAGATGTTCTGCAATTCAGCAGGACCTGATGAAATCGACCCTGGAGTACTCCAGGCTCTAGCTGCAACAATCCCAGAGTGATTAGAGATTATCTTTCAGAGTTCAAGATGACCAAGGTAGAGCCAGAGGCCCAGAGAAGGGTAATCACAAGGTCTATTTTTAAATAGGGGGAAAATGAGAACCAGGGGGATTATGGAACAGTAAAACTGACTTCAATACCCAAAAAAGTTTCTAGAATTAGCTGTTACAAGCACTCAGAGAATTAGAAGTTAATAAGAAACAGCAAATACAGATTTGTCAAGAGCAAATCACGTCAAATCAGTACAATTTCTGTGCAGGGGAGATGAACTGGTAAATAAAAACCAAGAGGTGGATATGATGTTTGTGTTTTAGAAAGGGTTTTCATTCATGGCATCCTTACAGTCCAAGTAGAGGTACTTATTCTGTTTCAAAGTGTCAAATTTTGGGGGCACAACTGAGTGTAAATTAGACTCAAAAAGGAGTAGTTGTTTTCTGTCAAGGTGGGAGGGCACAAAAAAGGGTTTTGCCCTGGGCTGGGAAGAGCTCAGCACCTTCGTGGCGGTCTTGTGTGGCATTACAAGGTGCATATTAATAAAATTATCTGAGCTCATGTTGAGTGGGATTTCAGCATTTTGGAAAATAGAAGCAAATCTGTGAATAATTTTTATATCTGGTTATATGAAACTTGTAACCTGAAATGGGATAAAACCAAATCATAGTTAGTGAAATAAATAGCAGTTAGTGAAATAAATGCAAGTGAAGAATAGGATGCAAACCAGAAAATACTTTGCAAGAGAAGCAGTGTTTAACAATGAAGGCAATGCAGAGTGATGGAAAATGCTAAACTGAATATAACATCCAAAAACTGCTTCAGAAATGACAATTAATGCAACAGAGAGTTTGAGGAGGGCTTGAGGGTAAAAGACAAGGGGTAAATTTTACTTTCCAGGCAACCTTCATACAGCCTTGGCTACACTCCCCTTTGGTTGTACAGTTCAAGAAAAATCTTGACAAATTGGAGAGGGACTAAAGGAGAGCCATAGGAATGATAAGAGGTTTGGAAAACGCAACCTATGAGGAAAGATTGAAGGAATTGGATTTGTTTAGTCTAGAGAAGGGAAGACTGACAGGACGTGATAACATTCCTCCAATATGTAAAACATTGCTAGAAAGAGAATGGTGATGAATTGTTCTTCAGAGCAGCGATGAGGAGGAGAGAAATAATTCACGTAATTTTCAGCAGAAAGGGTTTAGTTTAGATATTACAAAAAGCTTCCTAGCTTCAAGGCCATTTCAGCACTAAACTAAGCTCTCTGAGAAGTTACTGGAGCTGCTTCCTTGGAGGTCTTTAAAAACAAGTTACTCATCTGTCAGGGATGGCCTGGGAGGATTTTGTGTTGCCCTCTTTATGAGGGAACAAGCTGCAGCTTTGGCTATCTGCTGGCTCGTATATCTTAGTTTGTAAATGCATTTAAAGATTAGGCTGAAGAAAATATTAGTAACTGACAGGTAGCTGGAGGGTTGGTTGTTTGTCCACTCTGCTTTCCAGGGACATAACGCTGTAGTTGCAGTTGAGTTCTTATAATCCTAAAAGGTTTTATTTAACCAACGCTTGTGCAAGGGGAATTCTACACTTCTTACAGCAGGGGAGGAAAAAGGCAGAGTAAGGGTTTCATCGAGGTTATTCTGTATTTTATCATCTCACTGGTTCGTGTAACTCAGCCATTTTGATTGAAATATCCACAGGTTTGGTGAGAAGCACTCTGCTCTTCATCTCTGGTTATTTGGACAGTAGAAAATTGGGAAGAGTTGTTCCCTACATTCATAGTCTTCCTTGTCATTTGTAGTTTTCATGTTTCTCTACCTTTGTTTTACTTCTTCACATTGCTGTGATTAGTAATTAACATGCTTATGTTATTAAATAGTTTAATTTGTTGTTTAAAGTTGATTGTGAGATAACTGTGGAGAGTGGAAGGGGTGCAGTGATACATGAACAGAGACCTACAACTTCCTGAGATGCATGAACAGCTCATTGCTGAAACAAGGATAATTCAGGATGTGGCTGTGGCTTAGAACTGTGGATCTGTGACTAGAAGAATATATGTGTTATTGGATGGGATTTGCTGTTCATGCACCAGAAGTCTAAAAAGGGCACAAAGGTAACGTCAGCAGTTGTTGCACGTGGGTTTGAGTCAATGGGAGCAGCCTCTGGAAAGGTCAAATACCTAAAACCATCGGCAGCTGAAATTCCACGATGTTGTTGAGAAAACAAACAAACAAGACAACACAGTTGTGCCCTTTCAGCATGAAATGTTTCCGCGGTGTTTCTTCAGGGCTGTGCTCTGCCAGGTGAGGTGCAGCCGAGCAGGGCTGGCGCTGCCATCCCACTCCAAACTGCCTTTCCCCAGGGATCTCGTGGCCTCAGTTAAGGAATCTGAGACACAGCAAGGCTTCCATCCCCACGAAATGACTGTGGTGGTGTTGGCACAGGACTGGGAGGGTGCTGGATACCTGGATGTTGGAGTTTTTGTTAAGAGATCACCCTAAAGACAATTTGGGAGAAGCAGCAGGGGTTGGCAGCTCCTCTTCCTTCCCAGCACGGTGTTATCTGTGTGTCTGAGCTGCAGGGAACAATTGTCCGAGGAACAGGAGCTGAGTGCCCAGCCCTGGTGCTGTGTTTAGCCTCGGGATTGCTGATTTTGGTGCCTGGGGAGCTGGGGTGCAGCCCTGGGTAGCTCGATGGGACCTGGAGGGAGGCTGTGCAGCATTTCTGGCTGCCCCAGCGCATGACCCTGGCGAGGGCTGGACCAGCACAGTCCGGGCGGGACCTTTTCCAGCTGCGCTGACCAGTTCCCAAATTCCAGCTCTAAACCTGGGACCAGTGATATCCACAAGGCTCCTGGTGTGGAGGGGTAGTGCTGTGTGTTCAGGAGTTGTTTTGCTGCACAGCTGCATGGTCCCAGAATAAACCACCTGAACCAGAGACAGGAGATCTCCGGGTTGATGCTCAAAACCTGCAAAACTCTCTGAAATAATCCCACCTTCAAGCTTTGCCTGGGGAACACAACAGGTTAAAAGGCAAAGCTGTGTGTTACTTTCCTGCAGTGATTTACTGCTTTTCGGATAAAGATAACAGGCGAGGTGTTCCCCCTCCCCACATACACCTTTTTTTTTTCTCATTTTTTTTCTCTCATTCCTCCTTGCTGATCCCTCCTTCTCACCCCACTGCTGCACACATCGCTTCTGCTGCACTCCACATTGCAAGTGGGGGAGATTTCTTGAACCAGGGGCCTCCTGCTTAATGCACTGAGGATTCAGCCAGGCCAAAAACGCCTGTAGCATATGGGGAAGGGAAGGGCCAGCAGTGAGCAAGCTTGGACAGATGTGCTAGAGAGGGAGCGTGGTGTTGGTGGGGGTGGAGAGAGCTCTGCCCCCCTCCCAGCCGGTTCAGGGGGTGGCCAATCGGGAGAAACGGACCCTTTTTAGGACCCCAACAGTTAGGGAGAGCCCCTGAGGCATTTTTGGCCGGGAGGTTGTGTGCACACACACACTCACACACGGAACAGTTCAGCAGCAGTCCAATCCCCAGTGACATGGAGCTTTTTCTTAATTCAGAGCATATTTCAGGCTTCAGTTTAAAAAGGGGGGGGGGGGAGCAACACCAAAAACCAACCCATAAACCATAAAGAATCTATTGAAACAATTGTAAGGAGAAAAAATAGAATGTGGCTGCAGCCAAGGTTGTTAGGGAGGAGATGTATGGGAGAGATGAAAAATAAAAGGAACAATTACCAAGTTCCTCACCAGCCTCAGATCAGCCTGGCAAAACAGAGACCTGGGAAGGCACTTCCCAAAAATCCAGAGGTGGAGGTGTCTCCCCCAGCAGCATCACTGCTCTCAGGTGAGCTCCTGCTTGAACGGGACTTTGTGGAGGATGTCCCTCTGCTCATTCACTCTCCCTCTCGTGGCAGCACCTCCTGAGCTCCTCAGGGCTGCTTTTCAAACAGAAAGTTCAAGCTGGTGAGCAGTAATTTATCTTCTTGTTTGTTTGTTCACACTGAGCACCTTCATTTGGGGATCTCAAAGCACATTGGGTCAAAAAGCTCCCAAGCTTTGCAGTGAAGTGAGGCCACCTGACAAGACTGCACAGGAAAAGCTTCTTCAGAATGTTCAAGTGATTTTTTAAAGGGTACCTGGCAGGACTGGGAGTGGCACCTCCAAAACCCCAACCCTCTTGCACAGAATGTCTCTACAATGGGTTTTTTTCTGACACCAATTTGTTTGTTTGTTTGCAATTAGGAATTAATGCCTGGACATCAGCATCCTTATACAAAGAGCAATTGAGTCAGTCCCTGCCCCAAATATCTTCCAGTCTTCACTCTCAGGGATAATTTTCCTCTAAAGGCAATTTAGATGCACAAGACTCTTAGCACAGCTTGTTCATTACTGCCAAGGACCTGCAGTGCAGGATGCGTCTCCTCAGTTAACATCTGTTTTTTTGACCAAATTGCCTTAGTTGCTGCATGGGCCCACAGCTGATATAAAATGCTGAGAAATTATGACTATTTTTGTTGTTTGGGTGTTTTGATTTTATTTATTTATATATTTTCTTAAACCTGCAGTTCATTTTGGCATACCGAGCTGGATTTACTTGCAATTGTACCCAGGCAATTATGATGTTTAAAAAATTACTCCCAGCTTACCCCAGTGCAGGGAGGTGAAAAGCAGGGGAGGGGTGTGTGTGTCTCTCCTGAGGGGGTTTCTGGCATCAGCCCAACAGGAGCAATCGGCATTTGGAGGGAAAAGATGCATGTGCACATTAGGAGGCAACATCTGGTCCTAGGGCCACATGTTCCTGCCACAGCAGAGAAACGCTGCCTCTGCACTGTCCCCCTGCACGTGGGGTTGGGTCTCCGTGTGCATGGAGGGGTCTCTGCGGAGGTTTAGGTACCCTGCCCCGAGTTTTAGTTGTTGTTCTCTGTTAAATAGGGTGAGGAGAAAGAAGGCAGGCAAACAAACTGTGGTTTGGACAGGGAACTGGGCACCTGAGATGTTTCTGTCCCTGTGTTTTTAAGTGTTCCTTATGCACTTGAAGCTTAAGGAACTCCTTGACTGCTGCCTGGGCTCTGATTCCAATTCAAATCAGTGAAAAATCAATAGGAGTGGGATGCCTGGAAATTGCTCTCCTGCTGAGGGCTTGAAGTGGTTTTTGTGCCACTAACAATGCAGAAGCGCTTTGTCACCCAGCATTAATTGTCCCATCAGCCCTACAGCTCTGTTCAGGGAGCTCCTGGTTTGGTTCTTTCTGACCACATTTTACTGC
This sequence comes from Acanthiza pusilla, assembly GCA_036630365.1. Taxonomy (NCBI): domain Eukaryota; kingdom Metazoa; phylum Chordata; class Aves; order Passeriformes; family Acanthizidae; genus Acanthiza; species Acanthiza pusilla. The sequence continues at coordinate 8,245,792 of JAXCHO010000028.1, read as the reverse complement.
TTTGCTCTTCTGGGTCTCTTTCCTCTCCTCACCAGGCTTGTCCAAGGCAGACAGGAAGACTTTGAACTGAAAGCAGTAGCAGTAATTTCCTTGGCTTTAGTGGCAGCCTTTAGGGGATCTAACATGGGTTGTTTCGTCTGCAGTTAAACTTTGGATCTGATTGCCCTGGTTTAGGAATCTAGACTCAGCTTTGAGTCACCTAAGGCAATAAAAGGCCTGGAAGACTAATGGTTGAGATTAAAAGGAGACAATGTGGCTTGCTTTCTTTTCCAGGGGATGCAAGACATGCAGCCTAAAACCAAAGCATCATTTATTGTCAGAGTCTCTCCAGTGAATTTGGAAAGCTCGAAGGCAGGACAGAAAGAGAGTAAAGTACAAGAACAGGGGATCTCTTTTCCTTGCCCCTTATTTGATACCATAGAATGAGTTGTTAATTTTTATACTCTGCATTTCCTCACACCTTTGGGCATATTATGCTGCTTTGTGTAACTCCCCTCAGACCAAATCTGAATTACCTGCCAGACCTCCTCAGTTTAGATTTAACTCTCTGTTGGAGCATTAAGCTGAACTCTAACTTTTGTTTTGCTTCAGCCCTGCCTGTTTTTTCACTGTTAAGCATTGAAGCAGGTTTTCCTGGGAGATGGTGGAGTCACCATTCTTGAAAGTGTTCAAGGAAGGCCTGGAGGTGGCACTCAGTGCTCTGGGCTGGGTGACAAGGTGGGGATTGGTCACAGGTTGGACTTGGGCATCTTGGAAGTCTTTTCCAACCTCAGTGATTCTGGGGTTCTATGATTCTACCCACGCACAGAAATCCAGATCATAAAGTGAGCAGTACCGACTCCTCCAGGGCTGTGGTGCTGGGTGGAAAATTTGGAAGTGCACTGCAGGTGGAGGGGAGGCAACAGAGCGGGAAAAAACAAATGGGAAGATGCCAACATCTTCTAATCCCATCCCATGGGCAGTGCAGCCATCCTTGCACTACCTGGCAGTGGTGAAGACCTGCTGGGAAGGATATGTGCTCCTCCTCTCCATAATCCATGGTCTGAGCTCCAGACTCCCATCTCCTTTAGCAGGAGGAGATCCGAGCCTGTGCTGCTGCCAGCCCAGCACTGCAGCCACGCTGCTCTTTACCAGAGTATCTCCATTTCTAGGCCAAATATATATGTGGGTAACTCCATGCTTCCTTGCTAAATTCCTCTTGGAGCTTTGTTTTGATTTGTATCTGTTCCTTGTGTATTACAAATTTTACTTTGTCTTGACGAGCACTTGCTTGTGGTAAAAGGCTGAGTTTAGAAAGTGAGAGGTTTTGGGAAGGTGTTGCAGAATGTTGCCTTGTTCCCAATGAATTTAATTTTCATCCACTGTCAGGGAAGGGAGCGGTGAGGAGACTAAATGGGCCCAGAGGAGTTTAGAAAATGCAAAAGGATTTAAAAAACCAATACTTTTCCAAGTTAAGGGGTGACTTTGGGTGTCCACGTATCAGGATATGCTGGTGAAATCAAAGAGCTGTAAGTTCAAGTGAGTGTTTACAGCTCCCGAATTCAGTTAATTTATGACATGTTTAATATGTTTTCACAAATGTTTGTTGTACTCAAGTAGTGACGATGCTGTATTTGGTCAGTAAAATTCCATCCTGCCTGCAGTACGCAAATACCTGAATGTCACAAGGATGTTCTGTGTCTCAGGAAAAATATTCACTTTCATTTTAAACAGTCCAAATTCTTCTGCCTTTTTTTTTTTTTTCTTTTCCTAGTAGTAACTTAAACCTGTCACTGAAACCACCAACAAGACTTTCCAATTCTCACTAACATTATGGGATATTTCTGGTTTTTCTGGTTTGCATTCTTACTCTTTGCCTTTTTTCCTTTTTTTTTTTTTTCACTTCACCCTCTTTCTTCAGCATAACAAGATTGAAAATTAGTGCTGGCTTGAGGCCATGGCTGCATCTATGAGGCCATTTAAAGTTATTGCTCTCTAGTTCCTCTGGGCCAGTAGGAAGTTCAGCTGTGATCACAGAGAAAGAAACCACCCCAAAATTCTAGAAATAATAATTTAAAAGGAAAAAAAAATACTACAGAAGGATATGGAATTGCTTTTCTGCATTTCAAGTTTGGGGTGAAAAGACATGTGAAAGCAAGTAGAAGTACTGGAAAGCAGTTTGGGGATTGCTCTGGAGAGATTTGTGGTCAGGGCCAGAAGGGAAAGTCTATTTTACTCTGGTGTGAGTTTATATTTCTTTTTTCGTAGGTAAAATCAGGAATTGTCCCCACTGAAGCTGCTGGGGTTCAGCTGCTGTGCAGTTGGAGCGAGGGAAAGCTCTGAGCATCCCAGCAGGTGGGGAAGGATTTGCAGCTTCATTCTTCATTTGCAGCTTCATTCCCATTCCAGCTCTGAATTTTGCAAATCATCTTATGCAGGAACCTGGCCTGAAACAAACCTTTTACTGCAGCAGCATGGCCTGGGCTGGGATTTGGGAAGGTGGATGTAGGATAGGTTCACATGGGCTGGAATTTTAGTGAGAGCAGCTGCCTCCTTAGAAAATATCCTCTTGTACAGGGAAGGCTTTTTGCCTGCAAACAGGGGCTGAAGGTGAAGAAATGACCTGGTTGTGTTCACACAAATAATATTTTTCATGGCCTGTTTGTGGCCACACAAATAACATTTTTCATGTACAAATTGGTGGCTTTTCAAGCACTTTGTGCACATATCTGCAAGCCTCTGACATGGCCTAGTGGATATGAACAAAGCAGGTCCCGGAGTACATGAGTGACAAACTCGCACCTTCTTTTTGTTTTTTTGCCTGAAGTTGACCGAGCTGGTCCTGTGAAATCTGTCCACATGAACTTTCTTTTCACTTTTGTACAGCAGAAGTTGCTGAGCAATATTTAGATTAGTTCCTCTTGGGATACAAAGGAGAATTTTTTGTCTTTACAGGGAGAAGTTTTCTAGGTGGGAATGAAAGGAAACCTCAGGCACGTTCACTTTTGGTGAAAAGGTGAAGAAATTTTCAGATATTATGTATGAATAGGGAGAGATGCTTTTTAATGGACTCAAACCTTCTCCAAGCACCAAATGTACAAAGTATGGCCCAGAACCATGAAACAAGTTGTATAGAAGGGACACGATGAAGGTTTTAATGAGGCACCAGAGTACTTTGGGTCCTCGTGATGCTTTCCTTTTAATAGCTCTGGATTTCTATTCCTTTAAAAATTTCAACTTTCCATTCAATTCTGGACTGATTAAAGCCAGTCATTGATGGAGCTATGGACCAATGTGACATTGCCTGTCCAAAAGGCTCCACAGTTGAAAACCAAGAGGATACATGTGGTGATTTGGTGTTATTTTGGTGTTATTTACCTCATGGAAGCCCCACAGACTTTACCTTGGTGACAATCTCATTCTGAAGCTGATGTTCCTTGCCCCGCCAAATTTGCAGTCAATACAGGTAAGGCAAATTTATTAGCCATCATTGGTTAATAGAAAGTTCAGGCTGTTCTACTTTAAGACTATTTATCCTACAGCTCAAATCATTGCCATGCCCTACAGCTCAATTTGGTGCCATATCCATTTCTCGGAGTATTTTAAGTGAATGCAGGCCCTTCCCCTCAGTGAACACAGATATCAACACAACTGTTAACATTTAGGAGAATTCCTTGAATTTCTACCCTTGGGTTTCCCATTTCTCCTGTGGTCATCCCTTGGCAGGTCCTGCATGAGAAACCCTTCCCTGTTTTTCATGAAGGGTTAAAGCACAAACAGCAGCATTATGTTCTGGGGTGCCAAACTTTTTCTTCTGCTCCGTCTCCTTTTGATTTAAAAGCTTTGTTTATCTCTCTGTAAAGTCACTGGCAGGCCATAAAGAGATATACTGCCTTGGTGCAGACAGCACAGACTCCGCTCCTGGGAAAGCAATGGGCTGTGAAGTTGAGTGTGTGTGTGTGTGTGTGTGGGCCCTCATAATTCAGGAAGGTTCTCTTTTGGGAAGCTCCCAGTGGACACTGCCTGTGGCTCCTTGCAGGAGAAGCGTGCGTGCATCCAGGAGGCTTGGTCAGGCTCAGCGCTTTTGATGTCCTCATAAAGCCATCACTCCAGAGCCTGGAATCACAGGGCTATTGAACTCAGTCGTAATAAAGTGGGTAAAGTGCTCCCAGTGGTTTTGATTTTATGATATTTTTATTTTTTGATAGAGAAATAATGTCGTGTCAGAGCCCAGCTCGCTCGGGCACTCCCTGTCATTGTGAAGTGAGATACAACATCACAATTTCTGCTTGGTTTTGCAGTCACTGCCAGGGGTCGACTCTCCAAGTGAACATTCCTTGATAGAAGCTGTGTTTTGTTGAGGGTTTGCAAACTCTGTGTCCCCCTGAACATCCCATGGCTGCTCCCAGGAGTGCAGGGAGCAGCAGTTCCAGCTGGGATGAAAGGTAGGATGTTCTAGAGGAAGAGATGGAATAGGGGAATTACTTCTGGCTGGCATTTAGACTGCAGAAACTGCTGATTTAGCTGAGCTGAGGGTGATTGGGTTTAATCTGCAATGGAATTGACTTGTAATGTCCTTTTTACTTAGCACCAGAGGAGGAATCTACTGAAAAAGAGGGCAGAGCACCAAACTGTGCTGAACCCCTGCCAGCAGAAAGGTTATTGATTCCTGCAAGAGGAGAGAGGAAGCTGCCTCTTTAATAAAATCACAGACTGGTTGGGTTGGAAGGGACCTTAGAGCCCATCCAGTTCCACCCTGCCATGGGCAGGGACACTTTCCACTATCCCAGGGTGCTCCAAGCCCAATCCAGACTGGCCTTGGACATTCCCAGGGAGTTCTTTGACCATCAAGATATGATTTATTGGAATCCCTTACCTGGAATCACAGATTTCCAGAGATCTGAGTCTAAACCCTGAATAATGGAGCTGGGAAGAAGCAGACACTTCTCTTGGAGCATTTCCTCACAGGGAGGATTGGCATGAGAAGCAGAGATAATTGCAATCCCACCGCTCCTCTCAGTGCATTCGGTGATGCACAGCCTAGAGCCGGCCCCTGGAAATGAACGCTTTCCACAGATTTGTTTTATCTTTGGAAACTCCACCAATGTGAACGTGTGCCCTCAGCCTGCCACCTCCTCACCCCTGGCAGGCTGTGCCCTCCCTGGTTTTCCTTGTGGCTGGCACAGAGGGGATCCAGCCCCTGTGTCCTGGGCAGTGCTGGGTGGGTGCTCTGAAGAGGCTCTTAATGACAGCCTCAGTGAGAGCTCCTTCTCCTGGGGAGAAGTCATTGGTACCTTTCTACAGCGAGGATAAATCTGAGAATGGCCTGAAAATCTGCAGGAAATTACTTTTCAAGTGACTGACGATATGACCTCTAATTTCCTAATGATCTAGGAAGAGTTCAAGCCCAAGTGCTTGTATATGCAGAATGCCAAATTTATATATACAAAGCATCATAATTACTGTCATGGAGATTTACAGTGCTTTACAAATCATTAATAATCATAATAATAATATTTACCATAACTCTTTCTGGCAGATTAATTGCAATTCTCTTTGACCATTCTCAAACTACTCTTCTCACAACATCTTTCCCATTGGCATGAGAATGAAGTACACAAAACGTAATTTATTGACATAAAGGGTGGCTTTATTTCCATGTGTTTATTTGAGACAAAAGGAGATATTTGCTATTGAAGGAAAGCATAAGCATTAACAAATCAGCAGATCTTTAAGACTGTGCTGTGTATTGCTCCACTTCAGTCTGACATTAGCAGGTGATGTGGTGGTGACAGGCAGGTGGGATCCTTGCTGCTCAGTTAAGGTACCATTTTCAGAATTAAGTGTATAAAAGACTGACTTTCTCATTTGCATGAGAATCTTTTAGGTTCTTCACATCTGTTTTAGGAGGGGGGAATATCCACAGATGAAAAATGTCAAGTTTAGGCTACATTGACTGTTGTTTAGCTGATGAGCTGAGGTGATAGAAATTCCTCATTCTTCTAAATACCATCAGAATGATGAGATCTGGAGAAAAGAAAAAAAATGTTTTCCCATTTTTTCTGCTTTCCTCGTCCTCACTATACAAAATTTGTGAGCAGTGCCAGATGGGATAGAAAATGTTGACATGCAATGGTATTTTTTCATTTTAACTTTTGTATGCTGTTGTAATTTCTTATATTTCCTTGTATTTTCATGAGATAACAGTCTCTATAAGCTATATTGCAACAGTTTTATGCATTTTTCTTCCCTTTTTTGACAGCTTGTTCCTACCATGGGTTTCTCTTTTATAAATTGTTCTGTCCAGGTCTGATTTTATCCAGTACTAGAAATTTGGGTTAATAACCCTTTATTCCATGGCAGATTCATAGAATCATAGAATCCTAGAGTTGTTTGGGTTGGAAGGGACTGTAAAGCCTGTCTTGTTCCACCCCTGCCATGGCAGGGACACCTCCCACTGTCCCAGGCTGCTCCAAGCCCTGTCCAGCCTGACCTTGGACACTGCCAGGGATCCAGGGGCAGCCACAGCTTCTCTGGGCACCTGTGCCAGGACCTGCCCACCCTCACAGGGAATATTTTTTTCCTATTATCTAACATAAACCTACTCTCTTTGGTTGCTTCATTAATTTGAAAGGTTAGTTAAATTATTGTTTATGCTTTTTGTCATTGTTCTGTTGTCTATAAAAAAAAAAAAAAAAAAGCCAGGCAATATTAACATTTTGTATTTTAGTCTCATGCTTCTCTTTGTTTATTCCTCCAAAGCACATTTTGGGTATAAAATGACCATTCCATTTATTGTGTTGGAATGACTTGGGGGGTAGAAGAAATGATCTGCTGAGTTGTTCATAAGAATAGCACCCACTGAGTGATGGTTAAGAAAAGTCTGGCTCCAAGACACACCAACCACTCACATCTCTGGTTGAACTCATCGTGAGCTGGGAGCACCATGTGTGAGTCAAAGTCCCAAAAACACGTAACCTCATATTGAAATCCTTCCTCAAATGTATTATACAATAATTGAATCATTTGTCAGAACAGCATAACCTTTAACTGCATCCAGTGTTGCGGCATCAGACTCCCCACTGAGATACAACAACCTGGAGATTAAGAAAACTTCCCCAGGATGACAGGCAGAAACCTCAACCACCCCCAGCCTCGGCTCTGTCTCATCAGGCTTTCATCTCTGGGAGACAATTACAAAAGCTCATGTGTTATAATATAAAACACTGAACTATTAGTGCCTGCTGACATGGAGAAAAATGGTAATAGTATTTCTCTCCCACCTGCTTGTCCTTCAATTTAATTTTATAGCGGTTGTCTCATAATTTTTCGAAGTTTCCAAAAAAAAAAAGGCTTTAATGAACCTTTTCTAAAAGAAAGTGCCAAGCAAGCGAAATGTAGAAGTTGCTGCCAATTCTGCCTTTTTAATACTTTTAAAACAAATACAGATTTAGAGGCACACTCATAGCAAAGCTGTGTGCCAAAGGCCATCGGAACTGAAGACATGTTTTAGAATATATACATATAAAGTGGGTCTGATGAGTCACATAATTTGTTGCCTGGAGACAGAATACATTTACACGATGTTCTTTAATCTATTTCTAATTTATATGATGTTCCTTGGTCTAATGGGCTGGTTCCCTGCGCCGAGTGTCCAGCAATAGACTCCTAACAAGGACCAGTCTATGTTTATTCATATATTCTCCGTTACGTTCTCCGTCATTCCAGAGAGATAATTACCCATGAACACGTTCTGCTTTCCCAAGTAAATTAAAGGGTTTCCCATGCAGGGCGTCCTCCTGGGACCACAGGGAGTTTTCTGAGGTTCTGTGACGGTTCAGGTACGAGGAGACTCCCAGCTTAGCTGTAACCTTTGAGGTCCTTCCTATTTTCATACCGACACCTATGTCATCATTCCCATTACAGAAAAATTCCTCTAATCTGAAAAACCCCGCTGGTGGAAAACCTGTCCTCATCCCATGAAAAGCAAGAGGTACCATGGGGATGTTTTTGTTGTCAGTGAATCATATCTGGTAGGAGTTGTTTCTTTTCCTTGTGCCACAGCTCCAGCCCCCTCCGAGCTGCCCAGCCAATTGCCTTGGCTGCAGAAGCCCTTGGAAGCTCAGAGTACAGTAATTGCTTCATTGTGTTGCTTTAAGAGGAAAGGAAAATAGTTATTACTGTGAGCAAGTGCTTCTGGTTTTTTTCCCCTGTTGCTGTTGTATGTTTTGGTTATGAAATGTCCCCTGTTCTGAAATGGGTGTTTTGAGTCTTTCTCTTGTTGAGGTGGAAGGTTGAGAATGGGCATCTGATTATAATGCAGCAATGAGAGAAAACATTGGCTTGGAGAAATGCTTCTTGGTTATAAAATGGGAGAGAAACTATGAGTGATTAATTTTTGTCCTGATCTCTTTACGGAAGGTAACAAAAAGCAGCACAGTTGTGTTCCTGGAAAGTGTGCAGAGGCTTGATACCAAAATACTTCCATCTCCTCTTCAGTTACAGAAAACTTAATGGAGATTTGACTTTTTAAATTATTGTACCTGTTTACCTATCTGTCTCTAGGTGTAAATATGAAATTTATGGTTGGTCAGTGGCTGACTTAAAGCTCCCCTAAATTCTTGGTGCTGCATGTGAAGAAGTTGTTTTTCCATAAGACCGTTCTGAGAAAAACTAACAGACAAAAGCCCAGCTCCAGTAAACTGAGATATCCCATTATTAGAGATATCTAGAAATTTATGACTGGAAAAGGTATTAGGTTGTGACCTGATGGTCTCCTGCTGCTGAGGCTCCAATGGTGATTAGGAAGAAGTGATTTCATCTCCATGGGAAGGCTGCTGCCCTTATCCCTGTTTTATTTCTCACTGAGAAGCTGAACATGGTATTAAGGACTAAGAGGAAAAAATGCCTCCCCACACATCCACACGGAGTGTTATCACTGCCAGCTCTCTCTTCAAAGACCCCTGACTGAAGCTCTGGGTGACTAAGTCCACTTAATTCCCCCCCTAAGAGAAAAAAAAGTAGAGTTCAGAAGTTCAAGGAACTCTCCTGAAAACCACACACTTGTGGTTGTCTGGGCTGCAGGGGGAAGAGCTCGGCTGGATGGCTCAGTGCTTGGGACGTGGTCACACTCATGTGACATCTTCATTCCAGGCAAGGAATGGCCAAAAAGGTGGGAAGTGTCACAAGCTGCTGGTGGGACATGAACAGTCTTGGAAATGCTGCCTTAGATGTCACCTTGGGAGCTGTTTCAGATGAAGGATCTGGAAGCCTCATCCCAAGTTCTGGGAACGTTTAGCGTTAGATTGTGCATTCAGGGCCTTGACAGGCTCGTATATAACCCTGAATAGCATCTCCCTTTCCTCCCAACTTGTGGAACTGTTAATAGTAGTAGTCTCCTATAAAGCTTAAAGTACATAGCGCATTTAAAGCTTGTAACATTTATAGATTGCTACAGCAGCAGGAGAATCAAGCTCATGAAAGGATTGGGTGGGTGCCCTGAATTAATATGACCATAATCTAATTCATTTTAACTTCTTTTTGCTGCATATAAAACCTTCCCCTCTCCTCCAGCAGCACAATTAGGACCCAATTCACAGGCTCGTGGCAGATGATGGGAGGGTTCCTGCACAGTGGGGCTGAGAGGGCTTGAGCAGCAGGCCCTGGGCAAGGGCAGAGGGGTGGTGGTGGAGGTGGCAGAGGTCCTCTGTGGAGGATAGTAGGACATCTAGGAAAGAGGGACTCAGAGTTTGAGGAGTGAATAGAATCAGAGCCAGGAGTGGTACATAAAATGTTGGGTTTTGAAAGTGGTGCATTGCTGTAATTTGAATTAGAGATTTTTTTTTTCCCCCTTAAAAATGTCCATAGTATTGAGGCTACCTGCACCCTGATACTGTCTTACTTGCTCCTTTCCATGTATGACCATATAGTATTTTACCCTCCCTTCTCTGCCCTTGCCTTTCCCTGGAGAAATTGTGTTTGGAGAATACTTCTTGTAGTTTTTAAGTGCAGTGGAACACATTTACTGTGCTGTCTCCTTTTGTTCTCCATTTCGTCTCCATCTCCCATCAGTTTTGTTTTGTTTCAGCCCAAAAGGAAGGGCTCTTGTGTGCTCTGTAGCTCATCCCTTGGAAGCTCAGAGGGTGGGGAGGGAGCTGAGGATCTGCAAGCAGTCAGGTGGAGGAGCTGGAGGGGAAGGCAGGATTTGGAGAGCGAGCAAGGCATTGTGGATTGTTCTGTCAGGGTTTGTTCACTGTGTCACTGGATCACCAGGGCCAAGAAAATATTACAACACACATCTCTGTAACAGCCAGTTCAAGCCTGTGACCTTTTCATTTGCTTCTCAGAAGAGAAGTGTGACTCTGGGTTCTGTGTACGTGCTCTGACAGCCTTCCCTGTCTGCTGGAGAGTTGTGGAAAATAGTGCAATAACGTAACAAAGGACTATCAAATCCTTTTCCTTAAACCTGAACCCATGCATTCCATGCTAGACTTTCAGTAGCTTCTGAGTGCTCCTAAGTTAAGGGATGGGCCTGTTCTGGGATGTGGAAAATTCAGTGAAAAACAAGGCGTTAAAGAAGGCAATAGCTGGACGCGATTGAATGGGGAGCACTGTTCTTCGTGGACCTGTCCTGAACCCGTGCCCCAGCACAGTTTGAGGACTGGTGTTGTGCTTGGAGTAAACCTAAAACCAAAGCTGAAGCCACTTGCACTCATTAAAGAACTCGTGGCAGCTTTCAGTGTGCTGGATGAGCAAACCTTGCCCTGGTCAGGCACATATTCGAGTGAGTCTCTCCTGCGTGTTGATTGCAGCTATTTATAACATCTTATTTAGGAGGCTCTCGCCATCACTTTCTTTCTCCATTGAGTCAATGAAGGGAGAGTGCATCTAAATTAAGCTTCTTTTCTTACTTCCCTCCTGGAAGTTTGTTTTTTTTTCTGATCATTAAGTGTACAAGAGTCTCACAATGGAGGCTGAGGTAGGTACCTAAATGTAAGTAGTGTTTACACCCAAGACTCTAAGTGTGTCTTGCATCCTCATTCAGACAAGATAAATCTTGTCTTTTCTTCCTCAGTTGCTGTGTGGTGTTAAAGTGTTTCCGAGGTGGCTGTGCACATCCATGGTGATTCCCTGTGCTTCTGTGAATACCTGGATGTGTAAGCAAGTGATAAAATCTGTTTTATCTGAAGGAGCAGAAAAATACTGCCCTAAAGAGAGAAATGTTTGCAGGGTTTTGTGTGTGTAAGTGGTGAAGAAATAGCTGCAGTTGAGAAAAAATGTGGATTCCCCCCAGGTAACACAAGGAGCAGCCAGTACCTGCAGATTTAGGGCTGAATTAAAGTTTAGGTGGGTGAATGCAGCTGTGCCAGCCAGAGCTCCTGCTCCCATCGAGCCAAGATCTGGGCAATGGGCTCTGCAGGGGCAGAGGTGTTTCCCTGCAAGCAAGGACACTACAGACTCACAGAATAATTCCAGTTGGAGAAGACCTCCAAAATCGAGTCCAGCCTCTCTCTGCAGCTTCTCCATTTCCATCTGCTCCATCCCAGATCCCCCTGTGAGGTGCCCATGTGAGATGATGCCAACATCTCCTGGAGGGTTGTGCTGCTGCCTCAGGGGCAGGTTCTGCTCTCAGCCAACCTGCAGGGCAGAGGTGCTCCCAGCACACCTGCCTGCTCCACCTGGCTGGAAGGGATGCGGTTTAGGATGCAGCAGTGCATCCCACAGTTAACATTTGTCAATCCCTGGTGTAATCCTCCAGTTGATGCAGAGACCTCACTTGGTGCCTGCAGGGGAGAGGAAACCACAGTGCTGAAAGGGCAGTGGCAGGATTTGTGGAAGAGCCTCCCTGAAAACTCAGTGTGGTGTGGTGAAATGTGCTCATACTGTGCTGAAACCTGCCCCCATGCCTTGTGGGAGAGCCATATTTCAGTCTCCCCTTAAACAAAATTTCTGCAGGCAAAGCTGATGAGATCCCATCCCTGAGGAGCACCTGCAGGGCCATATTCATGCAAGCCACTTCAGGATGCATAGCAGAGCAAAGCTGGGCAGCCTGTAAACACAATTATTTGTTTATTTACGCAGAAATTGCCTCCTGTTCCTTGCAGAGCTCTGAAGCCAGAGCTTCATCAGGGTCTGTGTGTGCTGGTTTGGGCAGGAAGCATGGCACAGGGGGCACCTGACCTGGTTGAAAGACAGCTCCTCTGACTCATCAGCTGAAAGCAAAATGAGCTGTATATATTTAAAGCAAAGCTCTATTTTAAAAATTAATGATCTGCAAGGGAGAGAGGAGAAACTGCTTCTCTGTAATGCAGAAAAAGGCCCTGATGACCACAGCCTGGGTCCCTTTCCAGATGATGTCATCATCAGTCTAAATAATAAATTTTTAACGATGTGGGGGAAAAAAAAAAAGGAGGAGGAAATAAAAAAAGAGGGGGACTCTGTTTCAATGAGGAGTAAAAGTAGCTGGTGGCAACAGGGTCTAAGGAAAATATATGGTTTTGTGAGGTTTCTGCTGTGTGTAATTAGATTATCCCAAGTGTAGGAGTGTGCTGCAAAAGGCACATTGAAATGCCACTAATTGAGTGCTCTGTGTCTTCCCCTGCCACGTGCCCATGCAGAGTGGAAAACTGGGGTACGTGGGATATGTAAGGCAAAGGGGTGTTTTATAAATGGGGCTGCTAATAACAGGCAGTCAGGATGAGAAGGGGAGGCGTGGGCTCTCCTCATCCCAGAGACTGGGGGAGCCTTTCCCCTGATGAATAGGAGGCCACAAGAAATCCATTTGAGAGGATTTGTGTTGGGTTGACAAATGCGTGTGGTGTGTTACCCATGGAGTGCTCAGTTTGCATTCCTAGCAGCATATTCATTTGAAATGTGCTGGGTTTTTCCTTGGACCCCCCCAAGAAAGGTTCTGCCTGTGGCTCTGGGTGTGCTGTGCAGGTGAGAGGGCTCAGGGAGGCACCAGAGGCACCTCATGGTGCCTTTGGAGAGGCTGTGGCACCAGTGTGGGCTCAGCGATGATGTTTTTTTCACTTCACGCTGACTCCTCATCGTGGGGAGCCCTCAGGCATTTTCCATGAGACTCCAGCCAGAATTTTCACCAAAAACCCCCCTGATCCAAACCTTAGCTAACACTGGAATTCTGTGGGTTGTCAGAATGTGTCTGATGTCATTTCAAGCTGTATTTTAGGTGACCTGACTCCCAGATCCTCCCGTTCAGGGCTTGAGCTCCGGTGCCTGTGTATTCCTGTAGGGATGACCCTCTCCATGAAGAAGTTGGGAGCTAAGGAGACAAGACAGGAGCTATTCCAACCTGGCAGGCGAGGGGGCTCGCCTGGCCAAAAGCAACACAAATTCATGCCAAAGCTGTGGACCAAAACTGCGTTTCTTGAATCTCAGTCTTGTATTTTCCAAACGTATTAACTCAATTTGAGTTTTGCGTGGACCTCAGCGATCTGTAAGTCAGGCCCCAAGAGGAACAGATGTGTTTCATGAGTTTTGGGGGTCTCTAATGGGAGATTACCATGGTTTTAATACCCAAACCCACACCTTCTCCTCAGACTGTAAGGGACAGATTTATGCCATGTTTTGTAGTGGGCTGATCCTAATACCCTTGTCGTGAGACAGATTTACTGGAGTTGTCAGGACTGATTTGCTGTAGAAGTCAATACCTCAGCCCGCCAGTGCCTGAAGGAAAAAAGACCTGGGCGTTTAACGCCGTAAATATTTTATTCTTGCTCTGCCATACAAACCTTGCACAGCCTTTCAAAAACAACTCACTTCTATTACGCCCCAGTTTCTCACGAGTTAAGTGGGGATAAAAACATTTCTGAGAGTTGAGTGAGTAAGGCCGATGAAATAAGGAGACTTCTGCCCAGGAAGATGGAAAAAATTGTATTTTCTCTCCTAGGCCCTGTTATTTTGTTTAAATGAATTTGTTCCTTTTTGCTGTTTTCATAGCTCCTGAAATAGTGACTGAATTTCCTTTCAGTTGTGTCCTGGTATGCGAGGGCACACATCTATTAGACACCCTCAGGCTTTGTGGGTTGTTCAGTGTCTCTCTGTGTTGCTGCCTCCTTGCAGAGAGGGAAAAAGGCATCTTGGACAGCATTTGTTGGGGTTGAGGGTGACATTTCTAGGGCCAAGAGGGGGTGCTGAATTTAATAAGTATGACATGGGTCTTTCTGCAGTTAGCTGGTGGTGATACAGAGGAAGATGACGAATATTCAGTCTTTACTGTTGAGGGGTTTTGTCTGCTCTGGGTCCCTGGTGAGAAGAGCAGACACTGCTGGGTTTTTCTTTTCTGCTGGCCAAGCAGGAGGTGACTAAGCAGGACTTGAATCCTCAGGTCACTGATATGTCCTTCATATTCCCATATTTCTTCCAGCACTGGGAAGAGGGTATGGAGCATTGAGTGTGCTACAATCTAAAAAAACCTCACTTTTTACTGGTCTAATACAGGCATCTACGGGCTCTTTTTCGTTATTAGCTTGCCCAGAGTTTGCCATGGATGGACAGCTTGTTAAACTTTGGCTCAGCTTGTGTGTGCTGTGCCTTTTGTCTGGTTTTGTCCCTATCACAGGTACACGTGTCTCTCTTTGTGCAGGGTGACAGAGTCGGCTCATGAAAAGGATGAGCAATTTGGATAAAGGACACCAACTTGACATTGAAAGCTGACACTCCAGGCTGCCCCTGTTTGGAGGAAACAAATAATGCCGCTGGGAGGACTGGAGTCACCTCGCCATTCCTTGTGCGTGTGGCACTGGCTGCAGAGGAGATTTTTTGGCAGCACGTTGGATGCAGAGCTGGGAGCAAAAGGGAGGAAGCTGCCAGGGGCTGTGCAGAGGGCCTGAGTGCTCAGAGGAAGAGTGAACCATCACACCCGCCTGCAGGAATCAGGCCTGCTCCAAAATGTGAGTTACACCATTTCTCAAAAGTGGATGGAGCAAGAAATGACTGGGAGGCCAGTGATTCATTCTGGGTTAATGTAAAGGTACCGCAGGGGCTAATATAGAGGAGGAAAATTGATACTGGCTTTGCAGTGTTTGTGGTGCAGAAACGTGTACAAATGCTTCCCAGGGAAAGAGTGAAACAATCTGATGCAATATTAAAGCCAAAAAATACCCACCCAACAACAAACAAACAGCCATGGGGACGCAGGGGCTGGTAACAGTGTTTGGATGGCTGTAAATCAGAGCAGACTGCACAGGTATTTGTGCTTAGTGCTGCATTTCATTGCAGCTGAGAGGAAAGGGCCCTTGTGAGATGGCGGAAATTGTATGGGAAAATTTTGCTTGAATTGTAGCAACATGATTATTGTGTCAAATGCACTTTGGTGTGCATCCATTGAGTCACAGGAGGGACAGATTTGACCCTTTGGGATGAATACTCTGGGGAAATTAAAACTGGCTATAAAAGCTATATATAGTTGAAAAGGCAATGGTAACATTTTATACACTATGAGCATGTTCTATTCTTTACAGAAACCCATATCTGTAAAAAAGCAATTAGAAGTGCTTCCCTGAAAAAAAAGGCAATTGAACACAGTGAATGAACTGCAGGAATTGTACAGTTTCCAGAAAATGGTGGTAGTGAAGCATTTGTGGGATCCATAAAGTCACCATAAATTCCTAACTGAATATGGATTCACTCTCCAACTCTAAAACCACAAGATTTATTTCCTGCTGGCAGGGGAGGTGAAGTTCTCAGAGCTGGATCTGCCTGGAGCATGCCAGCAGGTGGGGGAAGCACCGATCTGCTCCCAAATGTGCAGAGTTCCCAGCACCATCTTGATTGGCCACATCCTTTCAAGAGGAGAAGGACAGGCCTGGGGTTTGGTTTTGTTTGAAGACCTGTCTGTTTTCAGGTGTTATATTTGGGCAGGAAGGTTTGCTAGGGCACACCGTGTGCTGTTGGGAAAGAAGGATGGGCTAATGGCACACCACTGGCTTCACTCAGGAAGATCAAGTTTTGGCACAAGCACTGACTTTGAAGTCACCCAAGCTCTGTCTGCCCATGGGGATCCTCCAAGGTGCTTCCCGTGTTTTGTGGCACCAGCCTAGACAGTGTCCTGGTCACAAGGGCATGGAGTGACAGGACAAGGGGAATGGCCTTCAGCTGAAGGAGGGCAGGGTTAGTTGGGATATTAGGGAGAAATAAGAGTGGTGAGGCCCTGGCACAAGGTGCCCAGAGCAACATGGGATAGTGGAAGGTGTCCCTGCCCATGGCAGAGGGATGGAAGGAGGTGATCTTTAAGGTCCCTTCCACCCCAAACCATTCTGGGACTCCATGATCTTGGTTGCTTTGTTTCCTGTCCATGTAATTCCCTTTGACCCAACACTGGATGTTTAATGGATGCAAGCTTTCTGTAGGAGATATTGCTGTGCATGATGGAGGGTTTCACTGGGGCTTTTTTTCCCTTTTTCCACATTCCCACTGGCCTATTCCCCTGTGCTTTAGCTCCAGTTCACTTCAGACTCCTCTTCTGACTGTGCTGTGCTTCCACTACAGAAGGTAAGGACACCAGCTGTGACAGACAGAGCTTTTAGTCACTGACTGCCTGCGATAGTGATGGAAATATGCATATTCCTGTGGATTTGGGGTGGGAAAACTGGAGAATAAGTCACCACTTCAGGCTGGATGAAGTAAAACAGGGAGATGCAGACTAAGAGTTGCTGGAGTGCAATGGAAAATTCTGGGGCTGCAGAAATGTGTAATTATTTGCTCCCTGTCAGAGATGAATGGCTGTGTCTCTCTCTGAAGGCGTCTGCATAGTTGGGTGAATGAGATTGCACTGATCTAATGTGTCTTCACGAGTCTTTTTACAACCACGGGAGCCAGAAATGGCTTTTGTTGTTGTTGCTTTTTTTAATGAAAGCTGACGTTCTAGAGCACAAGTCAGCAGGAAGTGGGGGTAAGTTTATTGGCTGTTTTGGTGGGGCCTGGAGAATAATTTTGCTTTTCTCCTGCCTTTTGTCTATTCAGACTGTAAATTCATTGAAGCAAGGACTGCTTTCTACTGTGTCTTTATAGCACTTGCTGCAATGGATCCGTGCTCTCAGCTAAATCCCCTAAGGCTTAACAAAATATAAATTAGGATAATGGTATAATAAGTTAAATGTTAAATGGTCATGAGGGGTGGTTTATTTACATGAATTATCACCTTAAAAAAACAAAGTCCTTCTGAAACCCTGGTGGGAGTTTTAGCTTTGTGGCAAAAACTGTTCATTATTCTACAGTATTGAGAAGAGAGGGCAGTCTTAAAGAGGTTATGCCTTATGTTTTAAGGGAGAGGTTATGGGTTGGTTTCTTATACCTTGGAGCATTTTTTGGTTCTACAGGAGAACAGGAAATGGATGTTTTACAAGGGCTTGGAGAGATGGGACAAGGAGGAATGGCTTCAAAGTGACATAGGGAAAGTTTAGATGGGATATTGGGAAGGAATTGCTCCCTGTGAGGGTCTGAGGCCCTGGCACAGGTGCCCAGAGAAGCTGTGGCTGCCCCTAGATCCCTGGCAGTGTCCAAGGCCAGGCTGGACAGGGCTTGGAGCAGCCTGGGATAGTGGGAGGTGTCCCTGCCATGGCAGGGGTGGAAGAAGATGAATTTTAATGTCCCTTCCAGCCCAAACTATTCTGTGATTCCGTGATGATTTCAGACTTCTTGTACACCAAACCTCTCTAGCCTGAGCTTGCTGTTACTCCTGGCTGTGGGAAATTACTCCTTGCAGTTCTTTCCACAGAGCTGAGTGATTGTTTTGTGTTCAACAGTGCCTTGGGCAGAGCTTTGACACCCAGGAATATATCCTGGAAAGATGAAATAATTTTTCCCTCCTTCAGGCTCTTGTGCAGAGGAATCTTCCGTCTGTTTTATTAAGAGAGAATGCAATGCTCAGCTGGGCAGATGTGACAGAGATGTCCAAGAGAACCGCAGGAAGTCCCAAAAAACCTCCAGCAGATTTGCTCATCTAATTTTTGTGAAAAATGATAATCCTAATCCTGTTCCACAATCTGCCAAATGTGAGCTCTCTACAGCAGCTAGTTCTCCTGCTGGCAAAACCTGTCTGTCACCTGCAGCCCCTCAGGTGCTTTGCTTAGGGCAGTGCTGACACCTGTGGGCCCATCCATGGCTCAAGGAAAACTGATCTCCAGCTCTTGTTTTTACGGTAGTTAAGGTCTGAAAGGAGATGATCAAGAAGAGATGACTGAGAGGAGACCTCATCAGGGTCTGTCAGTGTCTGCAGGGAGGTGTCAGAGGATGGACCACCTGCTCTGCTCGGTGGTGCCCAGCAATGGGACAAGAGGGACAGGCAGGAATTGATGGCTCAGGAAGTTCCACCTGGACATGAGGAAGAACTTCTTCCCTCTGCAGGGACCGAGCCCTGAACAGGCTGCCCAGACAGGGTGTGGACTCTCCCTCCCTGGAGATATTCCAGAACCATCTGGACTCAGTCCTGTGCCCTGTGACCCCTGAGTGGGGAGGTTGATGACCCATTATGGTCCCCTCCAACCTGCCCCATCCTGGGATTCTGTGATAAGCAGCAAACCTTTCTATACCCAGGTATTTTAAGTCCTTGTAGGAGCCAGTGGCCTGTCTGTCTGTCTGCCACTGCTGCTGTCACTGGCAGCACTGGCTGCTTCCAGGTGACCTCTATTATTTGCAGTGTGAAACAGCCCCAAAGCTGGTGAATTTTCCTACCACAAACCAGCCCTATTTGCAGGTTGCTCTGCGATGGGGCACGCATCCCACATCTCTCCCCACTCCTCGATGGTTCCTGGAGGCCAGAATACCCCAGCTGCTTTCTAGCACTGTTTGATTCTGGTAGTTGTGTACCTGCGTCTCGATAGATCACCCTTGTTTTCCCATTTCCAGAGCAGACAGCACAGCTCAGACATGCCAGAGAGCCTCACTCCAAATATAGACCAGTGTAAGAGAGCCAGACTGAGGCCAGGGGTCTGTCAACAGATAGTCCAGCCTGGGAGGAGGCAGGAACAGGATTTGCTGTCAGCTCCATGCCAGTGACAGCACCACGACGTTCCTCACTGTAGATTAATGTGGGAGAAGGTCTTTGCCGACAACCCCTGCAAAACAGCTCAGCTTCAAGTGGAATTACAGTGGTCCTTTTAGCTCCGTGTACTTTTGCCAGCTGATCCCCAACAGCACTCCCAGCGGTGGGGAAAGCTGAGACTATTACTGTAAATACAAAAGGAAGACATACTTGGCATCCCTTTACATTAGAGCTGGCTCAGAAGAACGTCTGCGTAGCTGCTCCACTGCCAAGATGGATTGTAGTCAGATAGTACACATTGCAAAGGAACCAGAGCACACACTGAGATCTGTTGGGGTTTTTTAACAATAGTTTATTTGTGTTTCAAAGGGATAGTTACAGGAATCCAGATCAATATGCTTGTCCAGAACTGTGCCTTCCTATTTTAGGGCCTGGATGAATAGGAGGTTACTTGAGTTCACATGCATATTGAGGGACCCATGCCTGCGCTAATGCAGCTTCCCAGGCTTGATACTTTTCCTTTTTGAAAGCGAACGTGAAAGAGCTGCAAGGCTGAAGTTGGCATTGTTCTGGTTCCTGAAGTTTTATTTTTTTTCCAGCAAAGTCCGTGTGGCATTGCATGTTTGAGGCTCTTTATGAACGTGAGGTCGTGTCTCAACAGGAGGTGCTAGGAGCTGAGCTCACTGATTTGGACCAGATCAAACACTTCTGAAAAGGAAGGAAGATGGGGGGTTTCAGTTTAAAGTTCTGATTTTTCTTTTTTTTTTTTTTTTTTTTTTTAAAGGGAAAATTATAAAAGTTCAACTGCTTTTATGAAAATAAGTTTGGCATTTCCCAATGCTAGGTTCTGAAACCATCTGTGTGTTTGCATGGTTTCAGCACTGTATACCATTTGCTGGGACAAGAAAAATGGTTGACTAATGGAGTTGGTTGCATGGGACCAAAAAACCAGAGGTCTGGCTGTTTGTGTTCCTGAGATCTTTTGAAATGCAAACAATGAGTTGTAAGTTCTTGAAATTAGACCTGTAAGAGCTTTGAAAAATCTCAGTTTATGCCCTGTTTTTTCTCGTCTGATATTGATATTTTTTAAGGGACACAGGCAAAACAGGAGTTTCAGTAGACAGAGGTTCTTCGATGCTCAGTAAGTAAGAGTAAGATATTTTTCTATCTAGAATTTCAAGCCCTGATTTATAGCAGGCAATACATTTCTGACAGTTCTAAGCAAGCGCGTGCCACTGCTGCACCTGGGTTTGTGGGGGCAAAATCACCTCCTTTACTCGAGCGTATGCTGATGATGGATTATTCTGCTCGTGCTTTGAATGGTGCCACTGCATATTTTGTGAAGTGTAGACTCAACAAAGGATATCAGCAGACGGAGCCAGTTTCTTCTGAATTTCAACCCATGACAACTTTCTCAGCCCACACTGAGCTCCGTTGATCCAAGGGACTGTCTTGACGGGTGCGTGCCAGTGCTTCAGAGGTCAAATTCTGGTGTCATCTGGCACATTTGTGATGTCTCTGGCTTTGCTGATGACATCCTGTTACATGAAGAATTTTGGCTGGTGCATGGTGTTCTCCTTTCAACTGTTTTGCATAGCTGAGGAAGACACCATCCTGACTAAGTGCAGTTGGCAGCAGCGTGTCTGGTCTTTGTGTGAGAAGGGGTTCTTGGCTCCTGGCTTAGTTTTTTGCATTTTTTTCCTCCTTCCCCCATGTGTTTGTGCATTGCTGATGGATGATGGGGCAGCCACTGCTGGTGGCACTGTTGGAAGAGCAAGAAACACCGTGGCAGTCCCAGAGGAAGGCAAGAGAAAGAAAAGAGTTGTAGTTCAACAGTCCTCACTGTTAATAGCAGTAAAATGGGAATGGCTGGGAAACTTAGGAAAAAGATGGAGATTTTCTTCTTCTGTTTGTCGCTGATTTTATTGGTTTGTTTTTACCTGAGCTGATGGGATGGGGGGAGTGTGGAAGCCCTCTTAGCCACCCCAACACTGTGAGGGGAAGCAATGGAATTACAAGCTTTAAAAAAGCAAGGGAAGATTTCCAGATATGCAGGAATTACGAACCAGGCATAATTGTGGGGGATATTTTGAGAGCAGAGCTCTTCCCACATCCACATCCCTTTAAAAAGAAACTTCTAACATATTTCTGACCCCAGAGAAATAAGGGACTGGTCCACAAGTGCTGCGATGAGAGGGACAGAGTGAACACGGTCCAGAGGACTCTTGCACAATCCTTCCTGGCCCTGGCTTAGGACTTGAAGTCCCTTGCTGTCCTGAGCACAGTAGAAAACTTTGTGCACTGACATTGCCTCGCAGATAACTGGCTGGGAAAGGATTTCTTTAGGGCTTATTCTCCACCTCCACCCACACTTGCAGTCCCAGAGTCACCAAAGAAAGTTTAAAAATATTCTGCCAAATGTTTTCTCAGTTAATTTCTTTAGGCCTTGTTGTGTTTAACCCCTGTTTTGATTATTGATTTGCTTTATCTCTAAAGAAAATTTCCCTTCTGGAGGGTGATCCTTAGGCATTGGATGTGTAGGAGACTTGTACAGAGAATACCTAAGCAGTTGTCACCTTGCAAGTACTCACAGGCAGTGCTTTTCCCTGTGCACATTTGTGATCTGGGAGTTCTATTTAGCTCTTCTTGATGGGAATCAAATCAGGTTGGATTTCAACACCTCTTGAAGAGAGGGAAGGCACGGCACAGACTGCATTGCAGGGAAAAAACCCAGCACGTCATGTGCCTGCTCACTCCTTGTTCCTCACTTTGTTTTTGCTGTTCCTTGAGTCAAAGGACCAACCTCTACCTACCTCTGCTCAGGAGTAACATCATGAACCAGAGCAGTGACTAAAAATCAGAGCAGTCCTTGCTTTGGTGCAACAAGAAGCCTTTTGCTTCTTCATTCTTGTGCTTTGCACAACTTTTGGAATAAACAGTGGCTCGAGACCTCTATGTTGAGTTAAAGAGTGAAAGAGATGACACTGTGCCACTTCAGGCTCAGCCCAAGCCACTTAATCATCCCCTCACCCTCATAGAAACCTGATGGGACTTGCTTCCAGCCCCTCCTGACACTTGGATGTAGAGGATCATGTCCCAACCTCCGGGGTGATGGAAGTACGATATCTTTGATGTTCAGTCAGCAGTTCCTGTAGAAGTTTACAACAACGTGCTCATTTATCAAGACTCCCAATGTGTGTGTGGCTGGAGAGGGATAAACCCAGCACATTTATTTCTTTAGGAGATGGGTTAATCCTGTTTCAGCAGTTCCTGGGCTGGGGGGAGCAGGAGAGCTGTTCCTGCACATCCAGGGCAGTTTGCTGTGAGGTGCATTCCGATGAGCTTCACCTCAGCACGGCAAAGCCTTGGCTTCCTCAGCAGCTCTGCTCCTCAGCATCCCAGGAGAACCCCCAAATAAATTACCAATTACATTTTGTGCCTTAATTAAACAGAAAGGTGGGCATACGCTCCAGCTTCACTGGGAGCCACAGCATTAACTAATCTGAATGATGTCAGAGTCAGCAAACTGGGGCACTGCTCGCTGCTTTTCTTCACATAACAGAGATTTACCTCACAGATCCCCCGGTGAGTGGGGAGTTCGGTGTCCTCCTAACCTGCCCAGGAGAAGTTTTGAGACTTGGGGGTGGTTTGAAGAGCCCTGAGCACCTGGTGAAGTCACAGGGAGCCCCGTGGCATTCAGGGCTGGCTCGGAGATGCTCAGAATCCTACGGCATCTGAGCCCTATGTGTAAGACCTGATATTAAAGCAAGGAGTGGATCCAAAATTTGCGCCACAGGGGGAAGCATTGGCAACATGACAGGAGCCCAAAGGTTGTGTTTCATTTGCATGTGTATTTGCATAATTGCAAATGCATGAGATGCACGTTAATAATCACTCTTGCATCTTTATCATTCTCAATAAGTACAGAGAAAATTTCTTGCTCTTGGAGTGCATCAGCAATGAAAACCTGCAGTGTCCTCATTCCGTAATCGCAGGGAATTAGGGACACCTTGGGAGGGACATGTTTTATCATTCTGTTGATGTGTTTGCCCTTAAACCTGTAGTCCATAAAATTTAACTCTGGGCTCGTTCTGGGTAAGAGAAATTAACTGTGAAGGGAAAAGTACATTGACATTTTTATAGTAGAGGGGGTATTTTGAGGAGCCTAAAGAAGCTGGCACCTGGATCCTATTGAATTTTAGTGGAAGTTCCATTGTCTCTTTTCAAAGCCTCAGCAAAAACTCATGAGGCATGACCAAGGATGAGTATATTTCTTTCTGGATGTGAAAGGACTTTTTGGGGCTGACTCAGAGCATCAGGTTGGATGGAGCTGTTTGTTCCAGATGTATGGTCTGATACTGCCCCTGACACAAAAACTTTATTTCTCAACTAGGCAGAACCCAAAAAAAGACTGGAAGAGGGAATGTAGAGTCAGAGGGTTTTGCACATTGGAAAAAGCTCTTTTTTAACAAGTTGTCTTTTTCTAACCTTATCAACTAAATTTCCCTCGTTCTTGAGCTTGAATTTACTTTGCAGTCGTTCCTTCTGACACCTCTGCTCTGCATTACACTGTGATGGCATCACTTAGCTGCTGAAAATCACAGTGATTCTGGTTTGGAGAGGGCTAGATTCTGCAGGTGAGTAAATGATGCAGATGTTGCAGGAGGGACTGGACTCTGATGGCCTGGATTTGATGGACCAGTGTTGTGTTCCAGCCTGGAAAGTCTGGGCTTTGCTCATGTACTCCTACAATGTTTTTGTTACAGTTGGCCTGAAAATGAGAACTCTGTTCAACAGAAAACATTTTTTTACTTTCTAATGTTTGTTTTCATTTTTTCTCAGATTTAAATCTTTCAACATTTTTCAGGTTGGGGGAGATGGAAGGATTCAGTTACATCCATCCAAAACCATCACTGTCCAGTGGTTTGGATTGAGATGACTCGAATTCAGAGTCTTCCTTTTCTTTGTCTGGGCCTTGAGTCAAATCTAGGTGGGTACCTTAACCATGTTAGAGGACATTCTGGAATAGATTTATGAATTCCATCTTGATCTTCTTCTAAGACAATAGTGTAGCTGAGACTTATCACTACAGTGTTTGTTTCATGAAATCAACATTTTCTCTAAAAGCAAATAAGTATCAACTGGAATCATTGATATTCTTCCTTTATCTTCTCTGCTGTAGATGTTGTAATTATGGAATATCAGCTTAATTGGTAGAGACAGGATAGGTTATGAATTTACTGCTGCAGCATCTCAGTCTAATTTCTCTCTTGGGATACCAGCTCTGGAGTTTTCTCAGTGAAAAAGGAAATCTTCATTAATTTGTCCAAGAAAGCAACAGCCTGTGCAGAAGGGGGCAAGCTGCTCTCAAGCCTTGTCCTGCATGAGAGGAGTCCCATGATTTTTCAACAAGCAGTGCCATGGTTCAGGCACCTGCTTTTCCTCGGGAAGATGGATTTGTTGCTGTCGATCGACTGTTCCACTGCACAGTCTCTCAGGGATCTGGGAAGCTGCTGAGCTTTGGCAGAATTGTCTTTACACTTCCATTTCAGATGTCTTCAAATGTTTCTAAACTTAACACATAGGAGACTGAGAAGGCATTGATTGGTTTCTCTGAGGCAGAGATCTCACGTTTTCCTTCAACAGGATTTCGCTTTACCCTTCAAGTAATGTTTGTGCCCTCAGAGTCATTGTGGCTTCTGTGCTTGCTTTGAAACTGTATTGATCATGTAATTAAAGTGTCTTCTGCCCACCTCAGGAATCCAACAAGATTGAGACCTAGGCTTCCTTGTCTGGTTTCAGAAACCTCAATCTGTCCTTCATTTTAATCTTAACTCCCAACGCGATTCTTGCAGTTCCTTGCAGGTCTTGCAGCCTCCTCAGAGTCTACAACCATGCAGAATTTAGTCAGATTTAGATGGATCTCAGTCCTGCTCTCTGTTATTTCCAGTCTTGCATTGCAACTGCCTCATTTTAGTGGTAGTAGACTTCTGTCCAAGGGAGATTTGAAGAATCACTGTGCCAAACGCATGGAGATACATTCCCTTGGCTTTCACTCGCTACCAGCCGTGCAATGGGAATGATTCTCGTGCTTTTTATTAAAATTATCCATCTGATGGGAAGATGAATGCAATAATCATCACTCACTGTTCCAAACCATCATTGGGTCACTTTATATTGTCTGTGGATGATGCCAAAGGTGTTTGGACAAAAACCCCAATGGAAAGATGTCTGGTTGATTGACTAAATTAAGTACAAAGTGGGCCATAAAAAAAAAAAAGGCAAGACAGTCAATCATTCAATCTCTTTTCATCTCTGCAATATCTTTCACGGCTGCTACTTCAAAGCCCTTCACAAAGTTATCAATATTTCTGAAAGCTGTTAGGGATAGATAGCACAATTCCAGATGCAACTAAATTATTTTGGGAAAGAAAGGGTTTTAAAAAGATGTTTTAAGGAATAAACTGCACACTAGTAACTAGAGGAGGCAAGTCAAGAGTGAATGTGAGTACACTCTGGCAGAGAGCTGAGGAATATAATGCAAAAACCCTATTGGCCAAAAGTTTTTTTGTCCAAGACTTCCAAAGTCCAGCATTGCCTATAATCATGTCCAATCTCTTGCTGATCCAAAAGTCAATTTTTCAACTCAATTCCGAGTGAAATTAGAAACCCATGTAGAGATCTCAGATTGGTGAAAAAAGCCTGTTACCATGCATGCCAGAGATCATTCCTGCTGCCACATTCTGGACCAAGCACAATTTCTTCTAATAAAAACATTTCTGGCAAAGCTGTGCATTAAGAGTTAGTGTAATCGAATCTGGATGTGAGGAAAGCATGCAAACTTGCTTCCAAGTCAGCAAGAGCTAGGCAGGATTTAATACTCCATGTATTTTTATTATGATATAAAAAGCTGTTATATTGGTATTTTTAATACATTTATCAAAAGGAAACTGCAAATCCAAAGTCACTTCCAAATTTCCCACTGATACAGGAATGAGTAGCTGAGACAATTCTGAAGTGAACTGAGGCAATGGGATTTTGTAATCCGTGTTCAGCTGCCAGGAGAGCAGTGCTTGGGTTTGACTTTTAACCAGTTCACATTAGACCTGTGCAAACATTTTCCCTGAGCATTCGCTGTAGCGTGAAGCTGATTTTTTCCCCCCGTCTGCTCCGTTCGTGCACATTTTTGTTGTTTTTTTTTTTTCTCCATGAACGTTTTAGCAACCCAAGAGAACTGCTGGGATGACAAAGCCAGTCACCAGTCATGCACCAGCAGCTCCCACCACAGCCAGCACCACTTACTTAGGGGCCTAAGAATAGGAGGCGGCAGACATTTCTATTAAACCCTCTTTTTCAAAAAGAGCTTGGCTCTCATTTACTCCTCTAAATAAGGTCCAGATTTTCAGAAGAGCTCCACAGATTGCGTGCTGAACACTTGTGAAAATAGAGTCTCCATTTCATGTCTACTCTGGGGCTCAAGGCTCGCAGAGAGTTGGCCTCAAATTTCTTGTTCTTGGACAAACGGGAATGCTTGGGGATACCTTGGGGTTGGTTCTGCCTGCCCGTGGCATGGGGTTTCCACCGGTGTGACGCCATCCAGGGAGGGTGGCGGGGCTGGTGTGACGTCCCACGGGTTGCTGTGGGAGGAAGTGGTGAGGGGCCTCCACCACGGGAGACGAGCATTTCCTTCCCTGCTCCACCACAAGGGCCTTCGGGGTCTTTGGCTGGGAGTTTCAGGCTGCTTAATGGATGTTTGAGGGTCAAAAGGAAGCGATTCGGCTTTGGAGTCCTAAAAATAAGATGCTCTGAAAGGACCTGGTTTTGAGATGTGCCTCTGCTCTTTGATGTATCTCCCAAACAAGGTGGGGAGAGTGGAGGCACTCGGGCATTTCTCAGTCGCTTCTCAGTTGGTTTGCTCTGCCTTCTTGGGTTGTTTGTTTGCCTTCTAAAATTCTTGCCTCCGAGGAAATTGTGAGTACTATAATGCTATAAATGGTGTTTGGGAACTAAGCTAATAGAGAGTGCACCCATGCACCCACTTTGGAGCAGCCATGGGGCATCTCCAGCTTTTTATTCCTCCTCAGTGCCAATTACTTTTGGGTGCTAAACTACCTGTCCTAAAGCCTGACTGTACTCCAGCAACTTTCATCCTGAAAACCCTAAAACTGCGCAGCAAATATATTACATAAACCGTAGAGGGATCGTTTTACCCATCTTTAGAAAGCAGCCTTTGTGGGTTTGGAAACTGTGAGCTGAGAACAGCAGCGTTATGCAGGAAGCATCATTTTTAATCAGGATGTTTCATCTACAAAGTGAAAGTCCCTTGCCAAAAGCACTCTCATCTCTGACCCCTTGTGCAGTGATATAATGTAGTTCCTCCTGGGGCATGAGAGATGCTGAGGTCAGCCTTGCCATGTACTCTGAATTACTGATATTAAAGAGGATTAAATGGTATTTCTACCACCTGGTACAGTTAATAAGACAGCATCCAGATCAACTGTCTTGAGCCCTGTAAAATAATCATAAGGAGTATACAGTTCTTTAATGGCAATAAAAGTATAATAAGGTCCTCTAAACAGAGCAACGAAAGTTGAACAAACACTGTATTAAAGCACTATATATTATTAGATTTTTTTTTTAGAAGTCCATAACAAGGAGATCCTTTGGCACACAAGTACAAAATCAAATTTAACAAGCAAGTTAAATAAGCAATTAGGAGTGGGGATTTTAAACTCCTTTCCAGTCTCAGTTGCTCTAATTCAGCACAAGTGGAAATCTTGCCTCGTGTTTTTCAAACCCTCCCTGGTGGTGGCTGTACCCGAACAGTTAGCAGAGATTGGTATTTTAAGAAAAATTGAAGATCTGATTCTCAGGGTGGGTCAGATTCCTCAAAGTTACCCTTCCTTCCACCCCAGCCTCGTGTCTGCATGCTCACCCACGATGTTGGAGACTCACATTCAGTTTTCTCTTCTGCCTGGGATAAACCAGACCTAAATCTCCTCCTTTCTAGAAAGATCTGTGCCCAGAGAGCTGGTTCCTCTGCACTAGATGAGCTTTCCACTATGGCAGTTTGTTTTACTGCTCTCTGAATCAGAATGCAGGAGTCATGGGATAAGGAGGAGGGGAAAAATCAAAACCTGAGGCCTTGTAAGAGAGTTTTTACCAATGACAGGAGACCTGAGTTCCAGCCGTAACTCCAAGGTTGTTTAAGCATTTTCCATGGCACAGCTGAGCAAGCAACGAAGCAAAACCTAGAGGAGGTTGGGGAGTTCAAAGGAACCCAGTGAGGAGCCTTTAGGGTTGGCAGAAATGTTCTGAGCATAGGAATCCAAATTCACAATCTAAATCTGAAGATCCAAGTCCTATTTTGGCCTCATTCTGATGCACTCAAAAAAAATTACCTTGGTCTTAAAAAATATGTATATACTGAGACATATTTTCTGTTGGATGAACTCTCCCAGGAAACCATAGTATCTTCCTAGCTCAGCCACTGGGATTTTACTGGCAAATTGCAAGTCAATGTGTGAGGTCCTCAGATGCTGCTCCACGACTGATACTGCTGGTATTTGTATTTGCACCGCTGCCATCTGAAGAATTTTGTCACTTGTAGCCATAAAGAAGATGAACCATCCTCTCAGCTTCTCTAACTGATGAATCTGTGGAGGACGTCCTTAAAATAAGGTGGGATTTTTAAACCGTTCTCTTTGAGTGTTGTTACAAGAGGGATTTTAGAGGGATTTTGCAAAGCCAGACTGGTGTGTTGCCATCCCTGGCAATTCTTTGTTGATAATGGACTCCGCCACCTCCAAAGTCTCTGTTTCTGCAATTATTGGAAATGTCATGGATGGCAACTGACAGACAAAGTAAAGACAACCAACTGTTTTGGAGGAGTGTGGTTCTTCAGTCACATTTTGCTTTGCCATTTTCATACAGCATCTGTCTTGCTCAGGAGCAAGTCCTCATTTAACTCTCTGCTCAACAGCAGCAGAGCCGCAGCGCTGGCCCTGCACTCATCTCTAGATGTGTCCCTTTTCTTTCTCCTTTGTATGACCGAATATTTCCCTTCAGTTATTTTATTTTTCCCAAAGAAACTTTTATCTGTAGCCACATGTGCAAAACTCTCGAATGGACTGTTTTAAATCTACTCAAGGTCATTGAAAAAAGATATTTTTAAAGTGGCTAGGGCTCTTAAAAGTCCTTTTGGATTCCCCAGAAGCAAAAGAGCAGCATTTACCCTGTAAGCCTTATAGATCAAGGACTTGAGTATCTTTCAACATCCTAAGGCCCGTGCAGACTTTAAACTGGTATTCCCAGCTCATTTGCCAAAAGAAGAAGACGAAAATGAAATGAACTGAAAGCTTTTGCCTTGAGGTCTGCTGCAATGGGCCTTCTGAAGTCTGGAGTCAGAATTGTTTCAATCTATATAAATATCGGGAAATTAAATTCCATATGTCCCATGCCAGATGCTCCCAGCTGCTGCTGCTGTGTAGGGAAGGGTAAGTAGACAGTTTAGCCTCGTCAAGGAAGGGGGGAATGAAAAATAAAAGGGGGGGAATTGTTATTTTCGGGTCGGGAAGGTAATGTGCGCAAGTGGCTATGCCAGTGAGCTGACAAGCCAAATCACTGGACAGTTGTAAGTGCCGTGTGAGGCTTCAAACTGGGAGATCCCAGTGAGAACGGTGCAGTTCTTGGCGTGAGAGCTTGGGCCTAATGTATGTTGTTTATTTCAAAGTCCACAGAAGTCGTGTGCGTATGGGAAACAATCAGGTTTGGGCTGTGAGTGGCTCGAGTGGGTGAATCTGACTTTGGTGTGGCCTGGGAAAACTGTGCCAGAGCAGGGAAAGGTCCATCCCTGAGCCAGCCATGGCCAGGGACTGGACAGGCCACTCGTCACTTGCCACTGCCACTCTGTCCCTGTGCCAGGCCCCCACTGTCACCCTCATTCTTCACCCCAGCTTCAAACTTTAGGCCAGGCCTTGTCCCTGCCCTATGCTGGGCTCGCACGTTGATTTAATCGGTTTGTTATTTCTATTCTGAGCCTTGCACTGGGGAAGGGAAAGAAGTCGAACGGCGCAACCACAACTCGAAATGACCTGTTCTTAAAAAAGCCCCACACACCCTAATGAAACTAGAGATTTAGGAATCCTCGTGGAAACTCCAGCTGCCTAAAAATAGGCAGTGCCCCTCTCGCGTCCACAGGGATCCTTCGCCGCACTCCTGGCCGGCAGCGCCGCCGTGCCCCATCCTGGCTGGAGGCGTGTGGAAGGGCCAGGCTCTGGCTGGCTGCTCCTGCCTCCCTCCCCCTTTTTGTGTTTTTTCTAACGTGGTGACAAAGTGGAACGGGCTCCAAGAGCCTTGTGGCTTTGCCCCGCCATCACTGCAGACGTTCAGTAAACACGAGGGAAGCCGGAGCCCCGCGGCCGGGGCGCGGGAGGGAGCAGGCGAGGAGGGCTGAGCGGTTACTCAGCATTTGCTGTCTGAGGTGAGAGTTACTGTGGAAAAACCCGGCCGTTTTATTGTTCTAACCTTTATTTAAACATAGAATCTATAACCTGTTTTTCCACAGAATTTAAAATAGTGGGTTTTCTTCTGCCTCGCAACCTCCCTGTCCAAATTCTGAGCTATCACATACTCATGTATTATTTTATGGAGGTGACAGAGGGGGAGTCTAGGGGGAAAAAATAGCCGAAATAGCCAACGGCAGCATGTGGAATAAACCTGTGAATGTGAACGGCTCGGGGGAAGGTTGGCTCCCACCAGCCTGCCAAAGCCTGCGCTGGCTTTTGACTTCTCCCTCCATTCTCCTCCCGGCACGAGGGGCTCAGACCTTGGGGCTGCCAACAAAAACCACTGTTTGCCCACGCAGTGCGCTTGAGAAGGGCTTGGGGTGGCCACTGTCCCACCTGAAAGAATTATTTGTAACCTTCTGCAGCAGAGGAATATCATTAGAAGGGATGTTTTGTAGGGGCACACCTGGAAAAAGAAATGTGTGTGGATGATGATGAGGGAGTTTCCTCAGTGGTGGCAGAGCTGATGGACCTGATGTGGCTGTGCTGCTCTGTGGTGGGGTTTGCTGGGCTCAGGGATGTACAACCTCCCCACCACTGCCCTGTCTGAGACAGGCAGCAGAGCTTTGGCTTCTGGCATATTAATGGGAACTGATGTCCTGACGGATGAAGTTGAGGCAGAGGGTTGTTCTATTTATTATTATTGTTTATTATTCATTGACCGCTTGTGTTGTGTAGTAAGAAAACAAAATTTCTTCAATGCTCCCAGAGCAAATTTCCCAACTGTTTCAAATAGAGACCAAGGCAGCAGGTCAATCAATATATTCTGGTGCAGGTTCTTAGATCAACCATGATTTATGAGGGGAATATACAGAAGGGTTAGGAGAGTATTGTGTGCTTTCTGAGGGACAGCAATCAGGCCGTAAATCGAAGGAGATTTCTAAGGATCTAAACCGAGCAGAAATAGTGAGATGGGAATGATTTCTGAAGATTTCTACCTCTGTGCTTCCTCTGCTGCTGTCCAATATGGCATCTAAGGTATTCATAGGAAAAAGTGCCTTTTTTTTTAGGTGTCCTTGTGTGAACATAAGTTGCTCCAAATGTGGATGTCTTTCTGACCAATGTCTCTGAACATGTGGAATGTTAACTGAGCTTTTTTCAACCTCTGTAATCACATGGTATTTAGGTTTCTTTTGAAGTCCTCAGTGAAAGTTCACGTTGGTTTTTATTTACCATAATTTATTTACCTACTTTTAACTGTGAAAAAAGGGCACTTCTACCATGATGTCAGGGGCCCAGCCTTCCTCTCTGCTCCCCTCCCACAATGTGACCATTATATCAACATATGGCAAACATTTCTCCTATTCTGTGTTTACTCCCAGCAGTAAAAATTCAGTAAAAAGCCAAGGGCCTTCCATAGAGAGGAAAACTCAGCTACAACCTTCAGGACAGGAAAGGCAAATACACTTTTAACAAGAAAGTTATTGGGACGTTGCTAAATATTTCCAAGAAATAAAATAACAAAGGAGCTTGTATCCAAGAGGAGTCACATATCTTCAGAAAGTATAAGCATCATGGAAAAAAAATCCTGAAGGATTATTATTGAAAGGTTAGCTGAAATTAAAAGCACGTTTATGCAGCCAAAGGAGTTTTTGGGCTTTAATTCATTAGCTCAGGTTTCATCTACCAGGATTCCGCCCCCGGCACGTGTAATAAGATTAGTTCATTAATCGTTGAGTCCTTGGGAATTAACATACTAGAGGTGCTTTTCTCCCCCTCTGAAAAGTCCCCCTGGATATATAAACACAGCAGAGATTTTGTTGAACGTGGGATCAGAGTTAGTCGTGCCAGGTTTGGCTCTATGAGAATGACTGAATCCTATAAACAAGTGAACAGTGGGAGAAATGTATTAAGAAAAAAACCTCCTTGTTTTGCCTTTAAGAGTTGTACTGCAATGTTTGGCTGATGGCAGACGGAAATCCAGTGAATTAACTCTTAAAAAAGGCGGGGGGGTGTGGGGGGGAAGATGGAAAAAAAAAATGAAAGGAAGGATAGAGGGGTTTGTTTTACTGAATAATTACCCTGGGAACTCAGCTCCCTACGTGCCATCCCAGGAGAGAAGTGAGGATGGAAGGTGGGAAGGGACCCCAGCAGCAGTGGGCAAGGGTGGGTGTGTGTGATCCCCAGGGACAGGATGGGGCAGAGCAATCCAGAAGCATTTCTGCCTCCCAAACGAGTTGTGGACGCTGGTGGAAGGGACAGCAGCAGTCCCAGTGTCCTGGGGCAGCGCTGGCCTTGCTCCAGATCCTACAGCAAATCCCAGGGTAGGTGGAGGCAGCACATGGCGAGCAACGTGAACAAAGGGTTTGGGGACTTTTCTTTCCTTCCCTCACTCAGACCCTAAACAAGGTTGAGGCAAGATGTGGCCCAATCCTTCTCACTGACCCAGAGGGAAAGAGCCACCTTTGTAATAAGGCCTTTAAAAAATCCCCTGGGCCGGGCGCCCATTCACACTGTGCCATGTTTTCGTGCAATTTAAGCAGATTAAAAACACATTTAACAAAGTGCAAGGAAGGAAGTGCCCTGATCTCAAGTGGCAAGGGTCAGAAGTGACATGAATGATTAGGTGCCTTATTGGGTATTTTGAGACGCCGGGGCTTAGTTCTGAGGTTCTTTAAGGATTTTGAAGCAGAGAACATAAGGCATGAGGCTCTGGGCTCCTGGGAATTTTACCTGCCAGAGGATATTCGGCTTTCCTTTTCTTGTAATTTCTGAATTGATTTTTTTCTTCTCGCTGCAATCAGATATAAGCTGTTT
Source organism: Acanthiza pusilla (assembly GCA_036630365.1). Classification (NCBI taxonomy): domain Eukaryota; kingdom Metazoa; phylum Chordata; class Aves; order Passeriformes; family Acanthizidae; genus Acanthiza; species Acanthiza pusilla. Next base: position 8,212,486 of record JAXCHO010000028.1, on the reverse strand, counting down.
TGTAACAGGGGCATATTTCTCTTCTGGAACTGTAGGAAAACATTCCTGACATTGGCAAAGGAGACCGGGGAGGGATGATTTATGAGTAGAAGATTAAAAAGAGTTAAATATTGTTAAATTTGGTTTAAGATGACTAAGTAGGTATATGATAACTATCTTCAAACACATAAATACTAGAGAGAAACCGAAATGTCTCGTCTGAGCCAACAGAAGCAAATCTGTAGGCAGCGGAAGGAAAATAAGTAAAACTCAGGCCAAATATCAAGAGAAAATTCCTTGTAGTGAGACCTCTCTAAAAAAAACCTCAAGGTACAACAATGCTCCAGTTGTAATAATGTCGTAAAAGTGTCCCAGTGCTACAAATATTGTAAAGAGAGCTGGGGATTTCCCATTTATTATGCCCAGGTGGGATTAAATAACCCAGGCAAAGGAAGGCTTGATTCAGTCATTAGCCCCCACGAGGATCTGGAAGCAGTGCAGGAGCAAACCGGGTAAAACCTCTCAGTGCCAATAAGTGGAGGGAGACGATGACCAAAGGAAAGGTGAATGTGAAATTATCCTATTTGGGCTCCAAGTGCGACGTGAATGGTGAATGCTCTTAATGAAAGCGTGGCTGCTTTAGTAACCCGATCCCTCCATTACTATTTTAGGCTGTAATTGTAGCTAATAGGAGGAAATGGATTTATATTTTGCTGGAATGCATTATTTATCAGTCAGAGTTTGAGGATTCATACAGCCTTGTGGTGAGAACTGCTTGATGGAGTGCCTGAATTGTCTGAGCAAGCTACACCGTGTGCGCTGGTGTGTGAACTCAAAATCCAGAGCAAAATTTAAAAAACATAATAGTTTGGGAATGACGTAGCCAAAGGAGGCTTTGTAAAGTAAAGGCAGCAAGAAGTACAAGGTGAGGGTGTAATGTCCCTGTGGGATGTTGGTATAGAGGCAAGAGAGGGCAAAAGCTTCCAACCATTCCTAAAATCAAGGGGGTAAGATGTAGAGTAGGACTGAATAAAGCAATTGCAGTAACCTTTTCCAGACCTTTTGAGCTGATGACCAAACCCTCCTAAGATCATAAAGGTTCAGGGGACGTCTGCTTTCCTGGAGCAAAATCCCTGTGCATATTTTGTTAAAAGAGAAATTTTGTCACCAAGGGATTATATACTGCCATCCCAACCAGGTGACTCCTGAAGGATTTTCATTCTATGCCATGCCCTTGCCTGAGAGGGACAGACAATAAAGGAGTAAAGTAGGGGAGAAACACGATTTTGGTTATTGGGAAACGTTTCCAGTCTCAGGGCGCTGGGCTGTGAAGCAGTCTCTGCAGCGCGGTGGTGGAATCCCATTGTTTAGGACGTCTTTAAAGCAGCTGGACAAAATCCTAGAAAACGTCTTGCGAGACAAACCTGTGCTGGCAGGGAGGCGAGCTGGATGCTGCAAGGGGCTTGTCCAGCTGCAGGAGGGGAGCTGAGGCCCCGCTGCCCCGGGCTGGGACAGACCCACAGCTCCCGACGTTCCCCGGGTGACCCCGGCTCTGCTGAGGGGACACGGCTGTGCTGGGAATTCTTGCCTGGGTAAGGAATCATTGCACAACCTGCCCTCCCTTTAGGAAGTGAGCCACCCCCGTGAAGAACCACCCTGCACACAGTTGATGTGATTTCTACACCGCCAGCCTGGTTTATCATCCCTACCTACGCGTCTGTGGCTGCTGCTTCTGTCAGAAACCAAAGGAAACAAAGCGAGCTATTCTATATTTTGTTTTTCTTAGTAATTTATGATTAATGGGGTGAATCTTGGAATCCCTACTCAGGGGTTTTCACAGTGCATTACCCAGGCCTTCTGTTTATACATGTTTTGTAACAGAAATAAAAAGTATTTCCTTTTAGCCCAAGGCACCTAATCAGGATTAGGCCTGGAGCGGAATATTTGGCATTCTTGCGTTCCAGGAGTACCTTGATGTGGAGTTATCTTTTGTCAGCTGTAGATTGAATATTCAATTACACTACTCCTTTTTTTTAAAAAGGTGTTTTAGGGCCTATCTGATCAACTGATACAGAATACAGTTATTCTCTGTGCCGCATTTTGTGGATGTGGGTCTTCTTTTGAGTTCTTCAGCTGAAAGTTGATAGTTGTAGAAGAATTTGGTTTGTGAAGCTGCCTCTCTGAGGGATTTGGTGTGTATACAGCACAAGCTGTGCAGCATTCTGCTCATGTCTGGCATTCAGGTTCTGAGTCTCAGTTCTAAACTGAGCTCAGTCTAGCAAGTCATGACTTTAGACCCCAGTTTACACAATATCTGTATCCCCTCCTACCTGTTGGCACTGACTCCTTCTCTGCAGACCAAAGGGGGCACTAAAATCTTCACAAGAAGCTGTGATTTATGTCCAGAATCAAAGCTCTTTAGCCACAGCATCCAATTTGCAGTTGCTTGAAATAAGAGTCTTGTTCTTATTCTGAAGGGGCTACAAAGAAGCCAGAGAGGGACTCTAAATCAGGAACTGCAGTGACAGGACAAGGAGTAAGGGGCTCAGATTGAAAGAGGGGAAATTGAGGTTAGATATTAGGAAGAAATTGTTCCCTGTGAGAGTGCTGAGGCCCTGGCACAGGTGCCCAGAGAAGCTGTGGCTGTCCCTGGATCCCTGGCAGTGTCCAAGGCCAGGCTGGACAGGGCTTGGAGCAGCCTGGGACAGTGGGAGGTGTCCCTGCCCATGGCAGGGGTGGGATGGGATGAGCTTTAAGGTCTCTTCCAACCCAAACCATTTTATGGTTCTATTCTCCAGTGAGTAAAGATGAGTGACTGGGAGCAAGAGAGACGTCAAATCAAGGCAGTGTGCCCTGGATGCTTCTCAGGCAGAGCCTCTTTATCAAAGCCAAGCTGAATGGTAGAGCTTTTCTGCAATTACAATAATAAGCAGCTTTATTTAAATGTAATTGCTTTAACTGAAAATATCTTAATGTGGGGTTCTTTGTTCCATTTGGTATTTGGAAAATTCTCCATTGCTTTGAGTCACCTATTTTGAATGTTTAAAAGGTTTATGTCTACTTGCAGTACAGACATATTATTACACACCAGATCCTTAGTCATTTTGTTCTGCTCTTGAATCCTGGTATGCTTATTCACTTTGGTTTATCTGAATAAGGAGGGAGGGAGCCTGCAGGGGGTGGGAAGGGTACACAAATTGAAGGAAAGGACCTGCTTATGTTTAGAAACAGTTGAGCTTTACTCTTTTAGATTTTTATTTTATGGACTTATTTTAAATAGTGATACAATTGGGACATGATGAAAAGTTCAGAAAAACCCTGTTTTTCCTAAGAAGCTTTCTGAGTTCTACACTGGGCGGGAGGATCCCACTGAGTTATAACATCAGATCTCACCTCTCCAAATAACTTCTATATTTACAGTGCATTATTTGCTGTTATTTTTACGTGAAGGGATTCCTTGTTTCTGTTTTATTAATATTGGTTTCCCTTTTGCGTTACCGTGCCTGCAACATCATCAGAAAGCAGCGTTGTTACAGCAGCGCTTGGCAGACCTCAGCAGGAGCCGAGCAAAACTTCCAATCCCTTGACCTTTGGGTTTCCAAAATTAAAATTTGCAGCAGAAGTGTGTACATTGGGCTTATCGCCTGAAAACCCAGGCTGGTGCTGCTGGGTCTGGGCTCCTTCTCTTGTGCTCCCCACCCTTCCTGTCTGAGCCGTGGGCTGGGCAGCCACGCAGGAGATTTGGAGCCAGGGCTCCTGACCCTCCCTGTGACCCGCGCAGGACTCGCTGTACAACGTGAGTCACTTCACCATCAGCAAAGGTTGGCCTCATTTTGTCTGAATATCGGGCGAATGACATCAAATTACATCACCAGGCTCTTGATGGGATCGCTGCGGTCTCTGGGTCTTCCTGGCCTGGTGAGAGGACACGGAGGTGACGCTGCTCAGCACAGCAGTGGCCCTGAGGCAGCCTGTGCACCTCTGTGCTCCCTGCCATGGGGGCTGCAGGCAGTGGCGAAATTACTAAGTGCAAAAAGGATGATTATTAAACAAAGCTCATGTGTCAGGAGAACAGCTTAAGTGCACTGTGTGGGGGAAAAGCATTGACCAGGTACAAGAACAGGGCGCAGGAAAATGGGGAAGGACACATCTGTGAATTAATATGAAGAAAGGAGGTTGGAATTCCTTTCAGACTGTGCTGAACACAGCTCTCTGTTTGCTTGTTGTTGCTTTTACCAACAGAGAAGTCAGCCTTTTAAATCTCTCTCTGCTGCGCAGGTGGCAGTGTAAGTAGAATAAAACAGAACTTGTCAAATCCAGGAATCTGCCTTGTGGAGAGCAGATCCCAGAAAGAGTAAAAAAAATCCCAAACCCCTCAACCCCAAAACAAAACAAAAACACGATACCTAACCAGACTTCCACTTCTGGGATCAGATCAAAACAACAAAAAGCCCAGAAAGATTACACTAAGCTCAACTCAAATTAGTTTATTGTGTTGCATGTTTCTCGAGGCAAAAGAGTTTACTTTGGAATTAAAGCACACCCAGAGAGCACAGCCCTCGACTGGACATTCAGAGCTAATAGCTTGCAGAGGAGTCCAGGCCAGTTGACTCTAAAAAACAGATGGGTGTCGAGAGGCACCGTCGAGGTCTCTGCATTCCTCGCTGCACATCGGCTTGGGGTTGTTGTGCTGAGATGGTCAGAAACTCTGCAGCTGTTTGGTTCCTGTGCCTGAGCAGCTCTGACACCCCAAGGGCCCCGCAGACTGTGCAGTGCAGCCTCTGCCAGAGCCCATCCCGCTGCAAACGGGGGAGAGGAAAGGCAGGGCACTCCAGGGGCTGGGGACCTGCTCTGGAGAGGTGTCTATGAGCTGCTTGCTCTGGATGGCTCTTTTGAAGTGTATTTGTCTCCATCGTTCCTTGTGGCTGTGGAGTTCTCGTGTGAGAATTCCCCCAGAAGATTTCTCTCATAGCATTGGTTTGGTAGCATTTTGTAACCTCTTGGCAGGCAGGATCCCCACCACAAGTAATTAGTGGAGAGGTGGCATGAAATTGAAAAATGAATTCTGAAAATATTTGCTTTTTTAACTTTCGGTGGGAGCCGTGGTGTCGTGTTTGGGAATGGTTCCTGGTTTTTCCCAGCTGGGCTGAAGTTCTTGTGCTTTTGTAGCTCATTCCTCTTTTGAGGTGAGAGAATGGCATTTCTTTATGCTGGGGGTGCCCCACAAGTCCAGCCCTATGTGTCCTTTGTGAACAGGGAATGGGATGCCATGCTAAGAAGGATCCCAGGCCCTAGAACACCTTTTAAA